>OZ021697.1:0-2400000 GCA_963978495.1 Athalia circularis | reverse complement strand
GCGAAAGAAGCAGAAGAAGAAGAAGAAAAAGTAAAAGAGGATCGGTGCTCTCTTGTTTTTGATTTTTTCTATACGGTTAAATTCGAGAACAGCTGAGGGAAGAAAGGGAGAAAAGAAAAAAGGTGATAAGGGCCGGCCGGTTTACGGTTATTCCTTCAATTAAGACGATACTGGGCGATACAACGACCGCTTGACTCAGACTTTTCTCTAACCCTCCCTGTCGTTACCGCTACCATCAGAAAACCATTCGAACAGTTAGTTTTCGCTGAGAAGTGGTGAAATAAAAAAAAACCCGAAATCTTTATCGCGAAACTTCTTTTTTTTTCATTCAATTCTTATACAACCAATTTTGTTTCGTTTTTTTTTTCCGTACCGCATGAAGTTTTTTTTTTTTTTTCTTCTAACTAATTTTATCCGCAACGTTTGTGAATGTTGAAAATAGACGTTAGCGACGAATTATCCGACGGATCGTTAATCTGCGATGATCCTAATCTGGGATCAAGGTATATCTGTATATCGTGAGTTAGCTAAAAATGAGAAAAGAAGAAGGAAACGGGAGAGTCAGGTCTCCCTCGGGCTCGGGGGAACTGGAGAAGCTGGGAAAAGCGAGGTTTTCATTTTATTTCCTGGACTCCAGTGTTGTGCGCGGTTTCCTTTGTACTCCAGAGTTGCGGTATACGGGACACGAGGATATACCTTCTTCCTGCAGGACAACCTCCTCCCCGTTTCTTTGTCCACAAATGCATCACCACCACAAACAAGAACTCTCGACTCAAGTCAAGATAACATCCCGCGGACGACGGACGCCAGTTTCACTATATTCTAACCCCCGCCCCCTCTGCTCCCGACCCTTTTGCAGGACAAATGAAAATTTTCTCTCACTCCCTCGTATTCTTCCTATGTACGCAGGATATGCTCGAGTCCTTCGTGCACACCGAATACATGGAACGAATAAAAATCGGTTGGTAAATTTCGAATTTGAAGTAAAAAAAAGCGAATCCTTTAAAAGCTCTGCAATTTTTGTACGAAGGACCTTCCAGCGTGGGTAAAAAATTGACAACTTCGAGTACCTCGATTCGAAAGCTTCATGGCGGGGAAAATTTGAGTTTTGGTTGTGGTAGCAAAAATTTTTATGGAAACTATTAATTCATGGGGGCATTAAAATTCGAATACGACCCAATCGAGGACCTGCACCCTGTAATATGTATATTGATCAAGATTTCTAAGGATCGTATAAATACATATAAAGGTAGTTGTTCTAATACAGCAATCTATATTCATACGAGGGAAAAAAGTATCGAAATACGATCGACACTGGCTGTTAGACTTCGACGCGACGGTTTGGCACCAGTTAGATTTAATGGATCGTGAATTTACCGCCTGGTTTACTCGGTTTGACGAGGAAAGATTTTTTTGAGAAAAATTTGGCCGTTCATTCCGCGCGTAGAAAATGATGGCACAGCAGGTTTGGTACCCCCGGGTAAGTGCGACAGTAGTGAGAAGCTGCAGAGATAGAGTTTAAACTTTGAAAGTGCAGATGAAAAATTAAGCCACCGTGTATGTATGTATATGTTGGTAATTTAGGGGCATAAGGGATCTTGGAGAACCACTAACTCCTGTCTAAATCGCGCCATCATTTCCTGCCGCACTTTCACCGGATGAGACCTTATAAATTTTGGGAAATTTAATTTTAAGGGGTTTCCTCAAGAACCACCCCACACGGCTCCTCCGATCCCAACGTTTCTCTCCACTCTTACCTCGACTAACTTCTAGTATCGTTGCGTCTACCCCAAAACGTCACTTTTGAGAGTTTCGAAACACCTGATATCATCGCAGCTTTTTGTGAAAAAAAGAAAAAAATAAACACGTTTTGGAAGATCCTTTTAGAGGACCTTTTTAGCAAATGTGCGTTTTCACATCAGAGTACAGCGTCCGTCTGAGAAAAATTGACGAGAAAAACCGGAGACGCGTGTCCTTCGCGGGCTTTGAATTCAGGGGTGGAAACTAACGCGTCTTTTGTCGCATGACTAATTGGGGTGATAAATAAACGGCGAAGCGCAAAAACGTCGGGACTCCAGCCGCCGCTGCATGCAGACGGAGCAAAACGAGCACCTGGACGTTCGCTACGTGCCGATTCACCCTGCATCGTTTCAGGTAGTTTCTGGATATAAGCGATATGCATTCAGGTGAGCAGCTCGAGGTTAACGGATTTTGACACTTTTGGTAATGCTGCGCGATTTACGTCACGCGTTATCGCGATAAGGGGGAAAAGTTTGCGGGGGAAGGGGAGCGACGTTTCGGAAGCGCACATTTCTGGAGATTCGGGAACCGAGCCAGGATCGACGATGCGACCGGCATGACCTCTTCCCTACTTGCTACCGCTGCTTTCGTGTTTGCATCGTTTCCTATCTACCGTGGCACTCCTCTTCCTTCTTATATACAACCGGAGCAAACATAATATACAGCAAGAAGAGTGGGAAGGGGAGTAAGGATTCTATGCATTCGTAATTACATGCGATACGCCACGCGCTGTGCTCCGCATTATTGTGTACCCAATACCAAAGCTTTTGCTGTAAAACAAATCGATCAGTCAAAACATCGTTTCCTTTTTTGAAAGAAACCGCGAAAATCAATATTTACTTATGCAAAAAGTAATCTTCACACGAACAGGCATTTTCGAACACATCGAACAAACCACTAAATTATATTTTCCCCATCGATTTCGGGCACGAGATTCGAAACTGCAGAATACGAAGCTCGAAATATCGAAATGTGATAAAACAGATTGAATGAATAAAAAAAAAACGATGCGTGGTTTTTAATTAGCAGCGACAGATTTTACTTGAGCTTTTGTCGACCGTCAGCGGTGGTTGATAGAATGAGGTATGAAGGATATATTGTTGGTGTACCTAGTAGTGAAATCAACAGGTTCTATTCGTACTGCTGCTACTGCTAGTTTCGCTGGTATCGGCACTGTAGCAACGAAACACGTAAAATGATGGCAAAGCCGCCCTCTTCGCCCCTTTCTTTTTTTTCCTCGACATTTTACCACCCTCCTTCTCTCATCCGCTGGAAGGAGTTCCTGGCGTGGCAAATTCGTTCGCTTGTACATCGAGCTCTGGTGGCTTCACAGAGCTGTACACGGTAGAGCGAGTGCAGTACGTATGGTACGTATACATATACTACTGTGCACTGTACGTTGCCGCTTACTTTGCCACACCGATGTGAAGGGAATAGAGGAAGAGAAGGGCATCGGAAAAGTGGAAGGATCAGAGCGAGAAACTAACTACCATTATCCTACATCCTCCGCTACCGAACCTGGAAGATTTAATGCACTTGCCTTCGAAAAGGTGGAGCAAGGAATTTCACGCGTTATGGGGCGAGTTAATATTGGGCGGACAGTAGGTGGGAAACCTACTACCAAATATATCTCCGAAGACGTTCGGATCCCAGAACCACTAAAGGCGACTACTTCGAGTCCAACTGAAATTATTTATTTCGATTTGATCGTCTAGAAAATCGCGAAACCCATCCACGCATTATTTTTTGCTTCTTGAAACCTCGGTAGCACGTGTATGAAAAATCTTTTTTTTTTTCCTGTCCTCGTTCAGGAGCGGAAAATATGTCCTTTCGAGTCAGGATTCAGTTGTTTCATTTTTTTTCTCCCAGGACGAAAACGCTGGTCAGAAATGAAAATAATTGTCCGCTAGTTCCGAACGCCACCGCCACGGCTGGTCAGAAATCAAAATGAAGGACAACCTAACCTGAAAAATCAGCGTCGTTTCGTCCTTGCGGTACAATCGCTGGTTTCTCGATGTTCTGGAGGTCGTATACAGGCATTAGAATTCTCCTTTAATGGAAGATTAAACCGGAGTGATCTGGTTCTGGGGGTTGTGGGATTTGGTACATCTGAGCGATCGGACTGTACCGTCTAACTGAACAAACGAACGAACGAACGAACGAACGAATGAACGTACAGTTTCGTTCCGGTATCCCGGAGTTTTATTGACGCTTCGAAACCACATTCTGTAAAACAGCCGGTAGAAACAGATTGCGGTATCGAAACCGCCACCGCCATTCCTCTTTTTACTCACCCGCTGTATACTGTGCGCGCGGAGAGCAACAGAGAAAGGGATGTTTTTACCCCGTACACTATAGTTGCAGGATTGGAGCCGAAACGAGAAAGAGAAAGAAGATTCGTGGAAGCTATACGTGTGCGCTAACCAATACATATATGTGATACCAGAAGAAAAATAAATTGGAATACTTAATCGGATTGTAAACTGCAGCTGATACACAGTGTACACCGTATATATCGTTCGGAACGAAACGACGTTTTTTAACAGCCAGTCATTGAGCATAGATTCAAATCTAGCAGATCGACGTGGATCGATTGTTCTAATATTCAATACAGAGCAGGTTGAAGAAAAAAAAAATTAAACGAAAGACTAATAATTCATGTATAAAATTCTATATAATCTGAAGGAGGACAAGGGTGAGAAAAAAACCCTTCGGAATTTTACTCGCGTTTAGTAGTAACCTTAAAATTTGTGCAAAACGGATTTCGAGTGGAGTACTGAAAAAAAGAGGAACGGAAAAAAAAGAGACAGAAATATGTAGTAGGTGGCCCACGTTAACCCCAACAAATCCAGGGGGATTAAACACGAAAGGTGGTTAGACGCGTGCGCATGGTCAATGTTTCATAAGCCCATCTATGCTTTAATATTCCAGACGAAGGTTAAGCCATGCGGCTCCTAGGGCTTCGCAAGGAAAATGTTTCTCTCGTACTCCACGGTATAATGGTCGTTATAAACGTATAGATGTACATCCAGAGAAGGTGCGTGCCGAATACGCGACCCAGCTGAACGTATTTCGCTTCTTTTTTTTTTTATTAGTTTTTTTTCTTTCAACATCGAGCTTCCATAGAAATATCGATTGTCATAGATTACGGGATTTCGGAAATAAATTAGGATGAGAAACGAAAAAAGAGAAAACAAAATTTACACGTATTCTTCGCGGCGTGAATAAATTCAACCCTACATAACGAATTCATTTTCACACCTTTTGGCATGCTGACCGCCAATCTTAAGATTCTAGTTTTGAATCTCCGTCTGGGTTCTACTTCCTCAATTTAACTTTCAAATGAAATTTATTAAATTACTTCGCAAGTTTTATGTACATCGAATCGTTATGGTGGTATCCTCGTATCTGGATATTTATATACACCTACCCTTATAGTTATTATTGTTTTGTTTTTTTTTTTAACTTTTTTATTCTACAGGACTTTATTATATAACGATCTGCAGGTATGTAAAATTGGCCAAGTTGGAAGTTGAGAAGAAGCATACCTATAACGTATATAAGGAAATATGCGTGTATGTATCTAGATATCCATTCTTCGGTCAAACGGAGAAGTGGGCGGAATTTTATTACCACGAATCAGCAGTTCAGCTTCCTTCCTGCGTATATATACATGTACATATGTGTATATCATCCTGCATTGCCGCGTCCCAAAAATCCACCCCGTACAGACCCAACGGGAAGAAAATAAGCAAACTGTACGCGGAAACTGTACCGCGACTAAAACTTTTCAACGGACTTAACGCCGAGAGAAAACCCCTGCAGGAGACCTCGATGCATCTTCCGTTTTACGTTTCCTCGCTTATGCACCTCGCGCTTTAGTTTTCTACCTTTTTTTTTTATGCACACATACCTCACATACACCGCTCGACGTTTCAACCAAAAACTGTAAAACCCTCCGCAATATTCTTCGTCTGCTTCTTCTTCTTCTTCTTCTCGTACTTCCTCACATTTCAAATTTCACTTCTCTCCTCGTTTTTTTATCATTCCTTTTTCTTTTCCCTCGTCACCTTCCGTTCCTTCCTTCTTTTTTTTTTCCTCATCTCCTCGAAGGATCCTGCCAGTAATTTCGGTGTCCAGTTTCCGATGGGCTCGCGTTCGAGTTCAGTTTTTACGTCTCGGGGACAGGAATGAGTCCGACGGAATCTGATCGAATAAAATTGTTCCCCACGAATACATAGAAACTACTTCATACCTATATAATGCACAGATAAATTCCGTCTTCCTTTTTTTATTTTATTTTGAAAAGAAGTCGGAAGAGTTTTCTCGGAGATCGATTTTATTCTCGATACAACGAATGACTAGTTTTCCCGAAGACGACACATCGCGGTACGTCTACCGCGACTCGAGGGTAAGAAGAGTCGAGCAAAAAAGGGGGGGGAAAAAAAACAGGAAAAACGGAAAGAAAAAGTACGAAACAAACGTATAAAATACTTTGTCCCAGTTCTGTGTATATAGTGTATAACCTACGGGGGGTGTGTGCAACCTACGTACCTTTTCTACCTACCTACGTGACGTTTGTGGGAAGCTCGAAGGTTGAAGTAGAAGAATAAAATTTACGAGTTACTTTTTAGCTGTAAACGAGCAGAAGTTTTCCAAGAAAATCGCGCACAAGCGCGTTACTTTCTTCCTTATATAGTATACAACGGCCCAAGTCTCATACTTGATACTTTCCTCTGCTCTCATATCCTTGCGGTATGTTCTTTTTTTTTTTTTTTTTCTTTTTAAAAAAAGCAGCTTCCAGTCGTAAAATTGCGTGAAGTCGCGCGCGGGTTGAGTGGTATTATAATCAGCCCTTCGAAACGCCTTATCCTCTCGAAATTACAAGACAAAAAAGAAAGACGACTACCAATGATAAAAAAAAAAACACCACAAATAAAGCACAAAATAAAAAAGGGGGAAAAAAAAACAAAATGCTTGTGGAATTCCTTTTCTTTTTCTTTTTCTTTTTCGTTTTCTTTTTTTTTTATTTTTCCACGGAACCCTCCAAGGGTACAATTAGTACGGAGGAGAATTTTTTCGAAACCATCCCCTCGTCCCGGTCGAACGAGTCCGTCATATGTATAATAATATCGCCACGGTATCCAGCTGATGACAAATTACCGGCGGTACAAAAACCTTGCGGTAGAATGAAAACAAAAAAAAAGAAAAAATAAACAAAAAAAAAAAAACCACCACGCATAAAAATATATAGGATATATTCCCCGTGCCCTGTCGCCCCTCTTTTCCCGGCTCTTTTCATTTCCACGTAACGTGTCCCTATACAGCCGTATGGACAGTCTCTCGTCGCGTCGTGTCCCCAACGATCAATCACCGTACAATATTTATTTATATGAAACACAGTGTGCGTATATATAGATATATACATTCCACGTATATGCGTAGGGATTGCTATTATGCCACTATAGGGTGCGGAAACCAAAAACCCGGAGGATCCTTCCTCCCCCTTCCCCCTTCCCCCACCCTCCTTACATATATCGCCCGAGGTGGTCCTGCAGGACTGGGGGCATTGTTAGACGATGAGCGCAATTTGATCAGACGTATAGAAATGAAAAAAAATAAGGATAATAAATAAAGAAAAGAAATAAAGTAAAAATCTAGAGCGTATTATATATATGGGAATTCTTACCGCTGATCCTGCCGCATCCGAAGAATTATTAGAGGGGCTCTTCATTTTTTCGACGTCTCTCTTTTTTTCTATATTTCCTTTTTTTTTTACGCACAATCTTTCGTGAAAAAACACATTATCATATCGCGAATTAGGTTCTTCGATAGTTGATAATTTTTTGAAATCAATATATAGAAATTTTCTAACTAAATTTTCAAAGTCGGTAATTTTTTTTTTGGTTTGTTTCTCTAATTTTTTTAATCCTTTTTTTAACTTCGAAAATTTCTTCGTTTTATTGTTGACGAGATTTCAAATGGCCGCTCAATAAAATTCTCAAATTATCGGTCCAAGCCGGTTATGAGGGAAAAAAGAAAGAAGAAAATAAAGATTCTAAACGAAAGCGCCTTTTTTTCGTGAAAGAGAATGTCATTACACTTTGGTCCTTATGGTAGCAGCGTACGAGACGTAATTTGACGTGGCTAACTCGGCTATTTGTTTCCTGTATTTTGTAGGTACGTAGTCGGCTTTTAAATACCACTTTTAAGCTTATTATCCTCTTCCTAGATGGAGAGCGAGCGGGCAGGTTAAAACGGAGGAAATACTTACCCGTATATAATTCGGGCTTCTCATTATCTCGTCCAACACCTATACTCAACGTCATCGTGGTTAATGACCGGTTTAAGGTGACGCAAATTATTACTTTCAGGATTAAGAGCCCAAGGGCATATGTCACAAGTTAACAAAACTGAACGTAGCTACAAAATTACGCCGCCGTAGCTGGACCCTTGGATAAAATGAGAGCAGTTTCTTCCGAATCCAGTTGTTGATATTTTCCATCCCTCTTCTTTTTTTCTCTCTTCATATATATTTCGTAGGTGAAATGTTTTTATATTTCGAATTATATATATATATGCCCACGCCAACTGGTAACGCAGATAAGAGGGGTCTCCGCTTATAATATAGTATATACAGGTAACCAGAGATTATAACCAGCCAATCAAGAGACCGGAAAAATGGTGATATTATAAAAAAAGAATTCACATCGCGCTCCGTCCGTCCATATATTTGGATAATGACAATCGTTTTTATTAATATATAATGTACTTATTTTTTTTCATCTTCATTTCTCACTTGAAAATTTTACTACCTCGCGCAGAGTAATCGAATCACGATAACGAGTTATTTGAAAGAAAAAGAATAACAAAAATTACAAATCAACAATCGGTTACAACGCGGTTACGTATACAAACGTGGTTGAGTTTTCTCTCTCGAGTGTTGCGATATGAAGCGTTGATAGAGCTCGAAACGTATGACGAAACGTCAAAATATTACGATCAACAATGTAGGTACGATCTCGATGAGGGGGGTGCAGGTGGAATCGTTCGTGAGAAAATTTCGGGGGTGAAATGTACGGATAGGGACGCGAACAACGCGGTGAATCATCGACGTCAAACCATGCGAAGGGAGAAACTTCACCTGTATCTATATACGTATGCCTGTATAGGTATATTTATATGTGCGTGTATTCCAGCAGGATATTGCAACTTTTTATCCCCCTTCCCCCCTCCCGCCGCCCCCTCATTTCCGGTTGATTTTTTTCTCTTCTTTTTTTTGTTTTTGAATTTTGATCGCTAGATCCAAAAGAAAAGTGTCTCGTATATATACAGGGCGATTCACAAGAGGTGTCGGAATAGGCGAAGACTAGTCGACGTCATGCCTAACTCTGTAGCCAATGAACAGCGAGATAATCCGCAGAAGAAAAAAGCAACGCGCTTTTAGTCTCCGCCTATTCTGACACCTCTGGTGAATCGCCCTGTATATAACTACCAGAACCATCGGTTTTTTTAATCGCGGATAAAAATGAGGAGAAACTTTTCACCCATTTCGAATCTTTTTTCCTTAGTACGTCCGGAAAGTTTGGTCTTTGAGCCGGCCACCGTACCGGGTGGTGCTGAAGAGGACCAATCGGAAGTATTTCAATGTTAGGAGATCTTCACACCAGAAAGGTTGTTTGTTTCTCTCAGTCTCTTTATTTGGTCGGTCGATAACACTCGGTGAGAATCTGTGTCCTTTAAATAATACAGTGCAGGAAAGGTCTCAGTTTCATTATTAATCGAAGAGTGGAGGGTGACAAAGGACTCGGCGGATTGAAATCGTTGCATTTCGTTGCAGGATCTTTGAAGTATCATAAAAAAAAGAACCGTGAATTTGTTGTCCAGAATGTCCCCCTTTCCGTTGTTAGTCCTGTGTAATTTCAGAGGGGATCGGAATTCATCGTGATCTCGTCAATCGTCCAACGACGTCTTTCCTTTGCTTCGCCAGTTTCTTGAATTTTTTTTGTTTTTGTTTTTCTCTCCTCGATATCTGCTATTTCGTAACGATGTGTGTTCGGCCGTGTATCGCGTTAATTAGGACCTTCCGGTTGATTATTTTCTCGAGAACATCGCCGTGATGTAATTTTGTTTTTAACGAACTATCGCCGCTAACAAAATCGTTCGAATTATGGCGCACTGTAAAATTAAGCCGTTTTATTGGCGGCAAAGTATGACCATGTTCACAAGTTTTTAGTGCCCATGGCTGAGAGGAAACCAGACGCTGTTTCGATTTTGACGAAATATTGAGACGCTGTCCAACGGTGTTCGGAAATCACTTATGTCATTTTCGCGTGTAGTACGTCTATCGCCAAATAGATGGAAGGACCCACTCGCGAGCGGTAAAGGTGGAGGTGCAGCTTCGGATGGGAGTGTTCCAGCTTTACTTTGCCTAACTTAGTTTCAGCCCATTCAACCCCCATCTCTTGCTGCTCCGAGCGGGTCTGTAATTGCTGGACCAATTACTTGAATGGAGAAATATATGGTGCCACAACTCACTCCCAGCTCACCCTATTCTCCTCCTTCGACTACGTAGAGAGAGAGAGAGAGAGAGAGAGAAAGTTCCCTTTCCGTCTAGCTATGCCACACGAAGCACACGAGCGAAATTCAACTCATACAGAAAGAGAGAGAGAGAGACGGAGGGAGAGAGAAAGAAAAAGAGAGGGGCGGGAGGGGGGGGAAAGGGACGGGATTCTTCTTTATTTTATTTGTACGTTACATCTCACCCTTCGCTAAGCTCAACTAACTGCTCGCAAGCCCGCATTTTTCTAATTTAACATCTGGTATAAGGTGTAGGTTGCAGGTTGGTTTATAGTTGGGACCTCTGTTTTGGGAAGAACAAGATGACGCAATGAAGGTAGATGACGGATTTTGATCAGTTTCTTTTACGACCATGAAGAGCAGAACGAGAAAGAGAAAAAAAGAAAAGAAAAAGAAAAAAAACACGTGGGGAACGAATACCGGGTCGAAATACAAGTCGAATAAAAGTTGTAGAGCTTTAAGAACGAGGAGATATGGTGGACGGACAATTTATGTACCGTGGACTCTCCTTCATAAAACCGTCGTCGTCGTAGTCCTCGTGTTACTCGTTCTCGTTCTCGTTCTCGTTCTCACATAGCGAAGGACGCGACGTTTTATCGTCCACCCTCTTTACGCCGCTAACTTCACCCCGTACTTGTATAATACATAATATATAATAGCCGTAGCTTTAGAAAATCATTCGTGCGTATGAAATTATTAGTGCGTAGCCTAGGTGTGGAATTTTTATACATACATGTATAAGTAAGCGGTGGTTTTTTTTTTTTTTTTTTTTCGCCCCGGCTTGAAATTACGGAGGTTTTAGTGTTGACAACACAGTTTCTAAGAGCGATGATCGATTTGATTATTTGTTTTATGGATCGCCAGCTCTTAAATCCCATAGCCGTTGATCTCGAGCTTATATCCCAACCTGACTCACAGTTTATTGATGCTACTACACGGTCTCCACGATTTTACGATCGAAAGTTTAATACTTCCGGTCCAGAGTTCTATGAGGACGTTATATATATTACGAAATAAGTCTTGCGAAAGATAAATATCAGCCCGACTCTCCTTCTTTTTTTTTTTATCACATATACATACCTCTCCATACGATCCTTGCCTGTCGGATGGAAAACTATTTCTGAAAATTCAGTCCATCATTTTTCAATCAAAAGTATCGCCTCTGCCATTCGAGTTGATTCGATTCTCATTAGAACCCCACGAAATATTTTCGGGCTTTTATCCTTGATGTATGTTATTTATATCCCGGAGACGATGTAATCATATTATATAGATACTAGGAATTTGATATCCTCGAAATTCGTGGAAGGATATCGCCGAGCTAGGAATAAGCGGTTTGGTTTCAAACTAGTAGTAGGGCGGCTAATAACTAATAAGTATCGGGTGGTAAATCCGCGCTCCTCTTCGAACCGTGGAACGCATTTCCTTTCGTGTATACCTGTAGACGCGTACATGTTTCCGTGTGGAATCTACGTGAGTATCAGCGGGGGTTTCTCACCGCGGAACGAAATGAATTTATACGAACGTAACATAGCCACGTGTGATTTTGCTTCGTGCCACCCGGCAGAGGGTTGCAGTTATAGTGGTTAATACTGGAAATCGTAATGAAATTCCTATGGCATTATATTAATATCGTCTACGTCGAGCGACGCGGATTCATGAAACTCTCTCCATCTCTATCTCTCTCTCTCTCTTTTTCTCTTTATCTCTCTCCTTTCCAACCCACCCAGAAATTCAAACGCTCCAAGTTCTCTTCCCACCCCGCGTGTTTATAGACAACCACCAACCCCCATAGCCTTTCGATTCCATTCAACGTATCCATCTACCCATACCATATAGTGTGACATTGGCTATGCGACTCTCTTCCTGCAGTAACGTCGTTGCTAGATATGTATCGTTGACAACTAAACGGAGTTTCCCCTGGCGCTGCAGTTTCAATGCTTGACAATTGTCTGTTAGTACACAATACGTATAACAGACAGTGTATAGGATCGGTACGTAGACGCAATGTTTTGTATATGCACGTAGAATATTCATATCCATAACCGCCGCTGGGTGTCACTGCTGATTGTCGCGCACGCGAATCTCGTCTGGTTTCGTTACGTTTCGTCTCGACATTTCGCGATTAAATGGGAGAAAAAAAAATTTTCGGTTCACCGACGAAGTACGAAACCCATCTGCGTTGAACAACGTAATCGACAACCGCGTACCGTAACAACCGAATGAAAGGTGGGAAACCAAAAAAATATCTCCTCTCGTTCAAAATACTCCGCCAGATAGCGTAACGAGCGGAATAATCAGAGCTCTGGTTTCACTGCACGCGCTCTAGAAGGGAAACCGGGACGAGAAAACATCCGAACATGGTTAATTCCAAACCCCATAAAACAGTTGGTAAATTATAATTGTATTCATTTAAACTGCAATCCGAGAAGGTTCGAGTGATAGTTGTAGGTACTCGTAACGGCGATAACGGTTCTTTAATTATCTGGAGCGAGCCGAAATGTGGTGGCAAATCCTGAGCCGTGATGATGTTTTTTCGAGTCATTCTCACAGTTATTTTAGACTCATTTTTTGTTTACTTTGTTTTTGTTGATGTCACTTTTTTCTAGGTTAAAACTCACTTTCTCATGTGAATTTAATAAATTACCGCGAGATGACGCGCGAGGATTTTCGAAAGGGTTGAGGAAAAGGGAAGTGGAAAATAGGAGGGGGAGGAGGAAGAGAGGGGGGAATGAATTAAAAGTTTTTGTGGGAAGTTTTGCGAGTATGATTGTGAGTTACGGGCACGGCATCATATTTTGAGATGAGTCGAGCCGAGTCGAGTCTAGTCGAGTCGAGTTGAGCTTGTGAAACGAGGAATACGCTTAAGTAAAGAGAATGTAAACTCTCTAATGTTAACGCAAAACGTTAACGATAACTAAAACGCGAACGCTAACAACGTATATATACTACGTATACCTTATATACCTACCTACTATGTTGGGCGAGATATGAATGCTAATAAATGCAAGAATTTCCATAACCTTAAAACTACATTATGGATACCGAAGGAAAATAAATTCTCAGACGTAATCAGGGCGTCTGGTTGTTCGAATCCAAAATCATCAATTCCCCACTTACCTGATGAAATTTGAAAAACCTAAATTCACACCAAAATAGTCCCTCGAAAAACCAACGCAAGACTTGAATGATCTCAACCATTTATTGGTTCGAATCGACCGACCTGTTTGACTTTTCATCCTTGTGTAAGAAATGTAATTGATATGGCTGAAAAAAAGGAGAAAAAAAATCTCATATGCAGGTTTGCAGCAACACGTAGGATGACAAATAGTAATTTGGTTCTGTTCGGTTGGCAGTATTTGGAAACGGGAGAAACAGCAGCAACGGGTAGAGTCGTTCTGCGTATCTAACTGCTTAATGTTATACATGTAGATGTGCATGTGGAGGAATCTAACTACCGAGTAAGGTACTTAAACGACCGCCAATACCGAAACGGAAGTTACTGCATCTGTACGTGATCAGTTCACAACCTCGCTGTATACCTATGCCGCTTTTGCTGCTTATACTGCGGTGAATCTATACCGAATATCGACGAGTCGATCCGGCAACTGAAGCAGGAACACAACTCTATACATATACGTGGTTGGAGGCGGTAGAAGCGAGTCTAAATTTCCACTAATTTGTCATTCTCTCTAACTATCGATGCAAATTCTACTACCACCACCGCAGCCACTTGCCACTATTACATCGTACTACGTAGAGTGTAGGTAAAACCGTTACGTCCTCAAGATTAGAATTGAATAATTACAGTCATTGATCAGAGCTGGTAAATTATATCGATTCGCGCATAAGCTGCACATGTACTATTTATCACATATAACGGACGGTTCAAACCCCGTTCGATTCGTTACAAGAAGAGAGGAAAAAAAAAGGAAATTCTCGAAACTCTAGACTTCTAGTTCTTTTTTTTCCCCCTCCATACGATGGCGTGTTCGTCTGACGTTAGTGGGTCGAAATCACTAGACGAACAATTTTAACGGCGCGAGGTACTCCGCATTCACATACTATATATGTGATCGCGTATACCTTTGTAGAAACATTGAGGGAGAAATTTAAGAGAAAAAGTATCAGCAAAAGAACAGATGGACGGATACAGATACAGACGGACAGATAGAAAAGAGGAACTAAAGGAAACCAACACGTTGGTAGTACAAGACGAAACGGCGGGGCGGCGAGACAAGAATGTTGATTGCCCTCAAATTGAATCGCGTCCATTTATCACTTTGCAGACCGCCTTGACTCGCTACCATCCATACGAATAAATATATATATACCTTTCGCAACAATACAGCAGACAATGCGTTTATTACAATTTCACCTGGACGCGATTGTGATTGTGAACATAAATTGTTTTTTTTTTCCCTCCCCCCTTTGTACGTTTCTAATGAATACGTTCATCTCGTTCTGTTTCAGGTAAGTCGTTTTTCCTCATCCCTTTTGTGTGTTCGAGTGCAACGGCCATCTGCATCGTTGCAGTCGAGGTGAGATTTTTCTTATATGATCCTTGAAATGACAAGTGCCGAAAAAACCGTGAGGTGAAAAAAAAAGTTTTCCAGTAGAATTACGACCGCCTTAAAAATATTCCTAACTTAATGATAGTCCCGAGTTTCACCTCCCTCTTTTCTGTTCGGATCGTATTTCGTTCGAACTGTAGATCATATCGAGACGGGATAATTGTCTCGAGGATGTTTGTGCGTTGCTGCAGCTGCTCACCTAATTGTAGCTTGCCAGCGTATTCTTTTTTTTTTTTTTTTTGGTTGTTTCTTCTACTTTTTTTCTGCACGAAACTCAATCTATAATTCCCAGCTTGTAATCTCTCGAGTCATTTTTATTCATCCACAGTCCACATTTCTTTCACTTCCAATAGCTCTCTTCCCCCATAACTAGAAAGAAAAAAATTAATGAATCAGACCAGTTTTTGGAAGCTTCGGCAAATTTCATCGGATCGATGCGTGTGAAAAATCATTTCAATCAAGGTCGTATAAACATCATACTTCCATTCACATTCTTATAACTATGTGGAATTAAATCGTCTTCGGAACCGTAAGATATTATTCTTTCTATGCACGTACATTGGAGGACGACGCGTCACCATGCAAGAATTCTACGCGCGAAGTAAAGTAGCTGATGGTAGAAACCCAATTTATACCGTCACGCAAAATTCTGCCGTGTAAAGTCAGCCGTACCGCAGGACAAAATGCACAGCGGAGTAAAATTTCATGCTAATCTATTATAAATAATTCTCGATCGCGCAACGTCCCGGTACGTGCATTTCCACGAGGACTTTAAATTTGGACAAGAAATATTGAACGGTTTGAAAAATAGCTGTCGAAATTTGAATCTTCTTTCTCGGTTCGAACATCAGCCTTCTTTGATTATTTGCTCATTTTTTGCTTACATCTAGACGATGACCACGAGAATACGAAATCCTTTCCATCGCAAGGAACGGGGTTAGAATATAATAATATGGTATACGCTGAGAACGAACGGTGACGACCCAGGCAAGGGGATGGTGGGGGTTAGAAGGGCCAATTATTAGTTGGCGAACAATCTTTTCAATATTTTATTATTTCTTTTTCTGCAGCTACTTTCTTCTTCCGGGCAATAACTTTGAATTGCCCATTCGGATCCCATTCTCTCTTTCTATCTATACTCGGTCTCTCGCTTTTCGTTCGTGCCGTGATGACTTCAGCTTGTTTTCGCGTTTTTCGCAATATTCTGCTGCGCTAGAATTAGTCGTCCTTGGTATAGATATACACGTACATGAAGTACAAAAGTGTGTAGGTATTTCTGAAAAACTGACCTGCGACGCCACCTGATTTATTCCTTTTTAATCAAGAGTATCTCAAGTCAACGTAAATTCACTCGGATCCCATTTACTTCCCAAAAATTTTTGAAATTAAAAATTGGAAAATGCTGGTAAAATTCTGGAAGATCCATTTTCGTTTTTCGAATTAAAGCTGGACCGTCGTGAAAATCGACAGTATAGGTTAGTATTGCGGAAGGGCGTTAACAATCGCTCATTGATAGATTTAAGTGGAATATGTTTTTCTAAGAAAAGTACTTCAGCTTCTGCAGTACCGGAGATTAAGGGCGAACCCATAAAAATAGAAGAACTTATGTTTTTTTGTTTCTCGTTTTATTTAATTTCAACGTGCGGAGTTCTCAGAGGCGATATAATCAAAGTCAGAGGAAACGAGAGAATATTATCGTGTTTGTTTCTTTTTTTTTTTCTTTTGTTCTTTCCTGTTTAATTTTGTGACTCCTTAATTCCTCCTGCAGTATCACGTGATTTCCGGTCGAGCGCGTTGCCCGCTATGATCCAGGACACGAAGGAACGTTGAGCCCCGCCCATTCGGAGCGGAAATACCAGGGTGGGTACTACGTTACGACCTTGTTTTCCAAAATCATCTTTTACCCCGTAGACCGAAACGCGATTTCATTACAGACACTGCAAAAGTCTTAAAATATTTCTGCGTAGTAGGAAACGAACGACCTTATCGATGTTTTTAGGCCTAAATTCAACCCACATTACTCATATAGTAGATCCAACGTGAACGGTCGTAAACATTTTTTTTCCTAACGAAACGTTGAATCTGAGATTTTTTTTTTTTTTTGCTCAGAGCGTATTCCGAAATGGGGAGAAAATCTCCGGAGGGAAAAATCAACCATTCCATTCCTTCGGTTATTTCCACTACGTGCCCATTTCGTTTCATCGATCGTACATACATAACTTTTATACACAAAGTCTGATATGCTGTCGATTTAAATTTACCACCCTGTATGCAGACGGGCGAATAGCTTGCACGGTGTACCGGTAGTCAATTGATCGCTAAACTCAACCAGCTTTGCGGACGACTTTATTTGAATTTGCGTGCAAACGAGGTTACCAGCGCTATTGCCTCCAGCTTCACAACCACCACCACCACCGGCAGCATCGGTTCAACCTACGATCCCCAGCTCAAATGAGGTCCCGTGTTCGGTTAGGTTGCTTTACTTCCTCCTCCAAGATGCGCTCGTCTATCGACCTACCATTGAGAATTGAACGACGTATTATAACACGAACAGATTTCGAACGGGGAGCGGAGGTCGGGGTTTAGTTCTGTTATTGGAAGCAGTTAGGACACGTCATAAGCAAAAGGACGGAAGACAAATTGGTCAGAGAATGAATATGTGGAAAAAAAAGTATAAAGTTTTACCAGCGATTAAGTGAAAGCTCTCCCCCAGCGGCGCAGACTCCGCTGGTGGTGGTGGTAGCGGCTTAAGCGGACTAGCAAACGCGGAGTAGCTAATATCTGAATAATTGCTGGCTGAATTTGATATGATTTAACGGTGCCCCTGTCCTATAGGGCGGATAAAAAAAAAAAAAAAAAGGAAAAGAAAATAATAATAATAAAACTGAAAACAAGTAAAAAGGGAAATGGAGTTCCCGGAGAACCGCGCCAGGCGGATTTATTCGATATCTAGGAAAAAAGGCGAAGCACGTCGCGTCGTACCAACTGCACCAACGATAACCGCACACTACGTCCACAAATCTGTGAGATTTTCCATCCAGGACCAACATCGGGAGCCACCAAACTGGCGGTTTGGGATCGCACGATTGAACATTTCCAAGTTATATTTAAGTCTCGACTCTTTTCTTGAACCGGAAAATCGATTCAGGGATTTTTTTTCCCCCAGTTTATCTGGTTCCAACGGTAAAAGTAAAAGTAGTTTTACCGACACTAGTGTGCAAATTTTTACCGAACTTAATACGAACGGAAATTTTTCAAACGACCTCCATTAAAAGAGTGCGCTTGACTCGATCCGCGTCACCGAACTCAGCCGATGGTCCGAAATCTTGACCCGACCACTACAGCGATAGTTACTTGCCTCGATGCCTAATTGCGCAGATTTTAACGATACGACGTAGCAAATCTCGTCATCCGGTTAGTCAAAGTGGATGCTGCAAACGGGCCGGTCTAGCCAGCGACGATGTGGTTGGCCCGGTGGTGGTTAATCCAAAACTGCTAATTGCGGATGATCAAATCAATTAACGGGACGGACGTACTGACGAGGGAACGTGCTACGTCATCTATCCCATGTGGTTCATCACCCAATTTTCCCGATCCCCTCGCGAAATCTTAAACCACAAGCGAAGGCTTTCGTTGGAATATATGCTTCCGTGAAATTCAGACCGACATCTCTGAATAAACCAGAAGCAAATCTACGGTGGCTTGACCTCTCGGTGTTACGGAAGACATAGAAGGAGCAGAATTGTTTGTCCTGGGTAAATTATCTGGCGGAGTGAAGCCCAAGCTGATGAAAGTGGATGACACATGGACCCAAGCCATGCATGCATTTCATGGTATGACTGTTTGGAAGTGAAGTGTGCCGCTAATAGTGGTGGTGGCTCTTCCATGGTACAACTTCGCGTGGTGAATATGGACTTCTTGGAGGAAGAGAGAGATGGCGGTTGGTATGAAGCGAGGTAAAATGTTGTTGAAGGAATTGTGACATCAGTATAGTGGGTCGGTAGACGTTGGCTGGGTGAATATTTTGTGGTTAATCCAGCTCTCTGGTCAGGTCCAGGAATTGCTAGCGTAGGATGCCGTTAGTCGAAATTCTCCAGACTTTGAAGGGACGGTAGTTACAGGTTCACATTCACATTGCCTGTTTCCACGATATTCTGGATGTTCTAGTCCTGCAATTAAGCTAGCTCACTCTCCGGAGGCCCATGAAAAGGAACAATCCTACAAAGCATCCCGGCGAAAACGCATCACGAGTTGTATCGTCGGGCTGAGAAATTTAACAACGTCTTCTACATGGTAGATACGGCATTTTCCCTCCTTTCGTTCGACTCGAATATCTCCTCGAGTAACGTGAGAAATCGAAATATCGATAAGTATCGCCGCTGATACCGAATTGAATATTTAACGACGTTAAAGAATATCGCACAACGAAATTTCGATGATGATTCTCATTATAAAGTTTCGACAAAAATAAATCCCTTTAGGACTGTGATGAAGGCGAAACCCTGCTGCACCTACCCCCGGCAACGATCCCGAGCTTTTCCTCTCTATCTGGGATGGTGGAAAAAAAATCTAATTAGAAGTGGATTAAAATTTAATCACTCGCTAAATGAATTTATCCTGGGAAGGTATCGGTGGGTGGTGTCCTCTCCGCTTAATTGTACTCCCAGCGCTTACCACTCCTCTCTTCGCCTTCCACTTTCCCTCTCTCGTTATTTCGCTCTCTCGTTTCCACTTTTTTACATCAACTTTTTCCCCCTCCCTCTCCTCTCTCTCTCTCATTTGGTCCCGTCGGAACCGTTTACTTTGCATAGACATTAAACTCCGTTACTTAATCGAGGGACACTACGGTATACTTTCTGAAAACCCACCGACCTTGTACGCCTAGAGAGTTGGATTCCGTAACGGCGTATAACTCTACCCTACTAATTTTTATTCGACGGTTCCACAGAGTTTGTATTTTTACTTTTCTCCTACCTTTCCGAATAACCATATTTTACATCGCCCTATCGTGCGTACGAAGGTCCCGGTGATCGTTTCTCGGTTTTCTCATGGTCTGCAAATTGCATTCTGGTGTTCGGATGCGGTTGCCCGTTAACTAGCGGCCTACACTCCACCTACACCAGGGACTGGGCTAACTCACCTCGGTCATCAAAGATTCATCGTTTCTCTCACGCACCCCTGTGGTTCACCGTAGCCACGCGCCCGCCGCTCCAGAATATCCCGCAGATCTAAACCTGAACCCAAACCTAAACCTGATCTAACCACGCCGGACTACTCTCAACTATAACACCAGTTTACAGTTCTCCTCTCAAACCGAACCAATTTCTCCATTGTTACTTGGAATTAATCTCTCTCTCTCCCCCCCTCCCTCCCCCACCTCTAAAATGAGGGTAGTTTGGACCCGATAACCCCGCATTATATTCCATGCATGAATTTTTTCTTCGGAAGGGGTTAGAAACCGGGAATGGAATGGATGATAAAACTCAACGTCCTGTGGATGACTACAGTTCCTACGCAGATATCACTTGCGTTTCACTTTTCTTTTTTTTTTCTTTTCTCTCTCCTTTTGATTTCATATTTTGCCTCTGAATATTTCACGTAGGTGTTCAACCTTACGATCACATTCGCGAGTATAATACAATATTCGATATTCACCCCTTTCTAAAGGATGAATATAATCCACACGTGGAAATGAAGGATTTACGAAAACATGACCATCATTTTTCTCCTCCCTCGTTTCTACCGCATTTTTTTTTTCATTGCCAGTTCATCGTGTACAATTTGAAAAAAAAAAAGAAATATTCACAACACGTTTCCAGGTGCATTTTGTAAAAACCCTCGTCCCAATTACCCCGCAATATTAATTCCGTGGTTCGGTTCTACGACAGATAAAGATTTCGTCGTGGATTAACTCGACTGTCACCCGTCATGGGATCGTAATCCCTCGAAACAGTGGACTAGAACGGTAGACGAGGGACGTGAAATCTGTAAGATGGAATTATACGCTTTGACTGAGTGTAAGGAGGAGAGAAAACAGAGCTAATCAGTGGCTAATGATATTTTTGCAAAAAATCGATAAAACAAATAAGCCATTCGCCGATGGGACTTCACCACAGGCACCGCACGTCGCTAAAACTCCTCCGATTTTCCACCCTAGATTTTCAGGAACGTTTCGCTCTGCAATTTGGTCGGCGCGTCATGTTGACGGTAATAATCATTGTTCTTTCCTCTACAGCTCAGCGCGGATGAATCGCTCGTTTTAGGGCGAACGATCATCGATCATCCCGAAAATTTCGTCCCCCTTTTTTATCTCCTCATACTTCGCTCTTTCTTTCTCTCTCTTCCAATATTTCTCCTAATTGTAAACAAGGTTTAGGCAGACATCCGGATAGGACAAAAAACAAAAAAAACAAAAATTATCTTCACCCCCTAGAATCGCGGATGATATCCCACAGCTACAGTTTTATTTTTTCCCCTCCTTTCTTCTCTGTTTCTTTTTTTTTTTATTTCTTTTTTTCTTTTTTACTGAATATTTTATCTGTTATCTCTGCTAGCGGGGTATGCAGCTGCGGTGATGTTTGGATTAAAAAAACGAATAGGGGGAACGGGAGATGAAATGAGGCAAGGGGGGGGGGGGGGGGGGGGCGAGAGTGGGATGTATAACTAAAAAAGGAGGTGAAAATTTTCACGCGTATAACCTACACAAGTAATGGTGTTATACCGCCGAAACGTTAGCCGGAAGAGGGTTAACGCCGTCTTTTTCTATTTCTTCTCTTTATTCTTATTCTTATTCCTCCTGCTGCAGGGGGGCGGGGGGGAGGGGGGTGTAGGTGCGAGTTTTGTTTAAGTTACGAAAGTTGGCTTTAGTCTGTTGGCGGTGGCGTCGGTTGGCAGCCCTGCGTTGTTTATTTAAAATTCCAGCTCCGTCCATGCTTCGCTGCTTACAGCCTTCGTTCCTTATACTCTCCTCGTTTCTCCGGGTTTTCGCGGAGTAGGCGTGTGTTCTTTACTATGCAAAGTTGGGATAAAGAAAACGAGCGTTATATACCTCTACACGTCCGTCGAAAAAGTGGGTAACAGGGAGAGAAATTGAGGGAGGGTTACTCCGGAGAGAAATTAAGTAAAGAAGAAAATTAGGAAAGAGACCCTAAGAACTTAAGCGACAAAGTGTAATTATTTACACTCACGAGCGTAATTATTATACCCACCTTTCCGACGCGTGAAAGGCGAGGGGGTGAATTTCGGGTAGTTCGTCTTCGGTGCATCTTGGAGAAAAATTATGCTGAACAACCGACGCCCCTTGAAATTTTATTTTCGGACCGACGACCGGCTACCGCATGCATCGAGTTATACAGGCTTCGGTTCGGAAAGGATAAATGTGCGGTTGAATCGTCGCTAAAAGACTCGACGGATCCGGAGTTAAGAGTGTGGTGGTAACGCCGGTGGCGCATGGCCCATGAGCCATGGGATCGGGGGAGTCCCCGGAATGAGAGAGAAAGGGAGGGATGGGGTGTTACAAACGATCGAGCGAATCGTTCGCATTAGTCTTAGTCAGAATCAGAGATAAGCCAAATGAGGGATAGCTGGTCGAAAAACATCGGAACTACGCCACCGTTGTGACCACCGCACCTTCCACCCCGAAGACTGTGTACCAGATGAGAACCGAGCCGAAGGAAGAAAAAACAGAAAAAAGTTGAGAGGCGCCTTTCGATTATCCCTTTTTCGATACCCGATATACAAAAAACCTTTCGACGTTTGTTGTGAGCAGTTTTCGGAGAAATTAAATCAGATAGTTCAGGAAGTATCCACTCGTTTTTACATATTTTATTGCTCTGTACCGAAAGCACTTTTGGAAAGCGGAAACTGCATCAATTCGTCTGTTTTATAAGTAAATGAAAGAATATGAACCGCGAACGATCGGTCGAATGGTCGAGCGAAGCAAGGAAGGCATTTCTGTTTTTAGAACGGAAACAATCCTGGATTAGCGAACTCGAATGGTTCGAAGGTTTTATAAAATTTCAATTGAATCGTTCGGGTCTAATTTACCCGTAAAATCTCCGTTTCCCCCGACGGTTTAACGGAATTTCAACCTGATTTTAACATCCGTGGTTCAGGTGAACACCGCGAAAAGGGGATCAGAATTACCAACGTCCACAGATAACGAATTTTAGTGGCTAAGTAGTTGCGGGGGGTGGGGGGTGAGGAGGGGGAAGAGTGCCGTGGAATTGTTATTGCAAAGATTGTTTTTTACTTTAATTGGAAATACCTCGTGCATTTTTCGCCGAGTCATTGCTCTCCGAAAACGAGAAATAAAAAGAAGAGAAGAGGAAGAGGAAGAAAAATAAGGAGAAAAAAAGGAAAGAGCGAGAGTGGGGGAGGGAGAGGGGGGAATCTCCTGGAGTTTTTCTTTCGGAGAGGGTGATAAATCTTTGGGCCCCGTTCGTGTCGCTGCGTAGCCAGCCTTGACGTCTTCACGAGCAGTTAACTGCCGAATGGCCTTCCCGGCGTAACGTCGAACAGCAAATTCCATAAGACGACGGTAGACCTTCTTATCTTATCTCGAGAGTGGGGGAGGGAAATAACGGGGGTGGAGGATAGGAAGTAGCGGGTAACGTAGGATGAACGGCGGAAAACGGTTGAGGGCCGATGTTTTGCCCATTCCGGACCATTTCTTTGGTAACTGCTCGAATTAGGAACCATTCGAAAACCGGAAGACGCCCTCAAAACTGAACCCCGTGCCTTACCGCCGCGCCGTGACCTTGCGAGAGTTCTGAGAAAAAGAAAACGAAGGAAGAAAGAATGAAAACAAAAAAAGAAGCGCGCCCCGCAATCCCAGAACCACTCGGCAAATCCGTATACCCTACAAATTTCTCTTCCTCCCAACGTCATGCATCTGGCGGGAATCACCGAAGACTATGCAAACCATGGAAATGTCGAGCGTTGAACTGAACCAGGAGGGAATTAGATATCGTCGAGGGAGTAGGGAGGTCGAGAGTGAGGTCGGATGAGGATTTCCTAGTGGATAGAGATGAGGGCGACGAGGGGAGATGAGGTAGTATCACTCTTGGGGTCTCTGGGCGTAATCAACGCGGTGGAGCGAACCACTTGCAGTCTGGTACCACCTCGAGAGCTGTTAGCTGGAACTCTGTAACGCGTCTCAATCGCCGATCTAGTCATGGTCTAGGGGGTGGTTACCGGGGGGGTTGGTCGTCCTCGAAACGCTTCCAGATACTCGTTCCCAACCCGAACGAGGTGGCGGTGGTGGTTTTCGTTGGATAGAAACGGTTGGCGCTGCCGTTGCCGCTTTCCCACATCCACCTTGTACCGAGTCAAAGTGATCCTTCGATGAGCTTCTGGATTCGCTTCGTCCGCCATCGCCAATCTCTGATTGCAAGGGTGCATCCAGTCGAGTTATGCAACTATGGATTCGGCCCGTCCGCGTTAATTAGTACGGTGGTACAGCGGATGGCACGTTAGTATTTGCCAGGCAGTAGTGTTATGGGATCGTTCCCCGTTCAACGGAAGACCTTCCGAGACCCGTGCGCCTGCAAATTCGAAGGCGAGGATGTAGCGGATGCTTAATCAACGGTTAAAGTCACTTGAGAGGGTTCTTTGTAACCTGATAAAATGGCCGGTTTTTATTTAACCAACTACCCGCCAAGCGCCCTTCCGCGTTCCACGACCTCTCCCCTTCTTCTTTTTTTTCTTCGCTCTTCTTCCTCTTCCTCTTCCTCTTCTTCTGCCGCTGCTGCTGGGACGTCAAGCGACTACCGTAACATATCTCTGGTCTAGGACGCGCTTCCAAGCTATCTTCAGGAAGGATACCAGACGTGTCATCTTTAACCCCCATTATCATCCATTCTAAGCCGTCCTAAGCCGAGTTACCAACCCCATTGCTAGAGATACAGGGAACGACGTAGACCAGGAGAGAGATAGAGAAGGGAATGGCCGTTCATGGTCGGTGCCCAGGTACCGCGCCGCAAGATGATCAATTGGATAGCTCCGATTTAACCGTAAACTCCGTTCCAACAGCTTAAGACATTGCAATGTGAATAAAATTTCTCGACCTACGTACGAATCCAAAGTTGGGTATAGCGCAGAGGGTAGGAATGGAAGATTCATTTAGTATGTTTCAAGTTCTCCTGGTCTTGCTGACCGCCATCATTATAAATCAAGTCGTAATTACACTTGTTGTAGATATACGTTCGTAACCTTGCACGGAGGATTTCTACTGCCGCACTTGCACTGCAGTTTCCATCCCATAGAAAACGTAGCCTAGTCTAACCTCGGCATAAAATATTCACACAACTGAACTCCACACGGTTTTATAAATTACTTTGATAATCCCCATTCTTCTAGTTTCAAGTCTTGTTTTCCAGTCGGGCGGCTAATCTGCTTCTTCAAATTCGAGATGAATTCAAGTGCTGCTCATCGTTGCTCGAAGCTTTTGATAAACATTGCTTTTCGGTATCACGATGAATAAATTCAGGTCACACTCTAACAGCGAACACGATGATCGTGTAGCTGAAGACTGTACAGCGCGATAACTCGCCCTGACGATGCGGTCGTCAAAGTTTGCGCTTAGTTTCGTTTTCCAATTTTAGTCACGCGAAGGTCTTGGAAACAATTGCGCATGAGATAATGGGATATTTCGGTGAAACGGGGATACCGGGTATCAGTCGGTGATGAAAACTTCAAATTAATACAGCGAAAACTTGTGCCCATTGATTTCACGTCGCGTTAAAAATTCCGCAAAAGTCAGATGGCGAGAAATAGAAGAAATGAAGCGAAGAAAAATTACCTGTACACTTAAAACCGCATGTACCCTTAAAGCCGCGCTTCCTCCGAACCCCTTAAAGGCGAGGGGTCAAAGGACCTCGAATCGCCCGAGGCTCGCCGGTTTCCCTTCCCTCAAATTTCCATTATACGTGAATACCGGGTTCACAGTTCACATTGAGTGGGTGAGGCGTGAAAGCAGGGGAGGTACAACGGTGCGTAATTCAAAATTGCAAACAAACCGTGTGACACGAGGTGACGTAGTCACCGACACCGTCGCCCTCGTTTGTTTTTTCATGAATTTTTTTCTCCACCTCGTCTTTTGTTTCGAGTTCCTCGCGAGGTGAGATGAGTTGTTAGCATCGTTCGACTGGTAACCGTGGTACACTATAGGTCAAAAACTTTTGCCTGATACTGTAGCAGGCATCTCGGGGCACTTGGCTCTAAATTTTCATCCAAAGTTTTGAGCAAGAGCCGCCTGGCTATTGTGAGTCGTTCCAGGTTATTTACTGCCACGAAAACTGTTCGAAGTTGATATCAACGGTGTCCAAAAGTTGCTACGTGCTATTCTCGCTGAAATATCGTTACACTGTCAACCGTAGGTACCGCGCGCGCTCCTGTAGTTTGGTAACATTAAATTATTTCCGAACACTGACCCAGTTGACAAGCCCAAAACGAGCCCTGCAGACTCCTCCTCCGTTACTCCCGGCGCACCTTCTCTCGTAATTCGTTGTAATAAACGTACACCATACGTGCACTAATACTTTCAAAAATACCTCTTTACACTCCGGTCAGGACTCCGAAGGATCCTTTTTTTTTTTTTCTTCTTTCTTTTTATTGACTCACCGGTGCCATTTTTCACGCCGGGTTCGTTCTCTCAACTCTCTTATCACGCGATCAGGGACTGGTCGGACGTCCTCATCGTCCTGTATAAATATTGCGTGCAATAATATCAGTATCATCTCTATTTTCGTGGTCAGAGTCGTACGCATGCTTGAAAGGTACCATTATTAATAACCCGTTCATCCCGTGGGCTCGGCCACTCCGCAAGGTCCTGTTTTCGCGTTTGAAAACCTTCGTTGATTTTATTCGCATTCATTTCTTCTCGAATATTCTCACGACATCTCAGCTATGAGTGACCTTTGCGAATGACGCGACTTCGATGTGGCATTATCGGTATTTCGATGTCCCGTAGTTCCCGGAGGGTTCGGTCGCTCGGTCGGTTTTTGGCTAACTTCGGACTGTCCGGCAGCCTCGCCATCCGTAAGCAGAGGACGATATATCGCCTCGTACCGATCCAAACAGGACTTATAGATGTATAAATCAAACTGGGTACGTTGATAGAAGCAATAAAGAGTTCCCGAATGGGAATGGCCGGGATCGGTGTTCGGGGAGGGGGAAGACTTATATTACACTCAACGTAGCTGGTAGCCACGATGTTACGGCGGTGTGGTGGTGGTAAAATGGTGGTGGTTTGAAGGAACGATCCAAACACGACTAAGGACTCCACACGGACTGGGGTGGGTCAGGCATGACCCTGCGAAATTAATGGTACCCAAAAACCCCGGATTCGCCCACCTGCAGGAGATATTGGAAGCACAGCAACGAAATTACCAATAAATAAGGTGTTATTGAATTATTATCGGACCCCCAACTCCGGGCAACATCTGCCCCTCCCGCCCCCCGTGCCCTTCGACGCGCACGAACCTCCGAACTATTTTAAGGGCCGTCGATAGAATGCGACTAATTCATTCATCCCACATTTTTTTACCAAGGGTGAAACTCGGAGGAATTTTTTCATCCGATTCTTTAACGACGCTTTTTTGTTTCGCTTGACCGCGAGTGCGATCGTCCGGTTGGTCGCTACGAGGAATCGATCGATCGGAGAGTGGAAACCAATCAACATTCAATCAGGTGTTCTCTTGTCCGTTAATAAACTACGTATAAGTAACTCCTGCAGGACGATCTATACATCCAGATTTTCCATTCCCAAAAGAGTCAACTCTTTCGGTAATTTTGGAGAAGTGTTTTTTTTTTCAGCTGCTCTTTATTCACACTGCGAGCATTTTTTTGAAATACTTCGCAGCTGGTTCTCGTAAGGAAAATTTTTCTTCACTTAAACCGCGACGTTGCGCGGAGTTTTCCTCGTGTATATTTTCTGACAGAATAATTCTTCGGGGTACATATTTCGAATACCTCACTGCTGAGACTGGTTGCCACTCACTCAACTTTCCGCGATTATCTTTCCGAACACGTTCACCGCGAGCTCTTCTGGTTTGGGGGATGGAAGATAGAGGCATATAAGTAGGCGAGACGGCAACACGAACGTCTGCGAGCCGGTGTAACGGGATCTCGAGGAAAAAGTGAAAAACAATGTTTTTCGTCAGAAAAAAAAAGAGAAAGGAAATCTCGCGACCCCCCGCCTCGATTTTCCCTCGTCTTAGATTTTGAGAAAAAACAGAAAAAAAATCGATCGCCATTCGATATATTTCACCGATACATTTCCGAATATTCCGTTTCACTGCGTCGACTCCGTGCAGAAATGCAGATACCGAGTCTTGTTCAAGTTTGGTAAAGATGCAACAGGAATAGAGAGAGAAAGAGGGGGGGGGGGGGGGGAAAGAGAGAGAAAAACATGAAGAGACAGAGGCAGAGAAATTACGGGAGGTTCTGGATGGAACCCGATTGGAAACGTGAATAGTAATTTTCGGTCGATTTAACTGATGGTCTAACCATACGGCACTGTTTCGTGACTCGCAAGTTTCTTGATAGGGAAAAGTTTAGTTAGTTTAAACATCGGGGCGGAAGGGAAAGGGGGGTATTTCTGGGTTAGAGTTTTGGTTGAGGTAACCGATAGCATTGACCGGCGAAGATCGTTGAAGGATCGGCGCCGCGTAGCGCTAGGAAATAGGAGATGGAGAAGTACAGAAGTAGAAGTAGAACTAGAAGTAGTGGGCGGGGGAGGGTTTGATACAATTCAAAGTTGCAATCACTGTGGTGATCCGCAAATGCCGCGGAGAGATCGTTTCCCCAGAATTGGGCAACGCTAAAATCGCACGGGTAAAGAAAAACTCCGTACTTTCCTACCCGCAAAATCCCGCATAGGCAGATGATCTTCTCTTCCATTTCTTTTATTTTCTCTCCTTCCATTTATTCTCCTTCCGGAAATTTTTCACCTTCGGAATAAAGGCGCCTCACCCCATGAGGAGGGTACAAAGCTATAGAAAGTCCACCGGAAACAAATATCACGCTATTAATCACCGTCCGTGATGTTATTATTATTATGATTGTTATTATTATTGCTCTACCCTAGTCTTCGCCGAGTAATCGATAATAGAAAAAAAAATAATAATAATAAGGACTTCTTTTTTCTTTTGGTTTTCTCTTTCTTTTTCTACGATAACTAAAGAAACAAGGACGACGTTGTTCACCTCGACGGTATTATAAACGTGGCGTGGGCGGTTCGCTCGATTGCCACGGCTCGTTTCTTCCTCGAAGGTTGATTCGAGGTTGCGCCAAATTCACCTTCGTTAAAATAGTAAGACACGCACCGAGCTACTCGGTATCCTCCCACAATTTTCGGCGTATTCTCTTCGTGTATATTCTTGTTTTTTCGGCGGGCAGCTAGACTATGCAAAATGAAGGTAGCTAATACTGCGATCAACCAACACAGCCATAGTACACTAATTTTCTTCGAGAGCCATTCGAACCTTAAAACTTGAAAGTGACCAGTTTCGAAAATTTAATATTACCTGTATGTGGATATAACGTTCATTTTGCACGCCGCGACCTCACGACCGAAGTAAAGGTCGTTGCGTGCCTCTGAATTCTGAATTACGAGTGTTATTACTACCGAGTTACTCGGCATCGTGAGATTTTTATCACCGCGATGAGGTGAGCTATTCCATGGAATAAAATTGCCCGGTTGTCGCGATCCGCTCGTCGGTTATAAACCCGACGATTAGAGTCAGGTTTCGTTTTTACTTCTCTAATTCTTGTTTCTGCTTTTTGATTCGCTTAATTCTGTTTTCTTTTTTTCTTTTTTTTTGTGATTCTTGTTTCCTTTTTTTCTTCGTTTAAGCTCAATTCATTAAAATAACAAATTCTCTTTATTTCCGCGCTTCGGTCCGCTTGAATATTCAAACTTTTCATTGGACTCGCCGCTCCCGGTGCTGCTGGTACTGCAGGTTTAAAATATAATCCGCAAGTTTTACTCGCCGAGCTGGATTATCGGAGTGAAACATTATTTTAGTGTAGATCCGAATCGTCACGCGGATAATAATTGTAAATAATCAATTAACTCGATACTTGGGAACCTCGAAACTTTTCCGCCCGGCACAATTAAAATTGTTAATTTTTTTTTAGTCTCTTCACCCTGAAAATGGAGAAATCAACGTCATTACGACGTTTGTTACGAATAATATTACACTTCGCGCGCTCAGATGCAATCGTGCTGCAATTTTCGACGCCGCTCGCGGAGAAAAGAGAAGAAAAAAAAATTGTGGAAACAAAAAAAAGAAGAAGAAATTAAATGAAAATAATCCCAGTGCATACACAATAAATATCCCGAGGAGGCGTTTCCTCCACCTTATCACCCTCTACAGCTGCTGCTGCTGCTTCTCGCGGTCAGTCGCGTGCTTTATATTGGAACTGGTCAGTTTCCTTCTCTCTCTCGAAAAGGCTGAGGTAAAGCGGTGGCATTAAACAGCGTCGAGCGATTATCGAGTCTGTTATTAAGTGCAAGGCAGTCGACGGGGAAGTTCGATCATAAACTCCAACACCAATTATCAATTTGTATCTTGTAACGATATTTATTCGCCCTCGGAGCCCCGACCTTGAGTCGTGGATTTTTTCCATTTTCTATTTCCCTTTTTTCGAATTGTCCAAAGTGAGAAAAAAAGCTCGTGTCTCTTTTCCACTCAATCTCATTTCCCTCTCCTCACCCCACCCGGTCGTCTTTCCTCTTGATTGATCTTCGCGCAGAGAGATGGGCAGAGCCCGGCTGCCTCAATCGGCTTCGTGGTATTAAGACATAAAATCGATAAGTTTTTGCTACGGCTACTTAACCCGCTCTCAACGATGGGAAGGCTACGCCAGCAACGAGTAAAAGCAGGAGCAGAAGGAGCCCAAGGGGATTCTGAGTGGTCATATTATAGTATGAGGATTAAGTTGATACAACAGGAGAAGGGAAGACCCTTGGGAATTTTCTCAGTCTACGCGATCTGTATAATGTTCGTGGAATGAGAATGAGAAATGAAAAAAAAAAAAAAAAACTGAATAAAATAATAACAAAAGAAAGAATAAGAAATATACGGTAAAAAAATGAAAGAGACCCTTGAATGAGAAGAAAATGAAAAAAAAAAAAAAATCTTCACGTACCTATTTTTCACTAACACGCACAATTAACAATAGTTACAAATTTTAACTCAACAATAAGGCTATTTATTATATCTGTCTTTCTGTCTTCCCATATCAACCGATCAAACCCAACCCAGTGTTCACCACTTGCCGTTATATACGAGGGTACCTAAGGCAGAAAAATGACCTTCATGTTTAGAAGCCGTAAATTTATAACGCGGTGAAACAGTTTCTAGATTATTTTTAAACACCCTACCATAGGCCCAGTCTAGGGGGCGCGAAGGGGGTGGGAGGGGGAGAGGGTGGTACCTCACGCTGTAAAACCTGCTCATCTGATTAGAATTAAATGCCGATCTAAATTGGCTCGGACAAAGAGCCAATCTTGGCAGGCGTTATCAATTAGGTACGTACATTTTAGATAAGAACTAAACGAACTCGCGTATCAAAACCTGCGACGGAAAGTGTTCAACAAACTCTTGGCCAGTGGGAGGTATTTTACGAGTGAAATTATTCGTCTGAAAACCCACAGGCCATAGCGTGGTGAGAAAATCAAATCAACGAACCGATGGAATTTTTTTCTTTTCATTTTTTTGGAACGGAAGACCGAATTTTTTGATCGGATTCAAGGGTGGTTTCTATCCAGCACTGGGCTGCATGCCTTCTCGTATCTTTCCGCGGGAGGTTGAAGCGGAGAACGGGATAAGATACGACCAAGAACGAAGCAAGGAACAGTGGTTAACCTCGGTTATAACGCGGGGACCACCGACCATCCGTTGGATCGTCCGGCCGAGCGGGCGCAGCAGTAAATATATTCTTATCTATCCGCCAAAAAGTTCAGCCAAGCCGCTAATTAAAGGTATAACCTTCCCCCGCGCTACGTTCCCCCGCCCCTCGCCCCCCGCCCCCTCGCTCCTCCCACTTTCTTTCAACGATCTTGACCACCCCCGGAACGACTACCAGAGTTGTAACGACGTGCTGAGAAGAGGTTTCCGAATAGAAGCTGAAAGAATGAAAAAATGTGAAAATAAAAGAAGGAGGAGAAGAAGAAAGAGAAAAAAGAATGGAGAATGAATTGGAAAGGGTGAACACAGAGCGGTTAACTGACTCGGGGCGATTTATCGTAAAACGAGCGTAAGGTTACCGGTAAAACGATGGCGTGCAGAAGGGATATCAGCGTCTCTTAGATGTAAAGAGTGAGTAGTGACTTTGGGGTACCCCTATGGGAGTTGCACCGACCTTCCTCAGCTATATGCCCCGCAGTAAAACGTCAATATGGTCGTGGTGGCATTTTTCTTTATTTCATTCAATTTTTTTTTTTTTTTTTTCTCATTCCTCATAATTCTTTGGAGTTCATCCGCGATTCACCATTTGTTATCACATCGGGCATAACCGTGACGTTTAACAAACTATACGAGAGTCTTCGGGGTCGGTTGGATCTTTGGAGAAATGTAAAATAAGACCGAAGAGAAAAAAAACCTCGTCTACTTTGCATTAGGCGTAACGACTACACCGACTGGAATGACGAACGGTACTCTGACACGCGTCGTTTGTAGCATACGTACCACGTGCCCCCCATAGGTCACCGCCCATTTTTAATCCATCAATTCTATTTTCACCTTGTCTATTTTTTCTTTTTTTTTTACATCGTCTGGTGTTATTATCGTGGACTCCACTTGCTGAGTAAAGTAATACAGAGAACAACTTTTGGACGATTAGCTAGATCATTTCGAGCACGAGAACGGGCTTGAGTTTTAGGCATGAAATTAATCACCGATAACCACACTGTTCAGGGTATATTAAATTACTTGCTGAAGTCTGCAAAAAAATTTCACTCCGTTCGAGGGGTTCGCTAGTTGGTACGGAAAATTTCTGAGCCTTCTTCCGATTCAAGCTTTTCCGCGCTTTTGTTCTCTCGAAAACCCCCCTTTGGTATTCTAGTCGTGGTCTCATCGAGATGCGAAGAGTGCGACCTTCAACCGATAAGTGGCGAACACTCCGAGTGGCCAGTTTACTCCTGGCTGCACCACCTATCGCCTATCAAAGAACATGAACTGCACCGTAAATAGTTACTGCAGCGGTTACTTAAAGCAACCGTTTGAAAACTAGCGGCGAACGAATCATTAAAGGGATCTAAGGAATGTGCCGACGATTTCAAAAGTAGTTGAATATCGGAGAAAAAATTTCTTCACCATCTCAAGGTTCGTGATCCTTTTGTTTTCAACGTTCTTAATCCTCGTGAATTAGTGATGCGGAAAATCCCTCGACAAATGATGTTCGAAAACGCAAGCCAAGGCCAACTGCGCTGCGGAGTACACCCTATGACATGGGATCCCGTGTTAAAAAAAAGTTGAGCACAAGGGTGGCCTCTTCATCATCTAGCATTGTATGTTCAGTACTCACGAGGTACGGAAGACTTGAGACATAATTTTGGAAAGTGTTTTTTTCTTTTTTTGGAAAGCTCGTACGCTGGACGGTAAAGTATGATGGACGGAAAGTTTGGAATTGAAAAGTGCACGGTCCGTTTTCCTGCTATTCTTTTTGTCATCGGTATAGAGTACTCTGCATCTTCACGTCCATCCGAAGCCATTACTCGTTGTCGGTTAATGAAGCTTTAACGAAGACTGACTGACGCTAGAAATTGGTATTTCATTGGGTTGACGTGAGACCCTGTCTAGCAGGTCGAGCTTAACTTACTTACCGGTGGGAAATGGAATGGCCGACAGTGTCGGCCAGTTTTCGTTACTTTCCGAATACCCGGGATCAGGTCGGGTCCGGAATCTGGGTAGTGGTAGCTGCTGCTTTACACCTCGCGTCTTTTTCAACCTCTGACTTTATACACGCTATATCTGGATACTCTCGTACCGTTGGCTGTCGGCAGTAAGGCAAGGGGCAGTCGAGGTAAATGGGAAATGGGGAAAATGGGAAACGGGAATGGCATTTGAAAACTTGACAATCAAGTAGCGTAATTTCGTGAGCACTGAGAGAGTGGCCGATCATCCGTAGTCCGTATAACTCCAGGAGTGCCGACTCGAAACCGGACAATAGTTGAACCGCTAGAACGCCCGATTCGGCTCGCTTATTTCCAGCTTTGAGCCGGCTCCTCGCTAATTCATTAAAGCATTTACAGAGTCTGAGCCTGGCCTGCACGCCAGTGTCCGTATAGAGATGAGGAGAGTACCGGCACGAATAGGACTGCACCGACCAACAGTTCCTACTAGTCACATCGTATCGCCCGGTGTCAGTCTTAATTCGTTTAACTGAATTTCATACTCCAGCCACAGTCGTATAACTGAGCGAAGAAAAACCGATTGCTCCGTAACAAACGAAACTCAATTCTTTTTCATCGTTACTGCGCAGCGGATGATTATGACGAAAGAGCCGTAAGGACGATGCCAGCTTTCTATCGGTTAATTAAATTGTACCTTCGCTCCTCGTTTGAAGAGAAAAAATGAAAAAAGACAATGTCGAGACGAGCTGTTTTCCGCGAATTTGAAGACCATGGGCGGGAACGGTCGGTTGTGTGCGACGATGCAGGTCATTCCGTAGTGTCCGGCAGCTCTTGGCTATTAGTTACCGACCCCCAACCCCTGGGTGGATTCGAAGCACTGCCCGCTCGCCTGCCTGCCTGCTTGACTGCACGGTACAGTGGTCGGTGCAATCACTACCTCGGCGAACAGCTACTTCCATTCTTGCCAACCCCGCTCCACTACTACCATCACCACCACTATGTGAAACCATCACGTTCTTATCTTCCTCGTTCGCGCTCTACCCCTTTGCGGTTCTATTACTACGACACACCGTGCTGCCCGTTATCTGATCCTACTTTGTCTTACCGCACCTTTCATCGTGCAGCACGACCAAGAGTGCACGAAGGTAGGAAGAAAGGAGCGAGGAGTTTCAGCTAATTCTTAAAACGATCAAAAATCTATTTTGGAAAAATAGCGTGCCCTTTTTTGTTTTTTTTAACTTTATTCCGGTTACGGTCGCAGTTTTCTTCTTCTGGTTCCTTTACTTCTTCGGAAAAGTTAACCCGGAGCATATTCACTTGAAAAGTAACCGCGTGAAGACAAAGGAAAGAAGTTTGATTGTGGTGGTGTGACGGTGACTCCGATGTGGTTGAGCGTTGGACAGAAACTGGCGACGTGGTTTCAAAACTATTCTTATTCCCGGAGTCCTGCTTCATGGCTTTCTTATTGCGGAAGCATCTTGCGACGAACTTTGCCTCCATCCGGGTCCCAGAGCAGCTGCAGCGCCAGTAGCAGAGGCATCGTAACGTAGCTCTGCATGGAGTTGAAGACGGAGAAGAATTTTCAGAAACTGGAACGAATCGTCGCGGAAGATGGAATTATTTTTTCTTATTTCTTTTGTGTTTTTTTTTTTTTTTTTTTTCATTCCTTTTCCCGGAGTGAAAAATGAAGGATAAAAAAATAAGACGAAAGAGTACCAACCCCGGCACCAGGTGCGACAATTGTTTGATCATTTCTGGTTTTCCAAACTTTCGCGTTAGACTTGGGAGCATAATTTTTATTTCCATGAGTAAAAAAGAGAAACTCGTAATAACAGAAGGTGGAAGTGAACAGAACCTTAGCCGTACCTAACCGTGGCTATACCTTGAAACGGAAGGGACAAAAGAAGCGACTCTTTATTTTTTTCCTTCTTTCTACTTCTTCTTCTTCTTTCCATCGTCTCGTAACGGCGTTGAGATCAAGACGTCGGGACGGGAGGTAATATCGTACGCGCAATATTCCAGCTCGATATAGCTGGGGACTTTACCCCATAGAGTTTCTCATCTCAAGCTGGGTATACCCGTTCAACGTTCAACGTCCCCTGTAACCCTGCCCATACCCCCCCCCCCCCCCATTCACTCTTGTCCGCCACCCACCCCTTCAACGCCACCAGAAACACCCTTCGTACCAAGTTCCGTCAGCTAGCTGCTACTCCACCCACCCTTCAACTATATGGAAGCAAAAATATTCCATTCGCTCCTGAAACACCAGACATAGGTGGGTAGGTAGGTAGGTAGGTAGGTTCGTTGGTTCGTTCGTTCAACGTCGGTGTTATACACCCTTGCTGATAGTGCGACTGTCTGTCTGTCAGTTGCATAAAACTCAACTGCTGCTGCTGCACCCCGTCGTGACAATATATCCACTCTATTCACTCTGCGAACGGAAATTTGACTCCCCTTTCAGTTTCTCTCCGTTGGAACTGCTCCCTCGATATAAGGCAGTTCTCTGATTTCAACTACTCCAGGATATATTTTGTATATTTTCTTTCCTTGGAAAAATTCATGCGACGCGATGCATCGAGGTACTTTGAACGCCGCGTACCGGCGGAGAAATTTCACGAGCTTAAGCACTGTTCCTGATTTTCCCTGATATTGATCCTCGAAGGGGGGTTAATTAGTCGGTAGCTTCGTCAAACTCAGGATAGTGGTAGACGTTTGACGAGTTTTGAATGGCGGTATTAGAGTTGGTGAAGTCCTAGACAGCACCGAGCTTGAATACCCCGAACTTCATATAAGTTCCCTTTTCGAGTGAAGCAAGGGAGGAAGGAAGTAAGAAAGGAAAGGGTAGAAGCGGGTGGGGATAGGGAGTGAAGAAACTTTGAGGACTCGCTGAAAAAGGATGGAAAAAGAAAAGGAAATAGAAACACGGAGGTGAGCGTGTGAGACGAATAAATACCCTCCGCGTAGGCGACGTGAGTTATGGGTACGGAAAAAAAGTGAACGACTCGGTTTGAGAAATACAGCGTTTAAGCCGGCAGTGCCCGGGGGGTCCGGGGTACCTTTGATTCGGAGAAATTGCTCCTTTCACAGGTTCATCGAACGGGCGTAGAAGCAGACAGTCGAGCCGCAACGAGTCGAACGAAGAAGAAGGAATGATCTCTTGGCCGCGGCACCGGTATCCTCCTCACTATTGAAGAAGAAGAAGTTCTTGTGTCCAAAGAACGAACGTACAGACGAAGGAAGTAAGGAAGGACTGAGGAGCAAAGGGTGGAGCGGAGCGAGTGGCGAGGTTCGGACGGGACATTTAGCTCCATTAATCACATTATCCGAGTCATGGGTTTTGTCGTCGGCACAGCACGAGTTCGGACCCGCTACGTAGCTAAGAAAATGGCCCAGGATGGCTTCCAGGATGTGCTAGTTGTTCTCGAGTCGAGTGGTTTTCCTTTTACGCTAACCCCGTTCCACGAGAAAATGTTTCCCGTTTTTTGCACTCCTATCCCTTACATTCCGTGGCCCTCAGTTTCCTCTCCATCTTACAACTATACAGATATATACCTCATTCCCTTGCCAAACTATATCTCGTGCACAGTGAAATTTCAGCCATGTCAGACTCTCCGCTGATCCTCATTACTCGATCGGCAGATATCCTCAGGATCCACCCAAGCTGGAAAATTACTCTCCGTGCTCTCCTTCCACGATACGGTTTTTGACTTAAAATGCTAATTCTATGGCAAAATCTAACTTATCGAATATGAAACTTATTTCGATAACTCGATGTATATGGAGATTGGTGACGTGAGCTTTATCGGTAAATTTTCAAGGCCGCTAAGTCCAGCATCCATCAACGTTTTTGAGAATGAAGATGGTGGACTCGTACGTCTGTTGCGTGACAAGTGCTGAGGGATAATCCTATAGCGCAAAGTCTTTAAGTATGAAAAATGAGGGTAGGTATCAAATAAAAATGACATCCTCTGTGGGAGTTTCAACGCGATCCGTATAGAAATGGGGTATATACGGTTTACCTGACGACGGTAACGACCGACTTCTGCAAAATGAAAAACACCTTCAGTTGCCGAGGTGAACGTGAAACTAAACTAATTTACTCAAACTTTTATTAGCATGTTGCACTCTACGGAAAACCTTACTCATCCCCATTATATGCACCTGTAATATAACGAGGTGAACAAACGACAGATATTCCAGACATTCGTTCGAAAATCCCTCGGGAGATGTATAATATCGTCATCGCGAACACAGCGACCGAACAAAAAGGCGCGTTAAAAAATGAATTTGATTTTTATCCAGCTAGAACGAACAACTCGAAACCGAGTAACACGACGAGTCGACAAAGACGACGTTCGTGGTTGTAAATCCGTCTCTAAGATTAGGTCCTGCAGGATCCTGAGTTATATAAATTGAACCTATTCTCTTCGGAAGTCTGCGGTACCAGGGATCCACTTTATTTTCGTTAATTTTTTGCGTCGTAAACATGCCCGGAAGAGAAAAAAAAAAAGCGAAGAAAAGGAAAAAGTGTAACGGTGAGCAATAGTGATAGAGATTCTTCGTAAAACGTCTTTCCGCACGCAATCCGCGTCAATCAGAAAAATCCCAGCTAAAATCTCAGTAGCGTTATTCGTTTCTGATTCAAGTTCACTTACACCGTCATTTCTCATTGCCCATGTTCTATTTTTGTTTATTTTTTTTTTACACTCCAAGTTTTTCCTACTCTATCTCAGCTCGCGGAAGAAAAAAATGTCTCGCAACCGCTTTGGACAAATTTACCCCATGACCTTCCGCCGCTACCGCAGTTCTCGACTGATACTTTTGCACAAACGACCACGCGAGACCGAGTCTGAAAACCCTCTACTCTTTTTCCTTCTCACTTTCTCCTAAAGGTAGACAAAGCGCGAAACGTTTCCTTCTCGACAGTGATATTCCTTTCAGTACCACCTCACTCAACCCCGAAGTCGAAACCTCAATGCCAATCGTGCTTCTACTTTTCTCTTTCCTTCCTCGCGTGGCGTGGCGGCAAACTTTTTTTCAGTTGGCAAGAGCCGATCATCAACGCTTCACTGTTTCATTTTGTTATCTTTTTCCCTCTCTCACTTTCCCGCTTCTTTTTATTCTTATTGATTATTAATCAGCGTCAACTTCGGGACAGTTTTCAAAACTTTCTGTATAATAATATTTCACCGCTGGACCGTATCGATGTAATAAACCAGCGGACAGAATCCGAAGCTTCTTTTTTATTATCAAAAGAAAAAAGTGAAATAAAATCACATTCAATAACTCAACTCCTCGAAGGAATCGTAACATATTGTCGAAGTAGCAACAACATCGAGTATTTAGTTTCAGTGTTAAGAGGACGTGCGCATGGTGGAAGGTAGGTAGGTACGGGTTGTCTGATCGAAGAAAACCTGTGGCGTTTGGGTGTTTATTTTTAGTTTGTGAATCGCTAGTGAAAACAATGGGCATTGTTTTGCAGGAACGATTCGATAAATAAATACGGACTGATTATGTTATAGGGAGTTTGTATAACGATTGGACAGACGGACGTATTGGTTACTAACTACGTACAACACTCGGTGACTTCGATACTCCCCCAGTGAATTTCTTACCAAACCAATTGCGACCTACGTATCATTGGAACACCTTTTCCAACAACCAACTACAGAAGGCCCTTTAATATACTTTCGCTCTCCACTTACTTTTTTTTTCTACTCATCTTGTCCTCTCGCCACTCCATTGTTATTCGGGTTTCAAGTACCCCGCGGGCACGGTTGCTCCGAAATATTCTCGCGCTGTTATATTCACACTTCATTCAAATTTACCAAAGTTCACTTCTAAAGTTCTTCTTTCACCCCCTGTTATCATCCGAAATGAAGAGAATAAACAAAAAAAAAAAAAAACAACAACAAATTTGTCCAGAGGAAAAAACGAAAAAATTAGTCCGTCGGGCAAGTACCCAAATTCGCGTGTATTTTTTTTTTTTTCGAGGGCGCCGGGAGCTTTTGGCATTTCGTAAAATGTTGGTTACAAAATTTTGCGCAAGGTTGTTCGTCGCCACTATTCGCATTGTGAAGTGTTGGTTTCACGTACGCTACAATTCATCTTGCTTTTGCGTTCATAGTGGTAAGGGTATAGCAACGTTTGCTTTTCCAGCTAAAGTTTGTGTTAGCGTTAGTTTTTATCTCGGTTAGAATTAATGACCGTAACTGCACCCGGGGCGACGTCGCGTGCCCAGGGCCGCTTTTAATAAAGTGGCCCCCCGCGATAGTCAACGTCAACTATGTATATCCGCATACTATAGTAAAATCCACTACATTTATATACCAGCATCCGCATCCACTCAACAACTGTTGGACCGAATATATGTACATGTATACCGACTCCATCAAATTATCAGAGAAAGTTTGGAAAGCATATTTTGAAAACATTTCAACTGGACAGAAATTCCCTCAGGAATATACAGGCTGAGTCACAGCAAAGGTCTGATTTGGGAGGAGCTTCGATTGACTGAGGCTTCGCCTTCATCTATTTTTACCTACCAACGTATTCGATCTATCTGATCGCCGAATGGCAACAGGAATTTTGAGAATAACAAGTAAGAATGGATGAAGACGGAGCCTCAGCCAATCGAAGCTCTTCCCAAATCGGAAGTTTGCGGCGACTCAGCCTGTATATGTAAAAATTAGCCGGAACTACGGAAGCTCGTCACGTGTGCAGAGCCGATCGAAGGACAAGGACGCCTGTAGCGAGCGATTTTTAATTTTTTTTTCGTTTCTCGATCGGCTCGATAAAGTTGAAGGGATACGTCGAAGATCGATAAAATCTTTCCACCGATCCATGATCAGATGTTGCGTAGTCGGTGGTCACACCATTCGGTAGATCGCGGAGATTGTTTCGATCCATTAGTGTTGTGGTGATTCGAAGCTCAAGTAAGCAAGTCGTGAGCAATAAGAAAAAGAGAATCGCGGAGAGCGGTTACTTTGTGGAGTAGATATAGCGGAGTTGCATCGCTACGACGAAGGATAGCGGAAGGAAGGGGTTTCGGGGAAGGAGACGACATATGTAAATCGTTTGAAATTAATTTACCAGAAGTTTCCTTCAGCTACGGTGAGGATTGTCGCGAACGACTATACGCGATGTGAGGGATAAAGGATGAAATAAAGCTCGGTGGCCTACTTCCAACGATCCAAAAAGCTATATAATGTGGTACTTCGCTCTAACCTTCAACGTTCGTCTTTCCTCTCTTACTTGGTATACCCTCATACCCGTTAACTCTCATCCTACAAAAAGCTCTTGCCAATTCTACGGATTTTTGGATTGTTCCGGCTCACGCCAACGATACCGAAAACGCACAACCTCATTCACTCCGACTCGAATTATTGTAATCAGAATCGACAGTTCCGATTGCTTTCTTTTTTTTTTCGTGTACCTCAACTTCTCATTTTTTGAAAATAATTAAGAAAAAGAATATCACGTTTGAGAAATGAATCGAGTGAAGAAATTTCGTAATTCGAAGAGACGTCGGTACAACGCCGAGACATTAGCGAAGGAGTGAAGAAAAGAAAAAAACAAAAACAAAAATTAAATGATAAATAAGAAAAAGGAGAAGAAAAATGAAGAAGAATATCAGCGTAAGGGTCGAGGAGTTGTAAGTTAACTAGATTTGAGTTGAGCCGCGAGTAGCGCCGGTGTATATTTTGGGGAGACTGTATTACGTGTTGTGTAGAACGTCGGCGTCGTCGGTATCTCGTTGCAAAGTAGATCCGAGAGAAACTGCAGAAGGATCGCCGAGCATCCCTGGAACAGTAACAGCAGCAGCAACATCAGCATCATCAGCATCGTTACAGACGTAGGACTTGAAACAGGTTTACCGCATCCTTATACAGATAGCGAAGTGTGGTGGCTTCAGCTTCTTCGTAGCCGTGCTATGTAGTGCCACGGGATCGGGTCATCAGGGGGAAGAGAGAAACAGGAGGGGAAGGGAGGGGGGGAAGAGGGTGGGAAAGAACGCGAGCGTAAGACGGAGCAAACGCAAGGCGAGGCTAAACCTCTCAACACGCACCTTCACAAACACATCATCGCTCAACAACAATTATATGTAACATATATACCTGTATATACGCGATATAAGATGCAGCAGCACATCCCTAACGTAGACGTGCTTTTCTCCTCTTTTTTTATTTCATTTTTTATTCAGAATTTTTTTTTTCTTTGTTTTCCCTTCATTTTTTGCTTACTTTTGTTCTCGTTTCATCCTCTCCAGCGCCAGGCGCTCGATTCCTGCTCCTCTTTTCTTTCTCGTATACGTTTTCAGTTCGCTTTTTTTTCTCTCTCCCCTTTTTTTTTGTTTTTTAATTTCGTTTTTATTCATTGACTCAGGAAACACGGTAACCAGACGCGAATTTCAACATGTTGCTGATTCGAATGATTAACTTGTAGTTCAGTCGCTATAATACATCAGGTTTTTTTCCCCCTCGATTTCCGAGGACTATAATACGGCAAAAAACCTTCTTCATTATATAAGCTAGTGAAATTTGTACTCGGGATTCATTTTGTCCGATAGAAATTTCTCGGAGAATCTATCCGAACATCAACGTCGCATCCTTCCGCCCCCAGTGTTCCAGTGCGACAACCTTTTCTCCATGTTTTTCTTGCGGAGACTAAAGTATTTCGAATTCGCGAGCGGCGCTGGCTATAACAAGATGAATGACCCTGGTAATCAATCATCTAACATCTTTCATTGTTTTTTTATCACTCCAAACTCTCGGCCCAAATCTATTCCTCTTCCACTTGGACACGAATTTTTGTGTACGAAAAAAGAACCAAAAAAAAAAAATATATACACATTCGTCTCAACCATCTTCAGATTTTTAAACCTTGAACCTTGAAGAAAATTCTCGATGGTAAACTCGATAAAATTTTACCCCGACACGGTGAATCATAATAAATCTTTGAAAATTAGTGTTCCTCTTTTTTTTTGTCTCTTCTTTTGTTTCAATTTTGAAACGTGGAAATTCTGCCCATTTATCTGCAATGTATGGGTTATAGAGAGCGCGGGTACAAATCTATGTGATGAACGTGCAAGCGATATACGCATGTCGAATATAAATAAACGTTAGTACATACATATATATATATACATATATGGTATAGTATATAGAAGCATACGTAAAAAGAGGGGGGAGTTGAAAGAGAAAGGAGGGATGATATTAAAAACTCTAATGTCTCTCAAGAGAGACTAATTGTGAATTCTGGGCGCAAAATCGACGTCAGGTCGACGTCGTTTAGTGAAAAAAACACACACAACAAAATGGAACAAAAAAAAGAAAATTTGAAAATAAAAAATAAAAGAAAGAAAGAATGAAAAATAAAAACTGTTCCGTTGACGTGGCGCGGCTGAAGTTAGTGTATATATAGGACATGTAAGTTTGAGTTAGTGAACCGGAGTAGCGTAGCGAGATCGTCTTGCACATATGCAGTATGTAAGGATATTTCAGAGGATCCTCTCAATCTTTCTTTGACACTCGTATCCCTTCTGCTTCTGATCCGATGTAAAGGTGATAAATTGTGACTCATCGAAAAGTGCATTTCGGCAGTTGATAGGTATGTGTGTGGAAAAATATATACGTCGACGTAGGATTTCTACGTCGCAGTTTTCGCCTTCTTCATCCTCTCGTCTTCAACAGCTGCAGCTAGCTGGAACGGCGAGCGAACAGATCCTGCGAAACTTTCGACCGACTCAGTCGCTCAGACTCTCATTTCTTCATATACCTACTCCGGCAGTCGTCGAACAACCGCATGAAATCTTATACCGCTCACCTATACGTTTTCCAGCGCGAATATAAACGTGTTTCGCGCATTAGTTGCGAATTAATTAAATGCTAATTATGATCCGACCCGCCGCTGCTTCTCGTCCTGCATACCGATACGCCCAATCGTATAATATGCCTGAACCGACAAAACTTCGGGATCACTAACCAATACCAAATGCGATTCGGTTCGCTCCAGTTCAACGCATCTTATTATTTCACTTTTATTTTTATTTCATCTTATTCATACGTTCAACTTTCGTATCGGTACACTGTACACGAGACTCCTCGACGATCCTGGCGTAAAAAACTTTATGCTAATTGAAATTTAGGATTTATTCAACATAAAATTACAAACTCAGGTACTCGTGACACGTTTAGAATTTACCAAGAATATATTTATACTTATTTGAACTTAGACATATTATGACGATCACAACTCTTTCAACTTTTTGAATCGTTATATCTCAAAAACGGTGGCTGTTAGGAAAAAAAGTATTTCGACATTCTGTATAGATAATTATCTGATCTACAATTTTTGTCTGAGTTAATTTTATGATAAAACTTACCGTTTTGATAAAAATCGCGAGAAACCCGTTTTTGTGACCTTTGACCCCGAGTAAACTTTTTTCCAGGTGTCGGATCGATGAGGACTTTTCACATTTCACTTATAATAGTGTTTTGAACAATCCTACCAATTTTCAGCCAAGTGTGAATCTTTGTAACCTTGGATGTCTGAATTAACCGGACCCAAAAAAAAAAAAAAAATGCTGCAATTTCTGCAGGATCTCAATTTCTTCGCGTTTTGATACGTTACGTACAGCCAAATTCCACTAAAAAAAGTTTACGTGTGGAAAATAAAAAAAGGTAAAGTAAAAGGACCGAGAAAGTGAAAAATTATGACCTGGACGATTTAGAGTCGGAGTAATGATTTTTTATTTATTTAATTTGGTTTTTTTCACGAGAAGTTATTCAAAGACTGCGATAAATTTTCGCATTGAATTTTCAAAGCTCTGAGGTAAAGCGGCGAGGGTTGGGGAGTAAGAGGAAACCGAGAAACGTCAGTCGCAGACCATATTCAGGGAAAATTCAATCGAAATTAGTATTAGGGTTGGCTATTCTTCGACTGATTGCCGATTACGTAGCCCTGAGGTAGCCTTCGGTGTACACAAACAGGCTAGCATCGGTTTCATTTGTTTCTGAATTTCTCATCCTTGAAATAAATAGATAATAAAACCGTTCGAGTCGTGTGTATCGGACAGGTTGTGTAATAATTAATAAATTCAAGGATGTCTGCTGGATGATAAAATTCAATGCGAGGTAGAAATGCCTCCGAAATCAGGTACGATTGTTCTTCCCATTTCGAATATTACTGTAAAACGATTCCAACCTCAGTCTGGAACTGCCCGCTGTTCAGGTCGGTCGTTGCCGATACTGTGAAACGAATAAAAAAGAAAATCAAAAAATCTATACATTTATACACACCCATATATTATACGAAACTTCAAATATATCGTGATATGACGATTTTTACTTTACGTTTCGACTTCTTTTATGAGAAGTTTACCAACGCGTGAGTACCTCATATTACGTCACATATGTATATACAGCGATTTCACATTCGAATTAAATTTGAAAGACGTCAAAGTTCAAAGAGAACGGAAGGAAAAGAAAAAAAAATCAAAAATAACTTCATGCATCGACGATAATTCGTTTGCGGCGAGTTTCAATATCGAGAAAATTTTTGACAAACTTTACGGGGGGCGGGTGAAAACGAATCGTTGTGCAAAATCGTTATATACGTTGCGTTTCCGTTCAATTAAGTCTGCAGTGCCATAGCAACGCGGTTATGTGGTATCCCATGTATATACGTGTTCGGGGCAAACTTTGATCAAAAATCTGCAGTGCAGTCTTTTTTATGTTTCTTTTTTCAAATTGTTTCTATTTTTTTTTTATTATTCAACAAAAAGCAAACACCGTATAATGATGAAAGCTTCGATTAAACATCATGTTTTTCCGCAATAGCTTCACTGGAATTTCCCGCAAGTTGGAAGCCGCCTGTTTTGGCGCGGCAGCAAAGTCATGGGTTATCGAAGATTCGATAAAAAATGGTTCGCCAGAAATTTCGGACGACGTTTACACAGAATTTGCCGAAGAAGCTTACGACGCCCTCCACGAAGCGAGAGTAAATTTTCAAGATAGAAAATATAATTTCGATAAATCTTACGACTCACAATCGGAACATGGTGAACCTTCAGCAGTTGTTCAACACTGGGTCGACAGTGAACTTTGAATGAAGCGAATTTTTTTTTTTATCCAATTGTTTTATGACCGGCAAAATTTGAAGAAAGAAAAAGAAGTGGGAGGAGGACGAAAATGATGTGTGAACTCATCTCATCCCTTCTTCAGCGGTAACCCGAGATACGGTACAATATGAGCAGGTATTCTACACCATAAGTAGTTTTTCTTTTTTTTTTTTATCTTCTCGCCCGATCGGAAAATCGAATATTTCGCACCCTCGCTCGGTATCTTATGTACTTTTACTCGTAGTCAACACTTTCGTTCGTTATCTGTACATCTATAGGTGGTATGGATCTATATATCTATGAGAGTAGGACATGAAGTAGCCTCGAAGAAGCTGTATTATAGCGAACGCGATCTCTTATCAAGGTATCAAATTACCCCGTGTGCTTTAACCCGTGCAGGATTAAATGATGCGTGAAGATAACGACGGGCGCGGGAAAGCATCCCTTCCCATCCTACCTTTATAATACACTGACCCAGAAATTCTCTCGCTTTTCTCTTATCGGCCGCATCAAGATTGGGTGTCTTGTCTTTTTTAATAATTAGTTTCACAATTCTCGATCTAATAATCCCGAGCTAATTATCGCGCTGAAACTGATCACCGGCGTTAAAAAATTAATTGGAACGAATGAAATTTTTTTTCTCAACTTGCGTAGGTTTTCGCAGGATCTTGACGATAAACCTGGAATATAATGATCGATCCTTGAATATTATTCGGCTTTCGAAACCGGGGTACATCGAGAGCTCGGAACTATTGATTTTGAAATATGAGAACCGATGGTGTCAGTTTTCGAAAATTTGGAAAATTATGTTTCGTCGACGAGGTCGGATCGGTTGAATCGTAAGGATACGGGCGATATAAAATTCGTGGTATTCGTGACCCGATCCTAAGAAGCGAAGAAAGAGGGATAGAATTTCGAGCGAAATAAATTGCGAGGCTATATTATCCCGATCCTGGCTATGTGCCGGCGTTTTCGTTGTGTTCGAAGAAATCCGTGCGAAAAACTTTCCGGTTACTACGGTCCTATTTCGGAATATGTCCAGTGAAATAAAAACGACGAGTAGGGGGAAAAAAAGGTGCGGATATAGTAGGTAGCGCGCAAGGTGAGGAATATATTTATACGCTCGACTACGTAATATTCCAAACGTTCTGTAAATCATGGAAACCGAAAGCAAGGAGAGCCGCTCAGCGTCTACTCGTCGAATTTCAGAATCGGGACGCGACCGTCGACGTCTACCTCATACCAAGGAGCGAATGGGAATCCCAACAATTTTGGGACGCCGATAATCCCGATCGTTTCAATTGTTGCCTTCCATATTTGAAATGCCGTTCGGTTATAAACTATGCGTGAGTATCTTGCGACTCTGAAATTTCAAGAAAAAAATACGCGAATAATATTTCCGAATTCGTATCGATCCCCAACTGAAATTGAGGATTACATATTAAGATGAGGAATTCTCGGGTCTACCGTTCAAGCTTTTGGGTATATAATGATGAGTTTAAGAAAAGGATATTGAAAAAGGCAATTAATGACTACTCAAGAACCATCAACATTCATATTTTCCATACAATAATGACGCGGAGGGGGATGAGATTTTCTGGTTATTTCGTAATTCTGAAAGCTCTTCCCGTCTCCCCTTCCCTCCACCCCTCTTGTTTCCTCCTTCTACTTCACTATAGATTTCAAATAAAATTATTAAAATCTCCGCCTATCTAAAGAGGCTTACCACGAGCTTACTGGAAATCACATTTTCTCTCGTCATGTTATGGATTATACGTATTTATTATCATTATTATTCTTATTATTATTATGACATTCGGTACGACTTTTTTTCTCTTTGTTTCGTATACTACGTGCATCATTTTTATTATTGCCTACAATGAGTCTATTTTCTGTTTCCAATGCAATTGTGTTTTGAAAGATTTTCTTTTCTTTTTTTTTTTCTTTTTTTTTTATCCAACGTCTGCCAATTGATCCTGTAACAAAAGACAACACTGATGAGAAAAGCGAGTATCAAAGCCACGGCAATTTTATGTAGAAGGAAAAGTCGGTTCTATGAAATGAGGATCCTTTTTTTTCTTTGCTTTTTTTTCGTTATCCTTCAATCGTGGTATTGATATTCACTGGCGAAACCAGCGATACGCGCAAGGTGGTTCTTTCCGAGGAGTGAGTATTCTTGAAAACAGCCCCCGTAGGTTGAAATCTAAATCCCATGCGGGGTCGGAGTCAGCAGCTCTTCCGGGGTGAGAAGAGGGGCTGAAAACGTGCGGTAGTGAAGTAAATTCCTGAGGGTGAGTCCGAGACGGATCGCTCTGGGCTCGACTGGAATAAGGTATTGGAGCGATTAACCCGACTTGTAACCACCTTCAACTCCCCCTACGCGCTTATAAGCATTAAGCGTAACACTTTGGAACCCAATTAACCTGGGCGCGTGCCTCGCGGGGCCACCGTCTTAATGGCATTTTATCAGAAACTTTTACATATGTATTATATGGCTTACTAAATCCTGCGGGATATCCACGAGGGTGTTTCTGAAAATTTGCAAATTTCACCGACCGTTTCGACCGAGTTTTTAAAAGTCCATGAAGCTCAACTTTCCGGAATCCCACGGTATGTATACATATACTCAGCAATTTCACACGATTTGTTTTACCACCGATCGATTCATCGGTCTTTTCGTTCTCAGTTTTTGAGAAATGAAAAATTCAATAATCCCATGCAAGACGCAACTATTATTTCACAATCTGAAAATTTTCACCCCACTTTAACCTACGTACGTACGTTCTATGGAACCGCCTCATCCCCGGCCAGCAGAAACTCTCCTTCTACAGGAGAATAAAAAAATTATCTCCCCCGGTTCACGATGGGCTTCAGGTTTCGAGGCACGTACGCGAATCACGAGAAAACGTTCAACTGAAAGGGGTCGTCGTCTTGGCCAGGTGAACCTACATCAAGGAAGGTTAGAAATGTTCTAAAAAAAAAAGAAAGAGAATAAAAAAAAAAAAAAAAAACTCGGACTGTACTGTCTGGTCAGAATCGTCCATACAATCCCTATACGTACACCTACCCCCGACTCTTACGTGATCGAGCTGCGATATGTTATCGACTCGTCCTGCGCTTCAAGGAACCGAATCCTCGAGCCAAATGTTCGACCTTGAATCCACGGCGGGACTCACATTTCATTTAATTCCGAATCCAAGGTTTTTGGGTTTCGAATCTGAAGTCTTATCCCGATGATGTGCACCGGAATGGAATTTGACCTTGAGAATATGAACATCGGCACTCGCGGCGTCGAGTGGGTCCGATCTTAACCTTTTAGGTTCATTTCTCGTACCGCAGAGTTGATGTATACATGACGGTGTGATGTGAGGAAAAAAAAAAAAACAAGAAAGAAAGTTGAGCGGGATAACAAGGTCGACAAAAAGCTGGGTGTGGGTGGAACGGGAATATCGGGAAGACAGAAGAAGGGAACATATAAGATACAATGGAGAACCCTGCCGACAATGGGTCTATGGGCAATGCTGTTCACGGGGCTCAGCGCTCAAACTGTTATGAAACACAAAGCTGCTTTCTCCTGTTTTATACGTCGTAGTGGTTGTCCTGAGCTGAGGTGGTTTGTCCATTCGCTCCGTCTGTTTCGCGCTCGCAGAAACGAAAAGCAATAATCTACGTCTCCTTCTTCACCTCGGTTTTCACCCTGTACCGTTCTATTCCACTTCTCTTTTTCTACTTCTTTTTTTTTCTTCCTACTTTTTTCCTGCCGCTTTTTTTCACCTATACCCAATCTGATATACTCGTACGCTTTTATCATCGCTTACGATTCCGGCCTTTCTCGGTATTACAGAGAATGGAAAGAGCTGTGCCACTGACGCCGATTTTACTGCTTTACTATATATTGTGTAAGATAGAAAAATAAGCGATTCTTTTCCGAACCCACCACACAATTCTCCTACTACTACCACCACCACCACCGCCACTAATACTTCGGTTAAAGCAGAGAAAAATAAGCCAGTTGGAATAAGAGATGGCCAGCTAGATGGTGCTTGGTCCTTCTCTCGCCCCTTTCTCGAGAACCCTCAACGTTTTAGTAGCTGCTTGCCGAAGGAAATGTATTTTCTCGATAGGCTTCTGTTTCTTCGAGAAAACCAACTTCCACTTCTACTTCGTCCTCAACTACTTCCACTACCGACCTAGGACTGAGCTATACGTTCTAACGACGTCTAACTATATTTATTGTTAGTATAACTATAACGGTGGAAAAGTGGGGAAAATGGAGAAATAATAAAAACAAAATATATCTAGGATACCAAAATCTGTCCTGAATTACAGCTTCCGGGTTTTCTCTGCAACCAACACCGCGACCAGCACACGAGCTTCCGTTAACAATTCTTTCTGTTAGTTGAGTTGAGTTCAGCAGGTAAAACAGATACCTGTTTTCGAAAATTACTCGAATTTTGATAAGTTTTTGCTCACCGAGAATTTCGTATATCTGATCAGATGGTAGCCAAATTTTTGTACAATTAATTTCCAGGAAACAGAATCAAGTTTCTCATTTTGAGAATCAATTTGTCTTTTTATGTTTCAGGTGAGTACGAAAAGATGATGAATTTTCTAACCTCAACTGCGCACGGAATTCCTCCTTCTCATCATGGTACATAAATTACGTACCTCAGATGGGTAATTATATATAAATAATAATAATCGATCGATGCTACAATGGATAGCCTTGTCCCATAAGTATATATATCGTGTCTCTTTGTCAAGAGGCGGAAATGCATCTCTTGTTAGAATAATGCACCGATCATATATCGTATGACAAAGTGCGGCACTTACCTTGGTCGGTACCAAGATAGGTTATGTACCACCTACATTTTCACTGACGTTGTTAACCATCTAGTTTAATATCGGCTACCACATTATATAGGTACGTCGAATGAACCGCATCGGAAACACGATGTACCGTGTATATAACATGAAAATAATTTTCTATCTCAATGAAAAACTACATGGAAATTCAAAGTTCACCGATATATTTCTAAAATTCAATCTGTATCAAAATGATACTTCGGTTCATCCGCTGATGAGTTGTCGCATTTTCCATATCGCACCACCGTAAGCATGATGATATTGCTTTGATGATGATGTTCAGTCAGTTAAAGTAGGAAAAAAAAGAAAAAGAAAAACGAACAAAAAAAAATCTATGCCGTTTGACATCACCGGCATCAGGTTTATATTCCCTGTAGTGTAGAATGGGGTGGTGTGCGGGTTGGTTTTTTGTCAAATTATTGTCCGGGGCGTCGCTTATACGCATGAACGATAAATTGGGGCTCGCATTTTATATGCAAAGCAGTGACGCCGCGTGGTCAGAGAGCTTGGTTGGTTGCCGCTGCTGATGCTCGTGGAAAATCGTGAGCAATTATTTTTACCAATAGAACGAACCCTCGTTTACCTGCATCGACTGATTCGATAGCGTTATACATACATACTAACCCTGATGTCCAACCCCGTCAATTAGGATTGTCCGTATAGAACATTTTAATTCATCCGAAAATTACCGTCCTGATCACGTCAATCACGGATTACAGTAGATATATTCATACCGAAAACCTGCAATACCATAAAATCGTTTATCAATACTTCCCACGCGTGGTTACAGTCATCAATTTTCTTTTTGTTCTTTCCTTTCCTTTTTTTTTTTTCTCGTTTTCTGTTTTTTCGAACGTTCAAATTTACACTTCACAGTACCAATGGCAAATAAAAACAAAACCGAGAGAAAAACAAGAAAAAATTAAATTGAAATCGTTTGTGATAAATTGACCTGTCCCATCACAGTGTATAGATTCCAATGCGAGGGTAAATATAATTGCACGAAACGTGGCGCGCGATGACAATGTACGGGAGGACACCGTCGTTAATTAATTCGCAAATGCAATATTAATGTTAAGTAATCAACCGTATAGAACCCAACGTTCGGCGTGCTGCCGGGAAATCACCGATTACAATTACTAATTACACTACAGGGCCAAAACTCCTGCGTTGCTTCGAGTGGAATTTATACCGTACAGAGTTTACCGTGGAACGACGACCAATATCTGCAATATTTTAGGCGAACGCTTATCGCGGACTCCGCAATGCCGGAATTACACGTCGTTCCAATTTCCATGCACCGGACAATGAAACGATTTCAAACTAACCTCAAAAATGGGCGTGGAAATGGCGACGCCATATTTCGACGACACAGAGTAAAACACGTTACGAAAATTGCTGAATAAAAAATGGGACTTTTGATATGAATTAATTCGACACTATATGAGTACGTGACTGTGACTATCTGGAACACAACGATAATCGCTTGAAATTTCGCAGTTCTATTTTGGACATGGGTAATACTGACGTGCAGTATTGGACGGGTAGTAACGTAAAGCGTATACGCGGTGCAGCGGAGAAACTCATTGCGGAATTTCGCAAAAGCTCGCGCGCCGAACACCCTGGCGCGTGTACCTCGTGCACATGGCAGCGGGTTGCAGGTTCCGTGTATTAGGACGAAGCGAAGTTCATCAAACGTGGAACGGTATCGCCATGTATGTATAGGCATATAGCCTCAAAGCGCTATTAAGCCTCAGTTCTACCGGTGCAACGGACCGGCTTTAGGCAAATGTGGACAAAGGCGACCTGCAGCCGTACGTACGACAACGACTAATGCACACCGCGCGACACATCGGGGGCAGGAGGGGCGGGGGGATGAAGGGGTGGTGGGAAAATGAGAGGTAGAATTATGGAGAGAGAGAAATAAATGAATAAACGATCGCCGGGTATTTTCGTGGCATATCTTTTGGCATCCTCCTGAGGGCTTTTTCGGCAATCGTGAAACAAAAATTTCATGTCATGGTGAATCGAGGCTGGCGGAGGGGAAAAAGGTCCTGAGGTGAATCGCGGTACAGAGTATATCACGAGATCAACGAATTTCCTCGTAACCAACCAACCAATATTTTCGGTTTCATTCTACTCCCTCTACTCGCGTTCTTCTCTGACCAACCGAACCGCCTTCGATGCGCCCCTCGCTTCTTCTTGGGTATAGGTTATGGGGGATCGGAGGAGTGCCGTTAGATATCGCGTTCGTATGGAGTGAGAAAAGGTGGAAGACGGGGCCCAGGAAACATCCGGACGGTCGCGCCGGATATTGAAAATACCTAGAGAGATTCTGGACACACAAACTCTGTAGATTCACCGCCCATTCCCTCCGGAGTCCATAACAACCGAGCGAGGGCAGCACCGCTGCCACTACATTGCTCGCTGCTAGACCGAAGAATGATGGTGGAGAGAAAAAATAACGGACGTAAAATTCAGGAAGGAACGAACCAAGGTCACCGCCATTATGAAGGGCGTTTTCAACGTGTCGCACAAATTTCTCAAATCAACCTTAATCGGTTTTCTTACCCAGTTAACGAGCGGCACGCGAGAAAAATTGAAACAATGAGAAAAGTCCGTTCAGAATTATAGCATGCTCAACGAATGAGGAAGTCGAGTCGAGGTGAAACGCAGGTCTGCCCAATCGAGCCCCCAACAATTTCGGAGTTTGGAAACAGTCACCCTGTATATTGCCACATCGACTTCCATGGAGGTCTGTGTATTCGGTACAACGACAAATACCGAGTAAATTCAATCGCGCAAAATCCTGTGGAATATTATCCGCTGCACCTGACAGCACGGTAAACACCCCGAGTCCGAAGACCTTTGACGAAATGTCACACCTTGCCGTGTAAACATTATGGTACATGGATTACAGTGTTTGATTATCTGACAGTATGTAATGTGCAGGGTAGAGGTACGTTCAGACGCCATGTGCCTGAAGCAATTCAATTAGAAAATCATTCACAAAGTGCATCAAGCTTGAAAAGGACTTTTTCAACATCAGGGGTCGTACTTTGTCTTCGATCAATGCCGAGCATCTTCAAAGCGTTCATTTTCATCTCTTTCCGGCTCTTGGGGTGAAACCGGAAATGTTGAGGTGACGAAAGAAGGGAGAGAAAAAGAAAAAACGGAACGGGAACAGTTCCTCGTTCTTTTTTCTTTCCAAGACCACGTGTCATGCAGTATTTGGTGACTCGAGTCGTTACCAAAATTATACAAAGTATATGAAACGAAGGAGTGATAATGACAAGTCGATTATGTTTCTTGCGGTTGACATTTTCTTATCAGCTGTTAACGCTGTTCTCTTCTCTTCTATATACTTTGTCGACAAAATTCAGCTGATGAACACGAACGCTATCACCGCCATTCATAACTCTCTCTCTCTCGCTCTGTCTCTGTCTCTCTTCGCTCAGATGAGGAGAATCTTCGGGTATGGGTGTCTTCGGTACCGGAACGCGGAGTGAAGAATATCCGCTCCCGCGTAACGGAACCGGTGGTGGTAGACAGGCGGCAGCATCGTGGCCGTATCCAACGAAGCGGAAATTAACTAGACGTTACCAACGCACCCTGTGGAAAGTGTTTCCAAATTTGGTGGTGCGTAAATTTCATACCCAAAGGTTGTGAGTAGCTGACTAGGTATGGGGTGTGTAGGTATACCACTAGGTCTTCGTACACCTACTCATCTACCGAAATGTCGTTTTCACTTCAAGGCGTTGCATCGTACGGATGAAACGGGGACGGAATTATCAATCGAATCATCAAAGCTCCGCACACCGCAACGACGAAGACGTTTGCATCGCAAGTCTCGCGATAATAATTCCATTCTTACATCAGTTCGCGCAAAAACCAGTAATCTTTGATCAAGATTTCGGAGACGAAAGTGTTTGTTCGTTTCGATAAAATTTTCGAGTATTATTCCAATCGATCATTCGACATTTCTTCGTCTCTCTGATGCGCTCGATTTTTACTTCGAAAAAATTATTCGCAAAATGTATAAATGAAAATTAGAGATGAAAATTTTTCCCCGCTTCCCACACACTGACCACCATTCCACATTTTAACGAAAAGCTATGGGTCCGCAGCCACCGTCACCGCCGAGCTTCTAAAATATGTATGACCACCGCGGGGGCAAGCGAACCATAGCAAAGCATAATTATAAATGTAATTTATAAAAAGCTCAGGCAAAGGGCAGCGGAAAGCTCTCGCGAAAAACTATTGTTATTATGCCTGTGATATACCTAACCAGGAGGTCTGCTGCCACCGTATATATACTCGACACTTTTACCACCGCGAAGCACGTGTTCCCTATCTCATCTCTGGCGATGTTCCTCCCTACCAATTTTTCCCCAACACATCGAACCAACGGACATATATCGCACGAGGAGCGAAAGTTAATTCTTTTATAATGTCTCGCAAAAAAAAAAAAAAAAAAACAATACAAAATAATAAAAAAAAAAGAAATTACATTTCACACGACTATTTGAAAAATAAAAACGTGGAGAACGAAATTTGATAGCAAAATTAGGGAAATGAGAAATACCGTGAAGAACCGGTCGTGAGCCTATCTGGTTTAACTCAACTAGAAAAAATGACGAAGAAAAAAAAACCAAAAAATTATCATTACAGTCAATGAAAATATTTGAATGAACGTGATAATATTAATGATAGTTATAATTCTGATGGAAATTTCGAAGGTATGATATTCCAACGAACGGATAAATTCATCTAGTAGAGAAAGCAGGTTGAAAACTATGGGTAAAGTAATTAATTTTTCCGTTAACTGTGAAATCCGTATTTGCTTTAGAGCCAAAATATAAATGCTTCTGCTTTGGATATGTTCGTGTAGATAGCACGATGATAGTTATATTGGAACGAGAAAAATTTCGATTAGGACAGCGATTATAACAAGTTGAATGAGTTTTATTTTATTATTGATTTCTTTTTTTTCTGTTCATTCTGAAAAAGACAAGCGGAATATTGTTCCGATGAAATTGTCCTCGGATCCCGGCTATTTTCCATTCAAAGTGCAGCAGCCACTGCGCTGTAATGGCTCTGATTAAAACATTCCACGCTGTAGCTGCAGCTTCACTCGTAGTGGAAAACTTCAGCGTCTCTCTGCCTTCGGGCAACCGGAGGAGTTCAAACGTCAGCAACTCGAAACTGGCCCTTGACACAGAAAAAGGTACAAAAGCTACTATACATCCGATCCCTGATCTCCTCTTATATTCTCGCAACAAACTGATTGCGAGTGAAAAAGAGAGTTATACGCTTTCACAAAAAAAAAAAAAGCTCTCGATTAGCACGACAAACTAAAGAACGAACAAAAACAAAAAAAAACATTTCGAATCACCTTTCACGTATTCGTTGAATAAAAAGAGGAATAATAAGTTCTCATCGATTCAGAACGCAAAAAAATTTTTTTTCAATTCTTCGATCGGTAAAAGAGATTCACGGTGCGACGGTAAGGTAGAAATTTGAGGTTATGTTCGACTTTCCGTTATTTCCATTCAATAATATCAATTTTTCAGCTCGCAGTGATATGTAAATTTGTATACCATGTCCAACATGAAATTTTCGATACCGGAAGGGATCGGGAAGTAACTTTAATGATCGTTTACTCTTAGATCCGAACAAGTCAAACGTACGTTCCGGCAGTTAGATCTATATGTGGTGCAGCAGCATCATGTGGATATGGATGTCAGGTGGGTAGGATGCAGGGATAGCGGTAGTTACAAATATATGTGTGCATATATATACATATATATATATGTGTGTATAATAATGGTACTTATTCAGAGGAAGGTAAATATTTGGGAATCGGCCAAAGTTTCGCGTACGTGGTTGCAGCACCACCATTCCCGTTGATTTTTCGTTCGGATTTCGTATTTCCCTTCTCCAACACAGATTTCCGGCGATATGACCGTATGCATTTCACATATGTGTCTACCGCCACATAGGCTTCTCCATGTATTTATATGTGTTCCGATGCATATGCAGAACATATAGCTCATAGGGTATAACCGCATGATTACGACTTCATCGGAAATGCCAGGGTACACACCGCGAAATTCTACCTGCTATCGCTTGTGCTGCTGGTTGTGCAGTTATAATATCCGCGTGCACCTCACGTCGATGGTGTGTTCAGTTTTAGGTAGGGGAAAGGAAGGGTGAGGGATGGGGGGGCAGGGGGGGATGATATGTGTGCTTTTGTGATTAACACGGTATAGGTTCGAAAATATTGATTAGTTATAATCCAGTGCTTGTTTAAACGAATTTTGCGGTCTAACCAATGATTTGGGAAGTATAATGAAACGAATTAGGTGGACATACAGATAATATATCGGTATAATTATCCGCAATGCGCTCACTAATTACTAAATATATCCTATATTTATGAATGACTGATAATTTTTCAATACAATGTATCAAACGAATCTACATAATGTATGTCGTGTACATTGTATTTATAAAAATGATATCATTCGAACGTTCGATTTTTTGAAAATAGTGCAATGAGCGAACAATCACTCCGCCACCAGCACCGCCCATCATCCTCTCGTCTTTTTCGTTCTTCCCGTGATTCCTTATGGCCGTTTGAAAGACACGGGTAGACAAGTCGGCTGACAGTTTTCAGACGAAGGAAATATAAGGGATTCTATTATCATGTATTTCTGTAGACTAGGTGGAACACCGCGTAGTCATCCAGACATGGGAATGCCTCCGAGCCTCCGTTTTGACTGCAGTAGCAATGGGCTGGAGTTCCTATTCTACGTGGGAACCTTTTGTTTTATTAACCGATTCAATTCGCAAATTGGCCGCGTAACATAGAGGCGTCTAAATTGTTAACGAGAAAGGTACAGGTACGAGGTCTGTAGATATATGTATAGCGACTGTAGCAGTACACAGGCAAAAGCTGCAACAACCACCACCTCTGTACCCACTACTACCACTACCACTACTAAGTGACTGAGAACAAACGTGATTAACTTCGTAGTAGTAGGTTGTTCAGTGGGCTGCGAAAGGGGGCAGCTGTACTCCGGCGATGCGAACTATATACGTATATATACACGCTTTACCATCGCACACAAACAGCCACCTCTGAAGCACCGAATACCCAAACCAAAATCCACCCCCATCAGCCACACACTAGACGCGCATATACATCTGACTACTGTGTTCGACGGGGGCCGCGAAACTTTTCAAAAAAACTTTTGACAACCTGATACCCGTGATATAACGATCAGTGTACATATGTACAACGGTATGTACTGGTACATACATAGGCTGTGCCAAGCGTGTTCGCTCGAACACGAAAGCTGCACCGGTCCGAAAGCAGGTTGAATGCCACGAAGAAAGTGAACGGCGAAAAACGAGGAAAAAACTTATTTATATGAATATAATTGAATCGGATTGCACAATTCTGATCAATTCATTCCGTTGGAATTGTAGCGTAGATCGCGTGCTCATTTTTTCACATATCTTCGCGTTTGATGTTCGTGCACACCGTGGAATACGGATGAGAAATAACGAGCCGCTACAGTTCGTTTCAACTTCAAATTATTAAAACTGCCCGGTGATCGTTCGAATAGAAAATCTAAGATCATTTCCAAACTAAAGAACTAACGAATGATTTGAAAAGTGTAACGGAAGTTGAATTTCATGGAGAAACGTCTGTCGATCTGGTTCATCTTATTGATCATGAGTGAAAATCTGAGTGTTTAGAATCGAAAAAAAAAAATGGAAAAAGGTCGAGGAGATTTTCATATACCTACGTGTCTGGAGATGAGTATTTTTTGGGTTTGCTTCTTTATTTGGTAGGCGAAAGCGTTGTGGATTTTGGTAAATGTAGAATATAAACGCAATGTCTTCGGGTGGGGTGTATTTCTGCAGCGGTAGACTTTAAGTGGAGAGATATTGGTTACGCAAATTTTTATCACTGCGAGCTTGAAAGAAGGAAGAAAAAAGAGGGGAAGGAGAAAAAGAAAAGGAAGAAAAAAAAAGAAAAATGTAAGAGAGAAAAACAAAATGTCGGTAGAATCTCCTTCCGGCGAACGACGAAAGCAGTTTGCATTAATTTGAATGGGAATTGCGCCCTTCCGCCCTTCAGACGTTTCGAGTCGGTATATAGCAGCCCACCTACCTATATATGAGTTCATATATATACATGTCTGCCTTATACGTGTTTTTCGCCCTTCTCATATTCTTGAAAAAGAACTTGATCCCTCCTCACATTTTATGAACAGTCCATGGGTGCCCTGCCCGGATGACCTGGGGATCAACACCACGCGTCTGCACTTCATAACCGAAATCGAGTTTTCCTTTTTTTTCTTTTTTTGTTCCCATCCCTCGTATCTTAAAATAAAAAGCTTCATCACCGATCTCAATGACGTCATAAATATAACCCTTGAATGAAGAAGAAGTCAGAATATCCAGATGATAAAATATATATATATATATATGTAATGTAGGAAACAAAATAAATACAAACAATAACTGAAAAACACCATGCAAATAATATCCTCAAGTGGGTCGCGCGTCACATATTTCACTAAATACAATTTGTGATTCAACAAACAATTTTTTATTGCTTCATACTGGTACGTACGAATATATATATATATGTATGTATACGTCACCTATATCACCCGCAGTTATAATTGCGTTTATGAAATTTTGTTTTCCTTCTCTCTTGTTTTTTTTTTTTTTTTTTTTTTTATTTTAATTTTTGGTTTTTTATTTTTCAAAAGTGCTGCAAAATGAATAAATAATTGGCGTAGATTTTTAAGAAGAGGGGGATGAAAAGAAGAAAAAAAAGAAAAAAAAAAATGAATGCAAAAAAGAAAGAAAAAAAAAAGAACCATAAACGACCGAAAATAAATGAATAAATGAGCAAAACGAAGGGACATAACTTTTTCAAGCGGACCGTTGGCATCACCAACAGCAAGCAGAATCACGGCGAATTGCGAAACGAAAGCGCGAGTAGATATAACGGCCATTAATTAGAGAAGAGTCGGTTGGTATATAACTGCAGACTGCGTGTCGGCAACGCGGCGGGGATGGGATGCTGTGATGCTCGATGGCGGGGTTTCAGGGGGTTGAAAGGGGAGTAATAGGTAATGGGTAATGGGCAATGGGGGCCGGAGTCGTCAGTGCCAGTAGCATATTCCGCTAAATCAAAAGCAGCAGCAGCAGCAGCAGCGGGAGCTACGGGACTCCCGAACTATAATACTCGCGCGGAAGCTGCTGAACTGAAATGCTCTGTGGCTCCGTGTCGACCTAGGGAATCCCACCGCGTAGGAAAGTGGAGAACGGAGGAAACGGGGAAACGAGAAATCGGAATGGGAATGAATCACGGACCACCCCATTTCACCCTGAACATGATTTAACTTCAATACAGAGTGAAGCGCGACACGGTCAGCTGATCTGCCGAACCGTGTCAACATTTGCAACGCGTAATTTCAAACTAATATTCAACTTCACTCCCCCCCCCCTTCCCGCCCTCCAATTTTAACCTTTAAAAGTGCAGGAAATCATTTTTCATCGCTTTTCCCATCTCGCATCGCCTTAATTGTCATTCGATTATGCGCAATGATTTAACAACTTCATATTTATTATTATATCCATATGTGGGTTAAAACAAACTGCATCAGAGATCACTAGGGAGATCCACCGTCGTCGGTTGTTCCGCGAAGTGGGGCCACCGGGAGGGGGTAGGAGTAGGAGGAGGGGGTCCAGGACGAGCAGTAGCAGCAGCGGCAGCGGCAGCAGCGGACCATGGTGGGCATTAATGAGGGCTCTAATTAAAACACCGGCTAATGAGAATATATTAGAACGATGTTGCGCCTGTTTTTCTCTTTTCCTTCTATTTCCCTCTCTATCTTTATCGCTGTTGCATTTATGCGCGTGCTGTGCTACCCGTTACCACTACTACTTTATATTACTTCTACCTGCACTCGAGTATTACTGTGTGAACGTATTTATATGTACGTTCGTTACTGATGTACCGTGAGCCAAATACTTTAACTTTTCACTGCTGCTACCGCAAATCGATGTAGGTTATATATATCGATAACATAATCAGTTTACCAAAAGGGGAGAAGAAGAAGCGAGAGAGAAAGTCGAGAGTTCAATCGGACCGGAACCAGAGACATCCCTTTCAAAAAACAAAAAACCGAAAAAAAAAATGTTTAAGATATAATGGGAAACTTCGATCACACCTTAAATCCAGGAATTCTATAGATTTGAACTATGAAGTCGAAGATTTAGGTCGATATTAAACATAATTTTTTTCTCACAATTCTCAAGTTCCTAAACCTTGGGGAAAATTTTACATGTATAATCAGAGGGGGATGAAGAATTAAGGGAATCGGAGGACCGTCGTGCTCGGGATGAAAATAGAGGAATTGAGTCGCTTGATCCACGCCACGTTTTTCATGCAGTGCCTGTACTAATTGGAAAAAGAAGAATACATGAAAAAGAAAAATTTAGAAATGAAAAAATTGTCACAAGCTATTCATTCTGATTTCGCGCTAAAACCAACCCAACGATTTTTGTCACGATGAACCGGCGCAAGCTACGTGAAAACTTGAACGAAAGCTCCTCTGACTAAAATCCAGCTGCATGTGATTGCGAATAAAATATTACATTAATAATATACAATTCTTATTTTTCTCACGGAATTGAGATAAAAACGTTCACATCTATTTTCTAAACGATTCTGTTAATTTCCATCATATTTTTAGTTCATCCAGCACTCTTTTGAATTATTTTCGCGAAGCTTTTTTTTCTAACCACGCCGACGATGAGGATATCGCTGTAATAATAATGGATAGACTTTTTAACCTGAAAGTTTCTGTCCTGCCTAAAGCGACTCATGAATATAAATTTTTTAATAAATGATGCCTTTCAACTCTGCACATACCTACCGATGCGGTTGCTCTATGAAGTTTAAATGTAATACGCTTTGCCGTGATGACTGAAAATTTTTTCGCAGATCATCCAAAAGCTCGGAATTATTATCTTGCCTACGACGAACTACATATCCTGTGTATAATTTTTTGTGGTTTGTTCTCTCGAGTAAAAAAGGCTCTTTCTTTTTTTCGTCGTTTATTCATGCAAATGCAATGTAATGCGTAACTATGTGGATAGGTGTGTACTTATCTATGTATATATGTACATGTAAACGTGGAAAGCTACCCGGTTAAACTGCAGAACGTTCTCCACTACTGTATAACATCTATACTACCACTCGAGAAATGCAAATTTGAACACTACTGCAATCTCATTTGATTCGTTCATCTAGTATGCGGTAGATGTTGGATGCTCAAGCAAATGACATAGATACGTAGATAGCTCGCTCCACCTTCCTTCCTTCCTTCCTTCCTTCGTTCTACGCGTCTTCATTTCTGCTACCGCTGCACCGCCACCTATATACATCTCTGTAAACAAGTAAACACATACACATGCAGTGTTGGAAAAGATGTATGTTAAATTTCAACGTTTTTCCATTCCCCACAAAAGTCCACGCTCAAATATGCTTGTTTTAATACATGATACGTCTGTTCGAAAAAGTTGACGCTTTCTGAAATCGCTGAAAAATTCATGTACAAACGACATACATGAGATCGTCTAAATGACACATAATCGAAAGTTAATTCGTATGTTAAAAATAATTGACGCCCCTCTTCTGTTTTCAATTTTCAGGAACAATGTTAAACTCGTAGCTAACACGTATCAACGGTTTTACAGAAAAAAATAAAATGTCGTACCGACTTCAATAAAATGTCATTTTTGTTAACATAAAAATTTGACATTGCCGCACATTATTTCCAACGGTGTGTTAATTTTTGTGTAAGTAACACTGAATAAAAATGCGTATGGATCAGTGCAGGTTCCAAATGTAATGAAAAGAAGCTATAATGGGGATTAAAAATTTTTTGAGTGAGTAAAAAAAAAAACAAAATAAAATAAGAGGCCGTATAATTTATGAAACTAGGTGTACGGTCGGATTTAGTACCTAGAAACACAGTATACGGGGGTTTTTAGTTTTTAAAATATTTATGCACGATGCGTATTATACGTGTACGTGAATATATAGTCCCAGGGACTTGAAGTTTTCACGTCCATTTTTTCCAAATATGGCGTATCATATTTCACCGCCGCAGAGTTCAACCCATCGTTTTCCCTCCCCCACCTCCCCCCCTCCTCTGCTTTCACCTGTTTCTTTTTCTCTTTTTCCCCATCCCCACTTACACTTTTCGTTTTTCTCATTTTTTGCGCACGGTCATAGAAATGATAAAAAAAAAAAAAAAAACGCACTCGCACAGGGGGTGGTTCGTTTGAAACTTCACATAGGTATGTACAGAGTCGAATGATGTCTCGCGGACCAAGATTGATACGGACAAAAAAAAAGTTGGAAACCAAAAAACAAAAAAAGATTTTGAGGTGTTAATAAGGGGAACAAATTGATCGTTGAATCGCTTTTTCCGCATAAATCGCGCCAATTTTAAGAATTCTTGTAACCTACCCTCCGGTACCTACTATTGAGTTTTTGGGTATACAAGGGGAGTATATATAGGGGAAAAAGAAAGTTGGGGTGTAGGTTGGATAGATAATTTAATGAGAAGGTCAGATGGGGATTTATTACCGATGTCGTATCAATTACAGTAGCGAGTGTTGCCAGTAGTGCAGATTCGGTGTAAGATCATTAGGAAGCCCAAAGCCGCGGCGCGGTTCGGCGATGTACGCACAGTACATATACTATGGTAAAATGTACTCTAGCTTCTAATATGGCTACGTGTACAGGTATTGGAGCGAGAACAGTGTATAGAAAACAGACGGAGAGGGAGGCAATTTTAAGCCGTGCTTGCGGCTCGACTGTTCCGCGTACCATAGGTGGTGCGTTTCCTACACTATAGTAAGTATGTGCGGTTAGGTTGGACGGTGTTGCCAGCCTATGGGGGTATCTCTTTTATTAGAAAGAGAGAGAAAGCGAGAGCTAACAGAGAGAGAAGGAGAAGGTAGAGAAGGAATTGTTTGCGCGGGGTCTTTGTGCAGGGGATCGGTACCTACTGTGCGGTGTTTGTTTGGGATCACCACCGCAGCTAAAGGGCCGAGCAAGCGGTTTAGCCTATAGCGAACGATTTTTTAAAGAGCCGTGACTCGAACACGCATGCAACTAGGTATTCCGAAAATAGGTAAATCCAGACCCGGCAACAGGCACTTTGATTATTCGGTTAATTTTCTCATTCGCACCTCGTTCTCAAACACAGCTTGAAAAATCTTCCTTCCCAGCGAATATCTCGAACGGATTTCTCAAAATCTAACCATTCCGATTCGAATTTGATAGAATCTCAACCTCCTCATGTGAAAAAAAAACGATTACCCAAAAATATCTGGAACTTTGACAGAAAAGTTGATCTGCAGTTCAGGTCAGAATTCGCATGGTATAATTTTTTTTTTTCTCGAACAATAACGTGTGAAACTGTAGGACCACATTTTGTCGCGCACAAGTTACTTTCAGAAAAGCTTGAATAAATTTTTTCGTGTACTTTGTCAAGTTTTTGCGGCCAGTAAATATATAGGTACTCGAATATTATAGTCCGTAAAATATGACATTGCGTGGATGAATATATCTTTGGGAAGGGGGGTGTAGAAATGACAATGTTATGTTTTTTTTTTTCTTGTTTTAAACTTTCAAAACTTTTCTTACGAACGACCTTTTTTCTTCTTACCTCTACCGAGGATCAATGATGATGTGACGGCAGCTATAACAGTGATGGAGGAAACGGAGAAATAAGAATGAGGAAAAGTCAGAAACAAAAGAAAAAAAAAAACGAGAATAAAGAAAATAAAAAATTCCACAGGGATGTGTGAGAAAAAAGGAACACCACTAGATTTTATCAACTGATCTAATTTTCTCTAATCAAACAAGAGAAAACGTTACATAACACCTAATCTAATCTAACTTAACCCTGACATGAATATATAATTCAATAACCCGTTGCACAAACTTTTGGAAAGGGGGAAGGAGGGGAATGGGTTACATCTGTTTTCAATATCAAAAACAATTATGAAACGCTTGGTTTGTTTCATTTTTTTTGAGTTTTGAGAACGCATGTTTTTTTGGAAAAATTGGTTTCTTTTCTCTTTATTTTGTGAATTATTTCAGGAGCTTTTTTTCGCCTTTGGAGAGTGAAAATAAAAAAAAAAAGGAGAAACGGGCTTTCAAGTTGGTTGAATAAACCTAATGCAATGAAATGGACTAAAACGCGGCTACTTATAGGTCGATTTCCCTGGCCCACGATTTTCCCTCAGCTCGCCTTCAGGAATATACGTAAGCTATACATATACTGTAACATATAATCGTACGTAACGGGCGTTTCGCCATCCGTAAAGAGGTTATTCGAACTCTAGTTTGCGTGTATTTTATACCCATTCGTAATCCGAGTAGAAATGTATGATAAATATACACATAGATACACGTGTACACATATATGTATAGGTTAGAAGCCACCGCCACTTGTGAAGACCTTTGATTTCATGTTTGCCTAACCTGGGATACAACAAAGGAAAATTTGAACATGTATTACAATTTTATACGCATGTATATATATCCAAATTATATCTACACAGAACATAAGTTGTTCGTGGAAACCCCTTTTCGAGTATAATAGACGTAACGTACGATTGCGCGATTATGTAATCATCAAATAACATCAGGTAGAAATTATTGTAGGTACCTATGCTAATACAGGTTAATTTTGGCATGAATGGTATCAAAGCATGAAAGTTCCATTTGTAATTATACACCCTGCCCCCCCCCTCGCGCCCAAAAAAAAAACTAATTACAACAAAAAAATCAAATTCAGAAAAACATTCGAAAACTACGACAAAACAACGATATAGGCATCGAGCTTTTATCCCCAGACTCGATACTTCGGCCCGAAATAAAAATTTTCAACGCAAAAATTACTCGCGAGATGATCGCCTGAATAATATTCTTCATTCTATTTTACCTGATAATTTTGTTTTTTCTTGCGGAATAAATTCGTGAAAATTGGTAGAATTTCCGAGCTTGAAAATATTGACATATTCGAAAGACTATATCTGGCAGGTTTTTTGGTCGTCTAGACCCGACTTGGAATTTTTTCTCCTTTTTTCTTTTTCTCACAATTGCAAGCATTCATTTTTTGATAGCGACTTTGGAAAATACAAAAATTGAAGAAATAATATTGACACCCCGATAGACTTTACACATCGCACGTCGGTCCTTGGGAAGTATTAGTGGACGTGCCTATCCTACTTCCATAAATGAAGCACTCTACATATTATGACCATATATACACGGTGATAATATATCTGTTGGCAAATATTTAGCCGAGGCTTATCCGAGTCCTAGAGATGAGAAAAGCCCTGTATACCTACAGTGTACGGAAACTAGGGGATGTATTTTCTAAGTAAAGGTTACACAGCGAAAGGGGTGCAAGAAAGTGGTCTCGCGTAGTGGAGACAACAATATTCCCCTGCATACACATAGTCCTGCGGACAACGTACGGGGTGTTAAAAAAATTCCAACCTAAAAACGATCGAGTTTTTTCTCGACATAATTCAGAAGACAAAAAGGTGCAAGCTCAATTCTGCTGGCTACAAAGGTGCATGAAAAAATATAACGCGGCCAACGGGGAGCCGCTGTAAAGTCACGTGACTTATTTTTAGTTTAGGTTTTCCAACACCCTGTATACGTCCATGTATAAAGAAAAGACGAGGAGGAGGAAACGTCCGCCGTTGGTTTCGTTTCCTCTCATCCACGATATAATAATTGTTTTCACTGCTAATTGTTTAAAAGCTAGGCAAACTAGAGACATATATATATATTCGTATATACGTGCGTGGAATGGGTAGGAAAACGAGGTGGCAAGCTTGCGAGCGTAGGTATAGGTTATGTAATATAGGTTGGTACGAAAGTAGCTGCCGCTTCTGCCGTTACCTTAGCGCTGGCTGCCTGTGCAGAGAGAGGGAGAAAATCCTCAAGTCAATATTGAATTATGAATTTATTGCCCACCTCCTCACTGTCTCCGTTCCTTCATCCGACTCTACAACGAGCGAACGAACCAGCGAACGAATTCGTCGAGCGTGATGATGTTCGGAGTCTTATAACTTCGTTCACGCGTCCCTCGCGACGCGACGTAGACGCGACTCAGGTCTAGTTGGTGAGCACATACCTCGCACAGATATTTTTTCACCTTGGAAACGTTGCGATATGCTCTTTCCATGAGTTGGAAGGAAAAAAAAAAAATTAGAAAAAGAAAACTCTTTTTTTTTTATTTTTTTTTTTTTATAAAGATGTACATTCATCCCCCTAGCGCTGGACTTTTTGTATTCCTTTCTTAATCCAGCAAGAAAAAAAAAAAAACGGCTAGCGCACTAAGGCGCTGACACTATGGATCTACTCGACAGGGTTCGCATCAATCTTCGTTCGTCCGAAGCTTTTTTTCACTTCGTCCGGTCGAAGATGCGGACTATGTTTTTTTATTCAAAATTCCGAGCCAAGAATCACGAAAAGAAAAATTATTGAGCGATAGTTCGAAAATTTTATTGCGACCCCAAAATCGTGGTATTTGAGTTTCATTTTATTCATCTTTCATCTTTTATTCGAGAATTTTTTCTCCCTGAGTTATGACAGAAATAAAAAGAAGGTGGTTCTGAGTGGAAATATTGATGATTGGAGAAATCTTAGGGTGGGGTGAAACTTTTAGGCTTGTTGAACGACTGCGACTAATAACGTAAATATTTTTACTAAAATTTTTATCCACCTTCACGAATTTCGTGATCGAAAAAAAGCCACTCTTGCAATTATCGACAGGTGGGCGGGAATTTTCGTAAGAGCTTGAGCATTTCGCTCTGGTTGGAAATTCATTCTCGAAAATTCTTTCCAGGAATAACGAATCAATCGCATCTACTTCCGAATCGCCACAGAAAATGGATTTTTATGGTGTGTTCGAAATTTCTCTTCCATTTACACATGACAATATATAGTCACGTGGGGGTTCAGTGAAGGATCAACCCTTGCAAGGGTTTCTAAAGGATACAAGAGTCCTTTTGGGTGCAGGAAATAATCTTATATATCCAAGAAAGGGGCGCACAGTGTATGGTATACATGTACCATAGTGGGTTGTTATTTGTGTAGGCTTGTCGTAAAGTTAAGTATATATGTATATACAATATACACACTGTACTATACACTAGTCAAGGACCAAGGATTTGTCAAGAGAGATTAGGGGCTGATGTTTAGTCAACTAATATATTCCCCATATCACCGTTTACCGAGATTATAATCGATGGGTCATCGCCATCTCCCTATTAACTCATCACTACGCATATCAGCATTTGGTATTTTCTGATCCTTCGAGGAATCGACGGTAAAAATTTTCGACTTCTGAACTACAAGCGCGACGTCCCGGAGTGTTCAATTCCGTGTCATCGTTTCGGGAAAAAGGATAATAAAATCAAACGAAACAGAAAGAAAGTTTCTGGGAAAAAATGATTTTTTTTATCAATCGAAACGTTTCGCGTGCGGCTAATTCGTTTCGATACTACATAGTAGGCGAATGCGCTACCAACCTAAACCTACTCCACTCTCTCCGCAAACATGTCTGTAGAGATACTTGAACACATGTGCGTGGGCCAGCAGATTCAAAACAATAGAATACACGGTGCTGGCTAAGCGAATTACCCTTTCCGAGGCCAAACGCGCATACAATTCTGCACACCACCAACAGCAGCAGCCAGCATCGCAACCATACCTACCATAGTATACAGGTAGACCCGCAACGGTTACATAATAATTACGTCTAGTATTTCGTATTGTACGTTATTTAGCCCACCGGCTGTTTCAGTACCGTGTATTTCCCTCGATTATTATTTTTTCATTTTTTTTGCTTCTTTTTTTCTGGTCCTTTTTTTTTAAATTCATTTATTTCTCTGCAGGCGAATACGTATTCCGTTTCACTTTTCATTTTATTCGAATTATTTTATTTATTTATTTATTTATTTTTTTGCTCAGATTTTTCGTCCTGATTTAAAACCATCGGTAATATACACTACGATGCGTGTATAGGTATACAGGAAACGTATATGTAACAAAATTGCACGAAACTTACCCCTTCGTCGAAAGCCACACGTGAACTGGGAAGAGAAAATAAAAGAGGAACACGCGTCTGCGGAACGTTATACATATGTACATATCGTATGTGCATACATATGATATACACGAGACCGAGCTGAAACGAAAAAGTCGGTGTTGCTCGTTGGATAATAACAATAATAATAATGATAATGGAAATAAGCAAAAATGAAACACATATGCGTATCCTCGAACAAATTAATAACAGGGACAATAAAATAGTCTGTCTGTCAATATTTTTTGTGTTTTGTCAATTTTTTTATTTTATTTTTTTTTCCAACAGCATGTAGAACATTGTTTGCAGGTCCTTCTTTCTACATCGATGCTCCGTGCAGTTGAAAATTCAATATTTAATTACGTAAGCGGTTTTTGTTGTAAAGCAAGGATCAAGGGGGAAAAAATGGTTTTAATGAAATATACCGTGTGCTCGTTGCGAATATGGGTCCTTAATTATTTTGAAAATAATTGGAATATGGGAATTTTCATTCCAAATCATATACGATGTAACATACGATGGTCGAATAAAAGGATTGACATTTTTTTTTTTCCTAATCCTATGGAATAAATAAAAGTTCTTCGGAACGGAACAGTGGGGGCGTGGCATGTGATTGTTTCGATGAACGATAGATACAGAAATATGAGGAGCGGGATTGGCCGGTTTTTAAAATCCTTTTGCAGGACTGTTAACAACGATGGCAAAAGATGAGAGGATGAATGAAAAAAAAGTGAAAGAGAGAACGAGTTTATAAAACCCATAAGTATAGGGGGCGGACGAAGCTCTGGATCGGAAGCCCTGTAACACTTTTACGATTTCCAACGTATTGAAACGCCTGCCCTGCATGCAGCTTGCAGGGGGACTTGCTGCGGACTATCCCGTATAACGTTTTTTCTCCCCTCCATTCCTTCGCTCCCGAAACTTGGGTCCCCGTTTTGCTGTACTACGGCTCTTTTTACTGATATTTTCCGTTTTATCGAGGGCGGAACGGAACGGAACGGAACGGAACGGAGTGAAACGTTAGGTATATGTTGGGAGGGGGGTAGACTCTTTAATTATATGTGTTGCACGGCAATAAAGCGCTTTCGAGCGGCAGCGCTTTCTTTATGGGCGAACCGAGGGGGTAGCTAGTAGGTAGGTAGGTAGGTAGTGAAAAGGTTGTGGCAAGCGGGAAGCAATATAATTGCGGGTACCCTGCAGACGGACGGCGTCGGCGACGAGCCTTGCTCCCTACCGCCGAGGGGATAAGGCGTAGGAAAGGAAAGGAGAGGAAAGGAAGGAGAGAAAGAGGAAGAGGAGAAAAAAGAAAGAGAAAGTTCGAGGCAGACGCCCTTCCAGGAGCGAAAGAGAAAGAGAAAGCAAAATAGAAGAGGTAAAGTGGAGGGAAAGTTCTTGTTAAAACAACCCAGGACTCCAGGCGCCGAGAGAGTCGGACGTCGTAAGACGGAAAACCAACCAGCCAGTCAGTTTGTAGGCATAGCAAGCCCGTTGGAAGGAAAAGACTACTTTATACACCCTGCAAAGAAGCAACAGCAAAGGCACCGTGACGAAGTCTAGGAAGAAGAGGCCAGCAGCAGTAACGGCACAAAATCGATAACTTCAAATGACACGATTTCCGCCCGCGATAACACGCATTATATATTCTTTGAAATCTACTATGCAGATGTCCAGAGTGTGAGTACCAAATAGTCCGAGGAGGAAAGGCTGATTGAAAAAAAAAAAAAAAAACATTCTATCAAATCCATGGAGAATTTGGTAAAACCGTACGAATTTGTTGGCTGCAAAAACTCCGGTGTTTAAACGGAAAATAGTAAAATTCCTTATCCAAAATAATTGACGTTCGCGTAAGAATACTCTACTTCTTGTTCATTGATCTACTTTCTTCGATCGACTCGATTTTTTTTTTTTTGTTTTCTTCTTCTTCTTGTTTTTCTAAATTAGTTTTCTGATGAGGAAAAAACTGACATTGCACGTAACATTGAACCGAGAAATTTTCCTAAGGAGTCTTCAACGTTTCGTTCATTTCTTGCCTGTGACAGGATACCTGCCGTCAGTGTAAACGTATTTTACATCCATATATACTATACATATTCTCCAGAACCAACGGAGGAAAGTTGGCAGACTTCGTTCGCGTGGAAATTGATCAAAAGTAACCTTTCCCGCCCCCCTTTTCCCTCATCTTCTCCGCATATGAATTTATGATAATTAAAGGAGCCTTGTGTAGTCAGAAAGTAGAAATAAAACTGCGTAGAGAGGAGTCGAGGTAGGGGGTGCATGCAAACACACGTTGAAAAAAAAAAAAAAAAGGATAAAATCACCGACGTATTGATGAAAGTAAATTTTGACTAAGAATCAAAAGGAAAAAATAACGAAAAATTAAAATAAACCAAACGTTTGCACAGTTTTTGGACAGAAGGGTCGAAAGAGCGAGGTGGTAAGGGGCCGGGCAGGGGTGGGGGGAGGAGAATAGCTGACTTGTTGTAATAATAAACTATGTCTGAAAACACAAGCTGGCACAATACACGCACTTCCTGCCCTTAATGCCGTCGACACACGAACTAAATAACAAAATGAAATTACAACCCCTCCCCCATTTTTCATCAAGTTTCGTTTTTAGACTGCACTATTTAAGGTCTAGTGATGGCATATCGTAGTTTAGTATGTTTAGTATACTGTGACTTGCCCACGTTACTTTTCTAATTTATCTTATTCTAGATTTCAACATACCGCCCCTTCCCCCCCTTTCTTAATAATCGAGTATCAAGAAAAGAAAGTTTTTCCGGGCTGGTTATAGGCAAGAAAAAAATCAAAAGCTATGTTCATGGCCTCAGACGTGTATGAATATATGCGCTTTATATTCCGAGACACATTACCTATGGTTACTTTAGCAAAAGTTTTTTTCATGAGCATAATATCTTTGGAAAAGTAAATTTCGGGGATTCCCATATACAGTACATGCGATCGTACCTTGTGTCGCGTATATTTTTATATTGTGAATTTTTCGAGACTTTTTTTTCTTCATTTTTTATCATTTTTTCTGAAAATCCATTAGCTGGGTAATTAATCTTTTCGCATATACTGCAGATGCAACTGCATAGCGCATCTTGTGTAACGCTTGCAGTTTCGGATTCGAAAGAAAAGAACGTTGAGAGCAGCGCGACGTTGTTGAACGAACAAACATTGTCTCTGTTGAATATAATAAATACTGAAATGCCGAAACTGAAGTAAGGGAATTGCAGCCTTACCAAAAAATAAAGAAATTAACAATATCCATAGCTATAGAATCAGAACAAAATTTAAAAAAAAATAAAAAAAATCAGCAATATGGAATAACATAAAATAAAACACAAAAATCGAATGAAATTAAAAAAAAAAAAAAAAAACCTAAATGAACGTATAAACGTATGTGCGGGATATGGGTAGGTTTCTCTACTGCGCGAGGCGAGCTTTATTTTGATTGCTTTTTGGGTGAATTGGATTTCTGCACGGGTTTTTGAATAGCCAACCAATTTTAATCCATATACCTGTTCTGATTTTGTTCATTCTTTTTTTTTTCTCTCTCCTCATTGTTCATTCTATATCTATATCTCCAATATTTTTCATAGTTTGGTTCCACGAAAATTTCGGAGGGACAAAGATTCTGATAAAATTTTATACTCAAAGACGAAAACCAGCCCTGAATAATAATCCTTATTTCAATACCCGACCGTGCCCCTACTTATCTTGTTTTTTATCAACGAATATTAGAAATTAAAAAGCAGCTCATTTTTAGTATATCGTTTTTTTTTTTGTTTCTTCTAGATTTTGAACTTTTATTTCGACTGCTCCGAGCTTATGACATTAAGATTTTCGTACAAAACACATTCGTTTGAAATAAACCTCATGGATAAAAGTTCGTCGGTAGTTCGATAGCAATTCCGTAGGTATCCCTATGGAGAATTCATGTGATTCCCCCCATTTCGTACGTAAACCCGATACGCCCATGAAAGCTTTCGAGGTTCCGGGTACCGGGCGCTGGGTGGCGATGCGTGCGTCGCGACGCGCTCTTCTCTCGCTTCTTCTCTTCTTCTCTGCCAGAATATAGAAGAACCCTAACCAACAAACGCAGAGCAAGCTACGACCTACGATACTGCGAAAGAAGAGGAAGAAGAAGCGGAAGTAGAAGAAAAAAACGAAGAAAAGTCTCGTACTTGGAATTTTGGCGAATTTCACCGGAACATGGTGCGTCTGTATACGTATTAAGCATATACATGGTGTGTAGTGGAAGTTGCCCCGTTCGTCGTCGATGGCAGTTGAAGGGGCGCAACGTAGGCGAAGGAGTCGAAACGCAGCAGCGGTTCAACGCGCGGTTCGCTTGCTGAGAAACCAAATGAATACGAATGTCCGTATTAGAATACAGGCAACCGTCTTGGAAGGTTATTTATTGTACCGCGTGCCAACCAACCAATTCGGCGCCAAACGCAGAGAGTTAGGGGTGTATATACCGTGCGCGTAGTAATACATATATACATATTATATGCCTATGTATACCCAAATGGAGAGGGAGAAAATTCTGAACCCAATCCTCTCGTGAATTCCACGGATTTGTCCCTTACATCCCGACACGAAAAATTTAAACAAAAGAAGAAAACAAAAAAAAAAAAAACGAAGAAGAGAAACTTTTCAATTCATTTTATATTCCAAAACAATCGCCGCTAAGCGTGATCAATTTCACACGATACGGATACAACCAATCCGACGAAACTCTTACCTATTTGACCGTTCCCCTTCTTACTTTTTTCTCTTCCAATTTCTTATCTATAGCGCGATATGAAGATACGGAAAATGAGATTTAGACGAGAAGGTGTCGCGACGCTGGACGTCGTCGCGTAGAAGTTTAATGTGAAAATGAATTCGTATCCTCCCTCGTAGTGGACGAACGAGCGACGTTGTTTCTCTATACATGCAGTAGGTTGAGTTAAAAAAAAAGAGAAAGAAAAAAAAAAGTAGAAATAAAAAAATGATGGGAAAGAAAGAATGAAAGAAAAAAAAACAACGCGGGAGTTTCCGCCGTTGCTACTGGCTGAGTAAACGAGGTAAGAGTAAAGAGACAGAGGTAATTTGCTAAATTTCATTCCACCCCCACCCCCTCATCAGAAAAGAGAAAAAAAATAAAAAATAAAAATCTCCAACGCCAAAGCTACGGGTAATTTCTTTTTCTCAACTTCCTCGCTATACTATTTCCTCTCTCTCTCTTTTTTTCTTGTTTTTTTTTTTCTTTTTTTTTCCCTTCTCTTACTCTGCTATCTACTTTCGTACCTACTATATACACACTGATGTGCAGTATCAAGTACGATTCAAGTATGAGAAGGCTATCATTGTTAAAGGACGAAGTAATTTCAGCTCCGCATCAAATTCATGATTCTCAAATTATTAACCTTTCTTTTTTTTTTCTCTTTCGATTTTTTTCCTTTTTTATCCGGGTTGGTTTCGTTCCAGATTTTCATATATATAACGTAGCTTCGAATCGCATTAATTCCGGGTTAGCCTGATTCGAGGATGTTCTATAATGAAAAAAATGAAGTGAAATAAAAAATACGAAACATGATAAAATAAAAATTGGGAAAAAGAAGAGAAAAAAGAGAAACAGATCCGAATGTGTTTCGCCAGCCTCCCCAGTTTCCCCTCTCATTCCTAATTGTAATTCCGCACCTTTCTCCCGGTCCTTTAACTACGTGATATATTTTTAATACTGCAGGGTATCAATCCTACATCAGCTTCCAAGCTTATGGGTATCGAAGGGAATATGGAATACGACTGTAAGGACGTTCGGTAAAATATGCAATACACCTGCAGCTCCTTCATGTATTTCATCGACGGAGGAGTTCTGGATTTTTTCCTTCTCTCGTCTGCAGAATATTGGAGAAAACAGTTGAAAGGTTTCAGTTTTTAATGAAAATTGTTGGAGAAACAAAAAAGTTGTCGTACGACGTAAAACGCGAATAGAAAGTAGTAGAAATCGTTGCAAGTTTTCTATCATCAGCAGCGACGTCTATGACTGACAATGTGATTGAGAATTTTACATTTCTACCAGAATTTTATTTAATATTATTTTATTTTATTACGATAAAGCCTTTCGGAAAATCCTGTGCGGGATTCGCTAGGATCTTCGGCATTTTCATCCCTATTTTCTATGGGTGGATACAAACAACTGAATTATAGGGCGCGTTGCAGGCAAAGGAATATATATTCTCTGGTCTGTTGTAAACTGGTATACGAGGCAAACGATGCAGTACAGTAAGAGCAGAAGAAGAGAAAGAAGAAGGAGCAGCAGCCATAAGTATATACATAGAACTGTAAAGTAAAAATTCGATTATCTTCGCGGATGTTCAAACTTTCCGGCTTCCTGGTGCGAGAATAATAGAAAACCTCGCGCGGAAACTTTGGGTATAGAAGTAAAAGGAGAGCGAACTAAACAGACGGGTTAAAGCCCATTGATAAATAAGGAGCGAAGTGTACGAGGAAATAGAAGCTGTAGTAAAAGACAAAGAGAGAGAGGGAGCGAGACGGAGATAGAGATAGAGCGATGAAATGGGGGAGTGGAAGGTGCAGCCGAGGAGTTCCAAAAGAGATGAACAATGCCGGAAAATTTTCAAGAGAACAACAGACGATCCATTTATATATATATAGATTTGCCTCTAAACAAGGGATCTAAATAGAGGAACCGAAGAGAGAAAGATTGCCTTTCTATACTGCAGCAGCATGGATCATGGAATCAGACATGAGGTATAAAATGCTCTACATAGATGCGCTTCTTTCGTGGTGAACCGAATACAAATCGCACCTCCACTATTTTATTACTTGATGTACGCCACGTCTCTCGATAATTCTCAACGATTTTTCGCACCAACGATCATCCTTCGAAATTCCGTTTACCAGAATCTTCTTCGCACCTAAAATGTTGGGCGAAGATTTGGAAGCCAGAAAAAAAACAAAATTATGAAAATGTGGTAGGAAATTAGACGATATATGCTCGATTGAAAATAATAAGATGTGATGTAGAGGAAATTAGAAACAAAAAAACAGAGAAAAGAAAATTGTATATATCGTATAAAAACTGATAAGGGAGGATAAAGAACAGAAAGGGGCGTCTAACTTACAGTTTTCAATTTGCACGGAAACCCGCGCTCCGAGCGGCAGAGCGATTCCTATCTGATCACGAAACTTTTCGTTCGTTCCTTTCCATCTTCATTCATCCGTCTGTTAGAATGTACTTTACAAGGTAACGATTTCGGGCGACAAGAAAGTGAAGCGAAAAAAATTGAAAATATGAAATAAAAAAACAGAACGGCAGGTGGAAGTCGGCTTGAATTCCGTGCTCGAATATTCCGTTGCAGTATAATATGATCTTTGTTAGTGGGAATTGTTGGAATCAAGCGAATCAGAAATAGAAAATAATTGAAAAGTAAGCAGAGAAATTTACTGCTGCGTTACATTCCGTGCTTCTTCCCTCTCTCTCGTACCCCTCTGATGTAGTCGATGGTATAGGAATTTCGTTCGTTTGTTTTGTACATTGTTAGCACGAATTCTCATGGAAAATTGGGTGGCTAAAGCTTTGATTGCCTGTGTTTGGTAAACAGCTGCAGGTTTCCGGCTGATGCTCGTTCCGGACTATCTTTTGCTAAAAACTTCCAACGTTTGTTCAACGAAATTTTAGTCCGTAGTGAAAAAAAAAAAGAATAAAAAAATAATTCGTCGATCTTACAATCACCGACGAATCAATACCGTCGCGATGATAAATCGCCGATAAATACGATTCTCACCGTGATTATGTCGCGTTAGATTTTTGTCGCAATAAAACGTTACATACTATATTGCGAAATTTCGACTCTCGTTGCAATCTTCTATCGGCTTTAAACAGTCCTTTTCTCTCCGAACCCAGTGGGTACGTATTTCCCGAAAAGATTTATTACCACGACGTGATCGAAACTCGGATATAAAACGTGCGAAGTTTTCGTATCTAGCTAGATAGCCACCCTGTTACCAATGTCACTCAACACTTTTTTTTCTCTCACTACGCTATACGTATCTTATATACTTTTTATCGAGAAAAATGAGCGCATTGGTTCGCAACTTCTTGCCCCCCCCCCCCCCCGCCCCTCGATTTCGTTCTCAAACGAATCAATTTCGAAAATTATTCCAGAAATTAATTCCAGGGGTGGTTTGAAAAAACAAAAAAAATTCGTCATTCAATCGAAGAGTGAGCAAAAAAAAAAAAATTAAGTTACTCAGGCTGTATTGCAAGTTCGGGGGATAAAAATTGCAATTCTTAATTAAGAAAATTCTGATACTACCAGAAAACTTGTACAGGTATATAGCTGTGTGTCTCGAATCATTTGCGATTCAGTTTGCTTTCCAACTGCACCCTTAAAATTTGCTTGAATTGATCACGGTCGATCGCCCCCAACGGTGTAACCGTAACCCTGTTCGATTGTTATTCATATCTCGGTCGAATGAGGAAGCATTCAAGGCAGCTCGTGAAAAAAAAAAGAAGATAAAAAAAAGAAAAAAAGGTCGAGTGCATCAGCGGAAGAGAAAGGGTGGTGAGTTCGGATGTGGTTCAAGCTCACCCTTTTCTTTTTTTTTGTTTTTTTCTCTTATTCTATTTTATTTAGTTTATTTTTCTTTTTTTATATTATTATTCCGTCGAGAGGGAATTTTTGGAACAATAGAATCGCCGATACGTATAGGGGGTGGGGGAATGGGGGATGATGTTGCTGGGGTAAGGGAGTTTGCGGTCGTGCCTTGCCATCTTAAGGAGACGCTGATGCCTTAGCAGCCACCGCCGACACCAACCGACCAAACCGACCGACCTACTACTGCAGATATCTACGCGAGGTGCTGCCGTCTTCCTTCCTTCCTTCCTTCCTTCCTTCCTTCCTGTTCCCTGCACCTCATTCACCTCACATTGAGGAGGATAGAGAGAAAACTATTCGCTATCCGCGCGCGTGATGGGATTTCTATTCAACGAATCTTCTATTTTTATTCTCTTTGACTTGTTTCATTTTATTCCCTTCCCCCGCCCCCGTCCCGTCCCTTCACTTCCATCCTCATAGTCGTCGTTGCGTCTTCTATTCGGTCCTCCAATGTCGTCGTCAATACCATCAAAGTCTGAGAAACTCTATCCTTATCTTTTTTTTTCCTCCTTCTTCTTTTTTTCGCTCTCTTGTTTCATCTTATTTCTCGACTTCGATACTACTTCCCTTCTCTTTTATACCATTCCTGTAAACTATGGAGGACACGTTTCTCTAAGATTGTTGAAAATTGTCGATCGATTATTCTTCTAGAGTAATTTGTGCCAAACACAAGAAGAAAAACAAAGGAAGGATCGCTCGCGAAAGAGACAATATATGTTTCTTTTTTCCTTTCTTTTTTTCTGTTGCCAATGAATGAGTATGAAACGAAATGATGAAAACAAAAAAAGCGAACCGACGCGGCTCGTGCTCGGAGGGGTTCCGCTTTTCGTCATCATCAATTAATAAAATCCATTGTTAACGGATCATCGATACTGCTAATTATTCGGACAAAAGGTTCCGGAAGAAAGAGAGAGAGAGAAGGGAGAGGGCGCAATAGCCTCACTCCGCAAAACCCCTCCTTTGATATTTCCAGAAATCCCCGATGAAAGCATTTTCACTCACTCCCCCCCCCTTCCCCCCAGCTACCACCACCCAACCACCCCATTTTCACCATCTGCAACTCGTCCAACCATCGCCATTCAACGACCCTTTCATACTACCAAACAACAAACCCTATTGTCTCTTCGGAATCTGAAAAGTTCACGGCCCTTGGAAGGCTAATTGCTTTTTAAAAAGTTTTTTCCTTTTTTTTTTTAAAAAAAAGGTAATTGATTCGGTGAAAATTAGCGAAATAATATTGTAACAATAATTAATGATTGTTGATAACGACTTGAGGGTTCAATAATTTGTAAAACAAGTGATCGATGAATTGAAAAGAATACGATGTTTCGAAATACGCAAAGTAATGGGTATCCCGCAAGTACCTATTATAAGAACATCACTTTACACGGTTTCTTTATTCTTTTTTTCCTTCTTTTGTTTTTAAGTAAAATCGGAATTTAATGGTAAATTGGCGGGGAGTATAACGTTCGAAGTTCAGATCCCCGCACGTTTTCTTGAATAGTTTTTTGCGAAATTGTGCAATTTAAAGTTACCGTAGAAGAGATTTCCGCGTTGTCCTTTATATGGATATAACGTGTTCCAAGTTCGCCATAGATTGTTGTAGAGAAAACTGTGGGGGAAATTGGTAGCGCCCTCCATTGTGCTATGAGAAACCTTATAAAAAAAAAAGGAAGAAATAAATAGAGAGGGACTGCCACTATTCAGTGAAATTATCTGCGAGTGTTTCCTTAGAAATGGATAGCGCCGATGTATTTTTAAAGGATTCACTCCACGGGGGTCGAAGGGACAATTTTCCTGTCCTGTTGCTACATTCGGTACAGTGACAAATATTAATTGAACAATTTTCTACTTTTCCAACGTCATTTAACTTGCGGAAACAACGCCACGATTCTAAGGTACATGCTAAGGTCGTTGAGGATAAATTAATTTCCTCACACAATAGTTGTGACTAAAATATTTCCATCAAATAGTAGTTCAGAAAATTGCAAAAAAAAAGAACTATGAAAATATGATTCATGTCTTCTTGTATTTACGCTGCACTGCGACCGTGGGAATATTATTGTCCTTTGACGTCTGGCGCAAGTATAACTATCGTGCAGTTCTTGCTTTTTATGTACATAAATTGTAGATACATGTGTATATATGTACTCTGCTTATTATTACATTTTCATTCTTTCGACGCGAAGGAGACGAGAAACTGAACGAAATTAGGAAACTTGGCACGGTTGTACAGAGAAAACCAAACCGTGGTCGAAAGCTCCGGTACTACTGCGGTTGCGGTAAACGAGGAACACTTCCCAAACAAAGTAATTTAAGACGTTCCTTCGTTCACTCCCTTCTTTCTTTCTTCCTCCCTTCCTTCGTCCCTACGGTTCAGTCCCGGATAAAATTCTACACTATGCGTGGGTGTATAGAATACTTTGGGAAAACGTTCAACTTGCAAATTGCTTTCAACCCGTACCCGACAGAGAAATAATACATAAAGTGCGCACTTCACGACACCACAATTAATCTGCAATCAAAGCTTTTCCAGCTTTTTTTTTGTTTTTTTGCTTTAACCGCAAGCTCTTTCCTTCGTTCTCAAAGTTTCTGAAAATTATAACCTCGCTTTGACATTCTATGAGAACGCTTTCACGTCATCAAGGTTGACCGGTAGATTACAATAGCGGATGGTCAGTTCCGGCTGAGCTTGCAGCTTTTCCTACTTTTCAATAGCTCTTCGTGAATTCGTTTCTTCTCGACGTCACCATGTGGTCATACTAGATTCTGATATCACCCCACTCTTTCTCGCATCCACATTTGAAGCTCGAAGCTTTCGGGAAGCGCGCACACCCCCAGCTACTTCTATACTCCACTACCACCCACCCGAAAACATGACAGCTCCGAGCTTTACGCGACAGTCAAGCTATGGAGGGTTCGCGGTCTTGTACCTCGAGCTTTAACGAATAAAGCTGACTTGACGTTAGTAGCTTGTAACCATATGAGGTGGTATGCTATAGTCGACTGTTTTAGCTGACGCCTCATGTAAATTCTACTACCATACAGTCCTTTCCAGGATCATTGATTTCTGTTTTATGCTTCTATTCGAGACGGATGATCTTGAAACAAAGGAAAAAAAGCATCTGCTTCGGACGTTAAAAAGCACTCGAAAAATGCGGGAGAGAAAAAGAAATCATCGAAAGAAATATAGCGGCAGTTGTAATAGAATCGAGTGAAATCGAGTGCATCAAAGTTGGTCGTTCGCGGTTGTCGACGCCGGTTCGCGGCGGATGAGAGTTGGTTGGACTGTAAAAAGTGGGAGCAGAACATTAAAAGTGGTCGTTAAAGTCACGTCATAAATTATGCAAGTAGATGTCGCCTTTTTCTCAGATGTTTTCTATGCCAGCGTTGAACAGCAGTGGTGGTAGAAAGCTGCTGCAAAAGCCAAAGCTACCTTACAGTCGTTTGTTCTTCTTTCCATTCGTACACCGGCCCACGATGGCATTTATTCAGTAGGTAGGAAAACGGGACGAAGATCTGTAGTGGCACAAGGACAAAAAGGACGAAAGGACTTCTATGCCTTCGAAAACTGTGCAACCAGTTCGTTTTCGTAACGGGTGCGCAAACAGCTGGTCGTCGTCTCTTCGAATTGTTTGCGAATGGGAAAAGTGGGGCCAACGAAACTGGAATAACGACGCCGATACTCCACGCTTTTTCTTCCATCTTCATTCGTCCCGTTTACAATTTCCATCACCTCAGCTAGGAAAGAGAAAACTCCGAAAATCAAATGAAGGACGAAATAAATGTGAACGAAGAGAAAATAAATGTCGGAAAATGATGAAAAATCAAAAGTACATGGGGTAAGGATAATTCGCTAACTGAATAAGATACCGAAAATTTGGATGAGTCTCGAACTGCGATAAGTACAATCAGTCGAAAGCCCCGAAAAACTTTTTCTTTCATTTCATTCCCGTCTTTCTTTTTTTTCCTCAATCTTCGGAAGGGGGAGAGGTTGTCGAGTAGATATTCACGCGAACGCGCACGATATATCCCGCAGGGAATTTGAACAAAGATTTTTTTTTCCTTGATTTCCTTAAAAAGGCAAACCTCTCCCAGGGGATTTCACTCTAACGCTTCCTACTGCTGCTTCTGCAGCACAAGCTACTACCACCGCACCCCTTAAAATCGATGATCTTGTCGCTGGCGCGACTAAACAAATAAGGGCCCACGCCTCAGGTCTGGAACGGTAATCGAACCGAATAATTGAGTTCCACGGCGCGTTATTTCTGATTGCACTCTCGCCAAATCCACGAATCACTCTAATAACAGAGAAAAGAAAAAAAAAAAGTAAATTTAAGTACAAGTTTCCTTCGCTCCACATTTAATCGCAAGATTCCAACAATTTTTACAACTCATAGAAAATTGCTACACAAATTTTTCCATTGATTTGAAAAAAAAAAGAAAAAAAAAATTGTCATTCCCAAAAAAATTTTGATCGCGGAGGACCGTGTAGAAGAAAGAAAGTTTTCGTGTCGCATTGAATTACATTCTATGAGCACGATAACTAATTGAACGATTGCGAAGTAAATGAAATTTTGAAGTTAGCAGAAGTGAATCAAAGTCTAGAAGGGTCTTCTACAGAGCTATACATATAATGGTTACGGTATACGGTATGTACTGATTGTGAGATTAATATTAGTTGTACTTACTATGCATTTAAACTAGTATATATGTGCTAGTCGGTATAGAGTAGATATATTTCGAGGTACAACTAAATATATAGAAACCCCTTGCATCCATCCAGTCGGCACCGCCATTATTATCGTTACTGTCGCTAAACTTGTAATTAATTTCTAGAGAACTATATAAGTATCCTATATATATGCATATAAAATACAAGTTGTATATTGCAGAACTTGTGCATACACATATATCTATAGTAAATAAAACGGAATTGTAGAATTGTAGACGTGCATATAGTATTTAAGTTACGTACCAAAAGAAACTTCGTTTCCGGAACAGAATTATGTGTAAAAACAAATTAATTCGAACCAAAATTTTTACCCGCGTTTCAAAGAAGCGGAACTAAAAAAAAATAAGGTGAATCTTTCTCATACGCTCGTCCACATATTCCGACTATATTAAAAATTATTTCACCAAAAGAAAATCGTAAGAAAAAAAAATATACCTACTATATATTTTTTGCCAACATTTGATCCAACCGCGGTGTTCCCATATGTGCAGTATAGTACACATGTACCATATTCTTGACGTCGATAAAAAACAATATGAGATGAAAATTCCTTTCGCATTCTCAGCAATTCACCGAAGTTATTTGCCGATTTCATTTTTTTTTTTTTTTGTTCTTTTATTTTTTTTTTTCATATCGTTTTTCGTTTTTATGAAGAATTCTATGTACTTATATGTAGATAATATATGTACGCCGACATATGGAACGTTATCGAGAATAAGTTCGAGAGACGGGGGGAGGAGAGAAAGAGGGAGGTAATAGTATACAATTAGGAAATGGCGTATGTTCTACTAGAACTGCAATTTTAGTTGCTAACTCGGAACACCCAAAATAGAGGAGGGTAAATTCTGCAGCTCCATCGGTGCTTTATGTATGAAAATTTCTATCACATCCGTACGAACCCCTTGACTTAGATATCGAAGTGAGAAATTTTTACCCCGATTATAGATGTACAATCTAACAAAGGACATCGAGCGAGCGGCTGTCGATTTTTTTTTTTTTTTATTCAAGGATCGAAAATTGATAATTTTCAACAGCGCTTTGACATAATATATTTATTACATGATATGAAAAAATGAGGGTTGGAATAAAAGTTTTATGGGAAGCGAAAGAGGGAGAAAAGAAGGCTCACCTTAAAGCTTTAAGATGCAAAGTTTTACCCTTTTCTTACTGGAAAACGGCGAGGATGAAACGCTGCTTGACGCAACGCCGTTGTGTCTGTGTACGTATTCTTGTATCGTGAATCTAAGCGAAACAAAAGCTCGTTTCAAATGGGCTGTAGGGCGACACGACGTTGGAAAATTTTGTAACTGTTATTAATGAATATAATAATAATATACCTATAAATATATATACTCTGCACCTTTGGGGAGAATATTAATTACACTCATCGCATAACCGCTTAGCTGCTTTATATATTCGCTACAATTTTGCGTTTTACTTATACATACATATTACGCAGGGAATATACAGGGTGTTCTTCTGTATACTGGCCACTCGTTATGCGCATGCGTAAATAAAGCATAATCGTTTATACCGTGAGTACTGCGCGAAGTGTGCCTACCTGCTGTCGGTAACCTGATTGGGGCTCCCCGCCATTTTATTAGTAGCGCATGCGCATAAATAGTGTTCAGTATACAGGAAGACTCTCTATGTATAGTAAAATTTCGTGGTGATAGAGAATGTAAAGAAAAAGGAATAAACATAGAACTTGCAGAAAATTTGATAATTATGGTTAATTCGTTCATTTTATATTCTGATCTGCATTTGGTTGATGAATTTTGAAATATTGAGCACCCATGTATTTATGTAGTGTGCTTGGAAAAGAGAAAGAAAATGAAACACAAGAAAGAAGAATCAGAGTGATGAGAAGAGCCCTAGTAGGGAAAATATAGAGCGAATAATTTTTGGAGTAGTGAGGGGATGAGATTGAAGGGATTCTGAGAAGACCCTTAAGCAGCAGCAGCAGCAGCAGCATCGGAGATATTTGAGTTATTTGGTGGTTTGAATTTCAATTTGGTCGCGTATCGTGAACTTTCTCCCTCTTATGGCCTCGCCACCCTCTCTGTCTATCGGCACACCGCTTGAGGGGAAGTTTTGAAAGCGGTAAACGAGAAAGGGAGGTTTTCTCTCTTTCTATCACAATATTTCTGGCCAATGGTTGTCTCTGCGAAACCACGATCGCTATATACGTACGGAGACGAGCCGAGATTCCTAGGAAACGAGCTTCTTGAAGGGTCGTATCAAAGGTTTAAGGTCCTCGAGCGCATAAAAAAGAATAAAAAAATGACGATAAATAAAAAAAAATACATCGCAAGTTCGGTTATGGTAAATATTATTAATAGAATTATTATTGATACCCAGGATATAATATCCTATGCTATGTTATGTATAGTCGTATATGGTGAAAAGTTTGTTTTCACAAAATAACGTCGGTGTTTAATGTATAGTAATAATGAAAAGGAAAAGAAATGAATGAAAAATACCATCAGTGGGAGGGTTTGATTCTTTGTTTTTTATTTTTCATCTATTTTTTTCTGCTTTTGTTTTATTCATTTTTTCGTTGCAATTATATTCTCTCAATAACTTCTACCTCCATAAAAGAGAGTATTATATATTTCCACACACGTTATACACCTCGCACTATATACCGGCTGCCTCGAAATCTCTGGTTTTCGCCCATACGCGCTCGAACACACATTTAACCGGTGAAATTCATGGCTGAATAAAATTGTGGGTGAAGAAGCAGAAGCAGAAGCAGAAAAGAGAAACAGAAATTGTAGAAGCACCGGGTAGCGGTATAGCGGCATCGTTCCTATTTGACCCGTGCAGATATTATGGTGAAGATTTTCTCTACGTTTATTATATACTTGTACATATGTACATGTATTTTATATGCTATATATTACACGTATAGTTTTACACACAACATTACCATAGGTAGGTATAGTAAAAATATGGATGCGCAGTGCGAAAATTCGCAGGGAAAATGAAGACGATTTCAGAATTCTTCTCGCCTTACTGGGGCGTTTTTTTTTTCATTGTATTTCATTTTATTTCATTCCGTTCACGGGGTGGGATCATGAGTTAATTGAAACAGACCTGGTTTTCTTTTTTCCTCCCGATTTTCCGTTCATTCCATTTTTTACAGGAGTTATTTTAGCACGATTGTCTTTATTGTTTTTTTTTTTTTTCCCGCAAAATGGCCGTTGTGGTCTTCGCGGAGTATATGCATGGCGGCAGCTAGAGAGAAAATATCTCGCGACGTATAAATCCGCCCACTTCCACGAATGATCATAACGGGCCAGTGATTTTAGCCGTTTATTTTAGCGATCCCATAGGATCGCGGAATTCAGTAGAGGAGCATTATTTCACAGCCGCACCATTTCGTGCGCCACTGTCTTTGATATTTGCGTGCTTTTCCAAAGTGAGATTTGAGGATGACTAAAAGAGAAGCTAAGGGGTGAGAAAAGACGAAACTAACCGAGTAAAACGTGCCTGCGTTATATACATTCTCGTGCGAATTTTACACAGAACTTCTTTGCCACCGCAGAGCTTTACCGTATCCTGCGGTATACACGCGTATTTTCATTTCGAAAAACAAACGTGATTGATCGCCTCGTAAAAAACAAGAAGAGAAAATGGCGAGACGCGAACTACGGGCGCTAGCCTGAGCCGCGGATGCAAATAAAACAAACAGGCAAACAAAAAAAAAAAAAATGTGAGACAAACCGAAAGAAAGAAAGGAAGAGAGAATGAAAGGAAAAAAAAAGAAACGGAAGAGAACGATGATAATAATAACAATGATAATAATAAAAATATGAATTTGAAATTGAAAATAAATCTCGCGTAAACCAACAGCAGCTACCGAAAGCTTTCTGCTTTACGCTGTATTCGCTATATACACCGCACGGCTTCGCTTCTGAACACCCATTCCTGTTTCCGCGTCTGCTTCCGTATCAGCAGCAGTCGTCGTAAGTCGTCGACGTCGTCGTCGTCTTCGTCATCGTCGTCGCCCGGAAAAACTATTACGAGCAATAAATAGGGAAAAGGTCTACTTCTTCAAAGTCGCATTCCAACGTCGTCGTACAGTCGTAGCTGACTAGCTGCAACTCAAGATATGGCCGGAAGTTGAGCCCTGGGGTACGGAAAACTTGTTCGCCAATCGACGAATCAATTTAATATATACTGAAGTGAAAGAATAAACGGAAGAATAAAAAATTCTCTTCGAGAAAAAATTATATACGTTGAGGACAAAAAAGAAATAATAATAATAATAATTTCGACGTTTTCAAAATTTGTACATTCGTGCATCGTTGAATTCGTTTCGATTCTTTTTTATTTTCTTTCTATTCGAATTAGTTTGATTGGATTTGATTTTTCTACGAGGTACTCGCAGTAAAGAAACTGCATTATTTCGATCGTAGTCTAGTAATCGTTTGATAAGAGGTACTCAAATTATAATAATGGGGATAATAATAATGTCCATATTTTTTTTATTCTTCTTTTCTCTCGTTTCACTCGATACGATTCAGGCTGCGAGTAGAACCTTTTAAAAATTGGGACTTCAGTCGTCGGCTTATATAATAATTATAATTATCAGCTTTTGGCATCGACAAGTAGAAGTGTACTCTGCAGCGTCAAAGGGCTGTTGTAAGAAAAAAAGTAAAAAGAAAGAAAAAAATTGAAAAAGAAAAAAAAAAGGTTCTCAATTCTAATTGCATTTGTATTCAAAGTACCGATAATCGAGCTCTCTTGAATTAATAATCAACTGCATAGTTATATTAAAATCAACTCTGACAGTTTTTGTGCGTAATGCTGGCTTTATGCAGGATATGCTATTATAATAATTCTTATGATATTGGTAATGGCCTACTCATCAGAAAGGGTGAGTTTTGATTATTTCGTTTCCCTCCTCCTTCATTTCTTTCTTTCTTTCGTTCATTCATTCTTTCTTTATTTCTGGGTCACGATCGTTAGCTGGGCAGGAAATTTCGCCCTTTGTTACGTAAAACGCGAACGCGAACGCGAACGCGCGCTCACTATACATATAGGTACGTCTATCCACTATACATAGGCACGTACATACCTATGTATACTCGTTTATATTTGGACCCTGAAAAACTGCCCCTTTCCCCCCCCCCTTTAGAATAATAACCAAGATCAATACTTATCCGGTCTAGTCGTGCAGTTATTGCTATATAACCACCGTAATTGAACGAGGGGTTGATAAAATCCAGATTGCCAATTTTTTTCAGCTATTCTAGTATATGAATATGAATATAAATACATGATAGACATATATATATATGTGTAAGTCTTTCTGTAGTCCCCGAGAAAAAAAGAAAATCAAAATGGTATCGTTAAAAATCATCGTCAAGATGATAAGATTTGACGGGACTTTGATGGAGATCCGAATCCCCGGAGAGGTTGAATCTGCAGAGGTGGAAATTACGGGTGAGGTTGTGTTCAAGGTCGGAAACTTGATGGAATTGACCAACTTCTGCTAACACGTTTGACCGGTTAAGTTTTGCACTGCACATTCTGGAAGAGCGGGGAAAGGGGGAAGGAAGATATACCCAACGGTTCGGGATATACCGCGCGAGATAAATGTACACCCGGTGAGATTGATTCTGAATCGCTTCGAGGCCAAGCTAATTTGGACAAATTTTCGTAGCAGGCCAAGTTACTCGAAAAAGTTGTCCAAACGCGCGCTTGGCCGGGAAGCGATTCAGAATCAACCTAACCAGGTGTACATCGATGCAGATGGAAGTGAATTTCTACCGTCATGATCTACGTTACAGAGAAACTTCCCGATGCACGCGCACTCGGATCGAATGACTAACAAACTACTACTACTACTTTGTCCTCGTCAATATTAGTCGTTCGTGCCCCAGGCAGTATCCCTTGGTATTAAATAACACTCTCGCGTCATTCCGGAGTCTGAAGTAACTCATTATAATCGAAACAAACGAACGGCGCGAGCAGCGGGTTCGCATTGTTCAAAGCAGATTCGTGGGGTGGAAAAGCTTATTTTTCCCCCTTTCCGCCGGCACTCGTCAATCCATCGATACAACGACGTTCTGACCTCTGGAAAGTTCGAGGAAAAACGTCGATTCGTCGCGTTGAATATTTACTCACTGATTATTACATCGGCATTTTTTTTTCTTTTTTGTGGCAAAACTGAAAAAAATTTCCATCCAAAGTATGAAAAAGAATTGCCTCCGAGGTATATAATCGCTGAAAATGTCGACCGTACTTCGCTCGTACTTTTTCATTCAACTAAAACGAAACAGATTTTCATTACAACTCCTTGAAAGCGAATAAAAACTTTATTGGACGTATACGGTTCGGACACAGAGATTGAAATTATTAAACCTGCCCCCAAAACGACGGTTTTTCCGTTTCGACTATTGCGATGAAAAAAAGAAAAAAACGGATGAAATGGAAAAAAAGGAACTCACAAAATTATGATCTCCTGATTGTGCCGGGGTAGAAATGAAATACTAGTTGAAAGAATACACCCCTTTGGTTTTGCAAGGAAAGAATTATATGCCCATGGGAATAATATACCTACCCTTGACTCCCGTTTAGGGAACGATCAATTTTATCACATCGCTTCATATTTATATCGCGAATAGCTCCGCGGCCGCGGACCTATGCGGCGACCCACATTTTTCAGTGATGTATTTTCACTACGTAAAAGAGATCCGGCGGCTGTGTTTCATTTTTTTCTCCTCTTCTTTTTTCTGTGAGAATAATTTTATGTACCAAGTGGAAAAAAGATGTCAAGGAGATCCCTGCTTATCTAATACTTCGTGCGAACCGAGCCGAGGATCGGAGGCTTAAAAATTAATTCACATTCACTACGGACGCGCACATCATTCACTTACATCTACAGAGTCAACTGATCTTCTAGTATAAAAGCGCATGAAACCTGCATCCATGGAATATACACCACACCTTGCCCAAGATTCTTCTTTTTTTTTTGTTTTCTTTTTTCTTTTTATTTGAGAAGGAGCTACTTCGGGTCTCAGAATTTTCTGCTCGGCAGCACGGACTTTTTACCTTGCGTTTATTTCATCTTGTAATTTTTCTCTGACCCGAGACCTCATGCTTCAGCTCTCTGACCTTGGCTTTTAAGGTACCTCGTTATGTGGAATGTATTTCGTGGTACTGTTATTTTTTTGTTCAGTTTGCAAGGTTTCTTTTCGTTTTGTACGACGGCCAATCGGAAGTGGGAAGCGAGTCGGAATGGACATTTCAGTCGATTAAGGGATTAGTCACGATAGTGAGGATATCTGAATCGAACGGTAACCACTTCTACTCTGAAATTAGGGTACACGTGATGTGAAACATCGATCGTAAACAGCAATTATGGTAGCCGCTAATTTAATAGTTTGTCGTTCCATATACTGGTGACTATTAGTCCACCTGAAATTACCAACTCATCATGCTACCGTATCCTGGGCAACATCATGTCGAAGCCACAGAATTGATGGCGGTAAGTGGTGACCATCGACATGACTGAAGTTTAAAGCGTTCATTTCAGGGTGAAGTGGATTCTGCACACGTATATACATGTGATGTTAAATTGGCGAAATGAACCGAGAAGTTTAAGTAAGTTTAATAAATCGATCCAAGGTAGATTGCTCGGTAGGTAGGTCGGTAGGTGGGAATATATATGTTACGTACCTACCGAGCCAGGCATGCGGGCAACACTTTGGCTCTATTAGCAAAAAGATGTATGGCTCTTCTTCGGAAGACCCTTACTTTCTCACACGAACGTAGACGAGGTAAGGAATCCCCGAGAACTCTGATAGAAAGAGAAGGTTATATTCCAGGGTATCAAGGACTCTGGACGAAGGAAGAGAGATAAGGAGCACGAACAGAAGCCAGCTTTAAAGTGGACCATTTGAAAGGAGAATTTCTTAAACAGTTCAGACCCAAGGAAGTCGCTTTTGTCACGCTCTTTCCATTCTCGTTGAGACATTAAAAAATCAAGTGTTCGAATGAGTTTCCAATGTCATCATCGCGGATGATTTGCACTGGCAAAGATGTCCGTGAAATCTTATCCAGAAAGTCAGTCATTGGCTGGTTTATCGCAAATCCCATACGGCGAAGTGTTCCGAAAGGAAGAAAAAAAGGATGCTTCTATTTCTCTTCGGGAATAGCTCCCTCCATGTGTGAGTACGCATAGTATATGTACGGCTGACTATAAAAACGTTTATATTCGGTCTCCCCAAATCTGTAGCAGCGTGTCCATTCGTAGGGAATGAATTATTCAGATGATTCCTCAAGGGATGGGGGTGAAAATTGGGGTTTGGGGTTTCAGGTTCTTGAAATAGTTTGAAATATATCAGTTAGAGGTACTGGATATCTCATGCGCGGGTGCATTAGCAGGGGATGACAGACGACAGGCGACAGGGTGAATTGTAGAAGTAGGAGACAGGAAAACTCCGGTTGGTCTGCGCGTTTCAGCCGGGTCTCGTGTTTGAATAACGTGAACCATCGTTCGAAGGGGTGCATAGTAAATGTGGGCGTCAATCCGGCAACGAATCAGTGAAAACTTGTCGACAATTAGACGAGATGGCGGCGGAGTGGCTCGACTTTCTCGCATCCTCTTCTCGCTCTACGTTCGTATAAAATCCCATGATACGCGACTCGCGATCTGAACTCGTTAGTAAAACCGCTTCGGCTTTGCATTGAAATCTGGATTTTAATCTGGAAAAAAAAAGTTTATAAATGTAAAAAACATAAAAAAAAGAGAATCAGGTAGTCACAGTCTAATTAAATACATATATACCTAATATATATAAATCCGCATAGGAGTACGCGTATTAACTTTTCCAGGAACAAAGATCGTAAAAGTAAAAGTACCGACGCCGTCGATTGTTTGTTTTCTTCATGGAGCGTTATTTCACCGTTCGTTGAAAATCCGAAAAAAATAAAATGATGAAACTGAAAAAAAAACAGAGAAAAAAAATAACATAAAGAGAGAAGAAACACCCTATATTTTTTTCGTCCGTTCGTCTTTATTTTTATTCTCGACGTGCCTAACGAGCCGAGTGAAGTGAAAAAAATCTGAAGTTTCTCTGCCAAACGTACTGTGTTTAGATTGGTTTGTACCAACCAGACAAATACAAGCTATGCGTACAGACGTATACCTATATTTCGTACACTATATACAGTGCATACCTATAGTCATAAACCATGCAGAAATTAGTCGAAGGAAAAAGTTTTCACCGCAACGCGCGCTCACAGCTGCACCGCGGTACGCCCCCCTCCGTTTGATCTCCACGCACACTTGGCTGCTTAACAGACCAGCAAACAACAAAAAACGGAAACAAAATAAATGAATAAATAAATAAATAAATAAAAACGCAAAAAAATATCTGAAAATGCATTTACGTTGATAAGCGTCCTCTTCGCTGAAGCAGTTCCATGCCGTTTTTTTTATTTTATTTTTTTTTTCTCGACGTCACAAAGTCACGACCTTGAAGACTCTTGATATTGTTATTTCGATTGAAGAAGAAAAAAAGAGGAGAGGGAAATGAAGCAGGATATTTTTTTATTTTTGCTCGGTAGATTTTACTGGGATCTCGCGAAAACGACTATATCGAGGTAAAATGGCGGGGGGGGGGGGGGTGTGTTTAAGAGTCGGAAAGTAAAGTGTAGCTCCCGACAACGCTTGCAAATTGTGAAGGAGGTGAAATTGAAGCAACATTCGCTTCGTTAGGCTCATCCGGCTACGGATCTCTGGCATTATATAATCATATCACATGTATCTCGCTGCAAAATTCAACTTTACTCGAAGACTGTTGGCAGGTATTATTTGAAAAGTTGTCCGGAAATCGAGTAATCTGCATAAAATTGAGAATTTTCAGACAGACTTTTTTCGTTTTTTTTTTCAATTCTTTCTTTCGATTTCCAAATCGTGACTTAGAAGGGCGAATTGGACGATGATGCAACGAGTGCAATTCACGCATTTCATGGACTCGAACACTGCCTTCCAACGACATGATTGGATTTTCCGTGGCTCGAGACCAGCAGATTTCCATCCCTTTCCTCGTGTACTCTGTAAAAAAAATGATCTTGTAACTGCACGGAAGCGTATAATAATCCATTAGTCTGATGGGGATAATTCTGGGAGTGAGATTTCAGGGACGGTAGCGAAGGGATGAGATGAAGAGTGGAGTAGGGCAGAGTTGGTTCGGTTTGAAGTTGAACACTGTGGTACCAGGTGAACGAACAAGCGTATATCCACGTGTATACATGTATATATATATTCCACCCGACCAAACCACTCGCATATATACATACAATTCGAGAGACATTTACTCAGTCAAAGTAGTTAGACAATTAATTTACAAGGTTTAACCGCCTTATTCCTCCCCCTGTCTTTCTGTCCGAGCAAGATTGATCGAAATCTTCACCCCCTCTCCCCCCCCCCCCCTCCTCTCGTTCTCGAGTAGGTACTCGTGAAATCTTGTCGTTTGATCAAGTTTACAAAGTGATTTTAAGTGTATCCATAGAGTCCAGAGAATGGTCTTTGAATAAATAAACGATCTTTCGAGTGATTCGAACTTGACCTGAAATCTAAAACGGTTATCTACAGTCAAAGATCTTCTCGCAATCCTATAAACTCTTACCGAGTCGGACCCTTCTTCCTTTTTAACCCCAAGGAATTTGCACTTCGATAACTCGCGCAAGGTAGAGAAGAAAAAAAAAAAAGAAAAAAAAAGAAAGAGTGAAGTAAAGTGGAGCAGACCTGCAGAGTACGAATAAAACGGTTTCGAGGAGCGGGTGAGGGGGAGGGGGGGAGGGTGATGGCGATTGTCCGGTCACGTACAACGAAATGTGTGGTATGGGTTGTCGGATATATGGGAAGAGGAGAGAAACTTCTACCTACGAAATGTGACCGCTGGAGCGGTTTTCCGACCCCCCTGTAGACCGCGAAGTAGTTAAGGTATATCCATGCTTTCCCACCTATACATATATACCGTCGAGAAAATCTTCCGCTGCACTGATAACGCGGAGAAAATAGATAGTTGGGTGAAACCGAGCAATGAAAATTCTGAATTTTCAAACCGACCTCGTTACTTAAAAGCGTAATTATGTCACGTGATTTTATTCAACGTACGTGTATAGCATCGTGTAACCGAGCGCGCGAAGAGAAGAGAAAAAAAAAAAATTATTTCGGGATCCGTAACGTCTGTTTTGTACGATTTCTTGTATCAAGTCTGTTATTGTCAACTTTGCATGGCGCAAACGGCAAGGTGCGCGCGATCAGTCAATTGTAAATAAATTCGGCAATTATCGTGAGAAACGAAAATACACGAAATGATATACGGCGAATATCGGAGCGACCACGATGTCGCTCTATTCTCACGTGACCATCGCAGAGACCGGACGCAATCGTAGAGCCGATAGACCATCTGCTTGAGTGAGTTAGTTTCTTCGTTAAAAAAAAAAAAAAGAAACAGTGAGTTAGTTTTGGGGACAGGACTCAGTAGAGCCGTACCGTTTGGAAGAAAAAAAAACAAAAAGGTCAGTTACTTTTAATATTCCGCACATATATACAATATTTCACATATGTACACCCGGTTAGGTTGATTCTGAATTGCTTCGCGGCTAAGCGCACGTTTGGACAATTTTTTTTTTTTTTTGTCCAAACGAGCTTGGCTGTGAAGCGATTCAGAATCAACCTCATTGGGTGCACATGGTGTGCATCAGGAAGATGGAGATTTTAACCAAAGTATATCGATAATTGCCATTTTCAGTCGCCTATTATCTATGCCTATTTATTATTTCGTATATGATATTACTTTTATTTGTATATTGTATTATTTATCGATATTGTGGTTCTGTTGCTTTTATAGGATATCTATATTTAAGGTGTCGTCAGTTTTGGCTTTTATTTAAATACAATGCTCGTTATTTATTTCTGTGCTAAGTTTCATGTCTGAGTTATTGGCGCTTCATTTATGATCATAATCACCATAGCGGCATATGTTTTTTTTACCACACATCAAGATCGTAAGTCAAGAGGATCGAAGAAATCAATTTCTGTTATCGTACAGATTGGCGCATTTTTACCTGAATACAAATTTATTACATCCTGTCCCGTAGCCCGATACAAAAGCCCTATATTATAACTAACAAAAGAAGAAACCACTAACATAAGAGGAAAATCGTTACACCTCCATTGAACAAACCCACAAACAAATTACTCCGAGCCTCGAGTCTATTACATGTTGTACATCGCGTGGTATTGCGAAAGAGGACGAAGGATGGATCGGAGAAGGGGGTTGAAATATTTGAGTGAATTTTACCCTACGCTATATGCCTGGATACCACTATACATATTATAAGAGCTTCGTATAAACGTACAACAGATGAGATATGCTCGAAAACCAACTCCTCATATATTCAGTGGCATAGCTACTGACGATTTTCTATTACATGTAAACCGGTGTTCCATACATACGTAGTCCGGGAGGGGGGGGTCTAGTTTTGACACAGCACAAAGGAAACGCATCACAATTCCCGCCCCTATTTTCTACTATATTCCATTTGTGTACTGTAACTGTATAACTATATCGAGGTATACATTCCCACCCCTATTTTCGGAGAGAGAGATTACCTTGTAATGCGTTTTCCGATATTTCCATGATGCACAACTGCGTGAAACGTCCGTCGCTACATTCACCGCATTGCCGTTTAGATAAATCTATACACATAAACATACAACATACGTTTGTTACGTTGTACATAAGACCTTTTCAAAAAAAAAAAAAAGGATCCACATTTTGTTTAGATTTTCGTTTATGCCATTCGAATTTTCGATATTCTATTATTTTAAGTTTTTTTTTTCACAAATTCGAATAATTCTAATATAGGTACTTGTTTCACTTGGTCCGATACGCAAACATATATAAATTTTTTTTATATATTAAATTCAATTGTCTCCAGAATTCATTGAACACGGTTTTCGTTCCGTAGGATTATCAGGTTGGTAAAATCGACGGCATAGAATATTGTATGTAAAATACATACCGGCAGCAGCTGTCCCCCTATTAAATAATTCCGGCGGTTTTACCAATCAAATAGAAACTGAAAAAAAATCACAGAAATAATTCAACAGATCAATGATCCAAAAAATCTACGTCAACGATTGTTGCAATTTTTTTTTTTTCAATTTCCTTTTTCTCCATTGAATGAAATTTCGCGGTATTTCATTATATTCACTTGTACATCATTTTCTCTACGTCTTTAACTTGTTTTTTTTTCTTTCTATTTTTCGTTTTCTACGTGATTTTGAAGTTTTAATTCGTTTTATTCTTTCGTTTTTTTTTTTTTTCTTTTCTCTTCTACCGAGAATATAACTAAAGTGAATGCGTCTCGCGGGACTCGCACGTTATGAGTGTATAATATATAGGTATCATTATTAAAACTCCTACTCTAGTTATACCGCACTAGCCGGTTAGCCGGGGTATTGCTGATTAGATAAACTAATTTCGTAGTGTTGCATATTAAATTTTTAAGCTTTCGTCCAACAGGCGCGGTAACTTTAACGACTTTTCTCCGAAAGTACATATATTATACGTGTTTATGGGGGGGGGGGGGGGGGGGGGGGGTAAGGTAGGCGTGCAACGATCCCGTAGTGTTGGTACCAGCGTAAAAAACTACACGGGAAATAGAACGAAGCGAAATAAAATAGAAAATAGATAAAAAGAGAAAGAGACAGAAAAAAAAACAAAAAAAACGACACACTACGATCCCCGTTACCAACGGCACGAGGCTGCTGCTAATTTTTAACGCTGCTAATTCTTCTCACTACTCGTTACCGAGCACAGCTGAAGCGAAAGGGGTGGATCATAATTAAAAAAAAAAAATAAGAAAAAAATAAAAACGAAATAAATGAATGAACAAAATGAAATAACGTGGTGTAACAAGCAGCTCGGATTTTTCTAAATAAGAGAAAATGAAAAAGAGAAAACAAAAAAGAGAAAATAAAAATGGGGGAAAAATGAAATGGTACATCGTTGTTGAACGGAATGAAAAATATGACTGTCATTGATTCGAAGATATTGGAAGACGTATTAATTGTTACGGAATTAATATACGTCCCAATAATTGGTTAGTTCTCAAGCGGAACGATCTCAATTAATTGGACCGAAGTTTTTTTTTTTTTTTAATTTGTAAGGATGGACAATGGCGGAGAGTGCAGGATCATCATTGTTATCTATCTCTATGATATTTTTTGTATTTTTTTTTTTTTTTTTGGGTGAAATATTTTTCTCATTAGTTTCTAGATTTTTTGTTTTAGGCGATTATGGTTAGGCGTCTTAGTGTAGAATAAGAATAGCCGTTGGCTATGATAATAAACAAGAGAAATGACGTCGCACGTTTCAGTAACCACGAGAGCAGCGCCCGTAGCATCAGCTACAGGCAATTTTCATAAAAGCTAGAGCGCCGCGATGTGGAAAAACAAAAGAAGTGCTAGTAGAAGTATACTAGATACCGGTCTTAGGAAGAAACCGAGGAAAACCCGAAAGAAAAGAAACGCGAATAAAATCCAAAAAAAATAATAAAAATGAAAAAAAATAATGAAGAGGTAGAAGAAAAGACTAGAAAAATACTGCGCATCGTATTTCGGCTGTAGTTAGTTTCTCGCATTTTGATACATCTATATGTGCGTATCTTCGGTTTGATTATCCTTGAATCCCGCGACGTTGAAAAATAATGAAAAAAAATCCTGCGTACGATTGTGAAAGTTGATGAAAAAAATGCTGCATATAAACCCATGTACCGCCTGTATAATTTAGCGTGCATAGGTATATATATATTTCTAGTCGATACCTAGGCATAGAATAAATGCATTTCCCGGGCAATTTGAAACCGTGGAGGGGTAATAACTTTTTGATTCAACAGTGGCAGGCATTTCGTATATATGTATAAGTAAAAACATCGCGCGCTACAAGCGCGAAGACTAAAAGCCATCATTTTTTATTCAACATGGATTCGGTTTTCGGAATCAGACAGTTCAATCGTTTGGTTGAAATTGAAAACTCAGCAAATAGCTTCGCCAACTGGGTCACCATTTTTTATTTTGACGTTGTTTCGTTTTGTAGAGCGCGGTTCCTCTTTTTTTACACCCTGTACCACGGTGGTAATAAACCGGTTACACGGTATACGTATAGTTTGCCAGGCGGATAGATTGATGAAAAGATAAAATCGAATAACGTACGGAGGAACAAAAAAAAAAAAAAAACGGGGAAAAAAAGAATTTGAAAAATCGTTTCGTACGATCCATTTTCGAAAAGTTCTTCCGATGGCAATCTATGTACGTATACTAACGGTGGATATATACGATTAAATTTTGATTGCAAATTGCAATGAAGATAAAATCGATACTTTCAGAAATTTCTAAATCTGAAAATGCAACAATAAAATTTGCTGCGCAAAAAAAAAAGGTGATATTCGATCTACCCGACAGTCATGTGTATCAGTATGATTACTCGAACATCTGTTACACGATGTAGTGCCGTATTTACTGGTTCCAAAATTTTTAATTACGTTCCATTGATCTGACCCAAACACTTGCGAAGTGAATTCATTGAGATTTCGAGACGCTTGAGATTTAGCGACACGATTCCGATCGATTTCGGAGAAATTCGGTGGGTGAAAATTAAATTCGAGAACAATCGTTACGTTTTCGGAAAGGGGGAAATTATGGTGGGGCAACTTGATTCAATTAATTAATTTCATCGGCGGGATCTGCATTTTTTTTTTACAATAAATTGATGCCTCACAATTTTGATCCGTCGTTCTCGGATTCTCTCCTTCATTTTTGAAACCGAAAATCCACCGGATTGAATATCTTGGGGATGTGTAATTTCCAATGATAATTTTGTGATCTAAAAATCATCAATTATCTCAGTAGTTGAATATTTTTTTTGTTCTATTGGTTGTTTGATTGTTTTTTTTTTTTAATTACGTATATCCGAAAATATATGCGAGTCGTAAAAATATTCACTTTTCGAAAACGTAAAGTTGTTGATATTTACGAAGTAGAATTTATAGATAAAAATCTGACCACATTGCCGTGCACTTTATTATAATAATTCAGAATCTACTCTAAGGATAAATTATGGCGCTCAGTCACACGAGAGCCGTTCGGTCAAGCGGACAAGGTCAGTTGCGTAGAATGAAAACAAAAACAAAAAATGAATAGAAAAAAAAACAATCATAAATATTTCAAAGTTTAAATCGAAGCGTAATTAATAATTGAGTATTATATCACAAAGCAGAGCATCAGCGTAATCGTGTGAGTTACGTACGTGTGCGACGATAATTCGTTACCTGGACGAGCACATGTAAAAGTGATAAATTGCCTGCAGGGTAAAAATATCGCTTGGATCGGTCCGGCCTCTAGTTATTTTATAAAAACCTATAAAATCACCATACACATCCACCGTGCGCTTCGCCCACGCGTTGCCGGGGTTAGTATAAAAAAAAAGTAAAAGAAAAAGAAAATTCTAGATTGAATGAAAAAAAAAAAATCAAAAAACTCTCTATACGGTAACGAAATCAACTTTGTTTTGTTTTTTTTTTTTTTTTTTCCCATGAAAAGCTACACCCTGCTTATCTGCGTTTGAATTTTTTGTACTCATCACGCGACGATGAGGTTAAAAAAACCTAACCCAACTTGTACCTTCGCCATAATTTTTGCGTATCAAAATTTCCGAACGACAATTACAGGACACCCGGTACGCTCGTGGATTATGGCAATATTATGTGTATTGAATTGTTGGTGCAGGCTGTTTGCTCGTTGTATATGTTATTATATATTCGGGGTATGTATTTTGTCTATGTATAATATGTATACGGGTTATACCTAGTGCGTGGAGGTCCATATTATGCACGGGCAAGTGGGTGATACGATCTCGCCCAATTTAGTAAACGTATTAAATGCAATCTGAATAATGTGATCACAGTTTAATATCGTAGTACATAGCGTAGTACATATATACATACACCGGTGCTGTTCAAGCTAAATAATATGATGCGCATGAATTTCGTACGCTATGTACAGGGCGATTCACCAGAGGTGTCCGAACAGGCGGAGACTAAGCGCGTTGCTATTTTCTTCTGTGGATCGTCGACTAATTTCCGCCTATTTTGACACCTCCGGTGAATCAACCTGTATATATCACGCCATAGGGTGGCGCGTTTCGAAAAGCTATCCAAATTCTTCCGCCACAAATTTTTTTTCAAAAAAACATCGCCGAAAGCTCTGGCCGAGTAGAAAAAACCAAAGAACGAATTTCACGGGTTTGATGAAGAAAAAATAGAAGAATACAAAATTTTTGAACACCCTCGAATAAGCGGGATGAAAAGCTGAGTATGGAACCGCCGAGAGAAAATCAAATTTTTCCAGCAATATTCTTACCAGACGATCTAAAATAATTGTACGCTTCAAATATGAACGTTGATATTAATATTGAGAGTATAAGCTCGTTTACAGAATGAGTTACTCTACAAAGATGAAGAGCGCGTAGAGATCTCTGGAGAAACTGGAATATGTCGCGGGCTTGTATCGTAATTATTAAATTTCTAACGAAGATTGAAATTCGTACAGGGATCGCGGAGGTATGATGATCCCGTGTATTTGTGCTAAGTAAACATGTCGTCGTCGTCGTCGTCGTCTGCAGGTTAAGAGATAGACGACGCGCTAGTAACTTGATACGAATCACGTCGTCGTGTGGATGGTAAACTTAAATACCCTTTCACATGCTATACACATACCATACCCACTCATCCATCTGCATATTTTGCCCGATTAACTTCATCCGAGATGTTATGGTACGTATGATGAATCAACGAACAAACGAATATTGAAAGGCTATAAAGCGTAGCTCCCATTAATAACATTTCGCGTTCACGTTGATATATCCGGATAAATACCTAACCAATTGAAAATTAGAGCGTTAACATTATATCCATGTAAACGAGTTTGTCTAATAAGAGACGCTAATGAGTACGGCGATGGAAGGACGTGGTGATTAAACTTCGTCGAGCTGGTTTAAGACATCTCATAATATTCCGTAATCGATTTGCCCGAGCGATCCGCGCGGACAGTTATTCGTTAGGAGAGAAGAGAAGAAGGAGAAAAAAAAAGAAGATAGAAAAAAAAAAAAAAAGATACCGTGAGATTCAATGGATAGGATATAACGGATCAGCGAAAGTATGATCGGCGTCAACTGACGAGTGGTGATGTACCCGATATGGAGTCCCGTGAAGAATACGAACGCGGTATGAGAATGACTGGTTGAAAAAAAGAAGAAAAAAAAAGAAGAAATTAGAATCGGAATGGACAACGAATGAACCTATCGACATGTCAGCCTCTTCCGTCACGGTTTGGAAACCAGCAATTACCAAAGCCATTTCAACTGCGGCGGGTACGCGACTCGCGGTCTTTCAGTTATAAGGTCAACTTTGAGCAATAGGTGTTCCAGGTACTCTTTAAAATGTTCCTCAATCGTTCGGATGCTTGAAAAATGACATTTATCTGCATGTGAAATTGTTGGAGAGTCGTGACCTTCGATCTTCAAAGAGACTTGTCCCAGAAGCGGAAAAAGTCGTCCGACTTTTTGGGAAAAACAAATTTTCAAATTTTCGTATTCATCAGTTTTCTGAAATTCTTATTCTAATCGCTAAATCGACAGCAGTTAAGGTTCGAGTTATATTCGTCCTGGGCTTGGAAAAGACCGCGAGATAAAAGCGATGAAAATTTGTTTCCCGGTTCGCCTGACATTTTATTTGATTTTTTGTTGTTTAAATTTTTTTTCCGAGCTACCGTAATACCCACTTCCCAAAATGTCGACTGCTCGCCTTTGGCCTCCCGCTGTTCGGGGCGGGTAGATATGGATATAAATACGTTTAATCTAGTTTTTGTTCACCGTTAGCTGCTGGCTTTAGCTTCCCCTGGTGACCCCGCAAGTTATGTTCATCGTTTTTCTTTTTTTGTCTTTTTCGTCTTTCGTTCTTTTTTTTTTCTTTGTCCCTCTGCGCCGTCGCTAGATTCAATATACATAAATTTGCTACACGGACCACGTGCGGTGTGCTAAAGGGTTGATTGAGCTACCGATTTTCAAAACCGCTTACATGACCCTTTTCAAAAATGGGGTAATTTTTTTCTATCAACACTACATTACATTTGTGTATTCCCAACCGACTCTATATAGTCGCATTTTTTCTACCTCTCTTACTTTCTTTGTTTTCCATGCTTTCATCTCGTGCCAAAAAGCACGACGATCGTCTGTGACGTCGCGTTTAAAAAGTTCGCTCGTAAAAGCCGCAAGTTTTTGACTATGCAAAAGTGTTGAAAAAATCAGCATCAAACGACGTGCGGCGAAGAATATCGTACCAGGTGTAAAAAGCGTGAGGAGAGTAGAGTGGAGTAAAATGGACTCTGCGCCATGTTGCCAAAGGGTTTAGTTTTCGCTAGACGTTGTGTTGTTTTTAAAGATAGAAGCTCCTGCGGTATCCACTTCGTAGTGCGCTTCTCGTTCTCCGTCGCTTCGCATCAATTTTCTCTTCCTTGCTTTTCCTCTTGATTCTATACATCAAGCTTCGAGGGTTCAACGGTAACTGGACACCCAGAAAATCTAATGGCTCCAGTAAAGGGTGAGCCAGGATTACCTGCCCCAGGCATCTGGCGCTCCACTCAAGGCTCAACTTCTCTCCTCCTTCCCGCTCTTACTCCTACGCTTTTCAACTATGTATACCGGTACCAACGACTAGACGATATATGCACCGAACCCATAAACCACGGTTAGATGAGACGCGAAAGACAACAAAATCGTTAATGGACCCATCCAACAACCGTCCACTTTTCTCTCTCTTCCTTTTTTCTTCTTTGGATTCACTCGCAAGGATTTCAACGATTGGTATCCGTGGATAGTGAGAAGACTGTTTCTGTTATATTTCCGAAATGAAACCAAAGTTCAGCGTTTGATTTGGGAATGATTTCTCACTTTTTCAGTCCTCGATCAGTAAAGCTAGTGGTTTGGTGGTGTTAAAATTCTAATAGCTTTTGGAGAAGATTTGAAATCGGTACGGAAGTAGAATATAACCGGATTCTACTAGTCCGATCCTCGAATCTTTTGATATAGTATAGTAAGGGGTGAGTATATATCGGCGAAGAAGAGGGTCGTAATTCATAGCGTTGGACAACCAGAAATCCTGGGGCATATATTTGCTGTGATATTATTATACATAGGACGGTTGGTAGGGTTTTCGTTGCCAGGTTGCAGGCATTACTAGTAGTACGTGGTCGATCTTCCCTCCTCTCTTCCCCTTCCCTCCCATGGCAGGGAGTGGGATCGAAGGGTGGTTCGTGAAATCAGGTTGACAACCGCAGAGTTGGTTTGTGATGCACGACACCTAGATAGGCGCTATCGCGCCAATAACCGTTCGAATAATAGTCCTACCGATTCTGATTCTACGCTCATTTCTCCCCCTCCTCCCCTTTTTCCTCGTCCCTTATTTCCAACATCCGCTGTTAGTCTGCAGGATCCTTCAGCAATTCCGAACGTTATATTCGACCGTTACTATGACTTGGCAACTACCATTCTGATTCGAGACAGATAAGAAAAAGATTACCGCTTAAGATCCCGACTGTCCGGCTATTGTAGGTTCAAGAAATAGAAAAGGGAGTTGAGGTACAGCGCTTTTCAGCAAATGTGCGTTCACTCTGCGCTTTCCTCTTCGTTATTTTCGCTAAATTTCTTCTATTTTTTTTTCTTTTCATTAGTTTCTCTTCTGTTTGTTCTCTTCCTCGCATCCTTATTACGTCATCGGTTTTTTTTTAAGGTTAGGATGAAAAGATCCAAAGTAAAGTGGTTTTCTAGTATTACTACTACTATACTTTGATTAAAGGGTGCCATTACACTTCGGAATGTCTGCCAAAGAATTTTAACAGCCACCAAACTCTTCAGACGATATGGTTGCGTTATCTAATCTTATTACGTACCCAACTTATTGTAAGGATGGTCATTCTCTCTTTCAAACTTCATCCAATTGCAAAATTCTCTACAGAAATAAAATTTATTCCGTACTTTTTGATTGCAGTTGAATTTTTTTTTGGTCCAATTTTCGTGATTCTTACGTAACCTAAAAACTTGAAGTGTTTTCCGTTTGACATTCGGGATTTGTTGATTTAATTAATCGTTTTTTTTTTTTTTGTGTCCTATTAGTTTGTACCTTTGGTTTGTTTCCTAGTTATCTTTTTTGTTTTTTCTTTCTTGTTTGCTTGCCATTTTGTTCACCGTTCATTTTTGAAGCGGTATATATGTAGATTCGCGCAATATAGATTGCGACGGATAGCGAAGTCCAATTAGAAAAACTGCCACTCTGTGCGCCGCAGGGCGAAAAAATAAAAAAGGAACAAAAAATTTCCGAATAGATGTTTGCAAAATTCAGATGATGCGTCGGATCGAAATTTCTAAAAATTCGGTTTCCCATCAAGTTTTTACAGTTGGTAGTCCCCATTTGTACGATGGGTGGAGATTTTTTTTTTTTTTAAATTATTTAAAAAATCAAAACTATACTTACGTTGGTACTATAGTTCATATGTGGTACTTGTGAGATTGGACAACGAGAAGGAATAGAAAAAAAAAAATCGGAAAAAGATGGAGAGGGTGGAAAAGAAAGAGGAGTGAAGAAGAGGGGCTTTGACACACACTTAATCACGCGAGCTTCTTTTTCTTCTCACCCCCAAGTGTATGAGAAAATAAAAGAAAACTTGACAAGCCGTACCTTATTCGTTCTGCCTTTCTTTCTTTCTTTTTTCTTATCTTTCTTGTTTCTATCCTACAAAATTACCAGCACCAGCAGGTAATGCGCGTACTATAGCTTATGCAAGCTCATTCTATATGCTGCTTTTCTAGATATCCTCGTCTACTACAATAACCATGAAGAACGTTTCGCAGGATTAAATTTTTCATTTTTCTACTTTTTGCCGTCTCCTTTTTTTTTCTATCAAAAACCGTAAATACTCGTTATATATTTCAATCTTGAGTTTGTAAAGCTTGAAAAATAGTTCAAGATAACTGGAAAACTTTGAATTGATTACTCCTTTTGTTAGTTATAATCTAATATTCTAGTCCAGTAGGTCAAGGTGAATAAAATTGGAGTATATTTATCCACTGCGAGATAAGATCTGATTATAAATATGTAAAAGTGATTCGTGGACGATTCTGGAATATCGAAATTTATGTGCAATATATGCGACAGTATATAGGCGCGTGCAATGTAGGTGTACGTTCGAATATTATAATAGAGTAACTGCAACATAGAGCGAAACTATAATGGGAAAGGACTTTGAATAGCAATTAATTTTCAAACTACCTCGGCGCAGCGGTCGTGTCCATGACAGGCTTTGCAATTCCTTTATAAATTAGCTATAGGTATACGTTACACCAGTTTGCGAATCCATTTCACGTGCAAATACGTACAGAATATACGTGTTAGATTCTCGATGCCGAATTACGTTCTACCCTGTATTATTACATCTGTGACAAAAAAAAAAAAAAATACCAGCAACCAAAAATACATGTGCATGTATTTTATAATCGACCTAAAAAAAGACGAAAAACGCTACTTTGTCCTCCGTCAGTAACCCAAGTTTCAAAATTGTCTTACAATCCAGCCGTGTACGTTGAAACTTTTACGCGTGAAAATTTATCGAGGGTGTTGCGGTTAGGGAGATTTGCTTTCGCCGAAAGTGGTGTATCTTTAGGAGGGCGAGCGATTAGCCTAAAACCTAAAACCACGAGCTTTTGGTACTGAGACGGTGGGACCTTATTTCAAAGTCCTTAAAGCGCAGCTGGGACGTTCTAGATAACGTCAGGTAATGCGAAACTGACGTTGAGAAAAAGGACGAAAAGTAAGAAGGAGTTTGTTTCGCTGGATTTTCTTCTTCTCGATTCGTTTGCCTATTTCCGAAATACGTATGTCCGCTGTTAGGAAAATATACTCGTGTAATTGATGTATAAATTATGAGAAAAAGGAGGAGGAGAAGTGGAATCCTGACAACGTGGAGAACACCAGTCACCTTATTGAGCATTAGTTTAATGGGCAGGCAAAACACGCAGTGATTTAGTACGGAACCAAAATGGCGGGAAAACGAAGGCTAACGTTGGAAGCTCAAGTAGAAGCCGAAACCGTTGGTGGTGGTTGTGACGTTGGTGGTGGGTGAGGAGGTTGTAAGAGGGACTTACACTGATTAACGTCGTAAATTTCAGCCAAAGTTTTACTCCAATGAAGGAAGGAAGCCTCGACGAAGAAGAAGCTGCGAGGAATAAGAGAGAACTCCGTCGGTGGAAGGGGGATGGGAAAGTAGGGGTGGGTATAAGAGAACCGGAATACAAGGCAGAAAGGGAAAAGGGAGGAAAAGTGGAGAGGAGAGAAATATAGAGCGAAGAAGTGCCTTTTAAAATTTATTAATATTTTAATTTATGGGGGATGGTATGATGCCGTTTCGGGCAATTACCCCATAAGGACGAACTCTGAAAATATCATCCCCTACCCTTTTCTCTCCTTTTCATCTCATCACTTCATCCCTGAGCACATAGCGATCAGCTTTTCGAGGTATATAAAAGACCTAAATTATTGTCACTGTTTTTTTTTTTTTCTCATCCTCTAAATTTTTTCCCGCATGCTTATAATCTATGTATAAAACAATTTTCATTTTTGTTATCATCTTTTCTGTTTTTTTTTTTTGTTGCATTATTCTGACGTCAGGGTTTTCTACGGATATTAAAAGGTTCAGAACGGATATCCGTTAATCCAATAACTTTTGCATCTTCGTTATAGCCCCCGTTATATAACCTTGAAGGAATAATATTGGGGGGGGGGGAAGAGAAGAGTCTCGTTTAGAAGAAGAATGTCGTCTTGTCACCTTTTTCATAATGTAATATATCTCCCACGCCCCTATATATCTATACCTATAAAGTAGCTCCTCTCTTTTTCTCTCTCCCTCTCTCTGTCGTTTTCTCTCTTTCTCTCTCTGCCGCGTTGTATAACTGTTCTTTTGCTGCAGCACCACCCTCCCTACTAACCTGGCTGATTATAAATCGTATATATTAGATTATTAAACGGTTTAAGCGTTGTGTAAGGGAGAATTACGACCTCCCCCACCCTATCCTCCCACGGTACTCGTTTCCCACTCGTAATAAGCAGCAATTGTCGGGCAGCTGCTTTTGTTAGAGAAACGTCACTTTCAACGTCGTCGCGTTTTCATCGGATTTCTTCTTTTTTATTTCTGTATTACGTGACGATTGATCTTGTAAAGGTATAAAATGAAAAATCAAATCATGGCGATAAGTAAAAATCAAATCATGCCCACCTCACGATTTTGAAATTTTATCACACATCATGCAACTTGGTTTGTTCCGTTACGATTGATCCCTCGATTGGAAAAAAAAAGAAAGTAAAAAACTGACAAACTATTAATTTAATCAGCCGAAATAAGCGTAAGTAAAATATTGTAGTAATTTACTGTGTTACACGTATAGGTTATGTACGGTCTTCTCGTATTTCGTTTAGTAGATTGGATGAAAACGATGGTAGCGGTGAAAACCACCGAATTAAATACACAGAGGGGGTAGATTTGAAACGTGAAACAGCTGTGTTTTACACCCTTTTGTATAAGGGCGAGACGACGACGGGCGCGACGCGTCGCGACGCAACGCTTGGCGGTACGCTCGCTAGAATCGCATGAGAGATAACGGGGGAATCTGAACAAGTAACGCTGCTTTTGCTGCTGAGGAGACTAGGGAACATAGTATATACGTCTCGGAAACTGCGCGAGAACCCGTAGGCGACAAAGGGGGTTGGGGATATAAGGGGAGAATTGAGAACAACGGTGAAACACGTCACAGAAAATGGAATTTAATGGGGGAAACGCTATAGGGACGAAGATGAGGCGACTGAGCACCCTGCAGAAACCCACTCTATATGTATAGACACACGCGTATTCATGCAGACAGACACCTTCGCACACAGGAAATATTAATAATTGTTTCGTGCTAATTAAATACTTCACTTAGCCACACCCTGAAAACGCTTTTCTCTCTTTACACTCGTCAGGAAGTGTACAAGAATCGTAATAATAATCCTCAAAGTTTCTATACACATAATCCTTCACTATTCCGGAGCAAAAAAAAAAAACAATTTCAAACTCGAGCCTAAAAAAAGTACCGGTAGATATTCGTATCAGGGAAAGTAAGTTATTGGCTAGTGATTTCGTTGATAATGAAAAAGGGATGTAGAGAAATGAGAAGAAAGGAGCAAATCGATTCATTTGCGAATACGGTTAATATACAGTGAAAAGCAACGGTTGCACGATATGACGTCATCTAGTTTGCAAGCCAAAACCTGGAAAGCACCTTACCGCACCAAACTCCTTTGCTTTCCCGCCCCCGCCGCCTCGACGATTCTTCCCCTTTTCTTTCCTTCCTTCCTTCCTTCCTTCCTTCCTTCCTCTTCCCAAACTCTGGTAGCGAAATAAGCAGCTTCCAACGACCCCCAAGACGGGTGAACGAAATATCTAGAAAAGGATTAGGGAAATCCTGCTTGCCAATACCACCGACTGAATTCACCTTTAAATTCAAAAACGGAAGCTGGCAATACAATTCCCGATCGCACATCTCCAACTCACCCTCTTCTATTCCATGTGTATATAAGAGAAAAAGAAAAGACCCTTTTCCTATTTATATACTTATATAGTATTGAATATATATATATAAGACGAGACTGTGGGGAAGTTTAGAAAAATGTTAGCGTTACTAATTTCTGCATTCTTAGTTTCGCTTTTGTTTTTCCACTAGCAACCCCCTTTTCAATTTAGCATGCAAAAACAAGAATAACAAAAATGAAAAATAGGAAAAAAATTAACGCACCGTAGTAACGATTGCAGCAGTTAACGTTAGGCGGCGTAGGGGAAAGGGTGGAAAGCAGCTGCAGCTAACTTTGAAACGAAACTATTAATTAAGCTAACCCGGGAAGCATATTAATTAACGGTATCAGCCATGCCACGTGCCAAACGAACTTTACTCACCGCATCAGACGTCCTCGCGATAATATTCCGGGTAAAACTTTTCTCCATATACATATTACTTATCCCTTTCACCCCCTATGGATTTTTTATTATTATTTTATTTTCATCGAATATCAAGCAGTTTTTTTTTTTTTTTTTGAATCACGTATATCACAATAGTTCAATGGAAAAGAGAATAAAAAATAACTAAATCAATGGATTAATTAAAAGCAATGATTTTTGTTTCGCTTTAAACAATTCGATAAAAGCTTCGATCATATTCTCACCTTGATTATCTGTCTGTTTTTTTGTGCCATCAATATTTCAAATAAATGCATACAAATTCCGTAGATACGCGATAAATTTCGCACGTTATTGTAGCGATAAGCTTCTCGCGGTGTTGCGTGTGAAATTTGGTATGAAAATATATTTATTCCCCCATATACACGTTGACGCTCGACAAGCGATGTAAAAAAAAAAAAAAAAAAACAAATGTCAGAGCAAAAAGATTGTTAAATAAATTGAAAAAAAAAAATTTTTTCATGAATACATGTACATATAATATATTTATTTGTGTACATCGATTTCATGCATGTGGATATATAGATAGATGAGCGTGTATACGGTATTCGGTTAATTTTTAACAGAGCGTGCCGCCCCCTCCCGTGCCTGCACGGCGTTTATATATTCCGTACGGTCCAATGACTTCGTTCTATGAAAGCGAAGGGCGGATGTATTCGCGGGGGGTGGTTTTGGGGAGGTGGTGATGGCATTTGTTGGCGATGTCGCCCTCTATTGAAGACCCACCAACCCCCGGGGTCATGAATGCTTGTCAACGGTGAGATATGATGCGTGGATTACCAAACCACCCTATATATGCGCGACACCATAGCCATTCCATAACCCCCTTCTTCGTCGTCGTCCTCCTCCTCCTCCTCGTCTCTTTTCCTCTGAATTCCTTCGCGACTATATTCCACATAGTATCTATGCAATGCAGTTGCAACGGTGGAAAGAAAGTCTTTCAATTTATTGACAAAAAAAATCAATGAAATCAAGAAGGTATAAAGAAAAATCATACGTACAGCGATTCTGATAGATGATGTGAAACGAAATAAAAAAAAAAAAAAAAAAATGAAAAATCTATACCAGAGGCAAATTTATCTATACGAATAAATAAATTGAATAGCATTTGCAGGCTGTTTTCCACTTGTAACCATCCAGCTGACGGATGATAAATTATAGATAAACTTCGATTACTATGGCGAATGTATTTAATTTCGAAGGGAACACCCACTCCGCGCCCCCTTCGTGTGTACAAGATATTCACTGCGAACGAAGAAAAATGTTGAAAAATTCTTTCGATATTTTTCTGAAAGTAGAAATGAAGTGGATTCCCGCTCTACAAGCTCAATATATACTTCATGGTTATATCTATCTAGCAATTCCCTATTCCATTTATCTATACAAACCGCTACTCGTCAAAAATTTTCTAGGTTATAAGATCGACCATCTTGAAAACGAAATTCTCAAACGTCGTGATGGATCGATCAATCCGATCATCAATATAATCCCGCGAACTTCTCGAACTATCTAGTTTCCGTATATCCAGTCCGTCAAATTATATTCCTGCAGGTATTTGATAAATATTGGTAGATTCATTTGTTGGCGATTTCGAGTAAAATGGAAGCCAAAATTACCGAAAACGCGTGCAGTCGTATCATCGGTACAACGTATGTGTTTATCGCAGTCGCGACGATGATGATGATGATGATGATGATGATGATGATGATGACGGTGATTTGAGGTGGGAGGATTTGGAACAAGATCTTAAGGATAGAGAATACGAGGAAACTCCATCCTAATCTTACGTAATTGTTAATTGCTCTACTATTACCTAGGAGTAATCTTAGCTGTTTCTTGCTAACGGTTCTCCTATTACTTGATCACAATCATTTAACTTGCCCACGCCAGCTACTGGAACACACACAAGTTTGCTCTACTTTAATTTCAACTTCCAAGGATACAGTCCATAAGTTACCACCCTATACAAGTTCCATTCTACCGGGCTGACGACCTTTGCCTTCTTCACATATTATACGTGTAACGTTGGATAGATTTTTCGTCGATTGAAAAACGAGAAAAAAAAGGAAAAAAAAATATAAATAAATCCACGTACAAGGACATCGTTATTCATAGAACGTTACTCTCAGAATCCAAGCAGCATTTCTGGATATCAGGCATATATCTGATTATATGTATATGAAAGTCCGTACAACGTCAGAATGTAGCTGCAATGTTGGCGATGTTTATGTATGCCGTGTACAGTACCGAAGTAAGGTGGTGACGTAGGTACGGAAGAGGATGTGTATATCTATAGGTAGAAAATAACCGTATAAGGTAAAACTTGATAACACGTTCTCCATCTTTCAATCCATCTTCTGCTACACCGGGCTACACTACTCTCCTTTATTCCTTCACTTTTCCATTCATTTCCGTATGGAATATATGTCTGCGCGAAGAAGCCATGCGAAAACTTTTAAAATTCAGCAATCTCCTTCAGAAGTAACGTATACAGGCTGGGTCATTCCAAGTGTCGAGAATGGGAGGGGCTCAATAGGCACGCTATCCTTCTATACCATTATGCTTCTTTCAACGAACGGCCTGGTTGAGTAATTGGCGATATTTCTTTCCTTACCAAGAAATCTAATCTTGTGTTCTCGTAAGAATTTCGGTCAACCAAATTCTTTTAGTTGTTGATTGGCCGAAGGGGTGGGACTTCGGTCCTATTGAATCCCTCCCATTTTCGACGCTTGGACTGACCCACCCTGTATACACTCGAAAGTATGATGAAAAATCTAAACCCTTAAGTTTCGTCGAAGATTCAAACCGCTTTATTAATATTCTTTTCTTTTTCTCTCGTTCTGTTTCAGGTGAGTTTTTGAGTATGTCCAACTTCTTCCTCTAGCTGTGCGTGAGGTATCAGAATTTATTGAAATCTTCCTCGTCGTCGTGAAGTTTGGTAAGTTTTTGGAAAATTTTGGGACGGGATGCAGGGATCTCGTTTTTAAAATAATGTGGAACGAAAAATTTGTCAGAAAAGAGTCGACGACGGAGGTAAGTCCGCCGTCGTTCCTTAGTTAGCGGGAACACGTTATGGCTCGCAACGTCATAGGGTGTACGATATATATGCGGGGGAGTGCACTTAACGGCGAGGGCGTATGTGTCTCTATGGAAGGGGTGGGTTGGTTGCTTGCTTGCTGCAGGTTGATGAGAATGTGCGAGGAGGTTGTAGACGCGCCGAGCGTAAGAGTTCACTCATGAAGGTGGTCAACTCGTCTGCGATTCTGTCTGCACATTCGTATAAAGATCATTTTTCAACCACCTTTTCATCGACCCTACAACCATGCATATAATGTCGATCGTTCTCCTGACATCATCGCAACTTCACACAAAAAATTTATCGATTCTCCATTGACCAGAAGTTTTGGAGTATAAAATATTTCCGGGATTTCCTTCAAGTTTTTTTTTTCACTGTCTTCATCGAATAACATTTAATTTCTGAATCCTCGAATATTCGTTCTTCGCTCAGACCATATTGACTGAATCATTTTCGCTTTTTTCCCATCAAAAAAAAAAAAAGAAGAATCCGATTCGTTCTCAAATTCTGACGAGATAGTTTGCTGACGAAAATCAGCGCATTCTTCCGAACATTTTTTTTTTTTTCTTCATGTCGTAGTGAAAAAACTTTTTTCACCCTCAATTCTGACCGCGTTGGCATCCACTGGATACGATACGCAGACGGTAGGCACGATGTGTCTGGTGGTGGTGACGTTAGTGGAGGTAGTAGGAAGAGGAGATCGTCAAGTGCGCGAAGGGTTTCATACGAGGTGCAGCAGCAGCAGCAGAAGCAGTAGCAACTGAGGGGGAGTGTGAGAGAGGAAAGGGGGAAGAGGGGGGGAAGAGGAGAGAGGAACACACGAGACGAGACTGAAAGGCTGCTCTCCGACTTTTCTTCCTTCCTTCCGGACCGTCTCGATGTCCGGAGCTCTCTAGGAATCTACAGACCGCTTCTAACACCATGCCGATGATGCTGGTTTTCTGATTTCCTCGAACACATTTATCGCGTTCGATTCTTGTCCGATATTTACCGCTGGTCAATTATTCCGCAGCGTGATATCAGGTCTGCTGATAAATCACCGGTATCTATCTTAAAAGCATCCGCGTGATGCTGCGGTTTATTTTTTCCGTCACTCGCCAGACACGTCGGACTAGCAAATATGCTATTAGATGAATATACCCGTATAGCTAGTTTATTTAAGAATTTCTGACGACCTTTGAACCGTTAGTAGCAACCCTGTATGAGTAGGTAGTACTTCAACAGCTAGTCTGCCTGACTTCCGCCTCGTGGAGCGAATAATCATCTCGCCAATCACCTGCGTTTTCACCGGCGCTTATACAAATCGTGTCTAACAAGTTGATGTTTAGTAGCCCAACTACCGCGTACGGTATATACATGCGATTTACACTCACACATGTACAGCTTGAGAAACCATCAGACATAGTGCTCAAAACGCCTTTTTCTCCCACCCTTTATTCCCCTCTGTTACGTTTTTTTTTTCTTTCTTCTCTTTTCTTGTTTTTTTGTTCACATCGTTTCGTTTCGCTTCTACTTACGCACTGGCTTTGGGAATCCAAGTATTAAAAGAGATCCTATTGCTTCAGCTTGAGCTCGCACGATGTAGACCGTACGTGTTTCCATGGTGAAAAAAAAAACACGAAGAGAAGGTGGAACAAAAAGATGGAGAAAAAAAAAAATAATACACGTATACCAGTGCCTTTCAATCTGACGATGCTGTTGCTAGAGCCTTCATCGTTGTGCTTGTCACCAACACAAGGCTGCCACTATTCCTCCTACTCGTTCACTTCTCTCTTTCGGTCTGGTATAGCTCAGGCCGGATTCTCTACCCTACTAGTGTATACGTGTTTACACGCGTCAGGGTGTTGGCTAGAGGCTCATGGTTCGCGACCCCCCGAGGGTGCTGGAAGAGGAACGAGAAACGTGCACGCGTATCACTTATTCCGATTGGCTCGCCGACCGAACAACCAACCGCTGTACGCTACGTATGCCTATACGTAAAACGTACACCAACATTTGAAATCCATATTATGGAGTGAAAAAGATCGATGGAAAAAAATTCTGATACCGTGCGTTTAACCGATACACACTTTTTCCGAAAACGATAATATCAGCCGATCGACGTACTCCGTGGAACGGATGGAATAAGTAATGGGAAAATATCGACGGCTATGCCATCTATATGGCTTTTCTCGGAGCCCAAGTGAACGCGAATCTTACAAGAAGGAAAGATACAATTTTTCAGGTTTCCGAAGAGCGAGATAGTTGAATGAAATTTGTCCTAAACGGTTCGGACATATTTTTTCTTTCTTTTTTTTTATAACTTTTGAACCGGTATTTTTCGGGTACTTTTTCACGATTAAAACTTCAAGGCGTTTGTAATAGAATGGAAGATATCGCGTCTGACGACGAGCTTTTTTTCTTGTAATTTCCTCACGGCGATGCCAAGATGCAAGTTTTGCGATTTCGGGCCAAGCGATCCCCGCAATTTGAGAAATTTTAGTACCCCCTAATATAATATATATGGTAGAATTTAATGGTTATATGCTTTACCTGAATCGCAATTCAGGTCGTCGTATAAAATACGAAATGCTCGTTAGAAAATTTTAAACCGGAAGTAGTGAATCGTGCTAAACTTTTCCAAGCCAGATGTTTAATCGTGGTTAAAGTCGTGGAGGTTACTTCCAAGTCTTATTACTACCGAAGTTAGTTGGAAAATTTATTTAAATTAGTCGTCGCTACGTACGAGGTTTGAAATTCAATTATATCGATGTCTACGTATAGATTTTAGCCAACGCATCGATATAAATATGCGCCTGTCACAAAGACGCAGTTTTTTTTTTTTTGCCATCTGATCTGAAAAGGTAAAAAAGTTGAACGTCCGATCGCTCTTCGATCAATCTGACAATAGAAAGATGCGAGAGTATAAATGAGACATTATATGAAACCGATTTCGATGAGTGCGGAAAGATGAAAAACGAGAACCACAATTTGTCGGTAACCCAAGAAGAGAAAGGCGATGGGAGAAGAATCCGGTGGTTGAAGTGGTTAGGAAAAGAAAGCTCGAAGGAGGTTTTGTAGGACGGAAAGAGAGAGCGGGGAAAAATGGTTAGAGGTAGAAAGAAGAGTTGGTATAAATCGAGAGAGGTGAGTTTGGCCGCGGGTAAATTTTTCACTCTCTCTCTCTCCCCGGTGGCCATTATATCGCCCTGGTACGGCGAGAAGGGGAAGGGGAACTCAAACGGCAGGAGCGTGTGCTGCAGAAGGACGACGTCTAGTGTACGAAGAACGTCTAAAGGTAGTACGGCGGATGGGGAAGGTTGTTCGAGTGCTTTATGACGCGTGAAAATCTGCCTCCTTCCAACCTCCTTAAAGTCTTAGGACAAGGCTCTAGCTATCGCGATATAGAATTGAGAGCTGCTGCCGCCGCTTCTGATGCCGTCGGACGGCCTCGCGAATTTCGCTCTCTATAGGTTTCTAGGGTAGCTAAGAGAGGTAAAGATTTGAAGAACGACGGGAAAGAGGGACCTAAAGGGAGGGAACAAGTCTCGCTTGCTGCACTGGGATAAGACTTCGGGGGCCCCCAAAGTGTCTTAAGAGCGAAGAGAACGGGATAGGGTTACTCTTCGGACCGACCGTCGTCGGACCGTCACAGCCTTACCTCGGTAGCGCCTCGGGTTACCGCGTCTCTCGCGCCTTCGCGCTACCAAGGATTTTCGGAAGGCCACCGATGAAGGACCTTCTCTCTCTCTCGCTCCCCTCTTTTTCTCTTCTCTTTTCGCTCTCTCAATCCCGTTTCACACAATGTTCATCCATCCATCCTGCTCCTTTTTTTCCTAGTATTATAAACCACTTTTTTTTCCTGTTTTTTTTTGTTTTATAATCCGATGCGTGATGCCGTTGTTGCTTCTGCTGCTTCTGCCTCCCGCATCGTAGGACTTCGTCTTTTACCTTTTAATATTTTATACTCTGAACCTCCTACACACGACCATATCTTCGCTGCACCGAAGTTACGTACTATGTGCAGAAAAAAGCAAAATAAAAAAAAAAAAAGGGTAAAATATCCCCGTGCACCTTGAGCAATTACAACGGCGTAGAGATTCGGAATTCTTGAGAATCTATACAGTGATGTAAAAATTATCTAGCTAAAAGATCAAAGTCTATGAAATGAAACCGCTGTTTTCAGGACAATTCGTTGCAGACTGTCGAACCGATAAAATTTTTTGTTCGTTTCTCTTTTTCTTCTTTTTTAATTCAGATCTGATCGATTTGAGGTTATGTTTCGCCGATCGGGAGACACCCTGTATGCATAATTTTTGTACGACGCACGAAGTCTGCCGCATACCGTAGGAATTGTGCATTGCTAAGAGCTGAAGCTGAAAACGTATATATCACGATGCCTGGTGATTCTCCTTTGGGAGTCTGCGATATTTCAACGTAAACTCTGCCGCTGCCGCTGCCGCTGCTGCTGGTTGTGCTGCACAGGAGAAGAGGCCGTTGATGATCTCGCGAGCGTGTATATGTATATTATTTATTATTCATTTTACGTGCACGTATGAAACTACCCTGCAACGTGCGTCACGGTTTGCCGTACGATTTTATACATCCGCACGTAAAAAATTACGAATAATATCATCCGGAAAATTTGCACCAGAAACAGACTAGAGAAATGATTTCTTTGGGTCTAGGTTTGTCGGTTGTCAAAATTTGCTGGGATGTGTGTTTTTTTCGTCTCTGCAGGATATAAATTACGTCACTTTAGAGATTAGGCGTTTTCAAACAACCCGCCGGGGTTTCTTTCCTTAGAACTGACGAAGGAGGTTGTATTTTCCCTGCCTACGGGGCGGAAAGTTTTTTTTTTCCTGAATCTTCCTTATTCTATTCGACACAGATTTTTTTTTGTTTTTTTATACATCATCCCAGAGGGTGCAGGTTGGACTCCGGGTCACGTATCGCGTATGTGAAAACTAGCGACATCATCAGCAAATATATATTCAGAAACAAAAAAAAAAAAGGAAAAATAAGGATCCATCAGAAGGTGTTCGATTTGTTTCCGAATCTACATAGAACCTCCATAACTTTATCCGTTTCATTTTTCTTCGATTTTTGATTCCGGTGAAGAATTCCGTTCCGTTTTCTCACCATAAATAGAGTGACACCGTCCTCGTACACGTGCATATCTATATATGTATAATACAGGGAAGGCATAATTTTTGTGGGAAATGGCGTGCACTGAGTTGGGTTCGCCACGCCGTTTCTCGCGAGTAGTCACGGGAGTTTTTAGGTAGAAAAGGGGGAGTTTGAGAAATCGCTCAGCAAAAATCGCGGGCCGCGTTCATATTCTAATGTTAAAAATCGTGGAAACTCAACCACGAGTTTAGGCACGTATAGTTGTGCGAAAAATTTCTACTACAGTTACATATTTTGCGCGCGTGTTGCTGTAAGTAATTTACAGGGTGGACTAGAAACACAAAATATTGGCCAGTCTAAAAACGCCGAATCCTGAAGAATTTTTCCTTCCGATAAAAAATGAAAGAAGAATATTCCAGGCTCTCGTGTCGATTTTGAGAGTGAAAAAACAAAAATATTTTCTCAGGATAAGATTTCCGAAATCGAAGTGAATGCGCTCCGTTCATCTGATCTTCGTGAGAAAACGATACAAAGTTTGCAAGGGTCGGTTTAGGCGTTGCAATTTTTATCGACGTTTCAAAGCTCACCGTGTGGATGGGTAATATGGAAAAATAGGAATGAGAATCAGAGGGAAGTGGAGGTGATAAAAAAAGGAATGAGAAACAGGTGAAAAATGTAAAGCCGCGTACATAAGTCGCGCGGGCGCCGTCGGGGGATGAAATGAGACAGCAAATAGCAATGATAGTTCAGAGGTAAAATAATTCTACTCGACTAGGTCTCCCTATATATGCAGCAATGAACCGAGCCTCGCGCCAGTATGTATAAATGTATAACTATATACTTTCAATAAAAATAAAACCGTTTTACGTCGTTATCATAAAGTCTCAATCCATTTTCCACGGCGCACTGCTAACACATTTCAATTCGAACCTCGTCCTCAGCTTCGCTATGTACTACATATATATGTATAATGTACATTTTGCTAGCTTGCTCTTGCTCCTACTGCTGCTGCTTCTGCTACTGCAATTTAGTAAACGAATTTCAAACTCTAACGGTCTGAAAAGCACCCGTTAAAACTCCCTGTGCAATTCTGTTTTTTTTTTTTCTCTTCTCTCTTTTTTTTTTTTATTTTCTTCTTCAACTCTGATTTTCTTTTTAGTTATTTCATTTATTAATTTTCTTTCTTACTTTTTGTTTTTTGTAATATTTTCTTTTTTCCCCCCCACCCGCCCCCTTTCTTTCGTACTCGACAACGAAAATTATGCAGATTTTCTTTCTTCCCTTGCTGTATGTATACCGAAACCTCCCCTCATTTTGTAAAATGGAATCTGGAAATAACTGACAGATTTCTAAATTTCGTTCGCTAAACTTTTCGTAATCCAATATTTCAAGCGGTAAAATGAAAAAAAAAAAAAATGAAACAAAAAAAAAATCAGCGGAAAAGAATGAAGAGAAAAAAGAATATGAAACTAGCTGATTGATGTCGTCAAGGGTGTTTCCTTTTTCCTGACAAACAAAACCGGAGAAAAAAAAAAGCAAACTCGAAATACAACGCGCTACGTAAAAACCAAAAAAAAAACCTACTGAAATATCAAAAAAATTATAACGACTCGGCCTAAAACGAGGCCAACCACCGCGTAGCTAGGTATCCGATGGGGTAAGAAAAATCCCTACGTCAGCATTTGGACAGCTAGTCGCGGATTCCTGTAGCAAATTTTTTTTTTTTTTTCGTGTTTCCCCCTTTTTAGGTACCGTTGTAAAATAAGGTAGAGAGAGCAGGGGGTTGTGCGCGTGAGGATCGAGAGTTTATAAAAATGCTAGGCGAGCGCCAGAGATTGGTCAAGTTATACCACTCGGCCACCATCTTTACTCTGGCCCCGTATATATTGTAGAAGCTTTTTCAGAAGGAAAAAAGACGCCAAAAAACGGGAGGTGAGGGAAGGTTATAAAACGACGTGTTGCGGAAAAATGAAACGTAGGTCAAATAAGTGTCTAGCGATGAAAAAAAAAACCAAAAAAGGGAAAAAAAAAAAAAAAGGTAGACTCGGTCGGTTGAAAATTATTTGAAAAAGAAGGATCATATGTTCGAACCCCTTGTACCCTGCGGGGAATCATGTAGAAACTGTAGCACTGGAGGTGCAAAAATCAAAAAACGAAGAAAAAAAAAAAGAAGAATCAAAAAATTAATGTAAATAAAAATATAGGGTGGTACAATGGGAATGGTTGATATAATCCTGCGGTATACTGTGGCGTATTATAATACCTCGAGTTAAAGTTCTTCTCGATGCCGGTGTATATGTGTATATGATATTTTCAATAGTTATTTAGTTTTATTTTTGTAATGTTGGTGCCCCGTAGCGTTTTGCGGAATAATACGGCATATTTACCTGTAATTTTACTTTGCATCAGACGACAATGAGAGTGTGGAGGAGTTTTCGGTCTTCCCTTCTCAAACTCCTCCCTCTCCACTACGTCTTCGTAATTCTGTAATAACTATATTTATCTGGTTTTATACCGTACGTTCGTGAAACTCTGTAACACCAACTTAACGTGTACCTGTATGTGTGAGTATGCACGTAACGTACAATCCGGTAAGTAATTCATGTACATTCAGGTCTACACACTCGTTTATATCGTAAAACCTCTACCTCTTGTACACATATACATCTTAGCTGATGCACCTCCGTAGGTAATATACGATATGCACGGAGGTATTTCTAGCGTTTAAATTCCTTGGATATCCAAAAGATCGATGCTCCTCACGCGCGCCGCTCGCCAATACCTTGAATATTATCACAAATTTACTCTCAATAATTTTATGATACTATACCGCTTCTTCACCTGCAGTAACAAAAATAAAAAAAAAAAAAAGAATCGCCAGCCCATAGGTACGACGATATTTTGAACTACGCGCCAAAAAACTTATTAACCGAGTAAAAATTATCCTCGAAACCAACTTATAACTGGAGGTTTTCGAGAATTTTTTTTTTTTTGCGAAATTTTCGTTGCGCCAAAAAACTTATTGATCGAATGAAGATTATTTTCAAAGCTATATCTTAAAACTGGAGATTTTAGAGAATTTTTTTTGTTGCGAAATTTTTGAATTTTTTTTTCTGGTAACCATTGACCGAGGTTGATTTTTTTTTCATGAGGAGAGAAGAGGAAACCCGAGTTCGATTGTGGAATCTGTTTTTTTTTTAGAAATTTTGTAGGGTTTCAGAAAATAATTTTTGCGGATACCAGAGCGACTGTGGGTGATGGTTTGAATTTTTTATACATCGAAACGAAGCGGTACGTTAAAATTTATAACTCTCGACATGCGTAACAAATTTGGCAAAAAGGACATAGGTATTTTTACCCGCATTGTTTCTTCAATTATTTCGTACGGCATGCGAGCGTATTTATATTTCTGTTAAACTCCTTAGAGGGTCCTCCGCGTACCGTACCCGGTAAATTTTATGTTGCATACATATAGACTGCTAAAAGTGCGTGGAGACCCACAATTACGTTAATAAGTTAGACTTACGTGATCACGTATGTAAATAACAAGGTCGACGCCGATTCTCCGAACTTTCGGGTTGAAGGGGAGTTCGTGTTTATCGAAATTTCATGTACCCTCTTTCTTTTTTTTCGCTCGCCATTTTTTCGTTCATCTATATACAGGGTGAGTCACTCCAAGTGTCCAGGATGGGAAGGACTCAATAGCAACAAAGTCCCGCCCCTCCAGCCAATCAACAACTAGAAGAATTTGGCTGACCGGAATTATTACGAGAACACAAGATAAGATTTCTTGGTATAGGAAAGAAATATCGACAACCTCTCAACCAGGCTGTTCATTGAAGGAAGCGGAAGGAAGGTATAGGGGGATAGCGTGCCTATTAAGCCCCTCCCATTTTCGACACTTGGAGTGATTCACCCTGTACAGCGAGTTCGCGATTTTGTTGGTTCCGTTTTTCCGTACACATGATATTTTTTTTTCCTTCCACCGCATATGGATATTTGGAAACTGGAACGGAAAATAAACGGGGATCCTGCAGGGTCTGAAAATCATTGTGATATACCAGCTAGGGGGGAATGTCTTACGTCGCGCCTCACTTGTTTTGACGATCAAGTAGAAGCGTCGTCAAGCCAACTTCCCTGAATAATATTGCGCGCACGAAACTCCGCGAGGTTCGCGTTTTTTTCTATCCTTCAATGCGTGACTGAGAAGGTACGAAACAACCCCGAGGCGTTTCTCTAGCACTCGCACACCCTTCTAGATTCACCAACTCACCCGTGCCCGACCATATCTACCTTAGACTATACGACTATAAGTACGAGGCTTTGAAACGCTCGCGTCGTCTACCGACCCCCACCCCTTTCATATCGCATAGAGCAGACTGACTATCTTCACACCAAACTCACTGATGCATAGGCTGAAAAAACACCCGCGCAAATAGACCAACAAATTTCACGTAACTCTCGTATGTCTTTTTTTATTCCACCTCCTAAAAAACAATTCAGTTTTTAAATCCAGAAAATCAGCTACAACTAACCGAGGATATGGGATGCTTATTTTTTGTACGACGATATAGTCTGAAAATGAACAGCAGGGAATGGTGAACAAAAAAAAAAAAAATGTCATCGATATATGGGATTCGGTGAAACTGAAATTTCATCTAATTTTTGAATCGATTCACACTAGATGACATTTTCTATGGGGATTAAAGATTGGAGAAATTTTACAATGGCGGTAATTCCGATTCTAGATTTCTACGATCGAGTTCGAAATTTCAGTTTTTCTTGTCTTTGGTTGGAGATGAAGAACAGCTCGTAGTTTTAATGAAATGGGCGTCACCCGTGATGAAGTGATTGTATATTAATTTCCATGATCCCTTTTTGAGCACATCGTGTATATCACGTGCCCCTCTACATATCGTCACGTGTAATATGTCGTCTATGGTATATGAGGGTAGGACTCTTGGGGGTAAGAATATAAGGGGGCGTGGCCAAAGCCAGCAGTCCCACCGGGGTGAGTTTACCCGCCATCTCTAATATCAACCCCTTACGCATCATCCTGCGACGTGCATCGGGACAAGTTAGAAAAAAAAATTCTGAAACGCACCTCAAACTAGAGAACTAAAACAAACGAACAAAATCCCAAAACCACATCGACTGTAGGCTTGATTTACTTTTACGATCGTATCGCTTGATAATTGGTAAATTTTTCACTCGGTCCATCATTATATATTCTAAGATCCTAAAATACGATCTCTGAAGATAGATGAGAATGAAATGCTGCGAGTTGGTCGTCGAGGAATTAATTTTTTTCAGTTTTCTCTGATTCTTTTTCTATCCAAGATATTTTAGATTTCTCGTATAGTTTAAGACCGGCTTCCTGGTCTCCGTATTTCGATAGGCTGTACAATGCGCAAGATATTTTTTAATTTGAGCAACAAAAAAAAAAAGAAAAAGAACTACTACGTCTTCTAGGGAGGGGAAAAAAACAGATTCGATTCGATAATATTTCCTGAAGATATTAATCTTTTTTGGGAGTCGTATACCTCATATACTTGCACAACCATGGAGCCTTGGTTCGGCTCATTATAAGGTATAAATGTAGGTAACCAGCGAGCGAAAAGAATTTGATATTTATCTGAAAAATAACCGTTGTTCGGTGTGTTTTATACGTTCCCATGGTACACCGATGCGTACCCAGACGAGAATAAGGTGCACAAAAAAAATTGGGAAAAACTGAAGGGATAAACTTGGGGGACGACGATAATTGTGTACGTTTTTAATAACGAGCAATCTATACACAAATTAAAGGAGTTGAATTCCTCAGTCAAGTCGCGTCTTTATCGTATTCTCTCATTTCCCCCTTTTCAACCTCTGCGCGCAGCTTCCGAAATTAAATTAAATGTACAGAAGAAAAAAAAATAATAATAATTCAACGTTATACTAATAATAATAACAATGACGATGATGGCATAATGAGTGAATATAGTAGTACGAAAAAAAATGAATGAAAAAAATTTGAACAAAAATTGAAAAAAATATGGAAATTAGGGCAGGTATACGCGATGGCAAGTACTTGCCGAGGGATTCGAGCTTTTTATTCCGTTACTCATTTCTTTTTCCTTTTTTTTCTGTTTTAATCATTAAACCGCACGTGCAGATGATGATGTGACGATGATGATTATTAATAAAAGAGTTAGAACACTTGACACACTCATTCAATTAACGAGATGGTTTCATGAAGTTCATTTATATACAAATCGTCTTCGTCGTCGTGTTGGCGTGGAGTTCAGGAATTGGGACTCTCGCTAATGAAAAGAAAAAACAAAAACAAAAAAAAGAAAAAGATGGAAGCGAAGATGAGAGAAAATAAAATTACAGCAATATCCGCGTGCTGTGCTACATATGTACATGCCCTGGTATATGGAGCGGCCAGCAGAGATTTTTATTCTTTTTAATGTTTCCATTGAAATTTATCCCCAAAAAATTTTATCGGTAAAAGTCAGTTTATATAGATGAGAGAGATAGTGTCACGTGAAACGGTTCGCGAACCTTTTTTTTTTTAACCTTTTACGCTCCATGGGTGGAATCGTTTTAAAAGCAAAGTGAAATAGTTGATAAAAACTAATCACTATATGTATAACGCAAACTGCGAAGAGTAATGCAGGATCACATTTGCCACGTACAGTAAAAACAAAAAACAACGAAAAAAGGGCATTTAAATGTATGAAAAAAAATATCCAGTCAATTTCTCTCGGTGCTTTTTTTTATATTTTTTCAAAGTTTGCAGATTTCGTTTGTACGAACTATGAAATCATTTATTTAAAAAACGACGAGCAAAATCAGATGCGTTATATGAAGAATCAGAATTTATTTTTGTAATTCTCGAGTCTAATGAAAAAATTTTAACCTCAGATCAACCCGTAGGAAAGTATCCCATTTCTTCTCCCGTATTTAATGTTAATTTGATTTTTTTTTTTTACAACAGAAAAAAATGAGATGAAACAAAGGCTTTTTTTTCTGGAAAACTGTGTTCGATATCGCGGAAACAAAGATGATAGCCTGTTGGTATAACGGGAATCCTCGTAAAGTTTGCTGGTATTTAGTGTCAGTCTTATCCCTTCAGTATTATAATATATATGCCAGTGCTTCTGAGCTTTGTGGTATAACCCAGACCGAACTGGAATCCCTTGCAACCCTGACCCAAAACCCTGGCAAACTGGTACCGTAACCATAACCATAACCATAACCCTTCAACACTTGTTTTGACCTTTTGTCTTAATCTCTACTTCAACATGTCAAACAATAAGTCTGGATCTCATCAGGACTACGCGACCGCGAAGTTCATCTAAACTTTCAGTATTCAGTGCAACTATATCTATTATTTTCATTCCATTTAAAGACCCGCGGATGGGCAGAATAAAAATATACGTTCGGACGTAATCGCGGATTCAATTTAGGGAAAAAATTTAAAAAAAACACATAGAAACACCTGGGACCGGCATTTTACAAAAACTATCCGTTTCAATGGGGCACGGGGAACGGAAGCAATCTCGAATAACGAGATGTGTAATTGTTGGATATATCATGGCGGAATTTAAATCCGGACCATGGGGACGAAAAAGGGAGCGTAATGAAATAAGAAACGAAATTGGCCACGATTAACTTTTCCAAACGAAAAAGAAAGAGGAAAAAGAAGAACGCGAAGATGATGATGATGACTGGCCATACGGTGAAACACTTCTGTTGCTTATGGGATCTAAACAGGATTTTAACTTCGGGTTAGGTTGGTTACAAGTAATGTACCCACCTACCGCGTATAGTAACTGCGGTGTACTCCGCACATGAGGAGGAGGGGGAGGAGGATGAGGATATTCTTTATCCAAGTAAGGGAATGTTAACAAGCCGACAGAAACCGGATGGTTTTTCCATACCTTCGTACCTCTTGCCTCGCCTCAACTTATCCTATACCCTAGTACAGTGCAGCCTATATACCTAACCAAGCTTACCAGCTTCTTTCCTTATGCTCCATCAGATCGCATCGGTGTTTCTTTAAAGTTAGCAGCTAATAAATGCAGGGGTAATGATGGGTACGCGAAGGCCACAGTTATACACGGACGCCTCGAGAGTAGGTTTAACCGTCTACTTTGCGATGTCTCATACAAGGTAGTTTTCTACCATACGTTCTATATACGCATGCGAAACAATGAAATCGCACCTCTAGTAAAACGCATGGTTCATGGCGCGCGTCAATATAAGTATACTACCAATACTCGTTAACGGCATGCATGCAATATGAGCACTTGCGCACCACTTCAGACCGTAGAATACATCGGGTCCATATACTTTTCAACTTCCAACATGTGTGGAATGAAATTCACACGATATTATTACGTCCTCTTTGATACGATCGGGCGGATTCGATTTACTCACTTCTCGAAGTTTCCTCACACGAACAACATCGACGTTTTCAAATCATCCTATTGATCGAAGATTTAATTCCCAAATGTCTATAGGGATTTTTGGCAATTCGTCATTTGGATAGCTTTTGATCGAAGAACTTGAAGACATTCGAAGAGGTTACGAATTCGTAAAAATGAATGAACTTTTTTTGATACTTCTGAACCGCGGCTTCCGCCTATCAGTTTCTTTGGAAACGGATGAAGGAATGAAGGTTTATGTCACCGATGATGTTCACATTGGATCGTGACCTGTTACGTTTCAAACTCCTGACAAAATCGGAGGACGACTCCCTTAACCTGAAATTCAGGGGTTTGAGATATGTGGAAATAGTATGAGGGATATAAGGCAGAGCTGATTGGGGAAGGGGGGTGAGTTTCGTGTAGTGAAGCTATAGGTAACATCATCGCGGTGTGTAGGAGTTACTGAATGGGTTCAATTAGGAAGATTACTACTAGCGAGGTTCGTACAAAGCACGGGACTCCTACCAACGGTTGCTAAGTATCGAATGTGAAAAGCCGTCAGAAGCATCAAGGAACCTAGTAACAGCGAGGGTAAGTGATTAGTCAGAATTAGAGGACCTATTAGTCACTCCCTTTTCCTGCTGATGTTATACTTATTCCACATTATATACGTACACGACTCACTTTACTCCAAAAAAGATAGAGAGAGAGAAGGAAACGTACGAATTATCTACGCATTCCAATGAGCAGGATCCAATACCAAAACCGTTGTCAGATTTACTGAAATTCAAATATTTTTCATTTGCCGTATCCAATTCATCGATAAACTTGCAGTGTTAATTTTTCCGGTCTTAGAATTTTCCCAAAGAAATTTTTTCCCCTGGACATGCGCTGAACTTTTTTCTGTAACATCTCGAATAACTTGAGTCGTGAATTGCTTTTCGTACCAACATTTCCTTGGTTCATTCGCTCATCAGTTTTTTCGATTAAAAAATAACTCTTCAAAATGTTTGAATCTCAATCGATTGTGGGTTGAAAAGTACAGCTAGTTTCAGCCGGTAAAAGTTGGAATTAAATTATATTCATTTGATTAGCATTGCGCCGCTAGCGCCGGAAGCGTCAAAGCTCTGCCTAAACCGAGTAGACAAGCTGTAGAATGTTCGTTTTGTGCCGCTCGATATACTCGAAGAGAAAACGGTTTCTTCTTCGAATATTTTTTAGTGGCAAAACGTATTTTGACGGTGTTTTTTCATAGGATCATTAACGAGGACGTCTTGTGCTTGAGATGTTGTTGGTTTACATATGATATTTATACGTATACATATATATTTTGCTTGGTTACTTGTTAAGTGAAGAGAAGTTGAAAGGAGAAAAGAGATAATAAATTGGATGTTAAGAGGTGAAAATTGCCCAATTAGCGTCGACAAACGGCTTTTACCCGCTTACTGATCATTATATAAAGCTCTACGTAAGCTTAGCGTAGAGAGAAAGATAAAGCGACATAGAGAAAGAGAAAGAGCGATAAGAGGGTGAAGGGGGAGGGGGGAGGGAATTAATTAGTCTTTGAGTATCAAACTCCTCTCACGTTGAATATACATGTATAAATATGTACATGTACATAGGTATTTACGAATGTACATATATATCTTCGTTATCATTGTCGTCGTCATTTCCTTTGTTTTTACAAATATATCTAATTATTCTCAAATGCGGATCCCGTCAATTGAATCGTGAAAAAAGCAACAAGAAGAAAAATAAATAAATAAATAAAATAAAATGAAACGAAGCAACGGCAAAACGGAAAAGAAAAAAAGGGAATTGATTAAGAGAATTAAAAAACATTGAAATTTACGTTCAACAAACGCCGTATAAATGGTCATGACCAATACATGAGCCCGTTCTCATCATCATCATCATCATCATCCCTTGCACAACTCAACCACGTTTTCCTCCCCACCCTAATCCGAAGGGGGTGGGGGAAGGGGGAGGATTGCCGTGTGTTATCGTTGTTAAAGAGAATCAGTTAATTGAGTTGTAACCCTACAGCGATGATATTAGCATAGGGACGGTGTATCCCTTTCCCCCTTCCCTTTTTCATCCGATCCTGAAAATGGGGTTTGGAGCAACTCGATTCACTCGATTCGACTAACAGTTTCGTTTTGGTTTGAATTCCGCAAATTATTCCCCCCCCCCCCCCCCCCCCCCCCCCGTATAAATCGAAAGGCGCCACCGTCGCGACGCGTCCGCGTGGTCAACCCCCCCTACCTTCACTTTCCTGTACCGTTCGGAGAGGATAATCAGACACTTATACAGAGAACTGGCTAATCTGGCAAGGACAAATATTTATTCGGGTCCTCGGCCGAGTGTGGAAACGTGGCTGGGCGACGTTGTATGTATGTATAGGTGAGGAGATCGAGGGGGGGGGAAAAAATGGAAGGAACGAAAGGAAGAGAAAATAAATGGAAGAAAAAAAAATGCCGAAACGCGAGCGGCACGTGAGGGTGGGCTAACGAGTTAATGATTTAATGATAAGCGAGCGTAACGGGGGCGAGTGGTACGAGGTAGATAGGACAACCCCGAAGATCTCGACGTTAAAGGGGGACGCAACCAGATTAGTCGCGCTAATGTGTTTAGGACGGTCCGCGTTACCCGCCACCAATACTATACACCGTACAACATTTGCCAGCTGGGTTCTCTCGTTCCAGAAACGTCGCGCAAACCTCGCCCGCGCCCCTCCTTTCCATCCCCCGTTTCCCTCGAACCAGAAAGCAGCTAATGTCGAGGGATGGAGATCACAGGTCACCGATCGCGTGATCCCCGTGTATACCGTATAACGGATATACACACCATCTCTTCGTGGCAGATCCTGTAACGAGCCGTGTTTCAACATTCGCCGACGACGTCGCGCCTCGCCTAGCCGATTGACGGGAAATTTCAAACACCGAAACGCAGTCTCGTCTCCCGTTAAACTGAATAGGGCGGTTCGCGAGGATTCAAGCATGCATAATAATTCGTCATCGTTCTCACATCATCTATGCATTCTAACTAAACAACGTCGATCATATTCGCCGCCTAATGATCGTCCCCATCTACTCATAAGTGCCAAGAATTCTTTTTCATTCTTCTTTTCGAAGAATCGAAATCCTGGAAAAAATGGCCGGTCGATTGAAACAAAAAAAAAAGAAAATGAAATAAATGAACGAGTGAATGAAAAACGGAAAGAGTATCTAAAAGTTTCTCCTGCACTTTCTTATATTCTTCTTCTTCTCGGTCCGTCCTTTTATGTTCCTCGTCACAAGAAATAGAAAAACAAAAAGAGAAGAGGAAAAGAAAAGTGTGGAAAATAATTCTACCGAAGTGCGAACGAGTATTGGCTACTTGTATCGAAGGTTTTTAGGATGTCTAGCGATCGCGTGGTTGAAAGTGCTATTCGATCGATGTGTCGGTGGAATATATTTTGTCCGTTTCTCTCTGTTCACACAAATGTTGACACGTTGGTTACACACAAAACTTAGAAAGACCGATCGCGCACACTTATGCATTACGTGTAGTGGGTATGTGTGTGTTTTATGTAACCCTACTATACATATGTGCATGTGTACAGCGGTGTACCTACATCGTACATTATTGTACTACGTACAGCGCCCAGCAACCCGACTATATCGTCGCTATAGCAAACGGTTTAGTGGGTAGCGTAAATTCGCATTCGCACCTTTACGACTTCCTCACTCACTGCAGTTACTATGTAGCAGCTATTGCGCTAGCTACTGTTGTTCCCCCCGTTTTCGCCGCCGCATTCGCTGGGACGAATGCCTCGTAGAAACGTCAAAGTTCGTTATGGGCAATATCGAAAACTTTCACTGTTCCGCAGCAGATTTTCACCGTTTTACGAATCCAGCAATAATTTCCAGAGTTGTTTCGGCGGAAATCGTTTGGATGAATACATATCAACCTCGACTTTCTACCGAGATTTTTTTCTCCCCCCGCCGACACTGGAGATCAAAAAAATCGAGTTTTGAATCCAACGTTCAGATTCGATCTGGACAAACTTTTATTCCTCGGTTTAATTGATAGTATGATTCATTCCTGTGAAATATGGTCGAGGGATTGCAGCGGATGTAATAATTAAGCTACTCGCAGTTCGGTAATTTTAACTAAACGTAGGTGAAAAGCTCCTGTATACGTGTTCGGATATGAGCTTAACTTTTTAGTGATTACCGAGAGTTTGTGATTATTTTGACAACTGGATATTTTCGTAATTTGAGTAGGAGGTGTACAGAGATCACGTGTACACGGAGGTAACGCGTACACACGTATATATATGAGAGAATAATTTTTCCTCTCTAGATAGAAAATTACAACGGCGTGTATATACGTAGCATACTATAGATAACACATATATAGGTAATGTGTGCTGCGGTAAAAATGAACTCCCTCAAACCTCGGTGTTACATATCCTGTAGGAGCCACCGCGTATGCGGTGGAAAAGTTATTCCCGGATTTTCATTATCAGATTATGCTTCACTCCCTGGAATTAGAGTTTTAATTATCGGTGTACGTTGTAGGTATGTATTTCACATATCCACCAACATACTATACGCAATTTTTCATTAATTTATTAAAAAAAAAAAAAAAAAATTTTGTTTTCTCTCTTGCCAGAGAATCTGCAAAGATATTTTGATTTTTCTCCAAAACTCTGCGTACCCTGTGATTTTATACTTGTAGAATGAAAAAAAAAAAACCCGGTTTTTTCAGCATTCTCTACATTTTGAGAATCGTCATTCGCGTGTATTGAAATAAATATCCTTCGTACGGTGGGTGTGTGAAAACAGGACGAAAAAAAAACGAAAAACGTAAAAAGAAATTGCAACAAACACAGAAGAATAATAATCTGTCGTTTAATTCCGTTTTGAGGTGGTGATAGGTAATGAACGCCGACTGGGGTCTGTGCCCGGCTATTATATCGTATTTCACGGTTCGGTCTTTCTCTTTCTTTTCCTCTTCGCTTCCCTTCCATTTCCTCTCTTTCTCATTCTCTCCTTCTCTCTCCTGTAATTTAGCGCGTTTATCTCTCTGCCAGCGAGCCGCGGGGCGCCCGGGCGTGGCAGGGTGTGACAGGCAGTCGATATTTCATAATTATTGATATCCAACTCTCCCCCTCCTCCCTCCTCCTTTCCTCTATACACCAAACTTCGAAGAATCGGAGGTCGAGTGATAATCTGTTATTCGTGAAAATGTTTCCCCAAACTCACCCCCATCCACGTAATCCTCTAACCCTCCCTTTTTCCTCTTTCCTTCCTCCCCCCCCCCCCCCTTCCCCCACCGCCCCCCTCGCCGCGGCAATTTCGTTTCGATATTTAATTCACTTCTCGATCAATTCACGCGCGCTGGTACTTATCGTAACACATAATACACGTATACATACATAACCAACGGTTAAATTCGCATAACCATATATCGGAACGACCATAAAAATCACTTTTAAATTCAATCTGATATTCCGTGACGATCGCATAGAAATATATAGCAAAAGAAATTTTTCTTTTTTTTCTTTTTCAACAAGATTGGGAACAAAAATATTATACAACGTGAATCGAGTTTCTAATACAGACGGATACGAGTTGGTTTTTTCTTTTTTTTCATCCCCTCCCGGATTTTTTTTCTCTTCTCTTTTCTCTTTAGGTTTATGGCGTCTACTAACCCTATTTCCGCGTCGCCGCAAGCATTATTAATTTTCCTACCACCCTTCCCCGTTTCCTTTTTTATTCATTTATTTTATTTATTTATTTTATTTTTTTATTCGGTATATAAGGCTACATCGTTCGCATTTGAAAGATGGGACAGCAATTTATCTCTTATACACGATTTGAAAAACGTCGTATTCGATACATCAAAAGATCATGTGTAAAACGCTATTCCCGATTCTTCTTCCGTGCATATTTTAACCCCCGAGGGATCAAGAACGACTTACACGTCACGCGCGGATTCATACCTCGTGTATATGAAAAATATAACTATATATACATGTGTTTATACATACACGTGTATATACATGTAACCAAGTATTTCACTCAAGATTATACCGGTGCAGGAAACAACGCTGACTTTCATATTATTACCGCGTGCGCTATTGCGTTCCTTCAGGTTCAGTCAACTATACAAGGTCTTACAAAAATATATACCGTGCATGATGTGCACCAAGTAGGTATACTCCCTCAAAAGTCTTCCTTATTCTTTGACCTTTCTCACGGTTACCGATACAATCTCTCTCTCTTCTTTTACTTTTTACATTTTTCTTTTATTTTATTTCTTCTTCTTTTCTTCTTTTCCACATACTTTTTACCTTCGTTTTGGTTTCATTCTCAAATATCTTCGAATTCAAGAAAGAAATTGCTTTTTCTTTTTTTTTCAAAAAATCGTATGGATAATTTGAATTGCGCTTTTGAAAAGTTTTCATACATACTACACCGCGGAACTTGAGCGCTGTCGAAAGATGTCCTACAAGAGTAGCGTCCACATTGATTTTTCGTAACCAAATTACCCGCGGCAGTTTACAGGAACCGCTCTTTCTCCTGGGCTCCTGAATTTCGTCCCTATTAGACTTCAACGTATACAGGGCGAGTCACAAGAATTGTCCGAATGGGCGGAGACTAAACGACGTCATGCGAGCGCAATGACGAATACGCTATTTTCTTATGTGGATTCTCTCGCTGTTCATTGGCTATAGCGTCGATTAGTCTCCGCCCATTCGGACACCTCTGGTATGATTCACCCTGTACATCGTTGAATTATTTTAATATTGGCTATTTTTTTCCTTCAAACTCCAAATTTTGGACGGTAATAATAATGTAATGTATGTATACAGTGATCCTCTGATCCTTGTAGTCGAAGTAAAAAAAGGACGTCACCGCGCTGGATAATTTAGAAATAGAACAGGAGTAATGGTCACTACGACTATACCGAAGGATATATCTATACTCCTACGAAAAGTTGAAAGAAAAGGAAAGATTTTCACAAGAAAATAAAACAAACGCCAGCTTCCTAGGAAGTGTGTACGTACTTCTCCTTAGGGAGTCGTTTGTAATGCTACTCCAGACACTTGCGAGCTGTTACAAAATTTCAAAGATTAACCAACCGCAAAGCTGAGCATTTTATGTCATTGGATGTTGCGTGGAAGGATTTGTTTTTCCTTATTTTTATTTTCATCTGAAAAAAAAATACGTGATCCAGAAAACGGAAGGAAAAAAGAAGGAATTTCGTTTTAATATGGGGTGAAAGGAAACTTTTTTTTTTTCATCTTTGATAAAACTGAAATTTAATACCTGCAAAGGTAATATTATCCAGTGATGGATATTCCTGTAGTTTATCGCGTAAATATAATTAGTGATTTTCAGAGTAACGGTAAATGGGTCAGTGGATTGTATTCTTTGGGGGATAAAATGTACGATTTAGGGTCCGTATATATGACATCAAAAACACTCGGATTGTATGCGAGACACGTTTCTCACTGCCATTAACATGAACATTTTGTCGAAGGAGGTATCGGTATATACGTATATCGTTATATCGAACCAGAGTAGACTATGACTGGAAACTTGGCTTGGTCTGGATTGGGTCAACTTCAATTAGGACGACTTGAGATCGGATTTCGTACGATTGTATATAGAAAAACGAATCCAATCTACCAGTACCTACCATACTTCTCCCCACATATATATCTGTTTGTTATATTCTACCTTGTTCTACTTTTTCAGTTTTGTCTATTTTTTTTTCTTCTCCTTCTCGTTTGTTAGCACAGAAATAATGTGAAGATTGTGGCCCAAAGATAGACGAAAACACATAGTGGGTGGTGACAAATTACTGAAACTCCCACCTATCTTCACCCCTCGTAAATACAAACCGAAACCAGATAGGTACTGAAAATGCGGGACGAACTATTTTATTGAATAATGTCCGCGTGATTCTTTTTTTTTTTTCTTCTCTATCCAGGAACCAAGCAGTGAAACAAAAATCCAGCATTCTAAAAATAAAAATTTTCGTAAACGAAACTTTTATCACAGTCTTCTTCACGTACGATGTATGACTGTATATATATTTACACGAACATATATGTATATGGGTATATATATATCTATATCCATACGCTACTTTTTGGATCGACGAGTGAGCTGGCACGTGACCACGCGTTTTAAACAGCGATCATCATGAACGACGTGGAGCGAGGAAATACAAAAAAAATAAAGAAAAAAAAAAGAGGGGTAGGTACTTCAATTTAGATTCAGAGTAAAAATGTAGATAGTACGTACAGAATGGATTTTTTTCGGTACGTGGGGGTGTGTAAAGTATGTACGCTGTACAAAGTTGCAGGTTTTAATCTTCCGCCTACATATACATATAGTATAAAGTACGTGAATGTAACGTAACGTATAACGTTACGTAGAATAATGTGTAGGTAACGTAGAAAATCGAAGGATTTTATCACCCCGTAGGCGCCAGCGTGTACCAAACCGCGCGTTTCTACTACAAATTCTTCTTCCCTCCCCCCCCCTCCCCCCGCCCCTTCCGCCCCCCTCGACGGCCGCGCGGCGCACACGGGCGCGGGTGGCGTTGTCCCATCGGGAAAGGACCAAATCCCTGTCTACGAACCAAAGCCGTTAATGGCTACTAAATTATGCGTCGCGGCTTTCTCGAACTTTATTCACGAACCAGTATAAAGAGAGTAATGGACCAGTAGAACTTGACTTAGATATACCTCATGCTCAGAAATTAACAACCAGAGAGGCAATCAATGGCTCGGAGGGAAAAGAGATCGCGGTATTCGAGGTCCGCCGGAAAATTTTTAATCACTCGAACCGAAAAGGCAAGAAGACGGAAAAAAATGTCGCCAAATAAATCATGAATGAAAAAGTGAAAATTATCGTCACCTTGAATCATTTCGCTTTTATCCGATGAGAATGAAATAATTGAGCGCAATAAACAATTCCGTTAATTAATTATTCAAGCTTTTTTTTTTTTTGTTAGTCTCACTCCGCGCTGCGGCTACTTTATAAATATAAATCTTTTCTCACCTGCAATTAATCGGGTGCTAACAGAGCACGTTTTATGTCCGGACTGACCTCTGATCGTGAAACTGTGAACCTGCAGTACGGGGCGCCTGTAAGGAACATAATAACAACGACCAATTAAAATACCTTATTAAGGTGGAACAATACCGGAGGTGAAACGGTACGGTGGTAACGTCGATCCGCTCTTCGCTCTATAGAAACGACGAATGTTCTGCGGGGCGTCTTGAAAAGGTCGAAACGACGAGGGTCCGGGTCACAGAGATTTTTGGTAGCTAGTGGAAACCAGATTACTTGCTAACGAACGCTCGCTATAACGATATTGTTGCACTCGCAATCAATGGCAATAAAAAAAAACAAAAGAAAAATGAAAAACAATCAATTAACGAGCCATTTAATTGATACCGTTTCCCTTTCTCTTCGTTCTTTAGCCCATCGTATAAAGGACAAATTCTGAGAAAAAATAAATGAACTGCAGATAGTATAGCGGTAATCTTATTAGGTTTCGATTGAATTCTGAGAGGTCTGAGATAGATAAATTTATCATCTCCGATTTCGCGATTTCAATTAGAAAATTGGGAAAGGAGTGATCCGTCCCAATCTCACTTATTTACATGTTTAAATAGCCTCGAGTCTCCGATCAAGAAGATGAAGTTTCGCGTATCCAGAATAAAGATATTTCCGAATTTCCAGGAACAGAAAAAGAAGGCGGACAACGTATCAAATGACAATTTGTAGATTCATTACCTTAATTGACAATTACTCCCGAGACCTACTCTGTATACCGAGTCTATACAGGGGTGACGGAATATCGTCTTACCATCATTAACCATACCGAGCCCGCGCATATCCTTTCATGTATATATCTATAGCCAATGAAATCATCCTTCAAGCTCTTCCTAAATAAGACGCGCGTTGGCAACAGCATCCCGATTTATCGAAGACTGAACTAAACCCAAATAACAGCTGAATCTGCGGAAATAAAACATTAGCCATCGAGTGTATAAATTCTCAATTTACCCGAATCAATTACACCCACTCGCAGAAGTCTCTTCCAGTAAACAGTTTCAAGCCCCCCCTTATTCTAAAGAACTGATAGAAAATAAAAAGACTCTAAAAAAAAAGCCGGTTTGGATCGAAGCATGAATGGGTTAATGTGAACTTCGGACAACTTACTTTGTTGGATATTTAACCAAAGCGATGATTGTTCTATTCAAGATTTCTTTAAGTTCAGAGTTTTTTTTTTGTTTTTTTATTTTTCTTTCGCGTCTGCACGGTGCAACGTGACGAACGTATGTTGCGTAGTATACTACGTAGGTTGAAGAAAAGCTCTTAGTGTAACGAACCATTTCGATTTACAATTTTATAGACCATCTTGATCGGTCTAAGCTCTAAACTCTTATTGCGCGTGGACGAACGATAACGTTGGGGAATGGAATAGCTTCTTTTACAATCTATAATACTGCCTATAGTATTACCAGATCGATGATGATAGAACGATATTTATCACTCTATACCCTAGCTTCAAACGTCTTCGATAAGTAGAAACGATGACGAATCAGCTTCTAGCTCGTATTAAAGGTACACACCGATGAAGGGAAGATTTTTTTATCTGAAAGTGACGAAATAAAGAAGAAAACGAGCCAAAAAAGAAAAAAATTGAAGAGAGAAGAAGAGAATTTTTCCCCGGTGACTCGTAAACCCGGAACTCACTCAACCCCAAAGCTGCGTTCCACTCCTCAGCGACCTCTACCTTATTCTCAACCCATTCCACAACTCGTTTCGCAAAGAATCGCACGCGAACGCGTTATTGCCTCGATATGCAAAAAAACTATAGGGGAAAAAAGGTAGCGAACGAGAATCCGAACGCGAAACGAGACAAATCGCCGTTTGAATACCCAGTGAATACATACTTTATTTCAAAGCAATTCAGAAACCCTACCATACATTTTCCTATTACATAACCTCAAAAGGACGCGCGTACCGTATAAAATATACGTGCGCACGCGCGTATTCGTATGAGTTATGGTAAAAAATTTGTTGAAAATTTTTCTCTTCTATTTTCGAAGGCGTATCTGATTACCGAGAATATAAAGATGAATGTATATAAATATAATTTTACAACGTGACGATTTTTTTTTTCTACAATTTTTACTTCGTGTATTTCGCTAGCAAGGCGAATTGCATCGTATTCTCTGTATACACAGACGTTTAATGGAATATAATATGCAGTGAGATGTGCAGGAAGACGTCGAGACGAGTAATTGCGTCACTATAACGGGTACTTTTATCGTTCGTTAAAGAGCTGCTGCCGCTGGTTTTGCTTCTTTTGCCACTCCTTCGCAGGGTATATATTCTCAGCACTAGATCTCCGCGGCACGAGGTGAGCAACCGTCAAATAGCTAAGTAATTACCTTTTAATTATAAACGGAAAGGTTGTAAGACGCGCGAGCACGAGAAAGATTTACTCCACAATTAAATATCGTGTTTAGCTTGCTATGAGTCTACAAAACAGCCGTTTTCTTCAGATTTATTCTTACCGCAAAGTGTGTTTATCAAACAATTTATACAAGGTGTCTAAATTATTTGTATTTTTAAATCAACTGTTTTTTCTTCCAACCACGTGTATCGCGTGAACATAATTACGTACACTTGGCGAGATCATATGTAATAGAGTTAGACAAAACGCGATGAGATTTAGGTTGGCATTAAATATCCCTAGTGAAATATGCCTAGTGAAAATTTAATGCCAACCTAAATCTCATCGCGTTCCGTCTAATTCTATCGCTTATGATCTCGTCGAGTGTACCTACGTACCCGATGAGTCGAACAAATCGAGGAGTGGAAGAGTGAAAAGTTTGCGAAAAGGGGGCAAAAAAAAAAAACACAGAAAAAAGGAAAAAAAAATCTGTCGTAAATTCATTGGTGTACGGTGATAACGACGATCAGATTGGCAGGGAAGTTGAACAAATAACCGAAGATTAGAGCGTCGGGAAGCTCGGCTTTCCTTTCAACTTTAAATCCGACAATTTATACCGATGCCTGCTCTGCGCTGCAGAGAGGAGGCGCGTAAGCTAGCGAGTAAAACAAGCGGAATGAAATCTGTTGGAGCGTGAAAATTTTACGTTTTACTTTTTATATAGGTTTACATATCCAGCTCATACACGTTGCGTCCCAGCCGCTCTTTACCCCCTAGATTTTTTTTTCTAACTAACGAAATTCTGAACCTACATACCCAACTCCAGACGGGGTTCAAACGAACGCCTCCGCGGACCTGTACGGAGGAAAGTGAAATCTCTACATTTTCAGGCAAACGGGTTTTCGGTACATGCTCTGGACCGTCACATATTTTCGGATCGACGGTTTAACGCTCATCCCTCGATTAGTATGCGCCGGGAATTAGGCGATCCATCAGTCAATCCTCAGAGATAGGGGTAGTTTTTCCTCGATCGGATACTCGGAACCGTTTCATCTCTCCTCCTCCGTCTCTCTGACTTTCTCTCTCGCTCGTTGATCTGCTCGTCTTCCCTCGTGACCAGCAAGAACAATATTTATTGGCTCCAAACCCCCCCTTTCCCTTTCCCTCTCTGGCTCTCTCTCCTTCTCTTTGTCCTTTTTTTTTTTTTCTTGTTTCTCTTGCTGCCCGAGGAACCTGATTGATCGACGATCATTCTCCGTATAAAACTGAGTACCTTCGGTCTACTTTTAGTCGATGATCCAGACGCGATCCAAGAGAAATTCTATAACCGATTATGCCAAGAAGATGACATTTTTTTTTCAATTTGGAACCGACATAATCGTTTTCGAAAATTCTTGATAATCAGAGTATGAAAATGGTCGATTTTCGAACACTCTGATTTTTTTTGAGGGTTGTATAATTTCCGGAGAAGAATAACTCGTCCATTAAATTTCGAAGGATATAAGGACAAATTTTTCATAACGAGGATATAACGACTGTGTGGCTTAATTTCGGTTGACTTTGTATTGTTTTGAAATAATATAGTTCAGCGGTTTAACCGTAAAGAAATTCCTCGGGGATTAAATCCCTATATCGTTTGAACCGGTACGTCGGACAGGAGCAAAGAGAATTTGGTAAAAATAATTAACACGCACCGTTGCAATGTCCCTTATTTCCTTTACCTGCACGTTTATACTGCTTCGGGGCTCCCGAGTTCCTCGCACTGCTGCTGCTGCTGCTGCCGTCGCCGTTGCTACTGCAGCAGCAGCAGGAGCAGCAGGTCTACCGGTCTCTAAACTAAACAAGGACCTTGTTAAGGCGAGGATCGTGTACCCTATGGTAACACTCGATACCCAGTCCAAACCAACCCATACCGCATTGTTCTACTCCGAGAGAACTTTTTCGCCAAATGTCCTGCAGCAGCCCCCAAAGGGGAAACCCCCTCAAGCACAGTTAATTAGGCGCGCGGATTACCGAACTGAAATAAAAATTGTGCCACTGGGAACTGGCTACAATTTTTTCTTTTCTTTTTTTTTTTCTTTCTCGTTATTCCGAAGGTTCTCTTTTTATTTACCGTGCCTACAACCCATTTTTTACTTACCCGGTAGGTTCCCACAATATTCTGCATCCGATAAAGAGTACCGTAGAATTTTTTTTCGTTACTTCGATTTTTTTTTTTTTTTTTTTCTTTCTTTCAAAGTCATTCGCTGATCAACGATGATGAATTTTTTTCTTATTAAAAATTCATTTTTTACATCTGTATAACTGGGCGGTATTTTTTTTCTATCTCATTCTATAACTTTAACGGGGGTTATTTTTCAATTTTTTTTGTTTCTCCTCATTTTCTATCTCTTAGCGGGGTTTAGCGGGCAGGCGGCGGATATCGATTTGAAACATTTAAATTCCATAAATATCTTACTCAGGTATGAATAACTCATGCGCAAAGCTGTCTCATGGGAAAAAGACGGCGAAACGCGTGTGCGGATAACGCGAATGAAAAATAAAAACAAAGTGGTACGTAACTCCGGTACACCCACCTTTTCTACCCTCGAGCCATGCTCTTTTACCTTTAAGGTAAATACCATAATATTATATACATATATACATTATACGTGGTATACCTTCGAAGTATGTGGTGTAAGGTGAAAAATATATATTATACCTAGGCATAAAAAATATCAAATACCTAACCACTCGATACTTTTGTATGGAAAGACGTACACGATGCGGGAATAGTGTAGACAGTCTTTAAGGAATTTACGAGAAAATTACCCGGGGCAATTCATCGGATAAAATGTAATACTTTTATGTTTTTTTTCTCTACTGGAGGTAGTTTATTATATACGGTAATTATAAATGGTATACTTATATTACGCACGGTCTACGTAATTTAAGAAAATTATATGTCTTTACCCTTCTCATTACTACACTGGCAGGTATATACGTAATGATATTACGTATACGCTTATATATACTCACCTACGTGTTGAGTTAGGTTGGACAAACTAATTTACCTTAATTGAAATCCGTAATTATGCGATAATTATTAAACGAAAGCATGAAACTTTGCTGGAAAGGACCGGGAGATTAGGACATTATACTTAGACCGCAAGCAAAGCTCTCAACCCTTTTGAAAATCGGGTGAAACTTTCGATGTAACAACCACTTCGGCGACCCCCCTCCCCCGCCCCCCTGCCGCCATTTTGCCTCGAGAAAATGGGGCAAGGCTTTTGATTTTCGTATTCATATGCGCAGAATTTTGGAAATTTATTATCGTTGGTCTGATAATCTCCGGCTAATGGTTCATTTCACTGCATTATAATGACCGCGAAAACAAAACAGACGAATTGTGCATATGAACAATGAGGTGCAACGGCGCGATGCCGCTGCAGCTAACGGCAATAAAATATGATAAACGTCAACGGCACGAATTCTCCCATCCCTTTGTTTGTTTGCGGTACCTACCTACCTACCTACCGATCTACCTACCTACCTACTCCACGTTCCACGGTAGTATATCGTCCATAACCGCGACTAGGCGGCCAGCTAGGTGACCCGCAGCACCAGCAGTAAACCGACCTCACCAATTCCTCTTTTCATCCCACCTGATAGCGCACTCGATCTATTTCTACCTCCAATTCACACTAAACACCGAATTCCCTACGAATTAAATATGGCGAGAGCTCGCTAAAATCGTAAACCTGATCTGGGCATGCGCGATTTTCAGTATTTCGTAAGAACCAATAGAAATTCAGGGGTCAAGAGCATTCGTAATTAGCAGACGACAAATTTTCGCGGTTCTCAAATCTGCGTACAGTTAACCTAGATTCTTTCTCTGCATAAAATTGGCAACATTCTTAAGCACTGGATTTTTCGATTCAGAGTCTCGCCCTCAGAATGGTCGGTTTTTTCGGAAAGCAGAATCTGGAAATTCCTCCGGCCGGCCAAGCTATGTTCAAAGTTTTCTCAAAGGGTTCTAAAAGTTTTAAGTTTCTCTGAAAAATCCGTTCGGCTCATCTCGACTTTTAGAATTGCGGAAGAAAACAGAACTTCGAAGGAAAACCGCCCGATGATTTTTCACGAGAAAAAGAAAATCGTCGAACACATAGCGAACGACTTAAAATATTTCTCGTCCGGCTTGAATCCCCGCAAAGATTTTTTCCCCCCTAACCTAGAATTGATTTTTATGTTCAGACCAGATATTGTAAAATATAAAACCGAAAATATATTATAGCCGTCTTGATATATGAATCTCTCTGCAAGAATGTAGAGCACTTGAACTCCAACTATAGAACTTTTTTTCATCTGATTCTATAAATTCAACGTGAATAATTTGTAGGACTTTTTTGAAATCGATATCCTGATATCGGTCATTCAGATTTCTTATCTATGATGCAACAGCTGCTGCTGCAAAAAAAAGATGTACGCCCAAAATATGAAATGCAGTAGTAGGATTTTTCAAAAAAATCTTTTCTTTATTAATAAAAAAAGTTTACGCGAGTGTATAGATGTATTTTTGGATCTCATGCGGCGCGTGACCGTTCACAATATAGAAACTGTACGGTATACGTCGGCCGGAAAGTGCAGTAAATTATGTTATTTTTTGTAAAAGACATTCAGAAAACAAACTGCATAGAATCGGCTCGCTGCACGTATAGAAAAAGATTGTGGAACAAGACTTGGAATATATAGAAACACACTACCACTATTTGTAATATGTGCACGAGGATGAGAAGTGCATTATGGGACGGTAGATCACTTGCTGACCCATCCGAAACCAGAAACCTGTGAGCATCTCGCGGTACGGAGTATGAGAAGAGAAGAGAAAAAACAAAAAAAAAAAAGAAAAAAGAGAAGCAAAAAAGGAGAAGAGAGAAGAGAGCGAATAAGAGGCGGCGGGGGTTCAATTCTGCACGTATGGAAAGAACGGCGAAGGTAGTGGCGGTGGAATCGCGTATGACCAGAAGTAACGTATGAGGTTGGACCACAGCCAGCCAGTATTTCACACCGTGAACGAGGACGAACTCGGGCTGACCGGTGGTCAGTTAACCTCCGTTCAACGATGTACTCTATATACATACCCATATGTACATCCCTATGTACGAGTAACCTAACCTATACTGCTGGGGAAGTGAACGGAACGGAACGGAACGGAACGGAATCGAGCCAAACGTGAAACACTGGCTAAAGTGCGATGGGAAAATGACCCACATGTGCATATTATCTATATCTATAATATGTTCGCTCGCCCATACGAACCACGTGCACGTATAAATTTCGAAAATATCTTCGATGCGCTTTATGACGGCGACTGTCAAGAATTTCTTTCTTTTTCGCTTCAAAAAAGTGTCTAAAAAAATTTTTTTTCAAGATTTTTTACCAGCCTTTCCATGTACAGTTCTTGAGCGGTAGTTTTTTTTTTTTTCTTTTTTTTGTCTCTCGCCTCTCTGGATTTCCAATATTCAAAGTTTACTAGGAACTAATGAATTATTAGTTGGGTCAGATTGCAGCCCGGAATTTTCTATAAAATGGCTCCGTCATCGTAAATCGTGCTCGTACAAATGGAATAATTATGAATTGAAACGATAGGAAAGTATGACAGTGGCTGCCTCCGGTTTAATTTTCTGATCAATAATAAATCTTGAAAAGTTAATTGATTCAGGATATGAAATTTATATTCCATATAGGTGTATAAAAAAAAAACAATGATAGTGAAAAAAGCGCTCAAGTGTAATGATATGAATTTCCGTGTTATATTCGCAGCTATATGTAGGTATATATGGTATACCTGCCCCCGTAACTATTTCACATTATGTATGGCGGAAAGATTTACAAATATTTCCGCAAGAATTTTAATATCCCATTTCAAGAAAACGTCTACGTCTTAGTCGCGGGTTTTATGAATGTCATTGAAAAACCGTGATGCAGCCTGTCGTATATTCAATGGTTATGAAAATTGTGGTAAAAGTCCGGGGGCGGAGGAGAGGCGGGAGCATTAAGACGCCAGCTCCAGTTACCGCAGGTTTGGTCGTCTCATTGCAAATGCAAAAATGCAAAAATGCAGAAACCCGGAAACCCGGAAGCCGAGTCCCTGTGCCTGTTCCTGTTCGTGTGACTCGCTGAAGGTTCCTCAACCTCTTACTCCCGATAGCTATACAGGCAAACCCACATCTCAAACCACCCCGACAACAAACCGTTCATTTTTCTTTGCCCGGAAAATCCGGGCGCTTTTTCTTACCCTCTTTCTGTTCCTTTTCCCCGGTTCCTTCTCCGCATTGGATATTAAACCCCTGCAGGATTCTCTGTCTCTTAGGTACGCGAAAAAAAAAAAATCGGAAAATTTCATAGGTTTCAAAAAAATTACTAAGTCAAGCTGATCATGGAAATGAATTCTCAAAACAGCGTTCCGTGATTTTCATGATTCAGTTAATTTTTTCATCGATCACATTACCTCGAAATTTGTGATGCGAAATGTTTTTTAGCTTTTATCATCGTTATAATTGTTATGTTAAAGTGGTGACCAGGAAGCCTTATTGGGTTCAAAGAAAAATTCAAGGGGAAAACAAAGGTGGAAGGGGGGAAAAAAAAAAAGAATCCGGGTGTACCTTCAAAGAGGCAAGAACGTTGAACCACCGTGGCGGAGGATCACAAATGACATTATGATAATATTAGACCCTGAGGAATAAAAGCGAGCGAGTGGGTGATGGATGGCTCTCGCGGTTCGAAGACGCGATATGTAATAACTGCAGTCCCCGCACACTATGTACATACATTATATACATATATATATGTATACACATACAACCCACCGAAGGGAATATTGTCGCAAGGGCTAATTTCTATACCGTTATAAACGCGCGCATAGCGCGTATAGAAAAAAAATTTCTAATAACCGTTCGTTCCCGGAAAGGGATGAAGAAAACTGGGGGAACGTTTACATCGTCTTGAGAAGAACACCTCTGCATGTATAGGATGATACATAGTCATAAAACCACTTTCACTGTACACGCAGGAAGAATTTACCCAAAAAACGTTCACCACTATAACGCATTCTTCGGGTAACACGAAATACAAAAATACACCCGCGACAGTTTTTTTTTTTTTTTTCTTACCAATAAATATGGCGTGCCGAACCCGGAGAAAACTGTAAGAAAGCTTAATTTCGCGTACTAATCGGTGGAATTAGAAATTTCCGAATGTTCTTTAAATTTGAGAAAAAAGAATGAAAAGTACTACGGAGCTTTTGCACCCCCCAGGTTGTGAAGCGATTCCCACTGGTGCGCCGTTGAAATCGTTTCGTGGGGTTTGCTACGACGTTACAGTAAACGAATCGCCTTTTAACGGTCGCCAGTTGCGGGGGGTTGGAATTGGGAAAGAGTACGAGGGCGAAATTACCCGGAGCTTAAAATAATTAACGGTATTGGTTAGCGAAATTATTACGCTCAGTGTATATATATGTATACAACATCCTATACAGAAGCTGCGTTTCGTTTAACGCCTTATTGTTAGTAATTTAAGTAATAAACGTCGTCGTGAATCACCGGGAACTCTGATGGGGGTCGAAATGTTGCTGGTCCACGTCCCACATACGGTACCTGAATAGTTATTATTTGGGGCGGCAGTTGGATGAAGAAACGCTTTTTTCAAATGCTTTTCTTTTTTCTCTTTTTTTTTTACTTTCAGCCCCCGGCGCGAAGTAGAACCAGTTGTAGGCCGGCCTCGGTACGCTGCTCTTCTTTAAAGGGTTTTCAAACGGAATGCTATTAATGTTAAGTCTTAAGATACAGATCTTGCGTTTAAAGGGAACGAGCGCAAAATGGAGACCAGAAGTTGACCACTGCAGCTTTCTCTGCTGATTCTTGGGGCCATCAAAGAAAATCAAGCGAAAACCAACGACGAACTTCAGGGGTTGTAGGGATTCAACATCATCTCACCCGTCAAATGGTCAAAATTCTCAGCTTCGTAAACTACGAGCCGACTCCTTTTTCCTCCTACTCCTTCTTCGTCTTTCATATTACGCCCTATGGTTGTATACCTTTAATTAGCGTTAATTACGGCGAACCGTTTACCCGGAAATGAACATCACTACCAACTCTTCCTTTTCTTATTTATTTATTCATTCATTTTTTTTTTCTTTTTCGAATTGCTGCTCGGAGTTATTATTTCACCTCCGTCAACCTTCTGAACGTCCCGTATACGCGTGCCTTTGACCTGGAATTAAAAATCAAAAACACAAAAAAACTTGGAGGAAGAAAAAAAAAAAGATAAAAGTGATTTCGTGAACCGTTCGCGCAAATTAAAGCGACGGTGTATCGAATTTGAAATCGCTTTGGATAAACGAGTTAGAGGTTTTTTTTAAGATGGTTTGGAACGGGACGATATGTATGTATCTATACTCTTATTAAATAAAACGCGTCTGATATGGTGAATTTAATTTAGAGAGGGCTGTAAGAGCGCGAAAACGGAAAATTGCTGCAGAAAATATATATACATATATATAGGTGGAAACGAAGTAGGTATATAAGAAGGAAAGCTGGAATGGAACACTTGGATTTTCCTGTATAAGGTTGGCCTGGGTGTCGGAATAAATTGAAAATGATTACGAAGACGTTCGAGAATTGAACCCCACCGAAAGGAGCAAATCCTTGGAGATGGGTAATAACAATTCCAGAAAAATCCATTTATCCTCTGCACCCGCGAAATTCACGTGGTTTTCCTCCCCCTTCCCGCTCAGGCTGTACTTCTTTTTGTTTTTATTCGTTTTCTAATTATGTCACTATAGAGCGAGGGAATGTCTCAATTCGAAACAACACCCGGGTACCTTTTTTCTGAATTTTTCTCTTTTTTTTCTCCCTCACTCCCCCAGCTCCTCAGCAGCTCGTTTAATCTCCTCGTAAAAGACAGTCGACTGACGACTATCAACCTCGAAAAAAAAAGAAAGCAGAAGAGGTAGAAAGGAAGTCGATTCCCCGGCGTTTGCCGAATTCGTCTTATGCATCAGTCTTTTCGTTGAGACGATCCCAACGTTCATTTCTCCTTTTTCTTTGTAGATTTCAACGGAAGAAACCAAACTCACCCTGTATACCCTTCGGGCTTGAATTTAATTCGGTTAAGTCAACGGGAGTCAAACTCTCTCTTTCTTTCTCCCGATCCTTACGGAGTATAAAAGATGAATTTTACCAAATTTAGTTGAACGCGTTAATGGCCTCACTTTTAACCTATAGCTCGACGGAAATCGTGCCCTGATTTCACCCTTTCTCTCCCTCTACCAAAAAAAAAAAAAAAAAAAATACACAAATTTATACTCTCACTGATTGACAGTAGAAAAAAAAAAACTATTCCACAATCTTCTAGAATTGCAGAATCGTTTTAGCAGCAAAAATAAATGAAACAACAGAGACAAAAAAAAATGTCCCAGTTGTATTTCGTCTTATCCGATATTGAATCCGATGTTAATAAATTCTGGCCGACTTAAGAATTTGGAATAATTTTTTTCCAAGTATATATTTGAATAATTTTCGTTCCTAAATCCCCACTTAATTTATACATACTATAGATCACAATATGTGACGTATAAAACACGAATATTATCATCGAATGTTTCAACATGCGACAAAGTTCGCGGTCAAAACTATCTTCCGAATATTTTGAGCCATCCCCCGTTTTACGCCTTCCCCCTACCTACACTATATGTACACACAATAATGTGGGACAGAGACGAATCGTGATGAGTATAACATGCATGCATGCGCTTAAACTAAAGTATATATATAACCGCAGATTGTTTCGCAGTTTAGTTAACTATTTAAAGCTTCGATGGCGCGACGCGCGACCGGCTCACTCACTTACTATGTATCCGTATGCCCCCGACACTAGAATGCTCAAGCTGATGCCGATGCCGATGCCGATGCTAGAGATAGCCACTGAAGGTGCCGCAACCCCCTCCCCCCCCCCCCCCCCCCCCCCCCCCGACCCTCGCCGCGCCCCTGACGTTTTCCACGTCGAATAACTTCCACGACTAAAATTCCAACGTACAACGTGCTCGATTATGCGCCACTTCATTATGATGTACGCTCGCAACCGCATATTATACCGTAGGTTATTCTAACTTCTAAATAAACGTTCAACCAAAATATATACATATAGTAGATATATAGATAGTGGAGAGTGAAAAATTGTCAGAATTTTTTCTAACATTTCTTTCTCTCATGTTTTTTTTTCATTTTTGACGCGATTTTAACTAGGAATTTTATCATATATTCGTACATGGTAGAGCTCTGGCTCGGTTGATAATATCCTTTTATTTTACTATTTTTCTTCTTCTCTATTTCTCTGAATAGGATGGATATGAGTGAATATATCCTTGAGACATCGCCATGGCGATGGAAAGTGAAGGAATAAAAAGGAAAATGGGAGGTAGCAGCGCGACGTTCCTGTTTCTGAGGTACGGTGCGGGGGTTGGGGGGGGGGGGGGGAAGTTCTTCTAAGGGCGGGGGCGTCGGTACTGGGCAGTAATATTTCAGAGCGCCCTTGAGTTTTATTTGAAGAAATATGAGTTTTTTACGTCTCGTCGTTCCAAGTCCGCCCTTAAAGACTTGGGATGTGTAGGTATAAAATGAAATATATCGAGACGATCAATCACAACTGATTGCCAATTCAGGATTTGGTTTGGCGCGCGGGGGGTTAGGTAGTGAGAGACTTATTAGAATTAGGGATTCACCTACTCTGCGAGCGTATCGATTAGATCAGTTTCTCTCCCCTTCCTATACATGTATATACTACGTGTAGTGGTGATACCCCGCAGACGGGGGGATTAAACCCAATAGAATTTACCAAATCCTTTTCTCAACCCACAAACGAATTCAACCGGAATCCCATCTCAGAAATTCTATTTATGTATAAATAAAAAAAAATAAAAAAAAAATAAAAAATAGTACACGGAACTACAAATTTTATAAAGCCCTGCAGGTTAGATGCGGAAAAGTAGAAAAAAAAGAGAAAAAAATTAGCGAATCTCTTGATGATAAATTGCCCCTGAATATTATACGGATAGATATAATATATACCTTATTCGTGTCATATATAGCGTACAGGATACATTCCACTTAGCTGGAAAATGGAAACAAGTAAATAAAAAAAATAAGAAAAAGCAAAATGTATTTTATAACCTTGCTTTCACGTATAGAATATATATTATATATGTATTTAAGTTGACCGTAAGAAAAGCATGAGAAAAGTTTGTGGCGACGATTCAACCATCAATCTCTAAAAGCTGGACCAACGTAGACGCGTAGAGAAGATATAGAAAGCGGAAGAAGAAAGAGGTGCGTGGGGAGGCGGGAGGGGGGGGGGGGAAGAATATTATTATGAAAGATATTGAATCGCGTTGTTTTCATCTTTACTTTTCATATCCGCGTAGTAATGTTTGTAATGGTGCCATAAAAAACACCATAGCGCAGTGAAGGCAATTCCCATCACACGACATCCTGCAACTGCGGCTTTTGCTGCTGCTGCTGCTGCTGCAGGGGCATGAAAACTTGTATGGATGTGGGGTGTATGTAGTTTTATACGTATCACATACATCGACGAGTTTATAGTGTCAAGGAAATATAAGGGGGAAATCGATTATCACTCTATGACGTAACGAAACGTCTAGCCAACTACGGTGACTCGAGTAGAATCGAAAAGCGACTCTGAGACTTGATTCTCGGTTTAATTCGCTCTTCAACGTCGTTCGGATGGAAGAGCTTTATCAGAAATTAATAAGCGGATCCATAAGTTTCCCTACTTGATTTTTAAGAATTATTGATTATTCAGATGAAAATCATCCACCTATTACCGCGATTAACATCTAGTTTCATTCGTTCGCTTGTTGTATTCGGAATATTTGGAACTGCTTTCATTTTCCTAACCTAAAATGAGACTGGTTCTCGCAAAAAAAAAAAGTTTGCTCAAGAAGCTCAATTTCCGAGCAAAGCTGGGAAATATTTTGCCTCGGAATACCTTTAAGCCCCGGTAGAGTGAAGACGATGAATTAGGGAATGATCAAGTAGAATTGGAGCGTGAATTTTTGGAGAAATGTTGAAGTAACGTAAACGTAACCTCAAAATATCGCTGATGGAGACTAAAACCGAACATTTCAAGTTGCGCTGTAGATACGTACATATTTCGTTAAAAGATATAAACTTTGTATAAGAAGAAGAAGATGATGGAGCAGAAGAGATGGGGGAGTTGCTAATTAATCTAAAGTCCAGAATTATGCTTTTAGGAAGCTCATCAATTTCTGTACCGGTATTTATACGAACGCACACGTGAAGACGGGGAGGGAAAAGTGAGACTGAGACAGGAATAGAGACGGAGGTAGAGGAGGGGGGAAAAGATGAGGGGGAAAATAAGGAAGGTACTATCTATACGGATCGCGGTGGGATGGCAAGATCAGGGTATTACCAGAACCTTATTAGCGGCTTAGTCAAGTTAACGTGGGGTAACTAAATTACTTTGCTTCCTTCCTTCCTTCCTTCCTTCCTTTTCCTCCAGGTTTGCGACTCCCTGTCCTGCCATCTTGACTGATCCAGCTTTTACTTAATTCCTTCCTGAACCAGTAATTCCAAGGTGACCGAACGGTGTGTCTTCGTAGTGCGTTATTACCCATGTACAGTCGACAAATAGGTATATATGTCTATACTTTCCATCACTTTATTCTCTGATTACATAAGGGGAGAAAGAAACGAAACGAATGGAAACAGTTCTGAGCTTGCAGAAAAAAAACATGCAAAAAAAGGAAGTCCCCTTGAATAAAAGAAGAAAACTGGACCTTAAAACGACGTTTGATTCCGAGGAGATCAAACGACCGGATCAAAGGAACTTATCGCTTGGTCGCCCCTGTTCCATTCGGATCACGTATAATAACGGTCGAAGGGATATAAGAACGGAAGAACCGTGTAAAAAAAACGGAAAATAAGAATATGTATATCGGAGAGTTCCGAAATATGAAAAAATATATCCCATGCCGAATAATTCAGTCCGAGCGAAAGTAAAAGACGAAAAATATCCGATATCGAGTTCGTTCGACCGATGATGAGATGAAAAATTTTCAATGTCGTTTCAAGGTCTCATGGTCGACGATAACCGTTCGGTATAGGTAGTGCGTTATACGAAGGAGGAGCGGGCGCGAGGCAATTAAAGTTTCGTTTCGGGAGTAATCCAGCAGTTACCACGAAAAGCTTGATGCTGTGTGGAGCGGACCGCGAGGGTATCGCGCGAATGTTGAGAGCGAAAAGAGTGAGAAAGCGAGGGAATGTAAAAGGAGAGCGAAAAGAGAGAAAATAGGAGGAAGGGGTTGGGTGAGAGAAAGTGAGACGGGATGGGCGTAGACTACGACGCCCGCAGAACCTGAAAACCAACCCCTGTGCACCACGAGTGTGAGTTCCCGCGACCAGAGTTACGTCGCTAAGTGTAATATATAACAGATTTTTGGGCGGAAGGACCGAGGTGTCCATAGATCACAAACCCTACTTCCGTTCGAGCCCTGGCTCCTGCCTACTCTCTCCGAGCCACAACTTTGATTTACCGATTCCTGCGTTCTCACACCGCCTCGCTACCCACCTATCCTCTATTTGCATTATCTTTGCTTTACTGCTCCCGCCAACACCCTCTTACCCCCCCCTCAATCCTTTCTCTCCTCTTTACCTCCCGCCACCCCGTGTGGTCAGAACGTAGTTGACCTTTGCAAAAAGTTGAAAGGGCAGAAAAAAGAAGGAAAAAAAAAAGTTTCAACGTATCCATATAAACTCCGTTACGGGGTGAATTATAGTAACATTTAGGGAAAATTTCTGACCTTTGACAGGCAGTGCGGGCGACTTGCTTCTTAAAAAATCCCGGAATAAAAAAACAAATTTTTTTTTTTTTCAACGGTGTAACAGTCGAACCCTGTGGGACCTCGTTTCTGCCAGATTCTTCCTGTATTTTATACGGCGATGCTTATTATTCCATTTTTTTTCACATTTCTTTCCCCCAGCGTTTTTCTCGTGAGAAATTAGCTCGTGTACGTCGATTTTGTTCTTTTCCTGATGTTCTCGAAATAAAGAGAGAAAAAAAAAAAGAAGAAAGTAAGGATGGGAATAATAATTTGTCATGACAAGGCAAACCTACGTATATATATACAAAGCTGTTGGAAGTACCGGGCAGGGTCGTCGGTAGGTAGAGAAAAGCTCGGGAGAAAGAAGGACGGGAGGAAAAAGAAAGAGAAAACGAGAGTCCTGTTAGAAAAAGAGGGAAGATGATGAAGAGATGGGGAAAAACGGGGGAGTTGTACGATTGAGATGCGGGACAACGGAAGGCTCGTCAGCCCAGAGGAGGTTGAAGCGGGGATGAAGCGGCCCACCCGGGACCACTAACGACTCGAGCTTACAAGCTGTGATTTCTGATTATACCGCAACCGTTAGGAATTGCAGAACCAGAAGGAAAAGTAAAGACAGTAACAGCGTCTTTTTCGGTACGCAAGTAAAGAACCATGAGGAATAGATACGTCGAGGCAAAAGCTGCGGGTCTAAAAAGAACCGGATCTGTACGAAAACAGCTGGGTCGATTTTTCACCTGTACCGATTATCAAAAAGCTGGAGGCAGAATAGAGATGAAAATTATACAACCTACTTACTCTCGTTCTTTATTTCTCATCCGGATCTTCAACCTCATGTATATTCGTTGCACCAATAGATGAAGAAAAAAAGGATGAGACAATTTTTTTGGACCCTAATTTCGAATACTCGGCTATTTATTTTTCGGAAGACGTGATTTTCTTTCTTCTTTTTTTCTTATTTTATTTCCATATCGACCGTTGACGTTGAATTCCGCGATTCTCCCAACGTTTATTTTATTTCATTTTATTTTTACTTTTAATGCCTTGTATCCCAAGAGGAAATTGGAATCTCTTTTTATATAACTATAAGGGAATGCCAAAGCGCGAACGCGGGTGGACGGGCGGGCGAGCTACGGGTAAATCCGAATTCCGATATCTTCAGCGTTATTAACTAAAGCGAAAATCACTCTACAGCCATTTTCTACGCGCCGGTTTTCCGTCTCTCCACGGCTACTATACCCACCATATATACCGCTGCTGCTGAGTAGTCGCTCGCTATCCAAGCGGAATCAATCCGGCAAATTATAGGCTTGATTTTTTTTTTTTCTTTCCTTTTTGTCTTTCGTTGTGCTTTTTCTTTTTTTCTCCTTTACCTTTCCTTTCTTTCCCGCACCTTTTTTTCCTGTTTCAACCATTCTTCTTTTTTTTTCTCCTTATTCTTTCTTTAAACATTTATCGCTTCCATGGAAAACCAACGAACGAACGAACGAAGTTTGTGAAAAATTTTTCACCTTCAACTCATGTGTATGATATTCGTGTACATGAGTATGTAGTAATGTTATACATAAGGGTGCAGGGTTTTTATACTCTCGGCTTTCTACTTCGCGAAATTCGCTTCAACGACCCGTCTAGAAGTTGGGAAGCGAATAATAATTCAAAAGAAAAAAAAAAAAATTTGAAATATTAAAAACAAAAAGCGTATAATGTTGAACATCTGGAATATAAATTATTGCAAATTTTAACAAAATCGAGACAATGCGTAAGTTATTTCCTACGAGAATCAAGACATCTGTACTAAATTTTCAAACACACCTACAAAATTGAATTTATCAGTCCAGCTTTCAAATTTTTCGTCGAGGGAAATTCTTACGCCGTGTTACAAATACTATGAATATAATATAGCGCTAGTATGAATCTTTCAGCCGCGTAAATCGGCCCAGAACCTTTCGTGTCTATAAAGTTCTTCACTATAAATACCGTATACCGGCGGTCAGTGAAATGTCAAAAGAGTTTCGCTGCGTGGAAGAAAAAGAGGGTAGGAAAAAAAAAGAAGAGAGGAGCAGAGACACGGTTAGAAAACTTTTCCAATCATACGTTTCCGACGCTGCAGTACGAAATCCCCTCGCCATCTCCCTGTTATACATATACATTTATATACACCGTATTCAACAAACTTAAATTTTTATACATCGATTTATATTATGCGATACAAAAACACGGGGACCACTATCCACTTTTTTATTCAACAATTCTTGGGTAAAAAAAAAAATATGAATGGGGAGAAAAAAAAGGCAAGTGAATAACAAAAAAAATGATGAAGAAAAACAAACAACCCCCGTGCTCGGTCACCCAAAAATATTATGACACGGATCACTAAACCGCGACTGTATATACTTTTGGAAGTTATAACGCGCGGGTCTAATACCTTTTTTCAAGATCAGACATTCGCGGTTCATGAATTTTAGAAACAAAAAATTTCTACGTGTCGGTTCGAAAAATGGTCCTTATGCGGACCCGGAATAAATGGAGTTGCGAATTTTGCACACACGCATTAAAATCGTACTCAGCCAATCAAGTTTCAGCATAGCCTCTGTTTTCCGTCGAATAATCGAATTTACCCCCCGTCTATATTTTTTTTTCAGTATAACTTCACTCGCATAATTGCAGTCAATTAACCTCTCCCTCTTCCCACCGATCTCTTTTCCAAAGTAAAAAGGGGCCGTTTCGCGTGCAATTATTTCAAAGAATACAGCAGCCGCCATTTGGAAAAAAGGGGTGCATCAGAAATTTTTATCCCCTTTCTTAAATTTTTTCGATCGATTGGTGGTTCCGAAACTAAAATTGTAAAATTTTCCAAGGATGCTCCGTAAAAAAAAAATCATTAGCGTTAATTAGGAATGATACGTACAAGTATTTTTGAAATTCGGATAATCGAAGATCATTCTCAATCGTAATGCTCAGTAATTGCCAACTTAAGAATGCCATTTTCGATTGAAAATAGTTGTTTTTCTTCTTTTTTTTTAGGTTTCTTTTTTTTTTTTGTTTCCGAGTGATCGAGCTCCGAAGACCTAACTAACCCTTCCATTTTAGTGTAAGTCGCGTAGTTCAGCTGCTCGCAATCGCTTCAGGGTAAAATAATTGTCGACGGGCGTGACTCTACTGCAAATCGTTATATATACCAGTTCCGCAATGCCGCTGGTGCACCACGCCTTTGGAGTTTCGCGGTCTCTCTGCAAGTCGAATAAAAAAAAAAAAAGAAGAAGAAGAAAACAAAAGAAAAAGAGAGATAAACGATGGAACGAAAAAAAAAAACAAGAAACAAACGGAACAAAAGTGCACGGCTACTTGCAGAATTCTGGCAACGTTTTCATTCCTGAATGGATTTTTAATTCCGAACTCTTATTGGTAATTAATTAATTAACGTTCGTATACGTTGGATAAAACTAAGAGGGTGGACGGGGGAGAGGTACGTGTAATGCATCCCTATTTTTTCTTTTGCCTCCTCTTTTTTTCTCTATAGTTATTTTATCCTATTTTTTTTTCTTCGCTCAAGACATTTTTCAACGTTTCCAATTTTTTCCTTCTTTTTTTTTGTTGTTATCGCTTCTTTGAAAATCAGTGAAAAGAGTGAGAATAGAAGAAAAAAAAGAGAGAAATAGAAAAAAAAACAGGATGGGAAGGACGATCGGGAACGAAAGAGTGGGACGAAAAAAATGAACAACTGCAGCCGAGCGGTTTTCATTCGAACAGGGAAAAGGCGTCACCCCGTAATTACCACGTCTCTAATCTCTTCTCGTCTTTTCCTGTATTACGGGGAAAAGAGGGGGCGAAGATAAGGGAATGGGTATGTGAGGCCGGGGGGATAAATCTTCGTTTTTCTTTATCGAGGGAAGATACGCGCTGAAACGCAGCGCCCGCGAATCCTGCAACACGACACCGCTGAACTTATTCAGGATACACCCATACAATAAGACACGCTGTTTTGCGACCGAGGATCAAAGAAAACCGCGCTTTGATATTTTAATATTTACTACGCGGTATCTACTTTTAACTCCAGCTTTCCCTTTTTTCCCTCTCCTCTCATCTTGCTTCTCTCTCTTCCTACCTCTTTTCATCGAATTTTTCCGACTGGACGGATATTATTGGAAACGTTATTCATGAAAATTAGGGCATCGAGTCGGAGTTGATGTATTAATTAAAAAGTGAAGTATAGCTAGTGAATTTTTAAAATGAATGGCGAGTCATCGGATAATTAGAAAAACTGAAAAGAGAATAATGAGAAGAGTCCCGTTTTAGAGGGAAGAGAGGTACATTGTGCCTGCGTATCTAAATTTTGGTTTAAATTTCAGACGCAAGATTGTTTTTCCTCGATAAAGAACGGTTAACGATTCTATTTAAATTCGATTTGTATGCTTCCTAAAAGGGGTCGACGAGTTTAGTGTTCTACGTTTCTCGAAAAAGGAGAGGGCAAAGAAGAGAATTGGAAAACGCCAGGCATTCCGGTTGATTTCGCGAGCAATCAAGGGCCGAGGGGGTGGTTTGAGGCTGGAAGAATTGCTATATAGAGATGAACCGGAAAGACGGTAAAGAATGAAACAAAAATCGAGAGAGAGAAAGTTCGTCGTAAAGATTGCTGCGAAGTACGCGGAAACAATAGAGCATTGAAAAATCGAAAACAATAAATGAAAATAGTAAGAAAAAAAAAAAGATGAAACAGTCAAAATACATCTGGGAAGAAAGTAGAACGAAAATAAGTAACGGTGATGGAATAAAAAAAAGTAACAAGGGGTACGGTGTAAAAGCACTGGAAAAGGGTGTTTCGACTGTAGAGGTTCGGCGGTGCTACTGATATCGCTTGGATAATAGTGGAACCAATATCTCGGCTTGGCTCACTACTTTCTTTTTCAAGTTTTCTTATTTTTATTCTCTCCTTTACCTATCGCCGATTGAAAAGTCAATTGGAAGAATAGTTGCCAATAGACGCCAAAATAAAAAGCATTCGAACAGAAAACTATTTCTATGAAATATATCTATCTGTCAGACGGATTCCAGAAAATGCTTAAATCTCACATTTTTGCTGTACCGCTAAAATAAATTCGCCCTCTCTATTAGATTCTTCCTCATCCTCCTCGGAATCTAATTATTACTATAGAATTTTCTCCGCTTTTGCCTGCAGCAAAAGTGGGGCGTACCAAAATATTTATTGCCGCAACAACTAATAAAATTTACCGAAGAATTCTCACGATACAAGCATTTTGAAATTTCAGAAGATGCGCTTCTCTCGAAATTTTTCACCTCTAATAAGGCAGTGGTTGATTTTTTTTTATCAATTCTCTCGAACGTCCTTGGCGAAAGCTCTTATCCTGTAATAAGGTGCCAAAAAATCTGAAGGAGCAAGAAAATGTAAGAAAAAAAATTGAGTACTTTCTTAAGCCGGTCTAATATCGATACAACGCCTCTTTGAGGATCCACATCTTTTCCTCATTCCATTGAATTATGACCTTTACCCAACTAATTCGGCCAATCGCCTGTAGAGATTTTCTGTTAAAATGTAATATTTCTCGATTTCATCAGGCGTCGGCACTTTGCTTTCGAAGATTTTCTTTCTTATCCTTTTCTTTTTTTTTCTCTCATCTTATGTTTTTCTTTTTCATTTTCTTCCATCTCTCTTTCCCCTCGTCTCTCTCTCTCTCTCTCTTATCGAGCTTCCGAGATAGGCTCAAAAGTTCATCAAAGCTCTCAGACGGAAATGCCGCCTTGGCTCATCGACGAGCTTCGAAACTGGCACTCAAAGCTATGCTTGTGTATCGTAGGGAGAAAATATTCTCGGTAACAAGGTTTTATCAATATCCCTAAACCGAGGTAACGATGACAAGGACGAAGGATACAACCGGAGAGCAGGGGGCGAGCTTTTGCCATTAGAGATTCTCCGCGTATAGAACGATCCATACAGGAAAAAAAAAAAAACAGAATCAAGGAGAGGGATGAGTTTTGGTAATATAGCAAAAAGCTATAGTATAGAACCCTTCGTGAGAAAACACGAAACCACTTCCCAGAAGGAGTGTAAGTTGCTAGCCGATTTTTTTAGAACGGCTTAAAAAATCCCTTGCTGAGATAAAATTCAGGATTATATCTACTCCGTATTAGAATAGCTGAGAAGTATCTTCGAGGTTACATCATGTATTTGTTTTTCTTGGAGAACGTTCAGTATGAACCTCGAGACATGTTACATTTGACTCTGGTCCATTATGAACGTTTTTTCTGATCGTTTCTTCCTTTTTCTTCACCATCGGTTTCTCTCGTATTCCGTAGTAGTGTGACTATCGGTTTTTTTTATATTTTTTTTTTTCTCCGTATACACTTTTTATTTTTGTCTGCGTTCACACCTTTTTTGGTCCGCAATCTCGCGGTTGAATACGTCTGAAAAGACGACAACGCAGTAACGGTGCAGCGGCAGCAACAGCAGCAGCGTAGGTCGCCACATCTTCTTCTGTACGTATAATAATTTTATCTCCTATACCGATCGAACAGTTTCGTCGAAGTCATCGGTATTGTGAACGGATCTGTACGGGCATAAATTATATACGTCTGAGGAACTTGATCCGTTGTAGCTAAAAACTCGTATATACAGGGTGGGTCACTCCAAGTGTCGAGAATGGGCGGGGCTTAATAGGCTTCTTTCAATGAACAGCCTGGTTGGGTAGCTGTTGATATTTCTTTCCTGTAACAAGAAATCTTATCTTGTGTTCTCGTAATAATTTTGGTCAACCAAATTCTTTTAGTTGTTGATTGGCCGAAGGGGCGGGGCTTCGTTCCTATTTAGTCCTGCCCATTCTGGACACTTGGAGTGAGTCACCCTGTATACCCACCTTGGATGTAACGTATACCGTTACCTTTTAGAAAATTTTACAGACAATGTTGGCTAGAGGGTTTCAGGACGAAGTATCGAGGATAAAGGATAAGGGATAAAGCAAAAGGAGCAGGAGCTGGTCGTTCGTTCTTTCCTTCGAAGGGGAAATTGTTTGTAGCTTTATTTCAGCTCGTAAAAATCTAAATAAAACTCTTCACCCAAACGTGATATGCGGCGATACGTCTGAAATCGTTAGAACGGGAAACGTACGTAGTATGAAACATCCTTCGTCGACTCGGCCATTTCGGTTGCTCAACCTTTCGGATATTTTTTTTTCTTCATATTTTTGGTTTCCAAGTACTTGGAATAGATTTTGGAATAACAAATTTTTCGACGAATGCAGAATTAGTAGTGACACGATTTGTTTTAATGAAAAACACAAAAAAAAAAAATGTATCACCATCTTCGGGAAGACGTCTAGACCTCGTAAAAAAAGAGAAAACGAAAAAAAAGAAAAGAAGAACCGGCATTAAAAGTGGCGCCAACGATTTCCAAGTGTAAAAGATTAAATAGTTGGAATAATGTGAAAGACGCGAGGATCAAAAATGTGCAATCGCTCGTGAAATACTTTCGATAACTTTATTTGCTTTTGTTGCCGTCCGCATTCCGCACCGTGCAGTGTATTATATCAGCAACCTTTTTTCTTTTTTTTTTACTACCGTTATGTACATTATATACAATTCTCTTTTCATATCTTTCTTCTTTTTTTTTTGGTTTTCTCGTTACGTTTACGCAAACTTTAGTCAGACTTTGGTAACATTCTGAAAATTACACGAGTTTCAATGGCAGTGCAGTACGTCCACTCGATATTTGTCTATGATCAGCGGTCATACAGTCACCCTTCAAACGTATTAGTACTGTCTGGATTGGGTGGTGCACACAACGCTCGAACAAACTCCCCCGGCAATTAATTTCAACATTTGATCCCGTCTCTTCGCTCTCTCGCTCTCTCTCGTCACTCTGTTTAGTTTGTTTCTCTCTTGACGCCCGGAGAGAGAGAAAAAGAGAGGGAGAGAGGGATCGGAAGGGTTATTCCTCTTTCTCCTTCTCTCTCACTCTGTGTCGCGCACGCTTTGACGGAGTGCAAGGTGACAACCAGCCAACCAACCACCCAACCGGTGAGCCAGCCAACCGCTGCTCCTCAACGTTGAACCTTTGTGCCCACCTTCCAGCCAACCCTTTTTTACCCCCCTTCGTACCAGCTTTTGTCCTGGCGAGAACAAAACGCGTGTAAATTGGCACACCCACCAATAGAGAACCCCCACCTCCCTTCACTGGTACTACTACCACCACCACCACTGCCGTATTCAACTACTACCACTACCACTACTACTCTTCTTCGTACCTACGAACCTTCGCACACTATTTTACCGACAACTATAATACGTGGAACTTCATGTGAGATGGTGCAAAACTGAACGACGTGTGCGCGGAAAACCTTCGAGTGCCAACGGGGTGTGAATTTCACCCTTTATTTCGTCTCGCTCTTCGAACGGCCTGGCTGTGTACCGTAGTCCTACGGCAATGCACTCCAAAGCTCCGTAACGCTGCTGCTGCTGCTTTTCCACTTTCGAGCGAAAATGTTGAATCCGGCTACCGAATAACCCAGAGAAATTGGGCCAACCACTCAGAAATATAAGACCAGAAATGGGCCGGGATGTACCGAACAAACACGATTGCATGAATGAAAAATTTTTCCCACTTCATCCGCGGTGATATACTTTCTTCATCGATCGATCCTGACGAGACTTTTGACCGGATGAAATTCGGCATTAGGATCAAATGAAAGTTGCGTTTTCTTATATTGTCCTTGGAAAGGAATAATTCCTTTTGGTTTCAACGAGGTGCTGGATTTCCGCGCACAGCATTTACGGCAAACGAGACCAAGAATAAGAAGACGAAGAAGAAGAAAAGGGAGACAAAACATAATTAAAAAAAAGTTGAAACGCGGCTGTGGAACAAGTATAGAGTTCCATTTTGTGTGGGTGGTGGTATTATACGTATAACGCACGTATATATGCAGGTAAGGTAAATCTGCGCTCTGGGCAACCTAATCCGCGTCCAATTGTTTGGAGTGCCTCAATTATGCTAATGAGACGTTGCACAGCATGCAGCATGCGGCACCAGAACCACCACCTACCATCCACCATCTACCATTTCATCGGGACGAAAGCAGCGATTGCCCGAGGAATGAGGAGGATTTCTGTCGAATCATCACTTATCCCGAGGAACTGGACCAGACTCAACAGTCCACAGTCTACTACTCGCCATTAAAGTCCAGTTTAAAACTACCCTCAATTTCCACCTACCCGCCCGGCAGCCAACGCTCTGTTATATGCCCCGAAGGTGGGACCAAGAGTTGGACTTTCATACTCTACAGTCCGAACAGTGTTCGCTGCAATTTGCCGCAGACCATTGGCCAATGATGTGCTCATCGCTGCGGTGGCTCTGCTTTCTCTCTGGCTTCAGCGTCTCACTTCGTGTCGCATCTAGCATTCTTTTTTCTTTTTTCTATTTTTTTTACTCAACGATGTTCAGACGAATCGCTGTGGGATTATGGTGGATTTTTTTTCCTCCTGTTCTCCGTTCTTTTTTCAATATATTCAATCTCGGAGTTCATCGTATGAATAAAGAAAAAGAGTAGAAATTGCATCACGAGTGAAGCGTGACACGCGCAGCTGACGCATTGCATCGAATACACAGCTATATGTGGTGTGCATACGACTACCACGAAGAGGAGAATTGAAGTACATATGATGCATACACTGGTTTCATTTCAACCCTATACTGCTCCGTACCCGAGTTCGCACGCTTCGTTCTCCCTCCCTCTGTTTCAACCCGCTCTTCTTTTTTTTTTCTTTTTTTTAGTTTCTTTCTCTTTTTCTTTTTCACTTCCCTTCGTCGGTACCACCAAGTTTCTCACTCACTCGCTCACTCACCCTCTCGTCCTAAGCTTCTGTTTCACAAAACCTCTCGTATTATACACATGTGCATCTCTTTCCGTTCCTGTCTCTCCTTCTCCCTCTTTTTTCTTTTTTTCTTTTTCTTTTTTTACATACACACCATTTTCTAGACGTGTAAAAAACACACGCGCGCAAGACTGAAGTTGCTATATATATATGTATATATAAATATGTATGAATAGGTATGTGATATCCTCGGCATTCATAGGTGACAACTTCCGAGATCATTGACCTCAGCACTGGCGGGTGCGATTCAACGATTTCTTTTGCTTTTCCTATAAACGTGACGTAGGGACGAACGGTGGAGATCTGAATCGGTTGCGGAGTGGATCCATAGAAATTGGGCTGAAACTGGAAACGATGCAAAGAAACATGGGAATCTTCGTCGAGTCAAGTTCGAAGAAAAAATGGACAACGAAGAGATTAGCGAGAAAATGACCGATCTTCGAAAAATCGAGATGTGGAGAAAAAATAGAAGGAAGATTTCGGCTGCGGTGAATTCGGCGGATACACGTGAACTCGAGCCATGGAAATTAGGCTGAAATTGGAAACGGTACAGAGAAACATGGGAATCTTCGTCGAGTCAAGTTAGAAGAAAAAATGGACATCGAAGAGGTTGGGGAGAAAATGACCGATCTTCGAAAAATCGAGATGTGGAGAAAAAATAGAAGGCGGATTTTGGCTGCGGTAAATTCGGCGGCTACACGTGAACTCGGTTTGGTAATTTCCGTTAAGGGTTGAATCTCTGGTGGCAGGACAGCCCGGGATTAGTTTTCATATTGAAATTATGCTGGAGAGAGGTCGGATAGTGTGAGTTTCCAATTCGCATTGCTTCGACACGAATCACGATCAGAAGCAGGATTGAATCTCGATTAATTCCGTACCACCTGTACGCAGTATAGTATTCGCAGTTCGGTTCCGGGTGAATGTATATATATAGTAATAATATTATATATATGTATAGCACAGTATGGCGGTCCAGAGTCATAGGTGCAGGACGGATGAAAACGAGGGGGTCAAACGTCCCTGCAGGGTAAGGGAAAGGGGGGAAAAGGTCCACAGTCGGTTTAATCGGAAAGAAATGTGAAAATGTGGTTGAGCGTTGATTGGCTGAAACACATTTACCGGGCGTTCTCCTCCTCCTCTTTATCCTCATCGCTTTCCAACTGTGTATACGTACCGAACAGGTTGGTATATATATATATATATATGTGTATCTGTGTATATCTATATCACATCGCGAAACTCTATTAACTCCTAAAAATAGAACGACCAACCGATAACAATTCCAACCCCCGCTAGTAATTTGTTTTTTTTTTCTCTCTTCTGCTTTTTTTTTTTGCTCTCTATATACCGATCATACGATCGTCCAAATACTCTATGCGATTCTGTTACAGCTGCTATCGCGGACGATCTTATGCGTCTATAGACATTCCATTTCACGTTAATAAAATATCACAACTATAAATCCAAAATACTATCCTGCAGAGATTGTTATTTATAATCCATCCGTATATGAATCTATACGTATATGTATATCTGGATATCAAATTCTACTCGTTAATTAAACGTCCTTTTCAATCAACCCCCCACTACCACCGAACGACTGTTCAGTTATCCGCCATTTTGTTCTCGTATCCATTTCTATAATGCATGTGATCTTGAAAAAGGAAAAAAAAGAACACATCACACACGAATGCTTCGAGGAAAAATATATTATATATATTATTCGGGTTATTGGGAGGTATCGAACCGCGAACAAGTTTTTCTTGTCGAACATTGATAGGTTATGTGCTACAAAGAATATTTTCGTTGAATCCTGAAGAACAAAAAATTGGAATGAAAATTCGGTTCAATTACCTCATAAGCTCAGTTTGTTAAGCCCCGACCGTATCATTAATTGTCTGTCCACCGCGGGCGCGAAAAGCCTTCGGAGGATTTTGTTACAAGCAAAACCATAAACTTTGAAATACCAGAAGCTGGTATAACATTTCGAATATCAAGTAGACCGCGGGACGATAAATCGTCGCGTATAATACGGTGTACTAATTTGTTTCTTTGCAATATTCTCCTCGCTTGCGTAATCAAATTACAACTCTTTTTTTTTTTCTGATTTCAGGTAAGTGACTCCACGTGTGTTTTTTCTCCGTTATTTTTTCGAACCCGCGCAGCATTCGATGGCCGCAAGGGTGAAGAACCGGAGATCGGTACGGTAAGACTTGACTCCTCGTCCGTGAAGCAAGTAAAGTGGGAGTCGGAGTCGGAGTCGATTCGAATCTACTGTTTTACCAATTCCCCTTGAAAGTCTGGCCCAGCTAGCAGCAGTCAGAACTACTGTACTTCTATACCTAGCCAAGCCAGCTAGCTAGCTAGCCGGTAAGTTTACCTTTCAATTAATCAGTCTCCGTGGCGAGTGCCGGCTAACTGCCAACTATCTACCCATTATCCACTAGAGAAGTAATTGGAAGCCAAACTTATTATACGAACGTTGTGAAGACGGATTAAAACGAGTCTCCTCAAAAACCGCAACTAACTTTTTTTTTTCATCCCGATATAAAATATCGAGAGAAAAATAATACGAAGACTCGCTGTATGATCGTTGAAGGGAGATAATAATTATTGTGTCGCGTGTTCTTTCGCTCGTTAGCCGCTCCCCAAATTACTATTGATTGGACACAATTTTTACGTGTTTTTTTCTTTTTTCTTTCCTTCTATTTTCAACGTAACTATCAGGTTTATTAAATAACTTTTCATACAATATTATAACGTTGACGAGAAAACACAGGTCAGCTCTCAACGGGATCGTGCAGAGGTGTACATTGCTGGTGTTCCTGCCTAGGTATATACACGTGTTTGAAATTTTCAATTAATTTCCAGTAAAGTGCTTTTTAATTATGCGTGTAAATTAATTATGTAACATTTCGAATTATTGAAAACAGAATGACCGATGAAATCGACAATTTCACCGTACACATATACAGGGTGAGTTATTTCAAACTCCGAGATTGGGAGGAGCTTGATTTGGCTCGACCTCGACTCGACATCCTCATTTATCGAGCATGCTAGATTTTTGCGTCAACTCCCCCCATTTTTCTAGCAGGCGGCGCGTTGACCGGGCAAGAAAATCAAACGAAGCTCCTCCCGTTCTCGGTGTTTGAAATGACTCACCCTATATATTATATTTGGTGGTTCATGAAATTTAATTTACATCGTGATATGCGCGTCCGAAATTTTGTATTCATTTCTGGCGATTACATGTCCTCTAATTTTCGTAGATAACTCGCGTTATTGAGATAAAATTTAACAATTTTAGTCGCTTCACATTACAACTGTCACAACGTGAAGCACCGCCCCACGCGATCATTCGAAATGACTGTTTTATCACATCAATTAAAATACAAACGACTATGAGCGTAAAAGCGATACGAACTTTTCCAACGCCTATTTTGGAAAAAAACATTTTAATGAATTCCTATCGAATGAGGGAAGTGTGCCGAAAATCTTACGTACGTATATTTTCTACAGCGAAGCAACCGTACGGAGGTAAATCGAGAAATCTGTTTCTTAAAAAATCCCATCCCCTAGAAAGGACGAATATACCTACGACCGGATGAATCTCTAGGGTAAAAGAACGTTTCGTTTTCTCTGTAGGAAAGATTCGTGTCTTGAATCTGTACAGCGTGATTCTAACAGCAAGCGTGAATGTCAGGCGACTTTCCGCATTGCGGAGGAACTTCTCTCTCTCCTGATCCAAGAAGAAAAAAAAAAAAATCAAAAGTACAAGAAACGTCAGAAAATAAAAAAACACTACCGTTGATATTAAAATCGGCTGTAGTTATCGCTAACGACTTTCTCTCTCGCTCTGATCGAAGTGGTTCCGCCGTACAGACTCAATTTTTCAAGTCATGTAAATGGGTGAATTATAAACGTTGGGGGGGGAGGGGGGGGGAATACTCTTCTAAATTCTGGGTATTACCGAATAACGTAATCTGACTTATATTAGATTACCTTAAAGGTTCGGAAAAAGCTTGTGCTTCTGCAGTTTTCTTCGGGAAATTGGAGGGGTCCATTAAAATTATATTTCAAGCTCCTTCCTAGTAATGAAATTTTTCGATAATTAAGACCGGTCAATTATCTCCACGGTAATTATTATTCCGCCAGCAACGTTGAGGGAGGAAGGAACCTGAAAAGAAAAACGAAAGGAAAAAAAAGGAGGATACATAATTTCACGCGGCGTCGTATCTTCGAACCCGCAGCAGGCAAAAGTATAATCGACCTTCAGGTGGTGGTGAAATAAAAAAAAAAGAAAAACAGTTTTCAGATCCGATATCGTAGATTATTTTTGCATTTTCATGATGGGTAGCAACCCCCCCTCTTCCGATGAAGCTTCTTCTCGTACCCCGAACAAAAAAAAATTGAGTGAAAAAAAAAGTGACGATAACAACAGTGTTAATAATGATAATACTCTACGTCGTTCGAAGTGTGAAAATTTGAGGGTGGGGGTTGAGTACCGAAAGGGTTGATATCATCCCCCTTTAGTTTATTTCTTCCCCCTTCTTTTTTTTTCTTCATCCCCCTTTTTTTCTGCCGCGTTATATTTACCGCTGCCGCATCTCATCTCCGAAAACGTATATATAAAGAAGCTGAAGAAGAGGAGTTCTTTTTTGAAACTGCTTGCTCGTATATATTTAAAGGGTGGTGGTGTTGGAAGTGAGACACTTTATACGTACGGGGATATAGAAGCTGAGGAAGAAACGCCGGTGAAAAAAGCATTTGAAACAAAAGGCTGAAGCGAAGCGATGGAAAGAGGGTGAGAAAGGAGGAAGGAAAAGAGAGGCGGGGGGTTCACCCCCATTATCATAATTTTATTCAGGAGTGAAAAATCAGTCTCATGTCCCGCTTTGCCCTCGACCTGGACACAATGGAGGCGCACGGTCGACGGCTATTGTCCACCCTCGTTTCACCCTCCTCTGAAAATCCTCCCCCGGCGCGCGGCGGTTCCATCATAACCCGGGATTAATCCATTCTGATACCCTTAATCCCGATAAGAGTCATTTAGGACCTGGTATTCCTTTTAATAATCATTCAAAAAATTCGAACCCTCAGTTTATCGGAGGTACACAAAGCCGATAAACAAAAGCAACGGCTGGTGTCTTCTTTTTCTTTCTTTTTCTTCTCATTCTTCCATTTTTCTATTTTATTATCATCAAAATGTCTACGTATTCAATGTCCGTCAAATTTATAATAGGTGATGCCAAAAATTTCATTATACAAGGGAATCGGTTCACAGGGTCTTGACGGGTGAAAAACCTTGAATTTGCAGAACCCAATTTTGGCAATCCTTTTTTTTTCAATTAGTTGGGAGAATTTGGAACTCAAATTTCTTACGATCACCGGCAGAGACTATTCGTCTATACAGGAAGATTGGCTGGTATTTCCGCCCACCCTGTAGCTAGTGAATGGACAGAGAAAGAGGAAGAAAGGAATGAAGATAAAAATGGGGGAAAATCCACCCCATCGAGTTGCAGCAAGTATTCACTGCACCAAACACTTGATTCGAACCCGATTTAACCCCCATGTACTAAACTTCTTTTTACCATCCAGATTCTATTTATTATGTATATATACGTCTTATATAAATGTGTATAAATATATACCTATACTGCACGGAGGAATCCCGGCGTAACCCTCCGGATATTCGGTTGGTTCACTTCACAGTGGTGAAATTTTCTTGGCCGTTATATAATATGGAGGTTCACGGAGGGTTAAAGGAGAGAATTCGAGTCGCGAATATAGTACCGTTGCAGAAGCGATTCTTTTATGTAGGTATATTACAGCGAGTGAGAGGATAAGAAGAGAAAATGTGGGGGGGTGGGGAAGGTCGACCCAGGAACCATGGTGGTGGCGATGCAGATGGCAGCTTTGACGTTCGAGGGTAGAAGGTGAAGAAAAAGAGAATGCGAGAAAGAGATTGGGGAAGGAGGAAGAAAATAAGAAAGAAAGGAAAGAAGTTTCAGTCAAAAAGAGGAACTGGATGGATGCCGCCGCCGCCGCCGCCGCTGCTGCTGTAGGTTGGTAGGTATTATATATATATATGTATATGTATATATATATATATATACATGCGCCATACTTTACCTATCCGGTGTACGACACGCTTTGAGTGGAACGCCGCCCCACCGACGACCGGGTCAAAGGAGATGACGCAGTACACGGGTCGAGCTGTGTAGGCCAGTAGCCAGAGTTTCTTTACGTTTCTTCGTGCTTCACTTTTTTCATTTTCCTTATATTTTTTTTTGTTTCTTAGTGTATTTTTTTTTTCTCTCTTTCTTTCTTTCAACCTCCCTACATCGTACTCGATAGGCGTCACGCGCACCTCGCTGAACTTTCTTGACACGAAGTGAAAATAAGAATTTTGAACAAAGGGAAAAGCGAAAATATAGGCGTGCCGGGACTCGTGTGTGGGTCATTGAAAGAAAAATTCGACCTCAAAAATGTTGACCGGAAAATAAGGAACATTCGCTGTGGGGAATTTTGAAACCCGTGAATTTTCATCTGGGAATGATATAAAGTCTTTACTTGTTTCTTTTACTCTCATTCTTCGTTTCGATGAAAAATTCGAGACGGCTGATAATCATAAATGTTTCGAGTGTGTCGGGGGCGGCGGGGAGAATTTTTGAAGGTTTTAGGAGAGCTGGAAGAGCGGCAGAAGACAGACGGACGGACAGGAGCTTCGAGAGGATCCTACGGGCTTAACGCGTCCGCGTAATCTCTTCATCCCTTATCCCGTTGCAGGGCAGACGTTTTCTCTTGTAGTTTTCTATATCTAGGATATCTGTAGATACATACACACAAATGTATCTATATGTATACATTTGTGAGCTTTGCGAAAAGCGCTGGGGATTCAAACATGGACAAAAAAAAAGAAACAACAAAAAAAAGAACACACATTTTCCGTACCATATTCCACCTACCGTCCAACTGACCTCACGAAATTTCGTTTTCTATACAACGTTTCACCTACAGCGCAGATTTCATGCATGCGAAGCTAACCTAACCTTTTATATTAGCCCGACGTCTGTCTTCACGCAGGAATCGCCGAATTATGATGGGAAAGAGATAAGAGAAAATAGAATGAGATAAAAACCGTATGAATGAAGGAACTGGAGAAAAAAAAAGAACGAGAAAGAGAAAGTGAGAGAGAGAAAAAAGGTCATGTGCTACGGGGCCTCCTCTTTGGCCCCAGGGGTCTTTGTTATTACCTTCGGCAGAAAACTGCCTACCCGCTAAGCCCGCTTCGGAGGGGGTCCTCATCTACCGGGCGTGACAACGGGAACCCTGAAAATAAAAAGCAAACTTTACGGGCCCCTCTTCCCGCCCCTTCCCCAAACATATTTTTCCAGCTTTTTTTTTTTCTCTCTCTACAGGCATTAGGTCACGTCAAATTTCTTACGAATTTCATTAGGTGTACGTGAAAATAAAACGACGACCGTAAGAGACAAGTCTACACAGGATATTCGGTCCTTCGAACGATTGGAAGAGAAAAAAAAACAAAAAACTGATCAACGACGATCGTCGGCTAGGTCGATTAACTTTTAAAAAGAAAGCTTCGGAAAATCCATTTCATTCTCACAGACATTCTTGGCTTCTTCCCTAAAATTTTTTCATCCCGTTTTCCCAAACGATCACCGGGTACGTTATACGTATAAAACCCCAAGGAGTTTTCGGGACGGGTGCGTAGGGGTTGAGGGAAAGGAGGAAGCGTGTATAGGAGTTGGTGGCATCAACGGGATGCCCCGTGGTGTCCCGAATTAATATAATTATTTATTGCTTCTTCGTCCTCGAGAATCCTACCGGTTCTTCTTTCAGCACCCTTTTTATTTCTTCTTCTTTTTTTTTCCTCAACCCTCCCGATGCGCGATTCTCTTCGCATATATTACATATACGTACCTACGTATATGTATATAATATATTATCATTTGCGTCATTATTATTTCGAACGTGATTATCATTACAAGATGATTACGCAGCTTTTATATACACACCACATCATATATGAACCACCTCGTTATATTTAACAATTCATCCCCTCGTTCCCTCGAACATGTATTCGCGTACATAACGTCGCTATAAACGAGATCGTCTCGCTCGTCGACCGAAATAATGTAGAAAAAAAAAAAAAAAAAAAAAAATTAAAGAAAATAAAAGAATCAAAAAAAAAAGTGCCGGAAACCAAAATTAAAAGAGTATGTTCCAGAATCGAAAAAATCAAAATAATAATTCGTTACCAGTCGTAGCGAGGAACTTTATTATTATACTGAAAAATTTTTTACCATTATCTGAATAATTAGGTACTACTACTTTTAATTAATTTTTAATTTTAATTTTTTTTTTACGTAGTATACATCAAAGTAGAGGTGGGTAACTATGAAATATATTATTAGCGAATAGGTCAGGTATACGTATACTGAGTAATGGGAACGTCGAAGGGAAAGGAAGCGCGGAGTAGAGGGTCGAGGTGGGGGGGGGGGGGGGGGGGGAGAAGGATATCGTGAGGGAATTGAAGGTGCGCTGCTCGGTGTAGTAAGCATAAGGGGTTGAAATCTGAATTGCAAATGGGCACCAACCTCTGTCCCACTCAAATCAGTTTCACTTCAAGTTCGAGCCATCATTCACCCGCTCTGCCGGGTTTGTCGGGACTAAAGGACGCGAACAGGGTCAAAGGGGATTCCCTGTTCCACGTTTCTCAACCTCGAACCTACACCAACCCCATATCTCCTATCCGCCTTCGAGGTAGAATCTCTGATAATAGTTAATTAAATTTACGCATTTGTTACGATCAACCCCCCCTATCCCCCCCGTTTCACGTTCGCAGGACGTACTAGGATCCGTAACAGTTACTCAATTATAACGATATATACATGTGACAAATTAATATAGAGCGTTGTTAGTTGATAAAAATAGAAAGAATAGAAAAAAATATGAAATATTTCCGAATTTCACCGTCCGCGAGTTGAAATGAAAAACAAAAAAAAAAAGAAAAAACTATATATTACATGTTTCCGATTGGAGGATATGAAGGAATGAAAAAATATGTAGGTACGTACGTGTACGTAGCGGTGGAAAAAAGTGTTGGGAAATCAAACGAAAACTGGGTTAATTGATTGTTGAAAAAAAAAAAAAAAAAAGATAAGTGGAAAGAAAAAAGGAAAAAAGAAAAAGAAAAAATCTTAGAAGTTGAGCGACTGCCGGCGCTTTCTTTCCACAGAATCTTTCGTACCTTTTCTATCTGTTCCTTCTCTCTTTCTCTCTCTCTCTCTCTCCTTCTAGCTGTTTCTCCGACCTGCACGTATTTAATATCAAGTTGCCCGTTACTACGTTACCGGCGTAGGTATAACGGCTCACTAGCAAATTAGCTCGAACAACTGCAACGTGGGGTACGTGGCCCCTCCGATTAATTTACGCCCCCCCCCCCCCCTCTCCGCCCTCTGCCCCCGGCTCACCCCATCCTTCGGCCCTCAACTACCTCGCGAACCTTCTCAACATTCTAATAACGCTTTGAAACAGGAATGTATAAAAAAAAAAAAAAAAAAAAATTTCTAATAACCATATTATATACGCGGTGTTGAAAATTCTATTGATCATATCGAAATCTGAACAAACTTTTCTCCACCATCGTCGGTCGTAAAAAATGCATGTATAGATTTTATGAACGTTTTTTTTTTTTCAATTTTATAAATTGAGAATGACAACAATTTTTTAGTGTTACGGAATAAAAGTGATCGAAGTCTCTCCGTTGGTATTTAACTATAATAAACGTCGCGTGCAAACGTCTTACGGAATTTCGTTTCGTCGCTGCAGAGTAGATATAAATATATATACGCGCGTATTAATGCGTGGAGAAAAAAATTGAAGAACAAAAAAGAAAAAACGAGAAACAAAAAACAGACGGACGGCACAACGACGAAAAAAAACAAAAAAATTCTGCGCTCGGGCATGGCCTTTACACCTTTTTATAATGCGTGTATTCGTACATGGGGTATACCCGCACCTTGGTGTAAAAGGGAATTAGGTACTCGCAATAAAATAAAGTACTAATATACGAGACGCCCTTCACCCTTATTTACGTACCTACCTCGTATATATTTATATATATACGTGTATAAAACTTGCTTTTATACTTTCAGAAATAATTAACAAATCACACGCGCGCCGAGATACCGATCTCAGAACTAAATTCTCAACCGCTCATCCGTTTTTCTTTTTCTCTTCTTTTCTTTTCTTTGTTTTTGTTTCTTGGCTGCACAGATTTTTTGCTCTTCCGCTTTTCGCACAGTTCGGGGGGGGGCTGCAGGTGTCGATGAATATTTATTGAGAAACATTCGGATTATTTTATTCTTTTTTTTTTCTTGTATCCTTTTTTAACTAATTTGTTTTTTCTTCCTGTTTTTCTTCAATATTTTTTTCTCCACGTCAAAGTTACTCAGGAAGTGATACCGTAAAGCGAACACGTATATTATATGGCGGGATATTTGCAATTTATATTTCAACAGTTACTGAACTTTATTATAACTTAAATCACCTGCTACCATCACGTATCAGAGCAGTATGTTATTTGCAAAGTAGTTACTTTTAACAAAAGCACAAGAGAATATAAGGTGTCGGATTTCACACATTTATTACTTCAATATAAATGTACGTAAAGTGAGACGAAACGACAAAAAAAACGTGCGTAGAAATGAATCACGTAGAAAATTATATGCGCGTATTTCAATTTTCACTTTACCGTCATTAATTATTATTATCAGCAACGGCGCAGATATATATCGAAGTTGAGGAAACTACAAGGTCGGAGAAAATCTGCCCGAAGTGAACGAGAGCAGCTCACTTATTGGATTCGAAATAATTTACATATGTAGGCAACGAGTAAACCCGATGCGAAAGCAGCCTGCAGTAGAGCAATAAGTGGCTTCCTCAGCTATTAAGTAACTACATACCCTGCCGACATCACTTCATATATCTACCGACTGAGACGTAAAGTTTCTGTATAAACATCATTAAAATTTAAACCCTTCCCCCCCCCCCCCCCATCGCCCCTCGACAACCCCTTAATTTTCACCGAACAACTTCTTCTTCTTCTTCTTCATGGTTTTAGAATCCGACGATTTGCCGTTCAGGAGAATTGTTTAGAAATGTACATTTTCATTTTCCCGTTTTTCAAATCATCGTGAAATCCAAAAAACCATGTTTTCGATGCCTGGAACTTGAGTAATTTTCTCTATCGCTCGACCGATCCTGTTGTTGATTGCCCTTCTCTCTCTCGTTTTTTTTCTCTTCATATTTCTATGGTTCGGTTTATCACCTGTACGTACCACACGTCAAAATGAGTATTGAACATGTCCACCGGGTTGGCCACCATCTGGTATAACAATGAGCGGGAAAATTTACATAGTAAAACGAACAGCTGCTTTAGTCCGTCAGAGAAATGAAAATTCACAGCATGCTAGTTTGCAATATTGTAGATGAAGGTCCTCCTCTTTTCTCCCCCCTCCCCTCCCTCTCCTCTCATTTTTCGCACACAGTTCATAATAATTTCATATTTCACGGCAGACAATACGGCTCCATCCGGATCATGTTGTCATTTGGCGGGGGCGATGGCTCACCGCTTTTCATCTTTCTCCACACAGTTATTTTTCTCTCTCTCTCTCCGCATGCATTTACGCGATAGAGAGCCGGAGTAGTCCGGGTTCGAAACAAGAATTTGCAAAAAAAAAAAAACAAAAAAATTCACGTCGAGTTAATAGAACAATCGGAAAAAGAGTAAAAAGAAATGAAGAAATCCCTGAAAACCGAAAACGGAGAGAGCAAAAAAGCCCGGCGAAAAAGCGTTTGATATTTAAAAATTATATCGTCCCGCCTCTCTGTTGATAGCGGACCATTGTTACCTAGTACCGGACTGTTTCCCTGCTTTTTTATACGTATAGCTTGCCGCTTTCGTTCATTCGTTCGTCAGTTTGTCCGGCGCGCGTATTCATTCCCCATTATTAATATTTTTAATTAAACCCCTACAAAGGACACTGGGGGCGGGGGGAGGGGGGGGAAGTGGCGGTTACCCCCCGTAGCGACTTTTGTAGCTATAATATAGGCATGGGGGGGGGGGGGAAGGTTCCACGGTGACTGTGAGATTGCGAGTATGAGGAAAATATTTCGTTTGATAAAAAAAAAGAAATGAAGTTCGAAAAAAAAAAAAAAAGCAGCAACTGGTGGGACTTCCGCGCTTTTCATTAACCATCCGCTTATATTCGTTGCGGGACTCGATATTTGATGAAGTTTTTTTCTTTCATTCATATACGCGTACCGTATCACGTTACTTACACATCTAATTTGATTGGAGGAGAAAAAAAGGGGTCGAAAAGAAACTTTATTTGTTAACTTTGACTCGAATCGAAAATTAACAGAATAGGTATATAATATGCAGAACTTGAATCGGTCGAGGACTTTCTTTTTGTGTTGGAGAAACGAAAAAACGAAACAGAAATGATAAAAGAAAATGAAAATAGATAAAGGAAAAAAGAAGTTGGACGATGAAAGCACTTCGCGGTAGCTAAAACGGTTGCGGATCAGCGGGAGGTACGAGTTTAGTGGATGGGATTTTTAGACAACTCGTCGGTGATGGAAGACTTGAGATATCCCTGAATGATATTGTAACATGAGGATGGGTTATAACGTACCCTGTAGGTTATAATGAGGTGCGAGGTGGTCCCCATGGCTGGTCACCAGAGATAGCGGTCAGCGTTCACTTAATTGGCCCAAACCTCATCCTTCCTACCTCCACCCCATAGGCACTTCTCCAATAACCCTCGATCGACCTACATATTCCTTCCGCGACTCGATCATTTTCGTTACCTTCATAATTTGACGGTGAGAATTTATGCGCTCGCATACCTCATATATACATGGAAAAAGAATTTTTCGTTAATTAATACTTGCAATGAGGATTCAAGGTCTTGGATCCTTTTTTTCTGTTTGGAAGATGGTAATGATTCCTTGCGCAATGGGGGTAAAAATTTTAGAAAGACGTTTACCGCTACAAAGTGATGAAGGGATCGCCGAAGGAGTTGATTCGTGGTTATGACGACGAAGACGATGATGATGATGATGATGATGATGATGATGATGATAATGATCATCATCACGATGATGAGGATACCTCGAGGATGCGGTAACGGGATTTGCTTGCGAGTTAACGGCTACTCTCTGGTGCAACGATCATGAACTCTGTCTTGAGAATTTGCCGCTGGCAGTTAGGAGTGCGATGCCTGTGAGCCGGCCAATCGACTGCTATATATATCTACGTATAGGATATAGAGGATTGAAGATGATATGGGTTCGGGTACGTGACTTATACTGCAACGACGAACCTATTCTAGATGGATACGATCATGCGAATCGTTACGGTATGGCTTGGTGCGGTTTGCGGTGCTTCCCGAGAGCTCGCCGTTTCCAACCTAGAGAATGAGCGGGAATAGTTTCTGTCCGGAGTTCGAATTGCGGGAGTTTGAATCTTGGAAAGTAAAGCGAAGGAAAGGAAAGGAAAAGAAAGGAGAGGTGGTGGGAGGCGGGATAAGAGGATGGATGAGACGGTGACGTGGAGGGTCCGGTGCAACGAGTTTCGATTCAACGTTACGTAGGAATGCATGCATCTCCGCTTTTTCTTTGTGGATCTGCGACCGCGTCCGAGAAACGCGAAGAGAAAAGAGCGCGGGGGAGGGGGGAGAGGGGGGGGGGGGGGAAGAGAGAGTTGTGTACAGAGAAACACGAACAAAGATAACAAAACTGCGAAACTGCCAAGAAAAAGAAAGATGACCATAGGTACAGTGGACAAAACCACATTCCAGATTCCACCACCACCACCGTCAACATTCGCCATCAACAACGACACCGCCCGCCTCCACCGACGCCGCTTTCTGCACCAGGACAAAGCAAGGAGTATATAGTATACGCCTGACGCTGGTGTTACCACTACCGCCGCGTTCTTCCCTCTTGACCCCCAGGACCGATGCTGTTCTTCGTTACAACAGCAACCCCATCTATCTCGTAGTACGAATGTCCCTCCCTCTTTCATCCCGATCCTTTCGTCTCCCCTGATTTCCCAATTCTTTGCATTGTCTCGCTGCCCGTGGTCATTCACCTGCAGCGATGCATTCGCTGTACAAAGAAAAATTTCGACAGAAACTCATCGCTCTTCAAGTATTTACCAAATCCAATCATCAACGGAATCCTGAGTGCTTCGTCCACCGGAATAAAAAAACAAAAGACTCGTCGCCGCGGAATAATTTTGACTAGACCAGCGCGAGACCCACGCCGTTTCGACCAATTTTTCTATGACGGGTTATCACCGATTCCTGAATAATTACCTGAATAGCGAATTATACAGGGCGATTCACCAAAGGTGTCGGAATAGGCGGAGACTAGTCGACGTCATGCCTGGCTTCAGCCAATGAACAGCGAGAGAATCCACGGAAGAAAATAGCAACGCGATAGATTCGCATCACGTCGTTTAGTCTCCGCCTATTCCGACACCTTTGTTGAATCGCCCTGTACATCGGACACGTATATCATACGTACCTAAGTTACGTTAGTTATCTGCAGCCAGTGCGAGTAGCAGCGTTAACGTTTATGTATTCAACATTCAACGCCAGCCGCCTGGTGCAGTAGCAAATGCATTCATAGTCCTCCGAGCAAAACAAGGAGTAGCGGAGGTATTATAAAGTAAAAGGCAAATGCATTTAGAGCTTAATTCAGGCCACGGTAGTGGATGCTGTTGGATGATGGTGGGTGGGTTCCGCGTCGCGTGATTTAGAGCAGAGCTGCAATTGGGCACCGACCATCTACAGTCTCTACGGTTGCACCCACTACGGAAACTCGTTGCACCCTTTCGCAACGTACCAATTTGGAAACAATTGGATAGCAGCTGACTTATATATCCGAGCTATCTTCTTGTCGCGATGCTCGATACATAACTCTCGGTTGTTTCAGCTGGCCAGATGCACGAAATCAAAGCACCGAGGGGACGGAAAAACTCTGGAAAAGGGTCAGGATGTGATACGGTTATGATTGAAGCAGGTAACGGAAAACCATCATCGCGAAATAGAGAGAGGCGATACTATAAAGGGAGAGTTGGGAATCCATTAGCTTCTACAAAGCGGCGTATAAGAGTTTACCACGAACACTTAATAGGCTGAGAGTGGACGTGAGGTTGTGAGCGAGGGTTGTGTAGCCGTAGAATTTCACACTTTACCCTTTCTCACTATATCCGAAAATGGGGTGGCTACACAGGGTGTATTAGATAAATGTTTGGGGTTTTACCCAGACCAGGTTTCGAATTCTGCGGTACTCTTGGGCATTCCAAAAGCAGTCCATGACACTCGTGGGTTAGATGGAGTGAGGGAAGACTTGATTCGAAATGAGACGCGAGCGCTCCAGGTTTCGGAGATAAAAGGCGAGTGAGAAAATAGAGAATAAAAGGGGGCTACCTATTGAAATAAAACACAAGTGGCAGGAGAAAAGAGCTTCTTGAACCGAGCAAAGAGTTAATCCAATGCAAAGACCAGTTTCAATTTGGTGCGAGGTGCTCCCTAGGGATCGGAGCAAGGTGTATCGTATATCGAGAGTCTGCGGATGCCCCGCTGTCCGTTGTACCAACCCACCCACAAAGAAAGACAACCGTGCCAGGATATATATCGTGCATTCCGACCGAAGGATGGTTCCCGAGGGATCCGGAAGGGTCCCGAGAAATCACAATATGCAGGCAGCTATCCCAGTTCCCGTTCCCGTTCCTCTCTCTCCCTGAAACCAGACCAACGGTGCAACTTTTGAACGATGAAGAACCTTCCCATCCGTAATAAAGCCACCAGCCACTTTCGACCGGACATCCCATCGCTTTTTCAGTTTCGTTTCTTTCACTCGTCCTGTGCAATTCACATTCCTTTCGCTCGATACCATTTTCACTTTATTTCTGCCAATTGAAATAATTGATGGATTATTTGGCGACGGTATAGTTCTCGTTTTTTAAAGTAAACTGCTGAGATTATATTATTTTTGTTTACCGCTTACGACGACGGCAAAGTGAAAAAAAAAGGAAAAAAGAAACGAGAGTTGGGGTTCTAAAACACTTGAGCGCGTCTAAAAGAAGGATTCCCTGGTGATGCTCGGCTTTCGCTGCGCTTCAGAAGCGGTGGGCTGGTCGCTTTCCTACTCTTGTTCTTGGTCGGCTGGTAGTAACTGAAACTTATTTAATTCGTCGTCTTCTTCGTGTCTCTCACGATCTCTCGGGCTGAAACTTAATCAAATCTCTCTTATCCAGCTAATCCAATTTATACTCCACGACTTCGCCAGACGCCCTTAATTTTTCCCTGTTGTTGACCCGCGGTGATTTGAAAAAACGCTACAACAACAATAACAACAACATTCAGGATTTCGTCGGTTTTTACAGTTTCTTTTCAGTTCTTATGCGACTGCAATTTCATACACGGCTGTTCGCTCGTCATTTTCTGAGACGAAAGTTACTTACCCCGTTTTTCTCCGGTAACCTAGATTCCGATACACATAAAAACATTCGTCTCGATCTTCGTCCTCAGGACCCTGGGGAGAAGGAGAAGACGACTAGTCGCGAAGCTAATTGGAATTACATTAATTCCTTTCTTTGAATCTCAAAGAGCGCAGTGCTCGCTTAATAGGATTGCTTGTCAGAATGCGCCAGAGGGTTCGAAGAAGTTGTGCCTTTACCTACCACGGTTGAAACTAGAGTTTATACAATCGTCAGGCAAACTGAAACTATGAATAAATCAACTCGTTGGTACGAAAACCTCGCTCGACTTACATCGCTAATCACTCCATATACACCCCGAAGACAGTCGTTGGAAAACCTTGAACACGAGTCTTCGTTTCTGGAAATACACCCACATGATTGGGAAATAAATCGCCAGATTCCGATCGATGAATTTAACCCAGATAAAATTGACTCGCTTTTATTTTCGCGAACAAGCAACTCAAATGTTGACTGGAAAGGGCCGTTTATATTCCTTCGAATGTGTACTCAGCGCCAGGTTGCCGGGGCGCTGAGTGACGGCCAAGCTAATGGACCGGCCGCGGATATTCTACCTCCATATCCAGTTCTGGCTTCGACTACCCCCAGGCTGGACGGCATTGTTGTCTTCGCATCATCCTCGCAACGCCAAAACGTTGTACACACAACACACAACATTTTTCAAACGTGAAGTGGCTTTTAAGTCAAAAAACGAAAAAGAATCGTACAGAAGAAGTGGAAATCATGTGACGAGTTTGTTAGCCGGTTTTCAGGCGCACGGGGTTCAGTTGGAAGAAAAGTTTTCCGTACCAAAATACCGCTGCGCTTTCGTCGTCATCGTCATCGTCGTCGGAGAGAAATTTTTTAAAAAACCTACCGGGAATGATGGTGGCGCGGAAGAGAAACGGAGGGTAGAAATTCGCAGGCGTTCTCTTACGAGTACGGAAACGGGAAAGCTGCAGAGGCTTCAGAGGTTGAAGCTTCTGGTGGTGGGATTTCGTATCCAGGCTCTACACTCGCAATCATTGCAGCAGCAGCAGCAGAAGCTTGACTCGGTGGGTACGTGGCGCACACGCATACGTGAAATGAAAAAAAAAAAGATAAAAAATACCCACCTCATACGCGGCGAACTCTGCGAGTCAGAGAGGCGTGAATTTAACGAGAACGTCGGTGGGGGCGGTACGAAATGGGGGTTCCGTCGCCGACGGAGGTGGAGGACGAGGTAGAACGAGAGGGGGCCAAGCGTCGGTGAGGGTAACGCACTGTTCTCACCTCCGACATACCCTAGGGGCCTTCAACTTCGTTCCCCCCGTTCATTCTGATGCTGATGCTGCTCAGCTGCCATGGGAGCCCGAGATACTCAGTCAATACTGTACAGTGTGCATATATGAAAGTCGTTATGTTGGCCAAACTCTGCAGACATCCGAGCGAATCATCATCGCAGGTGATCGTTCCAGTTTCGGAAGAAAATGCAATCGATGAAATCGTTACACGCGAATCGCACCGCTGCCGCTGCAGGATAAACGAACAAACCCAAAAGGTGTTCGAGGGTGTAACTCGAAGTGGGAGAGAAAAAGAGAGGGAATCATGGATTGAGCCACGGTGACAGACAGTGACGGGATGTCGAGACGGCACTTTATCCGCAACACGATTCTGCGCTTATCGGAATCATCCCTTCTCGCCCCTTCCCTTCCATCCCGTCTCGATGCCGCTGCTGATGCTGACTGATCAAATTTGGATCTGATCTGATCTCTTCTCTGTTACCGGATCCATACCATCCTATTCATGTCCTCCCCCCTCCTCCTCTTCTACCCTCTCGACAATCTTTATGCCCCGAAGACTGTGCCAGAGGTCAGTGGGCCGGTCCATTTAACGATAACGAACACTATGTATCTTTTATTTCACGAGAATTCGGTAGGGGGAAAAAAATGGTTTCTGTCCGAATTGAAACGATGAGTTCGAAAAACTGCTCGGGTTTGGATCGACGGCGTCGCTGCAACCGGGCTAAAATTTCCCACGTCAGAAGTGCTGGGAAGTTTTCATCGTAAGGTTAACGTCAGCCACTGTCGAAATGAACGTATCTTCCGAGCTCGCGATCTTTCGAGCGGAAATTTTCCCCGAGCCAAAAGAGGTAGGGGCTTTCGGAATGGTTATAACATGAGTACAAGGTGGGTACAAACTGCTCCGGATATATTCGCAGAGATGAACAGCTGTAAGAGAGAAACGCGTCTTATAATTCGTCTAGCTGAGGAATAATTAATTAACATACGTATTATATGTTCAATGAAAACCGTGAAGGAGGGTGAAGCTTCGCGAGATGAACACCGGTGATAAAATGTGGAAGGGACGAAAACCGGGAAATTCTTTTTTTTTCCAATCTACCCTTGGATCGAATATTACGTGTGTGAAAAAAAATTCAAGTGACGAAAGCTTCAAACGTAATGTTGCCTCTGTTTCTTCCCCCATTAAGGACAATCATTTTCACCGTGCAGCCGTATATTCTAGTCAAAATCAGGATGATGGGGTTGCAGGGGTTAGCGCAGAGGGAAAAAAGGGAAAACAGAGAGGATGGGTGGGGTGGTTTAAAAACCGCGCGGCTGTTGCGACGTAATTACTAAACGGTGATTAAAATTCTTGGTACGACGTTATTCAACGCATGATCATCATTTTCACCCGGGCTTTCGGTCGGTCGTTGTTGGGGCTTCTTGACATCAGAGCGCGAGTTGCTGCTGCTGCTTTTGGCTCTTTACTCTCTGATGGCGTGTGCTACGCAATGCGTAGTCGTGGTCCGCTTATTCCGACTACTTGAAACCATAAAATATAAAATAACGAAAATGAAATACAAGAATTAAAAGAAAAAAAAAAAAAAAACGAGAATCTCTTCAGCGGGAACGAGCCGCGCGCCCCTGCTACGTTCATAAGAAAAAAACATCGGTTATGTAAAACGATGCAAATGTCACCCTCATTCGTATATTTGAAGTGAAAACAAGGCGGGCCTTTCCTACGGCTAATGATGTTTGCTGCCGTCGGCAATCCACGAGCACTTTCATACTTGCAAATCAAAATAGCTATCGGAATCGTTACGCGTCCGCTAGAAATTTCAGATCCTTTAAATATCCCGACACATCGTTTGACATTTTCAACTTTGAGACGCTAGCAGGATTCTTCCTGAAAGGGTTTTATTTAAATTCTCGTTGTTGCGAAGTCCGTAGAGAAAAACAAAAAAAAAAAAAGAAAGGATTTCAGGGTTCATTAGTTGTGACAACATATAAATCTTGCGAAATCTTGTTGAAACCGTTCAAAAATCTACGGCAACAGGAGTATAGAACGGAGGAAAAAAATGAAGAGAAAAAATATATGGAAGGGATGAGAATGTTACCACGGGGTAAAAGTAAAACCGTCTCGCCTTCGGGGGCTCGTTAAAAACTTAAGACCCCCGCGCGGAGGAGAGACGGGAAAGCAATGGACGGAGGGAGGGTGGGGGGAAAAAAAGAAAAATAAAAGTATGACGATGATAGTATAATTTATGTGAGAACCCGCCACCTGCTCAACTCGAGCCATCCGCCAGCTCCTCGCTGTCACTCATTTCTTCTTCAGCATTTCCTTTGTAACGACGCCACGACGATCGATCACTCATTTATTGATTCTTATACTCGCGTCTCACCCCTTAGATTATGCAACACACTTTGAATTCGTCCACCTTCGAAGAATGGAAGGAATTTTTTCCAGAAGATAATTTCGGGGGTGGAAATGCGGCTTGGAATAATTTTCGTTGATTTTTTTTTATTTTTTTTTTTACAAATACAACGATAAACTAATCCTGTCGGAGGTATATCAACGAATTGTACCACCGGGAGGTTGCCGACCACTCGCTAATTATTATAATTCCCTCAACAGTGGTCGAAAATTAAGAGAAACAAAAAAGCGTCGAATACCGTAATTAATGATCTCAGAGACTGTGTAGTATTTTTTTTTTGCTATTTTCAAACGAATATGTATCTCGATTGACGAATATAGGTGGGTAGAGAAAATTGTAGTGTTTTGAGGCCGAAATATAGTTCGCGGGAGTTCCAAAGTGGGGGTAACAAAATTGAATTATTGAGGTTTGCGGATCGTTAGATTTGCGGAAGGTAAATCCTACTGCCGGTGGGGCACGCCGCCATGCCCTGTCATTTTTCTTCGGTGACACATTATCGGCATGTTAGTCATAAAATCAATACTTTAGCAGCACCAACGACCACTACTACCACTACCACTACCATTCAACGCAGGGCACAGCGCCGGTACCATCGACATCGCCGCACCACGCTACCGTTTCCATTTCAATAACCGTCGATTGTTATCCCCGTCCCATACCACCGCCTTCCTGAATTATTGGCCAACTTTTAAATCGTTATCCATGTTTGTCCTTCCTCATTAACCGGGCTACCCTATCATCGATGAAATAATTATACTTACGTTATATCGGAGCGCCTGAAATATCCCGCCGAAATTTCCGAAATACAACGTGGAGTAAAGGCCGAAATAATAACGGATCTGATCGGATCATCAAAAATCATCACTGTCGTAAAAACAAAAAACCAAAACTGATCCGTCACTTTTTCGAGTAAGTTTTTCCCCACACGCGTTTCGGGGATAAAGTTTTTTTCAAGAATTTCAAGGCGGGGAAAAGCTCGATTCTTTTTATACTTTCCAACGGATAGAAAAAAAGCTCGCTTTTTTGGCTTTTACCCACGTTTCAAAATCGATTGATTTTTGTTGGTTTTTTTTTCGTCTTGTACGGATGCGCATAAGAAATTCCGTGAAGAAAAAAAAAGCTCGTCATTTTTATTACGTTTATTTTCAATCTTATTCTTATTCTTATTGGAGAGATGGAAAATCCGCCGCGCCCAAGCCACGTGCTGGGATGTAGACGAATGTTCCGTTGAAATATGTAAGCGAACCGTTCGCCTTCCGCTAATGCGTTCGCCTCACGAAAAACCTAACAAATTGATGCTATTAGGCGGGCAAAAAAGATCCTCTGGCATTGACAGCTTAGCTTAGACCTTCTCCTTCCTTCCCCCTCCCCCCCGCCTCTCTCAAAGAATATATCTCATACCACCGCTAACTTTACCGACCTGGAAGCCATGCCTGCACTGGCCTACGACGACACGTGACATTAGTCAAATTCCTACGACCCTCCCGCAGTTTTTAGATACCGACATAACCAGCCCCTGTAATAGAAAATCGTACGTGCGCGTCGGAGGGAAGGAAACGGCTGAAAATTGTCCTTCGATTTTCCTTTCCTTTTTATTTGCTTTTATTTCTTCTTTTTTTTTTTCATTCATTATAAAGGTCATTTGGGGATTTTTCAAACTACTTTATATAAGTTTGCTTCGTACTATGGAAAGCAGTTGGATGGATTGCTATCAACCATTCCCGATCACGATGGATACAGATTGGATCACTGCTGACTGTTGGAAACTTTATTCCCCCATAAGATACGTGAGGAGACGAAAGTACAGAAACCGGATCGTATAGTCTGGCTGGAAAATTGACATTTCGTTTTCCTTTTTCATTCCACTATAATTTTGCGAGCGAAAATTTTATAGTGGGAAATCCCCGAAAGCTCATGCGTGACCCTTGTTTGACATTTGTTATTTTCGAACATTAATTTCTCATGATTTTGTTCACGTTTGTAACAACATTTATCGCGTGTTGACTCGTATTACAATAATATAATTGTGTCTAAAAAGTAAATGAAAAATAGAGGAAACGGAATGGAAATTTTGGGGTTGATGGTTCCGAAATAGAGAAACTAATATGCGGGAGTCAAGTTCTCTAATAATTATTCGACTAGCTAGTTTCAAGTTAAATTATAGGGTCACGAATGGGTATACCTAAAATTACCGAACATCAAAGAGTGGATTATACAGACTTTTATTCTGAAACTTTACACTTCATATACAAATGTAGAATACAACGATATTCCTACGCATAGTGTCCCCGAAAATTTCGTAGCTATCTAAAACGCGAGAAGAGCAAAAAAAAAGTGAGAATTAAAAGAGAAAATATAACGCGGCAGGTGCGGACTAGAGTTGAAATAAGTGAAGATAAAAAGATGGAAAGAAGAAAAAAAAAAGAAAGAAAACGGCGCGAGGGAGGGACGCCGCATGGCGCCGCGACGCACCCGGAACGCGGGCATTCCCAGTCATGGAATTAATTCCAGCGTAGGTGCAGCAATTAGCTTTTGTTTCAGGGTGATTTCCGCCAACGGTTTAACGAAACGTAACAGCTACGTACCTAACCTCAACTTAATACGGTTAACTTTCTACCTATAGCGATAAGCTAGTCCAGGGAACTCGGAAGGAACCGCAGCGCTATGTCGGTAGGTATAGTTGTAGCGTTGCAGGGTGTGGGAACAAGTGGGCTTGAAACATGCGAACAACCGGAAGTCGGGCGAACTTGCATCCAGGCACGCGAACAACCTCAACCTTTAATAGGTAACTGAATAACAGCAAAAAATCTATATATCTATATATATTTTTACATATACGCCTACTTACGTTGTTGCGGAACCTCAACAAAAATCGGGGAATTCGATCTGAGTGAAAAAAATACCTTTTTCATTAATAAAGAAAACGGCGATACCAATTATCCCGAACGTTTCGAAATCAAGGATCGAATAACCCGAAGAAATCCTTCCACCACGTGATCAGGCTTCAACCCTTCAATTGACTAACTTGGTTATCTCGTTAGCTCCGATTCCCTTAGCATTATAGGGAACCGGGAATCGCACCCTACTTCAAAACGATCCCTGTAACTCCTGTTCCCCGTCGTCCTCGACCACTTCCGGGAGATTCCGGAAGATACACCACGAAGGAGATCCACCCTTGACATCCGCTTCCCGGATTTTAGCGTTCTTCTTTCAATTTTTCCCATAGAAAACAAAAAAAAAAAAAAACCCAAACGACTCACGGATGGGAAAAAAAAATCGAACTCACAATCAGCTCGAGTAATTAGAAAACTCTTTAAACTCGCTGCACCCGAGTCGATCGAAATTCAGGCATTGCGGAACGGACGTGAGGTTCTCGAGCTAAAAATTATGCCGTTCAAGGGATGCGTCGAGTATTTGACGCGTTATAATTTGAGCACCAAGTACGTGAGCTGCGGATGCTGACCTCTTTTTATTTTCCACCACTACGAATACGAACGTTCCAGACTGCAGCGTTAGTTATATGCATAGGTGTAAAACACATGCGCATACCTGCGTTGAATTTCGACCCATACTTACCTGCAGGTGCTGCGTGGGTGGGTGGCATATAAATACGTATGTAATACACATATGTATACATAATACGATGGTTACGGGGGCGCTAGTGTGCATATAACACAAGTACATAGATGTACGTGTACGAGGAACACGCGTGTACTTGAGGTACTCAAACCACCAAACCACCCTCGTATCCTGACCTATGCTGCCATCTACCGAAGGACAGTCACACTACAAGTTGTATTCACCTGCCTGGAATAGTTTTGTCCCGAGCACGAAAGAAGAAGAAAAAAAAAAAAACTCATCGGAAATGTGCTGTGAACTGATTTTTTTCGCTTCTCTTTTCTTTTTGTCCCGGAATTTAGTGAAAACTTCATCAATTTTCGTAAGAGTTTACAAGAAATTATACGATCGTAAAAATTAATCGAAAAAATTCTTCGGCGGACCTACTAGCTACCCTTATTCTATTGTCTTTTTTTTTTCTTCGCTCAGTTTATCATAATTTTTTTTTTTTTTTTTCTCTTCACTTGTCTACTTCATGGATTCGTCTATTGAAGTGACTTTGAAAAATTACGGAACTCTCGCACACCCGGAGCTGAAGAATTTCCACAGTCTTTTTTTTCTTTCCTTTTTTTTCGAGTCAGCTACATACTGTCAATGTTTTCCTTAAAATAACGTTGGAAGTAGATCGGCCATAATTTATCCAAAGACCTCGAAAGAATTTCAGCATCGTTCAGAATCAGTTCATGGCATGTTTGTTTTTTTTTTTTGAAATTTCTTTCGGGCTTTTTCATTCGTAGAAAGATGAGTAAGTTGATAAATTAGTTTTTGCAGTCATTTAGTGTGCATGAAACAAAAAAAAAAAAAAAAGATAGAACCGAAGAGAAAAACCGAATTTCAATAAGGTATACTACCTGTAATACGTCTTCGTGTTAATAAATTGCTGCGGACAAACTATGGAGATCGATGTATCATGGGGAAAAAAAATATGGCGGACGGAAGGAGAAAGAAAGAAAAAAAAAATGAAGCAGAAGAAGGAGCAGAAGGAAGGTTGATCACTCGCCGAGTTAACAACGAAGGGGTATCCCTTTACGTGTCAATTTCAGCCCTGCAGCGCTCTCTCCTCTCTAGGCATCTCGCTCTTTCTTCCTTTTTTTCGTTTTTTTTTCTCTTGCTCTCCTTCCTTCTCTCTCGGTTTTTTTTTTGCTCTCCCTCTTTCTCTACTTTCCGCCACCTACACTACCCTACGCCCTCCGCCCTTGCTTTGATTCTCTACGCTACAGAACAGCGCCCACTTGATCACGTATCTAACCGCACCACCAACTCTCTCTCTCTCTCTCTCTCTCTTTCTCTTTCGCTCATCAGCATGTAGATAGAAACTATGTAACTCGGAGCGTATATGGTGTGCAATTTGGGGCCGGCCCTGATTTTGCGAAAGTCAAAATTCAAGTCAAGCCCGCTTGCACTTCGTGAGTTTTTTCCATTTCCAAAAATCAATTACCGTGTAAAACTCGAACTCGCTCAACTATACTAATTTTTGAGTTTTTCTGTGTCATCCGCCGAACCAAAGAAAAGAAAAAAAAGAAAATCAAGTCGATTATTCCTCGTGAAAAAAACGCCCTTGAAAGATTCATATTTTCAGAATATCCATGGTAAACTTGTGAATTTCATTTCCGGAATTTCTGGACAGCCGGACGCTCATTTCTTTGAATACGATACGTGAATTTTTTTTTCTTTTTATAAACCAGCATCAATTTCCTTTTTTTCTCAACGTGCATAATATAAAGCTGCTTTTGGCTGTCAGATCGAAACCATTGCCGACGACGTTGATCTTCCGTTTATAGGGGAAGGTTTTTGAGCCGCTATACATGCCATGTATTAAATGCGGCTATAAGGGGGTGGGTTGTAAACGCAAAACATATATATATATATATACTTATACACGTATACGTATCAAAATGTCGTAGGATGTAAAAATTTTTACTCGATATCTTTCCACCGTGGTGGACACTCTTTGAAGCTGCGGGGATGGTGAAAGGAGAAAAATGAAAGAAAAAGAAAAAAGTGAAAGAAGGAGAAAAAAAAATGTGTACACAAGTAAATAAAAAGTGTTCGGAGGGGGTGTGGAAATGGAGCGGTGAAAAATCGGGAGAAAATCTACGATCTTAAGTATATGACGTATTATGCATATATATACATCTATAGGTATTGGTATATATTAGTATTTGTGACATTTTCGTACACACCCGGAAGAGAGAAGGTGAGCGAAAGTATATAGAAGAGTGAACGACGTCTGGAAGACGACTTTATCGGGGACAGATGCTTTTTTCCCGTTCGTCAAACGCGACGTAAACGAAACAGCAGCTGCCGTTGCTGCGAGGGTAGTTTTACGTCGTTTGGATAAAATTCTCATGTAGAGCGCGGCACGTATATTTGTATATAGAAAAAATGATTCCACTGCCCACTTCGCGGTGAAAAAGAGATTAGATTATACGTATATATTGTGTATCATGGATCGTTCGCGTCTGAAGTAAAATGAAAATATACAAACCGACGAATGAAGTGTGAATAGAAAATAAGATCGAATACACGGATATGAAAGACGAATTCTTATCTCCTCGGGAAAACGTCACCTGTCTTATACATTTTGCGAATGTATATACTGTACACTACATTCAAATTCTCGCACTGTGGTATAATCGAAATTTTGGCTCAATCTCGTTATATAGCGTCGTGAGAGAAATTTTTTTCTTTTTTTTCTTTTTGGCTTGTTTTTGGAGCGAGTGCGAAATTCGTGACAGCAAAATTGGAATATTACTCATCCGTTGATAATACGCGTGTACCTAATCGTTTTAATTTCTGTATGTGTTGAACGTGTTACACACACGTATATAGATAGTAAAATCCTTGGGGGTCCCCATCCGCATTATTGTCCCGAGGCACGGTGTGTACATATGGTGTGTGTACGCCCACGCCCGTTGATTACCGACAATTACAAATGCAATAAATAGCGTATTTATGCCTCTCCCTCGGGGTCCCAATATTATACTCACCGATTTCCTACCCCCCGGCCCCCCGCACCGCCACTCATCGTTTCTACACGTGTTAAACGTGTTTCACTTCACGCAAATTTAACCGACCTCGATTTTATCATCCATACGCCGATGTATATCATGTACACCCGGTCAGGTTGATTGTGAACCGCTTTGCGGCCAAGCGCGTGTTTGGACAAATTTTGGTAGCCGGCCCAGCTACATGAAAAAGTTGTCCAAACGCGCCCGGGTCAGGTTGATTGTGAATCGCTTCGCGGTCAAGCTCGTTTGGACAAATTTTCGTAGCTGGCCCAGCTGCTCGAAAAATTTGTCCAAACGCGCGCTTGGCCGCGAAGCGATTCACAATCAACCTAACCGGGTGTACTTATAATACATCTGAACTAGAATCGCCGAATTTCAAGCTACGATTATTTTTGTCAGACCCTGAAAAATCTCACCCTTATAAAATCAGTTCTGATTATGACTGGAAAAAATAGACCGAAGGATGCTCGATAAGATATTTCAATTGAGAGTCCTATTTCGATCCACAGGACATGCCATTTTTTTGTTTTTTTATTTTTTTCTGTGTTCAGCACGCGAATTATTACCACGTATTATTATACGCGGCGTAAAAGTCGATGAACTCACGACGGGTATGTGTTATTAACATGTATAGTCGGATGACGAATGTTACGTAGGACATGCGTATATATACATTAGGATATATACATGTGTAGTTTGAAAAGTGAGATGAGAAAAGAGTCGGAGGTTTGAGATTATCCATCGCGAGAAGACACAACTGGTTATGTATATGAACGGTGATGGGTGTAACACGTGTCGCGCATTAACAGGTTGTCCCATTAAACGATTTGGCGCCTCAACAAGTCCCCCCCCTCCCCCCTTCACCGGTGTCTCCGCAGGTTCGTGCGTCACCGTCACCTGCAGCATAGATAGTTAGAAATTATATGGAACGATGGTTGATTCGGGTCTCCTCTGCACGTATCTGAAAACTCGAACATGTGAAATATATATGCAGAGCCGTATTACAACAAAATGAAACGAGAGATGAAAAAAAAGAGATTCAAAAACGAAGAGGAAAAAATCAAAACCAGAATAACGTCGCGGCTAATTGAAAGCCTGTCAACGGAACGATGTATAAAACGTCAGAGAGTCGGTATCACGACCTTCGGATGATCCATGTGGACCAATTTAGAATCCTATCTAATTAAGGGGAAGCGAGTGAAAAGAAAAAGAAAAAAACAACAATTTTATGTGAAGTGAAGAAGATCAGACATATGGTGTACGAACATACATGTATGTGGGAGAAAAAAGAGCGCATGTTTTTAATATGTTCCAAGCTCGCGGGGAATTTTTTCTTTTTTCATTTCTCATTTTTTCACAATCCTTTTGCGACAGATTCTTGGTGGTAATTCGAATCGTGGATTTCATCAGGGTCTGACAAATCGGTTCTTCGTTATCCTTAGCGAAAGATTTAATGAAAAAGAGAAGATGTTGGATGCTGAATGTGTACATCCTATATATGCACATTATACACAGTGTATGTGGTACATACGCGGGATCCTCTTTTGCCGCAGCAGCTTCCCGAAGATAACGATAAAGGTCCGTGTTTATTTAGAGAGACAATTTTTTACTTAATATGTTTTTTTTTTTCTTTCATTTTTGTTTTCTCATTTTCTTCATACAGTTTTTATTTATTTTTTTTTTCATTATCCGTTTCTTCGTATAATATACACTATAGTGTCGCGACTCCGATTCTCTGAACGCCCTCTTCTTCTTGCTCTTTTTCTTTTGCTCCTCCTTCTTCGTCTTCTTCTTCTTCTTCGCCTTCTTCTTCTTCTCGCGAGGCGACCCCGATGTCGCCGTGCTTGACTATCGCCGGCTATCTTTAAGCCCGAGTACCAAAACGTGTTCCACTGTCGTATAAAGGGCACCAACCGAGTCAGCCGGTAGATATGATAAAAAATAACGAATGTTATTGCTAACTGCTAACGAGTTGAACCACTGCGCGTGGGTATCGCGATCGGACCAAAAACGAAAAAAGAAACAAAAAAAAACAATCAACAACAAAAATCGAAACAACGAGAAGTTCAACAAACCAACGAGCGAAAAATGAAATGAGAAAAAAATTAAATCAAAAACAAAAATCAAGGAGAATTCATCGGGACGAGACGCGATCCTCGGTCAAAGTAAGAAATACATTTTGACGGTAAGAAAAAAAATCTTTGAGTTTTGAATTTTTTTGCTAAGGGAGTATCTTAAGTAATAAGTTATAGAAAAAAATTATTCTAGCTGAAGTTTACGGGCTTGGGGACAAGTTTTTCACCACTTTTCAGATTCGGAGGTGAAAATTTTTGGGAATTTGAAAGTTGAAGATTTTTTGAAACAGTAATTGTCGTTTATGTTGTCGTTTATTTAATATTCAATTGTTTGTCGAACGACGTCTGATGCGGGACCGAACTATATGTACTTTATATATATGTATAACCTATACAAACGTTAATTGATACACTAGACCAATATTATTTCTAGTGTTGTAATGCTAGACTAATAGATCTCCGCACGCCAGGAATATCCACCAGGGTTGTTAACTATACACAGTATAAACCATGAGATAATACGAACGCCTTGCGTTCTGCGCCAGCTAGACCTAAATATAATTTTAATCGCCCCCAAGAGTCGCGGTAGTAATAGGCGTTCGATAACACATATTATACATAGCTATCTATACACAATATATAGCCTTTAATGTACATAGTCAAGGTATATATTTAATACCAAACTCCAACATATACGTGCTGGCTAAAAAAAAAATTTACATAATGTCATGACCCTTTTTTTTAACATCCAGAGTTTTTTTTTTGTGATCTAGTTTAGAAAGAATTTTAGTCTATTTTTTGAGAAAAAAATCAAGAATAATAATTTACATTCGATTAATTATGATTATACGGCAGATTTTTGGAATCAGAGATTCTATTTCGTCAATTTTGTGACCCAGGCGGACGATACGTCTCAAATAATTTGATGAGTCATTAACGAGGTTCTCACCCGCGATAATCAGCTGCCATCTTCGTCGACCCGAAACTTAATTTTCAGTCACCGCTTAAATTCAATATTTTACCTCCATTAGACCGGCGCTACTATATAGGTATATAGATTCAATATGGCGTCGCGGTAGAGCGGATCTTGCCAACCGATAGATATCGATATTTTGTAGACTAAAAGGGGATCGAGCTGCAGGAGCTTAAATTACTTTTGCACGGTCTGGTGTGATTGCTGCACCACCGCTAAGAAGATCAAACTATATAGTTAAGCTCTCTGCAGGGTATATTAGCGGAGATTAATTGGAGGGCGGGTCGTCCGCACTTCTTCGCCAAGTATCTATCCATATATACCATTTACACACTCACAAACATCCACCTATACATACGTATATTTTACTCCTACCGAGAGAAAGATTATGGGGTGGAGTTGAGTCGTTGATTAGTTACTTATAAAGTTATGCTTGCTAACTCACTTATATTACACTTTCTAATGTACCTAATGCCAGTTGAATGAGAGAATTTCGGGATTTATTCGAGTCATTGTGAGTCGTTATTCCGAACACCACGTGATATTCAATCTATTTTCACCGGTGCCATCGAAGCCCTCCAAATACTCGGAGTACAAAATACTAATTACCTGACCTAACCCCTCCTGACCTACAACTGTCCACTTCTGAATTTGAATGAAAAGAATAATTGTTTTTTTTCCCAAGAATTTTCTGAACCCGATACATTTTTTAGTCCGATAAATTTGCGAGACTTTTGCCGAAACTTAATAGCCTGTGAAAGAAAGTCCTTAAGGAGAAGGCGAACTCTACTGTAAAACTGGCTCGTTAAAATGTGGTCGTGAGACTCGATCGATCGACGCGCGGTGTCGCTGAACTATATACGCGTTTTTTTATCCGGAGAGTGTCTTTCTCTCTGTCACTCTCTTTCTTTTGACCTTGACGGAAACACGAAATCGATGGGAGTGGTCGGTTTCTCATTTGAAAAGTTTTTTTCTTTTTCTCTGTTTCTTTTTGTTGTTCGGAGTCGAACGAGTTATTATTATTGTAATTCAACGCTAGTTAGTATCAGCATGCAAAGTGGAAAGAAGTAGCGGAAGACGAAGAAGAAGAAGAGGAAGAAAAAGGCAAAGGGCGGTATAAAGTAGAGGAGAGACGTACCAACCTCGTAAGTTTTTAATGCGTTCAAGAGTTAGGGGAGGCACCGACTACCACTCTGTGGTAACATCGTATGGGTTATACTCTGGATGGCGTCGCGCGCCTGGTTCCATGCATTTAAAATGTTTCATTAGAAACCGTCTAATAAATATTGTCTCCTCTTCAACTTCGTTTAAACAACCACCCGGCTTCTGCTTCTGCTTCTCCGCTTCGACTCCGGCTCCTGATGCCGATGCTACCGGTGCACCGTTAACCGGTACATATTACAAGTTACTTTCAAAAGGGATTCTTATTTCCTAACTAGATTTGATTTATGAATGTTTATAGCACAGCAAAATTTAATGCTTTTATAGAAACATGTTGTTTTTTTTTTCCTCGTCTTCTGGAAGCGAGAAACTTTCGTGGATAAAAACTGTGCGTTCAGAAATTCAGCCGATGACACAGAAAAATAATTCTTTGGTGGTCCGAGGGTAATTTAGAGTCACTTTTTCTGACGTTTTCAAACTTGTTCTTGACTCGAATGTTGAAAATGATGGCCTGAATCGGAACATAGTTTGGGTAGAAATTGGTTTGGAAACCCTTTAAACTCGAGCTTGCTTTCGTTTGTTCAAACTACCGTAGGATATCGGTATAATAAACCGTGAGACTGCGTTGCAGCAGCAGCGGCAGGAGCAGCGGTAAGTCAAGACCAGAGCAAGCATTTTCCGAGGTTTCTCGGTGATGCGTAAGAGGTACTAAACCAGCTGAAAGTGCTACGGGTAGAGAAAGGAGGAGTTATCATCCTTGGCAGACGGTATGAGCCAAGTTCGACGGGTTGCTGCTGGGGCAGCGGGTTTTAAGGTACGAGGGCATATGGGCATCCTGAATTGGTATATGGTGTATATAGAAGCATATCTGTACGCCCATGTGTGCGGAAGGTCCGTACGTGGGCTCGGCCAATAATTCCCTGGGAGGAATATGATCGGAGTTGATGCTCGTCTGGTTCGCTGCTGCCGCTCCTGCTGCCGTTGCCGTTGCCGCTGCGCTGCAGCTTCACGTGCCCTCAAATGCAGGATGCCTACGGATCGAAGATGAGAGATGCGTAGAGTATAGGGTGCTGCGCGTGCAGCATCGGGCCCCAGAGGCTTGTTGCGTGGGTCGTACAGACGGCACCTCCGTTCTCCGTTTCTTCATACACCGCACAACAACCCCACACTTCTCTCTTCCTTCTCCTCCTTCTTTTTTTACTCCTGCGCACCTTCGCCTTTCTATTTTCTCGGTCTTATTATTCACCTCTCCCTCTCATCCTCTCTTTCAACTTCGTCTTTGAAAATATACCATCATCATCATCATCATCATCTCTCCTCTTTCTCGCTACTACTTAACGTCGTAAAACCGCGTCTTACCAATAGCTCACCTCGTCCCTCAGGCGCATATATGCAGACCAACGTGAAGAACGGAAGAACTTGAAAATGCTGCCGCTGCCGCTGCTGCTGCAAACTTCTCTCCACATATCCAACGTCACAAAACCGAAGACTTTTTTCTACGCACTCTCGGAATTGCCAACATTTTGCCAAGAATTTTTTTTCACAAACCCCCAAGTCCATTTTTTACACGTTCCAATTATTGCGCTGATTTTCATTCGCAGAAGAAAAAAAAATGTTCGAGAGCTTGCGATTGGTCAAGAAAAATTGTAGCAACATTTGATTGAAAATTAACAAATTGAACAAATCAGGGATTGGCGTAACTTCTTGGCCCTGAGTGTAGAATTTAGTTTCGTATGTTTGCCCCGTTGAATTTTGGAGAAGTGTGGGGGGGAAGCCCTAAGTTGGTTGAATTTTCAGAACTGTATAACTTCGATGCCGTTAAACTATTGATCGAGAAATTACGGTTAATTCAACGTTGCGATCGTTATCAAGAAGACGATATATTTCAGATCTTGAATTTACCAAATGTTATAATATTGGCTCGCGATACACTCGGGATATCGTATCGAACGGGACAATATTTTAGCCACCGGTAAGAGATCACCCAACTCCAACTGCGCGACCGGACCTCGTTACACGGTGTAAAGACCTCGCCATATTTGATGTCATAATTATAATATTTACGAGCTGACACTTCGTACGTTTAAATCGTTTATACGTGATGAACGATGAAAGGTACGTTCTGCCCTCCCTGATGCAGTTTAACGTTATAGATGCATACGAACGTTTAACGTTATAACCTCAAACACCACCTCGCGAAACTGCGGGATCTTAAATTCGCGATTTCTACAAATATTTTAACCTCGATCGCAACACTTATATCTTCATAGTTGAAAGAATCGCCTCTGTACTTCGGAAGAACGAGAGAATAATTCGTTCTTACAAAATTCCGATTCGAAGCACCGATATTGCAGTGGATGTGAAAAGGCGTTTCGATATTGCGGAATAAAACTTCAATATACATAACGATTCCAACATCGAAGAAACGAGGATATATGTGCACGAATACATGTATACATTCCGCGAACCTGCCGTGAGCCATGAATCCGTGGTGTTTTAAATAACTATGGAAATCACCGAGAGACTCGTTTCTCACACTATCCGCAACAGAATAAGACGGACAGCCAGACCATGCGGATTGCTGCAACCAACTCTCGCTTGCATCGCATCGCATCGCCAACATTCTACGTGCAATGCAATACCTGAGAATCCATCAAGGTTCCTTTGCACAAAGTCAAGGTATATGAGGTATGGGTGGATATATTTTCCTATAATATAATGCCATAAAGAGAATGTGCAAAAGTGATGTGGATAATATCCTTTCCAACGGAGCTACGTTCAAGCACGTGCCATTGACACCGATCGCATCATATATAAAATCATTACATCGCACAGTTGTTTATTTTCCCGTGATGATTGTAAATTGAAAATTAAAATCGTGGTGTTCTTTTTTTTTTTTTTTCTTTTTATTCTCGAATCAGACTCTCCGATGTGAAATCAGAAATCAGGTCTGCCGCGACCCGCACCTACGTACACTCGGCGAGATCATAAGCGATAGAGTTAGACAAAACGCGATGAGATTTAGGTTGGCATTAAACTTTCACTAGGCATATTTCACTAGGGATATTTAATACCAACCTAAATCTCATCGCGTTTTGTCTAACTCTATCGCTTACGATCTCGCCAAGTGTACGTATAGGTAAAATCATCGCGTTCAAAGCGTCAATCAGAGCTGGTTGCTTTGAACATTGTAAACCACGTCTGGGCTGGGAAGATGTTAGAATTTCAGCTATAGATCTACTACGAGGCCACAGTTGAGGGATTTGGTTACCCAGGATCAACGTGGTGGTAGTTGTAGGTTTGTGTAGATCGAAGTGTTGAAACTATATGGCAATGGGCATTATAGGAGGAACGTTAATACGCTATATATACGGTTAGAAACCAGCTGTACCCACCTGCCCTCCGTAAACCCAACCGAATTTCGCTATACGCTATGTCCACTAATTTGCGGGCTGTTTGACGGATCTTGCACAGGGTGATTGTTAATTATGTTTGAAGAGGGTGAGGTCACGATTCCGCGTCTCCACCGAAGTGAACCCGAAATCGGTGAAATTCGAAAATCACACGATTCGAATAACGAAAGAATCGAAACCCCAAGACCTCATCCGGTGGAACACAAGGTCTCGATCCATCCCAGCAAGCATTCGTTGAAATTCGATCATTTTCACTCGCATAACGTTCGTGTATCTAATACAAGTGAAGTGCAGAGATATCGTGTAAATGCGAGGAAAGTTTGCCGATGTTAAGTCAAGGTGTGCGGGCGTGAAGTTTTCGGGGTATATAAGGTAAGAGAAACCCTTAGATTCACGTGGATGGTTGGAAGAAAGGGGGTTCCGAGGGAGTAGCGCGGTTGCATGAGGCGTAGCTTAAAGGCAAACGAGAGATTAGAAGTTGTCTCCTAATTTCACCCTATAAATCCCCTGGGGTCTAAGGCGAGGGGACGCGGAGGTCGGAGGTAAAGGGGTAAGAGGTACGTACCGAACTATCCTCTATAAATGGGAATTATAACCGAGAACTGGAAACGACGAAGAGACGAGGACTCTATACTCCGTTTGGTTGCGACGCAGCGGCGCTGGTGGTAGTCGCGGACTAACGAACCGCGGCAAACGTGTCGCCTTCTGCCTAGAGAAGAGATACCACTCCTTTGATTCTCGATAATTGGCGGTTACTCCGCGACTTACAAAGGGCCCTCTAACGAACGACCTGCTTACATATCGTTCTCCCTTCTTCAACCGCCTCATTTTCATGCGATATAGGTACCAGATACAGGTTATGTTACACCTGCGGTATAAAATGCAGTTCAGGGGCTCCCAGCTTCCCGTACCTGATAATTCAGAGGTTTTTAGTATACCACGCCCCGCATAACCTTGAGCAAGGAAAAACGACCAAAAAAAATGAAAGTGGATGTATTTTTTTTTTTTTTAAGACTATTACGTTTTCACGCGGCGAGTTTATGTGCATACCTCCTCGCCAGAAGCAATTTCTCGTTGTTATATGTTTGTTCGTAGCGGGTAAAGTTATGGTGGTGGAACTATAGGTCGATAGTATGGTATACACAAAGTTAACTTTAACCACCCTCTTCGCGTGGAATGCGATATGGAACCTGACGACTACAACGGAGCTTTCGATACGCGGCTAAGTTCACCATACATACACCATCCTCCGCATCGTATAGTCGCGTTTCGTATTCCTCGACGAACTCTGCGGCGGGGCGATATTGGTTTTGGTTATTAATACAACCGCGTCTATTGTTCTCGTTCATACAATAGCACTGCTAATGGCTCACCCGTAGAAAATCCCTTGCCGCCAGTGGACCCACACTGTACGGGATGGCCGTTGGAACGTTGCACGATTTTCTCATGTGTACAGTAAGAACAGATCTTACTACCGTGTGCCGGCTTAGTAACGAATAACGGAGCTGCAGGCGTAATTTTGAACCAGTTCTCGAAACATTCGAGAATCGATAGAATTCGGAAACGAGAATGAAACAAAAAAAAAAACCACAGCCATTCCTTGGATTAACGAAATCCTATTTCTAGCCAGGATTGCACCCTCAGGATCCGATCAGTTTTGAATCATTCCAAAAATTTTTCTATCAGATTAAAAACATACTTTTTCAAATCACTCGAGTTACCCGGAAGTAAAGATTATCGAGCGAAGTATTTTTGAATAAGAGAAAAAAAAAAATCCGAAGCGTTTCGATCGGATATGTTTTTATTCATTTATAGTGACGTAGGGGGTTGGTCTGGGTAAGTGGTTGTTTTCAGGTTCTTATTTCATTTCCTGACACAAGAAGAGCTGACGTAGTGAGCGAGTGGAATGGGGATGTTTTGTGCTTTTTATTTTTTGTAAATTAAAAGTCCCCGGCACGTTTGCATTTTTTCTCTCGATGGAATTCACGTGCGACAGATAGACAAAGAGAACTGTCAACCTGAAATCGGAGAGGTCACCGAAGAGCGAGAGAAAAAAGTAAAAGAAAGAACAGCGTTGAGGGGCGCAGGGGAGGAAAGGGGACGGCAAAAAAGTGTGAAGTGACAGGAGACTCAATTTCGCTTTGACGTGGCTTTTATTTGTGCCCTTTTAAAGGCCTCTTTTATCCCCGTTATGCACCACCACCATCACTATCATCGTCATTGCCCATCGCCACCAGACGGCGTATGTAACACGAGGAATATATTGCACTGTATGCATGCATAAGCATCCTACAATAGCTGTGCGGTTGTCATGAAAGTTTGAAAAACATATTATGTAGGTTAGGTATTGCTGAAAGTATGAAAAATTCAAGGGATCTATATGATATCCATTACATCTGTTCGGTGTTATAGAATATTTGAAAAAAAAGAAAAACAAGAAAAAAGCACGTTTGGTACAAACGATCGTAACGTGAAATGATGAACGTTAGAATTTGTACTCTCGCATTTAGTTTATATGCCGTGGTGTAGGTATTTATGTAGCTGGCAGGATGAACGGGGAAATCTTTCCTGGTAAAGTTGCGGATAATTTTCTACAGGAACTCTCCTGAGGGAGGAGGGCGAAGGAATAGGAATATCTTGGAGCGTCGTCGTTTAAACGGTAGAGGGTAGACGACGACCGCTTTTCTAGCTAGTGGGTTATATCAGGGGGTACACCCTCCGTTGTTTATCACTCTGAGTTATATTACGTCGCGTTCTATCTTTCGCGTAAACTCCATTTCGCTCGAATATAACAGTAGTGGAAGTAGTGGAAGCAGCAGCAGCAACTATATAGAAGCCGGCTAAACGAGCTTGCGAGAACGAAAGGACCAGGAAAGAGACGCGAGCGGACATTCCTAGGTTTTTAATAGAGGCGGATTCTGGTAGTTTGCCAAACAATGTATAAGGACCTTATATATCCCATGGAAAGGCCTCCTTCCTACACGCTTAATTCTATGACCCAAAAATTGCGTCTGTATATTCGTTGAACTTCGCGAATAATTTCCACAATTTTACCACGGCGAACACGATTTCGTCGATGATCGATACGGATGAAAATAACTCCATTCGAAATTTACTTTTAACTCGCAGCGAACACCGAAGATGAATTTTTTGTCGTTCTTTCTTGTTTTTTCGACAGAATTTTTTAAAATTACTTCTGAATTTTTTGATCGAATAAAATTGCTTGAGATGAAAAAACCAAAAAAAAAAACCAGTCTCAACGATTTAAACAGTTTTTACAAGACAGACAAGATTTATTCCTGTAGGATCGTACTTTTCCGTACAGCATTCCGCTGGTAGTTTGTTGTATACGTATCTTGAGAAAAACATTGGTGAAAAAATGGAAAAAAAAAAGAAAAGAAAAGAAAAAAACGAAAAGGAAATAAATAAAAAGTGAGCGAATAAAAAAAGTATATGATAAACGGGGTCGTTGTGTTTTTAGTGAAACGATATCGTGGCGGCGGGTGGTGGGAAGCCGGTTGTCTCGCGTTGTCTCGTTCCATTTTCGCGCGCACCAATCATCCGCATTGACAGCCCAGTCCTGCGCAAAAACTTGCTTAAATTTTGCCGCTCCTACCGGTGCCGCCGCTCTTCGCCAGTACGACCTCGTCGTTGCCTCCGTTTGGCTCTCCACCTCCTCATCCTCTACTTCCACTTCCACTTCTACTTCTACTTCTTCTTCTTCTTCATCTTCCTTCTTTTCCCACCGCTCCGCTACTCCTTATACACACTGTCTATGTATCGAAGGATGCAAACGACAGGCGACTGATTTACTCGCGCGTGACTTTTACCAACTGATCCCCGATACGATCGCGGCTCAAATCTCAACACGGGATCCCAAAGATGCACCAAAAACTAAAGTCGATTCCAACGACAAAAGCTGAACGAATTATCCGACGTTCGTTGCTCTCGTATATAAGTATTTAAAAGAAAAAAAAAAAGAACCAATCGATCCTCGTATTAATCATCGAATAAATGACGTCCAATTTCTTCGAGTATATCCGAGCGAAATTCTGGGCCCCGATGAATCGGAGGGTTTGAATACACGGTAAAAATATAATTGTCGAGGATACCCAGACACATTTTGTAATATGTTCGTGTTTACCGTTGGAATGTCGAAGGTAAAATGAGAGAAGATCATCGTATACGTACACGTTGTATATACCAACCAGTTGAATTAATAATCGGTAGATCTACGGATAGCGGCGTGCGCCGGGATTCGAACGACCCGAAGAGACCGAGCCGAGTCTTGTGCTTTAACTCGGAACCCGAGCTGAAGCAATATGGACTTAGCTAGGGGGCGGGGGCCTTAGAAGACCCCAGCATCGAGTTGATTTATGCCAGATGAGAGATAGCTTTGCTCCTTTGCCGGGGACCCTCGACTCGATCTTTCCAACTCATATACACGACTAGGTGCACCAACCACTAACAACTACCACCTTGATCATCTCGAGTGGAGACTTTTTCATACGAAAAACTTACTCCGCGGTCAACGGTTAGAACTGCGCGACTGGGTCACCGACCAGATGTCGAGAACCCGGTCTTTCTAGCATGCGATTTTTGAAGAAAACTCTTCCAATTATTTGGAAGGTTTGGGTAGAAACACAATGTCAATTATATAGTGATAGGGTCAACCGAAAGGGCGCCATGTGAACGAGATCGAGTAGAAAAAGAGAGGAAAAAAAAGAAAACTGTGAGAGTCTAGGATACAAACTCGTGCCCATGGCCTACCCATAACTTTACTGCGCCAATGAATTTTCTATATAATTAAAACAGCCGTGACTATTCGAGATCGCTCGAGATATAGAAGCAAACCGGGTGTATATCTTTGACCTTGTCGAGCCCCTGCCACATAAATCCTTACCGCCAATTCTAGTTAGAGTTAAGGGATGCCTCCGCTAGATGTTCACTCCCAACGGGACCACCTACTCTACCCTCCAAGGTACGAGCCATTCCATTTAAAGATCGAACACTTGACGGGTCACCGTTCGGACGCTGATGTCTGGCAATGAGTCAGAAAAATGTGCTAACCGGTTGAGATAGTGATTTTCAATTTTGTAGTTTGATGGAAAATCCTGAATCCGTTACGACCAAACTTTCGAACGAGATTAACGCAATCAGCATTTCCACTCTGCGCGTTCTGATTTATGGGCATGACGTTGTATGGAACGATAATCAGAATTCTAGTGATCGGATGATGAAGGATCAGGGTTGTTGAGATGCTGGGGATAATTGAGTCACTGATCTGTACTCTAGTGACAAACAATTCACACGATGAGACGACGATCCCTTTACCTCCTCCTTCTCCTGCCGGGCTCTCTCCTTTCCTTGGCTGAGATAACGAATCTATTCGACGCAGCAGACCGCTTGTCAGGTAGGTGGGTAGGAAGGTAGGTAAGAGAACCGCCTGGTTCCCTGGTTTTAACCTCCTATACAACTAGCGGGAGCAACAGCAGCGGCACTGGCATCTGCATACTATCGACTATATCCCCTTTTGCCTTGGAACGGGCTCGAGCGTATGCAAATCGAAGAACAAACTCGGTCCATGCGCGTGGTAACGTTTCAATAAAACCTTGTACAGCAGCTCAGCAGCTTCTCCGACATCGGAGAGTTCGTTCGTCGGTTAGAGTAGCTCCCGCTGCCGGTCATGGTGGTGGTGATGATGGTGCTGCAGCCGCGAATTAATAGACGTCGTAAAGAAGAAACCCCTCCGGGCAAATCCATAAACTCTATAAAATCCACCTAATGATAATAATATTGTCCCTCTTATTATTATCATTGGGTGTATATCTGAGAGTCGTAAAAACAACCTGAAATATATACCGGGTGGATTCTTCCAAACCCATCCGAGAACACGGTTTCATTTTCACAGACCCAAAACCCATAGAAATAACCGTACATAGCGGTATTTCGTGTGGTTGGAAGTTACTATGGCCGCCATGCTTCGGAACAGCTGATTTGTGCAATATGGCCGTTCTTCGCGTCTAAAACGTAAGAAGTTATCCAATGCTAAAGAGTAGATTTGAAACGATTTGGAACTCTCGCCGGGAAATAGTGTTCCAAGGTCACGAAAATTGGCCTCGCAAAGATCGAAGGAGCCGACTGTATATACAAATGGATTGTCGGAAGAGGATTTCCAACGGTCGACTCCCCGATGAGATGATTTTGGCAAAATCTTGAGCGTCCAACGGCACTCCCCGTCGTCATCTTTGGCGTACCACGAAACGTTGGATGATAATTTCCGTCGAAGCGAGAAATCGGATATTCGACCAGGCGATAAGTGGAGCCCGTTGTAAAGACACTGGGGAAAAGGTCCGAAGTGGTTGTTTCTCTTCACCCCCCCGTGGACCAATGTAGTGTGTAGCGTGGTACCCACCGGTGTAGTAGGCAGTAAATCGCGTTTGATAGGCTCGCCTAGCGCGGCTATCTAGAATCGAGTCGGTTCTCCGGTGCCCACTGACATAATCGACGACACCTTTGAATTAATGACCGCCTAATACGGCCGGCCGCTTCTCACAGACCGGAGTAAATCTAACGGCCAAAAGACAAATTGCGCTAACCGAGCTGCTCGACTTCTCTATGTACATTATATCTGTATATGTATGGACCGTATGTGTGCACAGAATGCATCCAGAGGCTATCTTTGTATGGAGGCTACCACTGCAGCACCTTTACCTAGAGTACATATTTCGAGTCCAAGGAAACTTTACTAACCCTGGACTAGTGCAGACTAGATCCACCGCACGATTTCAAATATTTACACACCGAGAGTACATTCATCAGTTGATAACGTTCAACGGAGTTACGGAATGGTCTGCTGCATTTCCTTGACGTTATCATTGTTTCTGCTGAACGCTCTTGGTATTATTTGTGCTTTAACTGGAAGGCGAAAATTCTCTGGCTGTTGGTCGGCTGTTTTTTCTCTTTATTCTGAATAAAATCCAGAATGAATTCCTCGAGATCAAATAGCGAGTTTGTTAGGCAGGATTTATTACGGATGAGGATTCGGTCCGAGGTTCATTTCTCTAATTATTAAGATTTCGATAGTTTTATGGCTTCCATAGTATTCCCTGGAGGCGTTTCCATTCGAAGTTGAATCCATTAGGCGGCGACAGTTTTATCGCTTTTTAGCCGCGCCCGGACTTTCGGAAATCAAAAGTTTTCCTTTGATCTGATACGCGGATGACTTTGCCGGATTAATAGAAATTATATATCATTCGTCATCGGCGCTCTTCGTTTCAAAGCAGAGACTCCCACTTTCGTTATTTTATTCCAACCCCGATCCTCGCTTGTTTTTTCACTCGAACACTTCCGAATAAATCAAATGGGCAATTCTGATTCCAAAGTATTGGCGGCCGTCCAGCGGCTTTCGTGCTGGATCTGGAGTGAATGCAGAAGAATATCATTGACGGTATATAGTTTGAGTAACGTGAAAGCGATTTTCAAGTGATCTCCACGAATTCTCAAGAAAATTGAGAGACTTCCATTCCAATATCCCCCGGGACCATTTAACGTCAGGTTATTGTCCGTCCGTTCATTTGTCCGTTTTATTTTTCATTTCACTTATTCTCCTCTCTTTTTTTTACCTACGCAAGTACGAGAGGCGAGGAAGATGAATCGTGTAAGGAGACGCCATCCAGAGCGACATCTCATGCGACATACGATATCCCGGACGTCACTACAAGGAACGTTAAGAAAAGGAGCACTTTGTCAGAAAGCTGTACGGAAGACGGTTACTAGATCGTGATCCTAGGGTCAAAGGATCCGGTAACCGTCGAGCACCTTTTTAGTCCGGCGGACGGGGGGTGATGTAAGTTAAAAAAGATGACGCGGACAATTTTCACCCGTGAAGTCCCGAAAATTTGATACGTAAATTTTGGTGGCCTTTACGGCTCATTCGTTCGTTTTTTACTTTTCCTTTTTTATAATCTGCCACGTGGTGCGCGCCGGTGCAAACAGCTAATAAATATCGACGCTCTCCACGGAGGTTGGTTTAAGTCGGCGGGAGGTTTGAAACCAATAAACCCCGTATATACCTATAGAAATAAAGGATAAGCGAGCGGGAGCTGCTCGAGGCTGTTTCAAAACGGGAGAACGTTCAACGCGTTCAAACGTGCAGAACGCGGTGAAAAGTTGTCTTCGTAAAAAGAGTCCGCTGTAAATCAACTCGGGAATGAATTATTCAAAAATTGAAATAAGAAGGATAAAAAATCAAACAAAATAAATAAATAAAAATAAGCAATAATGAAAAGCAAAAAAAAAATCACGAACTACACTTATATACAGTCGGTCGCTGCAGGCTCGTTAAACGGATTGAAGAAAACTGAGACTTTGATTCTCACTTTCGATTTTGGAATTGGTTTTGCCGGTGTCACAGTTACTTCGACATCAAAGGACGTCGATTGGGCCACTTAACCGAAGTTCATGTCGCTTTGGTTTGTCACGCCAATTTGCTGCGTTTTCATGTTTGGTTAGTCCGATACTGTAACGAATGATTTTAGTCATGCGGTTCTACACAGAGGACACGTTGTTCTTGAGAAAATCTTACACACGTGATGCGCAAGTATATCTCTAATTAGAAGAAGAAGCAGAGGAGGAGGGGGAAAAGGGGGGTGGGGTGGAAAGTGTTGTTATATTCGACGAAGTCTCGAGAAAATGGAAGAGAGCGGAGAGAGAAAATATACTGCGGATAAGAATACGTGAAATGATCATCCTGCAGGCGCCTTTGCCGTTCCCGAGAATGTCGCAGAGCGTAATTCTATTTCGCATTCCGAGACATCGGGTTTGTCTCGTGAGAAATTGAGCCCAGAAACAAACGAGAGATTGAGAAAGAGACGGAGCTGGCAATTATACGCCATCTACTACTCCGCTCAACAATTCTTCCCTTTCTCTTCTTCTTCTTCTTCTTTTTCTCTTTTTTGATCCGTACTACGCTTTGTTCTACACCGAAGGCGTCGTCGTATACTTTTAAGAGGTCGTCGTCGCACATTGCTGACGAAAAAACTACTCCGGACTCGTAGGCGCGTAGACGAGACTCCGAGACCATGACCACGTGGTGTCTACGGTACCCTCTAAAATTAGCGACCACGAGGTACGCGTGGAGCTCCGCGACCCCGAATGGCACGCCCAAAAGCGTCGCGACGCCGATAATACCAACCGTCGTCGCACGGACACTTTGAACCACGCCGTTTCAATTCCTGTTGGACGAAAAAAGAGGCGTCCAAATTTTGCAAGATGCTCTTCAAGAATCGGATTTCGATATAAGGTCGCTGTTCCTTCTTACCGTATTACCTATGTACACCGTAACGACGGTATAATCCTTTGACTTTCCTTTTCTCTGTTCAGTTACAGGTTGACATTTAAATACATTATCATAACAATGGACGCGGGAGCATGTTGGGTTAATATCATTATACCATCGTTGTCCACGTTGAGAACTAAGAAGTCATGAAAAAAAAAGGGTTAAAACATCACCGCAGCTAGTGGCAAAGTCGCGATGATCGCCCGTACGGATTGGTAACGATAACTCGTAGCCTGGAGAAAATCATCAGAATTTCATACTTTTTTTCGCCACACAACCGGCGAAATGATCCCGAGTGCGATTAGCGATTCGGACAATCCGATGGCAGGAGGTTTGTTCGATGGTTTTTTAATCGCGCTTTGGTATTACGCCAAGGTGTCGATGTTCGAGAAGAGGAGGGGGGGTCTGGAATATATCGATATTTCTTTACGACCGGTAATAATAATTGATCTGGACGACCGAGAACGGCTCTCCACTCCGGCAGAAGCAAGTTGGACCGGAGCAAAGTACGTTTGAAAGTCCGAAGCCCAGGGCCTTACGACTTCTTTATTTCCTTCGGTCGTATATCAGAGCCAAACGCAGGGGTTAAAGGTGGTATAATCCTGCACCGGTGCAGAGTACACTCCTTCGAATAATTCGAGAACTTCACTTGTATATTCGAAACACCGAGCGGATTATTTTTTCCACGGTATAATTTCCAGGCTTTTTTTCCATTCCTAAACCGAATCGTCCGGACTGTACCGGGCCCCGAGTTTTAGAACTGCCGAGAGACGCTTTCCTGCGTCTTTAAGGACACGGAATCTGGTCTCTGGAGAGGTTTTCGGGACGGTTTGGAAACCCTGAAGAGTGCCGTTTAATAAATAAACGTCGACCGTAAAGCAGCGGTGTACCCAACAGCGGCACAGTTTAACCGCGATCATTAAACATCAACGTATTATATCGCATCGAGTCTCTTTGGGATTCGGTCGGTGCAATTCGAGCCTTTTCAAAGTTGCCGTATGTGTAACCGACCACTCTCAATAAATCCATCCACTTCGCAATATACCACTTCTATACACGAAAACCGATCGCGAGACGAAATGGCCGAGCGAAATCCCAAGCGACCGTTGCTGTCGCGCCGCGATACTTCAAGTGTAAAAATTACGCTCCCCGGCTCTTCGAAAGCATTTTTTTTACCCCCGACCTTGAATTCGCCACATATTCTCGTTAATCGAAGCCAACCGTCACCGCTACGCCCTTGATCCGCCATCTTGTAAATTTTTAAGAGCTTTTCAGAAGCACGGATATAATATAGTGCGAGTTTTAGGCTCACGTAAAACTTGTCGAGTGTACCCGGTGTAGGAAGGAGGAGGTGCTTTTGTTACCAAAGGAACTTCCGGTTAAAGGGTCACACCATTCGAGGACCAGTTTCCCTCTTGAAAGAGGCACGTGGCTTCGCGCCAAGGCATCCAATCCATCCCTTTTTTTTTTTTTTTTTTCTTCGTCTCTGCAGTATTCTCCCGCCCTCTTCTTTTAATTCATCCCTCTTGTTCGCTGACCTTGAGGGTATCCGTTTTCGTAGCTATCGGCGCGCTGCGAGGTGTACATTGACGTATATTAATTTCGGGGCCGAGTACATCAAGTGCAGAGGAAATATTACGGGAGGCTTATATCTGGAGAATTTTGCGCAGTGCAGCATCGCGGACGGTTTAAAATATGAGAATGGAGTTTGAATAAACCTGCAGTTGGCGTTGCTGAGTTATACGATTCTATGAATCCCGGTCATCAGGATGACCCGGAGGGACTTGGTCATGGTAAAAAGCATCAGGAAGCAACCCGGAGCCCCAGCCCTTCCTTTCGATTGGGGCGACCGAGGAGGAGGCAGTAGTAGATATAAGATACAACGCAAGGATTTATAGTTCGAAGATCTTTCGAGAAAAAGATCATCGAGTGTTGTGGCCCATAATACCGCTGAACTGCCATGGAGATTCGTGTTCAAAGATCGCTTTATCACACACTCGGGCTTATATCAAAGTCCCCTCGACATTTCTTTATCTTTATTTTTGTTTCACCCCTCCGATTTTTTATTTTACTTTCTTTCCTTTTATCAAATCCCTACAAAGATCTCTCGCCGGATGACCTTCTCCCTGCACCTTGGACATTATAACGAATGTCTGGGCCGCGTCTTGCGGATTTTGAACGCGCGATCCGCGCCGCGTCCGAAGTAAAATATAACGTTTTCACTCGATTATATGGAAATTCGAATACTCGTAGCTGTAATCGAAGTAGCCCCGACCATATTCCGCTTGTGCTCATATCGGAGTCCGCATAGTCCGGAAACCATAGTTTGTAACGGCAACTGCAACTGCATCGAGGCCAGTGCGCGATTCCGCAATTAGCTAAGCGCTGCAATTGCGCGCCGTTATATGCCGTCCGTGGCTTAATCAACTGCAGATATCTCATGCAGCAATTACCATTCTACCAATTTCCTTTGAGGTAGAACCGCTGAAGCTGATACGATTATGCGATCAAAGAAGCTATATACCTAACCTATAAGCCTCCGCTATATTTACTCATTGCAATTTCAATTGGCGGCCATCATATCTTCTATATAATACGATGCGAATATACGGGGCATCGGAAAATTCTCATCGTTAATTCGCGTACGTAATATCCGAGCGAACCAGCTGATGAAATAAAAAGAAAATTTGAAAAAAAAAAATTGAAAAACCGTGTAGGTATTCATCGGAAAATGAAAATTGTGCGAACACACATACAAGTTCTCGACTGCTGCATGCCTGCGAAATTCTGTATATTTGTTCATATGTAGTAATGAATCTTGAAAAGTTGTTTTACAAATTAAAACAGATATTATTTATAATTAAATAAATTATAAACGTACTGCAACGTGTTTTATATTAAAAATTTCTCTCCCCCCCCGCCACCCCGTATTTCGTACGTATTTCGTAACGCGCGCGGGTTATATGATGAGTTATGTGCAAAACAAAATTAAACGTCGAGCAATTATATAGCTATATAGGTGTGCACGGTTGAATGGAAAAAGAGAAAAGAGGGATTATAATTACCACCGGGGTAATGACTAATTATGAAAAAAAGAAAAATTTTCTTCAAATTGAAAGCAAAAAATAGAAGAAATTTCACACCAATTTTCAAATCTATGCTTCACCGTACGCTAGTGTAATGGATTTCTAAACATATTCAATGGTTACATTTTACGGTTAACCTACTCCGCGTATATATACGAAAGTCTGTCTCATGAATGACAAAACGCCCAGCCACATGTATGTTGAAAATGAAAAAGTAGAGTAAAATCAAAAACGACAGAATAAAAAGAATATTTAAATACCGTGTAAGCAGCAAACAGATTATCCTACGTCAGTTCCACTTTTGAAGAAAGAATATACCATCTAAGTACGAGCGCACACGCACCTATGTAAAAAAGGAAAAAAAAAAAACACAACATAAAACATAGAAAAAACGAAGAATAAAATAAAACGTATATTATACGAGGAAGTAATTTTCAACACTACAAAACGTATAGGAAGAAAGAAAAGAAGCGTGGAAAGAAAGATGGTGGAAGAAGATGAGAAAAAAAAAAGAAAGAAAGAAGCGAAAAAATATATATTCAAAAAGACAGCGCGAGAGTAGAAGTTCTTTTTAAAAATCTTTCTAAAGCCTCGCGCAGCTCGTACACCTACTTTGTAGAGGTGCTGATCGTCATTAGGCTAATTAGGCGCAATGACTCGTACCCCGGTAGATAAATACGATCCTTTTCAGCGTCACGTTGTGACGCCCTTGCAGCATGAGAGCGGTTGTAGAAAAAAAAAAAAAAAAACAGAAGAAGAAAAAAAAATAGACAGAAATTATCGTTTGGTTTTACGTGTATTTCTAAATTTCGATTCCGAAACGTAGATTTCTATGAACAATTAAAAATTTTTCTAAATTCCAAACGCCGTTGCAGATCGAATCGTTCTCATTACCCGCTGCAACTGGAGCGAGAAGAGAATGAATTTTTCTTCACTTTTTTCCCCCCTGGTTATTTTCTCTCCAAGTTTTAACCGATGGTGTTCAAAGGCAGAAAAGCTTCGCGCGAAGAATGAGAAAAATTGGAACACCTTGTAACAGAAAACTCATGGGAAATGTAGGTACAAAAAGGAGACGGAAAAAGGTAGGAAAAAAAAAAAAAAAAGAAGAAATGAAACTCGGCGTTTAGATTCACCGGTGATATCAGCATCAGGCAATGCACTATAAAGTGAGAAAAGGAAAACGTAGTCATTTCGCTTAAAAGGCAACTTCACTCGGCACCAACACATACTATATATTTTCTCATAAGCGTCGCGACGCTGCAGGCTATACGTGTGACTTGTCGTAACACGACGTGATATGAAGTGATGTTCCGACGATGGGACGCACCAACTGGAAAACCAGGTATCTACACGCCGTAGTGCGCGATCAAAGAATGAGCTATACGTGCGTATCCAGGAATCATACCAGAACAACTTTTATCTCCGCAGTTCCTCCGTCATCCCAGGGAGTGCATCTCGACCCACCGCCGCAACATCACTTTGAAGCTATCTCTAAACGACGAACTGAATACCCGCCACCACCCTACCAATTTTTACTCCCTTTTTTTCTCTACTAATTTTTTTTACCTTCCTTTTTTCATCCAAGTGTTACATACTCGCACATCGTCGGAGACAAACGTAACCGCAACGATGGAGAAAAAAAAAAAAAAAAAAGGAACAAAATGTGTAATGATGGTAAAGCTTTTCGATTGCAGAAAATATTTTCTAGAACGAAACACACGCTTATCGCGTCCGTTTTTTTACTTCTTTTTTTTTCTCTCTTTTTTTTGTTTTCGCTCGTGCGAGACGATCGAACGTCATTTACTGTATCCCAACAGAGGAATACGTAACCTATTCTTTTTGAGTCTGAAATTTTTTTTTCTTTTTTTTTTAAAAGCACATTTCGTTGACGGTGATATATTTTGGATTATTAGTTAGATTGCGCGCGAAATGACCGCGTGATCATGTAAGATGTACATATTTTGAAATTGAATTACGCCACACGTTAAATGGAGATGAATTTTCGGGGTCGTCGTCGTCACAGTCGTCGGTGATGGGCGTTTATTAATATGCGTTGTGGAATAGAACCGCTCGCTCGGTGTCCACTGGCGCAACAAAAGGCATGCCAGTCGTTTGGCTATTTCGGACTCATTAGAATGATTGTCAGGAAATTTTACTCTCCTGATGCCCAGCTGATGCTTACGCTACACACGACTCTGACTGCCGTACAGTCGTCAAAAAATAATACACGTGTTTTTTTCACTGTTAGCCACGTAGATTTTAATACGCACGTAAAGAGATACCGACCATATATCCCTTTTTACCTACACATTATGATCCACGCTTCTAGCTACAAGCGTAGGCAGTCAAAGAAATTTTTTACACAGACGGAAAAAACTGAGATTTTTAATACCCGACTAAGTGCTCGGATTCGTAACTTTATCATTTCATAGTTGAAATTTTCTACATTATTTATTGCGAACCAATTTTTTCATTCCAACAGATGGATCGAGATAAGCATGTTTTAAATTCCTTTTTTTTTTTTTCTATGGGAAATATTCGGCTGGTAATTGGAGTGTTATATGGTATTTCTTTTCTATCATCTGCTTGACAAGATCGACGTATATTTTTTGAATCTTTTTGTTCCGAGCAATCGGATAGAACGGGTAGTGGATGATATTTGCTATGCGTGCCGTGGTAGAGAACCAATACGTGGCGGTTTACGTTTGTGGAAGTAACATTCGTATTCCGGTTGTGAAATGCTGTGGGAAAACCATCGGGCCGCGTTTTCATCGCAAAACAAAGGGAAATCGGTTTTGAGACCACAGGAGCGAAGCGCACGCGGAAACCGTACCAAGTGGATGTAGAGACTTTGACTTACGATTATGGTTTTTGCCGCCTTATTCCCCCCCCCCCCCCCCCCCTCTTTCTTCCTCACACTTCTTTTTCTCGCTGCCGCAAACTGGAAAAGAAATCATCCCGAAGGTAAATCGAGGAATAACTAGGAAAATAGGGATTACTGAGGTCAAGAAAATCATGTCCTTCGAAATTCTACTATAAAACATAACCTCTTTCAATCGTGCAGACCTTTTACGCGGAAGTTGACGAATAGATTGACCTTGAAGAATTTGAAAATTGGAAAAATCTGGAACACAAATTTGGAATGTGAAGGAAAAAAAGGGGAACGGTGATTGGATTTGTCTTTGTTTTTCATTTATTTAGGTTACGAGTTGCGGTGGTTTTCGGTGTGTGTAAAGCGCAGTTCACCAAAGTCATTAAGATTTGGCTCGTTATAACGAAGACTCGTTGGTACAAATTAATGTTTTAATACCCTCGCCACCCACGGGAGTTGGTTGACGCGGTCGGTCCCTGTACTCGGGCAACCGGTAGTCACCCCTCGAGCGTTTAAAAATAGAGTCACGAATTTAAAGACTCGAGTTACGGCTTGGTTAGCGGCGAGTTAAACTAGAGAGTATTATAGCTTCTGCTTGGGATGCTGATGCGCTTGTGTTGTACTGTTGCCTGACTGACACGCGCCTGTGCACATTAACCACAATCAAGTCACCGAGCGCCGGCATTAATAGGACGCGCCAAGCTCTCTGACCCAACAAAAAACTAAAGGAGCCAAGACTAATTAGGCCTTGCTCGGTGTCTCCAACGACCGCCAGCCGCCGATGCGCCTAGCCACAGAGAGAAGAAAAGAGGGATTCTGTTGACAGTCTTCGTCACTGGAGTATAATATACCATTATTAGAAAAACAACCATAATATCAAACACCATCGCCACAATATGCAACGGACGCGTGGCAAACGCAATCGACAGCAAAACGGACTCCGGTAATGAAGAAAAATTAGGGACTCTTCGTTGAGTGGAATGTAATAAAAACGAAAGACGAAGAGTGGTTCATTTTTTCGGACGTGTTGAAATTTGTTAAGTGACCAAAAATTATTGCCTCTTCTTCTCTTCATTTAGTTGTGAGAGAAATATTTGCGATTCATAATTTCCTCGGCATCTGCTCGATAAACGATGACATCTGTGGTTCCGAGTTTCGTGTAGAAATTTTTCGGATCCACACCTCGAGGAGGATGAGGAAGGGCGACGGACAAAGTTTCGCAGGGAAAGAAATGGTCGGGGAGTTTGATTTTGTGAATTTATCAACGTGACCCCGCGCAGAAGAAGAAGATGAAGGAGAATGGGAAGAAGAGGATGCGAAGAGAAGCTGCACTGGAAACGGATGAATGCGATCTGGTTTTGGGATCGACTGTACCCATGTAACACGAACAAACTACAAGCGACCAGGGACCAACTCTCTGCCAACTACTTGTTGACTCGACTCCCTCGGAGCGAACGAGCGAACGAGCGAACGAGTGAGCGGATAGACGCGCGCTGCTCGCTTAAGATCTTGGCGAACTGCTTTCCATTCCTGCAATTTCAAAGCTCTGCCTCCTCCTCTCCTTCCACTTCTTTTTCTTCCTCTTTCTTCTTTCTTCTCTTTTAACCTCCGCCTGTCTCTCCATCCTTTTTTATTTCCTCTGTTACGGATCAAGCCCGTTCGCTCTCCTTACCCTCAACCTCCTTCGTCTCAGGGTGACAGGGACGACATTAGTCCCCGACTGGTGCTCCAGAAGAGACGACGGACACGTGAGAAAAGAAACTAGACAGTTTCTGGCGAGTCCTTATATGGTTCTTTTTCTATTTGGCGTTCTCCGTCAGAGTAGCGATAGCTGCTGGTGTAGGAATCGCGCAAGGAGAATCGCAAGGAACCTTCCCTTCCTTTATTATCATTATTATATTTTTTTTTCCGACATACTTTTATTCTTCCATTTTACTTTTTTATCCCCTTATACACTTCTACCGCTTTTATTCTCATCGGCGCGGAGAATCGTCGCCGTCCTTATATACCTGAAGTTGCAGCTACTACGGAGACGGACGCAGAGATACCCCTTTCAAGTTTCATGTTAAACGGACGAGACGAAGCTGCTATTCCTATTTTTTTTCTCTTTCCTTTTTTTCTTTCTTTCATTCTTGTTTTTTGCTCCGTACAAACGATAAGGACAGATGTTGAATTTGGAAAATTTTCCAACGTGCTTTCGAAGAGCAAGAGGAATCTTATTCAAGATTCCATAAGTCTGACCTCGAGTCAGTTCGAGTATTCGTTGCTGATGCAGTTTGTTTTGAGATTTGATGGTATTGGTAAAAAGATGCGAATGTGCAACGTATAGGTACAGAAAATCCAGTCGGACTTTACTGCGTGGCGAATTGTGTTTCTGTATTATATTTATTTCCTCCGATATTATTTCCTTTGTCTTTTTTGTCCCGCTGAGCAAGGCGACATGGTGCTCATATTTCTGATTTACGAGTACGCGTCAAACGTTGAACTTGAGCTCATTTTTTCTCCTCTACATATCCCGACGTATCTCTGCGAGGGTGAATTCGAACGGACATTTTATGGTCGCCTCTTTCCCTTCGTCCTCTTATTTTACCACTAGATTTGTAGAAAACGAGACAATTAAGATTCTCCAATCCATCCATTCCACTTGTATCTTCCGCTATATCCTCGGCGTATTTTTACTCGTGCTCCTTTTATCTATTTATTTATTTTGTTCGAAGGAACGAATACGACCGCCGCAAACTTCGCTATATAATCATTGGAAACAATAGAACACGGTTTCCGAGGATTCATAGTTCACTGTCAACCCCGCAATCTTTCGTACAACCGAAATAACTCGGGGAGTATTTCAGGAATGCAAACTTCGACTCATCAACGTCATCCCTCGAGGTTAACAACGATGATAATTAATAATGAGGAAATATTTTCGGCTCTTACAGCCATTGCGATGTACGTGATTAACGAAAATCTGATTACACGATGATAATTGGAATGTCGACCGATCGTCGACGTCGCTATCTTTTTTGCACATTAGTTTACTCCCATTTCTACTTCTTCTTCTTCCGTTGCTGCTCCCGCTGCCGTTTCTTCGGGGATCAGACGCGTGTAAGTTATCAACAATAGTTTCTTATTATGCGGGCCGGTACAAAGACGATGTAAAACTTCACGGAGAGAAAGAGAAGGAGAAGGAAAGAGAGAAAGATGTGGACCGCGCAAACAGTCCCATACGGATGAGGGAGGGTTGGTAACCACAGCTACACTCGAGACGGAAATAAAAAATAAGAAAACATGAAACAAGCTTCGCGCCGAGCAAGCTGAGGGGGAGAATATAAGGGAGTTAGGTAGGTTACGTACGTATGCTAAACTCTCTTGTATACTTACTCATAAAGTCACATATAACCGACAGTCATCGTCGTCGTCGTGGTTCTCTTCGTCGTCGAGGCAAAACGCGTCGGTCGTTCCGGACTATAATAATATGTGAGCGTTAATCTATACGCAGCTGCACCATTTGCAGAATCGATCGGTATTTATATGGTCGGGAGCGATACCAGTAAGAAAAAGAAAATTCGCTCGCTAATTAATCGACTAATTGCAGAGACCCAGGTTATTTTCCACGAGTGAAAATCATCGGGTTCATTTTACGATCGTCAGACTTCTCTCGGGATCCAATTCGGAAGCAGATTTCCGGGTGCGCGGAGTAGTTGGATAACAACATCGTTCATTTTGTACATCCCACACGCGATTGACTAGACAGACTAGACAGTCCATAGAACTATCACTTTACCCACTCAAACTCTTACGCACAATGATACTTATTATAGGCGTGGTCCCATCCACTCCTACTCTTGATTCGAAGGCACAATATGAACCGCGTAGAAAACCAGACGCTGAAGGCACACCGAGTATGTAAGTGAATGAAGTGAAGCCAGGAGATATACCAAAGTAAAGTCCCCGTAGCTCTTGGCGTTTAAGGTATGAGATCGCCCACGCCCTTTTATAAAGCCAGCTAAATTTATACCCTGCTCCACTGGGATGTGGTTGATCGCGAATGCATCGAGATCTTGACCATTCGCCGTCGTCGTTATCCAATTTTATATGGATAGTCGGGATCTGGTTATCGATAGTGTTTTCAAAAGACGTCTTAGAACTCGTCGAAGCGATCGGCTTCCGACTCAACGGCACGCTGTTCACGTACCAAACTGATAAATCAGTGGAAAGAAATCCTGAACATTGAATCACTGATTGCAAGGCCGCTTCTTCAGTTTCCGGCGAAGAACTTGCCTGGTGTTTATTAATAAGTGTCAACAACGGTCGACATCGCTTCAGGAATTCACTTCGGCAGAAGATCAAGTGGTATGTGAAATGAAAAATCTGAAAGACGAATCGGTAAAATTAATATGTGAGGACCGATCTCGGACACCCTGCTAGGACCGAGCGACGGGGTCCACCGGATTGTTGTTGATCGGCGGGTATTCCGGACTACCATATTGCAGACCTGGTGGTTGTCGGCGGGAAAGACAAAAGGAATAGTCGGACGGTGTGAATTACATTCCAGACACGGCCTAAACGCGTTCCCAACGTCTCGTTCGGTCGTCACGGCGTTCGCCAACACGTCGTCGTGACTGGTTTTTGTCGGTGCAATCTTCGCGGTGGCCGGACGCCGCCGTCCCTCTCCAGTATTCTACTACTTCGCTCTGGTTAAACCTGACGTTGGTCTTCGTCCCGGTTGCCGTTCCGATCCCTACTTCAGCTTTTCTCATACCTGCACCACCCGGCAAAACAAAAGCTTTGGCCCGGTCCTCACCCTCGTCCTTGTATTCGTCCTCGGCGCGTCCTTCTGCAGATCGTTTAGTACCCCGTTTAGTAAACCGTTTATCAGTAGGCGTGCTGACTGACCGAGCAAACCGCCGTTCATGCGTCTGTCCCGTCCGTCCGTCCATCTCTTGTTTCCGCTGCAACTAACACTGGACAACTTCCACGCGAGTTTGTAGTGTAACGTAGTGTGGAGTGGTCACAACCACCGACTCTCTACCGCCGGTGACAGGCGCATTCCGTTGTTCCCTGTCTACACGCTTCACCTCGAAACCATCCTCATCCTGTTCCCGCTGTTGCTCCAGAGATAGGTTGGAAATGCTACGACTACGGTAGGTACACATCAGCTTCCGCGTTTTCTATGTACTCACCGTACACAGCATTCAACTGTTTCCTAGTATATAACAACTTTTTCCCATTGTATGGATGTGTGTGGAAGTTGTACCGACTCGGAAAAAAACCGTTTGGAAAAGGTGAATGCATTAAACGTCATAAGAAATTTAATGAAATGTCATTCACCGGACCCGCAGGACTCGCTCTTCGAGAAATTTGAAGGTATAGCTTCTGATTTGAGATCCAATGATAAACGGGATGGTGAAGATGTGTATAGGCGATTCATCGAAAAATGCCAATCAACGCAAGTCCCATTTCAATTCGGAGCGGTATAATCTGATTGGAGAGAAACGGTGGCAGAGCGAACGGCTATCGCTTTCGTCAACCCGCAACACCGGTAGATCGAACTGTGGGATGCGTCTCTACCGTATAACAAAATGAACGAACCGGTGACAAATGATCCGGTTTAACAAATCCTTCCTCGAAGTTGGTACTCCGATCGTAAGATTCCTGGATCTGATCGTCCACAACAGTCTTTTTCTTTTTTTTTTCCATTCTTCCAGAATCAATTAAAATTTTCTATCCCCGATTCGGGATGAGAACCTCGACGATCGGGAGAGGCGAAGCTCGCTTCAGTTTTATTTATTTTATTTTTTGTCGGGTAAAGTCCTTGTGGGAAGACTACTAGGACGAAATTAGTACGGAATTTAGCTTTTGCGACCTATACAACTTTTCGGAGGTAGCCAAGGGAATGAGGGAATATTTTCGGACCATTTCATCCGATCGGTGTCCAGTGTAACATGTCGGGAATTTTTTTCTCGTTAAATCAGGACCTACCAAACCTGACTGTACACTTCGAAAATGCACGTGGAATTATTTCCTGGCTTCGAATATACTCGAAGAGGATAAACTCTTACTCTTGGTGGTGTAGGTTATACTCTCCCCTTCAGGATTGGCACGCCAAGATTGCTAGGAGATAGAATATACTTAATTATATTGGATTTACCTAATTGGCAGGCAAGGCTATCGCACACGGTTATCTCTGACCACGTCTCTATCTGCTAGCTCTTACCCCGTACAATCTCGTCGCAGTTTACCAACAGCAGCAGCAGCAACCAGCAGGAGTTCAGCCTCTTTTACTAAAGCCAGTTTAGCTGCCTTCGCCATGTCGACATGGCCGTGAACAGCTCGATGAACTGCTACAGTAGATACCGGTACCTACATACCTTCTATATACTCGAATCATTTACTACCAGTTATTTATCCAACTTAGCCTACCTTCTCGATGAAGAGACCGAACATCTTTTTTTTCCATCAACAACTACCCACTTCAAATCCCGTACACCTGATCCGAACTTCGCCTAATTTCCACTGTTTTACCGACCGAGCCAATGATGACGTAATTTCCATCGATGTGATTATGCGGACTTGAAGATTCGTAGTCGCGAACTGTACAATATTTTACCTATGACGCGAAGGCGTAGACGAAGAGAGAAGCTTCCCGCAGTGCGGAGAGTCACACGAAGAGGAACTGATTTAATTTTGCAACTCCATACCCCTTTTCCACTCTTCTCATCTATCCGTCGTCGACACACTCGAGTCGTCGATGGGTCTGCCTGCTACCGGCTGGTAGTGCCTAGTGCTGCACTTGCAGTGCAGTTCAGCGCATTGAATTCTCGCCAGTAGAAACGAACTTACTCCGTTTCTAGCTGGTATATATTCTGATTCTACTACAGCTGGTTTTGCTGGTGCCAGTGGTACTGCTGGTACCTGAACCATGCGTTTGATTTGATCCCCGGCATAGTCGCGAGCAGAGGGTAGAGAGAGTGGAGTTGAAATTGATGCCGGATTCGAGTCCGGAGTATCTGGCGTGACGTAGCTTTATTGTTTTCTGCATTGCGCGCCCAGCATCGGCATCACTACTACCAGAAAATCCAGAAATCAGCCTCCGCCGTTCGACAGATGCACTTCCATATACGCGTAACCGTGCATATTACGCACGCTTAAAATGTATGAGAGGTGATCGAGTATAGCGCGGATATTTGTAATCGTAGCTCGTTTAAATTTTAATAAATTACAAGTGGATCCTGAAGAGCCTCGGGTACAGAGGGTTCCGTAAATCCGTACACGAAGTTTTTAATATCGGACCACGATAGCTACTGCTTCCACTGCTCGACGCAAAAGTTTGTCAATCGGGAGTTTGAAAAAGAATTTAGAAAAATATAGCAATAATAAAAATAATAATCGCTAGCCGGGTCAGTACCGGTTCACTTAATTGGAACGCGTATACATTCCCCAATCGCTACCCCTTCCAAAATCAAACTCACTTTCAACGTACGATATATGTTTCGATTTTAGGATCAGTTATTTTTTAACGACGAAATGACGGGCCGGATGTCACGTAATTAAAGCGACGATTGATTCCCCGAAGGATTGATGAAAATGTCGTCCTCGATAATTACCAGTCTTTCCGAGCCTCTCGCCCCTCTTTTTTCATATGATTTGAAAGCCACGACAATACCGATGACCGAAATCGAATGGGGAAAAAGGGGGTGAAAAAAAAGTTTGAAAAAGAAGGGACCTCATTCCGCACTCCGAAAGTTCACGATCGTCAATTGTTGCGTTAAAAACGCGGGTTCATTTCTCAGCTGCGGCACCAAAGCCTGACCTGTCAATCGTTACAATTACTCCACGCGGTTTATACCCAGATAACCGTCGCGGCGGCGGACGCGTTTCGTATAATTAATCGTACGGTAGGTTACAGTGATGCGTAGAGAACGTTCAAGGGCAGAGAAGGAAGCGAGCCGATTGTGCGCAGTGGACGAGCGGAGAAAAAGAGAAGAAAATAAAATCAAGAAAGAAAAGGAAACACGAAGCGGATTATTCCGATTCGTTTATACCTACCCTTACCCGCAAAGTACCTGTGCGGATATACGGAAATTTCTAACGATATCATTTCGCGGATTCATTCGCGGGTTATCGCACTGGTATAAATCAGCAACCCCGATAGATAATACAAACCCGCCAAGGGTACGAGGTACGCGCCCTCGAATATCTCCGTAAAGCAATTGTTGCCACCCCCGATGAATAATGTCTCTAATTTCAACATAATCCAAATAATCTCGGACGGAGAGTTCTCTCGAAATTTGAATGGGAAATAAAAATGAAAAAAAAAGATCCGAATTACTTTTATCTCATTATTTATAATCTACCTAAGCTGAACTCCGATGTGCGTATAAGGTGTGCTTTGGGTTTTAATATTTTCACTCAATTCTGAGTGTATATTTTCCCGACGTTATATTTATTGAAGTTTGCAATGTTCATTCGTTTGTTTTTCGTAAAACCCAAATAATCCGAAATACGTTTCTGTTCAAAGGCGGTACAATTAACTGTATACAAGATCGTTCTGATTCGCAGCAACTGATGAGGAGAAATTTTCGTGGAAAGCTTTTCGGGATTCGTGGAATTAATTTGCGCCTGACGATGCTCCGTTTTTGGAAGAAGATTCTCTCTCGTTCAAACGGTTGTGGAGTACGAAGTGTAAAGAGAAGGGGTTCGCCCTCCCTGTTCGTCTTCCTTCTTCCTCTTTCTGTTTCTCTCCCACTTCTGTGTCTTAGAGAGAAAATCTAGCAGCTCTATTGACCCCAACTCGCGAGGGAGTTAATTACAGACGAACGAAGAGGACGGAGATTACAAGGTGAAGGTATATAGGGGGAAGAAGGAAGAACCAGAACGTAAGATAAATGATGTCGTATAACCCTTTCTTTGCCGTAGTTCGCCCACAGACCGAAGCTGATCCGAGAAGCTGGAATCAGATTGAAGATTAACCCATCCCACAAGGGCCATGAACCGAATCTTCTTTCACCCTGACTAGTCAAAGATGCCAAAAGCCACCGCGCGCGTGATGCTCCTCAGGGTTGAGAAAGGGATCCGTCATTTCTTAATCCTTAAACCAGCGCACATTCTATAAGTCTTAACCGGGAAAAGCTTTTCTACAAAATCTCCAACGATATTCGATTAGTCGAAACCCCGACTCTTTCGATCATTTTCTTACTCTCTGCAGAGACTCCGAAAACCCTTCGAACACTCCTCAATGTTTCGGACACTCACTGACTGACTGCCTGCCTGACTACTTGCCTGCCTGCCTGCCTGCTTTCCTGACTGACTGACGCACTGACTGACTTACAAGACCGATACCATCTCACTAATGATTGGACACGAAACTCCCACACGCGTTCCATACCAATCGAAAAGCAAAGCAAAGCAAAGCAAACCCTGAGCACCGTTGATGCTGATGGTGCGGTACTGATCCCCCTAATTCTTGACAAGCATATCTTACCCAGGGAGGAGCACGAACTGTTTTTTCATTTTTTCCTTCTCTCGTTCCTCTTCGGGTCTTCTTGGCATCGCGTGAACTCGGGAGCGAGTTTGTGGAATTGATCGTTAGGAGAAAATTGAAAATACATTTTGTGTGTTGGGAGGGAAAATTCCTCACACATATCGATCGTTCTTATTACGAAGCAGAAGAAGCTGAGGAAGTGGAAGAGGGTGACGATGACTTGGGGCTGGATTTATGGTCACGTGTTCGAGTCGCTCCTCGAGCACATGTTGGTACCACGCCTACCACGTGCGAGACCCGCACCATTTGTCCCGATGGTTGTCAACGAATATATATTCAACCCCTGTGAGAACGAACAGACGTGACTCCATGCAAACCGTATATCGATTGTTCGACACTCAAAAATCAAGTCAAACTATAATTATTAGACGGTAAAAGGATCGCGACAACTAATTCCCGAACGAACACAATATGTGTTCCAAATTACCAAATGACACGACTATGAAAAGATGAAAGATATGAGTTCTTTTTTTTCCGTTTGTGCGGCGAGGGTTGGGACTAATTTGATTTTCAGGGGATGGAAAACAGAGATCCAGTGTACAGGGTTTCCGCGGTGTTAAACCTTGAAGTTTGATGATTTTGGCGGTGCCGTTGGAAGCCGCACGTATAGTCGTTCTTTGGATCTGTCTTCGCTCCAACTCGCCCGGAGAGAGATTAACATTTTGTATCGGGGGTGGGATGAGATCAGCTTTAATCTCCGTCCAACTGCCGCCTTGTTTCGGTCGTTCCAAAGCCTGCCGAAATGTCGGGAGTGCCATGCCGGAAGAAGTGAACTCTTCAAGAGTGCGAAACTCCCTAATACCGCCGACTACATAAATATACCTATACCGTTACACCTCCTCTAACCAACGACCTTTCGCACTTAACCAAAAAAAATTTTGAATCTTTTTTTTTTCCTAAAGCTTCGAAATATATCACGAAGATTGAATCACAACTGGTGTCAGACAAATAACTGAAGAGGGAAAATCCGTGGGCTTAAAAATCTGAGCTCAGCTGGTGGTTCGAGGTGAATAAAGAAGGAAAAAAAAAAAAAAAAAAAATTGAACGGTCTTTTTTTCGGTAAAGGCGAAAGAACGGCGGTGGTGGTGTTGCCTAGGTTACACCGACAACGAGTGAGGAGATAGTCACCATCTGGCTACTGATCAGAATTTTTTTCTCCTCAAGAAAGATCAAAAGAAAAAAAGTAAAGAAAATGAAAAGAAGGAGCGTTCGACATCCGTTCACGTTATGTCGTTATCGACCTACGTCCCAATTAGCCGGCACACACCAATATAACCGTCAAAATCTCGTTTGCATACCTATCCCAATTTCCTCAAACCCTGTCTACGCATAAAGGGATATATAGGCGTGATACGAAATCATCGTTATCACGATATACATTATCGTCTATGCATAAATGTTTCTGTATAAACTAATTACAGTAATTTATACATATCTAGTTTACGCTGTATACCACTGCCCTCATTCTCGTTTTAGGCTTCGCGCTAATTCGTATCCAGTGTAACGTATCTGATGTGGGGAGATTGAAATGAAAAAACAAAAAAAAAATAAAACAAACGTGATACTCGAACGTAAGGTCATTACCAGAGTATTCGCTAATTGGTCTCTTTAGTGGGCACAAAAATCTGGGTGAACTGTGGGGACTGTTTCCGCGCTTTGTGAAGCACTGTAAAACAGAAAATGGCGATATATCGTCATTCCGTATCGCCATATTTCAAAATTATGTTACCAACATCGAAACATAACCTGACCTTACCCAATGCGATGGAAATCTTTTTAAGCCAATGACGACGACGACGACGATGATGATTGTTATTATTATCATTACGGTGGGTCATATAACCTTAACAAGAGTGGAATATTAGCTGACATAACCTAACCTCTCCCCTGGAAACATTTCAAATCAATGGAAATGCGATGATGAAGAATTCCCAGAAGTGCTTTATGGAGACGATCGAATGACTGGAGGGTGGTGAATTACCCTTAACTGACGGCGAAGTATCGGGGATTGATTTCTTGACGTATACGAACGTTATATTCCCCTAAGCCCATGGGTAGACATTCAACTATTTTATTTGCAGACTACTTTTTTTTTTCTTTCTTTTTTTTTTTGCTTCGCTTTTTCTTCTTACTCTCTTACACGAATAAAAGGCAGCGGCAGAATTATTATGGCAGTGGTTTGCTTCCCACGTTAAACTATTCGGTATATATGAACGGCAAACATAGCCAGTTGTTTCCCATTCGAATGCATGAAGCTTTGAGCGTAGATGGATTAAGAGATAAGGAGGCGTATCAGGACCAATCAATTACAAAGTCGAGAGGGATCGTATCTACTATATAACGGCGGTAACGTTCTCTCCCCAGTTCCATTTAGGTTCATGTGGCCAAAGAACAACCCCTGCAAAAATATCCCCAGAGTTTCTATTGTGCCGTTGGACTTCCACCCCAAAAGATTTTCCGGACTAAAGGAGGGGGGCGTTCGGTAAATGTGATGTGATCGTAATTTTCATACATCTTAACGGCAACAACCGCACGACTATAGAAAATGAGCAAATATGTGCATGTGTAGTGGTACAGATACGCAATCACTGCAAATGCGGATAAAACCCTAGAGATTCAGACCTCCGATCTGGGGGGGGGGGGGGGAAGAAATTTTTTCGACTGATTATTCATCTGTCAACGATAACAATCGTGTCATATTGGACAGACTAAATGGGACATTTCAACCGTCTAATGTGAGATCAGGATATAAACGCATTGACAAAAATTTCAACGTGAAAACTTCATTACAATTAACTGTTATCACCGTCATAGTTTTTAGTGGGGAACAGGCGCGGAAAGCTTTCTCGATAATTGGCACTTCGTTGAATATTTCAAAAAAATAGAATGACACTCGAGAAATGAATATAATAAAATTAATAATAAAAATTTCTTTGATTGATCTCTACTAATTACCGCAAGTCTATCTGCACAGTTCTGAACATCCTTTAAACTTTTTACCGCAGAACGTGAATTATAACTTCGCGTGCGAAGTTCCATATACATACATATTCGTGAGCGTTGTGTAAAATACGTTGAAAAATTAGCGGTCCAATTGAGTAAAGCGACTGTGTTATATACTCGGTGCATTTTTAGCTGTGTGCAGTCGGCTATAGAGTCGGTCGTATCAGGGGTGAGAGTTTGCGATGACATAAATGGAACAAAAAAAAATTAAAAAAAAACAGAAAAAACCAAACAAAAAACAAAGTAGGTAGGTAAAAAGGCGGTAATCGCGTGCTGGAAATCACGCTCGCAACGAGCTTTACACTAGTGTAGAATACACGTGTATACGTATATATGTAGTATAAAATACATGTACAGAAAGTATAGCGTAGCAGAACCTAGCTTTGTTGGTACGGAATGAAGTCGAACGGAATCCCAACGATAAGGCAAAGCGAGACGGAGTCTGCGGTGGCGTTCCGAGCAACCGAGAGGGAAAACTCGTTATTAATTGCAACGCGTGTTTTCTCCTCGCCGTTTGCGTTTTACGGTCTATACGTTTTTGTACATTTGAGTTTTTCTTTTTTTTTTTCTACGTACACCCACCTATATTGAGAAATATACGTACAGGAAATATTCCTGTAAACTGGCCACTCGGTTACGCGCAGGCGCCACTAACCAAATTCGTTATCATGTTCGTGAGGTGCCGCATGACCTCTAAGTAGGCGGTAACGAATCTGTGTTAGTGGCGCATGCGCGTAACCGAGTGACCAGTATGCAGGAATATTCCCTGTATATTTAACGTAAATTGGTACGCGGACAAAAAATTCTACTCCACATTGTATGTAATTTATGCACATTGCTGGCGTACATATCTGCACGATTAAACTAAATCGTAGGTACGACTCAATCCTGTAATAAAGTTGATCGTGAAGTTTAATATAAAGTGCTAACGATATTAATTTTTTTCATTTCTTTTTTCTTTATTTATTTTTACATGAAGTGGATTTGCACACACAGCGGATTGGGGGTGGAAAATATTGGTTGTATATTTTATAGCAAAATATGCCAATCAGACACGATCGTTGAGCTTTCGTGATGAACTCAGTTGTCTGAAATTCAACAAAACTTGATGATTAAACTCACCCCTTTTTACAAAGTTTTCAGTTCTGTATCTATACTATTTTATTACACGCGATAGGAACGATACCATTTTCGTTTATTTTCCAAATGAAATAGAAAACGAAAGCTGGGATAGTTTTATTACATAGCCGGTCGAATTAGAACGTTCGTATCATAATCTTCTCTTTTTAACAATTTTTTTTTTTTTCTCTTCTCCAGCGTCTTTTTCATTCAACATTCACTTCAACAGGGATTTAGCTACGAAACTTAGAGGGCGATAGTAAAAAAGCGGTTGTGTAGTAGACCGAAGTGATTATTACTTGTCGCTTAAGTAGGTAACCATGTTTATGGTCGCGCGCTCTGCTTTCCGAGACCGCATCATCCGCGCGGGACCTTTTTTTTTACATCGTTTTTATCCGGTTTTTTCTTTTCTTTTTTTTTTCATCTATTCATTCATTCATTCATTTTTCTCCCAGATCTGCAACGCGCGCGTGACACCACGCGCTCGAGATACTTTTTATTCGAATAGCGCTGTTTTTTTTTGTCTTTTTTTATTTTTCAACTTCTTTTACTTTTTGTCACATCTGTGATTCACTCGTATGTAATGAAGTTTTTTTTTTTTAACGCTGCTGTATTCACTTTCCGAAAAATAATACATAGCTGTACATGATGGTGTATAATAGTTCGAGAACATCGTTGCTTCTTTCCAAAGATTTTTTTTTTTTTCAGTTCAATTTTTTTTACGATAAAAGACACGAGAATTATGTGCATATCTATGCGAGTTCAACGTGTATTATCGTTTTACCATAAAACGTATGTAATAATAGGATGTTGTACGTTAAATTTGACGCTGCATAAGTTAAAAGTTTGAAGAATAGAATTTTTTCTTGCCTATCGACTGAGAAAAATATTTTTTCCGCGAGCCCAAATACCAGATACCGCGGGGTTCTCAAAAATCTACTTGGTAACAAAAGCAAATATGAACTGTAAAAAAAAGTTTCGTAATAAATTTTACATTCTTCATTAAACTTTCGCAGCTATTATTATCCGCGCTTCTTTTTACTGATTATCTTCCATTTCATTTTCTCTTCCGTTTTTTGTATATTTTCTTTTTCAATTCTATTCAAGAATCCCGACGCAGTGCGGTGTGCGGAAAAAAATAAATGAATCGAATGAAAAAAGTGAATTATATTTCTTGTTAAGAACCCTTAAAAAGTTGAACACAGTGAAAGTTGAATTTTAATATTTCTTACGCTGTTATATTCGCGCTATCTAAAGTCTGTCCTTTTTTTTTCTCTCCGACCCGGATCTGATGGAATGGAATCTTGACTGAAAATTTAGTTACTTTCTATTTTTTTTTGTTTCTCTTCGAACCGGAAGTATACCGAATATCAGATCACGTACCGAGAGCGTTTCTAACAGCAAAAATCGCGGTGTTTAACCTGAATGTAGTGGGTTCGTATCTACCTGGAGAACAGGTACAGCATTTAAAACAAGAAAACGGTAAATATCTAATAGGAATTTGAAGCAACTCATACCATTCACGGCTTCGCTTGCTATCGCTTATTTCAAAGAGTTGAGCATATATTCAAGCGAGCTCTTCTTCGGCTCATTACCTCAAGTTACGATTTAATTTATGCGAAACTCTACAGCCAGCTATACCTACCATCTATAGTATACCGAAGCCCTGCTGCATCAGAGTATCTTACACATAACGCGCGGAGACGAATGTTATTCTGTTATAATAACCATTCCTTCTTCCTGAATACATAATAATATGTATATAAACCCCATTCAAATACATGCAGCTATGTTTCTTCAAATTATTCACACTATCTAATAATATCGCAACGTCACGAAAAATGGAACGTGAGAATAATGAAGGAATTTTTCCTCGTGATAAATGAACGAAGGTTCCGATAAAAACTAAATATCGGAACCAAAAGGACGTATGGCCTCCAGACGCAAACTATGAGTTGTTGCGAGTTTTCGATAAATAAAGTCCCAAAACTTGCCAAGATTTAATTGAAAATAATCTGCTTCATTCGATTCGAACCGAATCGATTTTTACATTTTTTCAGTTCCTTAAAATCCGTCAGGCTTACGCTCTCGCGAAAAGGCTTCGATTTTCATGAAACATCAGCGTCAAAATATCTGAGCCAATAAATTTACCGATCGCACTTCACTTTCGAAATTACATAATTTCCCCATGTTCCCTGCACTTTATCCACCTCCTAAAAAGCGAAGGTCACGCCCTCACCGTTCTTAGCCCTCGGTACGAGGGCCAGAGATAAAAAAAAAAAAAAAAAAAGTTCAAAATTTCCGAGTGTTTCACGGTAGCGCGTAATTCCACTTGACTATATGTATAGGCGTAGTGTAGACCTTTTAGACTGCACGGTAGCTCGGTACGTACATGGGGGGGGGGGCAAAATAAGTGGATAACAATTATTCGGCGAGTGTGTCCGTTGTATAGAAACATATAGTATATATATTTAGTACATACCATATATACATGAGTTATACGCGCGTGATCCACTTGTCACGGATTTGTCACGCGGGTGCCGATGATGATGATGGGAAATGGCACTTCTAGGATGAAAAAAGAAGGAGAGAAGGGAAAAAAAAAAAAAATGGAAACGGGTCGGTGGTGGTTTTCGTATAATGTGTATGTATTTGTACAGTCGCCGGCTGTTCCGTTCTCTTGCTCTTGTGCGTATGGGATTGAATTTTATGGATATTACACCATGGTGTTAACGCGGATGAATTTTTCTATGGTTTTTGTTATTTCTTTCTCTTCGTTTTTCATTTCACCCTCTCTTTCTTTCTCCAGGCTTTATACGACACGGTGCAGTGCGGTAGTGCATGTTGGCTGGGAGAAGAAAGATGGAAAGAAAGAAAACTCGAATAAAAATGAACCCTTTGCCTCTCTAGTCTCGACGTGGTTCATGCCGCTTAGGGTTCGAGCGGAGGGAAGCAGGGAACGGAAAAGTTGAATTGAAAGCGGACATTGATGGGGATTACACGCGTATACAGCGTATGTACGATAAGTCCATATTGCACAAGTGTGGGCTTTGGGGAGGGCCGGAAAATGGGGATGGGGAAAAGTGAAATACGTAAGGGCAACGTGTAGACACAGCGTTGGCGTCATCGGGAGACCCTGAATTACATGTGTTCTAGAAACCACAGATGTCGCCCGATTTCACAATCGCAGAAACCTCGCGTTTCGACGAACGCCCGTGAAATATGAAGTGACTAGATTTTTTAGGTTAACTTCTCGCAAACGCGGACCTCGACGAAAGTCCGCGCGGCTCATCCCTTGCGAAGAGCGGGGTTGGGGGGTAAGAAACTTTTCGACTCCATCCGATCCACACCGCCTGACAGTTGTCGACTCTCTTTCGATTTCCCGGGACCGATTAGACCGGGGAGTTTTTCCCCTTCCGAGCGTCGTAACTCTCCCTTATTTCTTCATTCACTATGCGTGTAAATATTTCAAGGCAGAAAGGGTCCCGTTGAGGAGGTCAGTCAACCCTGAACAAGTTTCATCTCTTTTTTCTCCTTCTCTTTCTTCCTCTTCTTCGTTTTCGTCCGGAGAATTTCGAAACGAAGCGGAACAAAAATGGCCGCTCGAATACCATCCCTGCAATTTTGAAAACCGTGAGCTGCCCAAAGAGGGCGCGATCTTTGAGTCCATTTTTTTTTCCATATCATGCCTTCGTGTGTGGGTGTGTGGGTTACGTGCACATGTACACATGCATCCCTTTTTCTCTATATACCGCGCGGAGTACGTCTGGCGCGAATTGATTATCGGCTCGGGGCGTTGCGTTTATATATTTTATGATATAAATGATTTACATTATTCAACGTTTGTCCGTTCGCGCTCTGGTGCTATTCTGCAGCAACAGCAGCAGATATATACAAATATATATATATATACACACCTATGTAGAAGTGCAATCCAGTTCGCGAGCAACCGAGTCCACTTTATACCTATATATTTTATTACATTGCTACATATACATCGTTGTATTCTCCTTGCCTATAGATTTATAAATATAAACAAAAATAAAACACTTTTCCGGACGCGATCCACCATAGGGTATATACGGTATAAATATGTATGCATGTATACATATACGTTCTAATACATGCGGTGCAATAGCAAACATTGTTAATTGCCTGGACACATTGTCCGCAAACATGCGTAACACTAGCTAATCAATAGAAAATAGGTACAGCCATATACATTATATTATATAGAAATTAAACTCCATGTATTTGTGTATATAATATTGATCGATAATAATAATATTGTTTGGTGGGCACATATCCCTTGTACATACGGAGTCGTTCAATGACGCGATAAATTGCATTAATGTGACGTGCAAAGATAACCGGTTTTCGGAGCGAAAAATTTTGCGGAACTTTAGACTCGAAAAATCTTCGGGAACACATCAAATCGCGCAACGATTTGACGAGAAGAAAAAATTTGTTCGCAAATTTTTTTACTCGTCAAAAATTTAGCCGACACTTCGAGTGGGTCAAAAACCAAGAAAAAAAAATACTTTAGGATCGCACGTTATTTCAGATGTCATTAAACGACATGCGGAGGGAAAAATTGTAACATCATGAAATCTTCCGAATCTCACCCTCGTCTCTCAGATCTTATTATGGGGTGGGTAACGCGTTCCTACTAATACTGTGGATAGTTGCGCGGGGATGGCGATAATCCCGAACATGATGCGCCTGAAAAATCACAAAACTAACCGAACCTACGAATGGCCCATTGAACCCTGGAACGATCGTGTAATATGTCGAGAGGGGCGAGCCATTATGGCTATTAGAAAGAAGAAAGAAAGAGAAAAAACTAGACGAAACGAAAAGAGAGAAGAAAAAAACTTGTCAATGGCACATAATGCGGGGAGCATGATATATCATTTTCGAAACTATCCCCTCGTTTTTTTCCTTCTTTTTTTGCTTTCCCTTTTTTCCCCCTCCCTCTCTATTTCCCATAATGTTACCATACAGGCGGGTTACACTGCACGCGACACGGAACCCCATATTACCCCCATAGCAGCGCCATGTGAGGTATTAGGACAAATGTAATCTCACTTGAACATATTACATTGCCTTATGTTCATATTTATGGCGGTATTATGCGAACGAAAGGTGATTTTATAAAGATGAATAATGATGCGTCAATAAATTCTGGAAAATGAAACCAAGAATTATTGTATTTTGGAAGAATTTGAAAAATTTAATCCTCTCTAGTTATACCGAAATGGTGACGAAAATATTATAATTGTTTTTATTTATAGCTTTTGAAATTGACAATTTTTTTTTTCTTGTTCTCACTCCGCAGGAATCAGAATCCAACACGTACGAAGCAACTCTTTGGGAAATCTATTCATTTTTGGTGGAAAGAATTATGATTAAGAAAAAAGCCAAAAAAAAAAAAAAAGCTACGGTCAATTTGACACGGGCCTTGAGAAATTATTGAACGGGATGATACCTCCGTCTTTTCTTTCTCGGTGTGTTCTGCATCTTCTCTCATGCGTCGTATGTAGAATTTAATACGAACGTGGGCGTCGAAAGTTATACGGTAACATATAATACAACCCATGACTTGAAAACTATAATTGAATTCTAGACAAACGACGATTACGTAAGACGTACTTGGAGTTAATAACTCGAGTTATGGTTGAAAATGAGATTCGCTTTGTGAACAGAAAAAGAAACTTGGCTGGGATAACAATTTTTTTCTTCCTTTGGTTCCGTCTCTCTCAAAATTTTTTACTTTTTTTTTCTGTTTTTCTCTTTACCGATCGTTATATCGAGTGCCGGAGTCTCCGGTCGCATGGTTCCTTCCTCCGGAAATATACGACGTTTTAAATCAAGGTACCGAGTGGATTCGGACATAAATATATATCACTTTTCTTTTTATTTTATTCGACGTCTTTTTTTTTTTTTTTCTTTTTCTCTCTTCATTTTTCTTATCTCTTTTCATATATAATTTGAATTATAGAATTCCTCTGAGGTTCACCGCACCGAAGAATGATCGTCCGGTTAAGATTTATCGATTCAAATGACTTATAGAGGATACGAATGGAGAAAAAAAAAAAAAAAAGGAAACGAATTTATTTTCTCTCTTTCTCTGTCGCGGCATTATATTCCAAAACTCCCCGTACACTAAAATACTAATTGATTTCCGCCGGCCATTTTTATAATCGAATTACATAGCGCGGTAAAAAAAAAAGTTATTCATCAAACTCACGTGATGAGATTTATGGATTATTTTTCATTCACCCCCCATCATTGAATTCAAAAACACGTGGAAATTTTTTTACATTCTCATAAGTCCAAAAGTTCAAGGATAGAATTTTTTCGTTCTAATGTTCATTTTCTTTTTGGAAAAAAAAAACGCCTGTTCTACAACAGGTCGGATTAGGTTCTGAATAACATTTGGATATTCACGTGTTTCGAAGTAGAAAAATTATCCTGGGCGTTGCTCAAATGTGACCAGCGCGTGTGATTATAGCTTCTTGTGTTAAAGGATAAGCACTTTCTATATAGTAAGAGCATTTTATGTATATGTGTAATAATAGTTATATGTATAAGTTGCAGTTATGTGGCGTCAGAGTAGGTAGAAAAGCCGTTCCATTGTGTGTCTTGTCTATAGTATAACTAGGATCCCCATATCTGTGCCACATAAACGGTAGCTGAAAACTAGCCTGCAGGAGTAAAACGAAGCAATGAAACTCTGCAGTTGGGATGACGTAATTTTAAGGAATTGCAAAACCACTACTTGTAAAACGTGCGTCGGATAGATATACAAGCGTCGTCAATTATCGTGCATATTGTTCGCGGCGCAGGACCAAACGCTCGGTATTATAACGCAAAACTTGAACTAAGCGCATTCAGCTAGCTTACGCGGTTAATCGTACGATTGTTGAAACTTTCGATGTATTGGTGAGGTAAATGTGGGCATGGAATGTCAGCGGAGTCTATCCTTGAGTCTATACCCACCCAGATTTCATGGAGAAACATGACTCATTCGGGAGGATGTGGAACGCTGAACGTTTATCAGCGAAAGATCTACCTCCCGATGGTAAGAAAGGAAGAAAAAAAATACGCAAAATGCACCGATAGTGGTGAACGATTTTTCAAAATTTGGAAACAACAATTACGGCCAAGTAGTTTTGGCAAAGATGCAAACGATTCTGATCCCACATTATACACCGGCGAATTCAAACTTGGAAAAGACTTTGAACAGCGGTCAGTGGGGTGGACGCCACTCACCACCATTCCAAAGTAAATAGACTCTGTGGTCTCAAAACCCCGGTGACGAGGGTCAGGAAGTGGTAAAGAGAAACGGGCATCACCGACCCCGATTTTCCTTTTCATTCCATTCTATCCCCTTCTCTTCCCTTCCAATCCCTTTTTCCTCACTTTTCTCCCTAAAGCAAAACCGAACCAACACAGCTGTGAAATCATCCGAAATGAAACGAAATGAAATACCATATTTTGATTGCTAATGTGGCTAGTGTACTAGATAAAATATAGGGTGCTAAAATTTTCGTGCTCAAGTTCGAGCCGCACAAAAAAAATATTTAGAGGTCGTTCAAGGTGAAGAATGTCGTTAAACTTCGGATATCTTTTGGTTCGATGTATAGACTGGAAATTGAAATGTTGAAGACGAATCACGTTGTTTCTGGCCTCAGAATTTCGTTGGGATTATTTTCGGAAGAAATTTTTCCACGATTCACTCATGATATCGGAAGAAGAAAGAAGGAAGTGAAGCGGAATTGACGAATTATTTCGAAAGCTCGGAGCTAACGACCATAAATAAATTCGAGGTGAGAAGACATTCCGATGAATCTTGGTTTATCGGTTCTTCGTATCACTTCTAATATACCATAGAGTGCGTTCATCCGGTGTAGTGGAATCGACAGTTTCTATATTATTTCTTCCATGCAGTGACGATAATATTTCCGAAGGTTAACGGAACTGAAATACACGTTTCGTATCTTGTCACTTCTGCAGAAACGAGCAAATTGCTCATAAGCGCGAATAGACATAATAGCGTGTCTAAACACCTGATGCGAACACCTGTTATCGGAATTTCCTGGACGCTTCGAAGTCAACATCCGCTTGAATTATTGGGAATTTTCAAACTGTGGGAATCCCTATTCACATTCTCGTAGAAAAAAAATTAGCAAATATCTTCCAATACCTACTAGGCATCCGCCGGAGGCGTGAAAAAAATATGACGTCTGATAGAGCGGTCGAAACGATGAAACAAAAGAAACAAAACCAACGTAATTATTTGCTTTCGAAAAAGAAAGAAAGAAAGAAAGAATGAAATAGGCGCCTCGCTAGGTGTCTTACGGAATGTATAATAGCGAGTTAAAACTCGCTTGGTAATAATGCAGCTAGGATAGTCGTGCAGTATATTTTTTCGAGTATAAAGAGAGTGAAGATAGTTTTGTGGAAGTGTGTAGAGGTTGAAAAACTTAAAACGTAGCTATATGAGGAATAAAAATCTGTGAAGGTGAGAGCTGAACAGCTGTTGCGGAGAAATGCGTCGGTGTTCGTGTTAGATAAATTTTAAAACGCAGCGGGTTTTTTTTCAGTAACGTAAATCTAATCAGAGCCCGTAATAAATGGATGGAAGAGTTCTTCGCGCGAGCTAAGAAATGTACGCATACCTAGCGGAGGCGCCTCCACTTTAACCCGGCAAGAATTCTCCTCTGAGAAGGTGTGAAATAAAAGATGGACGTCAAGGTTCCAGACCGGTGACTCCGCACCTCCGCCTCCTCCTCTTCTTCCTCCTCCTCCTTTTCCTCTTCTTCTTCGGTACGGTGCTCGACGTCTTATGACGATTAAAAAACACGCGCGTATTACAGGATAAAATTAAAAATGCAAGGATTATATCAGAAAACCGTGGAATAGCGAATCCCATGGATTTCCCATGAGATTCGATATTCCTACGAATGATCGTGAACTTTTCAACGTTGATATTCCATCACTGGCTACGTGTACGTCGTAGATAGCAATTGTTTTTTTTTTTTACATTTACTGTATAGTCGCATAGCTGTTACATTATACCGATATAAAATATAAATTCCTTTCCGAGGTGCGGCCGATCTAGGTGAGTCGAGTATTTCGATCCGATCCAGACGCCTTCGCCCTGATCGACGATCGACTTTAGAAACCGGAAGATCTTCCGGAACCGGATTAAATCGCGAACATGCAAAAGAAATCATATCCTCGAGTCGAGACTCGAGAATATTTTTGAAACAAAATTACTCTTCTTCATTATGGAATTTTGGATCGGTAGTTTCCTCTTCTACGTTAAAAAAAAAAAGAAGAATGCTTGGGAAAGAATTGGCATGCGAAAATGCGTTTCCGCGAGGAGTGATCGATACGAAAAACTGGTTTATCACGTCCGCGTCATCACCATCGACAAATCTACCGATTTCTGCCGTGGATCTTTATACTTACTTGGTAATAACCTTGAGAGGAGCTTTGGCGAGTATTGAAGCCTTTTGCGGAAATCTTTCATGGTTTTATCCCGTAACTATATGGAAGGCCTATCTATATCTATAGTGTTCGCGATCATGGTGCGGGATGGGTTATTTTAACCGGTACTTCGATGCCTGTGATTTCAACTTTTACATCAAATGCTAACGTCTACCGGTACGGAACACGCCTACAAAATTCAATCCCACCTCCTTCTCTCCGTCTCTCTCTTGCTCTTCAGGTTTTGAATATCGCCGCGGAGTTTCAGGCTCTCGATCCTACGGTAGAATACGTTCAGACGCTGAGGGCTGATCATGCGGTCTAAACTTTGGGATTGCTCGAAATTCATTTTGGGTAGGTCCTCGAACAAATTGAGGATTTCGGGATAATCTCTCGCAACTAGCAACTGCCAGAGCGGATCACCTTATTCTCACGGGAGGCCTCGACTCCTGCAGGACTCGTGCCTCTCTTCGAATGAAATTTCTGGATTCGCTTGCGCGAGGTTCAGTCCTGCAAGTATGAAATTCTTCTTCCTTTTTTTTTCTCTCTCTTTTTTCGTCATTCAATTACGATTTATTATGCCAATTACGCGCCCACGCGCACGGACACTTTTGTAGCAATAGAGACGGAATTCAGGGCATACTTATATTTAGGGAGGAAATTAAGCTTCTGGATGAAGTATTAATATTAATACAAGAAATGGGCGGAGGTTGAAAGTTCGTCCAAAACAAAAGGTATATGTATAGTGTAGAGGGAGGACTATAAAGGGTTCAGAATATACATTTAATTACGCATCCTTAGACCAAGGAAAAGTAGAAGGGGGCGGGATTTTCAGTCCAACGTTAAACTGCTTCCAAGGTACATACATACAAGTGAGTGTAATTTTCGCTTTCCTTTGTTTCAGGTAAGTACCAGAGGCAGCTAGCGGAAAACCGTTCGTCATATTCAGCTGGAAAGTTGGAAGTTCGTAACAGTATACGTCACGGTTCGTACGTGCCACGTTTATAGTATGTATAGAGTTTCTTATTCCTGGTTATAAGTACACGGAGGAACCCACATCAGGATGCTAAAATCCCTACCTATATTTTGCGAGAAATATCAAATTTTACGATTTTCGTTGGTGAATTCCTGAATTTCACAACGTGTGCCTCGATTCTTTTTTTTCCTACGTAATCAAAGGTCGAAAAATATTTTTCGCCATTACTGTGTACGTAGAATAATGCGGGACGAAACAAAAGAGTGAGGTAAGGAAATAATGAAAAAAAAAGAAAGGAAGAAAAGCAAAAAGGATCCGAAGGGGAACCGAGAACCCCGCCGGATCTTTGGGCAGGATGCATATAAACCGCGTATCTTGATCGTTCGGAGCAAGCCATGCACCGGTAGAAGCAGAAGCAGAAGCAGAAGCAGCAGGAGCAGATCAAGTTGGCAAAATAATTGAACCCCTTCATGGACCCATTGGCGACTACCTCGCTAATGAAGAGCTCAAGATTAAGTAGCCGGTGATAGACCGTTTCACGTCCTCCGAGAGCTCTGAACCACCTTTTACCTTTTTCATCTCCTCTTTCTCCTCCTCTCCCTGAATCCTTCTTCTTATCCCATCTTCAACCCACCGCGCCGTTGCATATGCATTAAGGGTCCAACCCGACTTAACCCGTTCTCCTTTCGTGCCTTGCTCTTCTTCGCCTTCTTCTTTTCTTGGGTCCTTTCGATATCAATTGGATCTCTGATTAGCGGGACTTTCGACTCTTGGTATGTGTTCACATATGGAACAAGAATACGTACCACCTGATGCGAAAACACAACGAGGGCATCTTACTCGTTGACTAAATGAGAAGCTAAGGATTAGAAAAAAAGAAAACTACCAAAAAACAATCGGGATTCGAAGGGCCAACCTTGTGAGAAACCTTTACAAATTGGTTATGCGTGACAATTATCTGCAACATTTCATTTTGTTAATTACATTCTAATTTTTTAATTATTTCGATCGATTCGGCCGCTTGCCTCGACTGTTTTTGCCCCTTTACCACTCTGCAGGTTTTAAAAGAAGTGTGAAAGAGTGCAAAAATTAAAGTTCGCTCTAGATTTGGAGCAAGTGAGGATATAACCGGCGAAGCGGAAGAAAGAGGAGTATAAAGTAGAAGAGGTGGTGATGCTGGTCGGATAGAAGCGTTGATGGACCATCAACCTGAGTTTAATAAGATATTTAGGCTCGCGGTCAAAGGGCCATTTAATCCGTCTTTGTATTACATAGGTTTGCGTCGGCTCCGCGCCCGCACCCGCTAATGGGACAAGCCCTAAAGCCGACTTGATACGAAATAAAAGCCGGCCTAAAGATTTATAAATCTTGATCCTTCCCGTCGACTATACTAAGACCCGGACCAAGACGCGGTCAGTTTATTGCCCGTTATCGAGTCCCCGGGGGACGAGAATTCGACTCTCTAAAACAGTTCAACGTTTTCGCCCTCTCGCCATTTTCTTTCTTTTTTGTTTTTTTTCTTTCTCGCTGTTCTCGTTCGTTATTCCTTTTTCCCGACTCTACGATGATTCAAAAACACCGTGCGAAAAAGGTTGTAATCGACGTCGGCTGCTGTTCGAAAAAATGAAGTGAAAGATCAAGTTTGGGAATTTTCGTTTGTCCGTATAAGTTATGGCATTCTACATCGATCCGAACATACGTAAATAACCTGCAAACGAGTTTTCAGCTAAATGCCGTAATTCGCGGATGCAGAAAAAAACTTCGAGTCAAAGAAACAGCTGGATTTATTTCCATCGTTTTTTATCTACCTGCAATTTATTTTATGCCCTTTTAGTATATACGCCGGTATACGTGCTGGTTGTCTGTAAATAGTCCTTAGTTCAGGATTTTTGGTTGAATAGGTAGAAACTTTGAGTCTTTGCCAAAGGCTGCGTCTGCGTTTCAGTATAGGTAGGTATGTTGCCCGCAACTCGTGCAGGGTATAAAAAAGATTTTTTATTTTATTTCATTTTTTTTGGCGCTTGGAATTGAGACGTTTAATTGGAGAATTTATTACAGCACTGCGGAGGCAGCGTTAGAGAGAAACATTTGGGAAAAAATTGATGTTTCGGGTTCTGATTTTAATTCTAAGTTTGAACGGCAATTTGAGCTCGTCTGAGGTCGTCCGTTCCAACGGCAACGTAGGTTATAAACGTAGCTGTTGAATCTCCCGCAGCTGCAATCAGCCTTCATAAGTTTTGCAGACCAATCCGATGACGAGTTTAATGCGCGCATCTCGGAACGTGGAGAAAACTTTTAAAGAGAATATAAAAGTTCGTTAAATTCTTCAATTTCATATACATATACCTGCTTATTTCCACTCGGACGCGTTATAAACCGCGTCGTTTTGAGTTGTAAAAAAAAAAGAAAAAAAAAAAAACTAAGAAAGAGAAGAAAAAAAAAGAAAGGGAGAAAAAATGAAATAAAAAATCCTCACAGGGTAACGACCGATAAATAAGGCTAAGCATGTCGCATGTTTTGATAAGAAGATGCCCACGCCTCGAATAAGGTGGAATCTTCGTTTGAGAACGACGATACCCGACTATTTCCTTTTGTATTTCTCGTTCTTCGGGATATTTCTTGATTTTTCTCACAGCCAACTAATACCCACCTTTTCCTTGTATCTCGCGCGTCTCGTTCGTACCGCGGAGCACCGCAGCGAGCGCTATTGAGTCCAGGTTGGTCGGTCACTGTGCCTTAAATCATAGCAACGTCCTGCGAGAACTCTAAGCTTGATTCATGGGCATCTGCCACCGTCTACAGGAGGTCCGAAGAAAATGTACGACACTTATATGTGACGTGCGAGCTTTCAAAATACCGCTGTTATTTTTTCAATCGTCGCCCAGCAGCGCCTTCTTGCGCATCCCATAGAGGCGTAAAAAATATCACAACCCAAAAATTCATCCTCAAGAGATTAGCCATTCTCGCATACACGTGTATCGATACCACGTGTAATAGTCGCCGTTTTATTCAAATTCATTCAGAAATGTGAAAATAAAAATGAAAGAAATGAAAAAAAAAAGAAACATTGACAGGCCTACGTATAATATATTTGCAAGATTTATACTTTTATTTTGCCGGTTTATTCATATGTGACGCGATCAAAGCCGGGTGTGCGTATCGTGAGATAAAAAAAAAAAACAGAAAAAGTAAAGCAAAAAAAAAAAACAAAAGTGGTCGACGATGGGACTGAGAGAACGAAGGGGAAAAAAGTTTGATCGCGGTGATGTCGACGATTTCTTCAACACCGCTCCTTTGGCTTTGGCTTTTTATTCATTTATTTTATTTATCTTCCCATTTTTTTTTTGCACTTTTCACTTTCCTCCGCGCTCTTCATCATTCCGTATCTATCTGGATTCTTTTCAATTTTTTTTTTTTTTGGTTGGTTGTTTTTCCATATATTCTTCTCGCACGAAGAGTGCGGATGCTGGAAGAACATTGTTCCTGAAAAATAATAATAAAAAAAAAAACGAGAATCGTACCTACGTCTACTCTTGTTCGACGCCTGATGGGTTGTAGTTCCTCATGCTGCTCTGCACCGACTATGTACTGGTCGCCCTTTTTCCTATCTTTTTTTCTATTTCTCTCTCTCTCTCTCTCTTCATTTTTCTCCTTCGCTCGCCAGTCTTTGCTGCTGCTGCTGCTGCTCGCGTGTGGCACACTCGAGTGCTTTGAAAGCGCAGATGGAATCGGTCCTTCAGTTCCGTACAGTCGGGTAAAAGAGTAAAGGGCGTGGGGGTTCCATCGTGTCACGTTAACCACCCTCAATTCCGCTGCTGCTGCTGCAGATCTGAGTCAGACGAAAACCGTAAAAAAAAAGAATCCTAGAGAAAGAGCGAAAACGAATACAAGAAATTCAACGAATGTCGATCACCTCCCGAGTCTTCGGACCACAAAAATATCCGAGTGTCTAATTTTCATTCCAAGCTTTCGAAAAATTTTTTAAATGACTCGACAGCCTTATTTCGTCGAGTGTCTCGTGATCCAGAATTGTTGAGTTTTTTTTTTTAATTTTATTTTATAATTTTGGAAAATAGAATGCGACGATTGGAATGAAAAAATAGTTCGATCGGGAGTAAAAATATTCAGGCGGATGTTTTTGAGCAAAATTTTGCTCGGTAATGGGCGGATAATACCGGAGGAGAAGGACCTCGGATTAAATGGAGCTTTGATTGGTCTTTGGAGTGGGTGAAGTTTGGGATTATGGAAATCTGGGGCTCGACATGCGCGGGCCGCGGGCCGCAGGCCGATCCTCGTCGTTGCTACTTACAAATCCTTTATTATTGTAATTCCAAAAGTTACTGCTGCGGAGCCAGTTTGCCGCTTAACCTGAGATTACATTTAGGAACTAAGAATCTGAACGCACACCACTTTCGTACCGCTGGCCTCGATGTCCAGTCCGTATTATAACTGCGCTCTCAAAAGTCAACTTCAAATTGGAAATTATCCACCGTGTCTTCGGTGAAAAATCGCATTTTACGAGCCGAAAAAAAAGAAGCAAACAAATTTCGGATAATAATTTAAATGGACAAAAAAAAAAGAAAAAAGCCTTTTTTCCAGAGCACGACGATCCTTATTATTGTTATCATTATTATACCCTTGTTGAATCGAAGGTCGTTATTATTATATCGTTACCGCGAATAAAAAGTATTAATTTCAATCCGCTAATTGAAGTAAAAAAAAAGAATCCAAATAAAATGAAAATAATAATAATTAAAACCAAAAAAAAAAGGGGTGATGCCACAATGCGGATGAACAAAGCGTCGGCAAGCCAACGTCATTAGCAACTTAATTACGAAAGCCAGAACCTACAGCGAGTCAAGTTTAATGATTTTGTACCCGCGACGAGTCGCACGAGACTACACATATATTTCTACATATATATACCTATATGAAAAAATATCACGTGATAAATACCATTAAACGTCGCTATAGATATACATATTTCTTTTTCAATTCGTACATTATTCTGAGTAAATTATACAGATAAAAATGATCATGAAATAGTTTAGAAAGAAATTTTTCATTTCACCTTAAAAAAAAACAGGTGTTTATAATTCGATCATTTATTCATTCCAATATAACGTAATTGGCTCTGTGCAGGTGATTATTTTTATTGAAAGTTTAACCGTAGCGAAATGGGATGGAGGAAAAAAGAAACTGCGGTGTAATTTTAAAATATTTATTCAGCGGCGGTGAAATTCGAAAAGAAAATATTGGAATTTTCAATTTTTTTTTTCTCTCTCTCTCTCATTTTCAAAGGACATTATGTATTTTGTTGGTTCGGTTACTTGGATTACATCCCGTATAATGGGATCGATGAACTCGTGATACATACAAAACGTGATCGAAAGGTTTTAGAGACCGCATGCTGCTGCCGTAATGCGGGAAGTAGAACGTATATATTGACGATTGCAATTAAATCGTGCAGACAATGGTCAAACATCGGTTCACTGGTAACTCGCGCCAATTCTGTTTAATAAATACTATTCCTCTATTAAATTTCACCACGAATTAATATTCTACCCACGAAATTAGGGATCGGAATAAAATTAAAAACGGCCAGCCCCGCTCACCTATTCCCTGTGCTGCTGATCATCGTGCGAAATTCAATTTCGTGTTATTGATTACGGAATAAAACCTCGTGCATATCGTCAATATGTTTGATCTTATGGATATCGTGAGAAATTCTATTCGAAAGCAAAAATCGTCATCCTTGCGAATCCAGCGTCGATTTAAAAAAAAAACATTTTTTCATGGATTAGTTCTCGCTCCGATAATCGAAGGATATACTTTATCTAGAAAATTGTCGAATTTTATTTGCGAATTGAAAGGCGCGAAATTTTTTTTCATTTGTTCTTCTTCTTCCAACAGCAGACGACAAGCTTGTGGGTGAAATAAGAATATTACGTGTACCTAGATCCATAAGTATCGAGTACAAGCGGGTAAAAAGGGGAAGGTTGGGTGTGGGAAGGTACAACCTGTCCACCTACATACACACCCTAAACCGTAAGGTATAAAGGTAGTAAGGTATCGGTTGCAAGTCGCCGTACCTTACCGCGCCGGTTGCAGCTTGGAATGGCTTCTTCCTTAGCCTTTACGCGGGACGGGGCGGTTCCGAGGGATCTGGTGTGTGTGAATACGTGTGTGCATGTGCGTATACCTATAGGGAATATACAAGAGCGTCTATAAATCTTGACATTATCTTTCGAGGAACGAAGAAGTAGGTACCGAAGGTTCTCTTCGGACGTTGGACCGGCCGTCATGGGAAAGAGGAGGGAAAAAGCGAGAGAAGGAAAAGAGAAGATCGGTTCGAGTCGAGCATAGGGACCGAAAAACCGGCGACCACGCGCCTGGTAACGTCTAATAGCCGCCGCTTTCCAATGCGATTATTCAAATAAACCGATAAATAACTTAGCCCCGGAAATATCATTCGGCATACATTATATAACATTACGCATCGCGCAGTGTTACAGGCGCACTAAAAGCCGCGGCTGGAACAGGAGAATAAAAAAAAAAAAAAAAAAAAAAAAAAAAACAAGGAAAAGAAGTTGAATATTCTTCAACATATTACGCGCTGAGAAGGTAGAAACTATCTCGGATCCTCGTCTATATATGGATTGGAATTAGATGGGAATGAGCTAAGCGAGAAACGATCACATATTATTGAGGTTAGGGCTCGTGATCTTCGTAATTACCATTAACATTAACATTAATAAATACATCAGGCTATCCGCTCCGGAGATCTGCGATAACAAATTAAAATGATCCTGTATATACCGTGTATTATATTCAGGGCATAACATTTTTTACTACAGCTGAGCTGCTGTATGGAATTATATCACCATTCACCTGGCGTTCCGTTTCGATGATGCAGTAATAGAGCTCGTTATAGGCGCCCGAACCTTTTCTTATTCACGCGTACAGAGCAGAACCGATCGCATTGATTAGATTAAAACCAATCGACGGTGACCACGAGACCAGAAACGGTTAATGGGGAGCTCGAAAATTCTTCAATTGTGCTTCGAAAATCGGGGAAACTAGAATACCGATTCCCTTTTCCCATGAAATCCGAAATTCCATTTCTTCTCGTATAGATAAAAACGATTTTCCTCAGCTTGTTCGATTTCCAAATTTCGGAGCGATTTTTGGTTTCGGTTCTCCGTAAGCCGGTTCAAAATTTGGAGAAAATTTTTTTATCGCACGATGGATGTGTTTTGCCTAATTTTTTTTTCTCTTCGTTTCGAAGTGCTGCGAATACATACGAGCGTACCGTGTGGCGCGCGAAGAAGTCTAGCCCCCGACGTTGTTCGCAGTCTCGGGGTTAGCCTGGGCAGCAAAGCAGGAGAAATCAATTTCCGAGTTTCAAGTTTCAAGTACTCGCGGGACCCACGAGGACGCGAAGCCCCCCGCAGTCTCGACGCCAGGGGTGTCGCTAACAAGAGACACGCACCCTGCAATGCCGCCTGCTTTATATCTATATCCCTATATGTTAAGGGTGCGAAACTCACGCGCCCTAAGTACGAATATATAGAGAGCTCTGTATGCCATGTATCTACATACATATTCGTAATGAAGACGAGAAAGAAAAAAGAAGAGTGGAAGAAAAAAATAATAATCATATATCTACATATCAAAAAGGAACGGAAGAGAAGGGAAAAGGCACGCTGTGGAAGACTCCTCGCAAAAACAAAGCAACAAAAAAAAAAGACGAGGAAAATGAAAAAAAATATATATGTAGGTGTCGTGAAATCTCAACCGAGATTGGCGCGTATATACGCATAACTGAATACGACACATAACTAGTGCAGCGCCACACCAGCCCCTTGCAACGATCCATCGAGCGTCAGCCCTAATGACTTATTAGCAGAAGCGTTCGTTAACGACCCCCCGATTCCGGTGTAAGCGACACGTATGAAGTAAAAAATGCAGTGTGTTGCAACGCACGCGTTTGTGGAATGAAAATTGTTTGTTTTTTTTTCCCCAGCTTTCTTCAATCTTTGAACTTTTCGAGTCAGTGGTTATGGAGGGCATGCGGGATCGAGCCCTTGCATGTATGCGGTTGTTGATTACTGGATCATATTTTTTTACTTTGAAATGTTTAAACACCCGGTTGGCGAGATCAAAGGTGAGAAAATTGCCGTAATGATCTACCGGATCCAGGTGTATCGCTAGGTGAAAATTCTTCGCATCGGCCCCGGAGCACTTCTTCAACGTTTTCGTGATCGATATTTTCAGGCGTAGATCGTCTATCGGTAGTGCCATATATCCTGGGACCACCTAATTACGAACGTGAGTTTTCTCGTCAAACATTCTCGAGGTGACAATTAACGATTTGTTGAGTCTAATGTTTGGATTAGATTAAACCGTAGTCCGTCGGCTCGTCTCTCTCATTGACAGGACACGACTGACCGCACCTCTCGCCCTCTTTCTCTCCTTCAACATATTGTACCTTTCTCTTTCTTTTTTTTTTTTTTTCTTCGTCTCTCGCGGGTCGCCCGCCACCGACTCATTTAAATAATTCAAAGCGTCAACATGTTTTAGGTGTATCATACGTGTATAACTGGCTGACACGTTCAACGTGTATCAAACTACGGCGCGGAGGAACCCGGCCGACCGTATCCGAAGGAAAAAAAAAATTGTAAGAAGAAATTTTGGGAGAAAAAAAAACGAAACACAAAGAAGATAAAAGAACCAACTGACGTCGGAGAGTGACCCCGCTCCAAAGAAGACTCAACGATAGAGAAACGGGGAGAAAGAGAGGAAGAAAAAAATAATACACCACTCAACAAGTTTTGAGCATACGTATTATGGTCTATCGAGAATTATTTGAAAACCTGCGGGGACAATCGGGGCGATCTTGAAACTACGAATGACATCCTCTTTAGCGACCTGAGCTCATTTTTAGTTTTTCCCTTCGCTAAGGAGAGGGGCAAAAAGCATCAGAGCTTTTAACTAAATAGGTAAGAGTAGGTCTGAGATCTTCGAGGATTCCCACCACGATGAACCAAAGTCCAGACTTACTTTGGAGAGAGGCACTTGTGAATTCTAAATGCATCGGACCACCATGCACGGTTGGTGCAACCACGTGGCCACTCGGTCCTCGAGCTTATCCTCTATAACCGGGCATATCTTCTTCTTATTCTTCTACATTTACTTCTAGCCGCGCCAGAACCTCCCAACTACTTACAATCGGCACCGAATAAGCTGCAATCGCAAGCGCGGTTTCCAAGACCGTTCGTTTTTCATTCGACTTGTTTTTTTCCTTTTTCTTTCCGAACATAAAAATGCGGACTTTGTTCGTTCGTGGGGATCGAGCTTTCCACCCCTTGAGGAAAGCCTAGTTTTCCGCAAGCCCGTTTTTCATAGCACGGAGTTGGCTGCAGTTGGAAGTCGATGGAGGGGATTGTCGGTTGGTTGCGTTCGCCTTACGACGAAACGACGACGCTCACGTTGTCGCTGACCGATCAATGCGAACCAACCCTGCAACAAACTACCGCACCTCAGGGAGTGCACCGCCCTGAAGAAAAGCCACCGCCGCCCGAACCGTGTCACTCGGGAGCTTTTGCACGTCAGCCTCAGCACAGCGGCAACGTCAGGCAGCAACGAACGAACGAACGAACGAACGAACGAACCCCGTTTCGTCGTCACATACACGAGGTACACACCTACTTCTCCCCGTCTCTCTTGAAAGTTTTCGCACTTTTGCGCACGACGAACCCTACCCTACCCTAAGAATAACCTCGAGAGAGAACCGAGCCTTCCCCTTGGGATCCATATCACTCACCCTCTACACGACGTTACCCCTTTTCGCTTTACCCCTTTACCTCGTCGCCGTAACCCAGCAGTTTTTTCTCTTTTTTCTTTTTCACTCTCCTCTGTCCCCTTTCGCACGGTGCGTTGTACTCCTTCCTTCTTTCCAAGCAAAGTAGTGTATATACGTATGCACAGTTCCTACGTTCGTAATTCTGCCGCGGAGAACTCCAACCCTTACGAATGTGTGCGTGAGTTCGGGGAACGAATACAGAAACGGCTCGTGTACCTTTACACACATAACTTTATGTACTCTACGACGGGATCCGCACGCACTCCACGCACTCCCTGAGCACCAGAAAAAGGGTCGCTGGGTGGTCTAGATTTTTCAAGTGTTCCCGGTAGCGGCGGTACCCGGAGAAGAAACGCGTCAGAGAGCACCCTTGGCAACGCGAACCGAAAGAGGACTGTACCTGGTGCAGATACGCGTCGTAACCCCCATTCTCGACTACGACGACGATGATCATCGTCATGGTGATATTTCTATAGCACGGTTGAACCTCCGGGCGAAATCCACCCCGCGCAAAACTGGGACAAGGAACTACTTTCAACCCGGCGAGTCTAATTTGACGAGCGGGAACGAGAGAAGAAAGAACGGCCGGCACGGGTGATGGTAATTAATTATTTTTTAACGAGGAATATGCTTGAGGAGATGTTGGAAGTTTTCGGTCCGGCATATCGTCATTGGAAGTTCCGCGCATATTCCTCGATGTGCATATGCCCCTACTGTCCACAAAATTTACGTGACGTGGTGCATTTGCGGCTGGAAAAAAGAAACGCGACCAAGTTTCCAATTCATCGTAAACAATGACGACGATTGAACGTCCAGACATTGACATGATCCCAGAGTCCTCATGAAGCGAAGCGACCGAGCAGCTCTCTTATATTTCTGTAACTGGGACCACCGGAGGTGCAACGCAATTTCCTTGTCCGTCATTATTGACTTACTTGCCATCGAGCTTTCCGATGTTCTTTGCCCCGGTACGAACAACAATTTATGAAAATATCGTCCAGCATTTTATAGACGAAGAGATTTTTTTCGAGGAGTTTTCTTCGAGGACCACCGAGAGTGGTTTGTTTGTTCGTTTGTTCCGATCGTTGGAAAGTAGATCCGTAGAGCCCTAAGGGTATGTAAAGTGAAGAAATGAAATGGTCTACGAATCGATGGATGAGTCGGTATCGAGGGCTGCGAATGGGACGTTCGATAAAAGAGACAAGGACAAATCTTGGCCTCTTCTTTCTGTTTTCTTATTCCCATTTGGTATTCAGCATCTCGTCCGATTAACATACAGTTGCACACGGCAAGGCAACCTCCTCGCTATCCATCCGTTCGTTCTTTCGTTCGCCATTTTCGCATTTCGTCGTTCGTTTCGTCGTCTTTTGCTTCTGCTGTTGCTGCTGCTACCGTTGGTTTGCAAGTAACGTTATATACATATATAATACCTATATATATACGTGCGTGCGGACATGCAGGCACTGTATATAAAGTAGACAGCCGTATAATAATGTTTGCACGACTATGCGATGCGATGGGATTCGATTCGATGCGATGCGATGCGATGCGATGCATCGACTCGATCCGATCCGATCCGATCCAAAGCAATGCGACTGTACATTCGTTCGTTCGCTTTCCAGATCGACTTTTGCACAAGAGTAACATCGGCTCCTTGAACTGCCACTGCTACTTTTGCTGCATTGATCTTTGATCTGGATTTTCAAACCATCCGATACTCCGCTCAGTTCTCCGAGCGTTACAGTATAAAGCTACGAAAATCACTCATCTCATTTCCTCGCCTATGTTCGCTGAGAACTGGTGAAAGAATATAGCGTATAACTGAACCGTGATCGATATCACGTTTTTCCAGTCCCAGACGGCTATTCTTGCACGTTAACCAGATACCGCGACCATTTTACTTTTCAATAATAACTGAACCAGTAATAACTAAAACACAACACATATACTGTGTTCCACTTTCCATTTGTCGGTCGTGGCGCTAACGAGCCGTTTCTGAACTGGTGAGAAACGTGCCACCGAGTCTAATACCTACCCACCTAGCTACAAGGTAACCGCTTTCACTGATCACGACCATATTCGAATGAGGAAAAGGACCCTAGGCCCGACTCTGGTATACCTAGCAGGGTTCGAGGAACTGCTAAGGAGCATTATTATGGTCGGATAAAAATGGCTGATCCGACTACCGGTGGTAAAGGTGACGGAGGACGTACAGTCAAACTTTGCTCAAAGTTCACGTTTGGAATCGCGTGAATCGGAATGAGAAAAAGGAGACGTCCGAGGGTAATCCGTGACTTTATCATCCGGTTATACTGTGCGCCGTTTTATTAGCCGGTCAACGAAAAAAGAAAGAGAGAAAAAAATGAGAGAGAGAGAAAATGAGAACCGGGTGTATTAAACATGGGATTTGTCCCGTCCACATCTTCGGGTTCGGCTACCGTGTAGCGGATCCGATACCGGTCAGCAATGTTCATCGTCCTCTGATATCCTCTGCATGATGCGAGGTATGCGCGATGAGCTGATCTGGTGGACGACTAAAAGTGCAGTAAATTGAAGACGGGACTGACTGGGTAGATATAGGTGGGTGGGTTGGGGGAGGAAGAAGATGCAGAAGAAGCGAATAAGAATAAGAGGAATAAGAAGAAGAAGCGGATGCGGTTGGCGCGCGGCGGGGGCGAAGAGGGGAAGGAGGGGAGGATCGGATCGACCGGGAGACCGAGCAATTCGCATGCATAGCTTGGGCGACACGCATCGATCAATCATTCGCTAATTATGCCCGCGACTTCTTTTCTTCATGCGCATGGTTACGGCCGGGCATCGACCGACGGAAACGAGTGACTGAAGTTCGTCCGTTCGTTCCTTCGTTCGTTCGAGGCTGATCATCCAAGCTCATGATCCGACTTCGTATCCTTCTTATTCTTATAAGGTATACGTGGACACGTATACACAATACTCTTCTTATTTTTATTCTCCTACTTGATCACGATGAGGAGAAGAAACTCAACGATGCGCAGCGCGCGATCGCATTAAGTAGAATTAAGCAATTAACCATTTACCCGAATTAGCGCACCGTGCAACAGTTCCAAGATACTACAGGCCAGCTGTGACCATCCATCCGTCAGTTACTCGTTTTATCTTGTTAAAAGGTATAATGTATCCGTGGACTACAGAACTACGATACTTAATTGGGCGCGAGAAATCACACTCTACGAAATATCGTTCGATGGTGACGTCGAATCCATTAGTTTATAATTAAAACTAGCGCAGACTGAAAACACGGGCCTGTGAGATTCTGCGGTGTTCCCAAGTATCTCATTGTCGGTTGACTTCCTCGCGATTGAAAAAATTTATTTTTTCTCTTCAGGGTTTCAACGAAGATAAAGTTCACACTGAAGGGTTGGTACTTTTTTTTTTCATCCAGTCGCAAACTAAAAATCCGTAAAAATTCTGAGGGCTAGCTACTATCGTGAAAATGAAGTCTTCAGAGTTTGAAATTTTTTGAAAGAAATTGAAAATAAAAAAATTAAACGGCACGGGTTGAAATCAAGATAGAGACGTGAAACTTGGGATGGTTTTTTTTTTATTCATTTCGAACCATTCGAGTACAGAAATTCAAAAATATCCTAAATAAGGACCACCCTAGGTATGAATACATTTTTTCTGCACGTGTATAATAACCATGTACATAATATACAGGGCGATTCACGAGTGGCGTAGGAATGGGTGGAGACTAAACGACGTGATGCGAATCTATCGCGTTGCTATTTTCTTCCGTGGATTCTCTCGCTGTTCATTGGCTAAAGGGTTGGCATGACGTCGACTAGTCTCCGCCTATTCCGACACCTCCAGTGAATCACCCTGTATATACATCTGTTGAGAAGGGACCGGGAATGTAGAGCGTGGTCCGTATGTACCATACATGTACTCATCAGCGGTCAGGTATTTGCCTAATCTGTTGTGACAGGCAAGTGACACGGTGTTGTGACTGGACAGAGAGCGGCGAGGATGGTCGTCCGAAATCGTACCTGTATGTAAGTTGATCTATTTCGTATATAATAGGACACAGGCAAGAAACAGGCAGGCAGGCAGGCAGGCAGGCGAGCGGTTGGCTGGTTGGTCGGTTGCCTGGCAGCTTTCTTTGCTGCTGCTGTTGCTGCGGTAGTTGCTGTTGCTGCTGCTACCCACGAGAATCCAATAGCTATAATACACTCCTGCCATACCTGATGCCAAGCAAGCCGTCGTCTGGTTAACCGTTCCAAGGATCAAACATCAGGTGGGATGGCCACACGTACCTCTCACAGTATGGACGGAATCTTCGCTGCTAATCCTAGCAGATAAGGATCGCCGTCTCTTGTCCCCTATACTCCCAAAGTCTTGGCGTCCGTTGTCAGTGCTAAGTGGTCCGTGGATAATTTCCTATGGATCGTTTCAGGTTATAGACGCTCCATATTCGTACGTATCATGCGGTGTACGAGTTAAGGAACTTTTTCAACCAAACTATGAAACATCAAAAAAACATGCAATGGCAACGACAACGGCAGCGGCAGCAGGCGGTTGTCCATTCGTTGGTCAGGTTTTGTAGCATTTTTTTCGTTGCTCCATCTTTCCATACTTTGACTACAAAAGGCACATGTATGTATATCTAACATAGATACAGTGGGTTATTATTTGGGCCGTTGCGTCGCCCGGATCGTCGTCGTTTTCTGTAATTAAATAAGGTAGAGGCGCAAGCGAAGGTCTCCGATGGTCTACACGGAGCACAGGATATGTCATGTTGGCTTTACGGACAGACATATTCAGAGACTCGCCACGCTACTTGCACCCTTCATGGACTGCAGACCTGTCCCCTAGACCTGGCTATATCCGATGGGAGATTCTACGCTCCTGTAAGTCACACCTATTTTCGCATTCCTTTCATTTCATTTTATTTTATCTTCCCCCTTCTCTTCCCCCATGTCGATGCGGCGGCGGATAACACGCATCCTTTTACGATCTAACAATAATTAAAAAACGAAGGAAATGTTGAGTCGAAAAATTCATCCTCGCATGGAAATGATCTGGACGTATTCGGTTGGTGGGTTTCTTTTACCACATACTAGGTGTACCGTAGTTACGTTCTTTGTTTTATGATCCGTTCGTTTCGTCGTCCGGTCATTTGTCTTTTTGTGTATATCCAGATACGCGTGGTTCGAAACGGAAAGAGCTTTTCATCCCCCTGTACGTCGATTATAAGAGAGAAAGAGAGGGGGATTTATAATGACCTATTCGCAACAGCGGTTACGTTACGTTACGTTACGATATGTTACGATGTACGTAACTCCACGTTACCATCGACATCTTGACCGCCGGCGAAGAACCTTCTAGAGAAAAAAAAAACAAAAAAAACAAAAAAAAAGAGTTACACGCGTCGTGCGTTGCTCAGCCATTGTCCAAACGCCGATTACCGGTAATATTCATCCCCGTATAATTACGAAAAGGGGGAATTTCTCAAATTATTATAAAACGAATGAATCATTCTGCGGGGCCGTTGCAGCTCGTTTGGTTTTCCACATCGCGTGAACACGTGAATGTGAATACACAATATCCCCCCATAGGGATACCTCTTCGAAAAATACCTTTGTGCTTTGAAGCGTGAAAAAACGACGTCTTTGGTAATCAGCCTACAAGTTTACGGTATCCAAACTTGGATCAGAATTTTTTGACGCAACTGTTTACCTACCCATCCAATGTCATTCGGATCCGATTCCAATGTTGCTGTTTTTTTTCTTCACTTTGTTCTTTTTTACGCTCTATTAAAGGCCCGTTAGTCAGAACTGGGTCCGCTTATTATAATACATACAGGCCCACCTTGGGGGATTCTTGCGCTGCAGGTTTAGAAATCGAAGAAATTTGATACCCTGTATGTACACAGTCTGATGCATGGGATACTATACAGTATAGTACCTCAACATAATATTTTGACGCTCGAACCGTTACGCGCTCGAGTGTTGATTAAAAAAAAAAAGAAAAAGAACCTGAAATCATGACGATCTTTCTTTATTCTTCGAATCTTTTTTTTCTTCATCTCCTTCCATCGTCCATGTTTTTTTTTTTTTTTATTTTTTTTTTTTGTTTCTCCACACGTCCTGATTTTTCATACTGATTACAGGATCCTTATTTTTTGCCTCTGACTATTGACTCGGAAAGTTCAAACAGTCTGTTCATGTTTTTTTTTTTATTTATTTTCATTCTTTGGTTTTTTTTGTTTCTTAAAGATACACAAAATTTTTTTTTTTCTTCGGTTTCTCTTTCTCTCAGTCCTTCGTCCGGGCACAACGGCTGGATCAACTTTTGACTCGTTTGAACAGCAGCAACGGCAACGAGAAACGCGTTCGTTCCTCTTTCTTACTCTCCTCTTCATCTCACAGGCTCGAAGTCGCAGTCGGTTGTCTCGGATTACATGGTGTCACCTCACGGCACCTCAACGCGACACACGTGTTAACATCTTGTCGCCCAAACCATGGGACCGATTTCATCCCCCCCCCCCCCCCCCTACTTCCCCATCCATCCATCCATCCATCCATTCATTCCATCTTCTTCCCTGGTTGGCAAAGTCCTGCGCCTGATCAAAGACAGCAGAAACAAAAATTAAACAGAATTCGGAAACAGAGAATATGAGTGAAATTTTTCCTTTTTTTTTTCTTTTTTTTGTCTTCTTTCGAAATCGCGACCGTTTTCCGCAGGTGCGTGGGATCCGATTAGTCGGACGAATTATTTGGCATGATTGATGAAAATTTGGAGATCGCGCGGTGCCGTCGATCTGGTTAGTTTTTGGATGTTGCCGCGGTTTGACTAACCTCGCGAATAAGGCTTCGTAGGATCTGGTGCAGGGTTTAATGAATAATGTAGAAGGGCGGCGCTATTGTTACGTCAATACCTCGTCTTCGGCTCGTGAGTTTGAAAGACAAGGAGGATACGGGATTGCTGATCGCTAGTAAGGGGCTCAACGCAAGGCTGCTGTTGCAGTTGGTTGTTGCAACTTGTGGTAGAGGTAAAGGTATAAGGATACACCTCGAGCGCACAATTCGGTCAAACAACCGCGGGCGCGCGAGATACCGAAAGACTTCGGGCGAAGATTGAGAATTGCAGAAGTTCTCGGCGCTCCTGCAGCCGCGCAGAGAAACGGAAAGCTTTAAAGAGAACGTGAAAGCGAAGGTCTCAAGATCGCGGAGACGGATAAGAAACGGAGCTCGTGTCTGCGATGGCATTTTAACAGCGGATACACGCGTTAAGCGTCGGTTTTCTGCACAAACGACGCGGCAACGAACCGGTGGCGCGGTGGCGCGCTGAAGACTGGCAGATCGTCCCAGCGGACTGTCGTCGATGGGCGACTCTAGCGGGCCCGTTAGTCCTGAAAGCTCAGACAGTCCTTGACGGCTCGGTGGCAATTTTAGCAGCTTTGCTGCCCCCGGTTTGGCAGCTTTGACAGTTTCAGCAGATTCAGGCAATCGCGACGGTCCAGCGAGATTCAGCAAACGATCTCCTGAAATTCGAAATACCGACATCTTCGTTCCACGAACACAGATCCTTTCCTATCTTAAAAAGTTGATGACCAATCGAAAATCGAAATACGGGATAAAATCTCGAAATTCGAGATGAACCTCGTGTTTCTGAATTAGCGATCTATAAAATTGAAAACGTTATCGCCTATTTATCGTTCCGAAAAGTGAAAAAATTGCGATATCTCGATGGGATTAATTCGTAGCTCAATTTACTCGACGGATTCGTGTTCCTGAGATCAAAATACGTTAGAAAAGTGACCTACGATCGATTTTAAAAATTCTTCATTTTTTACCCCAAAATCGACAAAAATCTAAGGTATACCCCTTTGGATTTTTTCGATTTTTGGGCCAAAAATGAAGTATTTTTAAAATCGTTCGTATGACGCTTTTTCAACGTATTTTGACCTGAGAAACACGAATCCGTTGAGTAAATTGAGCTACGAATTAATCCCATCGAAATATCGCCATTTTTCTGCTCCAAAAAGCGGAAAATTGGCGATAACTCGATCAATTTTATAGATGGAACAATTTAGCTTGTGGATTCGGATTCCTGAGATCAAAATACGTTAGAAAAGTGTCTTACGTTCAATTTGAAAAATTCTTCATTTTTGACCCCAAAATCGACAAAAGTCTAAGGTATACCCCTTTGGATTTTTTCGATTTTTGGGCCAAAAATGAAGTATTTTTAAAATCGATCGTATGACACTTTTCCAACGTATTTTGACCTGAGAAACACGAATCCGTCGAGTAAATTGAGCTACGAATTAATCCCATCGAGATATTGCAATTTTTTCACTTTTCGGAACGATAAATAGGCGATAACGTTTTCAATTTTATAGATAAATCAATTTAGCTCTCGGAATTGAATTCCTGAGATCGAGGTACATAAGAATATCATAGCAAACTCTAAAAAAAAAATGTTGATTTTTGAACCCAAAATCGGGTGTACTAAAAATACGAGGATCATTTTTGCTCCTCAACGGTTCCTGGCTTATATTAATAGCGTGAATAATCGCGGGCCCGTTAGTCCTGAAAGCTCAGACGGTCCTTGACGGCTTGATGGCAATTTTAGCAGCTTTGCCGCCCCCGGTCCAGCGAGATTCAGCAAACGATGTCCTGAAATTTAAAATACCGACATCTTCGTTCCAAGAACAAAAATCCTTTGTACTAAAAATTCGAGGATCATTTTTGCTCCTCAACGATTCCTGGCTATAATAAAAGCGTAAATAATCCTTGTCGGAATTATGATCTGCAGAATAATGTTTACGGCGTACGTTTTCTGGGTGAGAACAATAGTATAACTATGGTCCGAGTTTCACGCGTTTACATTCGTTATCATCAAGCAGCTGCGCGGGTCCCTATAGCTCTTTGCAGATGCAAACGGTACGTATACAGTGCGCGTATATTATAAGCTTTTGTGCGCATATAATCTATACGTATGGTGAGCTTTGGGTACCGCATGGCGTATACAGCGGTCGGTATATAAGGAATTATATTTGTTAAACAGTTTCCCATCGTATAATCGGCACCGCGTCCGAAACAATGGAAACTCCGGCTATCAGACCGTTCACACTCGCTTCTGCAATGTAATACCGGTACGCTACCGCATCGCAACCGATCAGCTTTCTAATGCGCGGACAATGACTTACAATTATACCTTCCATACTGCAACTGCATAGGTGGTCGATTCTTACGTGTATATGACGCATATGGAGGATAAAAAGATGGAGCTTTTTTTTCGATCGGGAAAATGAGGAAGAAAAAAGCAAAAGGGAAAAGGAGAATGAGCTTTTTTTACACTTTGACTCTCTCTACTGGGTCATGGGGTAAAAATACAAGGAGGATACCGAAGAGCTAGGAGGATCGCCCGTCGGGCTTCCGAAATGAGGTGAAAGGTCGGGAAGAAAAATATAGGAAGAAAAAAAAAGTGGGCGTTGGGCCGCGGTGTATACCGGAGTAAGGATCTCAGGACTCTCTACCTACCGTAACGCCTAGGGCGAGAAATAGAAAAGAGGTAATATTCCCATTTCTATATAGGTAGCTAAAATTTCACGGGAGAAGACAGGAAGCGGCAATAACTTGAGCGAATGAAGCTTGAGCTTGGAGAATGGTTATGGGAAGAAAAATAAAATTAAAATAAGAAAGGAGAGAAAGAAAGTATATGAAGAGAATGAGAATGCCCCGAAGCGGCAGCAGCAGCAGCAGTAGAAGAAGGAGGACTCTGGACAGCTCCACTGCCGGACTCGCTTAAGTAGCCCCCCGCTGTAATTAGTTTTGGCCAAGAGTTATGGCCCTCTTTATTTTCCTCTTTCTCTTTCTCTCTTTCTCTTTACTATTCAAACCACCTTATACAGCTCGCCTTCTTTCCTACCGCGTGCCACGTAATTAAGCCTACCCTGAAGACCGCATTAGCATACGTGAACTTCGAGTCACACGCGACGTATATATATACAATCATACATTATATAACATATATAAGGGCGGACTGAAAATACTCAAAAGTTGCATCCTGCAGGCATCACCGAGAGACCTACCGAAGGAACTGTTTGTAACCGAGTGTCTTCGCTTTTGATTTTTTTCATACAGAGTTTGATTAAAAGCAATAACTCCGACGGACCTGTTGACCCTCAGATACGAATGAAATTTTAACGGGGTGATTAATATAAAAGCAAACTTCAGTTCATCGGGAACCATGAGATTGGAAACTTTGATTTTAAATTCAAAGACGTGTGATAAAAATCCCTCACAAATTTTAATATCTATTCGTCGGCCGCCAGAAAAAAAAGATCTCTGCTTTAGCAGACTTTAAATAATGACCTACATGTGCATTATACGGATCAAGTTATAAAGTAACAGCTAATCTTGAAAAAAAAAAAAAAAAAAGGGGATCAGGGGAGGTTGAAGAGGCGATGCCGATGCTCTGGATTTTTCGGAGATGGGCATCACCCTTTTTTCTTATTCTACTTTCATCTCTTTTTCGAAAAACTCTTCTCCCCGGTACATATACATGGGTATTATACGCGCCAATCGAAATGGCCCTGGGGCCTCGAGAAAGTAACAGGATATGCCGACCTACGCGAGTGTAAAGCTCGCGCGGTGTCTCGATTATGTTTGTATTGGTGGCGCGCAGGTTTTGACTCAAGGGAAAGAAGAGGGAGGGAAGAGGGAAAGAGGGAAAGAGGGAAAGAGAGGAGTACCTTATAGCTCGTGGAGTCGGTTGGACAGTGTGTAGCAACAGCCGACCTTATATACGGTAGCACCACGGGCGATTAGGTCCCCGTGGCAAGGGCGAAATTCGAGGGATAAGGTGTCTGTGTACCGGCTGCCCGCGGTGACTTGATATCCCGCGGGAGCCGCTACTCACAAATGGGATCATCCGGGTGCAAATAACGTGCTTCCTCCGCGCCCCTCCTTCAACTCTCCGTCACACGGCGCTCGATTCGCTTTTATTTAATTATAATTTTCAACGATCCTTCTCTCTCTATTTTCTCTCTCTCATTCACGCCATTCATTTACATTATACAACCGCGTCATGCGATCCAACTTTCATTATCACTCGCTACTCGCTCGTCTAAAAATTTTCCACGACATAATATCCCGGTGAAAAATCTCGTCGTGTATAAATCTCCGTATATCCTTCGTTTGCCAAATGTTTTTTTTTTCTTCCCAAAAAAATTAATTATCTACTGTACAGACTGCGTCGATTAATCGCAGGCACGATGAAAAAAAATCCTCAACTGTATTCTCGACCTCCGCACTTCAACGTGAATGAAAAAGGGTCACGAAAATCAGCGAGAAGAGGATAGGCAAAAATATCAAGGAAACTTGGGGCTGAAAATCTGTCCATTAGGTATTTAGTATTTTTCTTTCATCTTCGGCGGAAATGAATGAAAGCGCGAAAAAAAAGAGGAGGAAGAAAGAGGAGTTGGGATAAAAAAATAAAAAATAACGGTCGTCAACGTTTGACGTGAGAAACACAAAACGAATTTTTCCATTTCACGAATCACGCCTGGTGGAAAGACGTTGTTGTCGTCGATGTCCACGTGCGATAAAGATCGAGTTATGGAAGGAGTTCTTCGCATCATCTCATGTATTTTCATGATAAAATCCGGACGGAGTTTTTGGTACCGCGTGCAGCACATCGACGGTGTGCGGTGTGTGTTGTTTCGAGAATGAAAAGTGACAAAGCGAAATGATACGACACATTCCAATATTTTTTAACAAGTGATCCGCACCGATCACATCCTATGCTTGACCAACTGTGTATATACGTACAATGCGCACACGAAGGTACAGGTCGATGTGTTATAAGGAAGAGTTATATAATATATAAAATATATATATATATGTATAGATATTTAAAAGCGCGGTGTCTTTGACGGGAGGTGAAGACGTCTCAATAATGCGAGGAGAGAAGATTCTGCGGTTTAAAAGCCGCGCACGAATGACAAACGCGTTCTCGATTATGTCATAATGCCACTGACCGGTCATTTTTAATCCTTAACCACAAGTCATCGCAGCCGGTGCTGCTCCTGCGCTTCTGCAATCGCCGTTCGCTCGTTCGATAGGAAAAAAGAGAAGGAGAAGATGAGACAGAAACAAAAAAAAAACAAAGTACATTTCCGAACGGAGAAGATTATCGGGATTTTTTCGATCGATGACGAAACGAAGAAAGAAAAAAGGAAATCGGACTAATTTCCACCGCACCAATTTTCTCGCAGTCGTTAATCTCGTATTGGCTGGTTTGACGGACGTCGTTACGCGATCTACAGAAGATGAAACGATCGAATTAGAGAAAGATGGAGATGAATAAAAACTGTTTACCCGTATACTACAATAATATACCCTGCGGTAAGATGTTGTCGCTGGTTCATTAAGGCGTTTAACGGTCGCCATATAATCGATTATTTATAGAGATATTCAAATGTTGATGCGTGCGGGGTGAAGAACAGAACAAAAAAAAAATGTATAGAAAAGAAAACAAAACGACTAACCAAAAACTCGAATGAAAGAATAAAAGGAAAAAAAATAGACGGCGAATGAACATGTCCGTGGGGTTTAGTGCCGAGTCTTATTTCCTCGCGCGACACAAATCTGATGCTGCACCTCAGGAGTATGTTATCTTGGACACCCGCTGTCCACCCGCTCTTCTTCGATATCGTTGTGTAAGATGAACCTTCGTTTTATTTTATTATTCATTTATTTGTTTCATTTTTTTTTTCGTTCAATTTTCTCGTCCGAAAGTCCTCATCTTCGTTCCATTATACGGACATTTTTTGTTCTTTGTTTTTTGGGAACAGAGATTATTGTACTAACAAGTGAAGAAATAGAGATTTCATCTACACCATCCGAAGTTTTCGACTTACATGTACTTCGGCATTCTCACCTATAACTTCTCGATAGATTTATCACAACTAATTATTTTCTCAATTTATAATTACACCCGTTTTATTTATCGGCTATGACGACGATGATCGGTGATCTTTGTGTATATTCCTTTCATCCGTACGCATATAGGTAAGATTCTAACAAACGAACAACGCGTGTACAGCCCTCAGATTTTTATCTCGAAAGATGAATTTCTTCTCCGTATTATCGGAAGAGGAGAATAAAAAAACATGATCGTTCTTTCATTTTTTATTTTTTTTTTGTTATTTTGGAACGTACGGTATAATCGGAGAATTTTGTTTCGAAATGCACCATATAATACCGATGGCGTTATATGGTATATTATATTATCCACGTGGTGGGTTTTTATTTCCGATGGTAATAAGTCCCCGCAGAATCGAGTCGCTACCTACATCGTGGAGTTGAAACTTGGCAAAGAATATAAGCGACGACGAAATCTTTTTACCTGACCAGAATGAGCAGTTGGCTCGCGTGAGTCCGGTACGCGATGGTCCGAGACTCGACAAGGGGACATCCATTTTAATTACCGAATTAGTTAAACGTGAAACATCTCCTCTCTTCTCAACTATTTTTTGCCGATGTCCAGTCGCACACATGCAGACCCTCACCCACGTTGACTTTCGCGAAATCTTGTTGTTGTTGTTGTTCTTCGTGCAATCGACGATCGATAAACATCAGAAACTGGAGTGATCCGAAACTGCAAATAAGAAAAGTTGAAAAAGATCTGTCCTTCTTTTTCTTTTTTTTTTTAATTATCCGTTCAGTCATTCTTATTCGATTTTACTTTTCTTCGAATCGTTCCCGGTACAGAAAAAAAACAAAACAATTGATGGGATTGCCGATCCTGACGAATAAAATTCCATGTACGCAACTTGCGGTATTATTTTATATTTCATAAAAATTTTACGCCCATAAATTCAGCGACCGGTTCGCAAAGTGACTAATTAGTTGAGGAGACACATCGTCAGCGTAAGAAGGTGCGAACGGAAATTACGCGCGGATTCCACTCGTCGCGGTTGCAGTTTCTCAATGATGAATCATAAGTCCGTTCTCGACTGTCGTCACTCATACATATTGTACACTTGGCGAGATCATAAATGATAAAGTTAGACGGAACGCGATGAGATTTAGGTTGGCATTAAATTTTTACTTGGCATATTTCACTTGGGATATTTAATGCCAACCTAAATCTCATCGCGTTCCGTCTAACTCTATCACACATGATCTCGCCAAGTGTACAATTCTAAGGATCACTTCTATCGAATACACCGCGTATCTCGTGTCCCACCTACCTCATTTTACCTTCTTCTTCCTCTCATTCTTCTTCTTAGTTTTCTCTTGTTTCGATCTAACCTAACCTGTTCGAAAGATGTAATAATTCTCCGAACAGAATCTCGTCACAACTTATTTCTACTCTCTCCCACGGTGGATGCATAGAATATGTGTCACCGCGAGCTCATTTTCATTATTCCTCACGGCTCAGGATTTCCGCTCTTAACTTTCAAAAATCAGCATACCGATCCGATGTTTCTTCGATCCGCTGATTGCATCACCTCACAGCTTATTTTATGAGCGAAATTAAGAGGTTCACCGCAAACTCCAGTCATGCGGTGTGAAAAAAAAAAGTTTCGGGAATTTCGGATCGATTCGTACAAAACCGGTAAATGTTTTTGTTTCACATTTTTTCTTCTCCACTTTCCTCTCGTATTCGTATACTTTTTTCGGCCGCCGACGACGAGCCATGCGACATGTTTTATCGGGAGATTCTTCGCCATGCACAGGAGTTGGGTTGGGATTATGAAGATTGAGCAAACTGTTAACTAGCCGGATTTAATTAGTGGCAGCAGCTGGTGACGTGTCTATTAATCGACGCGCCATCCGCTTATATGCCAAAGCGATTTCAAGATTAGAGACAAACGGAAAGATGCGATCGGAAGGAGGAGAAATAGAAGGATAGAGAAAAATTCCGGTGTTCGAAAAAAGCCAAGTTGGGACTTTTCTTCGGCAACTCGACATCGCGTAGTCGGAGTCGTCGTCTGCATCATCAGGTATAGAAAAAAAACGGAGAAAAATTGTACCCGGTGTTAACATGCCTGTTCCCTCGCACAGAAATTAATAGCGTCCTTTCTAATTGATACGTACCTACAACGTGTACCTTTACTCTACAGTCCCACGTCGGAAAGCAACGGCAACTAGCATCAGAAGCAACAGCCAGCAGTCTTCAGAAATTCCAAAATAACTTTCATCTGCTTCCACCCGATACCCTTGCCCCGAAAAGAGGTTTCACAATATCCTTTATTTTTTTTTCTTTTTCTCTTTATAATTCTTCTTTATCGTTTCAGACAAAATTGGGACAGGTGAAATAAACCTGTGACTATTATTACGTACATCTATTTTGTACAAATAGTATCTATGGCTAGCTAGGTTGAGGAATTTTTTGGAGTCACGTTATTTTTTTTTTTTTGAGCGGATAAAAAGGATTAGGTGATATAAAATGAAGTATAAAGAAGAGTAAAAAAAAGGATAGAAAATAGGGGAGTAGCGGTGGGGATTTGTATATTTAACTGGGGCTTGTAAAACTAAACACAAAGGAAGGTTTTTCGGTTTTACAACCTCCCGCGCGGCTGTTCGGCTAGTAGGTGATAGAAAAACTAGGGGCGGGAGGGGGGAAAAGATGGAGGAGGGTGTTGGTGTCTGCTTCGAAAAATTTCTTCCACTTCTAGGTAACGCGTGTATAAATGAAGTTTATTAGTTTATTTTTAAGGCCTCGACGTCCGTGACCGCAGTAGCATATCCAACAGCAGCCTCTCTCACCGTGGTAATATCCCATTCGGTGGTAAAGGTTGTAAAACTGGATTCGGGAATGAAATAAAATTCATCATACGTCGTCTATAGTCAAACGCCTTATAGTGAAACCGACATTAATATACACACGTGTGTCGCGTATGTAGGGGGCGTTTTCATTTTTCATTTTTCATTTCATTTTTCACTTTTATTACACCTAAAACGCCCTGCAGCCGAAATTATCCCCTGAGAAGGAAAAAGAAAAAAATTGGTGAAGCAAAGGAAGAAGAGGCAGCTGATCATTATCGCTGCTAAAGAGAAATTTCTTCAAAAAGTATCCACGATACAAATCTGATTTACAATCGGGATTAACATCGATCCTCAAAGTACATCCTGTTAGGGTTGTAATTTTTCCCATTTATTGGTCAAGTGGCTTCGATTTCGGTTTTTTTTTTTTTACTACGTTCGTTCGGGGAGGGAAAATCTGAGGGAACCGGGGAAAAATTTCCCTGGCATTCAATCGGAAGGAAGATTTTTCAATAATCTAGTGGGAACTAGGATGACGATTCTTCAAAACCGATCATCGAGCTGCGTACAAAATCAGAGACCCTTTCACCGTGTTCCGTTCCGTTCCGTTCCATTCGGTCGTTTGCTTGACATCGACCAGATGCGCGGCTGCGGTTCTATGAATGAACATCTCCATTCCCCGAGGTATAGAAATGAGAAAATGGAAGACAGCAAATAAAACGTTAAACTTCTAATTTAGGAATTCTACATCTTCGTTTCCTTCTTCTTATTTTTTTTTGCCTTCTCAAACACGTGTTCGCGTTGAAGATTCATCTACCGAACGAGAAGAAGAAAAAAGAAAAAAAAAAAATAGAAAAGCACATGGAGGGAGGCAACTTCCCTCCGAGAATATTCGTGTACGGAAAAACCTTTTGGATTAGGTAAAACTACATCGGGGGATGGAAAAAGAAAAGCTCGTTTTCGTGTTTCGTTTATAGAATTACATTTTCACCCCTGATGACGCGCACCGGTTCTACGGGTCACCGTAACCTTCCTCAATTTACGAACCATTACACTATAGGTTATGCATGCATACATGTGGAATGAGTTTCGAACGCGTCATTAAAATCGGGGCACTATTTTTGTGGCTGAATTTAAAAATTCGAAACATCAACTTTCGAAACCGCGTCATTTACGGACGAGAAATAAACTTTTCCATGGGAGGAGAAAATGTCCCGTCACATGAGATAGAAGCGAAAAAAGAAAAGAAAAGACAAAATAAAGATCGTCACTCGCGATTTGATTTTGATATAAGACCTGATGATGCGGTTTGTTATCCCTTATCTTTTTTGGGTTAGGTGGTTATATATTTTTTGCGCTTGATAAGTTCTTCGGCAATAACCATATAATATATTGAAGAAAACAAAAGAAAGATGAGAAAATGAGAAGGAAAAAGAAAAGAGAATAGCGCCGCTGCACCGGTTTTTGCAGATCTTAGCGAGGTACCTATAAGATATCCTAAGCTTATACATATATACCTATAATACGTGTATAAAAGTTTTGGGGGGAGGGGAAATATCATCGGTGGGACATTCTCGCCGAACTGGAATTATTTATCGTCACGCATTCCTTTCGCCATCGTGCAAGTCGCGCGATAAAACCGCCTCCGTTATCCGAGATAAAGAAGAAAAAATGAAGATAAAAAAAAAAAGGAAGGGGGAGAAAAGGAGTCCCTCGAACGCGCGTGATGCCAAAAGGCGTTTGTTCCAGCCCACCCGAAAACCAAACCAAAATAAGTGTCCTCGGTTTTATCCTCCGCAACTTCGAAGTTACCTGCGCGTTATCTCCTCTTTTACTTCTCCTTATTCGTCTTCTTTACCCCGCTCGTCGTAAAGCAGTTCGATATTAGCGTTGAGCTCGCAGCTTATCTTAAGCCAAACTCAAAAGTCGTACAACAAGAGGCGCGGCATTTCGTTCGTTCGTTCGTTCTTTCGCCGGTTTGGTGGTTCTTTGCTTGTATTTGATTCCCAGAAATTTATCTGTTAGGATATACCCACACGTATACATCTGATAGATTACTTCATATTGTATCAACATTATCCAAATTTGTCTCGTTACGTTTCCTTCGAAATTCTAATCTTTGAAAACAATTTTCTATGTAAACTTCTTTGATTGTAAAGAATACAAGGAGGAGTTCGTGTAGCTAGCTTGACGGAATATTTCTTTTTCCCGAATCCTTTTTTTTCACCAAGACCTCCGGCTTTTTTATTCTATCGATCTCTTGAAGTTTTTTTTTCTTTTTTTTTTCTACACTATAATACACGTATCGTTTAGGTTCAAATGAACATCTTTTGATATTTTCCTCTTGCCGCCTTGTTATATTATTCTACTGATTGTGAGAACGAGGCGCTGACGCCGCGACACTAGAAAATTCAGTTTTCCGTATATCTTATCTCCAGAACAATAATTCGGAGAAACTCGAAAATTACCGCGTCGCAAACGAGAGTCAGAACTGATATCTCATGATACGAAGTTTCACTAAATCTATTTGCAATGCGTGCTATTTATTTATCGTCACGAGAAAAAAAAATACATACATAGGTATGTATCGCCGAATCAACTATCTTCTCATAGTCGTAAAACGCTTTTGGGAAAAAAAGAAAAAGAATCTATGACTCGAAAATCCTGAAAGATAAAATTGTTCCATCACCATTCTTGCGTACATCCGTGTGCAATGATTTACAAGGATATACAATTAACCTCTTTGTGGTTTACAAAGACCTCTGAAAAGTTCAGGACGAAAAAAAGGCCCCTCGATGCTATTGACGACCGAAAAAATATCCCCCTTTTTCAACTTTAGGGACTAAAACTAGTGTAGAGGAACAAAAAAAAGAAAACAGCCAGCAAACGACTAAACAAAACATGCAACTTTGACATCTGCAGTGCCCTCTTTTGATGCCATCTTCGTGAATTTATGCTCCCTTTTACTTCCAATTGTATCCCGTTTACTTGACTATTTTCTATTTTTCTCCCAACTTTAGTTTTTCTTTCCTTCAGATCATTTCCGGTGAGAAAAAAAAACGACGAAATATTTTTGTACATGATCTTTTGAAGCCAAAAATGTATTTTCTTTGATCGATGTCAGGATTTTTTTCTTTTCTTTTTTCATCTGAATATCGTAAGCCTTGCGGACAGGTGAAGTGATATTTGGTTGTAATTAATCTCATGGTTTTCCGAACACGTTATAGCCGTGGTATTTATTGGTAACAACTGTCATTTTGGGGTTTGGTTGGGATAAGATAAGCAAAACTGTGTTCTTCTCTTGTATTCGACTCCGTAGGAAGTTGGTATTTTAATTTAGACACGCTGATGTCTCTCGGCACTAAAACCGAGTGAATGCTTTTAAGAGTTGAATAGTAATGGTAATGATAGTGGTAGTGGTTGGCGTCGACGCGATAGCTTTTTCTCCTTTACTATAATATTACTTTACGTTCCGAAATAAAGGGGGTGAAACTGGGAAAGTGAAAGGGGGATTTAGAAGTCTATATCCCTCCGGATCTCCACGGATCTTCCGAAGACACGCTTGCTACATTAACCGGGACGGCACGTGAGCTACAAGAAATATTTACTGCACATGCTACGTTTACTATAAGAGGAATATTCTCATACTACATGAGATAGTTTTTGAAAAAAAGTCATAATTGCTAGTTAAATTTCTAAAATCGAAGATAATTTTTTTATCCATCAATAATTATTGAGAGGGTACATGCGTGGGTGTGTAGCCGATCGAAGAATCGAATCCGAACGATAGTCATTTTTTTATATTTCCTCAAATTTTTTTTTCTTATCTCAAGTAACGTCCCGTTAACTCGGACGAATCGCCATATATGCCAAGTGATTTAGATAAGCCAACTAAATGTGGTGGTACCGTTTGAAAAAAATCTTCAGAAAATGACTACGGCCTTCTTTTTGTTTCGCTAAATTTTTGCACGTTAGGTTTAAATCGCCTGGAGAAAAATTCAGCACAGTTCCTACACCAGGTTATATAATAGTGGATAACAAAAAAGGATAGAAAAAGACGAGGCAGAAATGGAAAAAAGAAAAAAACGTGTTGTAATCTGCGGACTATTATTCGTGGTTAGTTTTATAACAATAAATCAATCGGTAATTAAATATTAACAGTTATATTTTTACCAGCACATGATATGGGAATTAATGAATATAGCTTTATATTATACGCGGCGATAGTTTTGTGCAGGTTCAAATGTAAGACTGTGTAGAATAATTTGACGTATGAATTATTTCATCGATGGTTATCAATCACCGTTTTGCCTGGCGGTTTGATAGGTGATCGTACTTGTAGGTGCGTCGGTCCTCTATATACTTTTATACATAGAAAAATATATGAATGTATATGTATAGGTAGTTGTACATATGTATATAGGTATAACTATGGGCGTTTGATGATGCCGTGTAATGTTAGCTTGTTCGACTCCGATCACTGACTATCCTCTCCATTCGCGCCGTCAAACTAAACGGACATGTATATGGCGTAGCTATGTAACTAAGGAAATATATCCACATATATATATATATAGAACCACGTATCTTTCGCAATTAAGTAAATATCTATCGGCAAAGTCGTATATACTTCGTTTAATCGAAAGCCGACGTTTATATTGGCAATCAAATTAAGACGCGCGTATATCGGATGGCGAATAAAATAAAACGGAAAGAAAAAATGCATTCCAAAAACTGATTAGTAGAAAAAAAAAAAAACAAAAAAGAAGACAGAAATTACTATTTGTCTATACTTCCGCGTTCTCCGAACAGATTGTGTGTGTGTATAAAATTCTGCGGACGCGGTAAAAGACGTTCAGAAATTAGATCGATTGAAAATCTTTTCACTCTAAGATATCCTCTTTGATTGTGAGATCAAATGATGATTAGGCGCTGCATCTTTGAGGCACAAAAATATACCAGCGACGATGTAATTTGCTGCTATCCATTCACACGTCTCATTACCGAGAACTTTCGTGGAAGTAAAATGGTATAGATGCTCTTGAATATATATTGTACACGTATACAAAACCATTCTGTAACAAATCGAAACTCGAGTTCCTAACCTCGATTAGACTCCGCGGCCCAATTTTTTATATATACGATTACTGACTCACACTTCTTGGGATATCGATATTCTCTATGGTGCTCGACGAGTATTTAATTCGTTCCTCTATAAAAGTCATTGAACCGATATATTTAGAATGGATTCTTTTTTTCTTTTGTTCCTCCATTTTTTATCTTCGCCGAATCCGCCGATCGGATTTTGCTCGGGATTATGGATATGACTCGGCCACCGATTGTATAATTAGTCTAATCTTCCAATATTTCTGAAGATTTTGTTACACGTAGATTTACGTGTTCTTCTTTTTTCTATTTTCGTGCCTCTTTGTTTCATCCTTTTCTCTTATTTTTCGTTTCTTTTCCTCCTCCGCGGGTCTTGTCAGCTTCAGAGGTTTGCTTCTTGTCGAGCTGGTAACAAATCCGGTCCTCGATCCGCTCGACGTGACTCGACAACTTCTTCGCCTTCAGGGTCCGAGCTGGCGATCGGATTAGAGGTATATACGTATACACATTTTATAACTCGTCTACACTGCGTTTCAAAACTATCATTATATATCATTATAAATATTATCTTTGATTTTCTGTGTACATTACGCCGGACAGAAAAAAAATATTTACATGTACTGTATGTTTGTACAAAGCAACGCTATTCACTTGTTTCACACCGCCAACAATCACATTCTTATTAATTGGAGCCTCGAAGAAAAAAAAAAAAAAAATTAGACAAATTTTCTACATGAATCGTTTTAATCGGTCATGGCGAGTTTTTTTCAAATGCACTTTGCTTTTGTTCCGTTTCTAGCAAATCAAAAAAAAACTAAAATCGATATCATGAACTACGATCGAAAAAATCGTCAAACAAGGAATAATCACGTCCAACGAATGGAGATTTTTAAAATTCTTTTAAACAAAATGAAAACGTTATGTTTCTAATTTGTTGTAATGACAAAAAAGAGCTTTCTCACGGCTCGTCTATGTAGAAGTGCAGTTTTTTTTTTGGGTCGTTTTTCTGGGTTTTTTTTTTCTGGTTTTTCGTTGATTACATGAAAGGGACAATCGCGACGTCGTTTATACGAGATATCGAAACGGAAAACCAGGAGCAGCACCCACACGCCGAGGGATTAGACATTCCGTGTTTCGTTCTCCTGCACCTCAACGCATAATATATATGTGCATACATACGGTGTACGTATATTATACATATGTATGTATATACGGCGTGTATATATTTAATCTTATATACGTTCCCTGCACAGTTGCAGCTTGCTTGCTTGCTCCGTGGTGCTTACGAACACGATAATCCTCGTAAGATGGTCCAAACATGAAAATATATATCCCTATAACATTTATGCATCACGTGCGCCTACATGTACCGGATGATATGGATAGAATGGTACAGTACCTCATGCATCCACAGCATTATTCCTATACCGACGATATATAAACCCTTTTCTACTCCTTTCTCATGATTATTATTATTTTTCTTATTATCCTTGTTCTCTCTTCCTTTTTTTCATTTTTTATTCTATATATCTACTCTTTTTTTCCCCTCGTTTTTTTCTCGCGCTCCAGCTGCTCCTGCCAAAGACCATTTACGTACATTTATAAACTTTTAGTAAATATGTATAAAAGCTGCGGACCACCACATAGACGCTTTCGGTTAACAGCTTTAACCCTCTTAATCAAAATATTTACACCAACGTTCATTCTACTCGGCGGAGGTCGCGACAACGCAGAGTAACGCGTTAAGACGGTGCGAATGAGTTTGACAGAAGAAAACCCCGTATTACTGAATTCGAAGCAATTGAATGAAATGAATTTCTCGTCATCGCGCGGTCGTTGATCGACGATTACATTGCAACTGCACTTTCATAGATATTATGCGCGTGCCTATCGGGGGCACGAGGGTATTTCGTATATGTCGTACATGTTTGTTGATGCGTCTTTATGTATTTCACAATACATGGATGCATACATATATATTTCTATGTATATTATACGTGCGGTAGAATGTCGAAATCCAATTACTAGTGGTATAAAAACGAAAAAGGGTCGGCCTAATGTTATACAACAAAGGTATAAAAAGCCAAGGCGGCGGGTCGGTCGCCTTGTTTTTGGTCAGTAGGTAGGGTACGTATGTATATATATAGTGTATTTGGTATATGTAGTATATGCCGCATATATGTCTACGTATGTATATATGGCATCGAACAGACGAACTTGGATACGAATGAACCAACCTGGTGATACAAGCGGTAGGTAATTATAATCGACATTGATTATCCGGATGGTTATTTATGAGATATTTATGTATAAGGGGCTCCTTGCATCTCCCTCTTTCTTTCCATCTCCATTCTCTTTCTCCTGAAGAATATGGCTAAGACTTATAGTGTATAAGGTATATGTATAACGTGGAGAGGTATAACCACCGCTAAGCTAAGCTAAGCTAACCCAACTTAACTTAACCTAACTTATATACTGCACACGCGCCTCCGGCAACGGACCTCACCAGCCACGCCTTCCTTTACTTCGTGAACACTGACCGACGTGAAGAAGCCTCGCTTTCTTCCACAGGACCTTCCAGTCTTCCTTCCTCTTGGAAATATAATCCAGAATTTCTGTGGGAAACTGTACGGGCGATCGCCATACTCGAACGATGAATATCCTTTACGAATAAAACTGGACAAGTTTTAGGTCGGGCAATGTTTTCAGTCAAGATATTACACACGTTAGGAAGCGATGGGGAAAAGTATTCGAAATCAAATTTGATGATCGGTCGGTGATGGGATTATGTCCATCAGGAAGAAGGTTAGTTGGTGATTAATCGGGTGTAATACTTCTTGTCCATTTAGTCGTTGTTGGAGTTGAGAGAAAATTTATTACGCTGGTGTAAAAAGAGAGTAACGATGTATACGTACACGATACCCATGGTGTTCGTGTGGGTGAAGGAAAATAAAAACTATGAAATAACAAAACGGAGAAAATGAAAAGGAGAAAAAAAGAAAAATCGTGGCAAGTAGGAGAAAAAAAAGATGAAAATAATTAGGAATGGAGGTAATTGGAAAGCGTTAGAGGAACGATGGGACGTGGCCGACGGATAGAAAGAGACGAAGAAGGCAGAGGTGGGCAGCGTAGGAACTCTCGGACGGTATCTGAGGGTTTCCATCAATTAATTATCGATCGAGAAGAACCTATGGGAGAGGTGAGGGCTGCGGCTGATCCACAAAAGGGACACACGGTTTAATCTCGGTACGAATGACTGGCAGAAAATGTATTCGAAACTTCAATGCGAACAGGACGACGAAAATGATGACGACGACGATGATGATCGTGACGATGGCGATGATCTTCGGGTTTCGACCCGAGCACTGTTCTTCCCATTGTCATGTGACACCCATTACTTCATTTTATTTCTTAACATAGAGAGAATCGATCCAATTCACACTTCTAAGTAGTCCTAACCGACGAATTGAAAACACCGGTGATTTTTTTTCTTCATTGTTTCATTTCGTCATTTTTTTTTACATTCTTCTCTCGTTTGCGGTGAGAAAACTAGAAGCGATGGATGATCGCGGGATGACGGTTCATCGGTTATTGTAAAGTGTTCATGTGTGAAAGTTAAAACCTGGTCACCATAGGTGGTTTGAGGACAGGTGTCAACGCGGCGAACCGATCCATCCATAAAATAAAGGTAGCGGACCGCGAACGCCAAAGGCAAAGTTTAAAAAGCAAACTAAAGTCCAACCCGATGCCGGCTATATAGCTGTTCGTGTAAAAGGGAGGAAGAGATTCGATACAAACTGTCTTGTGTTCTTGTTTGCCGGGCGCTCATCAGGGGTTTCCATGGGGACCCTTCTGTAGTCTGTATTTGGTTACCAGGTTACAACTAGCTACAACACCGCAACAACGTTTCCTCGAAATTTATATACATCATATCGTATATACTTGGTAACGGACAAACTGCTACCTCCTCGATGGTTGTTTATAGATCGTCGCTGCGAGGTGAGATATCGGGAAAATTTTCACTCCGAGATATTCGACCAGCTGATGTTATAAGGAACGAGGCCACCCTGGGACTTTTCTCAACAGCTCACGCTTTCTTACATAGCAGTCAATCAGCCATTTTAGTCGGTAGACTGCCGCCCCTTAGTTGAAATGGTTGTATCGCATTAAACCTTCGAAGTCAAACCGAGTCAACCGGTAACTGGGAACGTTTCTTGCCGCAAAACCCGATGAATTATTCATCGGGAACAACTCTCGCTCAATTCCGTATATCAAGGGGGTCGCAGATTCGTAACACGACCCTCCTTTTCATATAAAATTACTTATCAAGAAAACACCCTACAAATCTATTCGCGGATAAATCACAACCTGCATCGTCAAAAAAAGCTCAAATATTCTACATTCGGATCTGCGATTTTCGAGGCAAAAAAACTTTGCCCATCGACGTACAACTTGCGCCTACAGGTGATTTCAGTTTTCCTTCGATACAATAATCGTCCGGATTAATTCGCGCCGCTGGGCATTACGGGCGAAAAAAATGATGGAATTTCAACTACACCGATGACCGGTGAAAATATTTTTCGATATCACGATCGAGCTTAAAAGTTTAGCTTATACGTCCTATCCGATGGGGTTTTGTAAGAGCGAGCACGAGGCATGAACGAACCGAACTGACCAACTGACGGGCATTGATGCGTGGAAGAGAAGAGCGGACACGCCTACGAAGCGGCGATCCTCCGCGATTTAAGGTTCTTAATTATACCCTCGCTTATATGTATATGTATAGCTACGGCAGCTATGGCCATCGCTATGGGACCTCGAAACAAAACCGAAGAACGCAACGCAATGTGTAACCCGTGTTGATGCTCCTTATAAACAAGGAGATAGTATACGGTAGATATAATACAAATATACGTAGGTAGGTAACCATCAGCTTTGAATTCTTTACGCACACCCGCGGTTGCCTGTTTCGTTTTATTTCGTATACTCGACTCTTTGTTTTTTTTAATTTTTTTTTCCTCTCCATTTCTTTGGAATCTCAATCGAATCGATCACCCGATGCATTTGATATATAATGGCCAGTGCCGAACTTCCGGTAGTTTATTTGCGGCAAACACTTTTATTGCAATTAGCTCGATAATTTTCTGTCTAATTGTTTGTCAAGCGTGACGCGACGCGGCGCCCCGACGCTTTCACATTATATAGGTATACATATAGATATTCGTGCGGTTGAAATCTACGCAATGTGAAGTTAGCTGGCGTCTGGCTGGCTGACTGCGTCCGGCTCTTTGGTAGCCGAGAAAAATCGCGTATTTACGAGTACCTATCCCGCGGCGTGATAATGGCGGACTTTTAATCCCTGGGCACGACCTCTCGTATTCACTGTACTCTGCAACAGCTTGCAACTTCTACTCGTATAGTATTTTAATATTTCGCTCTTCAACTGCTGCCTTCCATCGCTGCGCAATAATATTCGTCGAGAGTATATCGGAAGGAACGTTACGCACATGATGCGTGCGTATAGAAAAGTATTTTAAAGGTGTATATGCATAAACATGTCAGGAAGCCATTATGCAAATTTTTAAATACGACTTGGCTATATATTTCCCGTCTGCACCCTGAGTACGAAAAATAAAATTTACCACCGCCAGAACCAGAAATATCCTTCTCCCAACCCTCGCCGATATTTTTTTTTTTCTTTCTCTTTTTTTTTTGGTTCCCGATTTTGCGTTCCGCTGCGATATTCGCTCCCGGAGTCGATTATCACGTGGGTCCTGAAAATCATTTTCAAATTATTTGCACTGTACGTATTGACACATAAATCCGATTGCACGCAGCATCAATTTTGATGGCAGGTGCAGAAATTTATTAGAAAAGAAAAAAAAACACATTGAAATAAAAAAAGTCAGCTCAATCGTTACCTCGTCGTAATTGCCGAGCAATTAAACGGCTTGATATTATCGGCTAATTATCACCCGGTGCTAAAATCGACACCTAATTAAAAAGCTTTAAAAATATATCACCGCACGTGAAACACCGACTGGTTGTTTTCTGATGCCACAGCCCGTCTCGGTTTGGGTTTACTACCAAATGACACGCAGCTGTATTAAAAAGTATATATCGGCACGTATTATTCCTAAGTAACGATATACTCCGCGTCACGCAAATTTATTTATTTAATTTTTTGTCCTTTTTTCCCCCCCTATTTTTTCTAATAACGTTATTTATCGATAAATCAAACCTTTATGCTTCGATAAACGGCACACGCCCTCGAAATTCCTTAAGAAAATCGAGATTCCCATATAATAAGCTGACTGCGGCAAGTTATGGTATATCCCATCCGTTTAGGTATAAACGGCGAGTCTTCACAACCGGCAATAATCAACTAGGAAACCGCAAAGTGACTGTAAACTATACTATTACCGATTTACCGCGGATACCAATTCTGATATAAAGTGACAGTTAGGTGAGGTACCGGTCAAGAAAATTCTCTGGATCGAGATTCGAAAAAGTTCCGATCGATCGACGATCGATGAAATATTCTTCGATATCGGAGCGTAGCGATCGTTACGGGTGATCGAAGGTGTATGAAAGTTCTAAACGATTTTTGGTAGGCTTTTTCACATTATGCATACAGTTATGTACATATCCTTGTCGTAGCCGGCGGGACTTACGATATTTTCGACGGTCTTCTCGTACTTAATACCGGTACTTACCGATATTTCGGTAACATGAAACTTTTATTGGCATAAAGTGTAAAACGTGTAAAGCGTAAGTTTAACTGTGAGCAATGTTCGCGGACGATCCGAGTAAGAATCGGTGCTATGATTAGTGAAGAGTTTATATATATTTACTGGGCCCAAAGTGATCCGGGACTGACACGCCGTAGCGAGTTGAACAAACGATAATGACAGAGCTGGAAAGGGACGAACGGCGGATCAACAGTTTAGCAAGAACGTCGGACGTGCTTTTTCGCTTTTCGCTTCTCTCACCCGCCGCCGAGTTCGCGTCCTCTTCGTCCGCTTCCTCTTCTCTTTTTCTCCTTCAATCTTCTCTTTTCATCCGCAACTCCTCACAGCCTCACGACCATCACTATCACAATCATCGGCATCGGCACCCCCTGCTAGCCGCACGTATATACATATGACTATATGGACTCTCTCGGTCCTCGAAGACCATCCAGCCAACCACCGGTCGACCAGTTGGTACTGTGTTGGATGGCTCGGAGCTCGGAAAGACTCCCCGGGGTACAGAGGTTAGGAGAGAACGTGTTATTAAGGACCCCCTTTCTCCCTCGTTCTTTCTTTCTCTCTGCTCCTCTCTCTCTCTCTTCCTCTCTTTCTCGAGATGGTCAGCGTTGGGCAACGGGCCTTACTGTCCCATACATACCTCTGAAACCGCTCCACACAAACTCTTCCTCCGTATATCCATCCTTGGATGGTTTACCGAAAGGGTCCGAGGAACGGGCCCCGCGGGGACTTCGAACCGTATGCCGGTGAAACCACAATGACATAATGTTACACCGTGAGCCGTCTGCTGCGGGTCGATAATGATACAGTGTATGCTATGAGCCAAAGTGTCCAGAGTTTCGGAGATTTTTATGCCTTCTCATGTGAGTAACTCTAGTATACTAGGAGTTGCGAAATGCGCTGAGGTTGTTAAGGTTTTCGAAATTCGGTAGACGAGAGAAAAAAAGTGTGTCGTCTCGTTTGATATTCCAGAGAACATATAGAGAAACTGAATTCCATGCACTTGGAAATCCATTTCTATCATATATCGGAATCGAATTTTATTGTTAGTGAGGAGTTTTGAAATCTGACGAATGTGCAGAAACTGGAAGAGGTTTTTGCGGCTTCCAGTTGAACCAACTCTGCGGAGCGCGGCGGTGAAAAACAGGTTCGAGATATGAGATGAACAGCTCGTGTTGCGCATCGCGGAACCTTTTCTCGAGGTGTTGGCAAATTTATCCGATTGGAACGACTAAGCAACTTGGGGGTCGTTCAAGGGGAACACCGACAAATTATCAATTACAGATACAACATTTCCAAATGGCTATTCACCGAGGTTAACTGCAACCGAATGATCAACAACAATGTTGGAGCTAATAAGTGTTGATGTCGAATTTTTGGGGTGGTTCCATTTCAGCCAGTGATCGACTACTTCTTCCTTTTTCTGGATACGTGGTGCGTTCTTCGGCAGAAATCAGCGCGCTTCTATTTAGAATATTTTTCTAGACACCTAAAGAGACAAAAACTATTCAAAGGTAATCCGCAGCAACGTTAAAAAATTGAAGTACACGGAAGCGAGAAATTGAAATAAAGAATAATCGGTTTTAACGATCGGTAATAACAATGGCGAGGTATCGAGCATCTTCGTTGTGGAGTACCTAGTGCTTAAGAAGAAACTAAAACCAAAACCGATTACTCGAGTATCCCTCGAAAGTGTATATCGCTTTAAATGAAAAGGTATATAGCCGGGTTTGGTGGAGCTCGAGGTAATAAGGTCTGAAAAATTTGAGCCTTTAAAATTGGTCGATTAACTTGGGAACTGGCGTATAGCATCAGAAGCAGAAGTACCGAAGAAGAGAAAAAAGGTAGGGGAAAAGAGGGGGATGGCTTGGCTATGTGGTTGCCGAAGTCTGGCTCCTCCATCTTCGGAACGATGTACTCGATCTGCCATCGGGAAATGGTCAAACGATAATGGAAGCGAAGCCGTACTTGAAGAGCTGGTATATACGACCCAAAAAAAGATACAGATAGATATCCGATAGCAGCATCAGCATCGACGCCAGAGTGTACTATAGATAAACCAAAATGGCGTCTTCCACGGCGAGAATTATTGAGTTCCAACATTCGAGAGAGGAGTATATTGGTAAGATACTACTAGCTAGTGGGCTTATCTCAACCTCGTTGAAAGGGTTCACACCTCAACGTACCTGTTAAAACCCAGACATTCCAGTAACTCCCGCATAAGTTGACTCGCTGATAATGTACAACATATACACCTAGTTGGATACATACCCGTACCAAAATTACCGTACATACTATAGTGGATTTTTATAGCGCCCTCACACGTCAACTTGGACTAGACTAAATAAAAAAGACTCTTGATGTGTAAATGAGTGGATCCGAACCTTCCAGGTATTCACCGATAAAGGATCCCCCATGGAGTTTCTTGCTTCGAATCGTGAAAAGTAAGGGTCATTTCACCTCAAAGTCTAGCTCTTGCAATGGAATAACCTAACTCAACCCATGTGTTTACTAACCATTACAAAAGTTTGCATAAAGAAATACCCAGTAATCGTAAACTACTAGATTTGCTCGCGGTCATCAACTACCGAAGTTACTGCAGGGTACGCTGGACTCGGTAAGATTTTCATCAGAATCTTCAGCACAAAGAACTTTGGAATAGTTGCGCACGTAGGAGTAGTTCAGTCCTCGCGTCACAATGTGGAGAGTTTTAAGTTTCTGTTTCGAAAAAAAATGTATCATACAATAGTTCGGTGAGTGACCATGTATCGAACATGGTACTTGGACGGTGTGGGCGCTACGAGGTCTGCGTATCAAATCCAATCAAAGAGCGAAAAGCGTCTGATAGTTTGCGAATTGTACACCCGATGAGATTGATTCTGAATCGCTTCGCGGCCAAGCGCGCGTTTGGACAAATTTTTCGTGTGGCTGGGCCGGCTACCAAAAGTTGTCCAAACGAACTTGGCCGCGAAGCGATTCACAATCAACCTCACCGGGTGTACGTTTTATTTTAGCGATTCTTTTGAACCATTGAGGATGAATTTTGTTCATCAGGTTTTCGAATTTTGGTCGTGTTCCCATCAATCAAAAAGCACTACATCACCGATGTTGTATACCGGCAGGTTTACTAATACGGGGTTAACGGACCTTGTTAATAACAAGACTGCGTGTCAAAGGGCAATCCAATGAACATCGGAGTTTATCGAGAGAAGTCTTCGACTCTGACACCCACTTATATAACCTGATATGAAGTGTTCCGAAGGCCAGAAAAGCCCACGCGTCTTACCGCGGAAGTTGGTCAGTTTCTTTGACCAGCCCGACTAGAACGCAGAGAATTTTTACCGCAGGTTTACAATTTGTAAGAGATCTTTGAAACGGAATGATTTCGGCCTGTAAACCGGCCCTCGATTCGGACAGAAGTGATTTTGAACGTTGTTAGTAGACATTCTTAAGTTTAGTTCATCTTATTTTATGGTTATTCTTCTCACAAGTGAGAAAGAGACCGGGGAATATAATTCCCAAGTTCTTTATATCAGTGCTGAGATCTTGAAAAACCGAATCAGAGATTCGTAAAGCGCTCGTCCTTGAACCAAGGACGTCGAGATCAGTCTTCTCGTAGTGTAACTGCCGTATCTGCTCGTACAGTGTTTTTTTTTTTTTTTTTTTTTCAAAAAAGGAGACAGAAATATTCCACCTAAAGTACAACATTGTCAGTTCGCTCACGTTCGTCAAGTGAGACCGCTGGTGCGTATACGAGTCGAAAAGTCACCTAGGCACGAACCGAGGCACACGACCAAAGTAGCGATGTTCATTAACATGCATTTTTCGTTTTTTTCCTCTCCACATTCTAACCGTGTACAACGACCTCTGATTCTTTTGCCCGGCCAAAAGAGGGGGTGAAAATTGGCGTTAAGAAATCTATTCACCGATCGAGTGAAAAACCGTTTTCATTAGCACTACGTTATCGAGTAGGAGGATTTTATTCTTCACCATGTTTGTTGGAAAGAAGACGATACGCGATGTTGTCGGTCGAACTACAGAGGTATGCACTGGGTTTGTGATAAAAGGTAGATACGGCCTTCTCCCCGGAGGTCTTGGAACACCGTATACAAGTTTTACTACTACTACTCGAGTCACCGGTCCTCCGGTACGACGACCCTTCCCTCTGCACCCTAAGGTTCCCTCACTATCTCTCGGTGGCAATTAGGTGAAACGTCTCTACCGCCCACATAGCTCTGGACAATTAATAGATAGGAAGAACAACTCGATGCACGCCTTACAAAAATTCTCAGGATATTCATATTGGAAATAATCTTCTTTCCTCAAATCTTATAAGTCCGGGAAAAATTCTCAAGTGGAATAAAAATGGAGTTGATAGTTTCGAGTTGAAATTGGTGAGTCTCGTTTCTTTCCGTCAGACCATCGCGACGTTATTGGAGGCTAGTTTTTATGAGAAATTTTTTTGCCTCTCCAAACTGCACAGGCACCTTGTACACCCGGTGAGGTTGATTCTGAATCGCTTCGCGGCCAAGAGCGCGTTTGGACAAATTTTTCGTGTGGCTGGGCCGGCTAAGAAAATTTGTCCAAACGCGCGCTTGGCCGCGAAGCGATTCAGAATCAACCTGACCGGGTGTACAAAGTGCGCTGCACAGTGCAGAAGCACAAGAAACTAAAGAACGTCGGTGCGGACGGGCGTATAAATAAATACCCATATATGCATGGAAAGATAGAGGCGTATATATACGGGTCATTTGGTTCAGCGAGTGACCCATTGTAAAGCTGGACAATGCCGGGTTGCCCCTCAATGCCCGGGTATACCTGGAGGTGTTATGTTATGTGTTCGCTGCTATATTCAGGCAGGTAGATATAGGGAATAAGGTGGAGCCTTCCAAAGGCGGTAGGGTATTCGGCATACGTATTTCGCATCGTTCTATAGGATAACGCCGATGAGCTAGAAAAACCGACGATGAATTGCCCGCAGCTGAAATCCAATAAGACATTGCAGAAATCCAAGCCCATGAGGTGAAAATTCCGTTTTTTTTTTCTTTTTATTTTTACTTCTTCGGCCTAATGATGAGAACGGTAGAGAAATAAAAATGGATAAATCGGCTGTCTAGGACCGTATTACCTGGACACTTTTATGAAAATAAGTTCGTCGAAGCGAACCCTCAGATTTACCTAGAAATTGCCGTGGTCAAATATATACTTGACGGGGTTCTCGTGATTTACACTGGTAATACCAGGCGTGTTTAATGTTAATGCTACAAGCTGTTGAGCATTCCCTGAATATTCTTAATATCGGTAGAAATATTTTCTTCCCCCATTCGGAAAAAGGAAGAAGAAGAAGAGAGTAAAAAGTGAAATAAAAAGAGTGAAAAAATGAGAAATAACTTCGCCCGGTCTCTCTTCTCTCGTGACGCTTGGAGACGGTATTCTTAATATTCTTGATAATATTCTTAATATATCCTTAATATTCGGCGACGATGGGAGAAGCGTGTCCTTCTATATCGTTGCGGTGTTGCAGCCGCAGTCTGACGAAGCCCAAAAACCCAAGGGACCCCAGCTTTGCTTTAGACCCGCGGATTATAAGAGCTGTTATTATCGACGCTTTATGATTATTCAAATGCGTTGGCCAAGCGGACTCTACTACTCTTAGGGATATTTAAATTTATAATTGGAGGCTACGTTGGCGAGGTGATATTTTCAGATTTTCAAATTATTACATGCCGTCCCATTGTACGACTGTCAAGTATTACCGGCCAGCTATGGTGTAAACCGTTTCTCATATCTAGCCGGTTATAGATATAATTTCGAAACTCCTTAACACCGTGACTACAACTATACATCAGCTACCGAACATCCCATATAATGTCATGCGATCATTTATCATTTTCATATACTCGAATATGCGCGCGTACGTATAGGTGAATGTGTTTGAAAATTATTAATTTCAAGTTTTTCTCAAAACGAAGACTGCGCAATTCATTTTTCGTTTAAGGATCAGGGGGGTGTGAGTCGATATCCCGATTCTTCTTCTTTCTGTTTTCACTCCTTTTTTTTTTTTTTTCTTTCATTTTCTCTGACATTCAGCCCCGGTGAAAATGACCAAAAACTACTTTACTACACAGGTAAAAGAATTTCACGAGTAAATATCGGGTTAACGGCTCCACAACCGTGAAGGGGGCGTCAACGCCCGTCGTCTCCGCATGGAATAAATTATGAAAATTCCAAATGTCAAAAGTGATCAAAGCGGCCGCCCGTCGCCGCTCTTCAACCACCACCTCAACGTGTTATGTTTGGTTCTCTTCATATAGCGCGGTTCCCAATATCATTCGAAATATCAGCGATCGCGTACAGATCCGACGATTTTTTTTTTTTTTTTTCAATGCGACGCAGATACAAGAAAACAAAAACTCAAAAAAAGATCACCCTAATCTCGAAAAATAAGATATATTCATTATAATCATCATTTTATCTTCAAGTGATCATTTAACGTAACTATTCCGTTAATTAATCTGGTTGTTAATTGCGTCCATGATGAGGATTATTCTCTTGGGGGTTTCTCGTTAAGAGCTTGTCGTACGGTTCGACCATATCTGCTTTTTTATTTATTTAATTTTGTTTTTGTTTTTTTCTTTCGTGTCTTTTATCTGGATATATCTTTGCTTGTAAAGTCCGTCCGAAGAAAAAAAGCAAAAAAAGCCGGAAAAAAACAACAAAGTACATGAAAAAATAAAGAAAAAAATGAATAAAATCTCCGGTGAGCGCATTACGGTGACTCGTGTATATGTATATGATATATATGTACCTATATGTATTTATATATATATAACCACCTGCGCGCGAGAGCTTCTTGGATGATCGGTGAAGCTAACCCAACCCTAAAACCTCTAACCTGGCGGTATACGAGGAGCTGTAGTGCGAGTAGAACGTTTTAAAGAGCTTGATGCGGTGCCCACAGTACGAACGATGAAGAGGAAGTTGCTGCTGCTGCTGGTGTTTAAGACGCGACAACGCGGCGTATTAACGACGGGGCGAGTACCCTAAGCTTACCCAGATAGCCATCTGTTATGCACTTTTGTGCGGACAGACTTTGGACGTATTTTTCATTAACGCGGTGTAAAGCCTGGGCGCGTGAATAGACCAGAAGAAAGATAGAAAGAGAGAAGTTTGCTAGAACCGGCCCATAGTCTCGCTAGGAGAGGCTATGCAGAGACTTACTTCCATATTTTTTTTGTTCGTTTTTTTCTCAAAATTTTTTAACTTTTCGTTTTTTCTCATTTCGATCCTACTCTCCTAGCTTCGAAGCTACTGCGCTTATACCCAACTACTTCTTCGGACGGAGGAAACATCAACCGGCTTCGTCGTGGCGTAGAATACCAGATTCCACCTGGTGAGAGTGCTGCCGCTGCCGCTGAAACCCATACCTACCTGAGCCTTAGTTTTACGGCATCGAGCTGTGGAACTGGTGATATAAACTGCCGGCAAATTGCGTGGGAACGAGGTGAGGATTCCTGTAACGGAACTGCTCGAGTTCTCGTTATTTCTATAGAGAAATTATGAGGTTTTACGCATTGTAGGGATAATCGGAAACCGATCAAACTATGCACACCGCGGGGCACGGAGATTCATTCAAATCGCAGGAAACTCGTGCGAAAATTATCATTTCTCGTGAGTCTCTCAGTCGATACAGTAAATTCCTAGATCCTTTTCAGTTTCGCGTTTTTGATTAATTCTCAGCAACGCAGATCGATCAAAAACCCGTGAAAATATCGCCGATCCGAAACACTGTCGACTGAAATCTGAAATTCTCGTCAACTCGTGGAATATTTCACAAGTTTTTCGTGTTAACCTTAAATCAGAGGTATTATGATGGGGGGCTATAAGGTATACCATAAAGCGGGTGAGAGACGAGAGTGAAGTAGAAGCGAAAAAAGTCATGTGGGATGATTTACGAACTGAGGGACTGAAGGAAGAAAAGAGAGAATGAGAGAGAAAAAAGGATGAGTATACATATAGAGAGACGCAAGCGAGATCGAGCTTCGAGAAATATAAAAAGAATGAGAGAAAAAAAAAAGGAAAAAGATAAAAGGGGAAAGACGCGAGACGACAAACGACGGTAAATCTTTGCCGGATTGACACGTGTGAAATGCGCCAGCCAACCGACCGACCAACCAACGAACGAAGGCGCTTGCTTTGCTATGACTGAACAGCAACGCCCGGTCAGTAACTGCAGACGATGGCAAAGACGGTGGAGCTGATCTTTCGTTCGGTTTCATTCCACACATTCACACAAGCCTCTGCGGTGTGATTGTTTACTCTAAAATATGACGAGGCCATCATCCATGGGTGCCAACTCAGGAGGTCCAAACGGAGTTCTCGACGGGATCCTCTGCAGTTGACTCGCAGCGTCTGAAGACTTGACTTTCAATTTATTTTTGGTACGATACACAAATACCCGATTCTAGGAACAAAAGCCACATGGCTTCCGATTTCCGTTGATGATACAAGAAAACAGGAGAGAAAGAAAAAAAGAAAAATCGAAAGTCGCATCAGAACTACCCTAGAGGGAAAACGAACCTTTGATATCGGTTAACCAATAGCACCGATTTATTCTTACAATGGGTATGGTGAGTTTGACGTTGTCATGACTGGAAGAGCAAAAAATGTAAAATGTACCTAAGCGTTCATAAACGTAAATCGACGATTCTCACGCTCTCCATTTGACCCTGTGGAACTGGAATCTAGGCCTAGTCACTATCGGATAGCTAGCAGTTCAGTATAATGCCGTAAAAGACAACGGATCATGGAAGGTCACGTGTCCCGTAAATTCAAGCCTCTGAAGTAGCGAGCTAAGCATAGTTTACCTACATTATTAGGACAATTAGCATCTCGATGAACGAACTCCCTTCCTTGTTAAAGCCTCACCAGCTGTCATTTCAAGTGCATCTCCTCATCTGGTGGAAAGAAACAAACGAATGCGTCATTGGAAATGAGAAAAAAATTTTCCAACGGACACAGTCAACACGGATTGATGACTGAGTGAGAGAAAACAGAAAACAAAAGAAAATTCGTGACAAACATCCAACACTGCGGGAACGTTTCGATGACGTAAGAGTTAAATCATAACGTTAATCGAGTTAAACTCAGAATGCGGTGTCAAACGGATCGTGGAAGCTGCTTTTTATAGATCAACTTTCCTAGGTCGGTCAACGAGTACTGGGATTTCATGTACGGTTGTGGTTGCGCACAACTTCTGACTCATATATATTTTTGATGAAAACGTAAACGTGCCGACGAGAGCCCGAGGGATTCCCCTGGACTCTAACGACCTTCGATGTAGCCCGATGACGCTATCAGGCAATTACGCAAGTCGAAACTGCCGTTCGTTATTTCTCTCAATTAGATCCACACATTTAAATTCCTTCATTGATTCTTTTTTTCGTTTCGTCCGAGTTTTGGAAGGTGATTTTTGTCGGCGGTGAGTACGAAAAAAAATCACAAACTCGTGACCATCCATTGTTATGATTACCACTCCTCTTGATCCTCGGAGTTGGTATATAGGAGGTTTATAACGATCTTTGAATGGAGGATATTAGATAGATACGCCCGGTGATCCGATGGGATCTTTGATCTATATTCGGAGGCATGGATTCTCGGAATTCTTCATCATCCTCAGACCGACTTGGCTAGGTGCGTGTTTGCCACAGAATTTGGTCTCAGAATTTGACCTGATGTCGGACTGATCTCGAAAAACGATCAACCGTACGGTGCATTATGAAAGTTGGATGATAAAAGACGAAGCCTTTCGTGGAAACTGAAAATGGACAAGAAACAAAAAGGAAACAAACTGAAACATCGAGAGCGAAGGAATAAGGTTTGGGTGCTCGTTTAATGTTTGTTGCCGTTGGAACTGCTGCACCATGATATCGCATAGTAGCTGCTTAGTCGTACAATCTAGAAGGTAGAAATTCTACACGAGGACATCCACCAGTGCCAGCTCGTGGCTAGGGCCCAATTAATACGCGTCCATTGAAACCGGACGGACGACGAGGTCCCAGAAGAAGAAGAAGACGAAGAAAAAAATGAATAAAAGGAACAAACTGAGAGTGGGACGAAACGCGGAGAGCAGAAGCCAGCGAACGACTGCAGTCAAGCGATAGAAAGAGAACAAGAAAGTGTGATAGAAAGGGACGTACATAAAGTTCTGGTGAAAAGGGTAGCCCCAGTCGTCGAGAGACGCGTAGACGTCGGTCGGTTCGCCAGTCGCGGTAGCCTTACGACAATAAGCAGGTAAACATTTTATTAATTGCTGATATTCGTCAGTGTCTATTCCCGCCACGAAGACCGTCGTATTATTGTACTTACGTAGGTAGTAATAATACCGTAGAGAAATATAAAACCAAGTATATAGTATACATTGTACGCGTATACGTACACGAAACGTCGGCTACCAAAACGGTTTTCAAGATACAGGTATATAACAGCGCGTGACCAAAACCTGATTAAAAAAAAAAACAAAGGACAAAAAACGAAGAAGACATTCGGTTGAATAATACAAATCCGCACCGATTACCATCATCATCATCATCATCATCTTCATCAAAATTATTATGTTGATCACGATGTGTTCGCAAATTGTGAAAAGATAGTCCGCACTGTTTGACCTGGGAACGTATGCAACATGAACCCAAACCAACACTACAAGTCAATCTCGACGAGTATAAGCCGGCGATTTTTTTGGCACTCATCATTACCGTTTCAGATGATTTGTTGTATTTTATTTTGTATTCTTAACGCGATCCCGTAGGGAAGGACTGGCGAGTGGCCTTGTTAGTGTAAAACGTTACAGTGTACGTTACCACGGTCCCGCAAACCGTCCATAATCCGACATCGATCACTTGGACTTCTCTAGACACTCCATCTAGTAGTTTTTTCTCTTTCCTTTTTCCTTTTCTTGTTTGTCCTTTTTCTCCTCTTCTCCACTGATATCTCTCTAACCTCTTGTATTTACCGGAGGGAAGATGAGAAGGAGCAGCGAAGAAGAGCCGGCCAACGAGAGATATGTGTAACATGTACACACGTCAAGTGCGACGCACTATACCATAATGCTGACCATTTCCATGCGGCGATGCATTGCAACGTAATATTCCATACGCCGTCGAGAGTCCCCATATACATATACCGCTAACCGAGCACAGCGTCTTCCACATAGAACTAATGTGTTTATGATGTACGACTGACAGTGCATCAAACTTCAGTCGGATCATCGCCCTGTCGCTGGACTTCCCCAACTAATGGCAAGCCAAGAGATATTACCGGTATAATATTTCCCTCCCACCCACTTCATTTCATCCTCGGAATACATTATTTCCCCTAGATAGTTTGCTCGCGATGTGCCAACGCAGAAAAAAAAAAAAAAAAACATTCCCCAAACCCACTGCATATCGCTCTTGATATATAATTAGTCGAGTCTTAATATCACGAGGGTTTTCGGGCACTTGGTGTGAAAAATTTCACAAGAGTGAAGTGCTTTCGTTGTATTTGCGTAAATTTTTTTCGTTTGTTTCTCTCCCTTAAAAACAACGGTGCTTTTTTTTTTCTTTTCTTTTCCTCTCTCTATTTTAAATAATTCTCAGACACTTGAAGGTTTGGACCGGAGTGAAGAAAAAAAAAAACACGAAAAAAAAAACCCAACGAGTTGTTTCCTCGTTTCACATTGCATGACGGTATACAACGAGGTGGAACCGACTGAAGTCAGCCGCGAATCGTAAATATTAATTTTACGGAGGCGCACCGAATTTCGAAACTCCTTTCTACCCCCGTCATTAAAATGGTGCACATACTAAATGCAGCACCGAGTCGAATATTTAAAGACTGATCATTAATTAACATTTTAACAATTTTTACGCAATTAAGAAAGTAAAAAACAAATGCTTATCATTTGTTACGAACGAATTCGATCGGACGCCTCTCTGGATTTATCAGAAATTTGAAGCAGCGCAAGAATTTATATGATTGGGGAAAAAAGAAGTGAAATAAATACCGACGCTCGGAGTGATTTCGTTAAACGGTCGAAATCCCTCCGGCTCTTTTACTCTTCATGAAAATACCAACTCCGAAAACACGTGCTCGACAACCACGTTTTTCGTCATGCTTTAATACGCCGTGCGCCGCAGTACGTGGTAAAAAGGACAGGTGCATCGCACCCTTGCGTTTTATACTTCGGACGACTTTTTGTGGGCGATAAAATTTCCCGGTTTTTTTCAAAATCTGGTTTTCCTGCGTTTTTCTTCACAGTTTTCGAGAGCGACATTTTTTCTAGAAAATAATTCCAAATTCAGAACGGCCGAGTGAACAATTTTTTTTTCGTTCGAGATCGTTTTTACTCTGATGTTCGAAACTATAATGGCTGATTCGGATCTAAATACATCGTAATTAAGAATATATACAGTTATCGTTAAATCTAACGTCGAACTATTCTCGAATCAAGAATGCCAACTATTCTCTCGCGGTTCAAGTATAAATTTTTATTCTCAATTCAATAATAGCTTATTCCTTTTTCTCCATGTCTGATTGTGAGTATAGCGCAGAACATTAAGAGCCTTGATCAAAGAGACAAAGGGTCGTGGGCTACAAACTTTATAATCCCAACTAATTAACGTCGTTCTACGATCTTATCCCGTTTAATTAATATTCTTCGAACTCCATTCTTATTCAGTGTATAGTTTCTCGGTATCCATCTGTACAAAATAAACTCAGTTGCACACGTTCAAATTCAAAGTGTAATTGTACGAAGGTGTGCGTGCGGAATGAAACTGTCTTTTCGAGACATCGCCAATTTCACTTCAGGGATGACGATGAGGATAATAACAATATCGATAATAATAAAATATACCGAAAGATTATTTATGGATTTGAATAAAACGTTGACCGGTGTATGTAAAAGTCGTCAGTCTTTGGTGAGCAACTTCAGAGTGCCGCTTTTCGAGAGTATATACGAGGAACTGTCGTGAGCGTGGAATAATTCAATCATCGCCTTGCAGTAATTGGTCGAACAAGGAGCGACAAGAAGGAGAAAGAGCCTCGCGGAGGAGGATTTCAAGGATCAGAAAGAGAGAGAGAGAGGAAGAGAGAGAAATACAGGGAGAGAGAGACGAAGTGGCGTCGGATTAAGGCGAGTTGTAGGAGAACTTTTGTCGGTGCTGCACAAGGGTGCGGGAGAAACGGGAATATCTCGGACCGCGCGCGCTCCGAAAGGAAGTTGATGGTGCGACCTAACGAAGCGGCTCAGTGATCCTCCGGCGTAAGAACGAATTCAGTGAATACATATAACCCGTGGAAGAGAATAGGCCGGAGTTGGTGAGAGGAAAGAAATAGAGAGAGAGAAAGAGAGAGAGATACGGGACGGATCAAGGAGCCGGAGGATGAGAGAGGACATCAAAGGAGGCGACGGTATATCCGTTGACAGTCGTCAACCGTACGTTATACGTAGGTTACAAGGACTTAGCGGTCGCAAACGACCCTCGATGTATAAAAGTAGCGAAACTGCATATCACCATCGCTATAAAATTGCAACTCGCGCGGCCCACCGCCGTAATAACGGAGAGTAGAAAAGCAGCCCGAAGAAAAAAAAAACTCAAATAAAATAGAAGCATAAAGGCAGACAGTGCAGGTTGATATTCCTTCGTCGGCTGGTTAGTTTTGTAATAAAATGAACTTGTCACCGCGTTATAAGTGGCGGGAATATCATCGGACGGAATAACAGCACGCGACCGAGCCTCCAGCGCCGCGATTCCGCCCTTTTCTTCTTTTCTTTTTCTTTCTTCTTCTTTGCTTCCGTCTAATCCGCGTCTAGTCGAATAAAAGTTACCCTCGGGACGTCGTCCTTAGCGAAAAAAAAAAAAAAACAAAAAAAAACGACTCGTTTATACCTAATATTTTATAGCTCGTTAAATTAGCGCCAATCATATATCGTTGTAAATCGCTTGCCGACCTTGAGCATTCGAAAAAACACACCGCGAAGAGTGTCGGGATTTTTGTGGTTTCATTAATTAACTTTTTGTTTCCTCTTTTTTCTTTTAAGAAAGAAAAAAAAGCCACTAATCGCGTTTTGCGGAAAGGATCACGAGCTCTTTCGAGTTATTTTTAAATGGGATGACGTCGTCTGGTCGGTCGGGAGGCGCGTTATAGGCGAAGGGAATTTAAATTTGAACCACTTAATTATTGACGTCGGACTAGAGAGAAACAGATGGTTTGTTTGGATACAACCGGATGCGATAGATGGCTTGGGATAGATGAGTTGGATAGTTGTCGGTTGTCTTGTTGGTACCAAGAGGTGGTATCGAGTTACTCCAACAGTTATCATTGATTCAATTAGAACCCCGCAAGCTCGGGACTCGGGATATAGACTGTGAGATTCCAGCACCTCAAACTCTCGTTCTCCCAAATATATATTCCCAACTGAATCCGGAGCGACTAAAATATAATCGACTTTCAACAAATCGTGGGCGAACGACGACCGCGACGATATCTCTGAAACCGAAAGACTTATTCATTCAAGCGCGGTTTCCTTTTTTTTTTCTCTCTCTATTTTTTCATTCTTATTCACTTTCAAGACAACTTATAGTAAAAGAGAATATGGTAAACCGCAACACCTCAGACTACGGAATTAAGTCATGTGTTAAGTGTGCTTTGAAACGGAGGAAAAGTAAAGGAAACGAAACCGCAAAGTACAGAAATATCACAGGAAGAGTTGTGAGAAAATTGCGATAAAGCAAATATCTCTATTCTCTGTCATCGGAAATTGTTGGCTCAGACGATAACGATAAGGAAAAAAGGAACAGGAAGAAAAAAAAACAGGAATCCGGACTGTCGAGGCCGGACTCTGTTTTCCGTCACGTTCGTACAGAGTACATACATATGATGTATATGTACATGAATACCTGGCCATGTGCTCGGTACATATATCGTGTTTGTGAAGTAAAGTTTACGGCAAACATCCACATATACGAAAGATAGAAACGAAAAAAAAAAAAAATAAGAACAAGGAGAAGATGAAGAAGAAAGAATGAATGAGACGAAGAGAAAGGGGACAGGCGATGTGTTTCGGTGAACTCAGCTCAGAGGGGGTCTGACATTCACTGACATGGCACCGGACATTTCATTTAACCGAGACAACCGAACGGTCAGTATATGATTTGGTTCGGGTGAACCACTTGCACACCTTTACGCTCACCTTTTAACCGTTTTAGATACGTAGAGTCCTTCGTAACACATACCCACGCACATATACCATACAGTATATTATGCGTTACCGATGAGAGAAAAAAAAAAACGTCACATCCGATCGCAGTGACGGATTTCTCAATATTTTGATCCCTGTGTAAGAAAAAAAAACGAAAGAAAAAAATGGAAGCCCTTATAAGGGGCGAAGAAGTTGACCAGAAATTTATACCCCATATCATCGTATTCCGAAGAAAGTTAGTGTGTTCGTATTCTACATTTTTTCATTTTTTTTTTCACGTCATTGAGGAGAGCGATAGATCATTTTGCAGATAGGTGAAAAGAGTGCATCGCGTATGTATATAAGGGTATTATGGGTAGCGTAGGATTTTTTTTTTTTTTTTGAGGTTATATTATTATGCATGGAAGAGGAACATAAAATTAAGCTGCAAATAAAATAAACCCCGAAAGAGTTTTCTCGTTCTCCGCATCGTGAATCACGCAACACCCAAAACTAGCGACAGGTTTTACCGTCAGGTATATAAACGTTTGTCATATTAGAATGAGATTCCATCCGCTTCGGGGATCGGTGTATACCTCCTCGCTGTCTAAAACGCGTAAATCTTCTCACGATATTGGTGCATTTAACAACACCCCATCGTAAAGCAAAAGTTCAAGTAAACCATACCCTCAGAAAGTTCAAACCAGTCGTGTGTCCGAGTATATGCTGTTCGAAACTCAACGGTTAAAGATCGGGAAGGAGCGTCCGCCATGCTTTTTTGAGGTTATATTAAAAAAATGGCGATCGATGGTCTTCGCATCGCTGATTTGTTTCGTTTTTCCGTCGGAATGAGACGGTGAAATCCTGAAACGTATGAAATACTTGGAAGAAAATTTCCGAATCATTCGCATTTCGAAGCGTACGGATTTTTTTTCGGATCGGTATTGTCCGTTGTTCCTGAATAGTTAGGAGTATGGTGCCGAGCATGTAGAAGTGCTTGACGCACAACACGGTCGTCTGGAACATGGTGCGGTTTGGTGGGGTGGGGGAGGCTGGCTCGTACTTCTTGGACTACCACGCGCTTCAAACAGGCTTAGTTTATAACGGTGATGCAGGTATATACCGGGGTCCGAGAGACTCCGAGTCGATGACAATGTCCACTCGGCATTAAATCTTTTCTCAAGTCCTCTCCCTGCAGCGTAGCTCTTTCTCTCCGTTCTTTACCCTTTTTTTTTCTTTTCTGTTTTTAAAGATTTTTTTTTTTCAATTCTTTTTTCCCCGCAGTTTTATCATATACCATTTCTCAGAGCTCTTACCGAGCCCTCTTCTCTCCGATATTCACAAAGTTCGCGGCTTTCTTGAAGAAAGCTGACTTTACGGGAAAGAATTCTATCTTCTAACTTATATAACTGATCGTATGGTTGCATGGCAGAGTCGCGAAAGCACGTACGCATATATCGCGACATTGCATGTTTCTGAGAATTTAAAAGCTAGGTGCAGCTCCTACGTATATAGTACGGAGGATAGGAAAACTACGGTCTATTCCTTTATATAGAACTTGAAGAGAGTTATGGTTACGCGGCGATAACCGACAGATGGAAAGAAAGGCTGGTTTTGCTGGTTACAAAGTCATCCTTGAGCCATCCTTCCCTCTTATCCCGAAGTCCAGTCCCCTTTGGACGGAACGTTCATTTTAATGACGATGACTGAAGACTCTGGAACGTCGAATACCATCATCGGCCGGCTTGCGATTACTCTTAAAACCCCGTGGGAGTAAATAGAGAATGATATGAAGGGATGTTGACGTTCGCTATTATACCTCCGCGCGTAGGTACCCGCAACCTCATACCTGAATATTTTACAGTCTTTGCGTATTCAAGGACGCGATTTGCCCATCTTAAATACCGTGAATAAGGAGATGCGGCCGAAGCAGAAAACGAAGAACGAAGAAAAAGAAGAGCCGCACACGGGATTCCAAGATATACTATAAGCCAACTATGCGTGCCATCCTCCGGCTCGTTTCCTCCTCTTCTTCTTCCTCTTCTTCTACTCCTGCTGGTTCTTCTTCTTATTCCTATTTTCGTACCTCTACCCATACGAGATCTCCTCCACGCCATGAAGCCGCGAGTGTAATTTGATGTTGAAACGCAATTACCGTAGCGCGCGCGCTCTTTGGCTGTCCATGAAGCAGCACCTAGAATGGACGGACGGATGGATGGAAAGGATGGACAGCCGGACGAAAGAACGTTCACGGGCATGCGGTATTAAGATATCCATCGGTAATCTCTCTTTCCGACGAGAGCCGAAGCCCTCCGAGGTCACATCTTGTGTCGTGAGATATACCGACACCCCCCACAAAGATTCAAGGATATTCTTATTCTTCTCATTCTCCACGGTCCGGTCAAAGACTGATTTGTATTTAAGAAGACAACGATGATGAAAACGGTAAGAAACGTCGGCGAGAATCGTCTGCGATCTTCAGGAATTGTGTAACACAACGAAGGCAAAAATATGGCGCGTATATTGGGCCAGTTCAGCGGTCGGGAGTGGGTATTGGGTCAGAATTGCGGAGACTCTCGGCGGAGGCGTTTTTGCTTGTCTGCGAGGTGTTCGAAATGGCATCAAGGTCGAACGGCAGCGTCGAAAAGTAAAGAAACGAAGTAGGGTATAAGGAACGAACGTCTTGTACCTTTACTTTACACAGGATAAGATAAAGTCTTGACGCCTTTACACGTGCCTAGCAAATCAATGAAGCGTTTAATTGGCGTTTACAATTCTTTATACGGCCCAACAGAATCGCGATACCAATCTCTCCGTTGTCTCGCCGACACTCTCCCGTTCCGCGACTCCTGCTATCCCCGCAGCGACTCGACTCGACTCGACTTACGGGTATATTCAGCTGACGCCGCACCCAACGAGTTAGAGACGGTCAGAAAAAAGAGGAACAAGTTTGGGAAAAAAATAGAGGAACGAAAAAATTTCAGAGATGATAAAAAACGACCTGACCACATTCACGAAGAAGAAGACGAAGAAGAAGTAATCAATTGATGATCCATCTAAACTATCCAGATGTGGTTAACCAGTCGAACAATGAACGCGGGGATGGAGTGAAAAAAAAAAAGAAAAAAAGAAATGCGGCGCGTTAACGAAACCGAAATGAGTGAAGCTCGTACGAAAACTTGACTGTTCGAACGAGGGGGGAAATCGGTAAATTGGGGTTGGGGCTTTTGGAAGAGGATTCGATTTACCGGAGAGCCAATAACTCAAGAGCCTTATTGGTTCTTTCACGAGTAAGAAGCCGAGGATGCAAAGGTGCGAGATGCGAGGTGCGAGAGCTGGTGAGTCTTATCCCATCTTAAGGCAATAGCTCCGGAGAACCTCAGCAAGCGGTACCAGCTATAATGATTTATAGAGGCTGCATCCAATGCGCGAGAGTTTGGTTCCGAACGTCCGTCCGCCACGCCCCCGATTCTCTTCTTCTTCTTCTTCTTCCTACCAGATTTCCAGATTTTTTTTTCTCCTCCCTTCGCTCTCGTCGTTCGTTTTCACTTTATATCTGGAAGAAGGGTTTCCAAAAATTTTTATCCCATCCTTCGACGATTCCTTCGGCGGACGGAACAAAAGTGGAAGAAAAATAAGGTATGAAATAAGACAAAATGAAACGGAGCGTCGAGTTGCAGAGGCGCAATTAGTGCGGTGGATATTACGCGGCTTATTTTATTCCTGCCGGAGTGCACATACGTATAAGGTCGAAGCCGAGATAGAGATGGATCTTCGGTTCATTAATAACTCATGGATATCACGCGGCGAAGAGCGAACGTTGGAATGATCGAATGATTTGCCGAGTCATATGCAAATCAAAACGAATGCTCTTAATTACTGCGAAGGTACATCGCGATATGGAGATCCGAATATTATGTTATTTCACATTTGATATATCAGAACCACCAGCGATGATCCCGTGGGTATGAGCGAAGTAAGAAATGAGGATGAATATTTTTTCTTCCCGATCTTCGCTCGTTTCAACGCTATATCGTTGAGTTTCGTTTTGATTTCATTTCAAATTATTCAGTTTTATTTTCACCTCAGTTTTACAATCGCAGCTATATAACGCGCAGGCCACGAGTCCTGCATATGTGGTTCTCCTTCTTTTTTCCTTCTATCCATTTTGTTTTTTTTTTCTGCTTTTTTTTTTGTTTCGGTTTATTGCTCGCTCGCTCTTTGAGTTATTGATAGTCGGTAGGCGAGTATAACAAGTCATTAGACGAAGGTGTAAAGCGAGCGATGAATAATGCGTTACTTAGTTAGAAAACTGACTCTGCCCCATCCTATGAATTCTCTTCCGAGCATCTTCAGCCCCCTTTCAATCTACCTTAAACCGCGGTGACTAAAAAAATCACTACGAGACACTGCAACCTACTGCGATCGTGACGATGGAAAATAATACACATCGTATGTAAAAAAGGAAGAAAAAAAAATGGAGCAAATCAAAAAGCTACGCGCTCGAAATTGAGGTTATGAAAAATGTGGCTATTCGAAAGAATTATCCGCAAGTTTTGCAACGGTACGAAAATCAGAAAAAAAAACGAGTCGAAAGAATACAGGTACCTGTACATAAAAAAAAAAATAAATAAAAAAAATGAAAGGCATGTATGGAGGAGAACGAAAAAGGTGATAAATGGACGTAAAGATTGCTTGCCAAAGAGTGCGAATGGCTCGAGGAGCTCGAAGCGACTTGATGGACGAACGGATGAACCTTTGAACCAGTCAAGTTCCAATTTGAGAACTTGAAGCGGAGAGAAAGAGAGAGATATACCTGCTATAAGGAGATAATAAAGGAGAAAGAAAGAAAAAAGGAAAAAAAGGAATACAGGAACCATAAAATAAAATCGAGAATTCATCTTGCGCACCGCGGAGTTGGGGGGGGAGGAGGAAGAAGAAAAAGACTCAGGCTATAAAGCATCAGAGACAAGAACGGCGCGAGTTTCATCTCCGTGCAGCACCCAGAGACTAATGAATGCAATTGTTCCCGATGAATCGAATTCTTAATGAATTATGTCGTTGTACGTATGCATCTTACCGGAGTTGTGGGATTATCTATAGACTTATATGCATCGGCTGAAAGGTGCTTTTATATCTCGACTCTTCATTGCGCTGTAACAGGCATTTCTTCACATTTCAAATCCATCTATGAAACAACCTCACGTCCATGCGTATTTTGAAACAATGCTATTCATTATTTCATTTATTCTATTCGTACAATTAATTTCAGTCGTAAACAATTGCAGTTTTCTTTGCCAAAAGAAGATGATTTTTTTTTCATAAAAAACGTCGATCGGATGAAAATTTTCAGCCGGATTCTGACCTTGGAATGGTTCTGAAAGTTTTCTTGAAATCACGTTCCGCCCCTTTTTTGCCCAAAAAATTTTCGGTTACGTTGCAATCAGGATAGTGTGCATCGATCCGTGTGGCTCAGCCACATGTAGAGTATACGCGTATACTTCCTATCAACGGCACACTAATTATTACTTGTTAATTGCCACACGGTCGGCCCTCGTTTCTCTCGGGGGCCGCGCTCTCGAAGAGTACAAAAGGATAAGAATAAAAAAAAAAAAAAAAGGGAAAAATAAATGTGTGTATGTATATCTTTTCGTGTACATATATGTATATATGGGTGTGTATATATTAGGATCCAAATAACGTGCGTGCCTACCCGGGTGAACGTGCAAGCGAGTAAGTGAAGGAAGGAAAGAAGGAAGAAAGAAAGAAAGAAAGAAAGAAAGGAAGAAGAGACGAAAAGAATGAGTAAGCGAGTGAGTGAATGCGTGCGAGGGGTGACGCCGGGCACGGTGTGCAGTAGGTACGGGAGTTGGACTCACGGAGGCAGTTTGTAATTAAAGAAACCGTACCCCGATAGGGAACCGAGATACACAAGGCTCGCTTCGGATCCCTTCCTTATTTTTCTCCTTCCTTCTTTTTTTTTTCTTTATTTATTTATTTATTTTTTTTTTTTCTTTCTTTCATCTTCTGTTCTCTCTCAATTTTTTCTTTCCGATTGGAAGAGAAGGGAAACGGAGAACTTGTGCGCTACGTGGGAGTGGATTTTATCCTCCTAGAAAAGATACAGCTCTTCAGGATCCGAGTGTGGATGGGTAGTAAACCGAAGAGCGTTTCGATGCGGTGCAAGTGTACGTGTTGGATATATTGCGAAAACGGAAGTCCTTTGAGAGATTCTGTTTTTCGAGACCTGAAGAAGAGATAAGCGCGAAGGAGAAGAACCCGATGGTGGTGCTGCTGCTTTCAGCAGTCTACAAGAAGAAGAAGAAGAAGAAGCCGGCGTCTCGAAGACGGTGCTAGGATCGCCACCAACGAGCCTCCAGGGTCCGCGCCGGGCGGGCAGTTTGCAATATTTATAAGCCACATTTCAATTTGATATTATTCCACCCGTTCCATTTCGCCTTCCCTTCGTTCCTCTTCTCTTCTTTTCTTTTACCTTATACCTTACCTCATCCTTACCTTATTTTCTCTCCTTCTCTTTCGTTTCAAATGTTATTCCGCGATGCTGTCGTCGCCACCGCCTTATACCGGGAGCAGCAGCAGCGGTAGCTAAGGGGAGTGAAATCTGATATTGAAATCGAAATCCTGTTCCCGGGGTTTTACTTCTTCGCGTTGTAGTAGTTCGTTTCTAACCTGTGCGTCCTAAAACGATCCCGCAGGTATATTTACGAAAATTCGATCTTCGTGCGTATTTACAAGACCCTTTTATAACCCCACAATATATGTCGTCCGCAGACCCAACGGACAACAATTAATCGATATCAATTACAAGACTTCGTTAAAATCATCTCGGTAGAACCAGAAAAGCCCTTCTTCACTCGGAACTCTTCAACGAACCACCTTGAATTAATGCACACGAGGAAGTAAATCATTTACCTCGCTTTCAATATAACATGAATAATAACCCTATAACACTCTGTATATAAAACACAAACAATCATCCTTTCGACGCCTACTTAAATCGAATTAAACATCGCATTCAGAACCCTAAACGCGGACTTCCGCGAGAGAAGAGGGGGGCAAAAGAAAAAAAGATGTGGAAAAAAAACAGAAAAAAAACAACAAGGTAATAATAATGGTAATAACGATCCCTCACTAACAATGCGAAGTCCCGCGGTCGTAGAAAGAAGATAGCGTGACCGAAGTAACACTTGATGCAATACTACTGATGATTACGGTGGACGTAACCCGGACCCATGTATGCTAACCAGATTTTATATTACGATCTTCTATTGTATACAAATTCAGCTATGAATATCATGGTATGGGACTTCCTCTTCATCCTCTTCTTCGTGAGCTATAAGTGATTCTTTATTCAATTTTAGTTGTTTTTTTTTTTTTTGTAATTGTGTAAATTTTCTGCTTTTTTTTTTCTCTTCATCGTTGCTTATTTCATCTCGAAAAGAGAATTCGTGTTCGCTGCTTCATTGTAACCTTGCGGATGAGTCGTCGTCGTAAAGGAGAGAAAAGAGAACTCTGGATAAGAGCGAACGGTGTTACGATAGGGAGGTTAATAAACACTGGAAGAGACGTGAGTCGAGTACCAAGTAATATTTAGCGTTATTAATTAAGTCCGAAGACGCGCCTCCGAAGACGTGCTGCACTCTCGAGCGGTCGGGTTATGTGTCGGTTATACCGGCGCCAACAAATAACGACCACTTTGCAAGTGTGAAATAATTACTTCGAATGGCATCGGGGAACCAGTTCCCAACCTGAAGATTAGCATAAATGAGCAAAGTGATGGACGAGCGATTCGCATCCACGCGCCACGTCGGGTCTTCATAAAGAAGAACCTCATATACCGCATCCCATTTTTCGGAAAACCTTCGGAAACGATTCGAAGAATCGAACCCCCTCAGCGAACGAGAAAATCGCTTTCCGCCTTCATTACCGTTTTCCAAAGTCTCTTCCAAGGACGAAGTCCGGGACAACCTGCCACGTCCAGGTGGTTTTATTTTCGTCTCTCCTTTATTTTTTCCGCTCGCAACTCGTATGCCGTGCTTTTTAACACCTGTACAATGTTCTTCGGACAGTTGACCATCTGATAGATGGCTTGGAGACTTTGAGTAGATGATCACGAACGATAAAATGGTGTTGGATTTTTCGAAGGATCGACCAAGGTGTCGTATGCCCTTGCAGATATTTTTGGTGGAAACGGTTTCGGCCGGCGATTCATTCAACCGAGTCGGCGGAAGATTTTGGAACAAGGCGGCGAACGGAACGAGAAAACCGGTACTCACGATCCGCACCTGAAGAGAACTGCTCCGCGAGTGAAGAATTCGGTGCAATAAACGTTTAAGCGGAAGTGGTCGGTGATACAGGACCCGGGAAACTGGTTCAAACCGGTTAGTATAAATGTCACGAAACACCGACCGTGCGATGTCACACCAGGGACATTACAAGAGCCCTGGTCAACGGCTCGGGATGGGATCAAGACGGTGGTGAAAAGTCTAGTGACGTTTCTTCTTTCTCTTCCTCTTCTTGCTCGAAGTTTGTAACTTTAGTGAGAAAGTGTCCGGGTCGCAGTGATATTCTCACGCCCCGAGCGGCTCCGAGAGCCAGGTAGGTAATCGCCGCCTCAGCCTGGCTCCGAGTTCTCGGTTCTTCGTTCTTCGTTCTGGACGGCGACCACCGACTGACCTGATAAGGTCATCGGTGGTCAGGTGGTCAGCGCGTCCCTCGGCGTCGTTGTCCGCATTTGGACGCGGCCGTTCCTCTCTCCTTCTTTCATTTCCTTCTTCGTACATTTAGCATCTCGCTTCCCTTCCCTCGTCCTAACTGTGTGTAGCGTTGGCTGTTGGCTGTTGGATGTTGGTTGTTGGTTGTTGGCTGTTGCCGTGGCGGTGGCGGCGGCCAGTTTGGGACGCCTTTGCCTTTGCCTTTGCCTTTGCCTTTCGTCGTGGCAGGCGCGCATTCCTCGGCTCCTAGGCTCTCGGGGCATTTTTCAATGACAGAGCACCGTTATCTACAACTGCATCGGGAAACTGAACGGAGTTCACCCATCGCCAGAGAGATCAGGGCGCCTTATACCTTCCGTACCTTCAACCGGGCGCACCACGGCGGGTCGTGCAATCAGCACCCGAGGTTATCCCCTGCAACCCGTATGGCCATACCGTACATTCGGTACGTATATACCTGGCAAGCCCCGTGCTGCCTCTGATCTCCGCCTCCTCCTCCTCCACAATGATCATGATCGTACTCTCTCGCCTTTTCACCTAGAGAGACGCACACAAATATCTATTTATACCGCGGCGGCAACAACAGCTCTGCTTACCATCCGACCGACCAACGAACCGGAGATGTTGGAGGGATACAGAATGCTTTAAGTTGAGGCTAATGATACGAAATGATATGAGATATTCGTCACTGTCCGATCCGAGTTCCGATTGCCGTTGGTGCGGTGGTTGGAAGAGCAGAAGCTGAAGATGAAGCTGAAGCAGAAGCAGCAGAAGCGGTAGCCGGTATCCCCGGCTTGATGTTGATGCCGGTTGGTCGCAGCGATGACGACGATGGTATGTAACATGTTGGTGTTGCTGCTACCGTTTTCTCCTGTCCTTTGTTTTACCCCGAGCATCGGCATTTAAAAACCAGAGACCACCTTCCAGAGGAGGAAGAGGATGAGGAGGAGCGTTAACAGGCATGAGATACCTACCCACCGGTAGCTTTTTTTTCTTTCTCTTTTCTTCATTTTTTTACGAGCACATATGTGCCCGAATATGTGTTCCCCCTTGAGTGGAAGAAGTTAACAGCCGAAAAACACGCGACATCATATCACGTGTATTACGTACAACAAACGAGCGACAGAGACTCGAGGACCAGAAGAGTTTGAGTGTGTGTTCCGTATTTCGAAGTCCCGCGGAATGCAAAGGTTCTATGATCTTCGCGATTCCAAAATGGCGTGAAATTGTTGTTTGTTTTTTTGTTTTTTTTTTTGTTTCGCATTTCACGAATACGGAGACAAAGAGAAACTCTTTATATATCGCGATATCGTTCGATCTCCACACTCTGTTCAACATTTAGGTTCGAAGGGTGCAGGCGCTGCGAGCTCCTACAGAAAAGCAGTTTGCAAGTTCTGTTCGGTTGTTCTCGCGGACGGTTGGACGGACGACCGAGCGAAATAATAAATAAAAAATAAGAATATAAGAGCTGGTAACGAAAGGTGGAAGGCTGCTGCAGCAAAAGCAGAAGAAGAAGAAGAAGAAGGGAGAAGGAGAAGAAGAAGGTGAACGTGTGGACCGCTCTGGGATATGGTGGGATCGTGAAGAGATTCGCGGGCAGATTTAACGGCTCCTGTTGACAAGACAATAGCTGTTTCTCCCACCACTTATAGTAGGTACCAGTATATTCCGCCATCCTGGTATGCAGGCTTTAACGCGCCCTCGAAACGCGAGGTTTTTTGAATTATTTTATTCCATTTTTCGCCTTTTTCTTGATTTTGTTTTTTTTTTGTTTTTTCGTCGTCCTCTCGATCTTGGTACCCCGTCAGACGGTGTCACTACATCCTCCCGAAGGATACGGCAACGTGTTTATCTGGTCGCTTTCCTCCCCTCCTTCATCCCCCTCGATTTCACGCCGAATCGCCGCGCGAGTCTTTCCGATAAATCGCATACACACCGATTTCTCTTTCTTCTCTATTATATTCTCCCCCTCATCGATCCCGAACACCTTTGAAGAAACACAACGCGGAAACGGAAAGTAAGAAAATCAGTAGGGAAAATGAGAACGGAATTGGAAAAATTAGATGAACATGTAGTAAAAATTGATCCGGGCATTCCAAAGAAATGGCGTGGCGGTGCGGTTTTCAGCCGTGGTCGGTTCGTGGGTAGGTGTATGAGGTATATATGGGGTATATAGTACATATATATATATAAGGATAGTTGTTAATTGGCAAAGTTTTACTCGGTAGGAAATTAACTTTTCAACCAACTGACAGGTTTACAAATGCCACCCGTTCACACTCGAGCCGTTCGTTCGTTCGGCTGCGGCGCGGCATGGGGAGCTCAACGGTGCAGTAACAGTATTACTACTACAAACTTTTTTCATTCTTTTTTTCTTCCTCTTCTTCTGCTGCTGCTTCTTCTTCTTCTTCTTCTTCTACTACTTCTTCCTTCTGACGATAAGCTGAGGGCAGACCCGGCCGATCGTTCGTACGAGAAGAGCTGCTGATGCGGCAGAAGCGCAGCGGCAGTTTGCTTCTCTGTAACTGCAGCAGAGGAGGCGAAAAAGGGGGGGCGGCGGGGGGTGTCGGGGGTGATGGCAATGGCGATGGCCAACGTACACTGGTAAGGTATGTATATATGCTGCACGAGAATAAAAGAAGCCAAGACTTTGATTTACATTCTCTCTAATTACGAATGAAACGCGGACGGTTATCGGCGCGCCGAGCGGTAGCACCGGACGAGGACGAGGACGAGGGCGAACCGCGATCCTCTTCATCCTCCTCCTTCTCTCTTTCCTTTTCCTCTTTTTTTCCAGTTTTTTTTTTTTTTTTTTTTCTCTACCTGAAACCGGCAAACTTCCCCCTCCCGATCTGCTTGTAACGCTACACTGACATATTATGAAGAAACAAATGTGAACGCGACAGTTCCGTTTATCGTGAAGAAAAAAAAGGAAGAAAATTTCGATCACATAATACGTTCGCTCGTAGACGTCCTTATATCTGATCATGAAATATATACGTATAATCCTGAGATTCATCGATCATTTTAATTCTTTTTTTTTTTCTTTCTTCTTTCACAAATTCACTCAAAACATGTGATACGAATCTAGAACCTATGAGGTTGCGAGAAATCTTATACCTACATATATCTTGTTTCGATGTTATTGACAAGGAGAAGAAGAAAAGAAAAAAAAAAAAAAAAAAGACCAATTAGCTAATTAGCAATTTGGGATGGCGAAAAAAGAACGTCTGGAACACAACAACAACAAAAAAAAACCCTCACCTAGAACTCCAGATTTCTTCGCTTGATTGCCGAATAATGATTCGTGAGGGGCGTTGGGGGGCGGAGGGGGGGAAGCAGGGGAATGATAAGACTAAAAGATAAAATAAAAATCATTCGTTCGTTTATTCTGTAATTATTACGGTATGACGTTGTTATCTGATCGAGGGACAATCTCCTCATACCCTGTGCTCTGCACCTCGTATTATAACCCTTCACTGCATGATCGTCCGACGATTTTTCTCACAAATTGGTTCTCTCCAATCTCTTCCTTCTTCGCTTCGTTCTTGGCATGAAGATTTTTTTTTCTTTTTTTGGTTCTTCTTCTTCTTCATTTTCATTTCGTTTTCATTTTTTGTTTGAATTTCTTTTCCTTTTTTTATTTTTTTCTTATCAACGACGGAAGATATTTTAATCTCTTTTCCCTACCATATACACATACCTACCTGTTGTCGTGCATTCAACGTTGTAAGAACGAGGACCCGGTATTAATAAAATATCACAATCATCACGGCTAACTACTACTGTTTCATTAAACGATTAATTAAACAACGATGTGTCTCGCAGATAGCGCACATGTGTGTAACATATTTTGACGGAGCTGAAAGGAGCCGTCGAATATTTCATGTCGACGCTCTAATTAGCGAATTGTCCAACTCCATTTTTGTAAATTTGTCAGCAAAGCCAAAAAACGTTTTACTATAATAGAAAAATGATGAAATTAAAAACAAAAAATTTGAATATTGTTATTGAGTATATATAAAAAAATATGTCCACGTACTAAAATTATGTCAGATAAGAAGCTTCTTTTCAATTGGATAATTTTTATCCTGAATTTTGAAAATCAGATGAGGAGTTAGACAATTTTTGTGCGGCAACTTTTTAAACTGAAAAACTTGAATTACACGCTTACCAAGTTCAGGGCGTATGAAGAATGATATTTCTGAACAGAAAATGCGAAAAAATGATTTTTACAAAAAAAATTGAGTCAGACACTTTTCTACTATGAAAGCATCGATGTGCAAAAAATCGGCCAATGCCGCGTATTCGTTTTTGAAAAAATCTGGCGACAGTCGAATTTTCTCATACATAAAACGCGAGCGTGGCGAATTCGTGGTGTGTAAATGTGGTTTGAAAGTTTTTGAAAGGATTTGAAGATTTTTCGGAGCCGTTTTTAACACCGGACGCATATATGCACTCGTTAGAGCCGCTGGATGCGAGAAAAAAAAGGAGAAGAGAAGAAGGAATAAAAAATAGGTAACCAAGTATAAAGTATGAAGCAGTGCGAGTCGATGCGACGCGATGCGATGCAGCATCATCTTATCCTGGTTGCACGAGCGCGGCTATATTGATTAGGATGACTTGAAGTTTTGAGATAAGCTGGTCGTCCCGCTTCTTTTCTCTTCACTTCTCCTCTCCTCTCTTCTCTTCTCTCCGGGTTTCATAAAGGAAACCCTTAGCCCTTATACTCCTTAGCCTCCTCTCTCCACGCTTTCATATATAGATTGGAGTTCAGACGGGTGTGGCACACTTTAAAACGCCCCCGCATTAATTATTAGTTAGATCCTGAATTCCATAGCTGCCGGTACTTCTTCTCCGTACCACCACACGATCCCCGTATCGTCTGGTCAGACGCCGCGCATTTTTACATTCGAAGAAGAAGACGAGAAAAAAAAAAAAAAAAAAATCCAATCGATCAATCCACGGCATATTTTACAACGATTCCTTTTTTCCTTTTTCTTCTTTGCAACTAGTCATCGATTTTTGGGGTCGGTAAATAATTTTAGAATCGAATAATGAAATATACATATAATGTTGCCACCCCGGTATTATGTTCGTTTAACCCTTTCACGGTGTAGGGTTGCATTCGCGTCACACCTTTAGCGAGCGACTAATCTAACCTCAATTCATGCGACAAAACACACACTCGTATTGCACGCAGGAGTTGACTATAAGGACAACAAAGAATTTTGCTGCAGTGGATGTGTGCACGAGTAGTACGGTACTTATACACACATTACCTACATATTGCGTACAAAGTGTGAGGAGGCGAAAGAAAGAAAAGGCTAGAGAGGACGAAAGAGAGAGAGATAAGCGATTTTCTCGCCTCGCCAACAAAGCCAGGAAGGAACCGGCACTCGTACCTCTCATATACACACACGTATACTCGAATCGACAAAGCCCTCTACGTGAAATAATGATAACAATAATAATAACAACAACAACAACAATAATAATAATGATAATGGCGATAATAATAATGGAGAGTCGCTCTCCTCCCCCTCCTCCTCTTCTTCTTCACCGTGGACCGAGCTAAAGAGAGTAACGAAGAGAAAGAAAGAAAAAGAAAAAGAGAGAGAGAGAGAAAAAGGAGGAGGAAAAAAAGGGAATTCACCCCGTGAAAGAAAGCTCACACTCCATGACATCAATGGCCAATGCCTACGGGAGAGGAAATATCCCACTAACCGATGTTGACAACCATTAAACCTGGTGTTCTCTCTTGAGTCCCATATGCACCATGGTTTACTATATGGTGTTTGTCGCACGCGGTACGCTGTACTCAATTTTTATGTGTGTTTTTTTTTTTCTTTCTTTTTCTCTCCATATACGTATATAGTATATAACTATTGTACCATAGGTGTGATGTATGTATGGATATTGTGAGAGCATTGAACAAAACGACGAATTGCAGGCGGAGATATTATTTTTCTCAGACGAACTTGCGAAGCGAAGAAACAAAAAAAATATTCTTGCATCCAGAACAGTGGGATCCTTCGTGATAGCGATGGGTCAATTTTGTCCCATTGATTTTCTGGATCAGCGACGAAACTTCATCATCATCATCCGTCGTCATTTTCGTCTACAGCGGACCATCAGTGGTATAGAAAAATCTGTAAGGAGGCGAAAAAAAAAGGAACTCTGGTTCTAAGGACATTTTTCCTACTCCGAGCCTCTTACAACCCTAACCGTTGTCTTTCTCTTTTCCTTTCTTTTCCCATATAACCTATAGTATGTATATAGCGAGACACAGTTCACTCTGTACAGTGAAACCTATCGCGTTACACCCTCTTTTTTTTCAGACGGACGCGCTCTGGGCGTCGCGACGCGTCGCGTCGTCGCGTCGTTGCCATCGTGATATTGCCTGTGCGACGAGCATGTGGTGACTGAATTTTTCTATAGTAAAGTCGATAATTATATGGTCGCTAGAAGAGCACATGGCGGACTTCCAGCTATTATATACGGGAGAGAAGAGAAGAGAGGAGGAGAAAAGAAAAAGAGCGAATGCAAAAAAGCGGACGATAACGTGTAAAATGTATATCTACCGTTGCTAAGGCGGGTGTTCAGGGTTTGTTGTAAAAGCGATTTATAAACGTAAAGAAAAAAAAGAAAGGAGAAAAAGCGGAGGAAGAGAATTGAGGAGGAGAAACTGGAGTCTAGAGACCTTAACAAGAGAAGAGGAGCTCTGAAACGAGAGAGTCTCTGATAATACAGAGCTGTAGAATAAGCAACAGGTGGTTCAGTCTGAACCTAATTTGAGACCAGACTCGAGCGATTCAACGATTATATGACCCGTTGCTGAGGATATCAGCAACAAACTGCACACAATTTACCACCAAACAACCACTGAGCGTCCATCAAGAGATTCTAAAAACCCATAGATTTCATGAGGAAAAATTAGTAAAATTTAAACAGCCGACAGCCAAACGTAAAACGACTCTTATTTTTTTTTGTCTCTTTTTTGGAAGCGGATAGAATAGTTACGGATTTTTGCCCGAAGAAGGACATCCTTTTTCTTCAGGTCTACTCCTTTTTTCGTTCCTCTATATATTCTGGAGAAACTGTATAGATGTAACCCTTGATATTTTTGGTCATCGTTTTTAGACGGAAGACTGAAGAGACGGGAACGTGGCCAAGGGTTTTCCGATTTTTTTCTTCTTCTTGTTCCGGGCTTCGGGAGTGATGTAAAAATGAAGGATAATATGGGGGAGCGCGGAGGGCTGCTCGTGAGCCTTGATCGAAGTTCTTATCAGATCAGCGTCGGCCCTTCGCTCGGGCGGACAACCTCTTGACGAATCCTTGAATATTTTACGATTGGGGTCCAGTTCGTTTGCGATATACCCTGCAGGACACTCGACGCCTTACCCCATCAAACTTTGGCTTCTCCCTCGCCATTCACATAGCCGCACGAACGTAGCCATAGCTCGTCTCTAACCCCTCGCTATTCCTTCTCCTCATTCTTTTTATTCTTCTTCTACTACTTCGTCCTCCAACGATGAAGACGTTAACGAGGTCTCATTAGGAACACAGGAAAACACCCGGGAAAACTCCTCCCCTCGTCCCACACCCACCTAACTTCACTCACTTTACCCACGCCGTGAACGTGGTCCCAGTTACCGAAGACCTTGTTCAACAAGAACAAACTTTCAACTATAAATCCCCGTCGTCAGGGCAACGACAGATATCGTGTACTGGGTCTTAAAATCCATGTCGCTGATTTTAATGCAAATTTCAAGCCAAGGATTAACTTCGCACTCCGTTGATTCGGTACAATCGAACGGCGAGAAAAACAAATTGTTTTTCTTCAGAGCATATTAAAATTTTTTTTTTCTCATCTAATGAATTCATGCGTTGTTAACTACAATCGAAATTCAACAACGTGACAATCGCGTTCTCGGTCAGAAGCAAAAACGCTCTAGTTGATGAAATACACAAGTCACGGGACCTCTCGATATCCATTTACGATCTATTTTGTCCCAACATTTCTTATCCCTAATTTTTCTTCATTCATTTCATGAGGCATAGATTAAAGTGAATAAAAAATTTAATCTCCTAACCTAACCCGACCTATTCTTTCAATAAGAATGCAAAACTTAAAAAAAAAAAAAAAAACACTTCCAATCGATTCGGTACTCTTGATTTATTTGGATGTCAAGAGTCGCAGCAGTCATTTGTTTCTTTTCTTATCGAATCTGTAAAGTGCTTTCGCATCCCGCGAAATATAGATTCATAGTCCAGCGAAATCTTCCTCAAATTATTATAAGATTTATTGAAAAAAAAAAATCTAAAAAAAAAAAAAAACGTCTTAAATCGAACGATCAAAATATCATCCGGATATTTTAATTCACAAATTAAAGCTCTAGAAAGAATTTATATCCGTCTAATTATTAACCAACTTTATGATTGGAAAGAAAGAAAAAAATCATCAATTTTTTTATCATTTTAATTTTTTAATGTCAATTAAAATAATGTAAAGTACTTGAAAAAAAAACGAGTATCATTTCATAACTCCTTGATTCTCTCTTTTGAGAATAACCGCTCGAGTATTAGGTTGTCAAAGGTCATCGTTGTCTGTTGAGGTCAGGAATAAAAAGGGGTGCATCCCATTAAAGGGTTTGGTTTGTATTACACCCATATCAGAATCCCGTGAGTCCTACAGGACGATATAGATATCCAACAACCTTCCATATATATATGTACAATACACAGTTATATATACCTATATATATATACATGTAAACTTGGTACATAAGAATGTCGCTTAAATTATTAATGGTTAAAGGTCTACGGGCCTGGTTTAATGACCAATATATATTCAGTGGTTCAATTAATTTGTAGGGGAGGCAAAGGGAGGTTAAAAGCCCCTGTTATGTACGTTTCCCTCCGTGCACAAGGACATATACTCCTGGTTCTCCAAAAATGAAAAAAGAAAAGAAAAAACACAAATCAATTCCTCAAGCACATTGTTCAAACGAAAAATTTCTGTCATTATTAACGTAACATATTTTTCTGTTTTTTTGTTACAGGTACGTATAGAGTCCTCAATTTCATCACCCTTAATATCTTCATTGAACAATTCGCTATACTGACATGAGATTGATTATAAGGGTGAGTCTAATTTTTATCGCCGCATTATTGTAACCTGTAATAATTAAAATTCATCATTAGGGAGGACATAGGAAGAAAATAATATGATACTTTGGTAATTACGGAAAACAGGGGAAAAAATCGAAATCAATAAATAATCATTGATGAGTCCGCAGCCCCGATTATGATACCGACACATATACATGATACTTTAGTTGCATAATACGAGTCGGCTAGCTTTCTATCATGAGGTAGAAACAATTAATATGAAGTATGCAGTACCTAGCGCGGTTATAAATGTAAGTAGTTATTTTTTTTTTTTTCGTATTCGTTTTTTAGAGCGATTATTAGCTGCAACGACGGAACGCACTTCCAGAGTCTTCATGTGTTCTTCCTCTTCTTCGTTTCTGATAATTTTTTCTCTCGTCTCGAAATGGAAAAAGAAAAAGGAAATAAATTAGAAAAAAAAGAACAACAACGGGTAATGCCATCCGGCGTAGCAGTAGCGGCAGTAAAGTGTAGAAGCGATGCCAATTTCATTTCTATCGGCATTGCACCTATATACCTTCGTTTGCCATTATACTGCAGGTACTCTTCTACCAATACACTAATAACTTGAACAACGACGACGACAATAACAACATATTGCAGGATCGGTTGGGATCGGTGCAGGATGCTGTAGTAATCATATTGCGAAAGCTAACACAATCATGCACACGCATATAATAATTCCATGTATACATGAGATGCGAAATGTACTTCACGCGGCTTTATACTACTGTATAGATGCTGAGGAAATCTCCTCTCTCGGCTATATACCCCGAGTATAGTAGCAAAGTCAATTACATTATGCATATGAATCTGCAGCAGCACCACCTAGAGATACTATATGAGTACGAAGAGAACGGACACAGAGAGAATCGAGAATTCCTATGTTTCCAGGGGTCTGGCTGATGCATACGATACTAAATTAACTGCCCATATTGTCACGTTTACAATATCCTGATCCCATTTCTCTAATACCTTCCGCGCGTTACAACCCTTCTCTCGACGGACAGTCCGTTCGGAAATTGCTGATGAAGATTTTCGATAAAAATATTTCGGTATTATCAAGCTACTTCTTCTTCCTCCTCTTCTTCTGCTTCTCGATTTTTTTTTCTCGTTACTTCTCTTCCCCCCATCGTTAATTAGTTTTGTCTTTTTTTTTTTTATCATCGTCTCCACACTCAATCGGTTGGAGTAAATCGTATTTCGAAAAGTCGCGTACGTTAAATTGTCTGGTAATATCCAATCATGAGTTATTGTCATTTTCAAATGAGGAGCTGATCCTTGTAGCTATGCATATAGGGTGAGTCGTTCCAAACTGCAAGAAGGGGCGGAGCCTCGTTCGGTTTTCTTGACCGCACACGAAAAAAATGGAAAGAATTAGGAAAGTTGACTCAAAAACTAGCATGCTCAACGAATGAGGAAGTCCACATGCGCGTATCTGCCGAATCAAGCTCCTCCCAATATCGGAGTTTTGAAAAACTCACCCTGTATACTTGGTAATATATTTGCAACGCTGCCGGTTGATTTGACTCGTGGATCGTACAGCGATAGGCATTAAAATTTCCGAAGTATACGACGATGCATAAAAACGTCCAATAATTTATCGTAAATCAAAAGCTTCCATTCGCAATATGCCCGACATGAGACATAACCTAAAATAAAATAAAATAAAATCTGATGTCAACTGAGATCGATCATTTGATGAAAAATATAATGGAAAGGAAGAATGAGAAGAAAAAAAAAGGAGAGAAGGTAAATAGAAAAGAGAAGAAAAGATACGTGTTTAGAAGGAATGTCAACCCGTTTCACTGAATGAGCTCAAGACACGATCCAATTTTTTGTTATAACAGAAGCCTAAAACCTTCTCAATAGGGTTTTGCTCCGGAATCGTTCGGTCTTGATCCTACTACTTCTCTACACCGCTGAGCAAATGGCTAACAAGTTTATACTTTGTAGGCATTCGTGTTACAAGTATAAGAGGCAAAAGCTGCGGTGGTATTTAGGTAGAGAGAACGACCGGATAATTTTACCTACATACTTAAACTAGTTACACTTTGTACTGAAGAACATCGTGCATGAGGAGATGGAGGAAAAAAAATTGTTTCTCAATTTTTAGTCGGGACATCCCGTTTGGATGTCAGCGCGTTTTGATTTCGAAAATGAATTTGAACACTCGGCTCGATAATTGAAAATTACTTCCAACGACTCGAATGCTGAATCATTTGAAATTTTGGAACAGTTTTTTCACCGCCTATTATTATAGTATATCTTTTTGGAAAGATGGGAAGCGTAGCGTGGAACTCAAGAGAGCATTTAATGGACGTTCGATAGAGGCAACTGGTGCTGACAACTTTTCATTTCATTTCAATTCATTTCACGCCGGTGTCGAAAACCACCGAACGAAAGCCCTCGAGCACGGAGAAAAAGATTTATCGATGAAATAAAACATGAGAAGTTTTGGTGTTAAGGTGTTGGATAAAGTAGAAAATTATGTCCAATGGGATGTTCCGCTCGTACGTTATAGGCGCTGTAATAATATGTAGGGTTCGTGATTAGAATTCGGTTAATTCCGTCGTAATAAACGAGAGTCCCATAAAACAGTCAGGTGTGGATCTCGACTGTGTGGACATGAAAGAGTGGAGAAAAATGATTCTCATGTGATATTCGGTAGGAAAAAAAAGAATTTCTCGAAAAGCCTGCCCTCTACCATCGCACCGATTCGTCGCGTGTTGTACAGGAAAACTGATACGAAATTTTCAAGGTTTCTTTCCCACGGACTTATTTAAAGTTTGAAATAAAAAATGGCGAAAAATATCAGCGAGGCATAATTCCTAGTTTGTGCGTCAGCCATCTTGAAATAAGGTGAGAGCGTCAAGGTAACTCGATCGAGGGTGGTCTTAGCTGGAAGATGAATTAAGCCCTATCGAGTTCCCCTTGGGCGACAAATGGCTGCCAAAATGGTGTTGGTTACAACGTTACCTGCCCAGCACCTCAGCCATCTTGCATCAAGGTTCTCCATTTATAGTATAAGTATAGGTATACATATTTTCTGCTCTCCCACAAAAAAGCTCTTTCTTTCATCCATTCATTTTTATTTTCCACTTTAGCACCTCCATTCATTTCGAAAAAACAAAAATTTTTTCTTTCACCTAGTCACGTTATCGCGTCGCATAATTCGGGTTTAAGATTCTTCGTTAAACGCGAAAAATTAATTAAAAATCATCCCCTAATTCAACACTTACGACATTAACTTCAACCCTCTCCAAGTATCACACGCCCTTTCGCACAACTTTTGTGCGGCTAACAAATTCCGAATGAGAATCTTTGAAAAAAAAATTTTTACTCCCGCAACAAGAATTTTCCCGCAAAGAACGCGGCTTAATTCGTATATAATATATACATATTATATGTCTATAGTGAATTTTTATTTATTATACTCAGATCCCCCCCCCGCCTCTCTTTCCTCTCTTCTCCATCGTTTCTTCTGGAAGTTTTTCATTTGTTTTCTTATTACCGCGTACTCGACTCCCAGACTATGCAGCAGCAGCAGCATTTTCAGGAGCAAGAGAACCCCGAATGAAATTTGAGCCAGAGTTCTGTGTGAAGAGATGCCAGCCGCGTGGAAAGATGCCGAAGCGGCAGGTCCACTGCACGGGGAATATTGTATACATATGCCATGTATATACTTATATATATAGGCACGCCGTTTTATCATAATACCGAAGAACCAAGCCACAAGTACAGCCACATCGCAGACGTTTTCCTTTTTTCATTTTTTTTTCTTCAATTTGTTTATTTATTCATTTTATTTTTTTTTTCCTCTCTCGCCACACCATACACGAACTTCTTCTTCTTCTTCGTCTTCTTCTTCGTCTTCTCGTAGTAACGCGCGAATTTTATTCCGGCTGCAACGCGAAGCGAGGCACGAGAGAACGTGCCAATGGGAGAGTTAGCACCACCTATGGAGCTGCGCCGTAGTGTCCCACGAGGAGTGATGGAATCTGACGAGGACTTTTCTGTTCCCGTCCTTTCCGTGCACATATAATGCATAATGTACGGGAGAAGGAGAGCAACCGGCATAAACGTAGGTGTGAACGTAGTCAAATCACATCAACGTCACCGTGTATGGGAAGGTACAAAAACGGGTACATATGAGTATAATGCATTATATATGCACAGCGTTTTGAAAAATCTTACGGTGTCGTCGTATTTTCATTCTCACGCGACCAGCACCACTGCACCCCATACCCCCATACTTTTATGCCCTGAAGTAGGCAGTGGCCGGTCCATCGAGATGCCGAAAAACAAAAAATAAACGTAAAACATTCACTGAGGAGTTCAACGTTTTCTGCTCAAGGAATTGGAAGGGGTGACTTCCGGTCTCTCAACTACTGCGGCGCGGATGGCTTCGAGGCAAGGTGTTTTTCCGTTTGATCCTTTCTTTTTTTTTCACTCTTCTCTTTTTATCTTCCTTCATTCAGCGATTGCGTTTATTATGGTCGCGTGTGCGTCCTGCGTTTGCGGAAATTGATGTTCCATCGAGAACTGCGAACCGGAACGGCGTGCCCTGAAAAGTGAAGGAAATCAGAACATCATGAAGTCGGTTTTCATGGAAACGGTAATTTGGAAGTTTAATTCCTTCGTCTTTGTGAACATTTTTTTTTACACACTATCTTCGCAATTCGATCATTTTTAAACCACCGTAAGAAATGTGAGAGAAAAAAGAAGACGGTTCGTCTTCGGATATTTTAATTTTCTCAAACTTTCCAGCTCGTTTTCGAGAATTTGTTTGAAAATTTTTATAACAGAAGAGCATGTACGCCCGGTTAGGTTGATTCTGAATCGTATCGCGGCTAAGTGCCCGTTTGGACAAATTTTTCGTGTAGCTGGGCCGGCTAAGAAAATTTTTCCAAACGAGCTTGGCCGCGAAGCGATTCACAATCAACTTAACCGGGTGTACATGCTCGAAAAATGAAAATGATTTCAAAGATTGAATTTTCCGGGCCTTAAATTCGATTTGAAATTCTCAACTTGATTCGCCCTTCGAAAGCCAAGTTTTTCGAATCATCCCTATACTTTTCTCCGCGTAACGTCTTGTCAAAATGATGAGACGCATGTGTTGGCGTAGGTTGAAAATATATAAATGTATCGGAAGAAGATGAAGAAGAAGAAGAAATAGGTTCCGGGCAGCGTAAAAATTAGGTAGAAGTCGACCGGATATATCTTTTTTGTAACATTAGATTGCGGGTGAGTCTCCGGAAACATTACAAATTATTCAATGAGATCAGAAACCCTCCAAAGTAGGTATACGTAACTACCACAGTACATGCACATATATATACGAGTACATACATACGTATATACCACCCACAATCGGCCTGCGTCGTGCGGCTTAAATAACTCGCATTTCCCCGCGCTCACCTATACCTTTTCTATGTACCTTTACCTAAGCAACATGTACTAGACTTTACACTCCGCACTTCGGTTACCCAGAAAAACCACCCCTGAAGAATTGGAGTAGACGAAGAAAAAAAGCGAAGAAACAAAAAGAAAAAGGTGCCAACTACGTACAACCGCAGGTAGCATTCAAATCACACTTCCGCAAATATGTATACCTAACATATAGGGTGGGGAAATATGATACGCGGCTTTGCTCAAAGGGTTTTTCATCACGCCATGAAACTTTTTGTTTAAAATATTTTTTTCTACTCTATCCCCCTATTCCAGAATCGCTATTTCATTGCGCCTGAAGATAAACCAGAGGTTTGTTTCTTGGAGTAGGAAAAAAAAAGAGTCGGAGGTAAAATGCGAAAAGTCCTTTTGCAAGAATTTGAAAAATCTCTCCTCCATACGCACATGTTGTACGATCGTAAGACAAGTTGGATAAAATCCTTTTTCCGGGATGAAGAAAAAGGGGTTGAAATTTTTGGTGGGTGGTGAGAAAAATCTGCCGAAGAGAAAGAAACATAAAAGAAGTATCACGGCACAAGCGAGTGTATTCTTAGGAGTCTAGCGAAGATCTGCGCAGGCTCCAGGGGGTGGATGAAAAAAAAAAGGATATACATGTAAGTGTGTGAATAATTATGGATCCACATAGATACGAACATATCACACGTGTATGGCGAAGGGACGAGAAAAAGGAAAGTAGAATAGAGCAGAATATATACACATATCGTCGAGATGCGGGACGATGATTGGACCCCGTGCCGCTGCCACCCTTCGGTTACTGGATGATGGTGTCGCGTATGGGTGCGCTACCGCGTAAAAGAAAAAAGTTGAAAAAAAAAAAAAAGCAGCAAACAAAAAGAAAGAAAAAAAGGGGGGAAGAGAGAGGGCGCAAAGGGTGTTGTGTAATAGGTACGGAGTATATACGGAGTCATTCTACTCTCTTCTTTTTTTTTTTTTTTCATCATTCTGTTCTCTCTTTTTTTTTGCTTCTTCCATTTTCTCTCTTCTTCTTCGGTCCTTCCTCATATAGTGTTCTTTAGTTTGTTTTTTTTTTCTCTTTTTCTTTTTTCATTCTCTTTGTTTACCTTCTCCCGATCATTAAAATGGCCGCCACATCACGACGGCCTCTCATTGGCTGACGTCTCCCTTTCGACTGACTCTCCCTTCGACGCGACAACCCTACTCTTAAGTTACTCACTCTCGCTCTCTTTCTTTCTTTAGCTGTTTTCCGATCTTCTTTTTTTTATTTCTTTCAATTTTTTCATTTTTTTTTTCTGCTCTCTCCCTCTCTCTTTCTCTCTTGCTTACATGGTACTACCCACACATGAAATCATCCCTCCCAACAACCCACATTTACATGCTCCGTACTTTTCCTCCCCCTCCCCCACCCCCTCGTCTCTCCTCATCTTTTCCGGGCGATACACTATACGTCATACTTATATCCATATTATTATGTAAAATCTACATGAACCCGATCGTACGACTGGCCTGATAAAATGAGCCACCCTTAAAAATTCGAGAGAAACAAAAATGGATGATCGACATTTTTTTTTAGCTCGCGGAGAAAGACTGTATTTTGATTGTCATCGATTTTTGAGAAAAATACCCCTCAAAATTTCGGATATCTGGTCTCATTGAGTTTGTTTCGCCACCCAACATAACCTGACCCCTTCAAACTTGAATTCTGGAGGAATTTTTTAATATTTTTAGATTGCGTAAAATTTTTTTCGGGATTCATGCCCCATTCTGGGAGACTCGAATTTTCTGAAATTTCAGGGACGATATAAGCGAGTAATCGGATTTTAGAAAACGAAGAATATATCAAGGAATGAGAAAATTATCTATCGAGTAGTTTGTACTACGTTGGATAAGATGTCAGTATCTCAAAGTAATACGTCGGGTTGTTTCGGTCTTCTCACGGTATATAGGAGAACGCGCGGGTGTTTAAAGAACGGAGAAGCGGCGATATAAAAAGAGAAAATAAGAGAATCGTATATTACAAATACATATATATATACACATGGGGATGCGGTATATACGTAGCGTATAAGCGGTGTGGAGAAACGACGAATGGAAAAGACGGACGGACGGACGGAATGGACAGACAGGTTCGCGCGGCACAAACACGTGTCCACGAACAACAGGTAGTTCGAACACACCTTTTGGTATATACATGTATATAGATATATGTATAATACATGTATATATATATATATATATATATGTAACTGAGAAATCGCCGCGGCGCAACGACGACGACGACGACGACGACGACGACAGCGAGGAGGACGATTGCCAGACGAGAAACGATCCGCCGCAAATGTGCAGCAGCTGAATCTGTCTGTCTGTCTGTCTGTCTGGTGGTGGCTGCTGTTTGTTGTTGATATAGGATGTACTTTTGCTTTTGCTCTTGCTGTTTGAAATGGCAAACACCAAACGGCAGAAAGAGCGAAACTGTAGGAGCTGCGGCAGCGCGACATCGTTTTGGTTTGCTTCGGCGACGAGAAGAGACGATCCGCTGCTGCAACGGAAGGGACGTAGGTACCTATGGGCAGTGTAGGACGACGGCAGACTACAAAAGAATGGCCGACGTTGTGTCGAGGGCCGTGGATTTCGCGAAATATCCAACCTTCTTCTCATCCTGCCGGAGCTTCACCTCCGCGAAGAGACTGCGAGGAGAGAAACTTCTCCAAACTCGAGTCGAGTCGAGTCGACGGGCCGAATTGAATCGAAGGAATTTCGTCTCCCGGCAAAATATACACAAACTCAACGCTGGAACTCTCGCTGGACTTCTGATCCTCCACCAACACCAACGACCCGCTACAAACAAACCAACCGAGCTTATTCTAGTCAGATCAGACAAAGAGACCGCCACATTTTCCTCAAACAGAAATATAGCCGCCGAAATTCAAATACCAACTGCGCGAAACCAAATTTAACGTCACAGATTTTACGTCAAGGTTGTCCAAACAAATTTTTCCTTTCTAATCAACCCTCTTCCTCTTCAAAAATCTACCCCCATTTTTTTTTTACGTCTAACAACGTTTACCACGACCTACGATACTTTGAATCGGTCGTAATCAAACGTAACAGATTTTACGTCAAGGCTGTCCAAACAAAGATTTCCTTTCTAATCAACCCTCTTCTTCTTCGAAAATCCACCCCTAGTTTTTTTTTTCATCAAAAACATATTCCTAGATGCATCACGGCTCATTTTATATTACTAGAAAATTCAGCCGTTCTTGAAACTTTTTTTTTTTTTTGTTTTCAACAAAAAGGACCAACAGAAAACCCTGAAAATTAAAGTACATGACGCGCCGGAAGACATTTACGATCAGAATAAGGCGAAGCATCTAAATTTTTCTGCAGCTAAAAAATCGGATCCCAGAAACAATGGTCATAAAACAAAATTGCGGTTCAATTTTTCAGTCGAAAGATGTACAATCAATGGCGACTGGTGCAAAAAAAAAAGAATTTTTTTTTTCTCGAATATACGGTGTGCAAGAATTTTTCGAAGAAAATTTCTACAACCGCACCGCACGTCCTTGCGTATTAAATATCATAAATGGCTCATGTGTGTTCGTCGGTAGGATTTTTATTTTCTCATTCGAAAAATTTTTATGCGATCGAATTCGCAGAAGTTTGCTTTCGCCCGAAGAACGAGAGGCAAATTAGAGATACCCTAATTTCTAATTCCTAACTCACGATTCCGGCAGCTGATTCATAATTCCACGGTTCAGCTATACATTCGCATCTTTGAATTCGGGGCGATACAAATTCGTTCGTTTTCGATTTTTTGTTTTTTGTTTTTTGGCTTTTGCGAAGGTAAAGGTGGGAGTGACACTGTAGCCATTAAAATGCTAAACGCCGAGGAATGATCGGCTAGACCGATTTAGCATTCGAAACCCCAAATCCCGTATCTTCTCTTTGGCTTTTGGCGCGGCGATACGAAAAGTCGAAAACTGAAACGTTATAATTTGAATCGGTCGTATAAAACGTAGAAAAGACTGGAGAAACAATACACATAAACGCGGCATGCAACCGAAATGGTAATAACGGAAATAACACAGGAATCCTGCATCTGCCCGAAGCTGCTGCCGTTTCCATCTCTTCGCATACACGAGGATAGAGGATAATTTTTATGTTTAAACAAGAAACGATGAATCGTGCTGAAAATTCTAGGGCAAAATTCGAGCCTTCCGGCTAAACTCTGCAAGATGGTCGCCCTCAAAAAACTTTCTGCTCCTGCACCAGTCGTCAAAATATATGTCTGACTTTCTCGATTATTGTCTGTCTGGACTCTTCGAGATCACTTATTGTTCAAGCCCAAATGACTGTTCTAAAAAAAACATCCTGCCAAATACGAACGATATATGATTGACCATCGGCCAAACGACCCATTACCGTCGCTCCCGCAAAAATTACAGTAGTGCCTTGAAATTTTTTTTTGGTTTTTTTTTTGCCGATGTCCTGCGAGAAAAAAAATCATAGCTCCGGTTTTGGGATAAAAAAGCAAAATAAAAAAAAAATTTCGTCCCGCGTGAGAACGAAAACTGAGCTGCCAATGCAGTTGTGCGGCCGATTAGATCGCATGCCTTGAAAAAAAAAGAAAAAAAAAAAAGAAGGAGAGAATCAGGAAAAGATCGTCGTGATTTCGACGAAGGGAAAACTATACGTCCTTTCGAGAACGCGTTTGTTGAGTTTCCCGCGGTCCAAATCGGGTGGTTCGTTATAATCAATTTGTGAAATAATATAAATTAATTAATCGTTTTCCCCATACATAAAGGTATACATAACGTAACATAATATAACATATACGGCTGCCAGTATATCTCGAACTACCGAGCTATATAAGCTTCGGTTTTAAACCCCGCGAGCTAACAACCAGTTAATTGCAAAGTCGTTTAAAATTCCCATCACCCTGAAGTTGCCGCTATTGCGATGCTGGTCCCGGTTTGTTGTGCGGCTGCTGCTGCTGCTGCTGCTGCCGTTGCTGCAGCGTCGGCGGCGTCGGTGTGCAGTGCACGCTGGTATTATGAATTTATGAATTTATGTCAGTGACCAATTGCCGGGACTGCAAGAGAGTCTCTATACTATATAACTTTTACTCTTCATCATCAGCGTTTCGAGTCTCTCTCGTTCCGAGCCTTCAATTCTTTCTTTCTCCAACGGGATGACGGGGATAAAATTTGTCACGCCTCGAGAACGATCATCGAATTCAATACCCGAATTTTTTTCCATCAAATCCTACCGAAAACTATGCCGAAGGATCGACAACGATATCTTTTTTTTTTCGAAAAAATACAAACGCAATTTTCACTCGGTTTTCTGGAAATTTTGGCAAACGTGTCCCAGTTCCGAAGATACGAGCCTTTTTTTTTTATCTCAGTGAAAATTCTATAATTTTTTAGCGATGCCGGATCATTTTCGGCTCGGGAGCGGGGCCTGATGTATATTCCAAATCGTCGTGAATAAATCTTCCTCTCTTAAAATCATGATCGGAATTATTCCACGAGGGAAAGGATCGATTATTATAGTAGCAGCGGCGTTGCAGCGCGTTGGTTAAAATCGTGACTCGAAATGTTCGGAAGAACGAGAGAGTCGTTGGTTGCGGCATAATAATTCAGACTACTAAATATCGACACCAGTTTACAGGACCAAATGCACGGTGAACTGAGCATTCGAGTACACCGCATAACTACATACATATACAATATATTCTCCTCTAACTGTTCCTCCTCATCCCGCGCAGAAACGGCCCGCAACTTCGAAACTTTCACCTCTTTGACGACGCGGGGGTTAACATCATGCCGTATACCTTAGCTATATTATTTCTTATGTAACTATACAATGTCTATATATACATTTATATAGGCAGACATATAACACATAGAATGATTTTACATAGCAAAGTATATGTACGGTCGATATTATAATAGAGCACCCTGCGCTTTCGCTTTTCGCGATAATAAAACTCTATATACAGAATAACTTACTATTCCCAATTATTACGTAACTGGGTGTCTACTATATTCCTACCGAATAAATACAGTGATATACAAAGGCCGCTTTTTGCTAAAATGATTTTTAGAAGCTTAAGAGAAGCTTTTTTTCTTCTGTCGCATGGCAAAAATTTTTGCGCGCCCCGTAAAATAAGAAGAAAAATAAAAATTCAAGCGAAGTTGAAGATGGAGCGAAAAAAAAGGAAAATCGGAACCCGAGCAATTCATAGGGTTGATATGCAAAAGCTGATGTTTGCGAAAATCATTTTTGGAAGCTTGAAGAAGAAGCTTTTTTTCTTCTGTCGCATGGCAAAAATTTTTGCGCATTCCATAAAATTAAAGATAAAAAGAAAAACTTCGAGTGAAGTTGAAGATGGAGCGAAAAAAAAGAAAAATCGGAACCCGAGAAATTCACAGGGTTAATACAAAAGGTGCTTTTTGCGAAAATGATTTTTAGAAGCTTAGAAGCTTAGAATTTTTTTTCTGTCGCATGGCAAAAATTTTTGCGCACCCCGTAAAATTAGAAGAGAAAAGGAAGAAGTAAAAAAAAAAAAAAACTTCGAGCGAAGTTGAAGATGGAGCGAAAAAAAAACGAAGGAAAATCGGAACGGCAGGAATTGATAGGCTTGTAAGCTGTGATCGAATATAGATGACGATGCTGATGACTTCTTTCGCGCCCTCGCTTCTATCTCGGTCGATTTATAATTCGTTGAAGTGAAAATGTATAATGATAATAATTGATGGAGAATGAAGGAATGAATGAATGGATGATATCACTCTCTCTGAACGGTATAATGCAGAGCGATGAAGAGAGAATACGTATAAGTGCAGCGCACACCGCGCGCGTGAGTCATGTTTTCTATTAACGTTAACAACCGCAACTAACCGCGCCGCTATCAAAATGAACCAAGTATATTAACGTAACGCGCGTTGTGGCCCCCGAACTTCAAGAATCATACATACGAGTATCTCATATCCGTAGCCACACACACGTCCGACACACACGCGATACACACGGCGCATTTGATCCCGTTTTTACTCAACCGACCGCGTCGCGTGCACGATTTATCCTAATCTCTGCTCTCGTACAGCTGATGCGAGATGGACTTAAAAAGTTCAAACAATACGCTTATATTCGACCTTCTTTAATCACGCGTAATTACGTCATCAATTATCATCGTTACGTGTGATATCAAAAATAGTATAAAGTTTATCGTAAATTTGTTGAAAAATTGACCTTTCTGTAAGAAGGAAGAAAAAAGATTCTAACGAATTTCGAAATCCTTTTGATTTTGCTCGTCGTAAATGAGAATTCTTTGGAGGTTGGTTATTATTATACGTATTAAATATGACAATGGACTCTATAAAGATCAGCTGACGATGTAATAAAGTTTCGATTAAAACGAAAGTTGTTGATGGAGAATAAGAAGAAGGAAAAAAAAGAAAAGAAGAAAGATAGAGAGTTATCTAAAAGTCCACAGTCACTGTTCCGCACCCACGCCGTATATAAGCCGTAGACTGTGGAGGTATAGGTACACAATAATACATAATATATAATATATACCGCACGGCGGAAGAATCTAGGCCGCATGCGGTCTATATAAAGTCTCTCTATAAAGAGCTAAAACCAGATGAACGGGTTACCAATAAACATGCGCATTACCGATATTATTACATAGAGGAGAGAAAGTGGCGCAAGTTCGATATTCAGTTCAACCAACTCTTCGCTCGCGGGTCGTACCCCGCATTACATATATTTTACACACACAAATCTATATATATATATATACGTAACCACGTCTTATTTATCGTACAACCGATCGATCTATAGATCGCAACAATATACACATATATAATATATATTTTCTCCGTATCGATCACCCGCTATAAATTCACATATTATCGGCTCGAGAAAATCTTCTCGACTTTCAGATTTTCAGAACTCTTAGATCGATCGATCGATCATTTTGTCGAATTTTTGGTTTCAACTTTTTTGTCTTCCCAGCGATTTTTTACACACAGCTTCTAGCGCACTTTTATTTCCTTTCATTAATTTGATCTTATTTTTTACTATTTTTATCGATCATTGAATATTACGAGGTATAAAATTTCGATACAATCCACACCGATATTATCGATATATCCGAGCACTTAAACTCCGAGACATTCGTTTATCCGGATGATTCAATTTTCATTATTTATTTTTCTCCCTCTCTTTTTCTTTTTTTCTCTCTCTCCGGTTATACACACTTCGGAACGATAGAATTTAATTCGACCAATTTAACCCCCTTTCCCCTTACAAAATGGAAGTAACGAACGAATAATAATATTATACATAATACCTATATACCTTCTGCACATAAAACCCAACAAAACTCGACTGTTAATGACCCAAAAGATTCAGCCCCCTCATCGTTTCCGTTTATACCCCTGCATCGCTTATACTTTCCACCATTTGATTATCGTCATCATTGTTGTTACCATTATTATTATTTTAAATATTATCATTTTTACGAGATATCGTAAAAAAAATAAACTCGAATCGATCAATCATTCACCGCATTACTATAACACCCAATGTTCAAATTACTTACTCACTTTGTTTGTTCTTTTTTTTTCTTTCTTTCTTCGCCTTTTCTTTTTCTCGTTTTACTTGTCAAGTTTTTTTCTGCAAGAAGCTCATCATCCGTTGTACCCATAATAATTTTCGGTGTCTCGTTCTACCAGTGATAGAAATAAAAACTGAAAAAAAAACAATTTAATTTCTTCTCATCACTGGATGGATATGTAGATATGAGTATGAACAGGAAGTGGATGTAAACCTAATGGTGATACCGATGACTGTAGGCGGTGAATATAATTAACGATACACTTATCAAAAAAAAAAAAAAAAAGGACGAAAAAAAGACACTCGGACTCGTATGGATTATTAGAGAGAATTATATTTATGTATACATGAAATACATATATACACATATACCTGCATACATGGTATGTATACATGACAAATAGCTTCACACGTAAAGAGGGAGCGACGGAGAGAAGAATGAGTAGAATGAAATAGAAGAAGTAGAAGAAGAAGAAGAAAAAAAACAAAAAAACTTCGTATGAAATAAAAAGGAGGTGAAAAAAATGAGGGTGGTGCGGGAGAGAAGAGGAAGCCTTAAGGGAAGGGTGGGGGTGGGTTGTAGTTGAAAAGAAAGAAAAAGATGTGTAAAAGAAAGAAAAACGAGAGTGAGAAGGAGAAAGAAAGAGATGCAAGGCGAACGGTGAGATATTGGAGAATGATTTCATGGCTGCATTCCTTGGAGCCAGAGACTGGAGGAGATGCTGCAGGCCCATCTGGAATAATAGAATACCATTTGCCATTGTGTTCTCTCTACTCTCTTCTTCTTCTTCCTCTATACCCTCGACGCGAGCTTATAACCGTCCCGCAAAGTATAGGTAACCATATTATACATATACATATATATAATCTTCGCGTGTATGGATTCACTGTACATAAATATGTATTCGGTATATACCTATAGGCACGTATAGTAAGCATTCGTATTTGTATTCGTACATAAACTGAGAGCAACGAGAGTTGAAGAGACGCGGACGAACCAACAAACCCAATGAAGGGACCGCAACGCGAATGGATACAGAGAGAAACTCGCGCCACGTTTTATACCCAACGGCGAGAGTTGATTCTTCTTATTCTCATTCTCATTCTTATTCTTATTCGTCTTTCTTTTTTTTCTTTTCTTTTTCTCTGCCGTTGCTGCTGCAGCGGTCAATAGTATGCGCTTACCTATACCTATACTACATCTTTCGCTTCACACGAATATTGCTACTTTACATCAATCTATACATGTTACCTTACATGTTACCGACCTTTTAACCCTTTGAGTTATCAGCGTTATCCGTATGTATAAATTTCCTACCAGTTTGCTTAGCTTTTGAAAAACCTTTAAATTTATACGCGGTTTATCGGAAATTATTTATATTTCAATTTTTTTTTTTCTTCTTCTTTTTTCTTACAAAATTATCGCTTTACAACTTCAGGGTCGTGGAGCCGCACCTATTAGGGTGATAAACCTTCCGTGAAATTTTACCTGCGTTACGTCTCGTACAACAGGTAAAATGACACCCCGATTTTTGGAACGGTTAATTTCATTTGTTCTGAGAAAAAAATTATTCCGCAAAATACTTTTGTGAAACTTGTGATTTGAATATTTTCGGAGTCGAGGGAAAATCAAGGGTCATGAGAAACGGGACCCTAGCTAATTCCCGAGGGACACGCGGATGAGGATTAGGGAATATTGGGGATAATCCCGAAAATTGAACCGCCGCTCTATACTGATCCGTGTAAATTCTATCATCGAATGACATAATTGAAAAATTGTTAATCTTCGTAAAAGTTTTAAAAGTTGAAAGAAAAACGAAGTCATTTCAGCAGCCAAATTGACCCATTGACATCTAATGGGAACGAACGTTTTCTTGGATAATTTTTACACTTTTCTTGGCGAAGAAAGAAAATTTAAGAGGATCCTGAGAAAGCTATCGGCTGTTGGAAAGAAAATTTATGGAATGTATGTGAAGTATTACAAAGACGCGGTAATGGAAAAATCATTCCTATTATTCTCTTTTGGTTACAGTATGCAGGCGCTGTGAAAAGTAAAGTAGGAAGATTTCTATTGTTCATAAAAGACGGTTGATTGACGTATCGATTAGCTAATGGCTAATGGATCGTTAGATCTTTGACCGTATCTGTAGCATACTAATACTCGTATAACCTCTGCTGCAGATTGTCGACGGAATATCTAAGTATCTCTTCTTCCGATCCGAGAGAAAAAGAACTCCGAAAAAAAAGCAAAGGATGAGAATTATCTCGAAAGACGAATGAACTTTCGGGACAATCTGCTCTTTAACCCTTTGAAACGATATTTCACGCACAACTCGCGATATTCCTGCTAAAATTGATAACATTTGATTTTTTTTTTTTTCTCAAGCTACTAATAATCCTTATCACGAATCGTTACGTCCTTTAATGATCTTATTCAGGTTGGCAGGATGCAAAAAAAAAAAATTAGGCAAGTTGGGAGAGGCGATAAGGTGGAAATATTTGTGACACTTTGACTTTTGGTAGAGTATAAGCAGCAGGAGCGGCAGCTGTGATGGCAATGCGGGCGGTAAGGATCTTAGCAGAGGTCCTTTCCTTTTATCCTTTTAGCGAATCCGCTTCCGACTTGAGTGGGTCGTTGCCGCTTCTGCTTCTTCTTCTTCTCCTTCTTCTTCTTCTTCCTTTCTGCTGCACGGTGATCAATATTTAAGCAGCACTTTCGGTAAGTTCCTTTGATTTTCTCAAAGATGCTGACACGCTCGGCCAACGATAATCGCGGTACTGTATCAGAAAACGTCTTCCGCAACGAGTCAAGTCAACTCAAATCACAAGTGCGACTCCGGACAGCCTATTTCCTTCCGACCGTTGCATATCGCACATCAAAAAATTACGATACTCTACAGCTCCGGACCATGTTCCGAAAATTGAAAATGGGCCGGATCATCCCCCACGGGTCCTTGAACGAATAAAGGCAAAAAAAAATCCTGCAAGGACTATTTTCAAGAGGCTTCCAGGTGTCGGGCGAGGGTCAACGATGGTTGTTTGCCGACGGGGGCCACAAAGGTCGTTCTTTTGTGGCAAAGTCTTCTTACACTCGCTTACAGCGTTTTCACGGTAAGATTCTTTCTTCGGTTCAAGACTGCGATGGTGAAGAAGAAAAAAAATGTAACCAATTTTCGCTGCAACAACTTTAAACATAAAAAAAAGGAGGAGAAGAAGAAATCCGTGAAAATGTTCTTGTTGAAAAATTTTCGCGGTCTATACCGTTCGAGTTGGTTCGTTTTCGGTTCAGCCAAGTTTAAGTTGAGTTCAACTCGCGACTTACAACTCGGCTTAAACTCAACTCTCGTCGTTCAGGTACTTGAGATAAAAGGGATCGACGGAAGCCGTGAACACCAACCGTTCCTTCTACCTCTCGCAGGTTGGTAAATATAAGTATATATATGTATACGTGTAATATACCGGGTGCATTCCGAGCTGCTGACTGTATGAGAATGTACGTACCTTGGGTAACAGCGTATATCCTACGGGGTTTGTACTTTTGCTTTCTTTCGGTACCATACAACCCCATGGCGTACTGAAACGCCGCACATACCGGCTCGTTCCTCATCGTCATCGCATGGCAACGGAATTATTATACTCCCGCAACTTCTGATGCTTCTGCTCCTGCCGGTGCAAGAGGGACCAAGTGTAATTAATTCCTTCCATCATCATTTCCGCGAGGATAAACCCGAAGAAATCTTCTTCCCCTTCGTATGCGCGTGCATACCTATATATCCTATATGACGCTGGTTTGCTATGTGCAAACATTTCGCATTCGTTCCTTTTTACCATTATTTCAATGTTCGTTTTTTTCTCTTCTTCATCATTCAAGTTTATCTGCTAGAAATATTCTCCTTCGAATTCCAACGGAAAATATGACCGTGCGTAAGTTGTAAAGTGTAAAAATACTACAGGTACCCAACAATTTACAACAACTTTGACTATGAGGGACTCTCTTCATCATCATAATGCGTAGTATATGGACACTCTTCGTGGCGTTTTTATACGTGTAAAGGTGGTATATAATCGTCCAAACTTCCGCAACTAGGTGTTACTCGGTCGTTCTGACACGTGATATGAAAGTCTTCCAATTAAGCGACATCCTTAGTTAGTTCTTTTTATAGATTCAAACCGTTCCTCACGTTCGTCTTCTTCCACCGACTAAACTCGTCGTCTTCGTCGTCGTTGTGACAGAGACGCCCGCACCCTTCCGTATCACGTCCGGTTGGTATTCCAATGCGCCTGAACAAATAGATGCTAGTCACCGCAGTACGTGTGTGCTATCGAGGGAAAAAAAACCTGATACACCTACCTGGAAGACAAACAGATCAAATTTTACGATTTTTCCGAAAAGAAGAAGAAACTAGACGGGAACAAACTTCCATGCCTAGAGAAGAAATTCGTCGTCCCGCTGAGAATTTTGCATGAGTCTTCCACCGGTGTCGTGGATTCAAGATCCGAAAGCACCGCGGCCGGACCCAGAGACTTTATTCTTCAACGTCAAAATGTACCCACCTCTAAACAAGAAGAAGAAGAATAAGAGGATGCCGAAGAAGCGGCCGAAGAGTAAAAAGAAGCCGTTGTACACAGGTTCGATAGAATTTGAAGCGTTACATTAGTCGGACTAATGACTAACATGACTGTCCGTAGGTGGATACCGGTTCGTCGGGACCCGAAGACCCCGGGCCCTAGGATCGTAGCCACGTACACGCACACAAAGAAGGAGGGAGTGAGAGGAGCTATGTGCTCATCCTATAGGTCCCCGTTACACCTGAAGAGTGAATAGTCCGCTCTTCGGTAGTGGGAAACGGTGGAAAGACCCGTACGAAGCAAAAATTTTGAAGAATGCACCCGATTCGGCATTCGAAAATGTGGAAAATCATGGAACGAAGAAGGTTTTCCACCGATCGGAAAGTGTCTTCGGATCGGTGAAAACGGTCGGAATGGGAAAAGCCTGTTTCGCTGAAAAATATCTGGTGAGAAAAAGTGGCGGAAGAAAAATACGAAAAATATGAAAGAGAGGAACGAACGCGCGTCGGACAATGCGGACGTCATCGCGGACTCAACGACTCGAAGATGAGCACACCTTCCGAAGAAACCCCCACACCGCGGCACATCAGGGATCTTACATAGGTAGACTTCCCCTCCTCACTCCGCCCGCAACTTTTCCCTCTTCCTCCTCCCGGTCGGTGAGGGAAGAGGAATACCATGAAGAGTGCCAGAGGGGGAGTGACTCGTGAAGTTTCGTTATTGGCCGGTACTTTCCGGATGTGTTCGTACCCCTTCGTCGAACAACTTCGGGATGGAACGTAGCTTGAACTCCGAAACGAACCGAACTGCCGCCGCTGGTTTGTAGCCCTTAACAGACGCGTCCGCGGCCCCGGCTCTGGTGGTAGCACAGTTTTCAGTCTCACTACTCCGCGAGTGTGCCGCGTACGTTCGAATTTTTCGAACGGTCGATTTTTACGAACAGGGAAACTAAACTTTTCCCAGTGTCTTTTTAAACAAAACTCTCCACTGTCCGAACGAGTTTATAAATCAACTGTGAATATCAATGGAAATTATAATCAACGTGTACCAAGTGCAAGTTATTTTGTTTTAGTTAAAAAAGTAATTTGTTCCTTTTTTTTTTTTTTTTTTTTTCTATTCTTTACTTTTTTTCGGTTGTTCTAATTAATTTCGCTGAACGAGCTCCAGATATTTGGATTTCACGGTGCGAAAGAAAGTTGCGTAGAAAAATAATCAGTGATTTCTTGTGCACGAAAATTCTGATGCAGTGATCGCGATGATCATTATGAGAAAGTGAAAATCGAAGCTGAACGGATTACAAATTCATAGTCTACATGTTGCGAGAGGATGATAACGTACCGTATCTAACGTGAGGTCGATCGATCATGATGAAGAAGGACTCTAAGGCAAGAGAACGTTGCGGCTGATAAAGCAGCGAAAGATCCAAGAAAATCGGAACGATTTTAGGCGTGAATCGGTGTAACGGATTAAATGAAATACAAAGAGAATAAGAATAAATGAGAAGAAAGCTAGAGTAAATAAAAGAAAACAAGTTCAACCACGAAGGGTATACGGAAGAAGGAGAGGGCGGACAAAGCGGGCATTGAATCCTCGGGCGTTTGAAACAAAACAAATGAAAATCAAAGCTCGAAGTACTACTCTCGAAATACCGCGTGGTACTGGCCGCCGACATCTTGACCGTACCGATGTGGAATTACACGCGTTCCTTAGATCGGCTGGAAACATCAATACTGAAGAAGAGAAAAAGAAACACGGAAATCACTGTTTAAATGTATTTCAAATCTCGAGATAGGTGATGATCGTTTCATCCGATGAAAATCATGCTATAAAAAATGTTACCTTATATACTGTGCGAGTAAATGTCTTTAGAGAATGACATTGAAAAAGTTCTAAAGAAGGTAGAAAAAAACAAAAAACGTATCAACGGCGATCGTTCGAAGGGATAAAAAAAAAGTGATCGATAAAGTGTAAGTGTTCAAAAAACGTAAAGTGGTGGGTGCATCGATGCAACTTGCTGTGTGCTCAAAGGTGTGAATTTTAGGTGTAAGAAAGTGATATACAAGCGTAAGAGAATAATAGAAAGAAAAAAAAAGAAAAAAAAAAAAAAAAACGGTACTCGTAACCGCAAACTAAATGCGCATGATTCGATTCTGTGAGAAGTGGTTTTTATTACGATGGTTTCTACGTCATTTGTGACCCTAGTTTTCCTAGTCTGTCTTCAAACGGTTCTGCTCTCAACAGTGAGCAATTGTGCAAAAACCATCAGCATGTACTGGAACACGACAAACTCGATGTAAGTTCAAACAAAATGAAAACCAACAATGATTTTCCAGAACAAAATAGCCTCGCTTGTTCCGTGAAACGTCACGTTGAAAACACGCACCTCGGAACGAAGCGAAAGTCAAAACTCATTTCATCCTAAAACTTGGAACACTCGAGTTCCCGAAGAAACTTCATATTTATCGAATCACTTTTGATGTGTCCCGTCGGCAAGCGATGCGATGTGTCCCAGGCGTCAGAGTTGTCGGGTTTACCGAATCTGGAGACTTTAACGCCAGGCGTGTCCATTCTCAGGTAGATACACTCGCTTCCCGGAATACCATAGCCATAGTTTTTCTCTAGATTCCGGTTTTAACGCGTGGACGACTAATGCAGCCGTTCCTTCACCGCGGCAATTAACGACCAGACACGGTCTGGAATGTGGATATCAAACGTAAAGCCCAAACCATGAGCTGCCGCTGCTGCTGCCGTTGTTGATGCTGCCGCTACTTACAAATACTCTACCACTTTCAGAAAAGTTGTTGCTTTGAACTCTCATGCTTCGGTGTATAAAGTAAAAGAAATCTTCCTACCATAAACGGAGCTATGCTTTACACCGCGCAAAGAAACAACTTGGAACGAACAAACCAAAGAACGAACAAACGAGCGGAGACGAGAGAAAAGTGCCGATTTCACGAGGGTTGTTTAACAGTCCAGATTCAATCCGTGGAGAGGAACTATCTCGGAGTCAATTAGTATCGCACATGAACCGAACGCACCGTTTCTCCGAAATGAAATTCGGCCACTGCGGGAGACACTGATTCCCAGAAGGACCGGACAACCGAGTCAAACATAATGCAACTGTGTAATATTTGCATCGGAACCAATAACACCGACGTAATGTCCGATACATCCAGACCGATTGTCAGTGAAGCATGCAACTGACATCACACTCATAACCCTGACGCAACATTGCACCGTTTCAGTCGTGATCTTATTTCCTTTTACTCGACCGCGAGCAGCGGCAACAGCAGCGGCAGCAGCATCAGTTCGATATTAACGAGCGGTAATATCCCCCGCAATAAATTCATTCATTTCTTGAGCGTCTCACTCAGGGCCGAGCAACCGGGCGTATTATCTGAGCAACAGCTACCAGTTATCCTCTATGTATTTCTCTCGCCACTCTTCGCTTCTCTACTGCTGTAGTGGATCCGATACCTAGTCACGCATATCGCCATCAGGAAGCTGAAGGCTGGAAAAGTCAGAACTCGAGGCAGCTTATGCTATCCTGGGATGGGCAATGTGCATGGAATACTCCGTACGTGCGTCAGTTGGACAGAAATGATGCAAGGCAGATATCTAGCCGAGAGCCAAGAGTTCATCTCCTGATCCCACAGACGATGATGATGATGGCCGAGTGTTTTTTTCCGAATAATCTCACGCCCTGCGGCCGCAGACGGTTTCGTTTTGTCTTTTGTTTTTCTAATGGTTTTTTTCTTTTTTCCACCATAGTAAAACGAGATTATCATACTTTTTCAAACAGTAGTTTATGTAACAGAGATCGAGAGAAACCTTGAGATATGTCGGAACGATTTGTGGCTAGATAAATTGAACGTAAATTCAATTCCGATAAAGGTTGGCACTCCGGTGCGGGGTGAATTTATACCCTCAATTTGGTACGTGTTCTGTGTATTGAGGTAATTCGGAACTGTTAGCAACCGTTCGATATATCGTATGGATCATGGGCACCGTGACAAAGCAAAGCATCCATTGGCTGCTGGATGAAAAGAAGTTGAGTAGTTACTCAAGGCGGAACCAGTGGGAGAAGAATAAGGAAAGGAAAAGTAAAAGTAAAAGGCGAGGTAGGTCACAGACGAAATGGGATCGAATGAAATGAAATGAAATGAAATGAAATGAAACGGAATGGAATGGAATGGAATGGACAGACGGTCAAGCCAGCTATGAACCGACTAAATATTAACAAACCCTGGCAGCTGTTTCCTGTTGGGAACCCCAGGTTAGCCAAAAGCACTGTATACCTACCCTGCAGCAGCGGCAGCCACGTGTAGACAGAGACACATTAAGCGAAGGGAGACCGCAGGAGGACTGCAGAGGCAGAAAAGGCCCTACCTTACTTCGACCGTAAACTGCAGCACCGCGCGGTCAAAGGCGATTCCCTCTCTGTTATTTTTAGCTTTTTCGACTTTTCTGCCCGTTCAGGTACCGGTGGTTGCCCAACAACGAACGCGATCGTTTCGGTTCCTCTTTCATTCTTACGATCGGAGAAAAGCCTGCCTCTGCGAAAAATATGAAAATAGCCACATTATATCTCGGTGGAAAGCGATACATACTGCCCGGAACAGGATGCGGTCGAGGATAATACTGGCTCGATTTTTTTTTTTTCATTCTCTTCACTTTTCATTCACGTTCCAATCGTAATAGTTTCCCTGATATAATTTCATTCAGAAATACGACGACATTATAAATCATCGGCAATTCCTTCGCTGCAATAATGCATACCGCTGATATTTCGCAACCATCCTCATCATCATCATCATTAATAATACACGCGGATGAACGTTGAGTCATTTTATACTGCCAAGGATACTTGTTACCTACATGTTCACACTCGCATGAATATAAAAAAAAAAAAATTGAGAGAAATAATGTGCGACAAGAGCCGCTCAATGATTGTGAAGAAAAAAATTCTCTATAAATTTCTATCTCTCTCATTATTTGTGTAATTCTCGAAGAATCTCAATGTCGTCGCGCTGCACGCACAAGCATTAATTTATAGTCATTTGATATTCGTGTAGGCGACTCCGCTGTTTGTACCTAGATGCATACGTTTAGCAAGTTCCGACGAAGCTACCTGTGCTCATCGTTTTTATTTGACTAGGAAGAATCGTCGATGTTACTTTCGATACTTTCTTGTTCTTCGTTTTTAATCTCTTCTTTTCCCCTGTTTTCCCTTCTATTGCATTTTCGGAATTTTTTTCTGCCTTTGATCTTTCACACGGAACATTCTTACCCACACAAGACTTGTACTCTGTTTTCGATGTCGCGATCTTTTCAGTGAGAGAAGAAAAACTGAAATACAAATTGAACCTTTCGACTGTCGATGCTATCGGACTATGCCGCGAAATGTTTGCGCCTTCAGGATCAAATATTGACTGTTTTTCTAGAGTTTGTTGAAACAGTCGGTATCGTTTGCCTTCCGTCAACGGATCGAAAAAGCGGATCCGACGAAGCCAGCAACGTAGCTGATTTATTTTCTCACTGATCGGATTCGAATTTTTGATAATTTTGATTTTTCGAAGTAAAAAAATGTACATATCTGGCGGCAAAATACAATCCTCGAAAGAATGCCCATCGGAATGCCCTACACCGGTATCCCTAACTTGAGTAGCATCAGCCCAGAGATGATGATCACCGATTTCTACCTGCTCGCGGTATTCCTTTCTACAAATGTTTTCGTAAATTTTTCAAACCTGACGAAGGTCTTGAGATAAAGAAGAACCGCGTAGAAAACATCCACTTCGGAACCAAATAAAACCCTGGCGAGCTCTCGATATCTCGATAACGACAACCTAAAGTTTACACTCTGCGCGCAAACGTGTTAGTGTTCATCATGTTTCCTTCCAAGACCCACTTCGAACGTGTTTTTTTTCTTCCGTTTTTTTTCTTCTCTCTTTCCATCCTGCACCTTCTTTATCTACTTTTCTTCTGCGCACAATTCCCATAGTCGGGTCGCCGTCCGTTGGTCAAGACGTTGCATGCCGGTACTGCAGTATAAGCGTGGTTTGTTCAGACCGAGTGTTCCAACGTTAAGCAGAAAGAACCTTCGGTCAAATTACACCGATTTGAACCTGATAAGTTCTGCCGAGCTCAGCAGCATCTAACGCACTCGCTGCACCAGCAGCTCTCAGGCATTTCGCATCACTTCGTTGCGATCAGACCCGCCTGTAAGGTAGGGTGGGTAAGTTTTATATCCACCAACCATGTTAGCATTTTATGTCCACCTGCAGGTGCTACGCCCAGAATTTAACAGCGTTGCGATATTTGCGATCTCCATCACGGTCAGGAGTTTGAAAACGATTATTATTACTTCGCTACGAGTATCCGATAACGGATAAATAAATATATTCTCATTGGTAATGAAACCCTCGATTTTTAAGCATCAAAACGGAATAACAAAGACGAAGAGGAAAAAGATGACGAGTCCATTCGTAATTCGAATTTTTAAGATTTTAATGCGTACCGTTGATTGAAATGAGTCATGAATAACCGGAGAGGTCGTTATTCCCTTGAATACAGAAACCGCATGAGAGGACACCTCAATTTTTCAGTGCGATAAAATTCCCCGAAGTTAACGCCGTTCGGACAGCCTTCGATATTTCGAAAATCAAAGTGCAAAATAAAACTTTAATGTTTTCGGATGACGTGTGACCGATGACGGTCGATAAAATGTGGTATGAAAAAATCACGGCGGATGGTTTTTCCAAGAAATGATCCGGCGATATAATATCTTTGCACTATTTCATTCGATCGTTCCTGGCAATCCTCACCCAGCATTTCGGTCCTCTACTGCTTCCACTTCGCCTTCTTTCGGGACTCGAGAGTTATTAACAGCCGGACTGAATACGATACGGCAAACCCATACCTAAAAGCAAGGTAATCGCTCACCATTCTCTCTTATCCGTTTTACCTCGGGCCAGTCTGGCCGGGTACCTGCCCCGGTCCCTCGATCGAAAGATGCACCTTTCCTTTGGTTGCCTGCCTTGCCTTTCCTTTCCTTTCCTCATGCGCATGAGGGGCCCAGAAAGAGGCAGGCAGGCAGGCAGGCCTCCAGCACCAAACCAACCGACCGACCATTCAATGGGATCCCACCGATCCGAGACTAAAACTGAAAATATATGGCTTCTTGCACACGAGGGGAATTGAGGGCCCCACCCCCCACCCCCCCTCAAACTCTCCGCCGCTCTTTCCTTGCCCTCATCGCCCTCCGAGGAAGGACCACAGTACCAGAAAGCCCTCGAAGATCTTCGCCACTGCAACGCTGCATTCTCTAAATTCTCTGATTCATAGTCGGTTGAATAAAAGCGATAGCCCTTGGGAGCATCGAGGGCGGAGTCCTTCTGCTTTTCCTACGGGTATAGAGAACATCTTTCAGACTTTGAGTCATCTCTTCGCTGTACACATATACAGGGTGATTCACGAGAGGTGTCGGAACAGGCGGAGACTAGTCGACGTCATGCCTACCTCTATGGCCAATGAACGGCGAGATAATCCACGGAATAAAATAGCAACGCGATAAACTGGGCCTCGCATCACGTCGCTTAGTCTCCGCCTATTCCGACACCTCTCGTGAATCGCCCTGTATAATATGACCCGATACACCGACTGCTGCAGATATGCCGATGATCGTTTTCCAACACTGTGGAAGGATCCGAAAATCTACCAGCGACGCTGCGCGCATAACGTCGTGGTCGAAATTATACAGAAAAGAAACAGCCAGGCCCTCTCAAAGTGCACCGAGTAGCATAAAATGAAAAATGAAGATAAAACTAAAAACTGGGTAAGAGAAATAATAATATCTCTTCGCATGGACGAGAGTATTTGCTGACGGAGAAAGAGAGTGAAATTCTACTGCCGGAAGCGTTTTCCGATCTTAATTCTGCAGCTGAAAACGAGTTCATTAGGCGTGTGTGCGGGAGTCTCTTCAGTTTCAAGGTAGTCGTCGTAGGGGGTTGGTTTTCACCCTTTGCAATGTTTCTGTGTGCAGGAGCGTTTAAAATTTTAGCTCGACGAGTCGTTCGTTCTACTCCGTAGCGAGTAGGCTGAGTTTGACGGTCGGCGCGGTGTATGTTGGAAGACCCGTAATTTAGGGAAAATTTGTAAGGGTCTTTTGGACAGCGAAATGACACACTTGGAGAAAAGCAAGTAAAAGTGATCGTTTCGAAGGAGGAGGAGGAGGAGAATGAGACGGAGGTGGAAAAGGACGAGAAGGAGACCAGGGTTTTGGTCAGGTATATATCCCCGTATACAATTTACCCGCCGAATTTTAACAAAGAAAATGCCTTCGGCACCGTTACATTTCTACTGGTCTGGACTTCCACGACCATAAAAACAGAAAAAGATAGAAAAAAAAAAGTTTTACATCCATACAGGAGGCTAGAAAGAGACAAATATCTGCCCTTAAGCCATGGCTCATACAACATCCCTCCGTCCCGAGTATCCCGACCTTCCCTAGGAACTACATACTCTTCAAGTATATGGTATTAACGTATAGGTTCACGTATACACGTATACCTAGAACTGCTGATGTTGAAGCAGCTATAAGCGCGTTCCATTCTCTTCTTCCCTTACCCTATTCAGACACACGGGGGTTTTCATCGTCACCCTGCAGACTAAGCCAGACGCCGTTTCGCCTCATGTCCCGTAGTTCCGTGCTGCATCATTTTTCCACCATAAATTCTTCTGAAAAACTTTTATACGTTGGAGTGGCTGACGACGAAGGAGATTTAGCTTCGAAAATCCCAGCCGTCCACTTGGACTAGACTAAATATTACAGTTTTCATATATTCTTACTCGAGAGTCTCTTGCAGGGCTTACGGCTGCTTCCAAAATGATTAATAGAAAAATATCAATATTTCGTTACAAAGTCTTACTAACTAGCCCGCTGAGAAAACACGCGGAGTTCCAACCTACGGAGAAATGCACGGCTGTCCGGAAGATTAGAAGACGAGGAAGAGGCGCTGCCGCGATGGAATATATTTCTTTCAACAGTCCTCTGATCTCTGATCTCTGATCTTTGAAACTGACACTTCGTCTACCGATTTTAGTGTCAGTTTGCCACGCGGTCTCACGGCTGAGCAAAACCAACGACCACATCAACCGTTCGTACGTGTCACTCTATATAACAACGTGCACACGCATTTAGCCAAACGCATGCCGCGCTGCATTGCTGATGATGGCAAAGTGTAAAGATGCAAAAGCTTTTAATAGGTTAGTCGTACCGCGTTACGGAGTGAAAGCGAAAGACGGCAACTCAATATCCCAGATGTTCTTCGGAAACTCGAAACGACATTCGTATATCCCGACGTCTGGTTAACGAGAACATCTCTGTACAAAAGCACGTTGTCTTCTGGTCGTTTCGGAAGACTTTTGCATGCACAAAAAACGCAAGAATGTCGGAACGTCGAAGGAATTAGGAATCACGGGAAGGAAGGTAGAAGATGGAAGAGAAACTCGAGTCAGTCGTTAGGCTAAGATCGGATGACTTTGCATCTGGACCGTTGACTGTCCGGATGAAAGAAGAATTTCGGTCTCCATAGAACATTCAAAGGGGCGAAGTTCTCGGATGAATTTCGATGGGAGTTGAAGAAGAAGAGGAAGAAAATAAGAAGAAGATGGGGGAGGAGAAGGAAAAGTTGCCGGAGCCTCAGTTGTTGCTCCTGTGTAACTTGCACGGTGAGAAGCGTGACAGAGGAAGTCGAGAGAAATATGATAAATATTTGAAGTTAACTAATAATAACAACGGAGTGGCAGCCGCCCGTCTAATGACGAAAGCTTTAAAGAAAGCCGCCTTCAAAACCCGCACACGGGGCACATCGTGTTTTATAATAACTCTTTGCCACACGTAAGAAAGACGACGCCTGCACGCCCTAAACTAGAAACCATGGTGGCTCTAACCACCGCACATATTTATGTGTAACATCAAAAAAAAATTTATATATATATAAATATAATTACCGTTATAATTTAAAAAGAGAAGAAAAAAGTATGAACCGAACCGCTTTTCGAAATATCAAGTTAAAGACAGAAAAATATTTTTGTCGTTACGAGCTTGGCTAATTCGCAGCTGCTCCGCTTACTATATACCTACTTCTTTCCAAGCAACTTTTTCATAGATCGATTTTACAACTTTTCTCATTCATTATATACAAATATATGTATATATGCCCAGATCTCTGATCTTTTCCTTGTTATAAAAGATTCAAAAAATTGTTAATGGCCACCGCCTGCCGGAAGTGGTCTTCGGTATATAGTAATACGATTTTCTGTAGTCACTGTATACTTCTCCACTTTTTCTTTCCTTCTCTCTTTATCTCGCATACTCGATACTTTTATTTTATTCTCATTCTTTCTTTTTTACAAGCCCGCATCTGACTAGAAATTTTTTTCACACATACTACGCTACATACACGATAGTTGTACTTGTTTGGACGGTTCGCATTACCAATTTTTAGGCTTCATAACGGTCATCATCTAGTCGTGAAATCTATCATTACGTATAGGTGAGACCCGGTCACGTTAATTCTCCAAAATTAAAAGAAACAGAGCTGAGAGAAAGAAGAAAAAATTCAGTCTGTAGAAAACATCGTGTAACGTATTATTCAGAGGTAAATTACACCGTTTCGTTTCTTCGTCCGTTCGCGCATAGCGCGTTTCTCAAAAATTTGATAATTATACGCATTGTGCGTTATACCCTCTACACTATTACGTTATATACACCTATGTAATATGTGATATATAAATTTTCAGACAAACATTAAGTATATAACATCACATATTGTATCGTATCACGTTGTTTGATATGCCCACATTTTTTAGGCACATGTTTGATCTCTTTAAAAGACACGGGAAATAACAGCAAATCGAAAACAAAAACAAAAACGACCTAACGACACCGCGCCGCAAGCGGTCCAAAAAATAAGAGGTATACGATCATCGCGTAAGAAATAAAAACTATTTTGTCCGGAAGAATATATGAAAATAAAGATACATGAAAGGGAATAAAATATTCGATGCTCAAATCATTTAGGTATCATTATTTTACGTTGCAACGATGTTAAAAGTTTAGAAATAATTATCATTAGTTAACGCGCTCTGTCGCGGTTTGAGCTTATTTTTTATTACATTGTTTGATGATCATTTTTTTCTTTCTTTTCCCGGCCTTTTCTCTATGCACAGAGAAGTTGGCCGTCAGAGAATTTTTATATTCTCATATAACACCGCGTCGTGTCGTGGTTCAAAGATTAACGTCAAAAGAGAGATAAGGAGAGCGGAGTAGATTGATTTTTTTTTCAAGTATTTCTCCGTCTTTTATTATCTTGTTTTAGGTTATTTTATTCATTTTTATTAATTATTTTTTTCTTCCTGTGTCCGTTTTATCGCGGACTTCTCCGCGCGATTATGCAATATAAATTTGAACGGAATCACCGTGATTTTGTGATTTACTTTTTCAGGGATAAACGAAAGTTTAGTTTAGAGTTTTTTTTTTTTTTTTTTTTTACTTAAGAATCGTCCGTGAACTATGATGAATTTCCTCGCTTCCATAATTCTTTCCATTAATATATAAGGAAAATGGTTATGGAATGAAGTTTCTAATATATATGTGTGAATAATTTTCGGAGCATTATCTCGGATTTCCATTCACCGTTCTACCCACATTTCTTTGCTTTTCTGTTTTCCGATCTCATTTTATACGAGCGAATAGAAAATGCGCTAAATTGGTGCACCGAAATTCGCATTCTAAAGTCGCGTCGCGGATCGCGGGGCGGATGTGTGCGAGATGAAATTTAGTCTGTCTTGTTTCGTTTTTCATTTTCACTTTCCGCTATTCGTTGGCTACTTTTAACCTTTTACTCTTTTACGTGTCTTTGAACGCGCGGCTCGCTTTGATATTCCTGCCAGAATCTCCACTTAGCGCTGCCCTCCCTTATACTCACCTTCTCTCTTCGTCTCGTTTCTCAGTCTTCTTCCTTCTCCCTCGTTTCTCTCCATACACACATCTCTCTTTTTCTGTAAAAAATAAAAACAAAAAACATATCAAAATAATAATGACAATAAAAAAAACTACCAAGCACACTACGTTCCGCGCACAACCTTCCCGAAACTTCCTATTTCCAGCGGCTTATTCTCGCCCTAAAATATTCTCCTTATTCTTCTATCTTCTTCGTTTTTTCATTTTTTTCCTCATTCATGGCCGATGGTCAGATCGCGCGAACCTGGAAACGGTCGAAGGATGTCTTTTTTTTTTTTTTTTCATCAAAAATAAGTGAACAAAAAAAAACTAAACGAACTACGCCCAAGAGACGAGTAGTATAGCGAATTAGATAATGACGCTTGCTGTACGGATATTCAAACCTGGGTGGGGGGGAAGAGGGGGGAGGAGAACCCTCGGGGAGTTTTACAGAATTCAGAACCCGTGGGAGGGTTACGCCCACGTTTCGAGATTTCAATTTGCCGCTTCCCGGTCCCGCGAACGTCGCAGCTATATGGTCATGTCCATCCATCCATCTATCTATCTATCCATCCATCCCCGTCGAACGTGTTCATTTCTCTCCAACATTTTTTTTTTTTTTTTTTTCCAATTCCTTTTTTTTTCAACCCCCAGCTGCAGCATAACGTCCTACGTAAATATGTACACGTCTAACACACGCGTGAATTGCAAAATAGAAGCGTACGTACAAAAAGAAATTTGCGAATAAACTTCATTCGATGCACAAACTTCGAGCCAATTTTCGTATTCGATTATTGAGCGGGATGAGAAACAACGAAAATATGAGACGAATATTTTTATCATAATTGTGACGGCCGAAACCAGGTTTCGAAGATGAGTTGGCAGCGCATCTTACAGTTGGCGATGGACTTATGTTCCTATGAATTCGCGGCGGCGTGCAAAATCTAAAAGCTCGTGCTTTCGACGGATTATTTTTCCCTCACAGATTTTTACTGCGATAGAAAGTAAGCGAGGGTGGAATTTAGTGTTCGTATATATTTGACGGCGGGATGCTACATGTACAACGTTCGTTCTCGTTCTGTCTTCGCCAAGAGCGGATATTATAGCGAAACGTTAATTTGTCGAAAGCCTCTCAGCCTTCCAATTTTCAAAGCTCTACACGCCCACTCGCCCGATTGCTCGCTAATACTTAACCCCTTCCAAATTTTCCCCCCGTTTCGTTCACGTCGTGTCCAGTTCACTCAGAACGACCAATTCAAATATATATAGGCATATTTATGAGCGTGTACGTTGCAGGCGCATATGCAGATGTACACCCGGTTAGGTTGATTCTGGATCGTTTCGCGGCCAAGCGCGCGTTTGGACAAATTTTTCGTGTGGCTGGGCCGGCTACGAAAATTTGTCCAAACGCGCGCTTGGCCGCGAAGCGATTCAGAATTAACCTAACCGGGTGTACATATATGTACTCCGCGGTAGACTGCAGTCGGACAATATACGTGTTCGTTTTCGATATCTTCGTCTTTCCTGTTTATTTTGTTTCTTTTCTTTTTTCTTTTATTCATTTCTATCCGACGAAACGTCTCCAATACAAATACGATTTAAAATACCGTGATGGTAGGGGAACGGAGAAGAGAAACTTATAACCGCGGAAGTAAGTACGATTGGCACGTAGTATAAGTACAGGGTATGTGCCGCGCTTCAACAAGGTGCGGATCGGTAATTTGTGGCCCCAACAATCAGGCTCGATCGCAACAACTCAAAACTCTCATATATAAACCCAGCAGGTTTTCTCCTTTGTTTCTTTTCACATTATCATCGTACGCACCGTTCTCGTTATTATCCTTACATATTTCGAATCGGTGTGAAAAATTTCTCTCCGGAAACTCGTCGATTTACACCCAGAGCACCGTATCATCATCATCATCATTATCATCATCGTACGCACCATCTTCGCCTTATAAAGTTAATAAACAACGAAATAAACTCCGGAAATGCGTTGCATGGTCTCCAGTATAGACTTGACTCAACCTAGAATGGTAATCCGACCCGATAAGGTCGTACGAACATGAGCCCGGATACGCTCCTATTTCGAAGACCTACGCGGAGGGTCGAAAAAACCTTTTTCCAACATGTATATATGTATATATATATATATATATTTTTTTTTTCATCATTATCTCAAAACCCGTGTTCTCTGACGCCCTGGGGAAAATATGGTGTCTTCCTTTTTTCTCGAAAACCTCATGGGAAAATTTTTCACCCGTAAAACGAGACCGTCAAGGTGCGGGTCAGTTTTTTTGAAACCAACTACAAGACAGAAACATGGGCAAAACAAAAATTAAAAAAAAAAAAAAAAACAGCGGGGTTACTAAGGAATTTTTTTAGGTTCTATATTACGATTTCCGGATAAATTCCGCTCATTTTTTCCAGTTTAGTTACACCATGTTTCACATATTAGGGTCCTTTTTTTATGAGTGGTTTAGGAAATTTATTTCTCTTGTTCCTTGATATGCTTCTAGTTACATGAATTTTTTTTTTTTTTTTTTTTTTCTCATACACACGTATACAATAATCTTATCAACTCCAGGATTTTCTCTACTCCATCTCCAATAGCTGACCAAATATTATTCATGTATAAAGTATATAAAATCTATGTAATAGATATACCGCCTCAGCACGTTCTGAGGGTCACTGAAAAAGGTATGTGGAGAGAGAGGAAAAAAAAAAAAACTGAACGAGTCATCCAAAAAAGATTAAAAACAAAGTAGAAGCGAATGGTAGGAAAAAAAAACGATTTCTGTAGGGTGCACCGCGCCGCGCCGACGAGATTTCCAAAGAAGAAGAAGAAGAAGAAGAAGACGACGACGTATAGCGACGTTTTCAAGTCGTCCCCCAATTCCCGCGTGCGCGCGCGATGAAAAAGAAAAATTAAACGAAGAGAGAGAAAAAAAACTTTGAAAAAATAACCGGTTGTAGAAAGAAGGAGAAGAATAAGAATAAGACTGAGAATAAGAATTATTCTGATCTTCAGGGCAGCAATCTTGCTCACGCCCCGATCTCACTCAGGGCGCCAAAGTTGTTCGTGAGCAGGAGAAGCAATTCTTCTCATCCCCATAATTCCCTCATTGTATTTGATTTATTTATTTATTTATTTATTTATTTCGTGTTCAATTGTTACAGATTTCGCATAGACAACACGGACCACATCATAGATGTGAATAAAAACAATGCAGCCTTTGAATTTGATCAGGTCAATATAATATGTCCTGTTTATCTACCTGGTACATACGACGATGATGCTGAGAAATACATCATCTACAATGTGAGTAATTTATAATTATTATAATCATAATTAAAAACCAAAAAAAAAAAAAAAAAAAGACAGACAAAATTAACCAAATAATATTCGGTCTTCCATTTCTTATTTCCTCTGAATAAACCAAATTACCAGAAATTATTATACACCCAAACCAGAATGCTAGATTCCGTTAGAACCTGCACACTGGACGATATTGCTGCAGGTGCAGGAACGTTGTAAAATGTAAATCCAATGCGCGCTTCCCGGTGTGACGTGAAAAAAAAAAAAATGGAGGACGAAGGAAACTTGTCTGGTACTATTAAGGTCCTGGGGACAACCCTTAGTGTGACAACGACACGTTAAAAATCTAATAGTCTTTTTTATTGGTAGTAATAACAAAGTTTAGCCTGTCATTTTCTGACGGACCTGTTTGTCTGCCTTGTATATACACGAGTTAGCCCTCAAACCGCATATACGTAGTAGAAAAAAAACGAGAAGGGGAACAAAAAAACGATAGACTTCGTGTAAAGTTTGGAAGAATTAGTTGCGATCGCGGCAGCAGGTTCTTTTTAAAAGAAAATTTCCGCTCTAGCTGTTACGTTATGAACGATAAAAATATGCCAAAGTTTGTCGACAATAGTTTTTGGGTTGTGAAAATTATGGTATTTTTGCGGATTAATTTTATTTGCAGTTTGAACAAATTTCTGGAATTCTGAAAAAACAGTAAAAATAAAACTCCTGAAAGTTATGCGATTTCAATGTGAAAAAATGTTGGTTGTTAAAAAAACTTAATTCGGGTAGTCGATTAATTTTTCGCCATTACGATTTCAGGTTTCGAAAGAGGAGTACGAAACTTGTCGGATAACGAATCCGAATCCTCGGATAATCGCGGTTTGTGACAAACCAAATAGAACAATGTACTTCACCATAACCTTCAGGCCATTCACCCCCCAACCTGGAGGTTTGGAGTTTCATGCCGGGAAGGATTATTTCTTCATTAGCACATCGTCGAAGGACGATCTTCACAGACGTATCGGTGGACGTTGCACGACCCACAACATGAAAGTCGTATTCAAAGTGTGCTGCGGAAATGACGCCGATACCTCATCTTCTGCATCGGCGCGCAACAACTGTACGAACTATTGATATTGATATTTTTCAGTATTTTTGTTTCATTCTTTTTTTATTTTTAATGATCTCCTTTGTATTCCTGCAGCCGTTGCAGTCACGAGCAGCACAGTTTCCAGCAGTAGCTCATCCAGCACGACTGGAGGCGCCGCGGTTCCTCCACCACCTCCTAGCGTACTTAAGGGAGGCGATCGTTTTTATCCTGGCAGCAATGTCCATCATCATCACGAACATCATCAGCCACAAGCGACCGTCGCACCTCCAACTTTGGGACACGTGCCTAATCCACTTTATCCCGGTCATCCGCATCAACCCCAACAACCCACAATTTACAATGGACCACCTTCATCTTCACCGCCAAAGACTACGTCCACGCAGAAAAAGAAAAATAGTGAGTATCGACGAATCGTTCGATGAAAATCTCGTCAGATTCTGCAAAATTCCATGAGATTAAAGTCTTCCATTGTTCGTAAACTGCATGTTCAATCCCAAAATGATATAGAGGTCAAAGAATGTTTTTATTCGCCGGTAAAAAGCATTGAACGAAATTTTTTGGAATTCTATCGTTTGATTCAAAATTTATAGAATAGCTGGAAATCAGTCAGACGCAAGGCTTATAAAGTTCCGACTAACTGATTTCGACGAATCTACGAGTTTCCATTATTCTCAGTCAGACAAAAAGGGAATTTGAGAACGGCTGCTTTTCCTCAGATTTTCTTTCGTTTTTTTCTTCGCTTTTTTAATGGTAATGCTGGATGGATTGAACAACAGGAGCGTTATGAAATATCGCTAGAAGAGAAGCGTGTAATTTGAATATCACTTCAGAGGTTCGAATGTTTAACAAAAAAAATTTATTTCGTCTTTTCAAAAATTTTTAGAGGAGTATTCTGACCACCCTAACGAAGTGGTAAAGAACGAGGAATTGACGTACAACCGAGGATCGTCTCGAATGTCCCGTTCGTCGTTGATTGCGGGTAGCGTCGCGACGCTGGCGTCGTTTTTGCTTTCGATATTTGCCCCCCTGGTGATTCTCGGGGTCGCAGTGCCCCTCCGGTGAAGCGACATAAACCTGCAGCAGCATCAGCAGCAGCAGCAGCAACAATTTGAAGCATTAAATTTGCACCTGCAGCAACAGCAGCAAAGAAATCAAGAACAAAGTTGCAGCCGCCCCAGCAGCAGCAGCAGCAGTAGCCGCACCGCCCAGTACTTGATTCTGTGATTGTTGTTTCAGGATTTGAAGAAAAAAGAAAAAAGAAATAAAAAACAAAACAAAAAAACAAAAAAGAATATTCAACAACAAATATTAATCGATCGATTACGAGGGACGATTTATAATAAATAAAAATTGAGTATTAACACGCTAGTGTGTCTCGATCGTTGTTGAAAGAAAACAAAAACAGCAACAAAAAATAAAATAAATTATTAAAAACCAACCCTGATCAAGTTGAAATATACATGCCTATATATTTATCGTGATCGAGCTGATTATGTCTTGAAAAAGAGAATAAATAAGAAAAAATAAATAAAAATGAAAGATAACAACTAGACTCCGTAGGACTATATTGATAGAATCATTCATATAGATTTTTCTATATATAGCCAAACGAATTAACCGGCACGCGGCGAATTATAGGGAAAAAATTGAAAAAAAAGAGAAAACATAAAAAAAAATTATGTAGAATACGGTTAGTGAAGAAAAACAAAAAAAATAATTATTATTAAAGTAAAGTATAGTAAACCAAAAAAGATGATTCACCCGAAAGCCATATTACTATTAAATTATAGTTATAACTATAGACACTGTACATTGAAAACGTATGTCGGTATTTATCGAAAATCGATACCTGCGGATGATCGTATTTAATAATTGGTAATTATGTTTCACTTTTTTCTTGTCCGCCAATTTTTAATGTCACAATTACCTGTATCACCGACCGTGATTAAGATACTGACGAAGAAAGAAGACAAAAAAGCATCACAGGGGCTGCGTGTCAAGGTTAATGTTGGTACGGATCTCTGGGATCGACTTTATATTTATAATTTCTTTCGAAGAGATGACAATTATTTTTCGACGAATCTCAAAGATGGTCAGAAAATAGGGATAGACAAAAAAGAACATCATACGATCTATGGGTACGTATGTTTATAATTTCTCATTTCGAGTAATCAGCTCCATTTGAATTTTCTTCCTTATGGTTTGTTACGACGAATTCTACATTGTTTAATATCATGATTATCATAATTATCATAATAATTTCCTCTTGATATTATTCAAATCAATCAAAGTCTCCGCTGACTTTTGATGAATGAACTAATAAACCAAATGCGAAAGAAAAATTAAAACAACAACAACGAGAACAATTACATGAGTATAAGAATAATTAATACTACTATTATCGTCATTATTATTATTATTATTATTATTATCTTATTATTATTACAATAATTATTATTATTATTATCATATTTTGTGTGATTAGTACACGCGTGTAAATAAATTCCCAACGAATATTACACAGATAGTATAATGCAAAAATGAATAATAAAATTGGACAAAAAATGAAGTGTGCAAATGATTCGAAGGATGAATGTGAAAAGATTTATGGGAAATAGTTCGAATGAAATGGTGGAAATGGAGAGAGAAGGAAAATTAAGGGAAAATTATTGTGTATATATCGAGGTACGATCTTTCATTAAAAAGGATAAATATATTGATTGTCATATATATATAAAGAATTGCAATGTTGAACGATAAGAAAATTGATGAAAATAAGCCGACGACTAAGAGAAAGTGAAAAAAAAAAAAATTAGGTTTGCGAAGTGCCAGGATTTGAAATATCCTGTGAAATAATTTGATTAAGGGATAGAGGTGTGAGGGCGAAAGGGGGCTAGGGGATAGGATGAAAAAGTGATGAAGTTCTTGTATCATAATTGTACCATATTAAACGATATATCTATATATACATATATATATTAAATAATTGAAGAAAACAAAATAAATAAATAAATCTGTATTATATTTATTATCTATGATTATTAACGCTACGAAGATACATTCGATAATCTTATATATATGAATATATATAATAATATTATTAGTGAAATATGAAATTTGTTAGAAACAAAAAAAAAACAGAAAAAAAATGAAAAAATGGAAAACACAAATTATACAAATGAAACGAAATGTTCGAGGGAATGTCAATCGAAGCCCTGACACTTGTATTATGAACGTGTGATATGTACCATGAAATCGCAGAATGATTTGTTCAAAGAAATGAAACTATAGTTATTCGAAAAGCAAATAATGTTTTTGGAGGTCATACGATGAGTTTTTCTAAACAGCCGCCAAGTGAATCGGGATGCGTGTGCCGAAAATAATCCAGACTGATAAAATTTTTTTTATAATATATTATTTATTTATTATAACTTTTTTTTTTTACCGCACAAGCATGAAAAATTCACTTTTCCCAACGGTTTTGGCTTCAACTCGTCGCATTAAAAAGTCGATTTTCTCATCCCTGTGCCGTAAAGATTAATTCATTATTTCATTCTTGACTAATGTACAGTGACGAAAGATATTGGCAAAATTTTCAAAATCAGAGGGAAAAAAAAGAACAAAAAGCAGGTTATTCGGAAATCGAGGAAATCATTACAAGAACGTTAATTTTCCAATCATTCTGTATTTCTACGTACGTATGAAACACATTTGAGGACGAAACGTATGATTTTTCTCTTTTTTATTTATTTTTTTTAATTACTCCTTCGGTTGCCGTAACTGATATACACATTATAAATATATACAATATGTATATATAAATACGAATACGTATGTAATTTATAAAATAACTGAAAAAAAATATGTAAAGAACGATGAAAAGAAATGAGTAGAAATGAATTTGATTAACTGACGCGAATGATTGGCCAATTCTGTTTGTTTTTTTTTTTTCCATGTTTCTCAAACCATGTTTATTAACATGATTGTTGTAAAATAAATGCCACGATCATCCTATGTTTATATATGATTATATTATGAATGATGTAATTAATATTGTCACTAGCATTATTATCACGATTATCATCGTAACTACGGAATTATCAATTAAAACTATATGTGAAGAACAAATCATGTTCATGATCATTGAGAGATTCAAAATTAAGGACTCGTATCATGACAAGTAATAGAAGAAGAACAAAAAAAAGGACGAAAACTTTTGAAATGGAATGAAAAAGAAAAAGATTTAATCAATACATGTACACACCTGAGAATGAAGGAGCAAGGAAATTAATTATCAAAAAAACGACCAGAGAGAAACAAATTTTTCATTTCGTCCAACTTTCTTTTGCCTCAATAACGTGGGAGGACTTTGATCGTGGTATGTGATTTATTATTTCTGTAAAAGTCAAAAGAACGATGATAACCTGATAACTGATAGTCGATTCCACGCTACACATATAAAATTATTCGAAAGAGAGGAAAAAAAAAAGGAAGAAAATCCGACCTAACAAAACAGAAATCTAAAGAGAAAAAGGAAAAATAGAAACGAACCCGCACCGATCATGATTACATTAAAAATGCGTGTAAAGAAAAAAACAAAACAAACAAACAAATAATCATTTCTATATCCACTACAGTATTGTACTAAGACTATAGGTGTATACATGATATTATAATATACCATATATTATAATTGATCCTCCTGCCCACAAATCTATGTCTGTCCGTCTGTCTGTTTGTATGTCCGTTTGTATTTCTGTCTGTCTCTCTGTCCTCATATACATATAAATTACATTACATTATTACATATGTACACAATTAAATATCATATACGTGCAGCCAAAAGATTCATGTCTCTCGACACATTTTCACTCAGTTTTTTCAATCGTATTCGCATACCGATTGAAATATCATTTTACACTGTACGAAAAGAAAAAAAAAACAAAACAAACAAAATTCTTCTCTTTTTTCTTCTCTGTTACGTGCACATTTTTTACACGAGTTTATTTATTAAAATAATAGTTAGTTTTCATAACCCACAATCCGACGATATCATGACACTTGAAAACAAACGAGATAAAAAAAAAGAAAAGAAAAACCCCAAAAAAAAAAAACAGTTTTCTTCAATATCATATATAGAAGTGGTAGTATATAATAAATAATAATTGATAACAAATTATAATAATCACATAATGAAACCAAAACTTGTATCACATAATGACACACAATAGTTTTCATTTGAATTTTTGCAATTATCACATACCTGAATACATATTTTTATTTATTTTTATTTTTTATTTTTTTTTAGTTTTTGGTTTTCTTCATCATCAACTATTATCCTGCGTATAATATAATATACATATATATACACACATGATTGTATCACAAATGATTTGAACGAGATAGAAAAAAACATAAAAAACAACAAAAAAAAACAAAAAAAAAACCCAAGAAATAGAGAAAAAAAAAAATCCGAAGCATTAAGTAATAATACAATACCGCAATTATGATTAATAAATATACATACCACTACTGATAATTAAATACCGATAACAAAATAAAAAAAATAACAAAAAAAATTATATATATTTATCATAAATATATTTAAAAATACCGTGAATACAGTGAATTGCATACCATTACATTGTATCGATATAATTACATATTACATACTTACCAATTTATCATTCTTCTGCAGCATTAATTACATAACAATGAATTATCGCAGTTTGTTTTTCTTCATTTTTTTGTTTTTTCTCAAAAACATTAATACAATTATACAATTACAGTTATATCACATAGGAACGAATACATAATTAATTTACAATAGAACCCAGCCGAAGAAAAAAAATAAATGAATAAATAAATAGAAAAAAAAAAAAAATAAACGAGAAAGCAAAAACAGAGAAAATAGTAATCTTTCGTTTTAGCAAATTGTGTTATCATCATTATTGTTCTTATTATCATTATTATTCTTTTTCTTCTCATCAACTTATACCGTTTCAACCACATTTGTATGTATGTAGTGTACACACGGCGAGATTGATTCTGACTAATTTTTCTATGTAAAACGGAAGGACTTCGAGTCAGAATCTGCCTCGCCAGGCGTACGTTACACGTATACAATTTAACGCGAATCTATGCTTAAGTATTTTTTAAACTACTACAATTTTGAAAAATCGAAAAAGAACCGCTTGAGAAATTCGTTGATGTGTTTTTTTTTCTCTTTTCGCTCTCCGAAATTCAGATACAACCCATATATTCAGTATACATCCTATGCTTATACAGAAAAAAGACATGGCAGGAAAGAAAAAAAAAAAAAAAGAAGAAAGGATAATAAAAGAACAATCCAACTGGAAATTATTGCTCGGTTATCTATGTATGTATATAGATATGCAAGCAGGACGATGCATCAGCTGAAAAAAAACATTCGAGGCAAACGTATTATTATTATTAATAATATTATTATCATTATTATCATTATTATTATTGTCATTATCATTTCAATGATCATCAATGTCATCGTTATTATTATCGATATGATTAATATTACTATTATTATTATCATTATTATTACTGATATCATTAGAATTATTATTCAATCTTATACATATAGCGGTTATATCGTAATCTACATATACATATAGGTAATAGCAAATTACTGCAAACACTTATCAAAGTCGATCGATAAAAAACTAAAAAAAAAAAAAAAAAAAAAAAAAAACAATTTGTTCAGTTTGTTTTATTTATTTTACATACCCATGCACCATCATCATCATCATCATCATTATTATTATCATCGCGACCATCACAAAGTCATTTAATGTTGATATCATAACGTCCAATCTTACACATTCGAACTCAGAACTGTTCGGAATCGGCAAATTGAAGTAAAAAATCACAAGAACAAAAGCCCTCCAAAAAGAAAGAGAAAAGAAAAAAATGGAAGCAAAAAATGTACGAGCTCTGACGACGGATGTCGGTATGTGTTATATACACACAAAATTCTACATGTACATTATTATAAATAATAATATTCAAAATCCGAAAAATTCGGAACTGCATAATTACTTGCAAAAAAAAAACTAAAAGTTGAAACTAAAATTGAAGGAATAATAAAAAAAAAAAACGAACACGATGTAATAGTAATAATAATAGTAATAATCTACAGATTTGTCGAACTATCGGGAAAAAAAAAAAAATTGATGTTCGCGAACGGTTTTTTTTGCATTAAATAAAATAAAGCGTCAATAATATATGATTGATATGTATGATTATAAAACGATAACAATACATTGGGAATGATAGTAGAGATGATGCTATTGATAATAATAATGGGATTAACAATGATGATAATAATAATAATAATAATAAGAATCAGAATCAGAACGATAATAATAATGAGATTAATCATAATAACAATAACATAACATAATAATCATAATCAGAATAATAGTAATGATAATGATGAAATTCCGCAGGCGCGATAACATATTGTAAATATAGTAGATATATTATACATGAAATAATTACGCATTATAAGCAGATAAATAATTATATATATATATAGCATGTGTAGACGGTACACATGGAAGTTTAATTATTAATTGTTCAATGGATTAATTTGATGAAAACGGTGAGCGATAAAGTTCATTATACATAGACATTATCCGCGCATTACGTAAAACAATAATAATAACAATAATAATAATAATAATAACAACAACAACAATAATAATAATGTAGAAGGTTTTATTACAAAATTTATTTATTCCATTTATTCGTTACTATAATTGTTATTGGAATTTTTACGTTACATACGAAGGAAAAAAAGAAATACCCAAATAAATTGGGTATCCATGATTACCCTCTACGACACACGTGTTATACATGTTATTTAATAAACAACAATTGTATGTTATTAGGTACAAAAATTAATATAACAATCAACAGCGAATACACATAATAGTATATGATATAACAGTAAATTAATGTACAAGATTTGATCAAGCAGGATTCAGTTTGTCGTATCCTTCAGTTTATTCATTTATTCAATCAATCAATCGATTCGTTCGTATATTAATTTGATAATAATAATAATAATAATAATAATAAGAACTTCATTTAACAATTTTTTTTTCTCTCTTTTCTACTTACTTGAAAAAATTAATTAGAAACTAGCAAGGATATATGAGCTCACAGCACATGTAATGTGTCGTCAATAAAACGTAGATTGTTATAGTTATTATTGTCATTATAATTATTATTATTATTGTTGTTGTTCGATTATAATTGCACACATACGACGAATAACAAGCGATAGTATGAAACTATAATGATCTACGGCGCGTGTTGTAAATCCCACACAACAGATTATTTACTATACATAATTCGAATCATGAAATTATATATATAATAATTATTATGTATATTTTATACGATATGCGTATGATATGAATTGATACATGTATGCTAGTGTGCGGTGACTTCATGTATTTTATGTCATATGAATATTGTGTATATATATATAAAACAATTTATTCTTACGCAAACGAAGATACAAAAACACATACAATAATATAGAACGTAGTGGTTGAATTAACTAAATAATACAGTAGTCCACATGGTAGCGCAATAGTATATCTTAAAGGTGACAAAAATGACGAGAATCGATGTGGCGGAAAAAGAACAGAAACGAGAAAAAAAAAAAAATTAACAAACATAATAATTATTTATACATAATATGATGAAAGTGAAAAAAAAAACGATATATGTATGTATATTATATACATATAGATACATACAATTATTTGAATGACACAAAAATTGATATGTATAATATACAGTGCACTACGTATATAATACATATATAATGTTAGTTGCATAATTATTATCAATTAATCGAATATACACACACACATATATATACATCTATACATATAGATTTGCCACCATATTGTATCAACACTGTCGCCATCATCATCATTATTATTATTATTACCATTACCGTTATCATTATTATCATTGATAATTATTCTCCTCATTTTTCATATGGGAGTCAAAAAAACCATACAAACAAACAAACGAGAATAATAGTAAGATAAACTTTTCGAATAAATATAAACAAATAATAAAATAAATGAATAAGATATATTGAATGCATATATATATACATAAATATATGAGCCGCAATTTGTACAGGTACGTTATGTAATATATTTATATATTAGTAAAAAGAAAGACGAAAGAAAAGAAAAGAGACATAAAAAAAAAATCTTGATGAAGAATATCGCATTACTATTATTAATATTATTATCATTATATTACTATTATCATATAATAACGGCAATTATTATACCTATTTACCACGAAATGAAATGAAATATATAATGTATGAGAATTAGGAAGACAAAAAAAAAGATCTGAAAAACTCAAGGTCAACAATTTTGAAAAAACGAGAGCAACGTACGTCACGCATGAGTTATCAAGGCCCATAAAATAGTATATGTTTCGGGTTTTATGATAATTTGCGATAATTTTTATTCAAATCAACAATTGTCGATGAAGAAAAAGCAAAAACGAAGAAACACTGCATGGTTGAATTTGACGAGCGAAATTATCCTCATCATCATCATTATTATGATTATAATTTCTCTTATCATTATCATTGTCAACATCTCGAATAGATTATATCGAACTTGAAACATTATCCAACTCCGCATGAAAAGAGAGAGGAAAAAGTAAGAAGAATAAATGAAATAGAAAAAAAAAAAAATAGTAAAAATAATCGACGTGTCGTATGTGATCATATATATTAAGTATATATATGAATATGGTATCAAACTCTAGCGTTTTATATAAGTGTGTGTTTGTACATAACATATACTGTATTGTATACCATGATGAATATATATAGGTATATCAAATACATATATCTTGTTATGGAAATGCAAAATATAATATGTATACGTATATAATTATAACGGATAATCGAGAATGAAGAAGTGAAAAACCAAACAAATAAAACAGATGAATAAATAAAACTAAATGAACAAACGAATGAAAAATATTAAGAACGACAGAAAATGAAAAAATCTGTAACAATGAATTTACGTGACCGATATGTGAATGAAATTTAAAAAAAAAGTCAATGAAACAAAGACAGAAGAAAAAAAGAAATTACTGACCTAACATCAACACATAACACGTGTGTGCCTCGATGAACAATGAATTCTCCATTCGTCGATGTGAAATGAAGTAGGAAAGAACAAAAAACCAACAAACGAACAAAAAAGTAAAAGAGAAACGAGAAAATTATTATACTGAGAATGGCTGATACGATTATAATAATTGATTAATAAATCATATGTAAGGTAGGAGAATCGATTTCCTTTATTCAGGTTAAATATAATTAACTATTTAACAGATATTGAAGAAATAAAAGTGAAAGGGATGAGATAAGGGATGATATTGTAATGAGAAAATAGATAACATGTTAATGGAATTACCTATGAAAGCGATGAATTTCACAGCTGACACTTATTAATCTGACAGAAAAAAAGTAAACGCATACAAACCGCACGGTGTGGTGAAAAAATGAAAATTGTGCTCAAGTGTTGATGTATATTCATGTGAACTTGGAAATAGTACATCGAAGATTATATCTTCAGAAAAAAGGACGTTTCAGATTCTGAGTGAAAAAAAAAACAAAAAAACAAAACAAAACGAAAAAAAAAACACGTTTCAGATTTATCCGAAAATTAGCACAGCTCAGATCGACACAATCAAATTGAACTGATGATGAATTAGCCGAATAATTAAAGTTGCTCGAAGATTAACATCATTCTTTACAAAAACCAGGAATTTTTCGCCTCATTCGAGTCGGCATGAATCGTGCTGATTTTACGGTGAACCCGAAACGTTCGACTTTTTCAGTATCAGTCTGAAACGAACCGTTCTTCACATCGAGTGTCCCTCGGACGACATGCGACACTTATTAATTAATTAACATAGAAAGGATACGAGCTAAATCTATATGATACATGAAAATATGCAGCCTAATTATACTAAAATGTGTATGAAAATATTACGGCAGTAAAGTGTTGGTGAAAGAGAGAGAGAGAGAGAAAAAATGAGCATGTGTAGCGTCTCAAGGAAACCGCGGAAAGAGAATACATTTTATCCTGTTCAATATTAGGTATGCACGTTACAAGGAAAAAAATGCGTGATGAAGAATATTATTCGGCGTTGTTATGTATGGAAATAACAGAGCAAATGATTAAAATATGATAGTCGATGCGAAAATGTTGTTCATCCAATTGAATCGACTACGACGTCCTTGATGCGAAGTATGCGATGACGATGGCGTTCTGAAACCAGAAAAAAAAACTAAATAAATACGAAAAAAAAAAAACAGATATAAAAATTGGAATATCGATTGAGAAATTCGAAAAAAAAAAGATGATAAACTCAAAAGCGAGTGATTGAGGAAGAGAAACTTAACGTGGAGAAAAGATACTACGTCTGATGATGGTATACAAATCTAGTTAACACGACCTGAAACGAGACATAATATTTTATAACTCAACTTTTGTACAGAATAAATAAATACTTGTACTGTGGACCAATATTTCTTTCATTTCATTTCACCAGTTGATTTATTATCATGAGAAATTTTTATTCGGTGTTCTAGTTATGATGATTGCACGAAGAATTCTGATGCTTTTGATAAAATTGATGGATTTGCCGGGGAAGAGGACATCTGAGGTGATATTTGAGATTTCCTTCGGCCGAAATAACTAAATCGGAGCATGATAATGCGCTGCACCGCCACTTTCTGTTGGCAATTTTGACACGCAACCTGGTTTTGGTATCAGTGTTGAATGGAGAAGAGGTGAATCGTGTACCGGAGATGAATCAGTTTTGTTCAATTCATCTGTAGTTAACGAGGAAGTGGGTATGTCATACGCTGGATATCGATGACGAATCGAATATTCAATCGAAAACATAGCGATCAAGACTACCAAACGAAATGTCCATATTCCAAAAAGTAATCCCGATCCGTTATAATCACAAGTCAGAAAAATAAAACGTTGACTTCGATACTGAAGTCCGATGCCTTGACTCTCTGCACATTCTTTGATAAATGAAATTATATGCGAAATTTTACTAGAATTTTGACAACTTTTCTTTTTTTTCTGGAACAGAAAATAAATTGCATGGCGAAAGAGGCATGATCTGTAAACGGTGTGTGTATATAATATGCCGTGTTACAATGTATACGGGGCATTCCATGTCAACTCAACCAATGATTTTCCCTCACTATTTTTGATTCGCTTTGCGATTTTTTATACGATTCTCCGATCTCGGAAAAGCACTCGTGAATTTTTGTCGGATTGTTGCCTCAGACCGTTAATTTTCCATGACTAACCAAACCCATCTCAAAATTGGATTTTTTTAAGAATTTCAAAAAATTCTCAAAAAACTTACCGCTCATTAGGATCATTTTGACACTCGTCCCGTGATGAGCCGATTCTTTTTACTATTTCTTTCAACCCTCCAAACATTTCAAACAAACAAAACGCCGTATTTCATAACATTATTCATTTTTTACCGAGCGTTCGAAATTTGTCAGTGACTATGTGCAATATTCTCGTGATCTTTTTAACATTGTTTTCTTCACTCCATCGTTCGACTTTCATGACAATAATACGCTTTTGGTAGTTTTGATGTCCTCATGTCCGTAATAATTTATAATCTGGTCGGAAAATTTATTTTATAAATATGTTGACTGGATAATACGCTTTCGAACCTGAAGCATCGTCAGAAAATCCGGATACCAGCCTTCGGATTGAAATAACGAAACAATGTAGACCGGAGAATGTATTTGGAAGCTGTATATTTTCAAAAAAAATTCTACAATTCGCATTTCGAAACTTTCGAGGTCATCCCGGACGGAAAACCACACAAAAATCTGATAAAAATTGTCGGTATCGTCTGTGTGTACCCATGTTTGGAACATCCGCAAGGATAAGCGCAAAATATTTGGAAAAGTATTTCGTAAACACGACAAAATGATATGCTTGAACTCACAATTGGTTCGGAGGCTTTTTTTTCAACCCAACGATCGCATTTTGTGACGATCATTCGCATTTGAGTTGTTTCAATATTCTGATGTCGATTTAAGAAAACTCCACCCTGCACAAATGATGATATGGGATGGACGCATGTTTGAAAACCCAAAGCATTATCGAAGTATTTAATATCAAACAAGAAAAGTATGTCGACAAAATCTGCATTGAGGAGCGTAAGATAACGAGGGGAAATTCCACCATTTCCGTTTGAATACGTTTGAGGTCGACCCGAAAGGAAAACCACTTGAATCTGATACGCTTCTCGGTCTTATCTATATCTGCCCATGTGTTTGCTACTTTGTCGCGAAATCGTCTCACTGCAAGAATATTTTCGCTCAAAAATGAATATTAACTTCAGAAAACAAAAGTCAAAAATTCATGTGAAAGTCTTCGACCCAATCATTCGAACGCTTAGCGACGATAACAATTGTATTCAAAAATGTTGGACGATAGCGACGATCGCACTCCTCCTCTATGGGTCGGGAATCCCACATTGCCGTTCTCACTACTTTACTATTTCGGACCATGTCATGGCGTAACAGACTCTCACCCGGTATCGAATACCCCATAGATTTCTCCAATGACGCCGCTTTATTCATTCAGTCGTCCCGATGATGATTCAAAACTTTGTACGAACAATTGTTCCAGTTATTACATAGCTCACAATCAGTCAGGCACTGAATGTTAGGAGCCTAATTCACCATATTGATAAAAACCGTACGAGAAAGAGTGAATTGAGAATTTCGTTAATTGGCGATCAGACATTTGATACGCGAACAGAGATTTTCTGATGCATCGAGAACTTTCACGAGCATACAAATTTATTTGAAGTATATAATTAATGTTATTCAACACATGACAGTAAAATTTCCGGAAAGCGGAAAAACTTCGTTTCGTTTCGCACAGTTTTGCGATTGCGGTAAACCGATAATACCAGATAATGATAAACCATGTCGTCATTTGAATTTCGGTGAATCAGAGCAACGCTCATTGGTCAGATGGACGCAGTCGAGAAATATTCATATTCCGAGTAGAAACAGTTTCAAGTCAGTCAAATTCGGGGTGGACAAGTTGAACTTCCTGGATAGTCCGATACGCTCGCAAGTTCTCGGTTGAATCTTAGCATCGTTGTTGGGAGCGAGGCGTGATTCGTAAGTAAAGATATAATGAATAAGAAAACGCTAGAAGAGATTTAATTGTAAGCTTCGCAATTTCGGGTATCATCACAGCATATATTTTTAATTACATACATTGGATTAAAGTTCTCATGGATTGTTCGTCTTTTCGCGTCTGCGATTGATTGGTCGACGCACTTGACGATTTGAAGGTAGAAATTTGTCGGATAAACTCTTCATCCGTGTAGTGATTATTGGTGATTTTCGGTACAGTTGCGACTGAGGAACAAACGACAAATGCGGTTGGATTGAGAGGAATTCGACTACCAGAACAAAGCTCGAGTATGGACTCGCGGTCAAGGAATTTCTCGATTACCGTGGGATTTTTGATTCTGGGCATTTCGTGTAACCAAGGGAAACTGCTGACGATTAGTCGACTGGATCTGTCCGCAGAATCCGTCGTAGAGACGACTTGTGTCTCCGAAAATGATAACGCTGCACTCGTTTGGAATACCGAGAAATCGATGGAAGGTATTTTGTAACACGCTGTAGTTTATGGAAACGGAAAGTATGCGAATACTGTATACATATAGACAGCAGGAATCAATTAACACATTGACGAATAATCTACTAATGTTAGGGCCAGATTTCGTCCCACGGAAACCAAAGGCGACACAAGACCACCCCAATTGTGCGATCTGGGAAAACGATCGATGTTTCGTTAACTGGAGCACAATCAAAGATCATTTGGTAGATTCTCAGGACTATCCAATGAGTCCAGTACTCGATTACAGATGGGAAAGTAAGTCCGACGAACGAATAATTATCAAATAACAGTGCTTTGTGTCTTTGAATGGTTTGTGGATACTCGACGACTGGGATTGTCATAGGTTTCAAAGTTCACCGCGACGATGATTTCCTATATAATTCGGGCTACCATCATTTTTCTGTTCGGGATTATAGAGCAGTACTAAGTATAACAGATATTTACGGAGAAAAATCCATTGTAATCACCTTGGAAAGATCACTTAATGAATCTTTCCTAATGGTATGTGATGAAATAATTCACTTCAACCGTCCAGGTTGCAGCAGCAACGGTTCCGTCACCCCATTAGGAGGTAAGGCACGCGAAGTCTCACCCGAGATATCTTGGATCTCAATATCATATTTTCATAGTATTTCAGGAGAATCAGGATGATGACATGTTTGGTATTAGAGAATGGCGTACGTTCGGGATAAAATTAGACGTAAACCGAAGGGAAATCAGCGTAATTGAAGGCAATAAAATTAAGACATTCGGAGTATTACGCGATTCCGACTTTCCGAAAAAATTGTATGGACTATTCGTAATTCATAGCTGGTCGTTGATAAAGTTTCATGATTGTAAGTAGAGTGACAAAAACAAATACGAAACGTACGATATATGGATGAAAAAAAATCGACAGCCTTCTTCTTGTAGACCACTATATCCCATCGGAGAGGGACGACGAGCTGTTATCGACGTCCAATTTTCATTTGCCTTCCGAAGATTTCTGCATCGAGTTGTTCGTCGGTCTCTGCTCTGACTGTCAACTGGTCGTTACTTTGCAAAGCAGAAATGAGACGATTCCAATCGGCTCTATCGATTGAAATAATAATTCCATGTTCGACGGATTGCTGGTTTGGGGGTCAGTAAGATTTGACGCAACGATTCCGAAGCATAGTTCCGAAAAAGTGCGATTGGAACTAAGGACACGACTGAAAAACGTCGATGCCTTGGGTCGATGGGCGGTCGACAGCATACGCTGGTGCGAACCAGCTGGTGAGTTTGGAATAGTCGAGAAATTCATACCTATTATTAATTGAGTTTACCGATTACATGTCCAGGGAGTTTGAGAACCTCTACCGTTACGAGCAATGTCACAGCCGGCGAGTACGTCTGTCAGAAAATATCTTACGACGAGAGTGTTGTGATACGTTCACACCAAAACGAGACTTTGGGTATTCCTACTGTTAGCTCACGCGGTAAGTTTGTAATTTATTACTCAATCATTATCTGCTGCCTTGATTCAACCAAGTTTTCACATAGTCCGTTCGAGGAAAAATCGATTTTCTAACCGCTGTCGGAAAGACATTTTCGTATTATTCCGAAATCCGTTAGATATTACATAAAGTATTGTTTAAAATCTCTGAGGCTTGCAAAAATACATAAAAAGACAAAACTCCTGACAAGACGTATTAACATGTGCTGGAATTTAACGGTCATGAGTTATCTGATTCTTGACGAGGAGACGTGCTAACGTCAATCAATTTGATGGGTGATGAGATATCTTCATTAAAAATCCACGCAAACCTTTTCAGAGATTCGCGATTACTCACGTGGGCTAAATAACATTTCCGGATCATTATGTCCAAACTCCGGATCGGCATGCTTGATATGCAACCCGACTGGTTGCACATGCGACCGTGGATTCGAGGGATCGAAATGCGACAAAGGTGAGATATGCATATCCGATTAGACGAAATAATCGAATATATCAACATCGTATGCTCTCAGAGTGCGGACACGGATACTACGGGTACGGTTGCGGAGAGGAGTGTCATCGATGTGCGAACAGGTCCTGCGACAGAGTTACGGGATACTGCGCTGCCGGCGGACAGAACATGATCTGGTTGACCGTCTTAGCGATTCCATCTGGGATCGTTCTACTCGTCATCGGATATCGGTGAGCTGAAATATCCGAACAAACGGACTTATTTTGTTGTTCACTTTGGAAAGAAATTATGGGAGCGAGTCCGAACCGATAATTTCCAGTGATTCCTTTGTGATTATATCTTCTGCAGAGTTTGGCTCAAGAATCTGAGATCACCTTTCAAAACGCCCGCGAATGTCCCAGCGGAACCGGTCGACTGTGACGGTTATTTCGTACCGTCGGTGGCGTTGAACAGACGTAACTGGATTTTTCCAGCGATGATGAATTTGGATGATGGGAACTTATACGAGGATATCGGATCCGACGGACCACCTTACGATCCGCGAAATCATATGGTTGAAATTGAGCGGTTCAAACATTACTTACAGGACGGCTTCGCCAGCGGACTACTCAAATCACAGTATGAGGTAATTCAGTCTGGCCTTGGACAAGACAGGCTTTGGCGAAGCGACTTTGACGCGATGACTATTTTCTTCTGTTGCTGCGCAGCATGTTTCAGATGACCCTTCCAAGCCATGTGAGTACGGAAAGCTGTTGCCCAACCTCGCAAAGAATAGATCGAGGAACACAATAGCGTGTGAGTATATTGGAATAGCAATGACGAATAGGGAATTCGACCGTCATTATCCGAAAAGTAGTTTCGCTGTCAAAATTGCTGTTCGGACCGAAAGTGTGGGTACAAGCGCACCTGAGTCATGAAGAATTGTTATGACCAACTGATTTTTCAGGTGCAATTCGGTTCTGTATCTCATTCGTTCGATTAATGATTATTTTTTTTTTTTCCTTGTAACGAACATTAGATGATAAAACACGTGTCCTTCTCGAGAAGATAGCCGGGGATTCTTACTCCGATTACATCAACGCCAATTACATACGGGTGAGTCTTTCTTCTCCAATATCTCGTAGCTGGTAAAGTAAGTCAAACACGTACTGAGCCGCATTCGCATCACAGGGGTATCGACAAGTGCCGGCATACATCGCTACGCAAGGACCAACTCCCAACACGATCGGCGATTTTTGGAGGATGGTTTGGCAGGAAAAAACAACTCTGATTTGCATGGTGACGAATCTCATGAAAGATGAAGAGGTAAGTGGATGAAAATACTGTGACTCACAATCAGCTCTATCGCGTAAGCATCCAGCCTGAGTTGGGCAAAGACCTCCGAAAGCTCAAGCTGAGCTGCAAAATAAACGTTGATCATCAAAACTGAGATCTAAACTGTTTTTGAACTCGAAAAAATCTATTCATCAAAAATATAATAGGGTTTAATCAAAAATTTTTTCGTTTCGGAAACTGGTGAAGAGTTGAATAAACTGTTCTGCAATGGTACACCAGCGTTTCGAAACTGATAGGTGAAAAATATTCCCGAAATAATATTTTTGCACGTGAAACTTGCATCTTTGAAATCGATTCTGCAGCTTGGAATCAGTCTTGACTTCGACTAGAATAGAGACCCGGAAAATCTAGTACTTGCAGATACGACATTATCCTCAATCTGGAACTCCAATTTTTTTGTGGACTGAAAAAATGCAATCGTTCGCGGCAAAGCAATATTCAACGAGGATAATCCCCCAATCCCCATTGTTTGTCAACTCACTGCTATCATTCTAGCGTTGAGGAGGAAGTTGACATGATGAATCGCGATTGATGGTCTTTCTGAAAACTTGATTTCACTTCATCAATGGGACCCCCAGTGGCAATTACGAATCCCGAAGTAGATTCGTTGTATTCGGGTCTTTTGAAAAATATCCCAATGCCGTCGTTGATTATGGGACGTTAGTGTACAATCACTTTCGGACTCAAAGTCGAACGCTTCTGAGGTTTTCAAGGGAGAAACGCACCGTTCTTTAAAAATGATGAAAGTTCACCTTGAAATGACAGTCGAATCGGTAATTGGGAAGAAATCGGATCATACCACTTCATGTCGCTTCCAGAATTCCAGAATTATTGTTTCGAACCATCTTCTATTTTTTATGGTATCGCGGAGATATTTCAGACGAAAAAGTAGACTTTCTTTCATACGAGTAATTATTTGTGTGAGAAACCCTCATTTTGCTTTCGATTACTCGACAATATTTGCAACTCCACAGGTACTTTGTGAGCAATACTGGCCAGAAGTTCAAAAAAGTTCAAAGTACGAATTCAACGTCGTCCTGAATGCGGGGGAGGTGGAGTTTGATAATTGCGTTCTGAGGACCTTCCACCTACAGTGTGGCGATAAAACGCGTGAGGTACGTCTTGCGAAATCTGAGCTCATGATGAAAAAACTTGAAAAAAGAACGGACGATCGGCAGTTTCCCGTTGTAGGTGACACACCTCCATTACACGGGTTCATGGCCGAGCAGGGGTTCGCTGACTTATTCTTCTTCTCTGGTGACGTACCTCAAGAAGCTGCTGGCCATTCCTTCGGGAGATGGCCTCGTAGTCGTCCACGGCAGTCTGGGCGTCGGTCGAACTGGAGTCATCATTTTATGTGACATATGCTTACGGCGAGCTCTTCATGACAAGGTAATCCGATAGTTATGTCACAAAACACCTTAGCTTTGGTCATTTTGATGGCGGGTTTACCGTATCGTAAGAGTTGCGTCTTTTCGTGGAAGTCGAAGAACGCTTAGGAAAAAAGTCGAATGACGTCCGATTTACGTATAAATGTTTCTTCGAGTATCTGATGTAGTACTTCAAAAGACAGGCCATGAATAACTAGTGCGCGAATTGATATCGAAAATACTCCAGCGTCCAGCCTTATCTCTCACACAACTACGGACGTACCGTACATGCGGACAGTGTCCATCTTTTTTGAGTACTGTTAGGTACAACAAACAGTTGCTAAGCATGAAATTCACGATATTTCATGATCGAGACGTTCTATCGAAATAGGCTAGAGAATAAATTTCGATTTTTTCAGATATGCAACGTCCCAGCGACGACGATCAGGATGCGTGAAGATCGGGGCAATATGGTGGAAAACGAGCATTACTATCTACTGGCTCATGCCCTCATTTCGGGATGTCTGCTCTCCGAAGAAACCCAAGTTGCGGACTATACTGAAATTCTATACTGAACTTATCGACACTCATGCGGTTGGTTGCAAGTTGTATAAATCAAACGTTTCCGCGAGTTATTGCACCGGAGATCTATAACTCACAGGAGTAGATCAAGCTTCACGATACAATTGGACCACAAAAAAGACAATGACATACACAAAACGTATTTGTAAGATAATTGATAAATTCTGATGAGTCGAAATTAATGATAACACGCATTTCCATAATCAAAGTTCAATGCGGGAGTCTCGCAATCGGCTGATGTGGATGTCAAAGCGACGAGTCTTGATCGAATAAGAATCGATCAAAATTCACAAAACTCGCGAATCCTATTACGTAAAAAAAATGAGATACTCGATTACATTTTTCTTTGTGTTTATCCAGTATCGCACAGTAGCATATTCGCATATCTTCACAACCAACAGAGCCGGATTTATACATATTTGACTCATCTCAGCAGATATTGACCATCACATTCGAATACTGATCTGGAGGAATTTGTCTCGACATCGGCTAGGACTTTTATCTCATCATTAGAACGTTTCTGCTTGAAAGATTGGCATCAGCATATGCTAGAGCGTGAATTCCGATATTTTTCTAGAGGAAAGCACAATTTTGTACGCTTTCGCACCACAGCGACTGGGGGGCGGGGGGGGGGGGGGGGGGGTAGATACGCCAAGTATTCAGGGATTCGAAAAGATCCTTGATATGCATCTCGAAATGAACCATTTTCACCAAACTTTGTTCGCCCTCTGTTTTTGCAGAGTAGACTCACCTACTGACTGGACTAATAGTAACCAGTCGTTGAACCTATACGGAAGATATGAAATTTCTAGAAACAAAGAAGAAAAGTATCAAAAATCTAAGAATGTACCTTGATTTTTTCGCCGGTATAAAGTTGTACTATCCAAACTAGCGAAAGTTTGGATCACGGAATAATAATATTGTGGAAACGAAAAATAAATTTGAAACATTGACGAACGTTTATCTTTACTCATTAGAATTCATAAACTCTTACCCTTTACGTATTGTTACTTTTTTATATCGTTATATTAACTCTGGAACTGCCGGAACTCCCGTTACGGGATGGCTCTCACGCGTGCCTCAGGGGTCAACTCTAATGAATTTTTTGAATTCAGAAAGAAGAAGAAGAAGAAGAAGCTGTGTGAGGCAGCATCCCTCGTTTCGTTTTGTAATAACATCACGATTTTTTTTCCTGGTCTGATTTTTTCTTTCACAATTAATTGTATTCAAAACGAATGTTCAAAACACGTATATAATATATAACAATTAGGGATTCTGTTTCCTATACTTAATAATTGAACGTATTCAACCGCAAACACGATTCTGTACAATCATGTGAACTAATTTTTGTTTTACTCATAAACGTACTGATAACATAGATATATTGAACTATATCTATGGCCTTAGTTTTCTCTCAGAATCTGTACTCAAAATTTAACATTTTTTTTGTGATTCTTCTACGGTATTCTATTTATTTGGATCTCAGGAATTCAATTAATTCATCTATAAAATTAAATAAGTTGTCGCTAATTCATCGCTCTGAAATAATGGAAAAACAAAAGGCGAAAATACTTGACTGATTAACAGAGTCTCATATTCTCATACTTATTGATAATATTCTCGATCTCGGAATAGTTTTATGAGTGTTTGAATTGCAGCGGCGACATCAGCAGCGACAGCGCTGGCAGCGCGCAGATCCTGAAGGAAAAAGAGACCGCGATAAAGGGCGAGAGCGACAGTTTGCGGCGTTGCGGCTGCAGGGTAAGATTAGTTCGTAATTAATATCGCGCTACGGTTTTTTTCTTCATTCAAGTTTGTCCGATCGCGTTTTAACCGAATAAGAAATAAAATCTTTCTAAGCGTCAACTTTAGTTTCCAGTTTTATTTGAATAATAGCTCGGGAAGACGTATTCAGTTCAATCTACATATATCCAATTAGTATAACTGGATAATCAGCAGCTATAGGAAAACCGCTTATATCTTTTGAAATTCCGTGAATTCCGTAGATCAGACATTTTTTCATAAGCACTGACAAGCCGTGTTCTTACCTTTTTTTTTTAATGGTTCCGATCGGTCTTCTACTCGTAGAATTTTGGGCGAAGCTGATGTCGCTTCAACGCAGAATTTTTATAGAATTTGAATAATTATTGTAATCGTTGGTAGGGAAAAATGAGATTTCTTCGCCAGGACTACAACGATTGATCGTTCACATATGCATTCCTTATGTTTCAAATTGAAAGAGTAGGTGTTCAATTTTGGGCTAGAAAAATATCTTTCGTGCAACTTCACCTATTTAATTATACATTTATAAATTTCTATTTTTGCGTACTTTTTCAACAATATTCCGATTGATTTTGGGATAGTTTTCAGCGTATTTAGACACCAAAAATTCGCTGATCTTATTAAACTAAGGGTGTTATCGTCAGGATTTTGGTCTAACAATAAGAATATTAATCGTGGTTATTTTATGAACGAATTTATTGACACATTTTAGTTCCAGTTCTACAATTTCACTTGATTACTTACATAATATTTTTGTTTTTCAGATTCCTAATTGACGGACATGGAAGTCGCCTAGTTCTTGGCAGTTTTCGTTCAATTCTAATCTACAGGTATGAAATAGTTATACATAGGGTTTAGTTCATACGTTATAAAATAAGTATCAATCAATATAACATACCCTTGCTCAAAATATATTTTCGTATATTCGATATAATATGTTTCACACATATTAGTAATAGTCCGGAAGATATCGTCGCTCTAAATAATTATTTAGAATTTAGATCGAGATGTTACGCTTATTTCATTGATAGAGACTTCCAGCGTGATTCCTAATTTATGATTAGTTTTCCATTTGAAAATTTGTTTCTGTTTTTTCTATCGTTTTATATTTTGAGCCAAGACTACATACACTACATACAAACTACATTCATACTACATATGTACTGTTATCTACTTTTAGTGCGTTATAATGATGATTGTAATAATCATTACAATTATTTTCCTTTTATTTGCTTCGTTTTGATATTTTTTATTTTGTATTATACTGTAATTAATGGCCCTTAGGGAGCTTAGGCTCTAGGGTCAATGAAATATAATTATCTATCTATCTATAGTAAATCATTTTATGTATATCATTGTTAATGTTTTCTTCAAATGTCTTTGGTATTTGCAGATATCCTTGGCTCGGAGATGGCTGCCACGACGCAACTTTCTGCAGCTGCTTCCGTTCCTGCCCTCTGGGCACCGGGGGAACCCGGACTCTCCCTATCCCCCTGGGGGAGTCCACTGGGTCAACGCCGGGGGTTTCCCCTGGGATAGCGCGGCCTCCCACCGCCCCCGGAGTCCCAGGGGATGTAGTCCCTGGGGGCGTAGGTCTCCATAGCTGAGACTTACGTTTCCAGGGCCTACACTCTTCGGGGACCAAAGTCCCTGGGGACTTGTCTCCGGGGATACGGCAGTCCCAGCCGTATCTCCAGAGGCAATTACCCAGGGATTGGTCTCCGAAGAAATCCGGGAAAAGGAGGCCTCAAGCGGACGGTCGTCTTCGTGATTTCTCTAGAGATCAAAAAACAGAGCGTCCGCTTGAGGCCTCCTTTTCCCGGATTTCTTCGGAGACCAATCCCTGGGTAATTGCCTCTGGAGATACGGCTGGGACTGCCGTATCCCCGGAGACAATTCCCCAGGGACTTTGGTCCCCGAAGAGTGTAGGCCCTGGAAACGCAAGTCTCAGCTATGGAGACCTACGCCCCCAGGGACTACATCCCCTGGGACTCCGGGGGCGGTGGGAGGCCGCGCTATCCCAGGGGAAACCCCCGGCGTTGACCCGGTGGACTCCCCCAGGGGGATAGGGAGAGTCCGGGTTCCCCCGGTGCCCAGAGGGCAGGAACAATGATGTGGTGATGGCGATGGTGATGCTAATGTGTTCTGTAATGCAAACAGACAGTCAGTGAAATAATTAATGTGAAGTAATGAACGTGTGACTTATAATATGATTTCTTGTATAACTCATTGTACGACTCAATGTACGACTCATTGTATGATTCATTGTATGACGATTAAATTATAATAAATCTGTAATAATATATCGTTGACGTGTATTATTGGTGTGTTGGATAAATAATATTATGGGGATGCGACAAAGTTATACTGAGTAATGTGACTTTGTTGAAATGATGTTGAAGATTTTTCTTAAGGACATGCTATTCATTTTTTTGGGACTCCTAATGAAGGATTTCATTAGGCGCTCTTGAAGGACATAAATCAATAAAGTCATACCTCTGCAAAAGAAGAAGTTGTACGTCTCATGTGTTGCAGACCCATCTCGACCGGGTCAGGATGAAAAAGACGATGTTCCGAGGGGGATATCACGCTCATTTACTAGAAAACAACAAAGTTGATTACAATTTGACAATCGATAATATTCATATCATGTTTGTTTTCATGCATCAGATTAATAAATCTTTTTATAATCTACTAGCAAAAGAAATCAAGTGAATTATTGTAAAATCATCCCTAGAAATCCGGAGAAATTTTTCAGATGGGGGTTGAGTGTAATTTTGATATGTTCTATAGTACGGCTAATGATCGAAGACATGATCGAATCACAATAGGAAACATTCGCTCCAACGATTTGACAGATATTCAATTTGTGTCCCCAGAATGTACAAAAATTGAAGTTATAAAGTTAACTTCATTTTTCTTCGGGCTCAATGAGGTAATCTTATGTCATTCGAGTCCAGAAATCACAGTTTATGTGTTCATATATCATCATCGTGTATCATTATGTTAATTATTGGATTATATCATGGGGGTGCTTGAAGCTAATTTCAAGGGGTGACGTTGGGTAATTGGATTTCGAGACGTGGACATTAATAATAGTTTCGGATTTGTTCAGAACCTGGTTGAATATATTCATAAGAAGTTTCTTCTAGTAATACCAGTTGAGAACGTGATCAAAATACATTGAGAAACAACGCTCAAACTATTTGAGGGGTACTTATATAGTTTTTCTAGAGGTTTCTCAAAAATGCAACCTACATAATTCGAAGCTTATAACGTTCTCAAGAAATACACCCTGATATACTCATATACTTATAGATCTAATGAAGCACATATACTCCCAGAATTTTTTACTTTTTTTTTACGTCAATTTTGGCGAAAATACACCCAAAATATGAGGAATTGCAAATAAACATAAGGACAATGAACCGCTGACCCACATTTCGACACCCCCTTTTTAACCCTTCTACTACGGAATTTACTCCTCTTTTCTCGGAAATCGTAGTAGAAGGGGTGAGCGTAGTAAAGCCAACCGGCTGCCGCCGCCTATTCATTAATGCATTTAAAGTGGGGGTACGAATGAAAGAAATAAAGCAAAAATACCACTTCTGCGCGAAATGAGTAAATTTCAAACGCTCGTCACTTCCTCAAAAATGCACTTAGCTAAACGAAACTGGAACCAAATTAAAGCTTGGACCTTCTACTTTCAGTTGCGTCAAATCAAAAAAATCCTTATACCTTTCTTTCTCCAGGGCAAGGCTTCAAAACGATCGACCCGCGAATTCACTTTTTGAGAAAACCTTCGAACTAACGCATCAAGATTCGACTCCTAATTATCAGATTTTTATCAGCTTCAAAATGCTGTCATTTCTTCTGATACCCTTTTTATTTGTACGCGGAGCCAGGCCGGTTTTATCCACTCACAATGTTATGTAATAATTCACTGGCCAAGCAATATTGAAATTAAACGAATTTACGCATAACCTCTCTTCCGAACTGTCAAAACATTTCTAAACCGCCCAACTGACAGATTCACGAGAATGTCAACGCGCCGATTTCACGTCATCGTAACATTTGTCAAGAAAGGGATTCAAAACTTACATTGTGATTTCTCCCTGCGAATTATTGCGTCGTTTTTCACTGCTGCAAAATCCAATGGGGGTACACTGTCTAATTTCCGCCCACACTTCTTTCTTGGCTATTTTATCCGTCAACTTTTGCTATCGATAGTCTCCGTGAGCTAAGAAAAACACGAGGCGACTATTAACTGAATCGATTGTAGACGAGACGCAATACTTCAATATTTCTCTCTCTCTCTCGCTCACCCTTCGCTCTATCTCTGTCGCCGCTCCGAGGATGTTGTGCCACTGCAGATGTCGTTACTGCCGATGTCGCAGCTCCAGTTGCAATGATTATACTATCGTTGCCTCGAATAAATGAATCTAACATGCTCTGTTAATCGAAATAAGCCACGATGTTTTAATTGTCAATCAAATCATCAAAACCCGAATGATTCGTATTGCATTCAATCTACGATGAATCATTTATAATCCAATGACTCGAGCGAAAACAGAAAAAAAATGTAAAAAACATAATATGCCGATCAGTTTTCAGATCTCTGTGCCATATCGTGAGCAAAGAGACCGTTTTACGAAAACTGATCGGGCGAAGCTTTTTACTTTCTCAGAATATGAATAATATCGTCTACTAAGAAAACTGCAGTTATTTTGACGGCCGCCGTTGAAGTTTCTACACATGATTAAATCTAACGTCATCAGAATCTTCTGAGCAACGTTCTTTCTTCACCTACCAGCCTGCGTTACATAATATGAAATGTTCGTAAATGAATTATTTATGAACACAATGAACCGTGTCATGCATCGGATTGTGTCATACGTACCAGTTGCACATGGTTGTGAACACTTGTAAATCAAGCTGTGAGCTGCGGAGTACCAGGCATGTCACAGATCCATTCTAATCTACGTCCAGAGTCATCGTATAGATCCTCGAGATATTCTCAAATTTTCCTGCCAATCTGTTTCTTCGAATTTCACTTACTCAAGAATAATGAATAACCACATAGTCGTACGGTTTATTCACTGAACTTTCTTTATTTTTCATTCGTTCGATCTGTGTACTCGATTTTTTTTTGTTCTTTCGTTGATATTTACAATGATTTTCTATTAATTTAAATTATAAATCTATTATTTTTTTGTATCATACGAGAGTTAAAGGATACAAGTATGTGTAGCTATAATACACGTGTTACGTTAGTGTCACATGATTTTACCTATAATGTTAGTTTTTTGGTTTTTTTGTTTTATTCATTCAATTTATAAACAGTCGCGTAGCTTCAGAAAATTAACGAAAAACCGATGTAGCTGCATCCTTCGTTGAGATTTATCTCGATTTTCATATTCATATACAACCAATGGAAATTATTGTGGACAATAATAATTTAGTACGGCAATTTTCAAGCCGGGTGATTACACAGACTGGAATATACTGCTCGAAAAAAGTTTTTTCGTACGTTCAAAGAAATGCTGAAATGATTGATAGAGAGAAACAAACGATCTCACCGGGATCGACCTCCTCTCTTCAAATCTAAGATGCTTTAAATTTGCATTGTTTCATTTCAAACAATTCAAACACAATATTTCTCTATACTCAATTTACACACAATATTTTACAAATAGTTTTTCATCAATTTTTGTACACGTGTGTTGTGTGCCCTCTTCTTGTGAATACTGATTTTTGTTATAATGAGGATCCGTTGACTAGTAAAGTATTGAGATTCAAGATCTTAGAATTTCTGGTTTTAACTTTATTAGTGATCAGATGAACTAAATGAGGTACAAATACTTGTTGCTCCTTCAAGGAGAAAATTGAGAGTGAATTGAGAGTCGCCGTTCCGAGGTGATCAAAACCAATATAGTGGTTGAATTGACTGTGAATTTTAGCCGGTAAATACTTCGGCGAATCAACCCTGAAGACTAAACATCCGGTCGCAATCAGCCATAGTCAATATCACTCTGTGGCGACTTACGATAAAGAAAAAATAAGCGAATAAAATAGGGGGATTATAACAAAACGAACAAAAAAGTAAAAGAGAAACTAGAAAGTTGATATACTGAGAATAGCTAATACGATTATAAGAATTGATTAATAAATTATATGTAAGGTAGGAGAATCGATTTTCTTCATTCAGGTTAAATATAATTAACTATTCAACAGATATTAAAGAAATAAAAGTGAAAGGGAGGAGATAAGGGATGATATTGTAATGAGAAAATAGATAACATGTTAATGGAATTACCTATGGAAGCGATGAATTTCACAGCTGACACTTATCAATCTGACAGAAAAAAAGTGAACGCATACGAACCGCACGGTGTGGTGAAAAAATGAAAATTGTGCTCAAGTGTTGATGTATATTTATGTGAACTTGGAAATATTACATCGAAGATTATATCTTCAAAAAATAGGACGTTTCCGATTCTGAGTGAAAAAAAAAATAAAAAAACAAAACAAAACGAAAAAAAAAAACACGTTTCAGATTTATCCGAAAATGAGTACAGCTCAGATCGACACAATCAAATTGAACTGATGATGAATTAGCCGAATAATTAAAGTTGCTCGAAGATTAACATCATTCTTCACAAAAACCAGGAATTTTTCGCCTCATTCGAGTCGGCATGAATCGTGCTGATTTTACGGTGAACCCGAAACGTTCGACTTTTTCAGTTTCACAATCAGTCTGAAACGAACCGTTCTTCACATCGAGTGTCCCTCGGACGACATGCGACACTTATTAATTAATTAACATAGAAAGGACACGAGCTAAATCTATATGATACATGAAAATATGGAGCCTAATTATACTAAAATGTGTATGAAAATATTACGGCAGTAAAGTGTTGGTGAAAGAGAGAGAGAGAGAGAAAAAATGAGCATATGTAGCGTCTCAAGGAAACCGCGGAAAGAGAATACATTTTATCCTGTTCAATATTAGGTATGCACGTTACAAGGAAAAGAATGCGTGATGAAAAATATTATTCGGCGTTGTTATGTATGGAAATAACAGAGCAAATGATTAAAATATGATAGTCGATGCGAAAATGTTGTTCATCCAATTGAATCGACTACGACGTCCTTGATGCAAAGTATGCGATGACGATGGCGTTCTGAAACCAGAAAAAAAAACTAAATAAATACGAAAAAAAAAAAAAGATATAAAAATTGGAATATCGATTGAGAAATTCGAAAAAAAATAAGATGATAAACTCAAAAGCGAGTGATTGAGGAAGAGAAACTTAACGTGGTGAAAAGATACTACGTCGGATAATGGTATACAAATCTAGTATTAAAGACCTGAAACGAGACATAATATTTTATAACTCAACTTTTGTACAGAATAAATAAATACTTGTACTGTGGACCAATATTTCTTTCATTTCATTTCACCAGTTGATTTATTATCATGAGAAATTTTTATTCGGTGTTCTAGTTTCGATGATTTCACGAAGAATTCTGATGCTTTTGATAAGATTGATGGATTTGCCAGGGAAGAGGACATCTGAGGTGATATTTGGGATTTCCTTCGGCCGAAATAACTAAATCGAAGCATGATAATGCGCTGCACCGCCACTTTCTGTTGGCAATTTTGACACACAACCTGGTTTTGGTATCAGTGTTGAATGGAGAAGAGGTGAATCGTGTACCGGAAATGATTCAGTTTTGTTTAATTCATCTGTAGTTAACGAGGGAGTGGGTATGTCATACGCTGGATATCGATGACGAATCGAATATTCAATCGGAAACATAGCGATCAAGACTACCAAACGGAATGTCCATATTTCAAAAAGTAATCCCGATCCGTTATAATCAAAAGTCAGAAAAATAAAACGTTGACTTCGATACTGTAGTCCGATGCCTTGACTCTCTGTACATTCTTTGATAAATGAAATTATATGCGAAATTTGACTAGAATTTCTACAACTTTTCTTTTTTTTCTGGAACAGAAAATAAATTGCATGTCGAAGGAGGCATGATCTGTAAACGGTGTATGTATATAATATGCCGTGTAACAATGTATACGGGGCATTCCATGTCAACTCAACCAATGATTTTCCCTCACTATTTTTGATTCGCTTTGCGATTTTTTATACGATTCTCCGATCTCGGAAAAGCACTCGTGAATTTTTGTCGGATTGTTGCCTCAGACCGTTAATTTTCCATGACTAACAGAACCCATCTCAAAATTGGATTTTTTTAAGAATCTCAAAAAATTCTCAAAAAACTTACCGCTCATTAGGATCATTTCGACACCCGTCCCGTGATGAGCCGATTCTTTTTACTATTTCTTTCAACCCTCCAAACATTTTCAACAAACAAAACGCCGTGTTTCATAACATTATTCATTTTTCACCGAGCGTTCGAAATTTGTCAGCGACTATGTGCAATATTCTCGTGATCTTTTTAACATTGTTTTCTTAACTCCATCGTTCGACTTTCATGACAATAATACGCATTTGGGTAGTTTTGATGTCCTCATGTCCGTAATAATTTATAATCTGGTCGGAAAATTTAACTTATGAATATGTTGACTGGATAATACGCTTTCGAACCTGAAGCATCGTCAGAAAATCCGGATACCAGCCTTCGGATTGAAATAACGAAACAATGTAGACCGGAGAATGTATTTGGAAGCTGAATATTTTCATAAAAAATTCTACAATTCGCATTTCGAAACTTTCGAGGTCATCCCGGACGGAAAACCACACAAAAATCTGATAAAAATTGTCGGTATCGTCTGTGTGTACCCATGTTTGGAACATCCGCAAGGATAAGCGCAAAATATTTAAAAAAGTATTTCGTAAAAACGACAAAATGATATGCTTGAACTCACAACTGGTCCGAAGGCTTTTTTTTCAACCCAACGATCGCATTTTGTGTCGATCATTCGCATTTGAGTTGTTTCAATATTCTGATGTCGATTTAAGAAAACTCCACCCTGCACAAATGATGATATGGGATGGACGCATGTTTGAAAACCGAAAGCATTATCGAAGTATTTAATATCAAACAAAAAAAGTATGTCAACAAAATCTGCGTTGAGGAGCGTAAGATAACGAGGCGAAATTCCACCATTTCCGTTGGAATACGTTTGAGGTCGACCCGAAAGGAAAACCACTTGAATCTGATACGCTTCTCGGTCTTATCTATATCTGCCCATGTGTTTGCTACTTTGTCGCGAAATCGTCTCACTGCAAGAATATTTTCGCTCAAAAATGAATATCAACTTCAGAAAACAAAGGTAAAAAATTCATGTGAAAGTATTCGACCCAATCATTCGAACGCTCAGCGACGATAACAATTGTATTCAAAAATGTTGGACGATAGCGACGATCGCACTCCTCCTCTATGGGTCGGGAATCCCATATTGCCGTTCTCACTACTTAACTATTTCGGACCATGTCATGGCGTAACAGACTCTCGCCCGGTATCGAATACCCCATAGATTTCTTCAATGACGCCGCTTCATTCATTCAGTCATCCCGATGATTATTCAAAACTTTGTACGAACAATTGTTCCAGTTATTACATAGCTCACAATCAGTCAGGCACTGAATGTTAGGAGCCTAATTCACCATATTGATAAAAACCGTACTAGAAAGAGTGAATTGAGAATTTCGTTAATTGGCGATCAGACATTCGATACGCGAACAGAGATTTTCTGATGCATCGAGAACTTTCACGAGCATACAAATTTATTTGAAGTATATAATTAATGTTATTCAACACATGACAGTAAAATTTCCGGAAAGCGGAAAAACTTCGTTTCGTTTCGCACAGTTTTGCGATTGCGGTAAACCGATAATACCAGATAATGATAAACCATGTCGTCATTTGAATTTCGGTGAATCAGAGCAACGCTCATTGGTCAGATGGACGCAGTCGAGAAATATTCATATTCCGAGTAGAAACAGTTTCAAGTCAGTCAAATTCGGGGTGGACAAGTTGAACTTCCTGGATAGTCCGATACGCTCGCAAGTTCTCGGTTGAATCTTAGCATCGTTGTTGGAAGCGAGGCGTGATTCGTAAGTAAAGATATAATGAATAAGAAAACGCTAGAATAGATTTAATTGTAAGCTTCGCAATTTCGGGTATCATCACAGCATATATTTTTAATTACATACATTGGATTAAAATTCTCATGGATTGTTCGTCTTTTCGCGTCTGCGATTGATTGGTCGACGCACTTGACGATTTGAAGGTAGAAATTTGTCGGATAAACTCTTCATCCGTGTAGTGATTATTGGTGATTTTCGGTACAGTTGCGACTGAGGAACAAACGACAAATGCGGTTGGATTGAGAGGAATTCGACTACCAGAAAAAAGTTCAAGTATGGACTCGCGGTCAAGGAATTTCTCGATTACCGTGGGATTTTTGATTCTGGGCATTTCGTGTAACCAAGGGAAACTGCTGACGATTAGTCGACTGGATCTGTCCGCAGAATCCGTTGTGGAGACGACTTGTGTCTCCGAAAATGATAACGCTGCACTCGTTTGGAATACCGAGAAATCGATGGAAGGTATTTTGTAACACGCTGTGGTTCATGAAAACAGAAAGTATACGAATACTGTATACATATAGACAGCAGGAATCAATTAACACATTGACGAATAATCTACTAATGTTAGGGCCAGATTTCGTCCCACGGAAACCGAAGCCGACAAAAGACCACCCGAATTGTGCGATCTGGAAAAACGATCGATGTTTCGTTAAATGGAGAACAACCGGAAATCATTTGGTGGATTCTTCGCTTTTTTCAATAGGTCCAGTACTTGATTACAGATGGGAGAGTAAGTCTGACGAACGAATAATTATCAAATAACAGTGCTTTGTGTCTTTGAATGGTTTGTGGATACTCGACGACTGGGATTGTCATAGGTTTCGAAGTTCACCGCGACGATGAATTCGTATATGATCCGGGCTACCATCATTTCTCTGTTCAGGATTATAGAGCAGTACTAAGTATAACGGATTATTACGAAGAAAAATCCATTGTAATCACCTTGGAAAGATCACTTAATGAATCTTCCCTAATGGTATGTGATGAAGCAATTGACGTTGATCGTCCAGGTTGCAGCTGCAACGGTTTCGTCACCCCATTAAAAGGTGAGGCACGCGAAGTCTCACGCGAGAAATCTTGGATCTAAATATCATATTTTCATAGTATTTCAGGAGAATCAGGATGATGACATGTTTGGTAGTAGAGAATGGCGTACGTTCGGGATAAGAACGCACATAAAACGAAGGGAAATCAGCATAATTGAAGGCAATAAAATTAAGACATTCGGAGTATTACCCGATCAAGACTTTCTGAAAAATTTGGATGACCCATACGTAATTCATAGCTGGTCGTTGATAAAGTTTCATAATTGTAAGTAGAGTGACAAAAACAAACACGAAACGTACGATATATGGATGAAAAAAATCGACAGCCTTTTTCTTGTAGACCAATATATCCGATCGGAGGAGGACGACGAGCTGTTATGGACGTCCGATTTTCATTTGCCTTCCGAAGATTTCTGCATCGAGTTGTTCGTCGGTCTCTGCTCTGACTGTCAACTGGTCGTTACTTTGCAAAGCAGAAATGAGACGATTCCAATCGGCTCTATCGATGGAAATAATAATTCCATGTTCGACGGACTGCTGGTTTGGCGGTCAGTAAGACTTGACGCTACGATTCCGATGAATAATTCCGAAAAAGTGCGATTGGAACTAAGAACACGACTGAAAAACGTCGATGCCTTGGGTCAATGGGCGGTCGACAGCATACATTGGTGCGAACCAGCTGGTGAGTTTGGAATCTTGGACAAAATCATACCTATCAATAATTGAGTTCACCGATTACATGTCCAGGGAGGTTGAGAACCTCTACCGTTACGAGCGATGTCACAGCCGGCGAGTACGTCTGTCAGAAAATATCTTACGACGAGAGTGTTGTGATACGTTCACACCAAAACGAGAATTTGGGTGTTCCTACTGTTAGCTCACGCGGTGAGTTTGTAATTTATTACTCAATCATTATCTGCTGCCTTGATTCAACCAAGTTCTTACATAGTCCGTTCGAGGAAAAATCGATTTCCTAACCGCTGTCGAAAAGACATCTTCGTATTATTCCGAAATCCGTTAGATATTACGTAAAGTATTGTTTAAAATCTTTAAAGCTTGCAAAAATTCATAGAAAGACAAAACTCCCGACAAGACGTCTTAACATGTGCTGGAATTTAACGGTCATTAGTTATCTGATTCTTGACGAGGAGACGTGCTAACATCAATCGATTTGATAAGTGATGAGATATCTTCATTAAAAATCCACGCAAACCTTTTCAGAGATTCGCGATTACTCACGTGGGCTAAATAACATTTCCGGATCATTATGTCCAAACTCCGGATCGGCATGCTTGATATGCAACCCGACTGGTTGCACATGCGACCGTGGATTCGAGGGATCGGAATGCGACAAAGGTGAGATATGCATATCCGATTAGACGAAATAATCGAATATATCAACATCGTATGCTCTCAGAGTGCGGACACGGATACTACGGGTACGGTTGCGGAGAGGAGTGTCATCAATGTGCGGACAGGTCTTGCGACAGAGTTACGGGATACTGCGCTGCCGACTGCTCGGATGAAAAGCTGCTGCCACCACTTTGCATAACAGGTATTTTCCATCGATTTTCGTCACGAATAATTCCCTGTGTTTTGCAACCGACAAACACAATCGTTGGTCACATTAAAATCCATTGTTGTGCAAATAAGTCTTCTTCATTGGATTTGATCTCAAAAATTACTGACAGCAGAGAATCCGGAAGACAACAGAGGTAACAAGGGACAGAACATGATCTGGTTGACCGTCTTAGCGATTCCATTTGGGATCGTTCTACTCGTCATCGGATATCGGTGAGCTGAAATATCCGAACAAACGGACTTATTTTGTTGTTCACTTTGGAAAGAAATTATGGGAGCGAGTCCGAACCGATAATTTCCAGTGATTCCTTCGTGATTATATCTTCTGCAGAGTTTGGCTCAAGAATCTGAGATCACCTTCCAAAACGCCCGCGAATGTCCCAGCGGATCCGGTCGACTGTGACGGTTATTTCGTACCGTCGGTGGCGTTGAACAGACGTAACTGGATTTTTCCAGCGATGATGAATTTGGATGATGGGAACTTATACGAGGATATCGGATCCGACGGACCACCTTACGATCCGCGAAATCATATGGTTGAAATTGAGCGGTTCAAACATTACTTACAGGACGGCTTCGCCAGCGGACTACTCAAATCACAGTATGAGGTAATTCAGTCTGGCCTTGGACAAGACAGGCTTTGGCGAAGCGACTTTGACGCGATGACTATTTTCTTCTGTTGCTGCGCAGCATGTTTCAGATGACCCTTCCAAGCCATGTGAGTACGGAAAGCTGTTGCCCAACCTCGCAAAGAATAGATCGAGGAACACGATAGCGTGTGAGTATATTGGAATAGCAACGACGAATAGGGAATTCGACCGTCATTATCCGAAAAGTAGTTTCGCTGTCAAAATTGCTGTTCGGACCGACAGTATCGGTACAAGCGCACCTGAGTCATGAAGAATTGTTATGACCAACTGATTTTTCAGGTGCAATTCGGTTCTGTATCTCATTCGTTCGATTAATGATTATTTTTTTTTTTTCCATGTCACGAACATTAGACGATAAAACACGTGTCCTTCTCGAGAAGATAGCCGGGGATTCTCACTCCGATTACATCAACGCCAATTACATACGGGTGAGTCTTTCTTCTCCAATATCTCGTAGCTGGTAAAGTTAGATGACCACGTACTGAGCCGCATTCGCATCACAGGGGTATCGACAAGTGCCGGCATACATCGCTACGCAAGGACCAACTCCCAACACGATCGGCGATTTTTGGCGGATGGTTTGGCAGGAAAAAACAACTCTGATTTGCATGGTGACGAATCTGATGGAAGATGATGAGGTAAGTGAATGAAAATACTGTGACTCAGCTCTATCGCGTAAGCATCCAGCCAGAGATGGGCAAAGACCTCCGAAAGCTCAAGCTAAGCTGCAAAATAAACGTTGATCATCAAAACTAAGATCTAAACTGTTTTTGAACTCGGAAAAATCTATTCATCAAAAATATAATAGGGTTTAATCAAAAATTTTTCCGTTTGGGAAACTGGTGAAGAGTTGAATGAACTGTTCTGTGATGGTACACCAGCGTTCCGGAACTGATAGGTGAAAAATATTCCCAAAATAATATTTTTGCACGTGAAACTTGCATCTTTGAACTCGATTCTGCAGCTTGGAATCGGTCTTGACTTTGACTAGAAAAGAGACCTAGAAAATCTAGTACTTGCAGATACGACATTTGCCTCAATCTGGAACTCCAATTTTTTTGTGGACTGAAAAAACGCAATCGTTCGCGGCAAAGCAATATTCAACGAGGATAATCCCCCAATCCCCATTGTTTGTCAAATCACTGATATCATTCTAGCGTTGAGGAGAAAGTTGACGTGATGGATCGCGATTGATGGTCTTTCTGAAAACTTGATTTCACTTCATCGATAGGACCCCCAGTGGCAATTACGAATCCCGAAGTAGATTCCTTGTATTGGGGTCTTTTGAAAAATATCCCAATGCCGTCGTTGATTATGGGACGTTAGTGTACAATCACTTTCAGACTCAAAGTCGAACGCTTCTGAGGTTTTCAAGAGAGAAACGCACCGTACTTTAAAAATGATGGAAGTTTACCTTGAAATGACAGTCAAATCGGTAATTGGGAAGAAATCTGATCATACCACTTCATGTCGCTTCCAGAATTGCAGAATTATTGTTTCGAACCTTCTCCCATTTTTTATGGTATAGCGGAGATATTTCAGACGAAAAAGTAGACTTTCTTTCATACGAGTAATTATTCGTGTGAGAAACCCTCATTTTGCTATCGATTACGCGACAATATTTGCAACTCCACAGGTACTTTGTGAGCAATACTGGCCAGAAGTTCAAAAAAGTTCAAAGTACGAATTCATCGTCGTCCTGAATGCGGGGGAGGTGGAGTTTGATAATTGCGTTCTGAGGACCTTCCACCTACAGTGTGGCGATGAAACGCGTGAGGTACGTCTTGCGAAATCTGAGCTCATGATGAAAAAACTCGAAAAAAGAACGGACGATTGGCAGTTTCCCGTTGTAGGTGACACACCTCCATTACACGGGTTCATGGCCGAGCAGGGGTTCGCTGACTTATTCTTCTTCTCTGGTGTCGTACCTCAAGAAGCTGCTGGCCATCCCTTCGGGAGATGGCCTCGTAGTTGTCCACGGCAGTCTGGGCGTCGGTCGAACTGGAGTCATCATTTTATGTGACATATGCTTACGGCGAGCTCTTCATGACAAGGTAATCCGATAGTTATGTCACAAAACACCTTAGCTTTGGTCATTTTGATGGCGGGTTTACCGTATCGTAAGAGTTGCGTCTTTTCGTGGAAGTCGAAAAAGGCTTACAAAAGACGTCAAATGACGTCCGATTTACGTATGAATGTTTCTTCGAGTATCCGATGTGGTACTTTGAAAGACAGGCCATAAGTAACTAGTGCGCGAATTGATATTTTAAATACTCCAGCGTCCAGCCTTATCTTTCACACAACTACGGACGTACCGTACATGCGGACAGTGTCCATCTTTTTTGAGTACTGTTAGGTACAACAAACAGTTGCTGAGCGTGAAGTTCACGATATTTTATCGTCGAAACGTTCTTTTGAAAGAGGCTAGAGATTAAATTTCGATTTTTTCAGATATGCAACGTCCCAGCGACGACGATCAGGATGCGTGAAGATCGGGGCAATATGGTGGAAAATGAGCATTACTATCTACTGGCTCATGTCCTCATTTCGGGATGTCTGCTCTCCGAAGAAACCAAAGTTGCGGACTATACTGAAATTCTATACTGAACTTATCGACACTCATGCGGTTGGCTGCAAGTTGTATGAATCAAACGTTTCCGCGAGTTATTGCACCGGACATCTATAACTCACTGGAGTAGATCAAGCTTCACGATACAATTGGACCACAAAAAAGACAATGACGTACACAAAACGTATTTGTAAGATAATTGATAAATTCTGATGAGTCGAAATAAATGATAACACGCATTTCCATAATCAAAGTTTAATGTGGGAGTCTCGCAATCGGCTGATGTGGATGTCGGAGAGACGAGTCTTGATTGAATAAGATGCGATCAAAATTCACAAAACTCGCGAATCCTATTACGTAAAAAAAATGAGATACTCGATTAAAATTTTTTTTGTGTTTATCCAGTATCTCACTGTAGCATATTCGCATATCTTCACAACCAACGGAGCTGGATTGATACATATTTGACTCATCTCAGAAGATATTGACCATCACAACTGAATACTGATCCGGAGGAATTTGTCTCGACATCGGCTAGGACTTTTATCTCATCATTAGATCGTTTCTGCTTGAAAGATTGGCATCAGCATATGCACGAGGGTAAATTTCGATATTTTTTTAGAGGAAAGCACAATTTTGCACGCTTTCGCACCCCAGGGCGCGGGGTGGGGGGTAGCGACGCCAAGTGTTCAGGGATTCGAAAAGATCCTTGTTATGCATCCCGAAATAAACAATTTTCACCAAACTTTGTTCGCCCTCTGTTTTTGCAGAGTAGACTCACCTACTGACTGGACTAATAGTAACCAGTCGTCGAACCTATACGGACGATATATAATTTCTAGAAACAAAGAAGAAAAGTATCAAAAATCTAAGAATGTACCTTGATTTTTTCGCCGGTATGAAGTTGTACTATCCAAACTAGCGAAAGTTTGGATCACGGAATAATAATATTGTGGTAACGAAAAATAAATTTGAAACATTGACGAACGTTTATCTTCACTCATTAGAATTCATAAACTCTTACCCTTTACGTATTGTTACTTTTTTATATCGTTATATTAACTCTGGAACTGCCGGAACTCCCGTTACGGGATGGCTCTCACGCGTGCCTCAGGGGTCAACTCTAATGAATATCCGGAATTCAAAAAGAAGAAGAAGAAAAAGCTGTGTGAGGCAGCATCCCTCGTTTCGTTTTGTAATAACATCACGATTTTTTTTTCTGGTCTGATTTTTTCTTCCACAATTAATTGTATTTAAAACAAATGTTGAAAACACGTATATAATATATAACAATCGGGGATTCTGTTTTCTATACTTCATAATTGAACGTATTTAACCGCAAACACGATTCTGTATAATCATATGTACTGATTTTTGTGTTACTCATAAACGTACTGATAACATAGATATATTGAACTATATCTATGGAATTAGTTCTTTCTCAGAATCTGTACTCAAAATTTACAATTTTTTTTGTGATTCTTCCACGGTATTCTTATTTATTTGGATCTCGGGAATTCAAATCTGCAAGTTTAATTATTTCATCTATCAAATTGAATAGGTTGTCGCTAATTTATCGCTCTAAAATAATGGAAGAACAAAAGGCGAAAATACTTGACTGATTAACAGAGTCTCATATTCTCATACTTATTGATAATATTCTCGATCTCGGAATAGTTTTATGCGTGTTTGAATTGCAGCGGCGACATCAGCAGCGACAGCGCTGGCAGCGCGCAGATCCTGAAGCAGAAAAAGACCGCGATACAGGAAGAGAGCGTCAGTTTGCGGCGTTGCGGCTGCAGGGTAAGATCAGTTGGTAATTTCTATTGCGCTACGGTTTTTTTCTTCATTCAAGTTTGTCCGATCGCATTTTAACCGAATAAGAAATGAAATCTTTACGAGCGTTTAGTTTAGTTTCCAGTTTTATTTAAATAATAGCTCGGGAAGACGTATTCAGTTCAATCTACATATATCCAATTAGTATAACTGGATAATCAGCAGCTATAGGAAAACCGCTTATTTCTTTTGAAATTCCGTGAATTCCGTAGATCAGATATTTTTTCATAAGCACTGACAAGCCGTAGTCTTACCTTTCTTTTTTGATGGTTCCGATCGGTCTTCTACTCGGAGAATTTTGGGCGAAGCTGATGTCGCTTCAACGCAGAATTTTTATAGAATTCGAATAATTATTGGAATCGTTGGTAGGGAAAAATGAGATTTCTTCGCCAGGACTACAACGATTGATCGTTCACATATGCATTCCTTATGTTTCAAATTGAAAAAGTAGGTGTTCAATTTTGGGCTAGAAAAATATCTTTCGTGCAACTTCACCTATTTAATTATACATTTATGAATTTTTATTTTCGCGTACTTCTTCAACAATATTCCGATTGACTTTGGAATAGTTTTCAGCGTATTTAGACACTAAAAATTCGCTGATCTTATTAAACTAAGGGTGTTATCGTCAGGATTTTGGTCTAACAATAAGAATATTCATCGTGGTTATTTTATGAACGAATTTATTGACACATCTTAGTTTCAGTTCTACAATTTCACTCCATTACTTACATAATATTTTTGTTTTTTAGATTCCTCATTGACGGACATGGCAGTCGCCTAGTTCTTGGCAGTATTCGTTCAATTCTAATCTACAGGTATGAAGTAGTTATACATAGGGTTTTGTTCATACGTTATAAAATAAGTATCAGTCAATATAACATACCCTTGCTCAAAATATATTTTCGTATATTCGATATAATATGTTTTATACATATTGGTGATAGTCCGGAAGATATCGTAGCTCTAAATAATTATTTAGAATTTAGATCGAGATGTTACGCTTATTTCATCGATAGAGATTTCCAGCGTGATTCTTAATTTATGATTAGTTTTCCATTTGAAAATTTGTTTCTGTTTTTTCTATCGTTTTATATTTTGAGCCAATACTACATACACTACATACAAACTACATTCATACTACATATGTACTGTTATCTACTTTTAGTGCGTTATAATGATGATTGTAATAATGATTACAATTATTTTCCTTTTATTTGCTTCATTTTAATATTTTTCATTTTGTATTATACTGTAATTAATGGCCCTCAGGGAGCTTAGGCTCTAGGCTCAATGAAATATAATTATCTATCTATCTATAGTACATCATTTTATGTATATCATTGTTAATGTTTTCTTCAAATGTCTTTGGTATTTGCAGATATCCTTGGCTCGGAGATGGCTGCCACGACGCAACTTTCTGCAGCTGCTTCCGTTCCTGCCCTCTGGGCACCGGGGGAACCCGGACTCTCCCTATCCCCCTGGGGGAGTCCACCGGGTCAACGCCGGGGGTTTCCCCTGGAAGAGCGCGGCCTCCCGCCGCCCCCGGAGTCCCAGGGGATGTAGTCCCTGGGGGCGTAGGTCTCCATAGCTAAGACTTGCGTTTCCAGGGCCTACACTCTTCGGGGACCAAAGTCCCTGGGGAATTGTCTCCGGGGATACGGGAGTCCCAGCCGTATCTCCAGAGGCAATTACCCAGGGATTGGTCTCCGAAGAAATCCGGGAAAAGGAGGCCTCAAGCGGACGGTCGTCTTCGTGATTTCTCTAGAGATCAAAAAACAGAGCGTCCGCTTGAGGCCTCCTTTTCCCGGATTTCTTCGGAGACCAGTCCCTGGGTAATTGCCTCTGGAGATACGGCTGGGACTCCCGTATCCCCGGAGACAATTCCCCAGGGACTTTGGTCCCCGAAGAGTGTAGGCCCTGGAAACGTAAGTCTCAGCTATGGAGACCTACGCCCCCAGAGACTACATCCCCTGGGACTCCGGGGGCGGTGGGAGGCCGCGCTATCCCAGGGGAAACCCCCGGCGTTGACCCGGTGGACTCCCCCAGGGGGATAGGGAGAGTCCGGGTTCCCCCGGTGCCCAGAGGGCAGGAACAATGATGTGGTGATGGCGATGGTGATGCTAATGTGTTCTGTAATGCAGACAGTCAGTGAAATAATTAATGTGAAGTAATGAATGTGTGACTTATAATATGATTTCTTGTATAACTCATTGTACGACTCAATGTACGATTCATTGTATGATTCATTGTATGACGATTAAATTATAATAAATCTGTAATAATATATCGTTGACGTGTATTATTGGTGTGTTGGATGAATAATATTATGGGGATGCGATAAAGTTATACTGAGTAATGTGACTTTGTTGAAATGATGTTGAAGATTTTTTTTAAGGAGATGCAATTCATATTTTTGGGACTCCTAATGGAGGATTTTATTAGGCGCTCTTGAAGGACATAAATTAATGAAGTCATACCTCTGCAAAAGAAGAAGTTGTACCCCTCATGTGTTGCAGATCCATCTCGACCGGGTCAGGATGAAAAAGACGATGTTCCGAGGGGGATACCACGCTCATTTACTAGAAAACAACAAAGTTGATTACAATTTGACAATCGATAATATTCATATCATGTTTGTTTTCATGCATCAGATCAATAAATCTTTTTATAATCTACTAGCAAGAGAAATCAAGCGAATTATTGTAAAATCATTCCTAGAAATCCGGAGAAATTTTTCAGATGCTGGTTGAGTGTAATTTTAATATGTTCTATGGTACGGCTAATGATTGAAGACATGATCGAATCGCAATAGGAAACATTCGCTCAAACGATTTGACAGATATTCAATTTGTGTCCCCAGAATTTACAAAAATTGAAGTTATAAAGTTAACTTCATTTTTCTTCGGGCTCAATGAGGTATTCTCATGTTATTCGAGTCCAGAAATCACAGTTTATGTGATCATATATCATCATCGTGTATCATTATGGTAATTATTGGATTTTATCATGGGGGTGCTTAAAGCTAATTTCAAGGGGTGACGTTGGGTAATCGGATTTCGAGACGTGAACATTAATAATAGTATCGGATTTGTTCCGAACCTGGTTGAATATATTTATAAGAAGTTTCTTTTAGTAATACCAGTTGAGAACGTGATCAAAATACATTGAGAAACAACGCTCAAACTATTTGAGGGGTACTTATATAAATTTTCTAGAGGTTTCTCAAAAATGCAACCTACATAATTCAAAGCTTATAACGTTCTCAAGAAATACACCCTGATATACTCATATACTTATAGATCTAATGAAGCACATACTCCCAGAATTTTTTATTTTTTTTTTACGTCAATTTTGGCGAAAATACACCCGATATATGAGGAATTGCAAATAAATATAAGGACAATGAACCGCTGACCCACATTTCGATACCCCCTTTTTAACCCTTCTACTACGGAATTCCGACCCCTTTTTCTTAACCCTTCTAATACGGAATTTGCTCCCCTTTTCTCGGAAATCGTAGTAGAAGGGGTGAGCGTAGTAAAGCCGACAGGCTGCCGCCGCCTATTCATCAATGCATTTAAAGTGGGGGTACGAATGAAATAAATAAAGCAAAAATACCACTTCTGCGCGAAATGAGTAAATTTCAAACGCTCGTAACTTCCTGAAAAATGCACTCAGCTAAACGAAACTGGAACCAAATTCAAGCTTGAACCTTTTACTTTCAGTAGCGTCGAATCAAAAAAATCCTTATACTTTTTTTTCTCCAGGGCAAGGCTTCAAAACGATCGACCCGCGAATTCACTTTTTGAGAAAACCTTCGAACTAGCGCATCAAGATTCGACTCCGAAATATCAGATTTTTATCAGCTTCAAAATGCTGTCATTTCTTCTGATACCCTTTTTATTTTCACGCGGAGCCAGGCCGGTTTTATCCACTCACAATGTTATGTAATTATTCACTGGCCAAGCAATATTGAAATTAAACGAATTTACGCATAACCTCTCTTCCGAACTGTCAAAACATTTCTAAACCGCCCAACTGACAGATTCACGAGAATGTCAACGCGCCGATTTCACGTCATCGTAACATTTGTCAAGAAAGGGATTCAAAACTTACATTGTGATTCCTCCCTGCGAATTATTGCGTCGTTTTTTACTGCTGCAAAATCCAATGGGGGTACACCGTCTAATTTCCGCCCACACTTCTTTCTTGGCTATTTTATCCGTCAACTTTTGCTATCGATAGTCTCCGTGAGCTAAGAAAAACACGAGGCGACTATTAACTGAATCGATTGTAGACGAGACGCAATACTTCAATATCGCTCTCTCTCTCTCGCTCACCCTTCGCTCTATCTCCGTCGCCGCTCCGAGGATGTTGTGCCACTGCAGATGTCGTTACTGCCGATGTCGCAACTCCAGTTGCAATGATTATACTATCGTTGCCTCGAATAAATAAATCTAACATGCTCTGTTAATCGAAATAAGCCACGATGTTTTAATTATCAATCAAATCATCAAAACCCGAATAATTCTTATTGAATTTAATTTACGATAAATCATTTATAATCCAATGACTCGAAGCGAAAACAGAAAAAAAAAGTAAAAAACATAATATGCCGATCAGTTTTCAGATCTCTGTGCCATATCGTGAACAAAGAGACCATTCTACGAAAACTGATCGGGCGAAGCTTTTTACCTTTTCAGAATATGAATAATATCGTCTACTAAGAAAACGGCAGTTATTTTGAAGGCCGCCGTTGAAGTTTACACACATGATTAAATCTAACGTTATCAGAATCTTCTGAGCAACGTTCTTTCTTCACCTACCAGCCTGCCTTACATAATGTAAAATGTTCGTAAATGAATTATTTATGAACACAATGAACCGTGTCATGCATCGGATTGTGTTATACGTACCAGTTGCACATGGTTGTGAACACTTGTTAGTCAAGCTGTGAGCTGCGGAGTACCAGGCATGTCACAGATCCATTCTAATCTACGTCCAGAGTCATCGTATAGATCCTCGAGGTATTCTCAAATTTTCCTGCCAATCTGTTTCTTCGAATTTCACTTACTCAAGAATAATGAATAACCACATAGTCGTACGGTTTATTCACTGAACTTTCTTCATTTTTCATTAGTTCGATCTGTGTACTCGTTTTTTTTTTGTTCTTTCGTTGATATTTACAATGATTTTCTATTAATTTAAATTATGAATCTATTATTTTTTTGTATCATACGAGAGTTAAAGGATACAAGTATGTGTAGCTATAATACACGTGTTACGTTAGTGTCACATGATTTTACCTATAATGTTAGTTTTTTGGTTTTTTTGTTTTATTCATTCAATTTATAAACAGTCGCGTAGCTTTAGAAAATTAACGAAAAACCGATGTAGCTGCATCCTTCGTTGAGATTTATCTCGATTTTCATATTCATATACAACCAATGGAAATTATTGTGGACAATAATAATTTAGTACGGCAATTTTCAAGCCGGGTGATTACACAGACTGAAATATACTGCTCGAAAAAAGTTTTTTCGTACGTTCAAAGAAATGCTGAAAAGATTGATAGAGAGAAACAAACGATCTCACCGGGATCGACATCCTCTCTTCAAATCTGAGATGCTTCAAATTTGCATTGTTTCATTCCAAACAATTCAAACACAATATTTCTCTACACTCAATTTACACACAATATTTTACAAATAGTTTTTCATCAATTTTTGTACACGTGTGTCGTGTGCCCTTTTCTTGGAAACACTGATTTTTGTTATAATTAGGATCCGTTGACTAGTAAAGTATTGAGATTCAAGATCTTAGAATTCCTGGTTTCAACTTTATTAGTGATCGGATGAACTAAATGAGGTACAAATACTTGTTGCTCCTTCAAGGAGAAAATTGAGAGTGAATTGAGAGTAGCCGTTCCGAGGTGATCAAAACCAATATGGTGGTTGAATTGACTGTGAATTTCAGCCGGTAAATACTTCGGCGAATCAACCCTGAAGACTAAACATCCGGTCGCAATCAGCCATAGTCAATATCACTCTGTGGCGACTTACGATAAAGAAAAAATAAGCGAATAAAATAGGGGGATTATAACAAAACGAACAAAAAAGTAAAAGAGAAACTAGAAAGTTATTATACTGAGAATAGCTGATACGATTATAAGAATTGAATAATAAATCATATGTAAGGTAGGAGAATCGATTTTCTTCATTCAGGTTAAATATAATTAACTATTCAACAGATATTAAAGAAATAAAAGTAAAAGGGAGGAGATAAGGGATGATATTGTAATGAGAAAATAGATAACATGTTAATGGAATTACCTATGGAAGCGATGAATTTCACAGCTGACACTTATTAATCTGAAAGAAAAAAAGTAAACGCATACGAACCGCACGGTGTGGTGAAAAAATGAAAATTGTGCTCAAGTGTTGATGTATATTCATGTGAACTTGGAAATATTACATCGAAGATTATATCTTCAAACAATAGGACGTTTCAGATTCTGAGTGAAAAAAAAAACAAAAAAACAAAACAAAACGAAAAAAAAAAACACGTTTCAGATTTATCCGAAAATTAGCACAGCTCAGATCGACACAATCAAATTGAACCGATGATGAATTAGCCGAATAATTAAAGTTGCTCGAAGATTAACATCATTCTTTACAAAAACCAGGAATTTTTCGCCTCATTCGAGTCGGCATGAATCGTGCTGATTTTACGGTGAACCCGAAACGTTCGACTTTTTCAGTTTCAGTCTGAAACAAACCGTTCTTCACATCGAGTGTCCCTCGGACGACATGCGACACTTATTAATTAATTAACATAGAAAGGATACGAGCTAAATCTATATGATACATGAAAATATGGAGCCTAATTATACTAAAATGTGTATGATAATATTACGGCAGTAGAGTGTTGGTGAAAGAGAGAGAGAGAGAGAAAAAATGAGCATGTGTAGCGTCTCAAGGAAACCGCGGAAAGAGAATACATTTTATCCTGTTCAATATTAGGTATGCACGTTACAAGGAAAAGAATGCGTGATGAAAAATATTATTCGGCGTCGTTATGTATGGAAATAACAGAGCAAATGATTGAAGTATGATAGTTGATGGGAAAATGTTGTTCATCCAATTGAATCGACTACGACGTCCTTGATGCGAAGTATGCGATGACGATGGCGTTCTGAAACCAGAAAAAAAAATAAATAAATAAGAAAAAAAAAACAGATATAAAAATTGGAATATCGATTGGGAAATTCGAAAAAAAAGAAAATGACAAACTTAAAAGCGAGTGATTGAGGAAGAGAAACTTAACGTGGCGAAAAGATACTACGTCGGATAATGGTATACAAATCTAGTATTGAAGACCTGAAACGAGACATAATATTTTATAACTCAACTTTTGTACAGAATAAATAAATACTTGTACTGTGGACCAATATTTCTTTCATTTCATTTCACCAGTTGATTTATTATCATGAGAAATTTTTATTCGGTGTTCTAGTTTCGATGATTTCACGAAGAATTCTGATGCTTTTGATAAGATTGATGGATTTGCCAGGGAAGAGGACATCTGAGGTGATATTCGGGATTTCCTTCGGCCGAAATAACTAAATCGGAGCATGATAATGCGCTGCACCGCCACTTTCTGTTGGCAATTTTGACACACAACCTGGTTTTGGTATCAGTGTTGAATGGTGAAGAGGTGAATCGTGTACCGGAGATGAATCAGTTTTGTTCAATTCATCTGTAGTTAACGAGGAAGTGGGTATGTCATACGCTGGATATCGATGACGAATCGAATATTCAATCGAAAACATAGCGATCAAGACTACCAAACGATATGTCCATATTCCAAAAAGTAATCCCGATCCGTTATAATCACAAGTCAGAAAAATAAAACGTTGACTTCGATACTGAAGTCCGATGCCTTGACTCTCTGCACATTCTTTGATAAATGAAATTATATACGAATTATTACCAGAATTTTGACAACTCTTCTTTTTTTTCTGGAACAGAAAATGAATTGCATGTCGAAGGAGGCATGATCTGTAAACGGTGTATGTATATAATATGCCGTGTTACAATGTATAAGGGGCATTCCATGTCAACTCAACCGCTGATTTTCCCTCACTATTTTTGATTCGCTTTGCGATTTTTTATACGATTCTCCGATCTCGGAAAAGCACTCCTGAATTTTCGTCGGATTGTTGCCTCAGACCGTCAATTTTCCATGACTTACCAAACCCATCTCAAAATTGGATTTTTTTGAAAATCTCAAAAAATTCTCAAAAAACTTACCGCTCATCAGGATCATTTCGACACTCGCCCGTGATGAGCCGATTCTGTTTACTATTTCTTTCAACCCTTCAAACATTTCGAACGAACAAAACGCCGTGTTTCATAACATTATTCATTTTTCACCGAGCGTTCGAAATTTGTCAGTGACTATGTGCAATATTCTCGTGATCTTTTTAACATTGTTTTCTTCACTCCATCGTTCGACTTTCATGACAATAATACGCTTTTGGTAGTTTTGATGTCCTCATGTCCGTAATAATTTATAATCTGGTCGGAAAATTTATTTTATAAATATGTTGACTGGATAATACGCTTTCGAACCTGAAGCATCGTCAGAAAATCCGGATACCAGCCTTCGGATTGAAATAACGAAACAATGTAGACCGGAGAATGTATTTGGAAGCTGTATATTTTCAAAAAAAATTCTACAATTCGCATTTCGAAACTTTCGAGGTCATCCCGGACGGAAAACCACACAAAAATCTGATAAAAATTGTCGGTATCGTCTGTGTGTACCCATGTTTGGAACATCCGCAAGGATAAGCGCAAAATATTTGGAAAAGTATTTCGTAAACACGACAAAATGATATGCTTGAACTCACAATTGGTTCGGAGGCTTTTTTTTCAACCCAACGATCGCATTTTGTGACGATCATTCGCATTTGAGTTGTTTCAATATTCTGATGTCGATTTAAGAAAACTCCACCCTGCACAAATGATGATATGGGACGGACGCATGTTTGAAAACCCAAAGCATTATCGAAGTATTTGATATCAAACAAGAAAAGTATGTCGACAAAATCTGCATTGAGGAGCGTAAGATAACGAGGGGAAATTCCATCATTTCCGTTTGAATACGTTTGAGGTCGACCCGAAAGGAAAACCACTTGAATCTGATACGCTTCTCGGTCTTATCTATATCTGCCCATGTGTTTGCTACTTTGTCGCGGAATCGTCTCACTGCAAGAATATTTTCGCTCAAAAATGAATATTAACTCCAGAAAACAGAGGTAAAAAATTCATGTAAAAGTATTCGACCCAATCATTCGAACGCTTAGCGACGATAACAATTGTATTCAAAAATGTTGGACGATAGCGACGATCGCACTCCTCCTCTATGGGTCGGGAATCCCATATTGCCGTTCTCACTACTTTACTATTTCGGACCATGTCATGGCGTAACAGACTTTCGCCCGGTATCGAATACCCCATAGATTTCTCCAATGACGCCCCTTTATTTATTGGGTCATCCCGATGATTATTCAAAACTTTGTACGAACAATTGTTCCAGTTATTACATAGCTCACAATCAGTCAGGCACTGAATGTTAGGAGCCCAATTCACCATATTGATAAAAACCGTACGAGAAAGAGTGAATTGAGAATTTCGTTAATTGGCGATCAGACATTTGATACGCGAACAGAGATTTTCTGATGCATCGAGAACTTTCACGAGCATACAAATTTATTTAAAGTATATAATTAATGTTATTCAACACATGACAGTAAAATTTCCGGAGAGCGGAAAAACTTCGTTTCGTTTCGCACAGTTTTGCGATTGCGGTAAACCGATAATACCACATAATGATAAACCATGTAGTCATTTGAATTTCAGCGAATCAGCGCAACGCTCATTGGTCAGATGAACGCAGTCAAGAAATATTCATATTCCGAGTAGAAACAGTTTCAAGTCACTCCAATCGGGGTGGACAAGTTGAACTTTCTGGATAGTCCGATACGCTCGCAAGTTCTCGGTTGAATCTTAGCATCGTTGTTGGAAGCGAGGCGTGATTCGTACGTCAAGATATAATAAGTCAGAAAACGCTATAATAGATTTAATTATAAGCTTCGCAATTTCGGGTATCATCACAGCATATATTTTTAATAACATACATTGGATTAAAATTCTCATGAATTTTTCGTCTTTCCGCGTCTGCGATTCATTGGTCGACGCACTTGACGATTTGAAGGTCGAAATTTGTCACATAAACTCTTCATCCGTGTTGTGATCATTAGTGATTATCGGTACAGTTGCGACTGAGGAACCAACGACAGATGCGGTTTGGTTGAGAGGAATCAGCTCACCAGAACAAAACTCGAGTATGGACTCGCGGTCAAGGAATTTCTCGATTACCGTGGGATTTTTGATTCTGGGCATTTCGTGTAACCAAGGGAAACTGCTGACGATTAGTCGACTGGATCTGTCCGCAGAATCCGTCGTAGAGACGACCTGCGTCTCCGAAAATGATAACGCTGCACTCGTTTGGAATGTCGGGAAATTGATGAGAGGTATTTTGTAACACGCTGTGGTTTATGAAAACGGAAAGTATACGAATACTGTATACATATAGACAGCAGGAATCAATTAACACATTGACGAATAATCTACAAATTTCAGGGCCAGATTTCGTCCCACGAAAACCAAAGGCGACACAAGACAAGCCGAATTGTGCGATCTGGGAAAACGATCGATGTTTCGTTGAGTGGAACACAATCGAAAATCATTTGGTGTCTTCTTGGGACCTTCCAATGGGTCCAGTACTTGATTACAGATGGGAGAGTAAGTCCGACGAACGAATAATTATCAAATAACAGTGCTTTGTGTCTTTGAATGGTTTGTGGATACTCGACGACTGGGATTGTCATAGGTTTCGAAGTTCACCGCGGCTTCTATTTCCAATGGAGATCGCGGGGCTACTATCATTTTTCTGTTCAGGATTATAGAGCAGTACTAATTATAGCGGATATTTACGAAGAAAAATCCATTGTAATGACCTTGGAAAGATCACTTAATGAATCTTCCCTAATGGTTTGTGATGAAATGATTGACGTTGACCGTCCAGGTTGCAGCCGCAACGGTTCCGTCACCCCATTAGCAGGTAAGGCACGCGAAGTCTCACACGAGAAATCTTGGATCTAAATATCATATTTTCATAGTATTTCAGGAGAATCAGGATGATGACATGTTTGGTATTAGAGAATGGCGTACGTTCGGGATAAAATTGCACGCAGAACGGAAGGAAATCAGCGTAATTGAAGGCAATAAAATTAAGACATTCGGAGTATTACCCGTTCCCGACTCAGATGCAAATTTTTTTGAATTGGGCGGAATTTATATCTGGTCGTGGATAAAGTCTCATTATTGTAAGTAGAGTGACAAAAACAAATACGAAACATACGATATATGGATGAAAAAAATCGACAGCCTTCTTCTTGTAGACAAATATATCCTGTCGGAGGAGGACGACAAGCTGTTATCGACGTCCGATTTTTATTTGCCTTCCGAAGATTTCTGCATCGAGTTGTTCGTCGGTCTCTGCTCTGACTGTCGACTGGTCGTTACTTTGCGAAGCAAGAGTGAGATAATTCCAATCGGCTTTATCGATGGAAATAATAATTCCATGTTCGACGGACTGCTGGTTTGGCGGTCAGTAAGACTTGACGCAACGATTCCGAAGCATAGTTCCGAAAAAGTGCGATTGGAACTAAGGACACGACTGAAAAACGTCGATGCCTTGGGTCGATGGGCGGTCGACAGCATACGTTGGTGCGAACCAGCTGGTGAGTTTGAAATCTTGAACAAAATCATACCTATCAATAATTGAGTTTACCGATTACATGTCCAGGGAGTTTGAGAACCTCTACCGTTACGAGCAATGTCACAGCCGGCGAGTACGTCTGTCAGAAAATATCATACGACGAGAGTGTTGTAGCACGTTCATACCAGAACGAGACTATGGGTGTTCCTTCTGTGAGCGCACGCGGTAAGTTTGAAATTCATTACTCAATCATTATCTGCTGCCTTGATTCAACCAAGTTCTTACATAGTCCGTTCGAGCAAAAATCGATTTTCTAACCGCTGTCGAAAAGACATTTTCGTATTATTCCGAAATCCGTTAGATATTACATAAAGTATTGTTTAAAATCTTTAAAGCTTGCAAAAATTCATAAAAAGACAAAACTCCCGACAAGACGTCTTAACATGTGCTGGAATTGATCAGTCATTAGTTATTTGATTCTTGACGAGGAGACGTGCTAACATCAATCAATTTAAAAGGTGATGAGATATCTTCATCAAAAATCCACGCAAACCTTTTCAGAGATTCGCGATTATCTACGTGGGCTGAATAACATTTCCGGATCATTATGTCCAAACTCCGGATCGGCATGCTTGATATGCAACCCGACTGGTTGCACATGCGACCGTGGATTCGAGGGATCGAAATGCGACGAAGGTGAGATATGCATATCCGATTAGACGAAATAATCGAATATATCAACATCGTATGCTCTCAGAGTGCGGACACGGATACTACGAGTACGGTTGCGGAGAGGAGTGTCATCGATGTGCGAACAGGTCCTGCGACAGAGTTACGGGATACTGCGCTGCCGGCTGCTCGAATGAAAAGCTGCTGCCACCACTTTGCATACCAGGTATTTTCCATCGATTTTTGTCACGAATAATTCCCTGTGTTTTGCAACCGACGAACACAATCGTTGGTCACATTAAAATCCATTATTGTGCAAATAAGTCTTCTTCATTGGATTTGATCTCAAAAATGACTGACAGCAGAGATTCCGGAAGACAACGGAGTCAGCAAGGGACAGAACATGATCTGGTTGACCGTCTTAGCGATTCCATTTGGGATCGTTCTACTCGTCATCGGATATCGGTGAGCTGAAATATCCGAACAAACGGACTTATTTTGTTGTTCACTTTGGAAAGTAATTATCGGAGCGAGTCCGAACCGATAATTTCCAGTGATTCCTTCGTGATTATATCTTCTGCAGAGTTTGGCTCAAGAATCTGAGATCACCTTCCGAAACGCCCGCGAATGTCCCAGCGGAACCGCTCGACTGTGACGGTTATCTCGTACCGTCGGTGGCGTTGAACCGACGTAACTGGATTTTTCCAGCGATGATGAATTTGGATGATGGGACCTTATACGAGGATATCGGATCCGACGGACCACCTTACGATCCGCGAAATCATATGGTTGAAATTGCGCGGTTCAAACATTACTTAGAGGACGGCTTCGCCAGCGGACTACTCAAATCACAGTATGAGGTAATTCAGTCTGGCCTTGGACAAGACAGGCTTTGGCGAAGCGACTTTGAAGCGATGACTATTTTCTTCCGTTGCTGCGCAGCATGTTTCAGATGGCCCTTCCAAGCCATGTGAGTACGGAAAGCTGTTGCCCAACCTCGCAAAGAATAGATCGAGGAACACGATAGCGTGTGAGTATATTGGAATAGCGACGACGAATAGGGAATTCGACCGTCATTATCCGAAAAGTAGTTCCGCTGTCAAAATTGCTGTTCGGACCGACAGTATCGGTACAAGCGCACCTGTGTCATGAAGAATTGTTACGACCAACTGGTTTTTCGATGGCAATTGGGTTCTGTATCTCATTCGTTCGATTAATGATTATTTTTTTTTTTTTCCATGTCACGAACATTAGATGATAAAACACGTGTCCTTCTCGAGAAGATAGCCGGGGATTCTCACTCCGATTACATCAACGCCAATTACATACGGGTGAGTCTTTCTTCACCAATATCTCGTTGCTGGTAAAGTTAGATGACCACGTACTGAGCCGCATTCGCATCACAGGGGTATCGACAAGTGCCGGCATACATCGCTACGCAAGGACCAACTTCCAACACGATCGGCGATTTTTGGAGGATGGTTTGGCAGGAAAAAACAACTCTGATTTGCATGGTGACGAATCTCATGGAAAATGAAGAGGTAAGTGAATGAAAATACTGTGACTCAGCTCTATCGCGTAAGCATCCAGCCAGAGATGGGCAAAGATCTCCGAAAGCTCAAGCTAAGCTGCAAAATAAACGTTGATCATCAAAACTAATTCTAAGATCTAAACTGTTTTTGAACTCGAAAAAATCTATTCATCAAAAATATAATAGGGTTTAATCAAAAATTTTTCCGTTTCGCAAACTGGTAAAGAGTTGAATAAACTGTTCTGTAATGGTACACCAGCGTTTCGAAACTGATAGGTGAAAAATATTCCCAAAATAATATTTTTGCACGTGAAACTTGCATCTTTGAAATCGATTTTGCAGCTTGGAATCGGTCTTGACTTTGACTGGAATAGAGACCTAGAAAATCTAGTACTTGCAGATACGACATTTGCCTCAATCTGGAACTCCAATTTTTTTGTGGACTGAAAAAATGTAATCGTTCGCGGCAAAGCAATATTCAACGAGGATAATCCCCTAATCCCCATTGTTTGTCAACTTACTGATATCATTCGAGCGTTGAGGAGGAAGTTGTTGTGATGAATCGCGATCTAAAAACTTGATTGCACTCCATCAATAGGATCTCCAGTGGCAATTACGAATCCCGAAGTAGATTCCTTGTATTCGGGTCTTTTGAAAAATATCCTAATGCCGTCGTTGATTATGGGACGTTAGTGTACAATCACTTTCAGACTCAAAGTCGAACGCTTCTGAGGTTTTCAAGGGAGAAACGCACCGTACTTTAAAAATGATGGAAGTTCACCTTGAAATGACAGTTAAATTGGTAATTGGGAAGAAATCTGATCATACCACTTCATGTCGCTTCTAGAATTGCGGAATTATTGTTTCGAACCTTTTTCCATTTTTCATGGTATCGCGGAGATATTTCAGACGGAAAAGTAGACTTTCTTTCATACGAGTAATTAATCGTGTCAGAAACCCTCATTTTGGTATCGATTACTCGACAATATTTGCAACTCCACAGGTACTTTGTGAGCAATACTGGCCAGAAGTTCAAAAAAGGTCAAAGTACGAATTTATCGTCGTCCTGAATGCGGGGGAGGTGGAGTTTGATGATTGCGTTCTGAGGACCTTCCACCTACAGTGTGGCAAAGAAACGCGTGAGGTACGTCTTGCGAAATCTGAGCTCATGATGAAAAAACTTGAAAAAAGAACGGACGATCGGCAGTTTCCCGTTGTAGGTGACACACCTCCATTACACGGGTTCATGGCCGAGCAGGGGTTCGCTGACTTATTCTTCTTCTCTGGTGACGTACCTCAAGAAGCTGCTGGCCATTCCTTCGGGAGATGGCCTCGTAGTCGTCCACGGCAGTCTGGGCGTCGGTCGAACTGGAGTCATCATTTTATGTGACATATGCTTACGACGAGCTCTTCATGACAAGGTAATCCGATAGTTATGTCACGAAACACCTTAGCTTTGGTCATTTTGATGGCGGGTTTACCGTATCGTAAGAGTTGCGTCTTTTCGCGGAAGTCGAAGAAGGCTTAGGAAGGAAGTCAAATGACGTCCCATTTACGTATAAATGTTTCTTCGAGTATCCGATGTGGTACTTCAAAAGACAGGCCATAAATAACTAGTGCGCGAATTGATATTGAAAATACTCCAGCGTCCAGCCTTATCTCTCACTTAACTACGGACGTACCGTACATGCGGACAGTGTCCATCTTTATTGAGTACTGTTAGGTACAACAAACAGTTGCTGAGCGTGAAGTTCACGATATTTTATCGTCGAAACGTTCTTTTGAAATAGGCTAAAGAATAAATTTCGATTTTTTCAGATATGCAACGTCCCAGCGACGACGATCAGGATACGTGAAGATCGGGGCAATATGGTGGAAAATGAGCATTACTATCTACTGGCTCATGCCCTCATTTCGGGATGTCTGCTCTCCGAAGAAACCCAAGTTGCGGACTATACTGAAATTCTATACTGAACTTATCGACACTCATGCGGTTGGCTGCAAGTTGTATGAATCAAACGTTTCCGCGAGTTATTGCACCGGAGATCTATAACTCACTGGAGTAGATCAAGCTTCACGATACAATTGGACCACAAAACAGACAATGACGTACACAAAACGTATTTGTAAGATAATTGATAAATTCTGATGGGTCGGAATAAATGATAACACGCATTTCCATAATCAAAGTCCAATGCGGGAGTCTCGCAATCGGCTGATGTGGATGTCAAAGCGACGAGTCTTGATCGAATAAGAATCGATCAAAATTCACAAAACTCGCGAATCCTATGACGTAAAAAAAATGAGATACTCGATTAAAATTTTGTTTGTGTTTATCCAGTATCACACTGAAGCATATTCGCGTATCTTCACAACCAACAGAGCCGGATTTATACATATTTGACTCATCTCAGAAGATATTGACCATCACAACTGAATACTGATCCGGAGGAATTTGTCTCGACATCGGCTAGGACTTTTATCTCATCATGAGAACGTTTCTGCTTGAAAGATTGGCATCAGCATATGCACGAGGGTAAATTTCGATATTTTTTTAGAGGAAAGCACAATTTTGCACGCTTTTGCACCCCGGGGGGCGAGGGGGTAGCGACGCCAAGTGTTCAGGGATTCGAAAAGATCCTTGTTATGCATCCCGAAATGAACCATTTTCACCAAATTTTGTTCGCCCTCTATTTTTGCAGAGTAGACTCACCTACTGACTGGACTAATAGTAACCAGTCGTCGAACCTATACGAAAGATATATAATTTCTAGAAACAAAGAAGAAAAGTATCAAAAATTCAAGAATGTACCTTGATTTTTTCGCCGGTATAAAGTTGTACTATCCAAACAAGCGAAAGTTTGGATAACGGTAAAATAATATTGTGGAAACGAAAAATAAATTTGAAACATTGACGAACGTTCATCTTCACTCATTAGAATTCATAAACTCTTACCCTTTACGTATTGTTACTCTTTATATCGTTATATTAACTCTGAAACTACGGGATGACTCTCACGCGTGCCTCAGGGGTCAACTCTAATGAATTTTTGGAATTCAAAAAGAAGAAGAAGTAAAAGAAGCTGTCCGAGGCAACATCTCTCGTTTCGTTTTGTAATAACATCACGATTTTTTTTTCGGGTCTGATTTTTTCTTTTAAAATTTAATGTATTCAAAACGAAGGTTGAAAACTCGTATATAATATATAACAATTAGGGATTCTCTTTTCTATACTTAGTAATTAAACGTATTCAACTGCAAACACGATTCCGTATAATCATATGAACTGATTTTTGTGTTACTCATAAACATACTGATAACATAGATATATTGAACTATATCTATGGCCTTAGTTTTTCCTCAGAATCTGTACTCGAAATTTACAATTGTTTTTTTGTGATTCTTTCACAGTATTCTTATTTATTTGGATCTCAGGAATTCAAATCTGCAAGTTCAATTAATTCATCTATGAAATTGAATAGGTTGTCGCTAATTTATCGCTCTAAAATAATGAAATAACAGAAGGCGAAAATACTTGACTGATTAACAGAGTCTCATATTCTCATACTTATTGATAATATTCTTGATCTCGGAATAGTTTTATCCGTGTTTGAATTGAAGCGGCGAAATCAGCAGCGACAGCGCTGGGAGCGCGCAGATCCTGAAGGAGAAAGAGACCGCGATAAAGGGTGAGAGCGTCAGTTTGCGGCGCTGCGGCTGCAGGGTAAGATCAGTTCGTAATTGCTATTTCGCTACGGTTTTTTTCTTCATTCAAGTTTGTCCGATCGCGTTTTAACCGAATAAGAAATGAAATCTCTCTAAGCGTTAAGTTTAGTTTCCAGTTTCATTTAAATAATAGCTCGGGAAGACGTGTTCAGTTCAATCTACGTATATCCGATGAGTATAAGTAGATAATCAGCAGCTATAGGAAAACCTCTTATATCTTTGGAAATTTCGTGAATTCCGTAGATCAGACATTTTTTCATAAGCACTGACAAGCCGTGTTCTTACGTTTTTTTTTTAATGGTTCCGATCGGTCTTCTACTCGTAGAATTTTGGGCGAAGCTGATGTCGCTTCAACGCAGAATTTTTATAAAATCGGATAATTATTGGAATCGTTGGTGCGGAAAAATGTGATTCCTTTGCCAGGACTACAAAGATTGATCGTTCACATTTGCATTCCTTATGTTTTAAATTGAAAGAGTAGGTGTTCAATTTTGGGCTACAAAAATATTTTTTGTGCAACTTTACCTATTTGATGATACATTTATAAATTTCTATTTTTGCGTACTTCTTCAACAATATTCTGATTGATTTATAATAGTTCTCGGCGTATTTAGACACTAAAAATTCGCTGATCTTATTAAACTAAGGGTGTTATCGTCAGGATTTTGGTCTAACAATAAGAATATTCATCGTGGTTATTTTATGAACGAATTTATTGACACATTTTAGTTTCAGTTCTACAATTTCACTTGATTACTCACATAATATTTTCGTTTTTCAGATTCCTAATTGACGGACATGGAAGTCGCCTAGTTCGTGGCAGTATTCGTTCAATTCTAATCTACAGGTATAAGATAATTATACATAGGGTTTTGTTCATACGTTATAAAATGAGTATCAGTCAATATGACATACCCTTGCTCAAAATATATTTTCGTAGATTGATGATAATATGTTTTACACATATTGGTAATAGTCCGGAAGATATCGTAGCTCTAAATAATTATTTAGAATTCAGATCGAGATGTTACGCTTATTTCATTGATAGAGACTTCCAGCGTGATTCTTAATTTATGATTAGTTTTCCATTTGAAAATTTGATTCTGTTTTTCTTTCGTTTTATATTTTGAGCCAACACTACAAACGCTACATACAAACTACATTCATACTACATATGTACTGTTATCTACTTTTAGTGCGTTATAATGATGATTGTAATAATGATTACAATTATTTTCCTTTTATTTGCTTCGTTTTGATATTTTTTATTTTGTATCATACTGTAAATAATGGCCCTTAGGGAGCTTAGGCTCTAGGGTCAATGAAATATAATTATCTATCTATCTATAGTACATCATTTTATGTATATCATTGTTAATGTTTTCTTCAAATGTCTTTGGTATTTGCAGATATCCTTGGCTCGGAGATGGCTGCCACGATGCAAACTTCCTGCAGCTGCTTCCGTTCCTGCCCTCTGGGCACCGGGGGAACCCGGACTCTCCCTATCCCCCTGGGGGAGTCCACCGGGTCAACGCCGGGGGTTTCCCCTGGGATAGCGCGGCCTCCCACCGCCCCCGGAGTCCCAGGGGATGTAGTCCCTGGGGGCGTAGGTCTCTATAGCTGAGACTTGCGTTTCCAGGGCCTACACTCTTCGGGGACCAAAGTCCCTGGGGAATTGTCTCCGGGGATACGGCAGTCCCAGCCGTATCTCCAGAGGCAATTACCCAGGGATTGGTCTCCGAAGAAATCCGGGAAAAGGAGGCCTCAAGCGGACGGTCGTCTTCGTGATTTCTCTAGAGATCAAAAAACCGAGCGTCCGCTTGAGGCCTCCTTTTCCCGGATTTCTTCGGAGACCAGTCCCTGGGTAATTGCCTCTGGAGATACGGCTGGGACTGCCGTATCCCCGGAGACAATTCCCCAGGGACTTTGGTCCCCGAAGAGTGTAGGCCCTGGAAACGCAAGTCTCAGCTATGGAGACCTACGCCCCCAGGGACTACATCCCCTGGGACTCCGGGGGCGGTGGGAGGCCGCGCTATCCCAGGGGAAACCCCCGGCGTTGACCCGGTGGACTCCCCCAGGGGGATAGGGAGAGTCCGGGTTCCCCCGGTGCCCAGAGGGCAGGAACAATGATGTGGTGATGGCGATGGTGATGCTTATGTGTTCTGTAATGCAAACGGACAGTTAGTGAAATAATCAATGTGAAGTAATGAATGTGTGACTTATATCATGATTTCTTGTATAACTCATTGTACGACTCAATGTACGACTCATTGTATGATTCATTGTATGACGATTAAATTATAATAAATCTGTAATAATATATCGTTGACGTGTATTATTGGTGTGTTGGATAAATAATATTATGGGGATGCGACAAAGTTGTACTGAGTGATGTGACTTTGTTGAAATGATGTTGAAGATTTTTCTTAAGGAGATGCAATTCATTTTTTTGGGACTCCTAATGAAGGATTTTATCAGGCGCTCTTGAAGGACATAAATTAATAAAGTCATACCTCTGCAAAAGAAGAAGTTGTACGTCTCATGTGTTGCAGACCCATCTCGACCGGGTCAGGATGAAAAAGACGATGTTCCGAGGGGGATATCACGCTCATTTACTAGAAAACAACAAAGTTGATTACAATTTGACAATCGATAATATTCATATCATGTTTGTATTCATGCATCAGATTAATAAATCTTTTTATAATCTACTAGCAAAAGAAATCAAGTGAATTATTGTAAAATCAACCCTAGAAATCTGGAAAAATTTTTCAGCAGCTGGTTGAGTGGAATTTTATTAGGTTCTATAGTACGGCTAATGATTGAAGACATGATCGAATCGCAATAGAAAACAGTCGCTCAAACGATTTGACAGATATTCAATTTGTGTCCCCAGAATTTACAAAATTTGAAGTTATAAAGTTAACTTCATTTTTCTTCGGGCTCAATGAGGTAATCTCATGTTATTCGAGTCCAGAAATCACAGTTCATGTGATCATATATTATCATCGTGTATCATTGTGTTAATTATTGGATTATATCATGGGGTTGCTTGAAGCTAATTTCAAGGGGTGACGTTGGGTAATTGGATTTCAATATGTGAACATTAATAATAGTTATATCTAGTTTGTATCCATAAATTAGATCAATGAATTTGTGAGGAATTTCGGAGAACAGAAAAAGTTGAGTAAATCATTCAAAAATCATATGTTAGAATTCTGAGGATTTGTTCAGAACCTGGTTGAATATATTCATAACAAGTTTCTTTTAGTAATACTAGTTGAGAACGTGATCAAAATACATTGAGAAACAACGGTCAAACTATTTAAGGGGTACTTATATAATTTTTGTAGAGGTTTCTCAAAAATGCAACCTACATAATTCAAAGCTTCTAACGTTTTCAAGAAATAAACCCTGATATACTCATATACTTATAGATCTAATGAAGCACATACTCCCAGAATTTTTCACTTTTTTTTTACGTCAATTTTGGCGAAATTACTCCCGATATATGAGGAATTGCAAATAAATATAAGGACAATGAACCGCTGACCCACATTTCGACACCCCCTTTTTAACCCTTCTACTACGGAATTTGCTCCCCTTTTCTCGGAAATCGTAGTAGAAGGGGTGAGCGTAGTAAAGCCGACAGGCTGCCGCCGCCTATTCATCAATGCATTTAAAGTGGGTGTACGAATGAAATAAATAAAGCAAAAATACCACTTCTGCGCGAAATGAGTAAATTTCAAACGCTCGTAACTTCCTGAAAAATGCACTCAGCTAAACAAAACTGGAACCAAATTCAAGCTTGAACCTTCTACTTTCAGTTGCGTCGAATCAAAAAAATCCTCATACCTTTCTCTCTCCAGGGCAAGGCTTCAAAACGATCGACCCGCGAATTCACTTTTTGAGAAAACCTTCGAACTAACGCATCAAGATTCGACTCCTAATTATCAGATTTTTATCAGCTTCAAAATGCTGTCATTTCTTCTGATACCCTTTTTATTTGTACGCGGAGCCAGGCCGGTTTTATCCACTCACAATGTTAGATAATAATTCACTGGCCAAGCAATATTGAAATTAAACGAATTTACGCATAACCTCTCTTCCGAACTGTCAAAACATTTCTAAACCGCCCAACTGACAGATTCACGAGAATGTCAACGCGCCGATTTCACGTCATCGTAACATTTGTCAAGAAAGGGATTCAAAACTTACATTGTGATTCCTCCCTGCGAATTATTGCGTCGTTTTTCACTGCTGCAAAATCCAATGGGGGTACACCGTTTAATTTCCGCCCACACTTCTTTCTTGGCTATTTTATCCGTCAACTTTTGCTATCGATAGTCTCCGTGAGCTAAGAAAAACACGAGGCGACTATTAACTGAATCGATTTCAGACGACACGCAATACTTCAATATTTCTCTCTCTCTCTCGCTCACCCTTCGCTCTATCTCCGTCGCCGCTCCGAGGATGTTGTGCCACTGCAGATGTCGTTACTGCCGATGTCGCAGCTCCAGTTGCAATGATTATACTATCGTTGCCTCGAATAAATGAATCTAACATGCTCTGTTAATCGAAATGAGCCACGATGTTTTAATTATCAATCAAATCATCAAAACCCGAATAATTCGTATTGAATTTAATCTACGATGAATCATTTATAATCCAATGACTCGAGCGAAAACAGAAAAAAAATGTAAAAAAAAAAATATACCGATCAGTTTTCAGATCTCTGTGCCATATCGTGAGCAAAGAGACCATTTTACGAAAACTGATCGGGCGAAGCTTTTTACCTTTCCAGAATATGAATAATATCGTCTACTAAGAAAACTGCAGTTATTTTGACGGCCGCCGTTGAAGTTTCTACACATGATTAAATCTAACGTTATCAGAATCTTCTGAGCAACGTTCTTTCTTTACCTACCAGCCTGCGTTACATTATATGAAATGTTCGTAAATGAATTATTTATGAACACAATGAACCGTGTCATGCATCGGATTGTGTCATACGTACCAGTTGCACATGGTTGTGAACACTTGTTAATCAAGCTGTGAGCTGCGGAGTACCAGGCATGTCACAGATCCATTCTAATCTACGTCCAGAGTCATCGTATAGATCCTCGAGGTATTCTCAAATTCTCCTGCCAATCTGTTTCTTCGAATTTCACTTACTCAAGAACAATAAATAACCACGTAGTCGTACGGTTTATTCACTGAACTTTCTTTATTTTTCATTCGTTCGATCTGTGTACTCGTTTTTTTTTTGTTCTTTCGTTGATATTTACAATGATTTTCTATTAATTTAAATTATAAATCTATCATTTTTTTGTATCATACGAGAGTTAAAGGATACAAGTATGTGTAGCTATAATACACGTGTTACGTTAGTGTCACATGATTTTACCTATAATGTTAGTTTTTTGGTTTTTTTGTTTTATTCATTCAATTTATAAACAGTCGCGTAGTTTTAGAAAATTAACGAAAAACCGATGTAGCTGCATACTTCGTTGAGATTTATCTCGATTTTCATATTCATATACAACCAATGGAAATTATTGTGGACAATAATAATTTAGTACGGCGATTTTCAAGCCGGGTGATTACACAGACTGGAATATACTGCTCGAAAAAAGTTTTTTCGTACGTTCAAAGAAATGCTGAAAAGATTGATAGAGAGAAACGAACGATCTCACCGGGATCGACCTCCTCTCTTCAAATCTGAGATGCTTTAAATTTGCATTGTTTCATTCCAAACAATTCAAACACAATATTTCTCTATACTCAGATTACACACAATATTTTACAAATAGTTTTTCATCAATTTTTGTACACGTGTGTTGTGTGCCCTTTTCTTAGAAACACTGATTTTTGTTATAATTAGGATCCGTTGACTAGTAAAGTATTGAGATTCAAGATCTTAGAATTTCTGGTTTCAACTTTATTAGTGATCGGATGAACTAAATGAGGTACAAATACTTGTTGCTCCTTCAAGGAGAAAATTGAGAGTGAATTGAGAGTGGCCGTTCCGAGGTGATCAAAACCAATATGGTGGTTTAATTTACTGTGAATTTTAGCCGGTAAATACTTCGGCGAATCAACCCTGAAGACTAAACATCCGGTCGCAATCAGCCATAGTCAATATCACTCTGTGGCGACTTACGATAAAGAAAAAATAAGCGAATAAAATAGGGGGATTATAACAAAATGATGTAACAGTTTGCCAGACTATTATATAAAATTACATATAAAGGATGTATGAAAAGGTTAATCAAAGAAAAAATGAATGAAATCAATTTTTAATCTGAGATTCAAATGTAGAGAATTTGTATATTTATTATAATATGTCAAAAAATGGTTGATTTTTCTATTCTCTCAATAAAGTGTATAAATAAAATTAAAATTAAAATCACATGCATACAATAAAAATCATTCATACAGTTTAAAATATCTTTTATAAAAATTACGCTCTACCAAAATGACTAGACTTTCAATTTTCTCTGGTTATTGGACTCAACAACAATTTTAAAGTGTACAATTTTCAACTTATCTTTATTTTATTATTGTGACCCAGCAGGTTCCGGAGTACCAAGTATTCGGTGATCAGTCGAATTAAATTGGTGATGAAATATCGTCTTGTCAGACTCAAATTTTCTTCATACTTAGTTTTCGAATTGTACGTTGAAATTATCGTAGTATAAATTGTTATATGTTGAGTTTTCTTTATTTGTTATAACTTAGAGGTGTTATTCGATATATTGTAAAATTGAAATAATTGTATAAATTGTTACGAGGAAAAATTTGTGACCGTCGGGTAGAGCGTCTTCCCGTAGAGTGAGTGTAGGCGGAAATTTTGTCACCCTCTCATCTACTCTCTCCTTCTCTAGCTTCCTTTCGTTCTCTCTTTCTTATTTGGCGCTCTATTCAAATTACGTTACATTACCCCCCCTTGATTATGATATGGCTAAATACCATTCATAATCACATCCATCCGTACTTTTTGTTCAAGTTGTTTGTATAAATAAAATCCATTCATCCCTTTAAAATTACTGTACAAATTTTTGGGTCATTAAAACCTCCGTAGATTACATAAATCATTACAATCGTCATTTGCTCCTCTTATCTCTAGGTGTTTTTCAGAATTTATACATCGTCAAATTAGTTGTCAAGTTAATTTTTTTTTTTTTTTTTTTTTATGAATAGCAGTTCGTCAAATTAGAAGAAAAACAATCTTAAATTTCTAGTCAAATTATCTTCAAGTTTCATAGTTCGCAGAATATCAGTACACGGGCAATAACTAGTGTAAGACTTGCAAAAGAAAATACGAGTTTTTTGTCTATATTATTTCATTGTTATATCGCTTTAAGCTTAATTGATTATACGTGCCTATAATTTTGTTTTTATCATCCTTGTCGCGTAATTGATACACATTTTTAGCAACAATTTTTGATATTTCATAAGGTCCTTGATATAGGTGGAAAAATTTTTTAGTGACTTTATCTAAAGCGTTTGACATTTGAGGTACTCTTAAAAGTACAAGATCGTTCACATGAAAGGTTACTTTCGAGATAGATTTTTGATTTTTTGCTCGTTTTTTACTACTAGCTTTCAAATTTTCTAATGCATTATAAATTCTCACATCATCATTTATTGGAACTGTCTCTGGGAATATGATTAATTCTTGTATTTTGAATTTTGGACTTTTGTTAAAGTGTATTTCATACGGAGTATACCCAGTACTATGGTGTGTTGTTAAATTCAGTATTTCTTCTATTTGTTTTACATATTTAGCCCATTTTGTATGTTTCTCTGAACAATAAGTTCTAAAAAATCTCCCGAGTTCACGCATATATCTTTCTGTTGGATTAGATTGCGGGTGTCTAATAGATGAATAAATCACTTTTACGTTTTCGTTGTTTAACGTTTCTTTCCATGTCTTAGCAGTGAATTGAGAGCCATTGTCAGATAATATTGCAGCTGGTTTGCCAAGTCTTGGAAAATAATCTTTTATCAATTTAATTAAACTAATTCGCGTGGTTGCTTTTTTTATTGGATAAAGAGAGACGTGCTTTGAGAATGCATCCATTACTACTAATAGATACTGAACGCCTCCTGTTGATATTGGAAGTGGTCCATAAAAATCTAACGTTACAAGTTCTGATGGTTTAGAAGGAATAATTGTTTGATATTCACCCTCCATACATACGTTGTTATATTTTATTCGTTGACATAAGTCACAATTGCGGATAACTTTTTTAATATCCTTGCTCATCCCTTTCCAAAAATATAGTTGTTCAAAATATTTAGTTGTTTTATGTATACCTATGTGAGCTAATTCTTCATGAACGGTTTTTATCAAATCTTTTCCCATGTTACTCGGAATAACTAAACGCCAGCATATTTGATTATTCATTTTTTGAAATAAAACGTCATTGTGTAATTTAAAATTTTTTACAAATTTCTCCTTCTACTAACATTGTTCGAATTTTTGCTATTTCTGGATCTAACTTTTGCAGGTTTTTTATTTTTTGTAATTGTGCTCTCAAAGGTTGTTCTGCAAAAATATTAAATACTTTATTCAATTCAGTTTTTTCGGAGTTTACGTCGTTAAGTACTGTACAAGTGATTGATAAAATCATTAATTCGTCTGAATCTACTTTTTGGTTTGAATTTGGAAAATTGCGACTGTAAAAATCTGCGACTATGTTTTCTTTACCTGGACAGTATTGTATAGTAAACGAATATTGTTGCAATAGAAGGTTCCATCTTAATGAACGACAATTATAATATGAACTCGACATAAGAAATGTTAAAGCTTTGTGGTCTGTGTACACGAAAAAATTAGTACCGTAAATGTAAGTTCTGAATTTAATTATGGCATAAACAAGTGCTAATAGTTCAATTTCGGTTGTTGTATAGTTACTTTCACATTTACTCAAACCTCGACTAACTATAGAAACTATTCTTTGATCATTGTCTTCATCATATTGATACAAAATACCACTAATCCCCAAATTACTAGCATCAGTTTGAATGTAAAAAGGTTGATCAGCAATATAATGACACAAAAATACAGAATCTATGAAGCTTTGTTTGATGTCCTCAAGAGCTTTTTGGTGGATTTCCGTCCATCTCCACGGATTTTTTTCACAAAGTAATTCCCGAAATGGATACATTAACTGTGCATGATTCAAACTGAATTTTCTATAAAAATTACAAGACCCAAAAAATTTTGTAAATTGTTTCGATCTGTGGGAGTTTTATAATCAAGTATAGCTTTGATTTTTTCAGGATCAGGTTGGATTCCTTCTTTATTAACTACGATGCCTAAAAATTTTACTTGTTCTCGACAAAACAAAGATTTTTCGAACTTTAAACGAAAATTGTAATGAATTAGCCTTTTGAACACTAAAGATAAATGATTTAAATGATCCTCAAAGGTGTGTGAAGTTATCATTAGATCGTCCACATAAGAAGTTAAAAAGGAATTCATATAATCGCCTAACGCCATGTTCATCGCACGAATGAACCCACTACTTGCTGTTTTCAATCCAAAAGGTATACGACAAAATTGATACAGTGATGTTCCATGCAAAAATGCAGTGTACGGTCTTGATTCTTTATCTAGAGGTATTTGCCAATAGCCATTTGTCAAGTCAGTTGTACTCATGTATTTCACTCCATTATATTTTTGTAAAATTTCATCCATTCTTGGAGGTGATTCGTTATCTGACTCTATGAATTTATTCAATTGTCTAGCATCCAAACATACACGTACTTTAATTTTATTATCTTTTGTTTTTATTACAATGCGTAAAGGATTTACGTATGGACTTTGAGATCTTTCTATTATACCCTCCTTAAGCATGTTTTGAATTTCCTGATCTACTTCATTTTGATATTTTATTGGTATTGGGTATGTCTTTCGTATAAAAGGCTTGTCAGTATTTAGTTTGATTTTATACGTATATAAGTTCGTGCATCCTGGTGATTTTGAGAAAACTTCACGATGTTCAAATAGCACATTTAGTAAAGCTGATTTTTGGTTTTCATCTATGGTCGTGAGCTCGCGCACGGATGATTGAATTTCCATATAAAAGTTGTGGTCCTCAGCACTGAGATTTTCTATCCAAGTTTCGCTACAAATTTTTGAATAATCTCCGATCTTATTCTGATTTGTTTCGTTAGAAGTTGTTCTTTCTACAATAGTTTTTTCATTACAATCGATATTTATCAAATTATCATTCTGATCACAAGAAATGATATTCACATTTAAATTTTCATCACAAATAATAAATTCAGAATCAGTATTATCATTTTCCAACAAGTTTTCAATTTTATAATCTTTTTCATTAAATTTAATATTCTCTTCAAACAAATTATTCAAATCATTTTCTTCTACTACTAACCCTACTTCAATCTTTTGTAAACTATTCATTCTTTGTAAATCTTCATTGCTTGAAGACCCAAACTCATCCATGAACTTTCCATCAAACGACACATATGCTGAATCCAGCCATCTGTCTTTAATACCAATCTTTTGTTTTCTGTAGCTAATGTCTACGTCATTTTTCATTAGCCAATCTGTACCTAAAATAATATCTACATTCATGTTCGGTAGAATTAACAAAACTGTCTCTATGTCCAAGTCTTGTATACGAAAGTTAAGAAAAATTTGTCGCATTATATTCGTCTGTTTTTTTCCAATAGCACCTAGAATTTTTACGTTTGAAACTGGTAACTCGTGTATATCAAATTTGTTTTTTAATTGCAAATATAATTGCTGTGAAATACATGTTACTTGACTGCCTGTATCTACACATGCGGATACAATTTCTTCGTGTATTTTACACAAAATCATTGGACTATGAGCTTGTTTATTAAATTTCGGTGTCAAAACACGTTTCTCTCCCTCCAATATTTTTACTTCTAGATCCTGTACAAAATCAACAAAATCCGAACTCGATGACGGATCTGTATTCAGCGAGTCGGTTACTAGTTTAAATTTTGAACTTGGTTTACTCTCTGACCATTATAATTATTATTTACATTTTGCTGCGCAGAAAAACCTGGTGGTGGGACGTAAATATTAGGCATTACGAAGTTCGAACTATTGTTTTGATTAAATCTATTGTAATTCTGCGGTTCTTGTTGACTGTTTGTATATTGATTATATCTAACGTTCGATTGTCTGTTATTGTAAGACTGTTGAGAATTTGATTGGTTACTCTTTTTTTCTAGTTCTTTCTCTTCGTATATTAAATCTAGATCAGATAAAGTTTGCAAAATAATATCAGACTCTTTAATTCCTGCTAATTTTTTCCTAACACTTATTGGCAATTGACTAATTATAAGTGAATTTATCTCCCATTCTCCAGCGTGCTTCATTATGACTTTAGCTTCGGTAGATTTTTTTAGAAAATATGTGCGCAAAGAACCATCTTGGCTACTGAATCTACTGTTATTCCATTTTCTCCTGAGTTTAATTTGTTGATCGACTGAATAAAATTGTAACTTGAAATCTCTCTCAAAAATCTCAAAATTTTCAAACGTACTTCTCGAATTTTCAAACCATGCTTTCGCACGTCCTTTAAGCGCTGTTCCAATAACTGATAATTTCAAATCATCTGGTACAAATTTAAGTCGAAAATAATCTTTCATATCACGTAAAAAATCAAATGGATTATCATCTTTTTCTTCTTGAAAAGTTGGTACACTAATATCAATCGAAAAATTGTTACTCAAAATCTGTATCGGTCTATTGTCAACTGGTACGTTACTTGCGTTCGATCGAGCTAAAGTATTTTCCATGTGAAGCGTTAATTCTCGTACTTTCGTTTGCATGTCCTCCAACTGTTGTTTGACATTCTGAATGTCCCCCTGCTGACCCTGTTGTGTTCCTTCAGCCATCTTTGTGTTTTTATGAAAAACTCTCCGTATACCAGTTTTTCTTGCCGGTGTACTGATTTTCTTTGTCGCTCCTACTTTTGACCTAGTAAGCATCAAATTGCATTAGAGTTTGTCATAAATTGATTAATAATACACAATATATTCTTACAAATATAACAATATAAATTTTTCAAGTTAAGGTTTTAATAATATTTTTCAATTTAAATAAATGGATTCTCTTTGTTCGGGCGCCATTTGTAACAGTTTGCCAGACTATTATATAAAATTACATATAAAGGATGTATGAAAAGGTTAATCAAAGAAAAAATGAATGAAATCAATTTTTAATCTGAGATTCAAATGTAGAGAATTTGTATATTTATTATAATATGTCAAAAAATGGTTGATTTTTCTATTCTCTCAATAAAGTGTATAAATAAAATTAAAATTAAAATCACATGCATACAATAAAAATCATTCATACAGTTTAAAATATCTTTTATAAAAATTACGCTCTACCAAAATGACTAGACTTTCAATTTTCTCTGGTTATTGGACTCAACAACAATTTTAAAGTGTACAATTTTCAACTTATCTTTATTTTATTATTGTGACCCAGCAGGTTCCGGAGTACCAAGTATTCGGTGATCAGTCGAATTAAATTGGTGATGAAATATCGTCTTGTCAGACTCAAATTTTCTTCATACTTAGTTTTCGAATTGTACGTTGAAATTATCGTAGTATAAATTGTTATATGTTGAGTTTTCTTTATTTGTTATAACTTAGAGGTGTTATTCGATATATTGTAAAATTGAAATAATTGTATAAATTGTTACGAGGAAAAATTTGTGACCGTCGGGTAGAGCGTCTTCCCGTAGAGTGAGTGTAGGCGGAAATTTTGTCACCCTCTCATCTACTCTCTCCTTCTCTAGCTTCCTTTCGTTCTCTCTTTCTTATTTGGCGCTCTATTCAAATTACGTTACAAGTTTCGCTGTCAAAATTGCTGTTCGGACCGAAGGTGTGGGTACAAGCGCACCTGAGTCATGAAGAATTGTTATGACCAACTGATTTTTCAGGTGCAATTCGGTTCTGTATCTCATTCGTTCGATTAATGATTATTTTTTTTTTTTCCTTGTAACGAACATTAGATGATAAAACACGTGTCCTTCTCGAGAAGATAGCCGGGGATTCTTACTCCGATTACATCAACGCCAATTACATACGGGTGAGTCTTTCTTCTCCAATATCTCGTAGCTGGTAAAGTAAGTCAAACACGTACTGAGCCGCATTCGCATCACAGGGGTATCGACAAGTGCCGGCATACATCGCTACGCAAGGACCAACTCCCAACACGATCGGCGATTTTTGGAGGATGGTTTGGCAGGAAAAAACAACTCTAATTTGCATGGTGACGAATCTCATGAAAGATGAAGAGGTAAGTGGATGAAAATACTGTGACTCACAATCAGCTCTATCGCGTAAGCATCCAGCCTGAGTTGGGCAAAGACCTCCGAAAGCTCAAGCCGAGCTGCAAAATAAACGTTGATCATCAAAACTGAGATCTAAACTGTTTTTGAACTCGAAAAAATCTATTCATCAAAAATATAATAGGGTTTAATCAAAAATTTTTTCGTTTCGGAAACTGGTGAAGAGTTGAATAAACTGTTCTGCAATGGTACACCAGCGTTTCGAAACTGATAGGTGAAAAATATTCCCAAAATAATATTTTTGCACGTGAAACTTGCATCTTTGAAATTCATTCTGCAGCTTGGAATCAGTCTTGACTTCGACTAGAATAGAGACCCGGAAAATCTAGTACTTGCAGATACGACATTATCCTCAATCTGGAACTCCAATTTTTTTGTGGACTGAAAAAATGCAATCGTTCGCGGCAAAGCAATATGCAACGAGGATAATCCCCCAATCCCCATTGTTTGTCAACTCACTGCTATCATTCTAGCGTTGAGGAGGAAGTTGACATGATGAATCGCGATTGATGGTCTTTCTGAAAACTTGATTTCACTTCATCAATGGGACCCCCAGTGGCAATTACGAATCCCGAAGTAGATTCGTTGTATTCGGGTCTTTTGAAAAATATCCCAATGCCGTCGTTGATTATGGGACGTTGGTGTACAATCACTTTCGGACTCAAAGTCGAACGCTTCTGAGGTTTTCAAGGGAGAAACGCACCGTTCTTTAAAAATGATGAAAGTTCAACTTGAAATGACAGTCGAATCGGTAATTGGGAAGAAATCGGATCATACCACTTCATGTCGCTTCCAGAATTCCAGAATTATTGTTTCGAACCTTCTTCTATTTTTTATGGTATCGCGGAGATATTTCAGACGAAAAAGTAGACTTTCTTTCATACGAGTAATTATTTGTGTGAGAAACCCTCATTTTGCTTTCGATTACTCGACAATATTTGCAACTCCACAGGTACTTTGTGAGCAATACTGGCCAGAAGTTCAAAAAAGTTCAAAGTACGAATTCATCGTCGTCCTGAATGCGGGGGAGGTGGAGTTTGATAATTGCGTTCTGAGGACCTTCCACCTACAGTGTGGCGATGAAACGCGTGAGGTACGTCTTGCGAAATCTGAGCTCATGATGAAAAAACTCGAAAAAAGAACGGACGATCGGCAGTTTCCCGTTGTAGGTGACACACCTCCATTACACGGGTTCATGGCCGAGCAGGGGTTCGCTGACTTATTCTTCTTCTCTGGTGACGTACCTCAAGAAGCTGCTGGCCATTCCTTCGGGAGATGGCCTCGTAGTCGTCCACGGCAGTCTGGGCGTCGGTCGAACTGGAGTCATCATTTTATGTGACATATGCTTACGGCGAGCTCTTCATGACAAGGTAATCCGATAGTTATGTCACAAAACACCTTAGCTTTGGTCATTTTGATGGCGGGTTTACCGTATCGTAAGAGTTGCGTCTTTTCGTGGAAGTCGAAGAACGCTTAGGAAAAAAGTCAAATCACGTCCGATTTACGTATAAATGTTTCTTCGAGTATCTGATGTAGTACTTCAAAAGACAGGCCATGAATAACTAGTGCGCGAATTGATATTGAAAATACTCCAGCGTCCAGCCTTATCTCTCACTTAACTACGGACGTACCGTACATGCGGACAGTGTCCATCTTTATCGAGTACTGTTAGGTACAACAAACAGTTGCCAAGCGTGAAGTTCACGATATTTTATCGTCGAAACGTTCTTTTGAAAGAGGCTAGAGAATAAATTTCGATTTTTTCAGATATGCAACGTCCCAGCGACGACGATCAGAATGCGTGAAGATCGGGGCAATATGGTGAAAAATGAGCATTACTATCTACTGGCTCATGCCCTCATTTCGGGATGTCTGCTCTCCGAAGAATCCCAAGTTGCGGACTACACTGAAATTCTATACTGAACTCATCGACACCTTATGCGGTTGGCTGCAAGTTGTATAAATCAAACGTTTCCGCGAGTTATCGCACTGGAGATCTATAACTCACTGGAGTAGATTAAGCTTCACGATACAATTAGACCACAAAAAAACAATGACATACACAAAACGTATTTGTGAGATAATTGATAAATTCTGATGAGTCGAAATTGATGATAACACGCATCTCCAAAATCAAAGTTCAATGTGGGAGTCTCGCAATAGGCTGATGTGGATGTCAAAGCGACGAGTCTTGATCGCATAAGAATCGATCAAAATTCACAAAACTCGCGAATCCTATTACGTGAAAAAAATGAGATACTCGATTAAAATTTTGTTTGTGTTTATCCAGTATCTCACTGTAGCATATTCGCATATCTTTACAACCAACAGAGCTGGATTCATACATATTTGACTCATCTCAGAAGATATTGACCATCACAACTGAATACTGATCTGGAGGAATTTGTCTCGACATCGGTTAGGACTTTTATCTCATCATTAGATCGTTTCTGCTTGAAAGATTGGCATCAGCATATGCACGAGGGTAAATTTCGATATTTTTTTAGAGGAAAGCACAATTTTGCACGCTTTCGCACCCCAGGGCGCGGGGTGGGGGGTGGCGAAGCCAAGTGTTCATGGATTCGAAAAGATCCTTGTTATGCATCCTGAAATGAACCATTTTCACCAAACTTTGTTCGCCCTCTGTTTTTCCAGAGTAGACTCACCTACTGACTGGACTAATAGTAACCAGTCGTTGAACCTATACGAAAGATATGAAATTTCTAGAAACGAAGAAGAAGAGTATCAAAAATCTGAGAATGTACCTTGATTTTTACGCCGGTATAAAGTTGTACTATCCAAACTAGCGAAAGTTTGGATAACGGAATAATAATATTGTGGTAACGAAAAATAAATTTGAAACATTGACGACCGTTTATCTTCACTCATTAGAATTCAGAAACTCTTACCCTTTACGTATTGTTACTTTTTTATATCGTTATATTAACTCTGGAACTGCCGGAACTCCCGCTACGGGATGGCTCTCACGCGTGCCTCAGGCGTCAACTCTAATGAATTTTTGGAATTCAAAAAGAAGAAGAAGAAGAAGCTGTGTGAGGCAACATCCTTCGTTTCGTTTTGTAATAACATCACGATTTTTTTTTTCTGGTCTGATTTTTTCTTCCACAATTAATTGTATTTGAAACGAATGTTGAAAACACGTATATGATATATAACAATCGGGGATTCTGTTTTCTATACTTAATAATTGAACGTTTTCAACCGCAAACACGATTCTGTATAATCATATATGTACTGATTTTTGTGTTACTCATAAACGTACTGATAACATAAATATATTGAACTATATCTATGGCCTTAGTTTTTTCTCAGAATCTGTACTCAAAATTTACAATTTTTTTTTGTGATTCTTCCACAGTATTCTTATTTATTCGGATCTCGGGAATTCAAATCTGCAAGTTTAATTATTTCATCTATACAATTGAATAGGTTGTCGCTAATTTATCGCTCTAAAATAATGGAAGAACAAAAGGCGGAAATACTTGACTGATTAACAGAGTCTCATATTCTCATACTTATTGATAATATTCTCGATCTCGGAATAGTTTTATGCGTGTTTGAATTGCAGCGGCGACATCAGCAGCGACAGCGCTGGCAGCGCGCAGATCCTGAAGGAGAAAGAGACCGCGATAAAGGGCGAGAGCGTCAGTTTGCGGCGTTGCGGCTGCAGGGTAAGATCAGTTCGTAATTGCTATTGCGCCACGGTTTTTTTCTTCATTCAAGTTTCTCCGATCGCGTTCTAACAGAGTAAGAAATAAAATCTTTCAAGCATTGAGTTTAGTTTCCAGTTTTATTTGAATAATAGCTCGGGAAGACGTGTTAAGTTCAATCTACATATATCCAATTAGTATAACTAGATAATCAGCAGCTATAGGAAAACCTCTTATATCTTTGGAAATTTCGTGAATTCCGTAGATCAGACATTTTTTCATAAGCACTGACAAGCCGTGTTCTTACCTTTTTTTTCAATGGTTCCGATCGGTCTTCTACTCGTAGAATTTTGGGCGAAGCTGATGTCGCTTCGACGCAGAATTTTTATAGAATTCGAATAATTATTAGAATCGTTGGTAGGCAAAAATGAGATTCCTTCGCCAGGACTACAACGATTGATCGTTCACATATGCATTCCTTATGTTTCGAATTGAAAGAGTAGGTGTTCAATTTTGGGCTAGAAAAATATCTTTCGTGCAACTTCACCTATTTAATTATACATTTATGAATTTCTATTTTTGCGTACTTTTTCAACAATATTCCGATTGATTTTGGAATAGTTTTCAGCATATTTAGACACCAAAAATTCGCTGATCTTATTAAACTAAGAATGTTATCGTCAGGATTGTGGTCTAACAATAAGAATATTCATCGTGGTTATTTTATGAACGAATTTATCGACACATTTTAGTTTCAGTTTTACAATTTCACTTCATTACTTACATAATATTTTTGTTTTTCAGATTCCTAATTGACGGACATGGAAGTCGCCTAGTTCTTGGCAGTATTCGTTCAATTCTAATCTACAGGTATGAAATAGTTATACATAGGGTTTTGTTCATGCGTTGTAAAATAAGTATCAGTCAATATAACATACCCTTGCTCAAAATATATTTTCGTATATTCGATATAATATGTTTTACACATATTAGTAATAGTCCGGAAGATATCGTAGCTCTAAATAATTATTTAAAATTTAGATCGAGATGTTACGCTTATTTCATTGATAGAGACTTCCAGCGTGATTCTTAATTTATGATTAGTTTTCCATTTGAAAATTTGTTTCTGTTTTTTCTATCGTTTTATATTTTGAGCCAAGACTACATACACTACATACAAACTACATTCATACTACATATGTACTGTTATCTACTTTTAGTGCGTTATAATGATGATTGTAATAATGATTACAATTATTTTCCTTTTATTTGCTTCATTTTAATATTTTTTATTTTGTATTATACTGTAATTAATGGCCCTTAGGGAGCTTAGGCTCCAGGGTCAATGAAATATAATTATCTATCTATCTAGAGTATATCATTTTATGTATATCATTGTTAATGTTTTCTTCAAATGTCTTGGGTATTTGCAGATATCCTTGGCTCGGAGATGGCTGCCACGACGCAACTTTCTGCAGCTGCTTCCGTTCCTGCCCTCTGGGCACCGGGGGAACCCGGACTCTCCCTATCCCCCTGGGGGAGTCCACCGGGTCAACGCCGGGGGTTTCCCCTGGGATAGCGCGGCCTCCCACCGCCCCCGGAGTCCCAGGGGATGTAGTCCCTGGGGGCGTAAGTCTCCATAGCTAAGACTTGCGTTTCCAGGGCCTACACTCTTCGGGGACCAAAGTCCCTGGGGACTTGTCTCCGGGGATACGGCAGTCCCAGCCGTATCTCCAGAGGCAATTACCCAGGGATTGGTCTCCGAAGAAATCCGGGAAAAGGAGGCCTCAAGCGGACGGTCGTCTTCGTGATTTCTCTAGAGATCAAAAAACAGAGCGTCCGCTTGAGGCCTCCTTTTCCCGGATTTCTTCGGAGACCAATCCCTGGGTAATTGCCTCTGGAGATAATCCCCGGAGACAATTCCCCAGGGACTTTGGTCCCCGAAGAGTGTAGGCCCTGGAAACGCAAGTCTCAGCTATGGAGACCTACGCCCCCAGGGACTACATCCCCTGGGACTCCGGGGGCGGTGGGAGGCCGCGCTATCCCAGGGGAAACCCCCGGCGTTGACCCGGTGGACTCCCCCAGGGGGATAGGGAGAGTCCGGGTTCCCCCGGTGCCCAGAGGGCAGGAACAATGATGTGGTGATGGCGATGGTGATGCTAATGTGTTCTGTAATGCAAACAGACGGTCAGCGAAATAATTAATGTGGGGTAATGAATGTGTGACTTATAATATGATTTCTTGTTTCACTCATTGTACGACTCAATGTACGACTCATTGTATGATTCATTGTATGACGATTAAATTATAATAAATCTGTAATAATATATCGTTGACGTGTATTATTGGTGTGTTGGATAAATAATATTATGGGGATGCAATAAAGTTATACTGAGTGATGTGACTTTGTTGAAATGATGTTGAAGATTTTTTTTGAGGAGATGCAATTCATATTTTTGGGAATCCTAATGAAGGATTTTATTAGGCGCTCTTGAAGGACATAAATTAATAAAGTCATACCTCTGCAAAAGAAGAAGTTGTACGTCTCATGTGTTGCAGATCCATCTCGACCGGGTCAGGATGAAAAAGACGATGTTCCGAGGGGGATATCACGCAATGCTTATTCACTAGAAAAGAACAAAGTTGATCACAATTTGACAATCGATAATATTCATATCATGTTTTTATTTATGCATCAGAATAATAAATTTTTTCATAATCTACTAGCAAAAGAAATTAAGTGAATTATTGTAAAATCATCCCTAGAAATTCGGAGAAATTTTCCAGATGCTGGTTGAGTGTAATTTTAATATGTTCTTTAGTACGGCTAATGATTGAAGACATGATCGAATCACAATAGGAAACAGTCGCTCAAACGATTTGACAGATATTCAATTTGTGTCCCCAGAATTTACAAAAATTGAAGTTATAAAGTTAACTTCATTTTTCTTCGGGATCAATGAGGTAATCTCATGTTATTCGAGTCCAGAAATCACAGTTTATGTGTTCATATATTATCATCGTGTATCATTCTGTTAAATATTGGATTATATCATGGGGGTGCTTGAAGCTAATTTCAAGGGGTGACGTTGGGTAATCGGATTTCGAGACGTGAACATCAATAATAGTTTCGGATTTGTTCCGAACCTGGTTGAATATATTTATAAGAAGTTTCTTTTAGTAATACCAGTTAAGAACGTGATCAAAATACATTGAGAAACAACGCTCAAACTATTTAAGGGGTACTTTTATAGTTTTTCTAGAGGTTTCTCAAAAATGCAACCTACATAATTCAAAGCTTACAACGTTCTCAAGAAATACACCCTGATATACTCATATACTTATAGATCTAATGAAGCACATACTCCCAGAATTTTTTTTTTTTTTTTTACGTCAATTTTGGCGAAAATACACCCGATATATGAGGAATTGCAAATAAATATAAGGCCAATGAACCGCTGACCCACATTTCGATACCCCCTTCTTAACCCTTCTACTACGGAATTCCGACCCCCCAATTCTTAACTCTTCTACTACGGAATTCGCTCCCCTTTTCTCGGAAATCGTAGTAGAAGGGGTGAGCGTAGTAAAGCCGACAGGCTGCCGCCGCCTATTCATCAATGCATTTAAAGTGGGGGTACGAATGAAAGAAATAATGCAAAAATACCACTTCTGCGCGAAATGAGTAAATTTCAAACGCTCGTAACTTTCTGAAAAATGTACTTAGCCAAACAAAACTGGAACCAAATTAAAGCTTGAACCTTCTACTTTCAGTAACGTCAAATTGAAAAAATCCTTATACCTTTCTTCCTCCAGGGCAAGGCTTCAAAACGATCGACACGCGAATTCACTTTTTAAGAAAACCTTCGAACTAACGCATCAAGATTCGACTCCGAATTATTAGATTTTTATCAGCTTCCAAATGCTGTCATTTCTTCTGATACTCTTTTTATTTTTACGCGGAGCCAGGCCGGTTTTATCCACTCACAATGTTATGTAATAATTCACTGGCCAAGCAATATTGAAATTAAACGAATTTACGCATAACCTTCCCTCCGAACTGTCAAAACATTTCTAAACCGCACAACTGACAGATTCACGAGAATGTCAACGCGCCGATTTCACGTCATCGTAACATTTGTCAAGAAAGGGATTCAAAACTTACATTGTGATTCCTCCCTGCGAATTATTGCGTCGTTTTTTACTGCTGCAAAATCCAATGGGGGTACACCGTCTAATTTCCGCCCACACTTCTTTCTTGGCTATTTTATCCGTCAACTTTTGCTATCGATAGTCTCCGGGAGCTAAGAAAAACACGAGGCTACTATTAACTGAATCGATTGTAGACGAGACGCAATACTTCAATATCGCTCTCTCTCTCTCGCTCACCCTTCGCTCTATCTCCGTCGCCGCTCCGAGGATGTTGTGCTACTGCAGATTAAGATGTCGTTACTGCCGATGTCGCAGCTCCAGTTGCAATGATTATACTATCGTTGCCTCGAATAAATGAATCTCACATGCTCTGTTAATCGAAATGAGCCACGATGTTTTGATTATCAATCAAATTATCAAAACCCTAATAATTCGTATTGAATTTAATTTACGATAAATCATTTATAATCCAATGACTCGAGCGAAAACAGAAAAAAAATGTAAAAAAAAAAATATGCCGATCAGTTTCCAGATCTCTGTACCATATCGTGAGCAAAGAGACCATTTTACGAAAACTGATCGGGCGAAGCTTTTTACCTTTTCAGAATATGAATGATATCGTGTACTAAGAAAACTGCAGTTATTTTGAAGGCCGCCGTTGAAGTTTCCACACATGATTAAATCTAACGTTATCAGAATCTTCTGAGCAACGTTCTTTCTTCACCTACCAGCCTGCGTTACATTATATGAAATAATCGTAAATGAATTATTTATGAACACAATGAACCGTGTCATGCATCGGATTGTGTCATACGTACCAGTTGCACATGGGTGTGAACACTTGTAAATCAAGCTGTGAGCTGCGGAGTACCAGGCATGTCACAGACCCATTCTAATCTACGTCCAGAGTCATCGTATAGATCCTCGAGATTTTCTCAAATTTTCCTTCTAATCTATTTCTACGAATTCCACTTACTCAAAAATAATAAATAACCACATAGTCGTACGGTATATTCACCCAATTTTCTTCATGTTTCATCCGTTATGTTTGAGTACTCGGTTTTTTTTTGTCCTCTCGTTGATATTTACAATGATTTTCTATTGATTTGAATTATAATTCTATTATTTTTTCGTATTATACGAGAGTTAAAGGATACAAGTATGTGTAGCTATAATACACGTGTTACGTTAGTGTCACATGATATTACTTATAATGTTAGTTTTTTGGTTTTTTTGTTTCATTTATTCAATTTATAAACAGTCGCGTAGCTTTGGAAGTTTTACGAAAAATCGAAGTAGCTGCATACTTCGTTGAGATATATCTCGATTTTCAAAGTCATATACAACCCATGGAGATTGTGGACAGAAATAATTTAGTACAGCAATTTTCAAGCCGGGTGATTACAAAGAATGGAATACACCGCTCGAAAAAAGTTTTTTTGCACGCTCAAAGAAATGCTGAAAAGATCGACAGAAAGAACCGAACGATCTCACCGGGATCGAGATATTCTTTTCAAATCTAAGATGCTTTAAATTTACATTGTTTTTTACAAATTTATTGTGAAATTAAAAACTGGTCAAATTTCATGGAAAGATGTGAGATTGTCGAATTTATAATATATATATATATTCATCAGAAGTATTCGTGTTCGTTACGCAGAACTGTGTAAGCACCTGCTATTAGGCTGAAGCCTAGGCACTGAGAGAGATGGGCGATCGGGTTTCGGCGAAGAGTACCGAGGATTTGCGAAGGTCCGAAAAGACCGATAAACTATAAATGTGAAGCCCTTCTCCCTGGGCCGTCGTAGAGGCAACACCACAATTAGCAGATAAGTCATTCCGTCATAACCATATAGACGTTTATTATAAGACTTTGTTGACGAGCCAGGGAGATTGAGCCCTTTTCACGACTGCACCTAAGCGTTGCCCCATGCATTTGATCGCATATTCTATCCTTGTACCTGATTCATTTTAAGAGCCTGTTTTTAATGCTAATTATCGCTCATATCATCTCTCTGTTATAATATTTTTATTTATACATGGTCTTTTTGCCAATCGTTTTTATCTTGTCTTGTATCTTTACATACTTCACCGTTAATTTATTATTACGTGTTTTGTTTCGTCCCATTATTATGTACCCAATGGATATGTGATCTGGTGGCGTCTCACTATTTTATTCAATAATCAAGCAATGTACCATCAAGAGGACCGAAGCAATTTCACATTTTGTATATAGTGAGCGTCCGGCAAATCAGTGTTTTCATTATAGACCAATACAAGCATATAACGAGCAAATTTATTCATATATATGAGGAGTTATAGTAAATATACATAATAAAACTCATAACTGCGTAGGAAGAGCGTCCTGCAATCAATTTCGCAAATACTTCGATTTTTGGCTCGAAAAAACACCAAGCCTATAGTCTTAGTTTGTTTCTCAAAATCTGAGAGGAGAATCTACATTTTTTTCATCGACTTTCCTATGATATTCTCATGTGTTTCGATCTCAGGAATATGAATCTGCGAGCAAAATTAATTTGTTCATGAAACTGACGAAGTTATCGCCAGTTCACCGCTCCAAAAAGTGAAAATGAATCTGAGGAGTAAATGTACATTTTTTTTGCTCGACATTCCTATGATATTCTCATGCATTTTGATCTCAGGAATCTGAATATGCACGCCAAATTGAGTTACCGATGAAATTGATCAAGTTAACGCCAATTTATCGATCTGAAAAGTGAAAAATCAAGGATATCTCGCTGGGATTCGATTCTAGAATTATTTGATCGACGTATTCGTGTTCCTCGCGCAAAACTACGTAGGAAAAGCATTTCGAAATAATTTCCGCAAATACTTCATATTTTGCCACGAAAAAACACCAAGCCTACAGTCTTTGCATATGGACATATCGACTGATAATATCAATAATTTCAGGCTTCGGGTTTTCGCGGTTCACGAATTATAAACAATCTGGTACGTTTATTGTTATCGATCGGTATACAATTTTTCTATAGTTATCAATCATACACAATTTTTATATACAATATTTATATATATAACTGATAACTCTCATGATCAACGAATCGAACAAGGTTGGACCCTACGTAACCTTCTTCGTTGTTTAATTTGAATTACAAATAAAATATAGTGTAATGCGCAAATTTGGCTGACGATATCTATAAGATAGAAGAAATATAAGAGATGCGTGATAATTAATTTCACAATTAACGAGGAATAGTATCGCACATTAAATGAACGTACAAAGTTTCTTTCATTTGTTTTCCTTCTTTCAATTATCATTATTACGCGGGTCGATAAAATGATAATAATAATTTTCATCAATTGAAATCGATGCAGTTCTTTTTTCGGCACATTATTATATTATATATGAAATCGCACCTCCTACATAGACATGATTTTCATATTTACATTATTTACAATAATCCTGTCAAAAAATTTATCGTACACGCATCGATCTGTTCATATAGATATATAAATTTCAATTGATCAATTATTCGAACAGACATACGTATATATATAATAAATATTTGACAATAAAAATTCTTTCAACAATTATAATAATAAGTTCAATAATTATTTCAATAATTAATTAATTAGTTTTTCATGAATATATAAAATATTCTACGGAGGCAGTTAAAAATAGGATAGACGGTAAATCGATCATTTCAATTTATATAGATATATCATGCACAATGATATTTTTATAATAAATATTCGATAACAAACAATCTGGACAAATATATTGAGCATTAGTGGTAATTAATCGTCGCAAAAATCTTAGACACGTTAAGTTTATATATTTTTCCTTCATTCATTCATTAATCCTTTATTCTGAATCCACTTTTTGAAAATGCATATATATACCTATTGTATTAATTATTTCTCATATATTATATATTTCATTTACCGTATTATTATAAACAATTGACTATTTATTCATTTTTTCTTTCATTTGACTTTTATTTACTTTTCATTTAATATACTCGGCTATAATTATCTATCGATAACTTTTGTGACGCGACTACTTTTACACCTATAACATGTATTCATCAAATCCTTTAATTACATTATTATTATTATTATCATTATTATTACTATTATTATTATTATTATTATCATTATTATTACTATTATTATTATTATTTTTATTGTTGTTCTAGTTATTGTTATTATTATTCTCTTAGAATTATTTTCTACATGTAGTTATTAAAATCGCGGAACTTCCTCGTTTGTTTCGATGAGGGTAGTATCAAGATTCGCAGCAGCGAATCGCCGCCAACTACCGTAGGCAGGCGAGCGCCAGCCAGCAATCTTTTCTCGAGCCAACTCGTCATGCTTGGAACGGGGGTATTTTTTCTCGCAAACGGCTAGAAATTTCGTGAAAAAGTTCATACAAAAATTATTCGTTATCACTGTACGAGAATTCACAAAAAACCGGAACGAAATCGGTCCAGCGGTTCCGGAGTTATGGGGGTTCAAAGTTGATAAAAATCACAATCTTCTTCTTCTTCTTCGACTTCTTCTTCTTCTCCTTCGCAGACCATTTTTTTATTGAATTATAACACATATTTTTATATTTAGGGTTAATTGTGGGAGTTTCAGCCGATGTAGATTTCTAACCGACAAGTATTTTTCGAATCAGGAGTCATCAAAGTTCACTAGATTTGCAAGTGTCGGCAAGTGAAAACAATTAGATATTCGATTAAATTACTCGTTTGTGCTTATGACGTATTTCGCTGTAGCATATTCGCATATTTCCACGACCAACTGAACAGGATTCATGCATGAGTGACTGTTAAAAGATATTGACCATCACTACTGAATACCGATCCAGAAGAATTTGTCTTAACATCGGCTCGGACTTTCGATTCACTTTCATTCCTAACCTAACCGTTGACCAAAATTCAGCGTATCGGGACCTCTTTCTAGAAAACTTCTCTTATTTGGTGTTATTTTCTTACCGTATCCCTGCCGATACAAACTCATATTGAAAAAATGAATCAACGTGTAAAGCACAATGAAGAATCTGTACACAGTATGTATCGTAACTTTCACTTATTGTGGGGGGAGGGAAAAGCTTTTCAGGAAAATTCATGTTGAGCCTGAACTTTGGCGATTGGAATACCCTGAATAGATGCGAGGGTGCGTACATTGCCGTCACTAATGTTATCCGACCACCACCTGATTGTAAATTTCGCTCAAATTACACTCAAGGCCACTAAGATTATATGAAAAATTATCAGCAGGTGAGCAGTAGAAAGGTCATTTTGACGTCGATTGAAAATTTGTAAATACAGCCAGTTTTAGGTAAAACTTGGCAAACCGAATCCGCTGGATTTCGGCAAGGCGTGGGCGAGATAGCGGAGTGATATTGCCGGTAAATTCGGTGTGGTCGACAAGTGCGGAAACCACTTATGACGCTGAACCACAGACTCAATTCTTATCGTTATCGATGCGAAGTTGTCGAAAAGTACTTGTCGACTTTTTTCATATACTCTCATAAAATTATTTCAAAATCAACAATGTTTTTCTCATATGGATAAATATTATCGTATATTCGCACATTTTTTCAAGAGATCTCTTTAGTATGGTGAAGTTGGTGATTTTTGTGAATCAAAGAAATATCGAATCCGGATTATCTTCACTCTTCGAAGTATAATTATCGCGGTGCGATTTTTTTTCCGTACAAAGTATAATTAGTTCTGAAAAATGATTCGAACAATTCCTTCGCGGTTTATATTTTTTCCATCACCGAATGGTTATCGCGGTGCGTGTTTTCATACAACTGTAAAACGATAAGGGCTTCGTCATACGTAATCGCGTTGATATCCCCCATTCTTTTGTCATAATATTATGTTCATACCGGGCGCGTCGAATAACATATTCGACATAGAAACAGCCGAGTAAATAGAAAAAAACCGCAGCGACTCTACCCATTCTCACATCCATATACGCCGGGCGTGTAGAACGTGCTTGTTCGATCTTGCTTGTCTTAACAATTCTTGGTCAATGATTCTGATAAAACTTCAATTCCTCCTTACTTTCTTACCAGGGGTATTTCATCGTCTCAGCAAGGGTCACCGCGTTACAAGCACTTGCGCGAGAGAAATTGCTAACTCGGCGCTAACGCGACGCGTTCCAAAACTCAATATTTCAGGAAAAATTTTCTGGAAAACATTGTGACAAAGAATCAACGATTCCCAACGTCGTTTTTGATTCGACTATGGGTAACTTTTTTTCAAAAATTTGGCGTGAGTCGAATAACCTCAGTCGTGATCGACTCAACGAAGGGATGACGTTTTTTCAGATAAACTTTTCTCGCTCGATGAAAAACAATCTGTTCGCGAACGCAAAAGAAGGATCTTCTAGAAAGTGCTCTGATGCGTGATTTTTGAATTCGCGGAATTCTCAACGATCTCTCTTTCTTTGATTCGAGACCCATAGACGATGACGATTCGTAGCTGCTGTGCGGTGAGTGACGAAATTAATGCCGAACGTGGATCTCGTCACCCGGCGCGACGCCGAACACGCATCTTGCGATTGAAATTCTTTATTCGATGTTTTCCAAGAGAAAATCGAACGGAGACTGGATGTTTCGAGAGATTCGCAGATGTTCGGCACATAAATGTTGCGCTGATTTTTACGATATCGATAACTTGGTGTGATTCGTCGGTTATTTTGTACCGGGCTTCCGGAATAGGTATATCAATGACTATGAGCAATGGCACACCCATACTCGTGATTTCTAAACATCGTTCTTTTCACTCCGTCGTCCGACTTCCATGACAATGATAAGCATTCGAGTAGTTTCGATATTCTGATGTCCGTAATAACAAATTTGGTCGAGAAATTTCACCTCCTATCCGGTCGAATGTTTCACCCACATTAATTTCTTCAATGATGCCGTTTTATTTTTTTGCGATTGCGGTCAACCGATGATACCATAAAATGATAAACTATGTGGTCATTTCAATTTCAGCGAATCAGCGCAACGCTCATTGGTCGGATGAACGCAGTCAAAAAATATTCATTTTCCGAGTAGAAACAGTTTCAAGTCACTCAAATTCGGGGTGGACAAGTTGAACTTCCTGGATAGTCCGATACGCTCGCAAGTTCTCGGTTGAATCTTAGCATCGTTGTTGGAAGCGAGGCGTGATTCGTACGTCAAGATATAATAAGTCAGAAAACGCTATAATAGATTTAATTATAAGCTTCGCAATTTCGGGTATCATCACAGCATATATTTTTAATTACATACATTGGATTAAAATTCTCATGAATTTTTCGTCTTTTCGCGTCTGCGATTGATTGGTCGACGCACTTGACGATTTGAAGGTAGAAATTCGCAGATAAACTCTTCATCCGTGTTGTGATTATCAGTGATTCTCGGTACAGTTGCGACTGAGAAACAAACGACAGATGCGGTTTGGTTGAGAGGAATCAGCTCACCAGAACAAAGCTCGAGTATGGATTCGCGGTCGAGGAATTTCTCGATTACCGTGGGATTTTTGATTCTGGGCATTTCGTGTAACCAAGGGAAACTGCTGACGATTAGTCGACTGGATCTGTCCGCAGAATCTGTTGCGAAGACGACTTGTGTCTCCGAAAATGATAACGCTGCACTCGTTTGGAATGTCGGGAAATGGATGAAAGGTATTTTGCAACACGCTGTGGTTTATGAAAACGGAGAGTATACGAATACTGTATACATATAGACAGCAAGAATCAATTAACACATTGACGAATAATCTACTAATGTTAGGGCCAGATTTCGTCCCACGGAAACCAAAGGCGACACAAGACCACCCCAATTGTGCGATCTGGGAAAACGATCGATGTTTCGTTAACTGGAGCACAACCGAAAATCATTTGGTGGATTCTTGGCTCTTTCCAATGGGTCCAGTACTTGATTACAGATGGGAGAGTAAGTCCGACGAACGAATAATTATCAAATAACAGTGCTTTGTGTCTTTCAATGGTTTGCGGATACTCGACGACTGGGATTGTCATAGGTTTCGAAGTTCACCGCGGCATTCGATTCGAACATCATTTGCGCTACAATTATTTCTCTGTTCGGGATCATAGACCAGTACTAAGTATAGTAGATGTTTACCGAAAAAAGTTCATTGTAATCACCTTGGAAAGATCACTAAATGAATCTTCCCTAATGGTATGTGATGAAATGATTGACGTTGACCGTCCAGGTTGCAGCCGCAACGGTTCCGTCACCCCATTAGGAGGTAAGGCACGCGGGGTCTCACACGAGAAATCTTGGATCTAAATATCATATTTCCATAGGATTTCAGAAGAATCAGGATGATGACTTGTTTGGTATTGGAGAATGGCGTACGTTCGGGATAAAATTGCACGCAGTACGAAAGGAAATCAGCATAATTGAAGGCAATAAAATTAGGACATTCGGAGTATTACCCGTTCCCGAATTTGAAAGACAATTTTATCGAATATACAAAATTTATAGCTGGTCGTTGATGAAGTTTCATAAATGTAAGTAGAGTGACGAAAACAAATACGAAACGTACGATATATGGACGAAAAAAATCGACAGCCTTCTTCTTGTAGACGACTATATCCTATCGGAGAGGGACGACGAGCTGTTATCGACGTCCAATTTTCATTTGCCTTCCGAAGATTTCTGCATCGAGTTGTTCGTCGGTCTCTGCTCTGACTGTCGACTGGTCGTTACTTTGCGAAGCAAGAGTGAGATAATTCCAATCGGCTTTATCGATGGAAATAATAATTCCATGTTCGACGGACTGCTGGTTTGGCGGTCAGTAAGACTTGACGCAACGATTCCGAAGCATAGTTCCGAAAAAGTGCGATTGGAACTAAGGACACGACTGAAAAACGTCGATGCCTTGGGTCGATGGGCGGTCGACAGCATACGTTGGTGCGAACCAGCTGGTGAGTTTGGAATAGTCGAGAAATTCATACCTATTATTAATTGAGTTTACCGATTACATGTCCAGGGAGTTTGAGAACCTCTACCGTTACGAGCAATGTCACAGCCGGCAAGTACGTCTGTCAAAAAATATCTTACGACGAGAGTGTTGTGATACGTTCACACCAAAACGAGAATTTGGGTGTTCCTTCTGTTAGCTCACGCGGTAAGTTTCAAATTCATTACCTAATCATTATCTGCTGCTTTGATTCAACCAAGTTCTTACATAGTCCGTTCGAGGAAAAATCGATTTTCTAACCGCTGTCGAAAAGACATTTTCGTATTATTCCGGAATCCGTTAGATATTACGTAAAGTATTGTTTCAAATCTTTGAAGCTTGCAAAAATTCATAAAAAGACAAAACTCCCGACAAGACGTCTCAACATGTGCTGGAATTTAACAGTCAATAGTTATCTGATTCTTGACGAGGAGACGTGGTAACATCAATCAATTTGATAGGTGATGAGATATCTTCATTGAAAATCCACGCAAACCTTTTCAGAGATTCGCGATTACTCACGTGGGCTAAATAACGTTTCCGGATCATTATGTCCAAACTCCGGATCGGCATGCTTGATATGCAACCCGACTGGTTGCACATGCGACCGTGGATTCGAGGGATCGAAATGCGACGAAGGTGAGATATACATATCTGATTAGACGAAATAATCGAATATATCAACATCGTATGCTCTCAGAGTGCGGACACGGATACTACGGGTACGGTTGCGGAGAGGAGTGTCATCGATGTGCGGACAGGTCTTGCGACAGAGTTACGGGATACTGCGCTGCCGGCTGCTCGAATGAAAAGCTGCTGCCACCACTTTGCATACCAGGTATTTTCCATCGATTTTTGTCACGAATAATTCCCTGTGTTTTGCAACCGACGAACACAATCGTTGGTCACATTAAAATCCATTGTTGTGCAAATAAGTCTTCTGCATTGGATTTGATCTCAAAAATTACTGACAGCAGAGATTCCGGAAGACAACGGAGTCAGCGAGGGACAGAACATGATCTGGTTGACCGTCTTAGCGATTCCATTTGGGATCGTTCTACTCGTCATCGGATATCGGTGAGCTGAAATATCCGAACAAACGGACTTATTTTGTTGTTCACTTTGGAAAGAAATTATGGGAGCGAGTCCGAACCGATAATTTCCAGTGATTCCTCCGTGATTATATCTTCTGCAGAGTTTGGTTCAAGAATCTGAGATCACCTTCCGAAACGCCCGCGAATGTCCCAGTGGAACCGCTCGACTGTGACGGTTATCTCGTACCGTCGGTGGCGTTGAACAGACGTAACTGGATTTTTCCAGCGATGATGAATTTGGATGATGGGACCTTATACGAGGATATCGGATCCGACGGACCACCTTACGATCCGCGAAATCATATGGTTGAAATTGCGCGGTTCAAACATTACTTAGAGGACGGCTTCGCCAGCGGACTACTCAAATCACAGTATGAGGTAATTCAGTCTGGCCTTGGACAAGACAGGCTTCGGCGAAGCGACTTTGAAGCGATGACTATTTTCTTCTGTTGCTGCGCAGCATGTTTCAGATGGCCCTTCCAAGCCATGTGAGTACGGAAAGCTGTTGCCCAACCTCGCAAAGAATAGATCGAGGAACACGATACCGTGTGAGTATATTGGAATAGCAATAACGAATAGGGAATTCGACCGTCATTATCCAAAAAGTAGTTTCGCTGTCAAAATTGCTGTTCGGACCGTCAGTATCGGTACAAGCGCACCTGTGTCATGAAGAATTGTTATGACCAACTGGTTTTTCGATGGCAATTCGGTTCTGTATCTCATTCGTTCGATAATTGATTATTTTTTTTTTTTTCCATGTCACGAACATTAGATGATAAAACACGTGTCCTTCTCGAGAAGATAGCCGGGGATTCTCACTCCGATTACATCAACGCCAATTACATACGGGTGAGTCTTTCTTCTCCAATATCTCGTAGCTTGTGAAGTTAGATGACCACGTACTGAGCCGCATTCGCATCACAGGGGTATCGACAAGTGCCGGCATACATCGCTACGCAAGGACCAACTCCCAACACGATCGGCGATTTTTGGAGGATGGTTTGGCAGGAAAAAACAACTCTGATTTGCATGGTGACAAATCTCATGAAAGATGATGAGGTAAGTGAATGAAAATACTGTGACTCAGCTCTATCGCGTAAGCATCCAGCCAGAGATGGGCAAAGATCTCCGAAAGCTCAAGCTAAGCTGCAAAATAAACGTTGATCATCAAAACTAATTGTAAGATCTGAACTGTTTTTGAACTCGAAAAAATCTATTCATCAAAAATATAATAGGGTTTAATCAAAAATTTTTTCGTTCCGCAAACTGGTAAAAAGTTGAATAAACTGTTCTGTAATGTTACACCAGCGTTTCGAAACTGATAGGTGAAAAATATTCCCAAAATAATATTTTTGCACGTGAAACTTGCATCTTTGAAATCGATTTTGCAGCTTGGAATCGGTCTTGACTTTGACTAGAATAGAGACCTAGAAAATCTAGTACTTGCAGATACGACATTTGGCTCAATCTGGAACTCCAATTTTTTTGTGGACTGAAAAAATGCAATCGTTCGCAGCAAAGCAATATTCAACGAGGATAATCCCCCAATCCCCATTGTTCGTCAACTGACTAATATCATTCTAGCGTTGAGGAGGAAGTTGACGTGATGAATCGCGATTGATGGTCTTTCTGAAAACTTGATTTCACTTCATCGATAGGACCCCCAGTGGCAATTACGAATCCCGAAGTAGATTCCTTGTATTCGGGTCTTTTGGAAAATTTCCCAATGCCGTCGTTGATTATGGGACGTTAGTGTACAATCACTTTCAGACTCAAAGTCGAACGCTTCTGAGGTTTTCAAGGGAGAAACGCACCGTACTTTGAAAATGATGAAAGTTCACCTTGAAATGACAGTCAAATCGGTAATTGGGAAGAAATCTGATCATACCACTTCATGTCGCTTCCAGAATTGCAGAATTATTGTTTCGAACCTTCTACTATTTTTTATGGTATCGCGGAGATATTTCAGACGAAAAAGTAGACTTTCTTTCATACGAGTAATTAATCGTGTGAGAAACCCTCATTTTGCTATCGATTACGCGACAATATTTGCAACTCCACAGGTACTTTGTGAGCAATACTGGCCAGAAGTTCAAAAAAGGTCTAAGTACGAATTTATCGTCGTCCTGAATGCGGGGGAGGTGGAGTTTGATGATTGCGTTCTGAGGACCTTCCACCTACAGTGTGGCAAAGAAACGCGTGAGGTACGTCTTGCGAAATCTGAGCTCATGATGAAAAAACTTGAAAAAAGAACGGACGATCGGCAGTTTCCCGTTGTAGGTGACACACCTCCATTACACGGGTTCATGGCCGAGCAGGGGTTCGCTGACTTATTCTTCTTCTCTGGTGACGTACCTCAAGAAGCTGCTGGCCATTCCTTCGGGAGATGGCCTCGTAGTTGTCCACGGCAGTCTGGGCGTCGGTCGAACTGGAGTCATCATTTTATGTGACATATGCTTACGGCGAGCTCTTCATGACAAGGTAATCCGATAGTTATGTCACGAAACACCTTAGCTTTGGTCATTTTGATGGCGGGTTTACCGTATCGTAAGAGTTGCGTCTTTTCGCGGAAGTCGAAGAAGGCTTAGGAAGGAAGTCAAATGACGTCCCATTTACGTATAAATGTTTCTTCGAGTATCCGATGTGGTACTTCAAAAGACAGGCCATAAATAACTAGTGCGCGAATTGATATTGAAAATACTCCAGCGTCCAGCCTTATCTCTCACTTAACTACGGACGTACCGTACATGCGGACAGTGTCCATCTTTATTGAGTACTGTTAGGTACAACAAACAGTTGCTGAGCGTGAAGTTCACGATATTTTATCGTCGAAACGTTCTTTTGAAATAGGCTACAGAATAAATTTCGATTTTTTCAGATATGCAACGTCCCAGCGACGACGATCAGGATGCGTGAAGATCGGGGCAATATGGTGGAAAATGAGCATTACTATCTACTGGCTCATGCCCTCATTTCGGGATGTCTGCTCTCCGAAGAAACCCAAGTTGCGGACTATACTGAAATTCTATACTGAACTTATCGACACTCATGCGGTTGGCTGCAAGTTGTATAAATCGAATGTTTCCGCGAGTTATTGCACCGGAGATCTATAACTCACTGGAGTAGATCAAGCTTCACGATACAATTGGACCACAAAACAGACAATGACGTACACAAAACGTATTTGTAAGATAATTGATAAATTCTGATGGGTCGGAATAAATGATAACACGCATTTCCATAATCAAAGTCCAATGCGGGAGTCTCGCAATCGGCTGATGTGGATGTCAAAGCGACGAGTCTTGATCGAATAAGAATCGATCAAAATTCACAAAACTCGCGAATCCTATTACGTAAAAAAAATGAGATACTCGATTAAAATTTTGTTTGTGTTTATCCAGTATCACACTGTAGCATATTCGCGTATCTTCACAACCAACGGAGCCGGATTTATACATATTTGACTCATTTCAGAAGATATTGACCATCACAACTGAATACTGATCCGGAGGAATTTGTCTCGACATCGGCTAGGACTTTTATCTCATCATTAGAACGTTTCTGCTTGAAAGATTGGCATCAGCATATGCACGAGGGTAAATTTCGATATTTTTTTAGAGGAAAGCACAATTTTGCACGCTTTTGCACCCCAAGGGGCGAGGGGGTAGCGACGCCAAGTGTTCAGGGATTCGAAAAGATCCTTGTTATGCATCCCGAAATGAACCATTTTCACCAAACTTTGTTCGCCCTCTATTTTTGCAGAGTAGACTCACCTACTGACTGGACTAATAGTAACCAGTCGTCGAACCTATACGAAAGATATATAATTTCCAGAAACAAAGAAGAAAAGTATCAAAAATTCAAGAATGTACCTTGATTTTTTCGCCGGTATAAAGTTGTACTATCCAAACAAGCGAAAGTTTGGATAACGGTAAAATAATATTGTGGAAACGAAAAATAAATTTGAAACATTGACGAACGTTCATCTTCACTCATTAGAATTCATAAACTCTTACCCTTTACGTATTGTTACTCTTTATATCGTTATATTAACTCTGGAACTACGGGATGACTCTCACGCGTGCCTCAGGGGTCAACTCTAATGAATTTTTGGAATTCAAAAAGAAGAAGAAGTAAAAGAAGCTGTCCGAGCCAACATCCCTCGTTTCGTTTTGTAATAACATCACGATTTTTTTTTCGGGTCTGATTTTTTCTTTTAAAATTTAATGTATTCAAAACGAAGGTTGAAAACTCGTATATAATATATAACAATTAGGGATTCTCTTTCCTATACTTAGTAATTAAACGTATTCAACTGCAAACACGATTCCGTATAATCATATGAACTGATTTTTGTGTTACTCATAAACATACTGATAACATAGATATATTGAACTATATCTATGGCCTTAGTTTTTCCTCAGAATCTGTACTCGAAATTTACAATTGTTTTTTTGTGATTCTTTCACAGTATTCTTATTTATTTGGATCTCAGGAATTCAAATCTGCAAGTTCAATTAATTCATCTATGAAATTGAATAGGTTGTCGCTAATTTATCGCTCTAAAATAATGAAATAACAAAAGGCGAAAATACTTGACTGATTAACAGAGTCTCATATTCTCATACTTATTGATAATATTCTTGATCTCGGAATAATTTTATCCGTGTTTGAATTGAAGCGGCGAAATCAGCAGCGACAGCGCTGGGAGCGCGCAGATCCTGAAGGAGAAAGAGACCGCGATAAAGGGTGAGAGCGTCAGTTTGCGGCGCTGCGGCTGCAGGGTAAGATCAGTTCGTAATTGCTATTGCGCTACGGTTTTTTTCTTCATTCAAGTTTGTACGATCGCGTTTTAACCGAATAAGAAATGAAATCTCTCTAAGCGTTAAGTTTAGTTTCCAGTTTCATTTAAATAATAGCTCGGGAAGACGTGTTCAGTTCAATCTACGTATATCCAATGAGTATAAGTAGATAATCAGCAGCTATAGGAAAACCTCTTATATCTTTGGAAATTTCGTGAATTCCGTAGATCAGACATTTTTTCATAAGCACTGACAAGCCGTGTTCTTACGTTTTTTTTTTAATGGTTCCGATCGGTCTTCTACTCGTAGAATTTTGGGCGAAGCTGATGTCGCTTCAACGCAGAATTTTTATAAAATCGGATAATTATTGGAATCGTTGGTGCGGAAAAATGCGATTCCTTTGCCAGGACTACAAAGATTGATCGTTCACATTTGCATTCCTTATGTTTTAAATTGAAAGAGTAGGTGTTCAATTTTGGGCTACAAGAATATTTTTTGTGCAACTTTACCTATTTGATGATACATTTATAAATTTCTATCTTTGCGTACTTCTTCAACAATATTCTGATTAATTCATAATAGTTCTCGGCGTATTTAGACACTAAAAATTCGCTGATCTTATTAAACTAAGGGTGTTATCGTCAGGATTTTGGTCTAACTATAAGAATATTCATCGTGGTTATTTTATGAACGAATTTATTGACACATTTTAGTTTCAGTTCTACAATTTCACTTCATTACTCACATAATATTTTCGTTTTTCAGATTCCTAATTGACGGACATGGAAGTCGCCTAGTTCGTGGCAGTATTCGTTCAATTCTAATCTACAGGTATAAGATAATTATACATAGGGTTTTGTTCATGCGTTATAAAATGAGTATCAGTCAATATGACATACCCTTGCTCAAAATATATTTTCGTAGATTGATTATAATATGTTTTACACATATTGGTAATAGTCCGGAAGATATCGTAGCTCTAAATAATAATTTAGAATTTAGATCGAGATGTTACGCTTATTTCATTGATAGAGACTTCCAGCGTGATTCTTAAATTATGATTAGTTTTCCATTTGAAAATTTGATTCTGTTTTTCTTTCGTTTTATATTTTGAGCCAACACTACATACGCTACATACAAACTACATTCATACTACATATGTACTGTTATCTACTTTTAGTGCGTTATAATGATGATTGTAATAATGATTACAATTATTTTCCTTTTATTTGCTTCGTTTTGATATTTTTTATTTTGTATTATACTGTAATTAATGGCCCTTAGGGAGCTTAGGCTCTAGGGTCAATGAAATATAATTATCCATCTATCTATAGTACATCATTTTATGTATATCATTGTTAATGTTTTCTTCAAATGTCTTGGGTATTTGCAGATATCCTTGGCTCGGAGATGGCTGCCACGACGCAACTTTCTGCAGCTGCTTCCGTTCCTGCCCTCTGGGCACCGGGGGAACCCGGACTCTCCCTATCCCCCTGGGGGAGTCCACCGGGTCAACGCCGGGGGTTTCCCCTGGGATAGCGCGGCCTCCCACCGCCCCCGGAGTCCCAGGGGATGTAGTCCCTGGGGGCGTAGGTCTCCATAGCTGAGACTTGCGTTTCCAGGGCCTACACTCTTCGGGGACCAAAGTCCCTGGGGAATTGTCTCCGGGGATACGGCAGTCCCAGCCGTATCTCCAGAGGCAATTACCCAGGGACTGGTCTCCGAAGAAATCCGGGAAAAGGAGGCCTCAAGCGGACGGTCGTCTTCGTGATTTCTCTAGAGATCAAAAAACAGAGCGTCCGCTTGAGGCCTCCTTTTCCCGGATTTCTTCGGAGACCAGTCCCTGGGTAATTGCCTCTGGAGATACGGCTGGGACTGCCGTATCCCCGGAGACAATTCCCCAGGGACTTTGGTCCCCGAAGAGTGTAGGCCCTGGAAACGCAAGTCTCAGCTATGGAGACCTACGCCCCCAGGGACTACATCCCCTGGGACTCCGGGGGCGGTGGGAGGCCGCGCTATCCCAGGGGAAACCCCCGGCGTTGACCCGGTGGACTCCCCCAGGGGGATAGGGAGAGTCCGGGTTCCCCCGGTGCCCAGAGGGCAGGAACCATGATGTGGTGATGGCGATGGTGATGCTAATGTGTTCTGTAATGCGAACAGACAGTTAGTGAAATAATCAATGTGAAGTAATGAATGTGTGACTTATATCATGATTTCTTGTATAACTCATTGTACGACTCAATGTACGACTCATTGTATGATTCATTGTATGACGATTAAATTATAATAAATCTGGCATAATATATCGTTGACGCGTATTATTGGTGTGTTGGATAAATAATATTATGGGGATGCGACAAAGTTATACTGAGTAATGTGACTTTGTTGAAATGATGTTGAAGATTTTTTTTGAGGAGATGCAATTCATATTTTTGGGAATCCTAATGAAGGATTTTATTAGGCGCTCTTGAAGGACATAAATTAATAAAGTCATACCTCTGCAAAAGAAGAAGTTGTACGTCTCATGTGTTTCAGACCCATCTCGACCGGGTCAGGATGAAAAAGACGATGTTCCGAGGGGGATATCACGCTCATTTACTAGAAAACAACAAAGTTGATTACAATTTGACAATCGATAATATTCATATCATGTTTGTATTCATGCATCAGATTAATAAATCTTTTTATAATCTACTAGCAAAAGGAATCAAGTGAATTATTGTAAAATCATCCCTAGAAATCCGGAGAAATTTTTCAGCAGCTGGTTGAGTGGAATTTTATTAGGTTCTATAGTACGGCTAATGATCGAAGACATGATCGAATCACAATAGGAAACAGTCGCTCAAACGATTCGACAGATATTCAATTTGTGTCCCCAGAATTTACAAAATTTGAAGTTATAAAGTTAACTTCATTTTTCTTCGGGCTCAATGAGGTAATCTCATGTTATTCGAGTCCAGAAATCACAGTTTATGTGATCATATATTATCATCGTGTATCATTGTGTTAATTATTGGATTATATCATGGGGTTGCTTGAAGCTAATTTCAAGGGGTGACGTTGGGTGATTGGATTCCAAGATGTGAACATTAATAATAGTTATATCTTTTTTGTATCCATAAATTAGATCAATGAATTTGTGAGGAATTTCGGAGAACAGAAAAAGTTTAGTAAATCATTCAAAAATCATATGTTGGAATTCTGAGGATTTGTTCAGAACCTGGTTGAATATATTCATAAGAAGTTTCTTTTAGTAATACTAGTTGAGAACGTGATCAAATTACATTGAGAAACAACGCTCAAACTATTTAAGGGGTACTTATATAATTTTTGTAGAGGTTTCTCAAAAATGCAACCTACATAATTTAAAGCTTCTAACGTTTTCAAGAAATACACCCTGATATACTCGTATACTTATAGATCTAATGAAGCACATACTCCCAGAATTTTTTACTTTTTTTTTACGTCAATTTTGGCGAAAATACACCCGATATATGAGGAATTGCAAATAAATATAAGGTCAATGCACCGCTGACCCACATTTCGATACCCCCTTTTTAACCCTTCTACTACGGAATTCCGACCCCCTTTTCTTAACCCTCCTACTACGGAATTCGCTCCCCTTTTCTCGGAAATCGTAGTAAAAGGGGTGAGCGTAGTAAAGCCGACAGGCTGCCGTCGCCTATTCATCAATGCATTTAAAGTGGGTGTACGAATGAAATAAATAAAGCAAAAATACCACTTCTGCGCGAAATGAGTAAATTTCAAACGCTCGTAACTTCCTGAAAAATGCACTTAGCTAAACGAAACTGGAACCAAATTAAAGCTTGGACCTTTTACTTTCAGTTGCGTCAAATCAAAAAAATCCCTATACCTTTCTTTCTCCAGGGCAAGGCTTCAAAACGATCGACCCGCGAATTCACTTTTTGAGAAAACCTTCGAACTAACGCATCAAGATTCGACTCCTAATTATCAGATTTTTATCAGCTTCCAAATGCTGTCATTTCTTCTGATACCCTTTTTATTTGTACGCGGAGCCAGGCCGGTTTTATCCACTCACAATGTTATGTAATAATTCACTGGCCAAGCAATATTGAAATTAAACGAATTTACGCATAACCTCTCTTCCGAACTGTCAAAACATTCCTAAACCACCCAACTGACAGATTCACGAGAATGTCAACGCGCCGATTTCACGTCATCGTAACATTTGTCAAGAAAGGGATTCAAAACTTACATTGTGATTCCTCCCTGCGAATTATTGCGTCGTTTTTCACTGCTGCAAAATCCAATGGGGGTACACCGTTTAATTTCCGCACACACTTCTCTCTTGGCTATTTTATCCGTCAACTTTTGCTATCGATAGTCTCCGTGAGCTAAGAAAAACACGAGGCGACTATTAACTGAATCGATTTCAGACGACACGCAATACTTCAATATTTCTCTCTCTCTCTCGCTCACCCTTCGCTCTATCTCGGTCGCCGCTCCGAGGATGTTGTGCCACTGCAGATGTCGTTACTGCCGATGTCGCAGCTCCAGTTGCAATGATTATACTATCGTTTCCTCGAATAAATGAATCTAACATGCTCTGTTAATCGAAATGAGCCACGATGTTTTAATTATCAATCAAATCATCAAAACCCGAATAATTCGTATTGAATTTAATCTACGACGAATCATTTATAATCCAATGACTCGAGCGAAAACAGAAAAAAAATGTAAAAAAAAAAATATACCGATCAGTTTTGAGATCTCTGTGCCATATCGTGAGCAAAGAGACCATTTTACGAAAACTGATCGGGCGAAGCTTTTTACCTTTTCAGAATATGAATAATATCGTGCACCAAGAAAACTTCAGTTATTTTGAAGGCCGCCGTTGAAGTTTACACACATGATTAAATCTAACGTTATCAGAATCTTCTGAGCAACGTTCTTTCTTTACCTACCAGCCTGCGTTACATTATATGAAATAATCGTAAATGAATTATTTATGAACACAATGAACCGTGTCATGCATCGGATTGTGTCATACGTACCAGTTGCACATGGTTGTGAACACTTGTTAATCAAGCTGTGAGCTGCGGAGTACCGGGCATGTCACAGACCCATTCTAATCTACGTCCAGAGTCATCGTATAGATCCTCGAGATTTTTTTAAATTTTCCTTCTAATCTATTTCTACGAATTCCACTTACTCAAAAATAATAAATAACCACATAGTCGTACGGTATATTCACACAATTTTCTTCATGTTTCATCCGTTATGTTTGAGTACTCGTTTTTTTTTGTCCTCTCGTTGATATTTACAATGATTTTCTATTGATTTAAATTATAATACTATTATTTTTTCGTATTATACGAGAGTTAAAGGATACAAGTATGTGTAGCTATAATACACGTGTTACGTTAGTGTCACATGATATTACTTATAATGTTAGTTTTTTGGTTTTTTTGTTTCATTTATTCAATTTATAAACAGTCGCGTAGCTTTGGCAGTTTTACGAAAACTCGAAGTAGCTGCATACTTTGTTGAGATATATCTCGATTTCCGAAGTCATATACAACCCATGGAGATTGTGGACAGAAATAATTTAGTACAGCAATTTTTAAGCCGGGTGATCACAAAGAATGAAATACACTGCTGGAAAAAAGTTTTTCTGCACGCTCAAAGAAATGCTGAAAAGATTGATAGAAAGAAACGAACGATCTCACCGGGATCGACATATTCTCTTCAAATCTGAGATGCTTCAAATTTACATTGTCTTTTACAAATTTATTGTGAAATTAAAAACTGTTCAAATTTTATGGAAAGATGTGAGATTGTCGAATTTATAATATATATATATATTCATCAGAAGTATTCGTGTTCGTTACGCAGAACTACGTAGGAAGAGCGTCCTGTAATCCATTTCGCAAATACTTCGATTTTTGGCTCGAAAAAACACCAAGCCTATAGTCTTAGTTTTTTTCTCAAAATCTGAGAGGAGAATCTACATTTTTTTCATCGACTTTCCTATGATATTCTCATGTGTTTCGATCTCAGGAATATGAATCTGCGAGCAAAATTAATTTGTCCATGAAACTGACGAAGTTATCGCCAGTTCACCGCTCCAAAAAGTTGAAAAACAAGGATATCTCGATGGGATTCGATTCTAGAATTATTTGATCGACGTATTCGTGTTCCTCGCGCAAAACTACGTAGGAAAAGCATTTCGAAATAATTTCTGCAAATACTTCATATTTTGCCACGGAAAAACACCAAGCCTACAGTCTCTGCGTATGGATATATCGACTGATAATATCAATAATTTCAGGCTTCGGGTTTTCGCGGTTCACGAATTATAAACAATCTGGTACGTTTATTGTTATCGATCGGTATACAATTTTTTTATAGTTATCAATCATACACAATTTTTATATACAATAATTATATACATAACTGATAACTCTCATGATCAACGAATCGAACAAGGTTGGACCCTACGTAACCTTCTTCGTTGTTTAATTTGAATTACAAATAAAATATAGTGTAATGCGCAAATTTGGCTGACGATATCTATAAGATAGAAGAAATATAAGAGATGCGTGATAATTAATTTCACAATTAACGAGGAATAGTATCGCACATTAAATGAACGTACAAAGTTTCTTTCATTTGTTTTCCTTCTTTCAATTATCATTATTACGCGGGTCGATAAAATGATAATAATAATTTTCATCAATTGAAATCGATGCAGTTCTTTTTTCGGCACATTATTATATTATATATGAAATCGCACCTCCTACATAGACATGATTTTCATATTTACATTATTTACAATAATCCTGTCAAAAAATTTATCGTACACGCATCGATCTGTTCATATAGATATATAAATTTCAATTGATCAATTATTCGAACAGACATACGTATATATATAATAAATATTTGACAATAAAAATTCTTTCAACAATTATAATAATAAGTTCAATAATTATTTCAATAATTAATTAATTAGTTTTTCATGAATATATAAAATATTCTACGGAGGCAGTTAAAAATAGGATAGACGGTAAATCGATCATTTCAATTTATATAGATATATCATGCACAATGATATTTTTATAATAAATATTCGATAACAAACAATCTGGACAAATATATTGAGCATTAGTGGTAATTAATCGTCGCAAAAATCTTAGACACGTTAAGTTTATATATTTTTCCTTCATTCATTCATTAATCCTTTATTCTGAATCCACTTTTTGAAAATGCATATATATACCTATTGTATTAATTATTTCTCATATATTATATATTTCATTTACCGTATTATTATAAACAATTGACTATTTATTCATTTTTTCTTTCACTTCACTTTAATTTACTGTTCATTTAATATACTCGGCTATAATTATTTATCGATAACTTTTGTGACGCGACTACTTTTACACCTATAACATGTATTCATCAAATCCTTTAATTACATTATTATTATTATTATCATTATTATTACTATTATTATTATTATTATCATTATTATTACTATTATTATTATTATTTTTATTGTTGTTCCAGTTATTGTTATTATTATTCTCTTAGAATTATTTTCTACATGTAGTTATTAAAATCGCGGAACTTCCTCGTTTGTTTCGATGAGGGTAGTATCAAGATTCGCGGCAGCGAATCGCCGCCAACTACCGTAGGCAGGCGAGCGCCAGCCAGCAATCTTTTCTCGAGCCAACTCGTCATGCTTGGAACGGGGGTATTTTTTCTCGCAAACGGCTAGAAATTTCGTGAAAAAGTTCATACAAAAATTATTCGTTATCACTGTACGAGAATCCACAAAAAACCGGAACGAAATCGGTCCAGCGGTTCCGGAGTTGTGGGGGTTCAAAGTTGATGAAAATCACAATCTTCTTCTTCTTCTTCGACTTCTTCTTCTTCTTCTTCGCAGACCATTTTTTTATTGAATTATAACACATATTTTTATATTTAGGGTTAATTGTAGGAGTTTCAGCCGATGTAGATTTCTAACCGACAAGTATTTTTCGAATCAGGAGTCATCAAAGTTCACTAGATTTGCAAGTGTCGACAAGTGAAAAAAATTAGATATTCGATTAAATTACTCGTTTGTGCTTATGACATATTTCGCTGTAGCATATTCGCATATTTCCACGACCAACCGAACAGGATTCATGCATGAGTGACTGTCAAGAGATATTGACCATCACTACTAAATACCGATCCAGAAGAATTTGTCTTGACATCGGCTCGGACTTTCGATTTATTTTTATTCCTAACCTAACCGTTGACCAAAATTCAGCGTATTGGAACCTCTTTCTAGAAAACTTCCGTTATTTAGTGTTATTTTCTTACCGTATCCCTGCCGATACAAACTCAAATTGAAAAAATGAATCAACGTGTAAAGCTCAATGAAGAATCTGTACACAGTATGTATCGTAACTTCCACTTATTGTGGGGAGAGGGAAAAGCTTTTCAGGAAAATTCATGTTGAGCCTGAACTTTGGCGATTGGAATACCCTGAATAGATGCGAGGGTGCGTGCATTGCCGTCACTAACGTTATCCGACCATCACCTGATTTTAAATTTTGCTAAAATTACACTCAAGGCCACTAAGATTATATGAAAATTTATCAGCAGGTGAGCAGTAAAACGGTCATTTTGACGTCGATTAAAGATTTGTAAATACAGCCAGTTTTAGGTAAAACTTGGCAAACCGAATCCGCTGGATTTCGGCAAGGCGCGGGCAAGATAGCGGAGTGATAGTGCCGGTAAATTCGGTGTGGTCGACAAGTGCGGAAACCACTCATGACGCTGAACCCACAGACTCAATTCTTATCGTTATCGATGCGAAGTTGTCGAAAAGCACTTGTCGACTTTTTTCATATATACTCTCATAAAATTATTTCAAAATCAACAATGTTTTTCTCATATGAATAAATATTAGCGTATATTCGTACATTCTTTCAAGAGATCTCTTCATTATGGTAAAGTTGGTGATTTTTGTGGATCAAAAAAATATTGAATCCGGATTATCTTCACTTTTTGAAGTATAATTATCGCGGTGCGAATTTTCTTCCGTACAAAGTATAATAGTTCTGAAAAATGATTCGAACAATTCCTTCGCAGTTTATATTTTTTCCATCGCCAAATGGTTATCGCGGTGCGTGTTTTTATACAACTGTAAAACGATAAGGGCTTCGTCATACGTAATCGCGTTGATATCCCCCATTCTTTTGTCATAATATTATGTTTATACCGGACGCGTCGAATAACATATTCGTCATAGAAACAGCCGAGTAAATAGAAAAAAACCGCAGCGACTCTTGGTCAATGATTCTGATAAAACTTCAATTCCTCCTTACTTTCTTACCAGGGGTATTTCATCGTCTCAGCAAGGGTCACCGCGTTACAAGCACTTGCGCGACGCGTTCCAAAACTCAATATTTCAGGAAAAATTTTCGGGAAAACATTGTGACAAAGAATCAACGATTCCCAACGTCGTTTTTGATTCGACTATGGGTAACTTTTTTTCAAAAATTTGGCGTGAGTCGAATAACCTCAGTCGTGATCGACTCAACGAAGGGATGACGTTTTTTCAGATAAACTTTTCTCGCTCGATGAAAAACGATCTGTTCGCGAACGCAAAAGAAGGATCTTCTAGAAAGTGCTGTGATGCGTGATTTGTGAATGCGCGGAATTCTCAACGATCTCTCTTTCTTCGATTCGAGACCCAGAGACGATGACGATTGGTAGCTGCTGTGCGGTGAGTGACGAAATTAATGCCGAACGTGGATCTCGTCACCCGGCACGACGCCGAACACGCATCTTGCGTTTGAAATTCTTTATTCGATGTTTTCCAAGAGAAAGTCGAACGGAGACTGGATGTTTCTGGAGATTCGTAAATGTTGGGCACACAAATGTTGCGCTGATTTTCACGATATCGATAACTTGGTGTGATTCGTCGGTCATTTTGTACCGGGCTTCCGGAATAGGTATATCAATGACTATGAGCAATGGCACACCCATACTCGTGATTTCTAAACATCGTTCTTTTCACTCCGTCGTCCGACTTCCATGACAATGATGAGCATTCGAGTAGTTTCGATATTCTGATGTCCGTAATAACAAATTTGGTCGCGAAATTTCACCTCTTATCCGGTCGAATGTTTCACCCACATTAATTTTGCCAATAATGCCGTTTTATTTTTTGCGATTGCGGTCAACCGATGATACCATAAAATAATAAACTATGTGGTCATTTCAATGTCAGCGAATCAGCGCAACGCTCATTGGTCAGATGAACGCAGTAAAAAAATATTCATATTCCGAGTATAAACAGTTTCAAGTCAGTCAAATTCGGGGTGGACAAGTTGAACTTCCTGGATAGTCCGATACGCTCGCAAGTTCTCGGTTAAATCTTAGCATCGTTGTTGGAAGCGAGGCGTGATTCGTAAGTAAAGATATAATGAGTAAGAAAACGCTAGAATAGATTTAATTGTAAGCTTCGCAATTTCGGGTATCATCACAGCATATATTTTTAATTACATACATTGGATTAAAATTCTCATGAATTGTTCGTCTTTTCGCGTCTGCGATTGATTGGTCGACCTACTTGACGATTTGAAGGTAGAAATTAGTCAGATAAACTCTTCATCCGTGTTGTGATTATGAGTGATTCTCGGTACAGTTGCGACTGAGGAACAAATGACAGATGCGGTTTGGTTGAGAGGAATCAGTTTACCAGAACAAAGCTCGAGTATGGACTCGCGGTCAAGAAATTTCTCGATTACCGTTGGATTTTTGATTCTGGGCATTTCGTGTAACCAAGGGAAACTGCTGACGATTAGTCGACTGGATCTGTCCGCAGAATCCGTCGTAGAGACGACTTGCGTCTCCGAAAATGATAGCGCTGCACTCGTTTGGAATACCGAGAAATTGAGGAAAGGTATTTTGTAACACGCTGCGGTTTATGAAAACGTGAAGTATGCGATTACTGTATACATATCGACAGCAGGAATTGACAAACACATTAACGAATAATCTACGAATGTTAGTGCCAGATTTCGTCCCACGAAAACCAAAGGCGACAGATGACAACTCGGATTGTGCGATCTGGGAAAACGATCGATGTTTCGTTAACTGGAGGAAAATCGAAAATCATTTGGTGGCTTCTTGGCTCTTTCCAATGGGTCCAGTACTTGATTACAGATGGGAGAGTAAGTCCGACGAACGAATAATTATCAAATAACAGTGCTTTGTGTCTTTGGATGGTTTGTGGATACTCGACGACTGGGATTGTTATAGGTTTCAGAGTTCACCACGGATATCAAATCGGATATTATTCGCGCTACCGATATTTCTCTGTTCGGGATTATAGAGCAGTACTGAATATATGGGGATATGCCCGAAAAAAATCCATTGTAATCACCTTGGAAAGATCACTCAATGAATCTTCCCTAATGATATGTGCTGGATTAATTGACGTTGATCATCCAGGTTGCAGCCGCGACGGTTCCGTCACCCCATTAGGAGGTAAGGCACGCGAAGTCTCACACGAAAAATCTTGGATCTAAATATCATATTTTCATAGTATTTCAGGAGAATCAGGATGATGACATGTTTGGTATTAGAGAATGGCGTACGTTCGGGATAAAATTGCACGTAAAACGAGGGGAAATCAGCGTAATTGAAGGCGATAAAATGAAGACATTCGGAGCATTACCCGTTTCCGACTTTCTAACAGAGTATCATCAAATATACGGGATTTATAGCTGGTCGTTGATGAAGTTTCATCGTTGTAAGTAGAGTGACAAAAACAGATACGAAACGTACGATATATGGATGAAAAAAATCGACAGCCTTCTTCTTGTAGACTACTATATCCTATCGAAGGAGGACGACGAGCTGTTATCGACGTCCGATTTTCATTTGCGTTCCGAAGATTTCTGCATCGAGTTGTTCGTCGGTCTCTGCTCTGACTGTCAACTAGTCGTTACTTTGCGAAGCAGAGATGAGACGATTCCAATCGGCTCTATCGATGGAAATAATAATTCTATGTTCGACGGACTGCTGGTTTGGCGGTCAGTAAGACTTGACGCAACGATTCCGAAGCATAGTTCCGAAAAAGTGCGATTGGAACTAAGGACACGACTGAAAAACGTCGATGCCTTGGGTCGATGGGCGGTCGACAGCATACGTTGGTGCGAACCAGCTGGTGAGTTTGGAATCTTGGACAAAATCATACCTATCAATAATTGAGTTTACCGATTACATGTCCAGGGAGTTTGAGAACCTCTACCGTTACGAGCAAGGTCACAGCTGGCAAGTACGTCTGTCAGAAAATATCTTACGACGAGAGTGTTGTAGCACGTTCATACCAGAACGAGACTTTGGGTGTTCCTTCTGTTAGCGCACGCGGTAAGTTAGTAATTTATCACTCAATCATTATCTGCTGCCTTGATTCAACCAAGTTCTTACATAGTCCGTTCGAGGAAAAATCGATTTTCCAACCGCTGTCGAAAAGACAATTTCGTATTATTCCGAAATCCGTTAGATATTACATAAAGTATTGTTTAAAATCTTTGAGGCTTGCAAAAATTCATGAAAAGACGAAACTCCCGACAAGACGTCTTAACATGTGCTGGAATTTAACAGTCAATAGTTATCTGATTCTTGACGAGGAGACGTGCTAACATCAATCAATTTGATAGGTGATGAGATATCTTCATTAAAAATCCACGCAAACCTTTTCAGAGATTCGCGATTACTCACGTGGGCTAAATAACATTTTCGGATCATTATGTCCACACTCCGGATCGGCATGCTTGATATGCAACCCGACTGGTTGCACATGCGACCGTGGATTCGAGGGATCGAAATGCGACAAAGGTGAGATATGCATATCCGATTAGACGAAATAATCGAATATATCAACATCGTATGCTCTCAGAGTGCGGACACGGATACTACGGGTACGGTTGCGGAGAGGAGTGTCATCGATGTGCGAACAGGTCCTGCGACAGAGTTACGGGATACTGCGCTGCCGGCTGCTCGAATGAAAAGCTGCTGCCACCACTTTGCATACCAGGTATTTTCCATCGATTTTTGTCACGAATAATGCCCTGTGTTTTGCAACCGACGAACACAATCGTTGGTCACATTGAAATCCATTGTTGTGCAAATAAGTCTTCTTCATTGGATTTGATCTCAAAAATTACTGACAGCAGAGATTCCGGAAGACGACGGAGGTAACAAGGGACAGCACATGATCTGGTTGACCGTCTCAGCGATTCCATTTGGGATCGTTCTACTCGTCATCGGATATCGGTGAGCTGAAATATCCGAACGAACGGACTTATTTTGTTGTTCACTTTGGAAATAAATTATGGAAGCGAGTCCAAACCGATAATATCCAGTGATTCCTTCGTGATTATATCTTCTGCAGAGTTTGGTTCAAGAATCTGAGATCAACTTCCGAAACGCCCGCGAATGTCCCAGCGGAACCGCTCGACTGTGACGGTTATCTCGTACCGTCGGTGGCGTTGAACAGACGTAACTGGATTTTTCCAGCGATGATGAATTTGGATGATGGGAACTTATACGAGGATATCGGATCCGACGGACCACCTTACGATCCGCGAAATCATAAGGTTGAAATTGCGCGGTTCAAACATTACTTAGAGGACGGCTTCGCCAGCGGACTACTCAAATCACAGTATGAGGTAATTCAGTCTGGCCTTGGACAGGACAGGCTTTGGCGAAGCGACTTTGAAGCGATGACTATTTTTTTCTGTTGCTGCGCAGCATGTTTCAGATGGACCTTCCGAACTATGTGAGTACGGAAAGCTGTTGCCTAACCTCGCAAAAAATAGATCGAGGAACACGATAGCGTGTGAGTATATTGGAATAGCGATAACGAATAGGGAATTCGACCGTCATTATCCGAAAAGTAGTTTCGCTGCCAAAATTGCTGTTCGGACCGAAAGTATCGGTACAAGCGCACCTGTGTCATGAAGAATTGTTATGACCAACTGGTTTTTCGCGTGCAATTCGGTTCTGTATCTCATTAGTTCGATAATTAATTTTTTTTTTTTTTTTCTCTGTCACGAACATTAGATGATAAAACACGTGTCCTTCTCGAGAAGATAGCCGGGGATTCTCACTCCGATTACATCAACGCCAATTACATACGGGTGAGTCTTTCTTCTCCAATATCTCGTAGCTGGTAAAGTGAGTTAAACACGTACTGAGCCGCATTCGCATCACAGGGGTATCGACAAGTGCCGGCATACATCGCTACGCAAGGACCAACTCCCAACACGATCGGCGATTTTTGGAGGATGGTTTGGCAGGAAAAAACAACTCTGATTTGCATGGTGTCGAATCTCATGGAAGATGATGAGGTAAGTGAATGAAAATACTGTGACTCAGCTCTATCGCGTAAGCATCCAGCCAGAGATAGGCAAAGACCTCTGGAAGCTCAAGCTAAGCTGCAAAATAAACGTTGATCGTCAAAACTAAGATCTAAACTGTTATTGAACTTGATAAAATCTATTCATCACAAATATAATAGGGTTTAATCAAAAATTTGTTCGTTCCGAAAACTGGTGAAGAGTTGAATAAACTGTTCTGTAATGGTACACCAGCGTTCCGAAACTGATAGGTGGAAAATGATCCCAAAATAATATTTTTGCACGTGAAACTTGCATCTTTGAAATCGATTTTGCAGCTTGGAATCAGTCTCGTCTTCGACTAGAATAGAGACCTGAAAAATCTAGTACTTGCAGATACGACATTATCCTCAATCTGGAACTCTAATTTTTTTGTGGACTGAAAAAATGCAATCGTTCGCGGCAAAGCAATATTCAACGAGGATAATCCCCCAATCCCCATTGTTTGTCAACTCACTGATATCATTCGAGCGTTGAGGAGACAGTTGACGTGATGAATCGCGATTGATGGTCTTTCTGAAAACTTGATTTCACTTCATCAATGGGACCCCCAGTGGCAATTACGAATCCCGAAGTAGATTCCTTGTATTCGGGTCTTTTGGAAAATATCCCAATGCCGTCGTTGATTATGGGACGTTAGTGGACAATCACTTTCAGACTCAAAGTCGAACGCTTCTGAGGTTTTCAAGGGAGAAACGCACCGTACTTTAAAAATGATAGAAGTTCACCTTGAAATGACAGTTAAATCGGTAATTGGGAAGAAATCTGATCATACCACTTTATGTCGCTTCCAGAATTGCAGAATTATTGATTTGAACCTTCTTCCATTTTTTATGGTATCGCGGAGATATTTCAGACGAAAAAGTAGACTTTCTTTCATACGAGTAATTAATCGTGTGAGAAACCCTCATTTTGCCATCGATTACTCGACAATATTTGCAACTCCACAGGTACTTTGTGAGCAATACTGGCCAGAAGTTCAAAAAAGTTCAAAGTACGAATTCATCGTCGTCCTGAATGCGGGGGAGGTGGAGTTTGATAATTGCGTTCTGAGGACCTTCCACCTACAGTGTGGCGATGAAACGCGTGAGGTACGTCTTGCGAAATCTGAGCTCATGATGAAAAAACTCGAAAAAAGAACGGACGATCGGCAGTTTCCCGTTGTAGGTGACACACCTCCATTACACGGGTTCATGGCCGAGCAGGGGTTCGCTGACTTATTCTTCTTCTCTGGTGACGTACCTCAAGAAGCTGCTGGCCATTCCTTCGGGAGATGGCCTCGTAGTTGTTCACGGCAGTCTGGGCGTCGGTCGAACTGGAGTCATCATTTTATGCGACATATGCTTACGGCGAGCTCTTCATGACAAGGTAATCCGATAGTTATGTCACAAAACACCTTAGCTTTGATCATTTTGATGGCGGGTTTACCGTATCGTAAGAGTTGCGTCTTTCCGTGGAAGTCGAAGAACGCTTAGGAAGGAAGTCAAATGACGTCCGATTTACGTATAAATGTTTCTTCGAGTATCCGATGTGGTACTTTAAAAGACAGGCCATAAGTAACTAGTGCGCGAATTGATATTGAAAATACTCCAGCGTCCAGCCTTATCTCTCACACAACTACCGACGTACCGTACATGCGGACAGTGTCCATCTTTTTTGAGTACTGTTAGGTACAACAAACAGTTGCTGAGCGTGAAGTTCAGGATTTTTTATCGTCGAAACGTTCTTTTGAAAGAGGCTAGAGAATAAATTTCGATTTTTTCAGATATGCAACGTCCCAGCGACGATGATCAGGATGCGTGAAGATCGGGGCAATATGGTGGAAAATGAGCATTACTATCTACTGGCTCATGTCCTCATTTCGGGATGTCTGCTCTCCAAAGAATCCCGAATTGCGGACTATACTGAAATTCTATACTGAACTTATCGACACTCATGCGGTTGGCTGCAAGTTCTATAAATCAAACGTTTCCGCGAGTTATTGCACTGCAGATCTATTACTCAATGGAGTAGATGAAGCTTCACGGTACAGTTGGACCACAGAAAAGACAATGACATACACAAAACGTATTTGTAAGATAATTGATAAATTCTGATGAGTCGAAATAAATGATAACACGCATTTCCATAATCAAAGTTTAATGTGGGAGTCTCGCAATCGGCTGATGTGGATGTCAAAGCGACGAGTCTTGATCGAATAAGAAGCGATCAAAATTCACAAAACTCGCGAATCCTATTACGTGAAAAAAATGAGATACTCGATTAAAATTTTGTTTGTGTTTATCCAGTATCTCACTGTAGCATATTCGCATATCTTTACAACCAACAGAGCTGGATTCATACATATTTGACTCATCTCAGAAGATATTGACCATCACAACTGATTACTGATCCGGAGGAATTTGTCTCGACATCGGCTAGGATTTTCATCTCATCATTAGAACGTCTCTGCTTGAAAGATTGGCATCAGCATATGCACGAGGGTGAATTTCGATATTTTTTTAGAGGAAAGCACAATTTTGCACGCTTCCGCACCCCAGGGCGCGGGGTGGGGGGTGGCGACGCCAAGTGTTCATGGATTCGAAAAGATCCTTGTTATGCATCCCGAAATGAACCATTTTCACCAAACTTTGTTCGCCCTCTGTTTTTGCAGAGTAGACTCTCCTACTGACTGGACTAATAGTAACCAGTCGTTGAACCTATACGAAAGATATGAAATTTCTAGAAACGAAGAAGAAGAGTATCAAAAATCTGAGAATGTACCTTGATTTTTTCGCAGGTATGAAGTTGTACTATCCAAACTAGCGAAAGTTTGGATAACGGAATAATAATATTGTGGTAACGAAAAATAAATTTGAAACATTGACGAACGTTTATCTTCACTCATTAGAATTCATAAACTCTTACCCTTCACGTATTGTTACTTTTTTATATCGTTATATTAACTCTGGAACTGCCGGAACACCCGTTACGGGATGGCGCTCACGCGTGCCTCAGGGGTCAACTCTAATGAATTTTTGGAATTCAAAAAGAAGAAGGAGAAGAAGCTGTGTGAGGCAGCATCCCTCGTTTCGTTTTGTAATAACATCACGATTTTTTTTTCTGGTCTGATTTTTTCTTCCACGATTAATTGTATTTAAAACGAATGTTGAAAACACGTATATAATATATAACAATCGGGGATTCTATTCTCCATACTTAATAATTGAACGTATTCAACCGCAAACACGATTCTGTATAATCATATGTACTGATTTTTGTGTTACTCATAAACGTACTGATAACATAGATATATTGAACTATATCTATGGCCTTAGTTTTTTCGCAGAATCTGTACTCAAAATTTACTATTTTTTTTTTTAGATTCTTCTACGGTATTCTTATTCATTTGGATCTCAGGAATTCAAATCTGCAAGTTCAATTAATTCATCTATAAAATTGAATAAGTTGTCGCTAATTTATCGCTCTCAAATAATAGAAGAACAAAAGGCGAAATTACTTGACTGATTAACAGAGTCTCATATTCTCATACTTATTGATAATATTCTCGATCTCGGAATAGTTTTATGCGTGTTTGAATTGCAGCGGCGACATCAGCAGCGACAGCGCTGGCAGCGCGCAGATCCTGAAGGAGAAAGAGACCGCGATAAAGGGCGAGAGCGTCAGTTTGCGGCGTTGCGGCTGCAGGGTAAGATCAGTTCGTAATTGCTATTGCGCTACGGTTTTTTTCTTCATTCAAGTTTGTCCGATCGCGTTTTAACCGAATAAGAAATAAAATCTCTCTAAGCGTCAAGTTTAGTTTCCAGTTTTATTTGAATAATAGCTCGGAAAGACGTGTTCAGTTCAATCTACATATATCCAATTAGTATAACTAGATAATCAGCAGCTATAGGAAAACCTCTTATATCTTTGGAAATTTCGTGAATTCCGTAGATCAGACATTTTTTCATAAGCACTGACTAGCCGTGTTCTTACCTTTTTTTTTTAATGGTTCCGATCGGTCTTCTACTCGTAGAATTTTGGGCGAAGCTGATGTCACTTCTACGCAGAATTTTTATAGAATTCGAATAATTTTCGGAATCGTTGGTGGGGAAAAATGAGATTTCTTTGCCAGGACTACAACGATTGATCGTTCACATATGCATTCCTTATGTTTCAAATTGGAAGAGTAGGTGTTCAATTTTGGGCTAGAAAAATATCTTTCGTGCAACTTCACCTATTTAATTATACATTTGTGAATTTCTATTTTTGCGTACTTTTTCAACAATATTCCGATTGATTTTGGAATAGTTTTCAGCATATTTAGACACTAAAATTTCGCTGATCTTATTAAACTAAGGGTGTTATCGTCAGGATTTTGGTCTAACAATAAGAATATTCATCGTGGTTATTTTATGAACGAATTTATTAACACATTTTAGTTTCAGTTCTACAATTTCACTTCATTACTTACATAATATTTTTGTTTTTCAGATTCCTAATTGACGGACATGGAAGTCGCCTAGTTCTTGGCAGTATTCGTTCAATTCTAATCTACAGGTATGAAATAGTTATACATAGGGTTTTGTTCATACGTTATAAAATAAGTATCAGTCAATATAACATACCCTTGCTCAAAATATATTTTCGTGTATTTGATATAATATGTTTTACACATATTGGTAATAGTCCGGAAGATATCGTAGCTCTAAATAATTATTTAGAATTTAGATCGAGATGTTACGCTTATTTCATTGATAGAGACTTCCAGCGTGATTCTTAATTTATGATTAGTTTTCCATTTGAAAATTTGTTTCTGTTTTTTCTATCGTTTTATATTTTGAGCCAATACTACATACACTACATACAAACTACATTCATACTACATATGTACTGTTATCTACTTTTAGTGCGTTATAATGATGATTGTAATAATGATTACAATTATTTTCCTTTCATTTGCTTCATTTTAATATTTTTCATTTTGTATTATACTGTAATTAATGGCTCTTAGGGAGCTTAGGCTCTAGGGTCAATGAAATATAATTATCTATCTATCTATAGTACATCATTTTATGTATATCATTGTTAATGTTTTCTTCAAATGTCTTTGGTATTTGCAGATATCCTTGGCTCGGAGATGGCTGCCACGATGCAACTTCCTGCAGCTGCTTCCGTTCCTGCCCTCTGGGCAACGGGGGAACCCGGACTCTCCCTATCCCCCTGGGGGAGTCCACCGGGTCAACGCCGGGGGTTTCCCCTGGGATAGCGCGGCCTCCCACCGCCCCCGGAGTCCCAGGGGATGTAGTCCCTGGGGGCGTAGGTCTCTATAGCTGAGACTTGCGTTTCCAGGGCCTACACCCTTCGGGGACCAAAGTCCCTGGGGACTTGTCTCCGGGGATACGGCTGGGAGTCCCAGCCGGGAGTCCCAGCCGTATCTCCGGAGGCAATTACCCAGGGATTGGTCTCCGAAGAAATCCGGGAAAAGGAGGCCTCAAGCGGACGGTCGTCTTCGTGATTTCTCTAGAGATCAAAAAACAGAGCGTCCGCTTGAGGCCTCCTTTTCCCGGATTTCTTCGGAGACCAATCCCTGGGTAATTGCCTCTGGAGATACGGCTGGGACTGCCGTATCCCCGGAGACAATTCCCCAGGGACTTTGGTCCCCGAAGAGTGTAGGCCCTGGAAACGTAAGTCTCAGCTATGGAGACCTACGCCCCCAGGGACTACATCCCCTGGGACTCCAGGGGCGGTGGGAGGCCGCGCTATCCCAGGGGAAACCCCCGGCGTTGACCCGGTGGACTCCCCCAGGGGGATAGGGAGAGTCCGGGTTCCCCCGGTGCCCAGAGGGCAGGAACAATGATGTGGTGATGGCGATGGTGATGCTAATGTGTTCTGTAATGCAAACAGACAGTCAGTGAAATAATTAATGTGGGGTAATGAATGTGTGACTTATAATATGATTTCTTGTATAACTCATTGTACGACTCAATGTACGACTCATTGTATGATTCATTGTATGACGATTAAATTATAATAAATCTGTAATAATATATCTTTGACGTGTATTATTGGTGTGTTGGATAAATAATATTATGGGGATGCAACAAAGTTTTACTGAGTAATGTGACTTTGTTGAAATGATGTTGAAGATTTTTTTTAAGGAGATGCAATTCATATTTTTGGGAATCCTAATGAAGGATTTTATTAGGCGCTCTTGAAGGACATAAATTAATAAAGTCATACCTCTGCAAAAGAAGAAGTTGTACGTATCATGTGTTGCAGACCCATCTCGACCGGGTCAGGATGAAAAAGACGATGTTCCGAGGGGGATATCACGCTCATTTACTAGAAAACAACAAAGTTGATTACAATTTGACAATCGATAATATTCATATCATGTTTGTATTCATGCATCAGATTGATAAATCTTTTTATGATCTACTAGCAAAAGAAATCAAGTGAATTATTGTAAAATCATCCCTAGAAATCCGGAGAAATTTTTGAGAAGCTGGTTGAGTGGAATTTTATTAGGTTCTATAGTACGGCTAATGATTGAAGACATGATCGAATCACAATAGGAAACAGTCGCTCAAACGATTTGACAGATATTCAATTTGTGTCCCCAGAATTTACAAAAATTGAAGTTATAAAGTTAACTTCATTTTTCATCGGGCTCAATGAGGTAATCTCATGTTATTCGAGTCCAGAAATCACAGTTTATGTGATCATATATTATCATCGTGTATCATTGTGTTAATTATTGGATTATATCATGGGGTTGCTTGAAGCTAATTTCAAGGGGTGACGTTGGGTAATTGGATTTCAAGATGTGAACATGAATAATAGTTATATCTAGTTTGTATCCATAAATTAGATCAATGAATTTGTGAGGAATTTCGGAGAACAGAAAAAGTTTAGTAAATCATTCAAAAATCATATGTTAGAATTCTGAGGATTTGTTCAGAACCTGGTTGAATATATGTTCATAAGAAGTTTCTTTTAGTAATACTAGTTGAGAACGTGATCAAAATACATTGAGAAACAACGCTCAAACTATTTGAGGGGTACTTATATAATTTTTGTAGAGGTTTCTCAAAAATGCAACCTACATAATTCAAAGCTTTTAACGTTCTCAAGAAATACACCCTGATATACTCATATACTTCTAGATCTAATGAAGCACATACTCCCAGAATTTTTTACTTTTTTTTTACGTCAATTTTGGCGAAAATACACCCGATATATGAGGAATTGCAAATAAATATAAGGCCAATGAACCGCTGACCCACATTTCGATACCCCCTTTTTAACCCTTCTACTACGGAATTCCGACCCCCTTTTCTTAACCCTTCTACTACGGAATTTGCTCCCCTTTTCTCGGAAATCGTAGTAAAAGGGGTGAGCGTAGTAAAGCCGACAGGCTGCCGTCGCCTATTCATCAATGCATTTAAAGTGGGTGTACGAATGAAATAAATAAAGCAAAAATACCACTTCTGCGCGAAATGAGTAAATTTCAAACGCTCGTAACTTCCTGAAAAATGCACTTAGCTAAACGAAACTGGAACCAAATTAAAGTTCGGACCTTCTACTTTCAGTTGCGTCAAATCAAAAAAATCCTTATACCTTTCTTTCTCCAGGGCAAGGCTTCAAAACGATCGACCCGCGAATTCACTTTTTGAGAAAACCTTCGAACTAACGCATCAAGATTCGACTCCTAATTATCAGATTTTTATCAGCTTCAAAATGCTGTCATTTCTTCTGATACCCTTTTTATTTGTACGCGGAGCCAGGCCGGTTTTATCCACTCACAATGTTATGTAATAATTCACTGGCCAAGCAATATTGAAATTAAACGAATTTACGCATAACCTCTCTTCCGAACTGTCAAAACATTTCTAAACCGCCCAACTGACAGATTCACGAGAATGTCAACGCGCCGATTTCACGTCATCGTAACATTTGTCAAGAAAGGGATTCAAAACTTACATTGTGATTCCTCCCTGCGAATTATTGCGTCGTTTTTTACTGCTGCAAAATCCAATGGGGGTACACCGTCTAATTTCCGCCCACACTTCTTTCTTGGCTATTTTATCCGTCAACGTTTGCTATCGATAGTCTCCGGGAGCTAAGAAAAACACGAGGCTACTATCAACTGAATCGATTTTAGACGAGACGCAATACTTCAATATCGCTCTCTCTCTCTCGCTCACCCTTCGCTCTATTTCCGTCGCCGCTCCGAGGATGTTGTGCTACTGCAGATTAAGATGTCGTTACTGCCGATGTCGCAGCTCCAGTTGCAATGATTATACTATCGTTGCCTCGAATAAATGAATCTAACATGCTCTGTTAATCGAAATGAGCCACGATATTTTAATTATCAATCAAATCATCAAAACCCGAATAATTCGTATTGAATTTAATTTACGATAAATCATTTATAATCCAATGACTCGAAGCAAAAACAGAAAGAAAATGTAAAAAAAAAAATATGCCGATCAGTTTTTAGATCTCTGTGCCATATCGTGAGCAAAGAGACCATTTTACGAAAACTGATCGGGCGAAGCTTTTTACCTTTTCAGAATGAGAATAATATCGTGTAATAAGAAAACTGCAGATATTTTGAAGGCCGCCGTTGAAGTTTACACACATGATTAAATCTAACGTTATCAGAATCTTCTGAGCAACGTTCTTTCTTCACCTACCAGCCTGCGTTACATAATATGAAATGTTCGTAAATGAATTATTTATGAACACAATGAACCGTGTCATGCATCGGATTGTGTCATACGTACCAGTTGCACATGGTTGTGAACACTTGTAAATCAAGCTGTGAGCTGCGGAGTACCGAGCATGTCACAGATCCATTTTAATCTACGTCCAGAGTCATCGTATAGATCCTCGAGATTTTCTCAAACTTCCCTTCCAATCAATTTCTTCGAATTTCACTTACTCAAGAATAATGAATAACCACATAGTCGTACGGTTTATTCACTGAACTTCCTTTATTTTTCATTCGTTCGATCTGTGTACTCGTTTTTTTTTTGTTCTTTCGTTGATATTTACAATGATTTTTTATTAATTTAAATTATTAATCTATTATTTTTTTGTATCATACGAGAGTTAAAGGATACAAGTATGTGTAGCTATAATACACGTGTTACGTTAGTGTCACATGATTTTACCTATAATGTTAGTTTTTTGGTTTTTTTGTTTTATTCATTCAATTTATAAACAGTCGCGTAGCTTTAGAAAATTAACGAAAAACCGATGTAGCTGCATACTTCGTTGAGATTTATCTCGATTTTCATATTCATATACAACCAATGGAAATTATTGTGGACAATAATAATTTAGTACGGCAATTTTCAAGCCGGGTGATTACACAGACTGAAATATACTGCTCGAAAAAAGTTTTTTCGTACGTTCAAAGAAATGCTGAAAAGATTGATAGAGAGAAACGAACGATCTCACCGGGATCGACATCCTCTCTTCAAATCTGAGATGCTTCAAATTTGCATTGTTTCATTCCAAACAATTCAAACACAATATTTCTCTATACTCAATTTACACACAATATTTTACAAATAGTTTTTCATCAATTTTTGTACACGTGTGTTGTGTGGCCTTTTCTTGGAAACACTGATTTTTGTTATAATTAGGATCCGTTGACTAGTAAAGTATTGAGATTCAAGATCTTAGAATTTCTGGTTTCAACTTTATTAGTGATCGGATGAACTAAATGAGGTACAAATACTTGTTGCTCCTTCAAGGAGAAAATTGAGAGTGAATTGAGAGTGGTCGTTCCGAGGTGATCAAAACCAATATGGTGGTTGAATTTACTGTGAATTTTAGCCGGTAAATACTTCGGCGAATCAACCCTGAAGACTAAACATCCGGTCGCAATCAGCCATAGTCAATATCACTCTGTGGCGACTTACGATAAAGAAAAAATAAGCGAATAAAATAGGGGGATTATAACAAAACGAACAAAAAAGTAAAAGAGAAACGAGAAAATTATTATACTGAGAATAGCTGATACGATTATAATAATTGATTAATAAATCATATGTACGGTAGGAGAATCGATTTTCTTTATTCAGGTTAAATATAATTAACTATTTAACAGATATTGAAGAAATAAAAGTAAAAGGGATGAGATAAAGGATGATATTGTAATGAGAAAATAGATAACATGTTAATGGAATTACCTATGGAAGCGATGAATTTCACAGCTGACACTTATTAATCTGACAGAAAAAAAGTAAACGCATACAAACCGCACGGTGTGGTGAAAAAATGAAAATTGTGCTCAAGTGTTGATGTATATTTATGTGAACTTGGAAATATTACATCGAAGATTATATCTTCAAAAAATAGGACGTTTCAGATTCTGAGTGAAAAAAAAACAAAAAAACAAAACAAAACGAAAAAAAAAACCCGTTTCAGATTTATCCGAAAATTAGCACAGCTCAGATCGACACAATCAAATTGAACTGATGATGAATTAGCCGAATAATTAAAGTTGCTCGAAGATTAACTTCATTCTTTACAAAAACCAGGAATTTTTCGCCTCATTCGAGTCGGCATGAATCGTGCTGATTTTACGGTGAACCCGAAACGTTCGACTTTTTCAGTTTCACAATCAGTCTGAAACGAACCGTTCTTCACATCGAGTGTCCCTCGGACGACATGCGACACTTATTAATTAATTGATATAGAAAGGATACGAGCTAAATCTATATGATACTCGAAAATATGGAGCCTAATTATACTAAAATGTGTATGAAAATATTACGGCAGTAAAGTGTTGGTGAAAGAGAGGGAGAGAGAGAAAAATGAGCATGTGTAGCGTCTCAAGGAAACCGCGGAAAAAGAATACATTTTATCCTGTTCAATACAGTCGGACCCCGCTTGAGTTCCGGCCAGGGATGTAAGGGGAAGAGTTTTTCCGTGAATATACGTCCCCCCACCACGCGGCTCTTCGCTTGACAAAAAAATTTTTATACGGATCCCGCAATAGTTCCGCGCATAGTTCCATACAAATACTCTATGTCGTGGGGGAAGCAGTCGACGCGTGAAACTGGGGAAGCGGAACTTTTGTGAGTGGAACTCAAGCGGGGTCCGACTGTATTAGGTATGTACGTTACAAGGAAAAAAATGCGTGATGAAAAATATTATTCGGCGTTGTTATGTATGGAAATAACAGAGCAAATGATTAAAATATAATAGTCGATGCGAAAATGTTGTTCATCCAATTGAATCGACTACGACGTCCTTGATGCGAAGTATGCGATGACGATGGCGTTCCGAAACCAGAAAAAAAATAAATGAATAAGAAAAAAAGAAACAGATATAAAAATTGGAATATCGATTGGGAAATTCGAAAAAAAAGAAGATGATAAACTCAAAAGCGAGTGATTGAGGAAGAGAAACTTAATGTGGAGAAAAGATACTACGTCTGATGATGGTATACAAATCTAGTTAACACGACCTGAAACGAGACATAATATTTTATAACTCAACTTTTGTACAGAATAAATAAATACTTGTACTGTGGACCAATATTTCTTTCATTTCATTTCACCAGTTGATTTATTATCATGAGAAATTTTTATTCGGTGTTCTAGTTTCGATGATTTCACGAAGAATTCTGATGCTTTTGATAAAATTGATGGATTTGCCAGGGAAGAGGACATCTGAGGTGATATTTGGGATTTCCTTCGGCCGAAATAACTAAATCGAAGCATGATAATGCGCTGCACCGCCACTTTCTGTTGGCAATTTTGACACGCAACCTGGTTTTGGTATCAGTGTTGAATGGAGAAGAGGTGAATCGTGTACCGGAGATGATTCAGTTTTGTTCAATTCATCTGTAGTTAACGAGGAAGTGGGTATGTCATACGCTGGATATCGATGACGAATCGAATATTCAATCGAAAACATAGCGATCAAGACTACCAAACGGAATGTCCATATTTCAAAAAGTAATCCCGATCCGTTATAATCACAAGTCAGAAAAATAAAACGTTGACTTCGATACTGAAGTCCGATGCCTTGACTCTCTGTACATTCTTTCATAAATGAAATTATATGCGAAATTTTACTAGAATTTTGAGGACTTTTCTTTTTTTTCTGGAACAGAAAATAAATTGCATGGCGAAGGAGGCATGATCTGTAAACGGTGTATGTATATAATATGCCGTGTTACAATGTATACGGGGCATTCCATGTCAACTCAACCGCTGATTTTCCCTCACTATTTTTGATTCGCTTTGCGATTTTTCATACGATTCTCCGATCTCGGAAAAGCACTCGTGAATTTTTGTCGGATTGTTGCCTCAGACCGTTAATTTTCCATGACTAACCAAACCCATCTCAAAATTGGATTTTTTTAAGAATCTCAAAAAATTTTCAAAAAAATTACCGCTCATTAGGATCATTTCGACACCCGTCCCGTGATGAGCCGATTCTTTTTACTATTTCTTTCAACCCTCCAAACATTTTCAACAAACAAAACGCCGTGTTTCATAACATTATTCATTTTTCACCGAGCGTTCGAAATTTGTCAGCGACTATGTGCAATATTTTCGTGATCTTTTTAACATTGTTTTCTTCACTCCATCGTTCGACTTTCATGACAATAATACGCATTTGGGTAGTTTTGATGTCCTCATGTCCGTAATAATTTATAATCTGGTCGGAAAATTTAACTTATGAATATGTTGACTGGATAATACGCTTTCGAACCTGAAGCATCGTAAAAAAAAATCCGGATACCGCCTTCGGATTGAAATAACGAAACAATGTAGACCGGAGAATGTATTTGGAAGCTGAATATTTTCATAAAAAATTCTACAATTCGCATTTCGAAACTTTCGAGGTCATCCCGGACGGAAAACCACACAAAAATCTGATAAAAATTGTCGGTATCGTCTGTGTGTACCCATGTTTGGAACATCCGCAAGGATAAGCGCAAAATATTTAAAAAAGTATTTCGTAAAAACGACAAAATGATATGCTTGAACTCACAATTGGTCCGAAGGCTTTTTTTTCAACCCAACGATCGCATTTTGTGACGATCATTCGCATTTGAGTTGTTTCAATATTCTGATGTCGATTTAAGAAAACTCCACCCTGCACAAATGATGATATGGGATGGACGCATGTTTGAAAACCGAAAGCATTATTGAAGTATTTAATATCAAACAAAAAAAGTATGTCAACAAAATCTGCGTTGAGGAGCGTAAGATAACGAGGCGAAATTCCACCATTTCCGTTGGAATACGTTTGAGGTCGACCCGAAAGGAAAACCACTTGAATCTGATACGCTTCTCGGTCTTATCTATATCTGCCCATGTGTTTGCTACTTTGTCGCGAAATCGTCTCACTGCAAGAATATTTTCGCTCAAAAATGAATATCAACTTCAGAAAACAAAGGTAAAAAATCCATGTGAAAGTATTCGACCCAATCATTCGAACGCTCAGCGACGATAACAATTGTATTCAAAAATGTTGGACGATAGCGACGATCGCACTCCTCCTCTATGGGTCGGGAATCCCATATTGCCGTTCTCACTACTTTATTATTTCGGACCATGTCATGGCGTAACAGACTCTCGCCCGGTATCGAATACCCCATAGATTGCTCCAATGACGCCGCTTTATTTATTCAGTCATCCCGATGATTATTCAAAACTTTGTACGAACAATTGTTCCAGTTATAACATAGCTCACAATCAGTCAGGCACTGAATGTTAAGAGCCTAATCCACCATATTGATAAAAACCGTACGAGAAAGAGTGAATTGAGGGTTTCGTTAATTGGCGATCAGACATTCGATACGCGAACAAAGATTTTCTGATGCATCGAGAACTTTCACGAGCATACAAATTTATTTAAAGTATATAATTAATGTTATTCAACACATGACAGTAAAATGTCCGGAGAGCGGAGAAACTTCGTTTTGTTTCGCACAGTTTTGCGATTGCGGTAAACCGATAATACCAGAGAATGATAAACCATCTAGTCATTTGAATTTCAGTGAATCAGAGCAACGCTCATTGGTCAGATGAACGCAGTCAAAAAATATTCATATTCCGAGTAGAAACAGTTTCACGTCACTCAAATCGGGGTGGACAAGTTGAACTTTCTGGATAGTCCGATACGCTCGCAAGTTCTCGGTTGAATCTTAGCATCGTTGTTGGAAGCGAGGCGTGATTCGTAAGTAAAGATATAATGAGTAAGAAAACGCTAGAATAGATTTAATTGTAAGCTTCGCAATTTCGGGTCTCATCACGGCATATATTTTTAATTACATACATTGGATTAAAATTCTCATGAATTGTTCGTCTTTTCGCGTCTGCGATTGATTGGTCGACGCACTTGACGATTTGAAGGTAGAAATTAGTCAGATAAACTCTTCATCCGTGTTGTGATTATGAGTGATTTTCGGTACAGTTGCGACTGAGGAACAAACGACAGATGCGTTTTGGTTGAGAGGAATTCGACTACCAGAAAAAAGTTCAAGTATGGACTCGCGGTCAAGGAATTTCTCGATTACCGTGGGATTTTTGATTCTGGGCATTTCGTGTAACCAAGGGAAACTGCTGACGATTAGTCGACTGGATCTGTCCGCAGAATCCGTCGTAGAGACGACTTGTGTCTCCGAAAATGACAACGCTGCACTCGTTTGGAATGTCGGGAAATTGATGGAAGGTATTTTGTAACACGCTGTGGTTTATGAAAACGGAAAGTATACAAATACTGTATACATATAGACAGCAGGAATCAATTAACACATTGACGAATAATCTACTAATGTTAGGGCCAGATTTCGTCCCACGGAAACCGAAGCCGACAAAAGACCACCCGAAATATGCGATCTGGGAAAACGATCGATGTTTCGTTAACTGGACGGCAATCGAAAATCATTTGGTACGTTCTTTTCACCATCCAATGGGTCCAGTTCTTGATTACAGATGGGAGAGTAAGTCCGACGAACGAATAATTATCAAATAACAGTGCTTTGTGTCTTTGAATGGTTTGTGGATACTTGACGACTGGGATTGTTATAGGTTTCCAAGTTAACCAAGGCATGAGCTTCATATATCATCCGCGCTACCGATATTTCTCTGTTCGGGATTATAGACCAGTACTGCGTATAACGGGTTATGACCAAGTAAAAATCATTGTACTCACCTTGGAAAGATCACTTAATGAATCTTCCCTAATGGTATGTGATGAAATAATTGACGTTGCCCGTCCAGGTTGCAGCCGCAACGGTTCCGTCACCCCATTAGGAGGTAAGGCACGCAAAGTCTCACACGAGAAATCTTGGATCTAAATATCATATTTTCATAGTATTTCAGGAGAATCAGGATGATGACATGTTTGGTATTGGAGAATGGCGTACGTTCGGGATAAAATTGCCCGTAAAGCAAGGGAAAATCAGCGTAATTGAAGGCAATAAAATGAAGACATTCGGAGCATTACTCGTTTCCGACTTTCTAACAAAATATCATCAAATATACGGAATTTATAGCTGGTCGTTGATAAAGTTTCATCATTGTAAGTAAAGTGACAAAAACAAATACGAAACGTACGATATATGGATGAAAAAAATCGACAGCCTTCTTCTTGTAGACCAATATATCCTATCGGAGAGGGACGACGAGCTGTTATCGACGTCCAATTTTCATTTGCCTTCCGAAGATTTCTGCATCGAGTTGTTCGTCGGTCTCTGCTCTGACTGTCGACTGGTCGTTACTTTGCGAAGCAGAAATGAGACGATTCCAATCAGCTTCATCGATGGAAATAATAATTCCATGTTCGACGGACTGCTGGTTTGGCGGTCAGTAAGACTTGACGCTACGATTCCGAAGAATAATTCCGAAAAAGTGCAATTAGAACTAGGGACACGACTGAAAAACGTCAATGCTTCGGGTCGATGGGCGGTCGACAGCATGCGTTGGTGCGAACCAGCTGGTGAGTTTGAAATCTTGAACAAAATCATACCTATCAATAATTGAGTTTACCGATTACATGTCCAGGGAGTTTGAGAACCTCTACCGTTACGAGCAATGTCACAGCCGGCGAGTACGTCTGTCAGAAAATATCATACGACGAGAGTGTTGTAGCACGTTCATACCAGAACGAGACTATGGGTGTTCCTTCTGTGAGCGCACGCGGTAAGTTTGAAATTCATTACTCAATCATTATCTGCTGCCTTGATTCAACCAAGTTCTTACATAGTCCGTTCGAGCAAAAATCGATTTTCTAACCGCTGTCGAAAAGACATTTTCGTATTATTCCGAAATCCGTTAGATATTACATAAAGTATTGTTTAAAATCTTTAAAGCTTGCAAAAATTCATAAAAAGACAAAACTCCCGACAAGACGTCTTAACATGTGCTGGAATTTAACGGTCATTAGTTATCTGATTCTTGACGAGGAGACGTGCTAACATCAATCAATTTGATGGGTGATGAGATATCTTCATTAAAAATCCGCGCAAACCTTTTCAGAGATTCGCGATTACTCACGTGGGCTAAATAACATTTCCGGATCATTATGTCCAAACTCCGGATCGGCATGCTTGATATGCAACCCGACTGGTTGCACATGCGACCGTGGATTCGAGGGATCGAAATGCGACGAAGGTGAGATATGCACATCCGATTAGACGAAATAATCGAATATATCAACATCGTATGCTCTCAGAGTGCGGACACGGATACTACGGGTACGGTTGCGGAGAGGAGTGTCATCGATGTGCGAACAGGTCCTGCGACAGAGTTACGGGATACTGCGCTGCCGACTGCTCGAATGAAAAGCTGCTGCCACCACTTTGCATAGCAGGTATTTTCCATCGATTTTTGTCACGAATAATTCCCTGTGTTTTGCAACCGACGAACACAATCGTTGGTCACATTAAAATCCATTGTTGTGCAAATAAGTCTTCTTCATTGGATTTGATCTCAAAAATTACTGACAGCAGGGATTCCGGAAGACAACGGAGGTAACAAGGGACAGAACATGATCTGGTTGACCGTCTTAGCGATTCCATTTGGGATCGTTCTACTCGTCATCGGATATCGGTGAGCTGAAATATCCGAACAAACGGACTTATTTTGTTGTTCACTTTCGGAATAAATTATGGGAGCGAGTCCGAACCGATAATTTCCAGTGATTCCTTCGTGATTATATCTTCTGCAGAGTTTGGCTCAAGAATCTGAGATCACCTTCCGAAACGCCCGCGAATGTCCCAGCGGAACCGCTCGACTGTGACGGTTATCTCGTACCGTCGGTGGCGTTGAACCGACGTAACTGGATTTTTCCAGCGATGATGAATTTGGATGATGGGATTTTATACGAGGATATCGGATCCGACGGACCACCTTACGATCCGCGAAATCATATGGTTGAAATTGCGCGGTTCAAACATTACTTAGAGGACGGCTTCGCCAGCGGACTACTCAAATCACAGTATGAGGTAATTCAGTCTGGCCTTGGACAAGACAGGCTTTGGCGAAGCGACTTTGAAGCGATGACTATTTCCTTCTGTTGCTGCGCAGCATGTTTCAGACGGCCCTTCCAAGCGATGTGAGTACGGAAAGCTGTTGCCCAACCTCGCAAAGAATAGATCGAGGAACACGATAGCGTGTGAGTATATTGGAATAGCAACGACGAATAGGGAATTCAACCGTCATTATCCGAAAAGTAGTTTCGCTGTCAAAATTGCTGTTCGGACCGACAGTATCGGTACAAGCGCACCTGAGTCGTGAAGAATTGTTATGACCAACTGGTTTTTCGATGGCAATTGGGTTCTGTATCTCATTCGTTCGATTAATGATTATTTTTTTTTTTTTCCTTGTAACGAACATTAGATGATAAAACACGTGTCCTTCTCGAGAAGATAGCCGGGGATTCTCACTCCGATTACATCAACGCCAATTACATACGGGTGAGTCTCTCTTCTTCAATATCTCGTAGTTGGTAAAGTTAGTTGAACACTTACTGAGCCGCATTCGCATCACAGGGGTATCGACAAGTGCCGGCATACATCGCTACGCAAGGACCAACTCCCAACACGATCGGCGATTTTTGGCGGATGGTTTGGCAGGAAAAAACAACTCTAATTTGCATGGTGACGAATCTCATGAAAGATGAAGAGGTAAGTGAATGAAAATACTGTGACTCAGCTCTATCGCGTGAGCATCCAGCCAGAGATGGGCAAAGACCTCCGATAGCTCAAGCTAAGCTGCAAAATAAACGTTGATCATCAAAACTAAGATCTAAACTGTTTTTGAATTCGGAAAAATCTATTCATCAAAAATATAATAGGGTTAATTCAAAAATTTTTTCGTTTGGGAAACTGGTGAAGAGTTGAATGAACTGTTCTGTGATGGTACACCAGCGTTCCGAAACTGATAGGTGAAAAATATTCCCAAAATAATATTTTTGCACGTGAAACTTGCATCTTTGAACTCGATTTTGCAGCTTGGAATCGGTCTTGACTTTGACTAGAAAAGAGACCTAGAAAATCTAGTACTTGCAGATACGACATTTGCCTCAATCTGGAACTCCAATTTTTTTGTGGACTGAAAAAACGCAATCGTTCGCGGCAAAGCAATATTCAACGGGGATAATCCCCCAATCCCCATTGTTTGTCAAATCACTGATATCATTCTAGCGTTGAGGAGAAAGTTGACGTGATGGATCGCGATTGATGGTCTTTCTGAAAACTTGATTTCACTTCATCGATAGGACCCCCAGTGGCAATTACGAATCCCGAAGTAGATTCCTTGTATTCGGGTCTTTTGGAAAATTTCCCAATGCCGTCGTTGATTATGGGACGTTAGTGTACAATTACTTTCAGACTCAAAGTCGAACGCTTCTGAGGTTTTCAAGGGAGGAACGCACCGTACTTAAAAAATGATGGAAGTTCACCTTGAAATGACAGTTAAATCGGTAATTAGGAAGAAATCTGATCATACCACTTCATGTCGCTGCCAGAATTGCAGAATTATTGATTTGAACCTTCTTCCATTCTTTATGGTATCGCGGAGATATTTCAGACGAAAAAGTAGACTCTCTTTCATACGAGTAATTAATCGTGTGAGAAACCCTCATTTTGCTATCGATTACGCGACAATATTTGCAACTCCACAGGTACTTTGTGAGCAATACTGGCCAGAAGTTCAAAAAAGGTCAAAGTACGAATCAATCGTCGTCCTGAATGCGGGGGAGGTGGAGTTTGATAATTGCGTTCTGAGGACCTTCCACCTACAGTGTGGCGATGAAACACGTGAGGTACGTCTTGCGAAATCTGAGCTCATGATGAAAAAACTCGAAAAAAGAACGGACGATTGGCAGTTTCCCGTTGTAGGTGACACACCTCCATTACACGGGTTCATGGCCGAGCAGGGGTTCGCTGACTTATTCTTCTTCTCTGGTGACGTACCTCAAGAAGCTGCTGGCCATTTCTTCGGGAGATGGCCTCGTAGTCGTCCACGGCAGTCTGGGCGTCGGTCGAACTGGCGTCATCATTCTATGTGACATATGCTTACGGCGAGCTCTTCATGACAAGGTAATCCGATAGTTATGTCACAAAACACCTTAGCTTTGGTCATTTTGATGGCGGGTTTACCGTATCGTAAGAGTTGCGTCTTTTCGTGGAAGTCGAAAAAGGCTTACAAAAGACGTCAAATGACGTCCGATTTACGTATAAATGTTTCTCCGAGTATCCGATGTGGTACTTTGAAAGACAGGCCATAAATAACTGGTGCGCGAATTGATATTGAAAATACTCCAGCGTCCAGCCTTATCTCTCACACAACTACGGACGTACCGTACATGCGGACAGTGTCCATCTTTTTTGAGTACTGTTAGGTACAACAAACAGTTGCTGAGCGTGAAGTTCACGATATTTTATCGTCGAAACGTTCTTTTGAAATAGGCTACAGAATAAATTTCGATTTTTTCAGATATGCAACGTCCCAGCGACGACGATCAGGATGCGTGAAGATCGGGGCAATATGGTGGAAAATGAGCATTACTATCTACTGGCTCATGCCCTCATTTCGGGATGTCTGCTCTCCGAAGAAACCCAAGTTGCGGACTATACTGAAATTCTATACTGAACTTATCGACACTCATGCGGTTGGCTGCAAGTTGTATAAATCGAATGTTTCCGCGAGTTATTGCACCGGAGATCTATAACTCACTGGAGTAGATCAAGCTTCACGATACAATTGGACCACAAAACAGACAATGACGTACACAAAACGTATTTGTAAGATAATTGATAAATTCTGATGGGTCGGAATAAATGATAACACGCATTTCCATAATCAAAGTCCAATGCGGGAGTCTCGCAATCGGCTGATGTGGATGTCAAAGCGACGAGTCTTGATCGAATAAGATGCGATCAAAATTCACAAAACTCGCGAATCCTATTACGTGAAAAAAATGAGATACTCGATTGAAATTTTTTTTTGTGTTTATCCAGTATCGCACTGTAGCATATTCGCATATCTTTACAACCAACGGAGCCGGATTCATACATATTTGACTCATCTCAGAAGATATTGACCATCACAACTGAATACTGATCCGGAAGAATTTGTCTCGACATCGGCTAGGACTTTCATCTCATCATTAGAACGTTTCTGCTTGAAAGATTGACATCAGCATATGCACGAGGGTAAATTTCGATATTTTTTTAGAGGAAAGCACAATTTTGCACGCTTTTGCACCCCGGGGGGCGAGGGGGTAGCGACGCCAAGTGTTCAGGGATTCGAAAAGATCCTTGTTATGCATCCCGAAATGAACAATTTTCACCAAACTTTGTTCGCCCTCTGTTTTTGCAGAGTAGACTCACCTACTGACTGGACTAATAGTAACCAGTCGTCGAACCTATACGGACGATATATAATTTCTGGAAACAATGAAGAAAAGTATCAAAAATCTAAGAATGTACCTTGATTTTTTCGCCGGTATAAAGTTGTACTATCCAAACTAGCGAAAGTTTGGATAACGGAATAATAATATTGTGGTAACGAAAAATAAATTTGAAACATTGACGAACGTTTATCTTCACTCATTAGAATTCAGAAACTCTTACCCTTCACGTATTGTTACTTTTTTATATCGTTATATTAACTCTGGAACTTCCGGAACTCCCGTTACGGGATAGCGCTCACGCGCGCCTCAGGCGTCAACTCTAATTAATTTTTGGAATTCAAAAAGAAGAAGGAGAAGAAGCTGTGTGGGGCAACATCTCTCATTTCGGTTTGTAATAACATCACGATTTTTTTTTCTGGTCTGATTTTTTCTTCCACGATTAATTGTATTTAAAACGAATGTTGAAAACACGTATATAATATATAACAATCGGGGATTCTATTTTCCATACTTAATAATTGAACGTATTCAACCGCAAACACGATTCTGTATAATCATATGTACTGATTTTTGTGTTACTCATAAACGTACTGATAACATAGATATATTGAACTATATCTATGGCCTTAGTTTTTTCTCAGAATCTGTACTCAAAATTTACAATTTTTTTTTGAGATTCTTCCACAGTATTCTTATTTATTCGGATCTCGGGAATTCAAATCTGCAAGTTTAATTATTTCATCTATACAATTGAATAGGTTGTCGCTAATTTATCGCTCTAAAATAATGGAAGAACAAAAGGCGGAAATACTTGACTGATTAACAGAGTCTCATATTCTCATACTTATTGATAATATTCTCGATCTCGGAATAGTTTTATGCGTGTTTGAATTGCAGCGGCGACATCAGCAGCGACAGCGCTGGCAGCGCGCAGATCCTGAAGGAGAAAGAGACCGCGATAAAGGGCGAGAGCGTCAGTTTGCGGCGTTGCGGCTGCAGGGTAAGATCAGTTCGTAATTGCTATTGCGCTACGGTTTTTTTCTTCATTCAAGTTTCTCCGATCGCGTTCTAACAGAGTAAGAAATAAAATCTTTCAAGCGTTGAGTTTAGTTTCCAGTTTTATTTGAATAATAGCTCGGGAAGACGTGTTAAGTTCAATCTACATATATCCAATTAGTATAACTAGATAATCAGCAGCTATAGAAAAACCTCTTATATCTTTGGAAATTTCGTGAATTCCGTAGATCAGACATTTTTTCATAAGCACTGACAAGCCGTGTTCTTACCTTTTTTTTTCAATGGTTCCGATCGGTCTTCTACTCGTAGAATTTTGGGCGAAGCTGATGTCGCTTCAACGCAGAATTTTTATAGAATTCGAATAATTATAAGAATCGTTGGTAGGCAAAAATGAGATTTCTTCGCCAGGACTACAACGATTGATCGTTCACATATGCATTCCTTATGTTTCGAATTGAAAGAGTAGGTGTTCAATTTTGGGCTAGAAAAATATCTTTCGTGCAACTTCACCTATTTAATTATACATTTATGAATTTCTATTTTTGCGTACTTTTTCAACAATATTCCGATTGATTTTGGAATAGTTTTCAGCGTATTTAGACACTCAAAATTCGCTGATCTTATTAAACTAAGAATGTTATCGTCAGGATTGTGGTCTAACAATAAGAATATTCATCGTGGTTATTTTATGAACGAATTTATTGACACATTTTAGTTTCAGTTTTACAATTTCACTTCATTACTTACATAATATTTTTGTTTTCCAGATTCCTAATTGACGGACATGGAAGTCGCCTAGTTCTTGGCAGTATTCGTTCAATTCTAATCTACAGGTATGAAATAGTTATACATAGGGTTTTGTTCATGCGTTGTAAAATAAGTATCAGTCAATATAACATACCCTTGCTCAAAATATATTTTCGTATATTCGATATAATATGTTTTACACATATTGGTAATAGTCCGGAAGATATCGTAGCTCTAAATAATTATTTAGAATTTAGATCTAGATGTTACGCTTATTTCATTGATAGAGACTTCCAGCGTGATTCTTAATTTATGATTAGTTTTCCATTTGAAAATTTGTTTCTGTTTTTTCTATCGTTTTATATTTTGAGCCAATACTACATACACTACATACAAACTACATTCATACTACATATGTACTGTTATCTACTTTTAGTGCGTTATAATGATGATTGTAATAATGATTACAATTATTTTCCTTTTATTTGCTTCATTTTAATATTTTTTATTTTGTATTATACTGTAATTAATGGCCCTTAGGGAGCTTAGGCTCCAGGGTCAATGAAATATAATTATCTATCTATCTATAGTACATCATTTTATGTATATCATTGTTAATGTTTTCTTCAAATGTCTTGGGTATTTGCAGATATCCTTGGCTCGGAGATGGCTGCCACGACGCAACTTTCTGCAGCTGCTTCCGTTCCTGCCCTCTGGGCACCGGGGGAACCCGGACTCTCCCTATCCCCCTGGGGGAGTCCACCGGGTCAACGCCGGGGGTTTCCCCTGGGATAGCGCGGCCTCCCACCGCCCCCGGAGTCCCAGGGGATGTAGTCCCTGGGGGCGTAGGTCTCCATAGCTGAGACTTACGTTTCCAGGGCCTACACTCTTCGAGGACCAAAGTCCCTGGGGACTTGTCTCCGGGGATACGGCAGTCCCAGCCGTATCTCCAGAGGCAATTACCCAGGGATTGGTCTCCGAAGAAATCCGGGAAAAGGAGGCCTCAAGCGGACGGTCGTCTTCGTGATTTCTCTAGAGATCAAAAAACAGAGCGTCCGCTTGAGGCCTCCTTTTCCCGGATTTCTTCGGAGACCAATCCCTGGGTAATTGCCTCTGGAGATACGGCTGGGACTGCCGTATCCCCGGAGACAATTCCCCAGGGACTTTGGTCCCCGAAGAGTGTAGGCCCTGGAAACGCAAGTCTCAGCTATGGAGACCTACGCCCCCAGGGACTACATCCCCTGGGACTCCGGGGGCGGTGGGAGGCCGCGCTATCCCAGGGGAAACCCCCGGCGTTGACCCGGTGGACTCCCCCAGGGGGATAGGGAGAGTCCGGGTTCCCCCGGTGCCCAGAGGGCAGGAACAATGATGTGGTGATGGCGATGGTGATGCTAATGTGTTCTGTAATGCAAACAGACGGTCAGTGAAATAATTAATGTGGGGTAATGAATGTGTGACTTATAATATGATTTCTTGTATAACTCATTGTACGACTCAATGTACGACTCATTGTATGATTCATTGTATGACGATTAAATTATAATAAATCTGTAATAATATATCGTTGACGTGTATTATTGGTGTGTTGGATAAATAATATTATGGGGATGCGATAAAGTTATACTGAGTAATGTGACTTTGTTGAAATGATGTTGAAGATTTTTCTCAAGGAGATGCAATTCATTTTTTTGGAACTCCTAATGAAGGATTTTATTAGGCGCTCTTGAAGGACAGAAATTAATAAAGTCATACCTCTGCAAAAGAAGAAGTTGTACGTCTCATGTGTTGCAGACCCATCTCGACCGGGTCAGGATGAAAAAGACGATGTTCCGAGGGGAATATCACGCAATGCTTATTCACTAGAAAAGAACAAGGTTGATCACAATTTGACAATCGATAATATTCATATCATGTTTGTATTCATGCATCAGATTAATAAATCTTTTTATAATCTACTAGCAAAAGAAATCAAGTGAATTATTGTAAAATCATCCCTAGAAATCCGGAGAAATTTTTCAGAAGCTGGTTGAGTGGAATTTTATTAGGTTCTATAGTACGGCTAATGATCGAAGACATGATCGAATCACAATAGGAAACAGTCGCTCAAACGATTTGACAGATATTCAATTTGTGTCCCCAGAATTTACAAAAATTGAAGTTACAAAGTTAACTTCATTTTTCTTCGGGCTCCATGAGGTAATCTCATGTTATTCGAGTCCAGAAATCACAGTTTATGTGATCATATATTATCATCGTGTATCATTGTGTTAATTATTGGATTATATCATGGGGTTGCTTGAAGCTAATTTCAAGGGGTGACGTTGGGTGATTGGATTCCAAGATGTGAACATTAATAATAGTTATATCTTTTTTGTATCCATAAATTAGATCAATGAATTTGTGAGGAATTTCGGAGAACAGAAAAAGTTTAGTAAATCATTCAAAAATCATATGTTAGAATTCTGAGGATTTGTTCAGAACCTGGTTGAATATATTCATAAGAAGTTTCTTTTAGTAATACTAATTGAGAACGTGATCAAAATACATTGAGAAACAACGCTCAAACTATTTAAGGGGTACTTATATAATTTTTGTAGAGGTTTCTCAAAAATGCAACCTACATAATTCAAAGCTTCTAACGTTTTCAAGAAATACACCCTGATATACTCATATACTTATAGATCTAATGAAGCACATACTCCCAGAATTTTTTACTTTTTTTTTACGTCAATTTTGGCGAAAATACACCCGATATATGAGGAATGGCAAATAAATATAAGGCCAATGAACCGCTGACCCACATTTCGATACCCCCTTCTTAACCCTTCTACTACGGAATTCCGACCCCCTTTTCTTAACCCTTCTACTACGGAATTTGCTCCCCTTTTCTCGGAAATCGTAGTAGAAGGGGTGAGCGTAGTAAAGCCGACAGGCTGCCGCCGCCTATTCATCAATGCATTTAAAGTGGGGGTACGATGAAAGAAATAAAGCAAAAATACCACTTCTGCGCGAAATGAGTAAATTTCAATCGCTCGTAACTTTCTGAAAAATGTACTTAGCCAAACAAAACTGAAACCAAATTAAAGCTTGAACCTTCTACTTTCAGTTGCGTCAAATCAAAAAAATCCTCATACCTTTTTTCCTCCAGGGCACGGCTTCAAAACGATCGACACGCGAATTCACTTTTCAAGAAAACCTTCGAACTAACGCATCAAGATTCTACTCCGAATTATTAGATTTTTATCAGCTTCCAAATGCTGTCATTTCTTCTGATACCCTTTTCATTTTTACGCGGAGCCAGGCCGGTTTTATCCACTCACAATGTTATGTAATAATTCACTGGCCAAGCAATATTGAAATTAAACGAATTTACGCATAACCTCTCTTCCGAACTGTCAAAACATTTCTAAACCGCCCAACTGACAGATTCACGAGAATGTCAACGCGCCGATTTCACGTCATCGTAACATTTGTCAAGAAAGGGATTCAAAACTTACATTGTGATTCCTCCCTGCGAATTATTGCGTCGTTTTTTACTGCTGCAAAATCCAATGGGGGTACACCGTCTAATTTCCGCCCACACTTCTTTCTTGGCTATTTTATCCGTCAACTTTTGCTATCGATAGTCTCCGTGAGCTAAGAAAAACACGAGGCGACTATTAACTGAATCGATTGTAGACGAGACGCAATACTTCAATATTTCTCTCTCTCTCTCACTCACCCTTCGCTCTATCTCCGTCGCCGCTCCGAGGATGTTGTGCCACTGCAGATGTCGTTACTGCCGATGTCGCAGCTCCAGTTGCAATGATTATACTATCGTTGCCTCGAATAAATGAATCTAACATGCTCTGTTAATCAAAATGAGCCACGATGTTTTAATTATCAATCAAATCATCAAAACCCAAATAATTCGTATTGAATTTAATTTACGATAAATCATTTATAATCCAATGACTCGAGCGAAAACAGAAAAAAAATGTAAAAAAAAAAATATGCCGATCAGTTTTCAGATCTCTGTGCCATATCGTGAGCAAAGAGACCATTCTACGAAAACTGATCGGGCGAAGCTTTTTACCTTTTCAGAATATAAATAATATCGTCTACTAAGAAAACTGCAGTTATTTTGACGGCCGCCGTTGAAGTTTCTACACATGATTAAATCTAACGTCATCAGAATCTTCTGATCAACGTTCTTTCTTCACCTACCAGCCTGCGTTACATTATATGAAATAATCGTAAATGAATTATTTATGAACACAATGAACCGTGTCATGCATCGGATTGTGTCATACGTACCAGTTGCACATGGTTGTGAACACTTGTAAATCAAGCTTTGAGCTGCGGAGTACCAGGCATGTCACAGATCCATTCTAATCTACGTCCAGAGTCATCGTATAGATCCTCGAGATTTTCTCAAATTTTCCTTCTAATCTATTTCTACGAATTCCACTTACTCAAAAATAATAAATAACCACATAGTCGTACGGTATATTCACACAATTTTCTTCATGTTTCATCCGTTATGTTTGAGTACTCGTTTTTTTTTGTCCTCTCGTTGATATTTACAATGATTTTCTATTGATTTAAATTAAAATTCTATTATTTTTCCGTATTATACGAGAGTTAAAGGATACAAGTATGTGTAGCTATAATACACGTGTTACGTTAGTACATGATATTACTAATCATGTTAGTTTTTTGGTTTTTTTGTTTCATTTATTCAATTTATAAACAGTCGCGTAGCTTTGGAACTTTTACGAAAAATCGAAGTAGCTGCATACTTCGTTGAGATATATCTCGATTTTCAAAGTCATATACAACCCATGGAGATTGTGGACAGAAATAATTTAGTACAGCAATTTTTAAGCCGGGTGATCACAAAGAATGGAATACACTGCTCGAAAAAAGTTTTTTTGCACGCTCAAAGAAATGCTGAAAAGATCGACAGAAAGAACCGAACGATCTCACCGGGATCGACATATTCTCTTCAAATCTAAGATGCTTCAAATTTACATTGTTTTTTACAAATTTATTGTGAAATTAAAAACTGGTCAAATTTCATGGAAAGATGTGAGATTGTCGAATTCATAATATATATATATATTCATCAGAAGTATTCGTGTTCGTTACGCAGAACTACGTAGGAAGAGCGTCCTGCAATCAATTTCGCAAATACTTCGATTTTTGGCTCGAAAAAACACCAAGCCTACAGTCTTTGCGTATGGATATATCGACTGATAATATCAATAATTTCAGGCTTCGGGTTTTCGCGGTTCACGAATTATAAACAATCTGGTACGTTTATTGTTATCGATCGGTATACAATTTTTCTATAGTTATCAATCATACACAATTTTTATATACAATATTTATATATATAACTGATAACTCTCATGATCAACGAATCGAACAAGGTTGGACCCTACGTAACCTTCTTCGTTGTTTAATTTGAATTACAAATAAAATATAGTGTAATGCGCAAATTTGGCTGACGATATTTATAAGATAGAAGAAATATAAGAGATGCGTGATAATTAATTTCACAATTAACGAGGAATAGTATCGCACATTGAATGAACGTACAAAGTTTCTTTCATTTGTTTTCCTTCTTTCAATTATCATTATTACGCGGGTCGATAAAATGATAATAATAATTTTCATTAATTGAAATCGATGCATTTCTTTTTTCGGCACATTATTATATTATATATGAAATCGCACCTCCTACATAGACATTATTATAATATTTACATTATTTACAATAATCCTGTTGAAAAATTTATCGTACACGCATCGATCTGTTTCATATAGATATATAAATTTCAATTGATTAATTATTCGAACAGACATACGTATATATATAATAAATATTTGACAATAAAAATTCTTTTAACAATTATAATAATAAATTCAATTAATTATTTCAATAATTAATTGATTAGTTTTTCATGAATATATAAAATATTCTACGGAGGCAGTTAAAAATAGGATAGACGGTAAATCGATCATTTCAATTTATATAGATATATCATGCACAATGATATTTTTATAATAAATATTCGATAACAAACAATCTGGACAAATATATTGAGCATTAGTGGTAATTAATCGTCGCAAAAATCTTAGACACGTTAAGTTTATATATTTTTCCTTCATTCATTCATTAATCTTATATTCTGAATCCACTTTTTGAAAATGCATATATATACCTATTGTATTAATCATTTCTTATATATTATATATTTCATTTACCGTATTATTATAAACAATTGACTATTTATTCATTTTTTCTTTCATTTGACTTTTATTTACTTTTCATTTAATATACTCGGCTATAATTATCTATCGATAACTTTTGTGACGCGACTACTTTTACACCTATAACATGTATTCATCAAATCCTTTATTTACATTATTATTATTATTATCATTATTATTACCATTATTATTATTATTTTTATCATTATTATTACTATTAATCTTATTATTTTTATTGTTGTTCTAGTTATTGTTATTATTATTCTCTTAGAATTATTTCCTACATGTAGTTATTAAAATCGCGGAACTTCCTCGTTTCTTTCGATGAGGGTAGTATCAAGATTCGCGGCAGCGAATCGCCGCCAACTACCGTAGGCAGGCGAGCGCCAGCCAGCAATCTTTTCTCGAGCCAACTCGTCATGCTTGGAACGGGGGTATTTTTTCTCGCAAACGGCTAGAAATTTCGTGAAAAAGTTCATACAAAAATTATTCGTTATCACTGTACGAGAATCCACCAAAAACCGGAACGAAATCGGTCCAGCGGTTCCGGAGTTATGGGGGTTCAAAGTTGATGAAAATCACAATCTTCTTCTTCTTCTTCGACTTCTTCTTCTTCTCCTTCGCAGACCATTTTTTTATTGAATTATAACACATATTTTTATATTTAGGGTTAATTGTGGGAGTTTCAGCCGATGTAGATTTCTAACCGACAAGTATTTTTCGAATCAGGAGTCATCAAAGTTCACTAGATTTGCAAGTGTCGGCAAGTGAAAACAATTAGATATTCGATTAAATTACTCGTTTGTGCTCATGACGTATTTCGCTGTAGCATATTCGCATATTTCCACGACCAACTGAACAGGATTCATGCATGAGTGACTGTTAAAAGATATTGACCATCACTACTGAATACCGATCCAGAAGAATTTGTCTTGACATCGGCTCGGACTTTCGATTCACTTTCATTCCTAACCTAACCGTTGACCAAAATTCAGCGTATCGGGACCTCTTTCTAGAAATCTTCTCTTATTTGGTGTTATTTTCTTACCGTATCTCTGCCGATACAAACTCATATTGAAAAAATGAATCAACGTGTAAAGCACAATGAAGAATCTGTACACAGTATGTATCGTAACTTTCACTTATTGTGGGGAGAGGGAAAAGCTTTTCAGGAAAATTCATGTTGAGCCTGAACTTTGGCGATTCGAATACCCTGAATAGATGCGAGGGTGCGTGCATTGCCGTCACTAATGTTATCCGACCACCACCTGATTGTAAATTTCGCTCAAATTACACTCAAGGCCACTAAGATTATATGAAAAATTATCAGCAGGTGAGCAGTAGAAAGGTCATTTTGACGTCGATTGGAGATTTGTAAATACAGCCAGTTTTAGGCAAAACTTGGCAAACCGAATCCGCTGGATTTCGGCAAGGTGCGGGCGAGATAGCGGAGTAATATTGCCGGTAAATTCGGTGTGGTCGACAAGTGCGGAAACCACTTATGACGCTGAACCCACAGACTCAATTCTTATCGTTATCGATGCGAAGTTGTCGAAAAGCACTTGTCGACTTTTTTCATATATACTCTCATAAAATTATTTCAAAATCAACAATGTTTTTCTCATATGAATAAATATTAGCGTATATTCGTACATTCTTTCAAGAGATCTCTTCATTATGGTAAAGTTGGTGATTTTTGTGGTTCAAAAAAATATTGAATCCGGATTATCTTCACTCTTTGAAGTATAATTATCGCGGTGCGAATTTTCTTTCGAACAAAGTATAATAGTTCTGAAAAATGATTCGAACAATTCCTTCGCAGTTTATATTTTTTCCATCGCCAAATGGTTATCGCGGTGCGTGTTTTTATACAACTGTAAAACGATAAGGGCTTCGTCATACGTGATCGCGTTGATATCCCCCATTCTTTTGTCATAATATTATGTTTATACCGGACGCGTCAAATAACATATTCGACATAGAAACAGCCGAGTAAATAGAAAAAAACCGCAGCGACTCTTGGTCAATGATTCTGATAAAACTTCAATTTCTCCTTACTTTCTTACCAGGGGTATTTCATCGTCTCAGGAAGGGTCACCGCGTTACAAACACTTGCGCGACGTGTTCCAAAACTCAATATTTCAGGAAAAATTTTCTGGAAAACATTGTGACAAAGAATCAACGATTCCCAACGTCGTTTTTGAATCGACTATGGGTAACTTTTTTTCAAAGATTTGGCGTGAGTCGAATAACCTCAGTCGTGATCGACTCAACGAAGGGATAACGTTTTTCGGATAAACTTTTCTCGCTTTATCAAAAACGATCTGTTCGCGAACGCAAAAGAAGGGTCTTCTAGAAAGTGCTCTGATGCGTGATTTTTGAATTCGCGGAATTCTCAACGATCTCTCTTTCTTTGATTCGAGACCCATAGACGATGACGATTCGTAGCTGCTGTGCGGTGAGTGACGAAATTAATGCCGAACGTGGATCTCGTCACCCGGCGCGACGCCGAACACGCATCTTGCGATTGAAATTCTTTATTCGATGTTTTCCAAGAGAAAGTCGAACGGAGACTGGATGTTTCGAGAGATTCGTAAATGTAAGGCACACAAATGTTGCGCTGATTTTTACGATATCGATAACTTGGTGTGATTCGTCGGTCATTTTGTACCGGGCTTCCGGAATAGGTATATCAATGACTATGAGCAATGGCACACCCATACTGGTGATTTCTCAACATCGTTCTTTTCACTCCGTCGTCCGACTTTCATGACAATGATAAGCATTCGAGTAGTTTTGATATTCTGATGTCCGTAATAACAAATTTGGTCGAGAAATTTCACTTCTTATCCGGTCGAATGTTTCACCCACATTAATTTCGCCAATGATGCCGTTTTATTTTTTTGCGATTGCGGTCAACCAATGATACTATAAAATAATAAACTATGTGGTCATTTCAATGTCAGCGAATCAGCGCAACGCTCATTGGTCGGATGAACGCAGTAAAAAAATATTCATATTCCGAGTAGAAACAGTTTCAAGTCAGTCAAATTCGGGGTGGACAAGTTGAACTTCCTGAATAGTCCGATACGCTCGCAAGTTCTCGGTTGAATCTTAGCATCGTTGTTGGAAGCGAGGCGTGATTCGTAAGTAAAGATATAATGAGTAAGAAAACGCTAGGATAGATTCAATTGTAAGCTTCGCAATTTCGGGTATCATCACAGCCTATATTTTTAATGACATACATTGGATTAAAATTCTCATGAATTGTTCGTCTTTACGCGTCTGCGATTGATTGGTCGACGCACTTGACGATTTGAAGGTAGAAATTTGTCAGATGAACTCTTTATCCGTGTTGTGATTATTGGTGATTTTTGGTACAGTGGCGACTGAGGAACAAACGACAGATGCGGTTTGGTTGAGAGGAATCAGCTCACCAGAACAAAGCTCGAGTATGGACTCGCGGTCAAGGAATTTCTCGATCACCGTGGGATTTTTGATTCTGGGCATTTCGTGTAACCAAGGGAAACTGCTGACGATTAGTCAACTGGATCTGTCCGCAGAATCTGTTGCTAAGAGGACTTGTGTCTCCGAAAATGATAACGCTGCACTCGTTTGGAATAACGAGGAATTGATCAGAGGTATTTTGTAACACGCTGTGGTTTATGAAAACGGAAAGTATGCGAATACTGTATACATATAGACAGCAGGAATCAATTAACACATTGACGAATAATCTACAAATGTTAGGGCCAGATTTCGTCCCACGAAAACCAAAGGCGACGAAAGACTACCCGGAATGTGCGATCTGGGAAAACGATCGGTGTTTCGTTAACTGGAGCACAACCAGAAAACCTTTGGTGAATTCTTTGCACTTTCCTATGGGTCCAGTACTTGATTACAGATGGGAGAGTAAGTTCAACGGACGGATATTATCAAATAACAGTGCTTTGTGTCTTTGAATTGTTTGTGGATACTCGACGACTGGGATTGTCATAGGTTTCACAGTTTACCAAGGCATGGACTTCGTATATTATTCGCGCTACTATTCTATTTCTGTTCGAGATCATAGACCAGTACTGAGTATAACGGATTATTACCACAAAAAATCCCTTGTAATCACCTTGGAAAGATCACTCAATGAATCTTCCCTAATGGTATGCGATAAAATAATTGACTTCAAGCGTCCAGTTTGCAGCCGCAACGGTTCCGTCACCCCATTAGAAGGTAAGGCACGCGAAGTCTCACACGAGAAATCTTGGATCTAAATATCATATTTTCATAGTATTTCAGGAGAATCAGGATGATGACATGTTTGGTATTGGAGAATGGCGTACGTTCGGGATAAAATTGCACGTAAAACAAGGGAAAATAAGCGTAATTGAAGGCAATAAAATTAAGACATTCGGAGTATTATCCAAACCCGACTTACACACAATTCCTTTTCTAACGTACGGAATTTATAGCTGGTCGTTGATAAAGTTTCATGATTGTAAGTAGAGTGACAAAAACAAATACGAAACGTACGATATATGGATGAAAAAAATCGACAGCCTTCTTCTTGTAGACAAATATATCCTGTCGGAGGAGGACGAAGAGCTGTTATCGACGTCCGATTTTTATTTGCCTTCCGAAGATTTCTGCATCGAGTTGTTCGTCGGTCTCTGCTCTGACTGTCGACTGGTCGTTACTTTGCGAAGCAGAAATGAGACGATTCCAATCGGCTCTATCGATGGAAATAATAATTCCATGTTCAACGGACTGCTGGTTTGGCGGTCAGTAAGACTTGACGCAACGATTCCAAAGCATAGTTCCGAAAAAGTGCAATTAGAACTAGGGACACGACTGAAAAACGTCAATGCTTCGGGTCGATGGGCGGTCGACAGCATGCGTTGGTGCGAACCAGCTGGTGAGTTTGAAATCTTGAACAAAATCATACCTATCAATAATTGAGTTTACCGATTACATGTCCAGGGAGTTTGAGAACCTCTACCGTTACGAGCAATGTCACAGCCGGCGAGTACGTCTGTCAGAAAATATCATACGACGAGAGTGTTGTAGCACGTTCATACCAGAACGAGACTATGGGTGTTCCTTCTGTGAGCGCACGCGGTAAGTTTGAAATTCATTACTCAATCATTATCTGCTGCCTTGATTCAACCAAGTTCTTACATAGTCCGTTCGAGCAAAAATCGATTTTCTAACCGCTGTCGAAAAGACATTTTCGTATTATTCCGAAATCCGTTAGATATTACATAAAGTATTGTTTAAAATCTTTAAAGCTTGCAAAAGTTCATAAGAAGACAAAACTCCCGACAAGACGTCTTAACATGTGCTGGAATTTAACGGTCATTAGTTATCTGATTCTTGACGAGGAGACGTGCTAACATCAATCAATTTGATGGGTGATGAGATATCTTCATTAAAAATCCGCGCAAACCTTTTCAGAGATTCGCGATTACTCACGTGGGCTAAATAACATTTCCGAATCAACATGTCCAAACTCCGGATCGGCATGCTTGATATGCAACCCGACTGGTTGCACATGCGACCGTGGATTCGAGGGATCGAAATGCGACGAAGGTGAGATATGCATATCCGATTAGACGAAATAATCGAATATATCAACATCGTATGCTCTCAGAGTGCGGACACGGAAACTACGGGTACGGTTGCGGAGAGGAGTGTCATCGATGTGCGGACAGGTCTTGCGACAGAGTTACGGGATACTGCGCTGCCGGCTGCTCGAATGAAAAGCTGCTGCCACCACTTTGCATACCAGGTATTTTCCATCGATTTTTGTCACGAATAATTCCCTGTGTTTTGCAACCGACGAACACAATCGTTGGTCACATTAAAATCCATTGTTGTGCAAATAAGTCTTCTTCATTGGATTTGATCTCAAAAATTACTGACAGCAGGGATTCCGGAAGACAACGGAGGTAACAAGGGACAGAACATGATCTGGTTGACCGTCTCAGCGATTCCATTTGGGATCGTTCTACTCGTCATCGGATATCGGTGAGCTGAAATATCCGAACGAACGGACTTATTTTGTTGTTCACTTTGGGAATAAATTATGGGAGCGAGTCCGAACCGATAATTTCCAGTGATTCCTTCGTGATTATATCTTCTGCAGAGTTTGGCTCAAGAATCTGAGATCACCTTCCGAAACGCCCGCGAATGTCCCAGCGGAACCGCTCGACTGTGACGGTTATCTCGTACCGTCGGTGGCGTTGAACCGACGTAACTGGATTTTTCCAGCGATGATGAATTTGGATGATGGGAACTTATACGAGGATATCGGATCCGACGGACCACCTTACGATCCGCGAAATCATATGGTTGAAATTGCGCGGTTCAAACATTACTTAGAGGACGGCTTCGCCAGCGGACTACTCAAATCACAGTATGAGGTAATTCAGTCTGGCCTTGGACAAGACAGGCTTTGGCGAAGCGACTTTGAAGCGATGCCTATTTTCTTCTGTTGCTGCGCAGCATGTTTCAGATGGCCCTTCCAAGCCATGTGAGTACGGAAAGCTGTTGCCCAACCTCGCAAAGAATAGATCGAGGAACACGATAGCGTGTGAGTAGATTGGAATAGCAATAACGAATAGGGAATTCGACCGTCATTATCCGAAAAGTAGTTTCGCTGCCAAAATTGCTGTTCAGACCGACAGTATCGGTACAAGCGCACCTGAGTCATGAAGCATTGTTATGACCAACTGGTTTTTCGGGTGCAATTCGGTTCTGTATCTCATTCGTTCGATTAATGATGATTTTTTTTTTTTTTCTCGTCACGAACAACAGATGATAAAACACGTGTCCTTCTCGAGAAGATAGCCGGGGATTCTCACTCCGATTACATCAACGCCAATTACATACGGGTGAGTCTTTCTTCTCCAATATCTCGTAGCTGGTAAAGTGAGTCAAACACGTACTGAGCCGCATTCGCATCACAGGGGTATCGACAAGTGCCGGCATACATCGCTACGCAAGGACCAACTCCCAACACGATCGGCGATTTTTGGCGGATGGTTTGGCAGGAAAAAATAACTCTGATTTGCATGGTGACGAATCTCATGAAAGATGAAGAGGTGAGTGGATGAAAATACTGTGACTCAGCTCTATCGCGTAAGCATCCAGCCAGAGATGGGCAAAGACCTCCGAAAGCTCAAGCTAAGCTGCAAAATAAACGTTGATCATCAAAACTAAGATCTAAACTGTTTTTGAACTCGAGAAAATCTATTCATCAAAAATATAATAGGGTTTAATCAAAAATTCTTTCGTTTCGCAAACTGGTAAAGAGTTGAATAAACTGTTCTGTAATGGTACACCAGCGTTTCGAAACTGGTAGGTGAAAAATATTCCCAAAATAATATTTTTGCACGTGAAACTTGCATCTTTGAAATCGATTCTGCAGCCTGGAATCGGTCTTGACTTTGACTAGAATAGAGACCTAGAAAATCTAGTACTTGCAGATACGACATTAGCCTCAATCTGGAACTCCAATTTTTTTGTGGACTGAAAAAATGCAATCGTTCGCGGCAAAGCAAGATTCAACGAGGATAATCCCCCAATCCCCATTGTTTGTCAACTCACTGATATCATTCTAGCGTTGAGGAGGAAGTTGACGTGATGAATCGCGATTGATGGTCTTTCTGAAAACTTGATTTCACTTCATCGATAGGACCCCCAGTGGCAATTACGAATCCCGAAGTAGATTCCTTGTATTCGGGTCTTTTGGAAAATATCCCAATGCCGTCGTTGATTATGGGACGTTAGTGTACAATCACTTTCCGACTCAAAGTCGAACGCTTCTGAGGTTTTCAAGGGAGAAACGCACCGTACTTTAAAAATGATGGAAGTTCACCTTGAAATGACAGTTGAATCGGTAATTGGGAAGAAATCTGATCATACCACTTCATGTCGCTTTCAGAATTGCAGAATTATTGTTTTGAACCTTCTCCCATCTTTTATGCACGCAGAAAAAGGATTTGTTGTACCAACTGAATATATTTGGTCAAAAGATAATTTTTTGATTCAACCAACGTATATTTGAATTGAATGAATACTAGTATTCTTAACCATTTCGACTCAGTTGAATGAAATAAATGATTCAGTTATGGACGTTGATTGAATGAACTCGATCCGTACTTGATTTGACGAACATTCGGTTGGTCCAACTGTTTTTGTAAGTTAAGTCAACGTGCATCAGTCGTGATTCAATGAACATGATATTTTGTTACTTGATTCAACAAAATTTTTGTTTCCTCCAAGTAGTTCAGTCAACTAAATCATTTTGTTATACCAAGATAAATTTCATTTCGCGGCCCGCGATCGCCATATTTTCTTGAGTGGAATAATTTTCACTTGACTCAACAAATCATTTTTCTGCGTGTGGTATCGCGGAGATATTTCAGACGAAAAAGTAGACTTTCTGTCATACGAGTAATTAATCGTGTGAGAAACCCTCATTTTGCTATCGATTACGCGACAATATTTGCAACTCCACAGGTACTTTGTGAGCAATACTGGCCAGAAGTTCAAAAGAGGTCAAAGTACGAATTCATCGTCGTCCTGAATGCAGGGGAGGTAGAGTTTGATGATTGCGTTCTGAGGACCTTCCACCTACAGTGTGGCGATGAAACGCGTGAGGTACGTCTTGCGAAATCTGAGCTCATGATGAAAAAACTCGAAAAAAGAATGGACGATTGGCAGTTTCCCGTTGTAGGTGACACACCTCCATTACACGGGTTCATGGCCGAGCAGGGGTTCGCTGACTTATTCTTCTTCTCTGGTGACGTACCTCAAGAAGCTGCTGGCCATTCCTTCGGGAGATGGCCTCGTAGTCGTCCACGGCAGTCTGGGCGTCGGTCGAACTGGAGTCATCATTTTATGTGACACATGCTTACGGCGAGCTCTTCATGACAAGGTAATCCGATAGTTATGTCACAAAACACCTTAGCTTTGATCATTTTGATGGCGGGTTTACCGTATCGTAAGAGTTGCGTCTTTTCGTGGAAGTCGAAGAAGGCTTAGGAAGGAAGTCAAATGACGTCCGATTTACGTATAAATGTTTCTTCGAGTATCCGATGTGGTACTTTAAAAGACAGGCCATAAATAACTAGTGCGCGAATTGATATTGAAAATACTCCAGCGTCCAGCCTTATCTCTCACTTAACTACGGACGTACCGTACATGCGGACAGTGTCCATCTTTTTTGAGTACTGTTAGGTACAACAAACAGTTGCTGAGCGTGAAGTTCACGATATTTTATCGTCGAAACGTTCTTTTGAAAGAGGCTAGAGAATAAATTTCGATTTTTTCAGATATGCAACGTCCCAGCGACGACGATCAGGATGCGTGAAGATCGGGGCAATATGGTGGAAAATGAGCATTACTATCTACTGGCTCATGCCCTCATTTCGGGATGTCTGCTCTCCGAAGAAACCCAAGTTGCGGACTATACTGAAATTCTATACTGAACTTATCGACACTTATGCGGTTGGCTGCAAGTTGTAGAAATCAAACGTTTCCGCGAGTTATTGCACTAGAGATCTATAACTCACTGGAGTAGATGCGATTGGACCACAAAAAAGGCAATGACATACACAAAACGTATTTGTAAGATAATTGATAAATTCTGATGAGTCGCAATTAATGATAACACGAATTTCCATAATCAAAGTTCAATGTGGGAGTCTCGCAATCGGCAGATGTGGATGTCAAAGCGACGAGTCTTGATCGAATAAGAAGCGATCAAAATTCACAAAACTCGCGAATCCTATTACGTGAAAAAAATGAGATACTCCATTAAAATTTTGTTTGTGTTCATCCAGTATCACACTGTAGCATATTCGCGTATCTTTACAACCAATAGAGCCGGATTTATACATATTTGACTCATCTCAGAAGATATTGACCATCACAACTGAATACTGATCCGGAGGAATTTGTCTCGACATCGGCTAGGACTTTAATCTCATCATTAAAACGTTTCTGCTTGAAAGATTGGCATCAGCATATGCTAGAGGGTGAATTCCGATATTTTTTTAGAGGAAAGCACAATTTTGTACGCTTTCGCACCACAGGGACTGGGGGGGGGGGTAGATACGCCAAGTATTCAGGGATTCGAAAAGATCCTTAATATGCATCTCGAAATGAACCATTTTCACCAAACTTTGTTCGCCCTCTGTTTTTGCAGAGTAGACTCACCTACTGACTGGACTAATAGTAACCAGTCATCGAACCTATACGGAAGATGTGTAATTTCTAGAAACAAAGAAGAAAAGTATGAAAAATCTAAGAATGTACCTTGATTTTTTCGCCGGTATAAAGTTGTACTATCCAAACTAGCGAAAGTTTGGATAACGGAATAATAATATTGTGGAAACGAAAAATAAATTTGAAACATTGACGAACGTTCATCTTCGCTCATTAGAATTCATAAACTCTTACCTTTTACGAATTGTTACTTTTTTATATCGTTATATTAATTCAGGAACTGCTGGAACTCCCTTACGGGATGGCTTCCACGCGTGCCTCAGGGGTCAACTCTAATGAATTTTTGGAATTCAAAAAGAAGAAGAAGAAAAAGAAGCTGTGTGAGGCAACATCCCTCGTTTCGTTTTGTAATAACATCACGATTTTTTTTTCGGGTCTGATTTTTTCTTTTAGAATTTAATGTATTTGAAACGAATGTTAAAAACACATATATAATATATAACAATTGGAGATTCTGTTTTCTGTACCTAATGATTGAACGTATTCAACCGCAAACACGATTCTGTATAATCATATCAACTAATTTTTGTGTTACTCATAAACGTACTGATAACATAGATATATTGAACTATATCTATGGCCTCAGTTTTTTCTCAGAATCTGTACTCAAAATTTACAATTTTTTTTTGTGATTCTTCCACGGTATTCTTATTTATTTGGATCTCGGGAATTCAAATCTGCAAGTTTGATTAATTCATCTATAAAATTGAATAGGTTGTCGTTAATTTATCGCTCTGAAATAATGGAAGAACAAAAGGCGAAAATACTTGACTGATTAACAGAGTCTCATATTCTCATACTTATTGATAATATTCTCGATCTCGGAATAGTTTGATGCGTGTTTGAATTGAAGCGGCGACATCAGCAGCGACAGCGCTGGCAGCGCGCAGATCCTGAAGCAGAAAGAGACCGCGATAAAGGGCGAGTGCGTCAGTCTGCGGCGTTGCGGCTGCAGGGTAAGATCAATTTGTAATTTCTATTGCGCTACAGTTTTTTTCTTCATTCAAGTTTGTCCGATCGCGTTTTAACCGAATAAGAAATAAAATCTTTCTAAGCGTTGAGTTTAGTTTCCAGTTTTATTCAGATAATAGCTCGGGAAGACGTGTTCAGTTCAATCTACATATATCCAATTAGTATAACTGGATAATCAGCAGCTATAGGAAAACCGCTTATATCTTTTGCAATTCCGTGAATTCCGTAGATCAGACATTTTTTCATAAGCACCGACAAGCCGTGTTCTTACCTTTCTTTTTTAATGGTTCCGATCGGTCTTCTACTCGTAGAATTTTGGGCGAAGCTGATGTCGCTTCAACGCAGAATTTTTATAGAATTTGAATAATTATTGTAATCGTTGGTAGGGAAAAATGAGATTTCTTCGCCAGGACTACAACGATTGATCGTTCACATATGCATTCCTTATGTTTCAAATTGAAAGAGTAGGTGTTCAATTTTGGGCTAGAAAAATATCTTTCGTGCAACTTCACCTATTTGATTATACATGTATGAATTTCTATTTTTGCGTACTTTTTCAACAATATTCCGATTGATTTCGGAATAGTTTTCAGCGTATTTAGACACCAAAAATTCGCTGATCTTATTAAACTAAGGGTGTTATCGTCAGGATTTTGGTCTAACAATAAGAATATTAATCGTGGTTATTTTATGAACGAATTTATTGACACATTTTAGTTCCAGTTCTACAATTTCACTTGATTACTTACATAATATTTTTGTTTTTCAGATTCCTAATTGACGGACATGGAAGTCGCCTAGTTCTTGGCAGTTTTCGTTCAATTCTAATCTACAGGTATGAAATAGTTATACATAGGGTTTTGTTCATACGTTATAAAATAAGTATCAATCAATATAACATACCCTTGCTCAAAATATATTTTCGTGTATTCGATATAATATGTTTTACACAAATTAGTAATAGTCCGGAAGATATCGTAGCTCTAAATAATCATTTAGAATTTAGATCGAGATCTTACGCTTATTTCATTGATAGAGACTTCCAGCGTGATTCTTAATTTATGATTAGTTTTCCATTTGAAAATTTGTTTCTGTTTTTTCTATCGTTCTATATTTTGAGCCAATACTTTATACACTACATACAAACTACATTCATACGACATATGTACTGTTATCTACTTTGAGTGCGTTATAATGATGATTGTAATAATGATTACAATCATTTTCCTTTTATTTGCTTCATTTTAATATTTTTTATTTTGTATTATACTGTAATTAATGGCCCTTAGGAAGCTTAGGCTCTAGGGTCAATGAAATATAATTATCTATCGATCCATAGTACATCATTTTATGTATATCATTGTTAATGTTTTCTTCAAATGTCTTTGGTATTTGCGGATATCCTTGTCTCGGAGATGGCTGCAACGATGCAACTTCCTGCAGCTGCTTCCGTTCCTGCCCTCTGGGCACCGGGGGAACCCGGACTCTCCCTATCCCCCTGGGGGAGTCTACCGGGTCAACGCCGGGGGTTTCCCCTGGGATAGCGCGGCCTCCCACCGCCCCCGGAGTCCCAGGGGATGTAGTCCCTGGGGGCGTAGGTCTCTATAGCTGAGACCTACAGGGCCTACACTCTTCGAAGACCAAAGTCCCTGGGGACTTGTCTCCGGGGATACGGCAGTCCCAGCCGTATCTCCAGAGGCAATTACCCAGGGACTGGTCTCCGAAGAAATCCGGGAAAAGGAGGCCTCAAGCGGACGCTCTGTTTTTTGATCTCTAGAGAAATCACGAAGACGACCGTCCGCTTGAGGCCTCCTTTTCCCGGATTTCTTCGGAGACCAGTCCCTGGGTAATTGCCTCTGGAGATAATCCCCGGAGACAATTCCCCAGGGACTTTGGTCCCCGAAGAGTGTAGGCCCTGGAAACGCAAGTCTCAGCTATGGAGACCTACGCCCCCAGGGACTACATCCCCTGGGACTCCGGGGGCGGTGGGAGGCCGCGCTATCCCAGGGGAAACCCCCGGCGTTGACCCGGTGGACTCCCCCAAGGGGATAGGGAGAGTCCGGGTTCCCCCGGTGCCCAGAGGGCAGGAACAATGATGTGGTGATGGCGATGGTGATGCTAATGTGTTCTGTAATGCAAACAGACAGTCAGTGAAATAATTAATGTGGGGTAATGAATGTGTGACTTATAATATGATTTCTTGTATAACTCATTGTACGACTCAATGTACGACTCATTGTATGATTCATTGTATGACGATTAAATTATAATAAATCTGTAATAATATATCGTTGACGTGTATTATTGGTGTGTTGGATAAATAATATTATGGGGATCCGACAAAGTTATACTGAGTAATGTGACTTTGTTGAAATGATGTTGAAGATTATTCTTAAGGAGATGCAATTCATTTTTTTGGGACTCCTAATGAAGGATTTTATTAGGCGCTCTTGAAGGACATGAATCAATAAAGTCATACCTCTGCAAAAGAAGAAGTTGTACGTCTCATGTGTTGCAGACCCATCTCGACCGGGTCAGGATGTAAAAGACGATGTTCCGAGGGGGATATCACGCTCATTTACTAGAAAACAACAAAGTTGATTACAATTTGACAATCGATAATATTCATATCATGTTTGTTTTCATGCATTAGATTAATAAATCTTTTTATAATCTACTAGCAAAAGAAATCAAGTGAATTATTGTAAAATCATCCCTAGAAATCCGGAGAAATTTTTCAGACGCTAGTTGAGTGAAATTTTAATATGTTCTATAGTACGGCTAATGATCGAAGACATGATCGAATCGTAATAGAAAACAGTCGCTCGAACGATTTGACAGATATTCAATTTGTGTCCCCAGAATTTACAAAATTTGAAGTTATAAAGTTAACTTCATTTTTCTTCGGGCTCAATGAGGTAATCTTATGTTATTCGAGTCCAGAAATCACAGTTTATGTGTTCATATATCATCATCGTGTATCAATATGTTAATTATTGGATTATATCATGGGGGTGCTTGAAGCTAATTTCAAGGGGTGACGTTGGGTAATTGGATTTCGAGACGTGAACATTAATAATAGTTTCGGATTTGTTCCGAACCTGGTTGAATATATTTATAAGAAGTTTCTTTTAGTAATACCAGTTGGGAACGTGATCAAAATACATTGAGAAACAACGCTCAAACTATTTAAGGGGTACTTATATAATTTTTGTAGAGGTTTCTCAAAAATGCAACCTACATAATTCAAAGCTTCTAACGTTTTCAAGAAATACACCCTGATATACTCATATACTTATAGATCTAATGAAGCACATACTCCCAGAATTTTTTACTTTTTTTTTACGTCAATTTTGGCGAAAATACACCCGATATATGAGGAATTGCAAATAAATATAAGGCCAATGAACCGCTGACCCACATTTCGATACGCCCTTTTTAACCCTTCTACTACGGAATTCCGACCCCCTTTTCTTAACCCTTCTACTACGGAATTTGCTCCCCTTTTCTCGGAAATCGTAGTAAAAGGGGTGAGCGTAGTAAAGCCGACAGGCTGCCGTCGCCTATTCATCAATGCATTTAAAGTGGGGGTACGAATGAAAGAAATAAAGCAAAAATACCACTTCTGCGCGAAATGAGTAAATTTCAAACGCTCGTAACTTCCTGAAAAATGCACTTAGCTAAACGAAACTGGAACCAAATTAAAGCTTGGACCTTCTACTTTCAGTTGCGTCAAATCAAAAAGATTCTTATACCTTTCTTTCTCCAGGGCAAGGCTTCAAAACGATCGACCCGCGAATTCACTTTTTGAGAAAACCTTCGAACTAACGCATCAAGATTCGACTCCTAATTATCAGATTTTTATCAGCTTCAAAATGCTGTCATTTCTTCTGATACCCTTTTTATTTGTACGCGGAGCCAGGCCGGTTTTATCCACTCACAATGTTATGTAATAATTCACTGGCCAAGCAATATTGAAATTAAACGAATTTACGCATAACCTCTCTTCCGAACTGTCAAAACATTTCTAAACCGCCCAACTGACAGATTCACGAGAATGTCAACGCGCCGATTTCACGTCATCGTAACATTTGTCAAGAAAGGGATTCAAAACTTACATTGTGATTCCTCCCTGCGAATTATTGCGTCGTTTTTCACTGCTGCAAAATCCAATGGGGGTACACCGTCTAATTTCCGCCCACACTTCTTTCTTGGCTATTTTATCCGTCAACTTTTGCTATCGATAGTCTCCGTGAGCTAAGAAAAACACGAGGCGACTATTAACTGAATCGATTGTAGACGAGACGCAATACTTCAATATTTCTCTCTCTCTCTCGCTCACCCTTCGCTCTATCTCTGTCGCCGCTCCGAGGATGTTGTGCCACTGCAAATGTCGTTACTGCCGATGTCGCAGCTCCAGTTGCAATGATTATACTATCGTTGCCTCGAATAAATGAATCTAACATGCTCTGTTAATCGAAATAAGCCACGATGTTTTAATTGTCAATCAAATCATCAAAACCCGAATGATTCGTATTGCATTCAATCTACGATGAATCATTTATAATCCAATGACTCGAGCGAAAACAGAAAAAAAATGTAAAAAAAAAAATATACCGATCAGTTTTCAGATCTCAGAATATGAATAATATCGTCTACTAAGAAAACTGCAGTTATTTTGACGGCCGCCGTTGAAGTTTCTACACATGATTAAATCTAACGTCATCAGAATCTTCTGAGCAACGTTCTTTCTTCACCTACCAACCTGCGTTACATAATATGAAATGTTCGTAAATGAATTATCTATGAACACAATGAACCGTGTCATGCATCGGATTGTGTCATACCTACCAGTTGCACATGGTTGTGAACACTTGTAAATCAAGCTGTGAGCTGCGGAGTACCAGGCATGTCACAGATCCATTTTAATCTACGTCCCGAGTCATCGTATAGATCCTCGAGATTTTCTCAAATTTTCCTTCCAATTTATTTCTTCGAATTTCACTTACTCAAGAATAATGAATAACCACATAGTCTCACGGTTTATTCACTGAACTTTCTTTATTTTTCATTCGTTCGATCTGTGTACTCGTTTTTTTTTTGTTCTTTCGTTGATATTTACAATGATTTTCTATTAATTTAAATTTTAAATCTATTATTTTTTTGTATCATACGAGAGTTAAAGGATACAAGTATGTGTAGCTATTATACACGTGTTACGTTAGTGTCACATGATTTTACCTATAATATTAGTTTTTTGGTTTTTTTGTTTTATTCATTCAATTTATAAACAGTCGCGTAGCTTTAGAAAATTAACGAAAAACCGATGTAGCTGCATACTTCGTTGAGATTTATCTCGATTTTCATATTCATATACAACCAATGGAAATTATTGTGGACAATAATAATTTAGTACGGCAATTTTCAAGCCGGGTAATTACACAGACTGGAATGTACTGCTCGAAAAAAGTTTTTTCGTACGTTCAAAGAAATGCTGAAAAGATTGATAGAGAGAAACAAACGATCTCACCGGGATCGACCTCCTCTCTTCAAATCTAAGATGCTTTAAATTTGCATTGTTTCATTTCAAACAATTCAAACACAATATTTCTCTATACTCAATTCACACACAATATTTTACAAATAGTTTTTCATCAATTTTTGTACACGTGTGTTGTGTGCCCTCTTCTTGTGAATACTGATTTTTGTTATAATGAGGATCCGTTGACTAGTAAAGTATTGAGATTCAAGATCTTAGAATTTCTGGTTTCAACTTTATTAGTGATCAGATGAACTAAATGAGGTACAAATACTTGTTGCTCCTTCAAGGAGAAAATTGAGAGTGAATTGAGAGTAGCCGTTCCGAGGTGATCAAAACCAATATGGTGGTTGAATTGACTGTGAATTTCAGCCGGTAAATACTTCGGCGAATCAACCCTGAAGACTAAACATCCGGTCGCAATCAGCCATAGTCAATATCACTCTGTGGCGACTTACGATAAGGAAATAATAAGCGAATAAAATAGGGGGATTATAACAAAACGAACAAAAAAGTAAAAGAGAAACGAGAAAATTAATATACTGAGAATAGCTGATACGATTATAAGAATTGATTAATAAATCATATGTAAGGTAGGAGAATCGATTTTCTTTATTCAGGTTAAATATAATTAACTATTTAACAGATATTGAAGAAATAAAAGTAAAAGGGATGAGATAAGGGATGATATTGTAATGAGAAAATAGATAACATGTTAATGGAATTACCTATGGAAGCGATGAATTTCGCAGCTGACACTTATTAATCTGACAGAAAAAAAGTAAACGCATACAAACCGCACGGTGTGGTGAAAAAATGAAAATTGTGCTCAAGTATTGATGTATATTTATGTGAACTTGGATATATTACATCAAAGATTATATCTTCAAAAAATAGAACGTTTCAGATTCTGAGTGAAAAAAAAACAAAAAAACAAAACAAAACGAAAAAAAAAAACCCGTTTCAGATTTATCCGAAAATTAGCACAGCTCAGATCGACACAATCAAATTGAACCGATGATGAATTAGCCGAATAATTAAAGTTGCTCGAAGATTAACTTCATTCTTTACAAAAACCAGGAATTTTTCGCCTCATTCGAGTCGGCATGAATCGTGCTGATTTTACGGTGAACCCGAAACTTTCGACTTTTTCAGTATCAGTCTGAAACGAACCGTTCTTCACATCGAGTGTCCCTCGGACGACATGCGACACTTATTAATTAATTAACATAGAAAGGATACGAGCTAAATCTATATGATACATGAAAATATGGAGCCTAATTATACTAAAATGTGTATGAAAATATTACGGCAGTAGAGTGTTGGTGAAAGAGAGAGAGAGAGAGAGAAAAAATGAGCATGTGTAGCGTCTCAAGGAAACCGCGGAAAGAGAATACATTTTATCCTGTTCAATACAGTCGGACCCCGCTTGAGTTCCGGCCAGGGATGTAAGGGGAAGAGTTTTTCTGTGAATATACGTCCCCCCACCACGCGGCTCTTCGCTTGACAAAAAAATTTTTATACGGATCCCGCAATAGTTCCGCGCATAGTTCCATACAAATACTCTGTGTGGCGGGGGAAGCAGTCGACGCGTGAAACTGGGGAAGCGGAACTTTTGTGAGTGGAACTCAAGCGGGGTCCGACTGTATTAGGTATGTACGTTACAAGGAAAAAAATGCGTGATGAAAAATATTATTCGGCGTCGTTATGTATGGAAATAACAGAGCAAATGATTAAAATATGATAGTCGATGCGAAAATGTTGTTCATCCAATTGAATCGACTACGACGTCCTTGATGCGAAGTATGCGATGACGATGGCGTTCTGAAACCAGAAAAAAAAATAAATAAATAAGAAAAAAAAAAACAGATATAAAAATTGGAATATCGATTGGGAAATTCGCAAAAAAATAAGATGATAAACTCAAAAGCGAGTGATTGAGGAAGAGAAACTTAATGTGGAGAAAAGATACTACGTCTGATGATGGTATACAAATCTAGTTAACAAGACCTGAAACGAGACATAATATTTTATAACTCAACTTTTGTACAGAATAAATAAATACTTGTACTGTGGACCAATATTTCTTTCATTTCATTTCACCAGTTGATTTATTATCATGAGAAATTTTTATTCGGTGTTCTAGTTTTGATGATTTCACGAAGAATTCTGATGCTTTTGATAAAATTGATGGATTTGCCGGGGAAGAGGACATCTGAGGTGATATTTGGGATTTCCTTCGGCCGAAATAACTAAATCGGAGCATGATAATGCGCTGCACCGCCACTTTCTGTTGGCAATTTTGACACGAACCTGGTTTTGGTATCAGTGTTGAATGGAGAAGAGGTGAATCGTGTACCGGAGATGAATCAGTTTTGTTCAATTCATCTGTAGTTAACGAGGAAGTGGGTATGTCATACGCTGGATATCGATGACGAATCGAATATTCAATCGAAAACATAGCGATCAAGACTACCAAACGAAATGTCCATATTCCAAAAAGTAATCCCGATCCGTTATAATCACAAGTCAGAAAAATAAAACGTTGACTTTGATACTGAAGTCCGATGCCTTGACTCTCTGTACATTCTTTCATAAATGAAATTATATACGAATTATTACTAGAATTTTGACAACTTTTCTTTTTTTTCTGGAACAGAAAATAAATTGCATGTCGAAGGAGGCATGATCTGTAAACGGTGTATGTATATAATATGCCGTGTTACAATGTATAAGGGGCATTCCATGTCAACTCAACCGCTGATTTTCCCTCACTATTTTTGATTCGCTTTGCGATTTTTTATACGATTCTCCGATCTCGGAAAAACACTTCTGAATTTTTGTCGGATTGTTGCCTCAGACCGTCAATTTTCCATGACTTACCAAACCCATCTCAAAATTGGATTTTTTTGAAAATCTCAAAAAATTCTCAAAAAACTTACCGCTCATTAGGATCATTTCGACACTCGTCCCGTGATGAGCCGATTCTGTTCACTATTTCTTTCAACCCTTCAAACATTTTGAACAAACAAAACGCCGTGTTACATAACATTATTCATTTTTCACCGAGCGTTCGAAATTTGTCAGTGACTATGTGCAATATTCTCGTGATCTTTTTAACATTGTTTTCTTCACTCCATCGTTCGACTTTCATGACAATAATACGCATTCGGGTAGTTTTGATGTCCTCATGTCCGTAAAAATTTATTATCTGGTCGAAAAATTGATTTTATAAATATGTTGACTGGATAATATGCTTTCGAACCTGAAACATCGTCGAAAAATCCGGATACCAGCCTTCGGATTGAAATAACGAAACAATGTAGACCGAAGAATGTATTTGGAAGCTGAATATTTTCATAAAAAATTCTACAATATGCATTTCGAAACGTTCGAGGTCATCCCGGACGGAGAACCACACAAAAATCTGATAAAAATTGTCGGTATCGTCTGTGTGTACCCATGTTTGGAACATCCGCAAGGATAAGCGCCAAATATTTAAAAAAGTATGCTTGTAGAAAAGTATATATGTAAAATGATATGCTTGAACTCACAATTGGTTCGAAGGCTTTTTTCTCAACCCAACGATCGCATTTTGTGACGATCATTCGCATTTGAGTTGTTTCAATATTCTGATGTCGATTTAGGAAAACTCCACCCTGCACAAATGATGATATGGGACGGACGCATGTTTGAAAACCCAAAGCATTATCGAAGTATTCAATATCAAACAAGAATAGTATGTCGACAAAATCTGCATTGAGGAGCGTAAGATAACGAGGGGAAATTCCACCATTTCCGTTTGGATACGTTTGAGGTCGACCCGGAAGGAAAACCACTTGAATCTGATATGCTTCTCGGTCTTATCTATATCTGCCCATGTGTTTGCTACTTTGTCGCGAAATCGTCTCACTGCAAGAATATTTTCGCTCAAAAATGAATATTAACTTCAGAAAACAAAGGTCAAAAATTCATGTGAAAGTCTTCGACCCAATCATTCGAACGCTTGGCGACGATAACAATTGTATTCAAAACTGTTGGACGATAGCGACGATCGCACTCCTTCTCTATGGGTCGGGAATCCCACATTGCCGTTCTCACTACTTTACTATTTCGGACCATGTCATGGCGTAACAGACTCTCGCCCGGTATCGAATACCCCATAGATTTCTTCAATGACGCCGCTTTATTCATTCAGTCATCCCGATGATCATTCAAAACTTTGTACGAACAATTGTTCCAGTTATTACACAGCTCACAATCAGTCAGGCACTGAATGTTAGGAGCCTAATTCACCATATTGATAAAAACCGTACGAGAAAGAGTGAATTGAGAATTTCGTTAATTGGCGATCAGACATTCGATACGCGAACAAAGATTTTCTGATGCATCGAGAACTTTCACGAGCATACAAATTTATTTAAAGTATATAATTAATGTTATTCAACACATGACAGTAAAATTTCTGGAGAGCGGAAAAACTTCGTTTCGTTTCGCACAGTTTTGCGATTTCGGTAAACCGATAATACCACATAACGATAAACCATGTAGTCATTTGAATTTCGGTGAATAAGAGCAACGCTCATTGGTCAGATGAACGCAGTCAAGAAATATTCATATTCCGAGTAGAAACAGTTTCAAGTCAGTCAAATTCGGGGTGGACAAGTTGAACTTCCTGAATAGTCCGATACGCTCGCAAGTTCTCGGTTGAATCTTAGCATCGTTGTTGGAAGCGAGGCGTGATTCGTAAGTAAAGATATAATGAGTAAGAAAACGCTGGAATAGATTTAATTGTAAGCTTCGCAATTTCGGGTATTATCACAGCATATATTTTTAATTACATACATTGGATTAAAATTCTCATGAATTGTTCGTCTTTTCGCGTCTGCGATTGATTGGTCGATGCACTTGACGATTTGAAGGTAGAAATTTGTCAGATAAACTCTTCATCCGTGTAGTGATTATTGGTGATTTTCGGTACAGTGGCGACTGAGGAACAAACGACAGATGCGGTTTGGTTGAGAGGAATCAGCTCACCAGAACAAAGCTCGAGTATGGACTCGCGGTCAAGGAATTTCTCGATTACCGTTGGATTTTTGATTCTGGGAATTTCGTGTAACCAAGGGAAACTACTGACGATTAGTTGACTGGATCTTTCCGCAAAATCCGTTGTGAAGACGACTTGTGTCTCCGAAAATGATAATGCTGCACTCGTTTGGAATACCGAGAAATTGATGAAAGGTATTTTGTAACACGCTGTGGTTTATGAAAACGTGAAGTATGCGATTACTGTATACATATCGACAGCAGGAATTGACAAACACATTAACGAATAATCTACGAATGTTAGTGCCAGATTTCGTCCCACGAAAACCAAAGGCGACAAAAGACCACCCGAATTGTGCGATCTGGGAAAACGATCGATGTTTCGTTGAGTGGAACACAACCAAAAATCATTTGGTGGCTTCTTGGCTCTTTCCAATGGGTCCAGTACTTGATTACAGATGGGAGAGTAAGTCCGACGAACGAATAATTATCAAATAACAGTGCTTTGTGTCTTTGAATGGTTTGTGGATACTCGACCACTGGGATTGTCATAGGTTTCGGAGTTAACCGCGGCGATGAAGTCCGATATAATTCGAGCTACCATCATTTTTCTGTTCGGGATTATAGAGCAGTACTGGGTATAATGGGTTCCGACCGAAAAAAATTCATAGTAATCACCTTGGAAAGATCACTTAATGAATCTTCCCTAATGGTATGTGATGGATCAATTGACTTGGACCGTCCAGCTTGCAGCCGCAACGGTTCCGTCACCCCATTAGGAGGTAAGGCACGCGAAATCTCACTCGAGAAATGAGGGATCTAAATATCATATTTTCATAGTATTTCAGGAGAATCAGGATGATGACATGTTTGGTATTGGAGAATGGCGTACGTTCGGGATAAAAATGAACGCAGACCGAAACGAAATCAGCATAATTGGAGGCAATGAAATTAAGACATTCGAAGCATTACCCGTTTCCAAATTTCTAACAAGAATTTATCAAGGTCACGAATTTTTTTGCTGGTCGTGGATAAAGTTTCATCATTGTAAGTAGAGTGACGAAAACAAATACGGAACGTACGATATATGGACGAAAAAAATCGACAGCCTTCTTCTTGTAGACCACTATATCCTATCGGAGAGGGACGACGAGCTGTTATCGACGTCCAATTTTCATTTGCCTTCCGAAGATTCCTGCATCGAGTTGTTCGTCGGTCTCTGCTCTGACTGTCGACTGGTCGTTACTTTGCGAAGCAGAAATGAGACGATTCCAATCGGCTCTATCGATGGAAATAATAGTTCCATGTTCGACGGACTGCTGGTTTGGCGGTCAGTAAGACTTGACGCTACGATTCCGAAGCATAGTTCCGAAAAAGTGCGATTGGAACTAAGGACTCGACTGAAAAACGTCGATGCCTTGGGTCGATGGGCGGTCGACAGCATACATTGGTGCGAACCAGCTGGTGAGTTTGGAATCTTGGACAAAATCATACCTATCAATAATTGAGTTTACCGATTACATGTCCAGGGATTTTGAGAACCTCTACCGTTAAGAGCAAGGTCACAGCCGGCGAGTACGTCTGTCAGAAAATATCTCACGACGAAAGTGTTGTGATACGTTCACACCAAAACCAGAATTTCGGTGTTCCTTCTGTTAGCTCACGCGGTAAGTTCAAAATTCATCACTCAATCATTATCTGCTGCCTTGATTCAACCAAGTTCTCACATAGTCCGTTCGAGGAGAAATCGATTTTCTAACCGCTGTCGAAAAGACATCTTCGTATTATTCCGAAATCCGTTAGATATTACATAAAGTATTGTTTAAAATCTTTAAAGCTTGCAAAAATTCATAAAAAGACAAAACTCCCGACAAGACGTCTCAACATGTGCTGGAATTTAACGGTCATTAGTTATCTGATTCTTGACGAGGAGACGTGCTCACATCAATCAATTTGATGGGTGATGAGATATCTTCATTAAAAATCCACGCAAACCTTTTCAGAGATTCGCGATTATTTACGTGGGCTAAATAACATTTCCGGATCATTATGTCCAAACTCCGGATCGGCATGCTTGATATGCAACCCGACTGGTTGCACATGCGACCGTGGATTCGAGGGATTGAAATGCGACAAAGGTGAGATATGCATATCCGATTAGACGAAATAATCGAATATATCAACATCGTATGCTCTCAGAGTGCGGACACGGATACTACGGGTACGGTTGCGGAGAGGAGTGTCATCAATGTGCGGACAGGTCTTGCGACAGAGTTACGGGATACTGCGCTTCCGGCGGACAGAACATGATCTGGTTGACCGTCTTAGCGATTCCATTTGGGATCGTTCTACTCGTCATCGGATATCGGTGAGCTGAAATATCCGAACAAACGGACTTATTTTGTTGTTCATTTTGGAAAGAAATTATGGGAGCGAGTCCGAACCGATAATTTCCGGTGATTCCTTCCTGATTATATCTTCTGCAGAGTTTGGCTCAAGAATCTGAGATCACCTTCCGAAACGCCCGCGAATGTTCCAGCGGAACCGGTCGACTGTGACGGTTATCTCGTACCGTCGGTGGCGTTGACGAATCAACCCTGAAGACTAAACATCCGGTCGCAATCAGCCATAGTCAATATCACTCTGTGGCGACTTACGATAAAGAAATAGTAATAAGCGAATAAAATAGGGGGATTATAACACCTCCCCCTTTAGAATGAATACAGTAGCGAAGCGAACATATTCATCGGTTAACATTGTTATTTAGTGATATGATAATATATAATTGTGTGCACAAGGATATCCATTATAGAGTATATATATATGTATAGGTATATAAATTTTTTTTTCTTTTCATTTCTAAAATAGTTACTCTCTACGATCTCGCCCGTCCAGGTATCTCAATCTGGGTGATTCGTTACCCGGTTCATCCTCGTCATCCGTTATTTCAGACATGACAACAGCTACTGGAGCACGAGTTCGTCGAGGTTTACAACAATTTACAACAACATTTTGAATCGTTCCTCCGAGTCCAGTTGAGTCACCCGGAATTGGATGTTGGGTGGTTTTGTAGCACCAACTCAATAATTTGTATATAATATAGATACTTATGATTGAAGTTACAAAAGAAGCTAAGTAACTGACTCTGCGGGAAGTCGTTTCTTTATCCTGTTGTTTCAGGTTTTCATCGGCAGATTCTTTCATTACTCTTAACTTATGACTAGCAATAGTCAAATCTTCTAAATTGAATTTGTTTACAGAATTGGAATCGTCGAAATTAAGCTGAGTCATGTTCAGAGCATCTGATAGATCTTCCCAACAATCGTCTGACCTTATGTCCACTGTTGGCATAAATATTCTATTGATAGTCTCATTGTATATTCTGTTCGGTGTTAACATTGCTGAGCTCGTATAGCCCTTGAAATTCGCATCTAATTCTAAAATTCCTGTTCTCTGCATTCTAATATCTTGCATGTGGTCATTCGCGGAACAACTTACTGTAAGTAATTCTGGTTTTGGTAGGACGTACAACCATTTGTTTTGTTTCTGAATTTGAATCCATAATGGATTTGTTAATTCTGCCAATCTGATATCACATGTTTCTGGAATCGGACTTGCATTGAGGAACAATAAGACTTCGCAGCTACTGCTAGCCAGTGTTGGGCGTTTTTTCAACCAATTACATTTCAATTACAAATTACAATTGTAATTAGTATTTAGGATTTTTCCTAAGTACAAATTAAAAGTATTTAGTATTTAGAATTTTTTCTAATTACAAATTACAAATGTAATTTGTATTTAATATTTTTCCTAATTACAAATTAAAAGTATTGAGTATTTAGATTTTTTTCTAATTACAAAATACAAATGTAATTTGTATTAATTATTTTTCCTAAATACAAATTAAAAGTATTTAGTATTTAGAATTTTTCCTAAATACAAAATACAAATGTATTTAGTATTTAATATTTTTCCTAAATACAGATTAAAAGTATTTAGTATTTAGAAGTTTTCCTAAATACAAAATACAAATGTATTTAGTATTTAATATTTTTCCTAAATACAAATTAAAAGTATTTAGTATTCAGAAGTTTTCCTAAATACAAAATACAAATGTAATTAGTATTTAATATTTTTCCTAAATACAAATTAAAAGTATTTAGTATTTAGAATTCTTTCTAATTACAAATTAGAAATGTAATTAGTAACGGTATTCTTTCTAATTAAAAATTAAAATTGTAATTGGCATCGGATTTTGACTCGAATTACAATTTCCAAAGTAATTGACAACATTTATCGAGCTAATTACAATTATTTCGAATGTAATTAAATATTTTTGCTGAGCTAATTACAATCCGTGAATTTAATTGATCCAATCAATCGGGTATTTTTAAGTATGTATGGGTGATTACATATGAATATATATATCAGCGAGTATATATAGTTAATTTATAGTGTATATAAATGATTTCGAATAAATTTGTATATATGCGAGTATATATGGTTGATAACTGGTATATATAGGTGATTTCGAATAAATATGTATATACACGAGTAGTCCTTTTCAGTGAAATTGATCAGACTTGTAATTGCCGTCATATCCGGTCGAATTTTCACAAAGCTTTCACCGATAAAAATTCCTGGTCTTATTTCTGTTTTTCCTAATCTGCCATCGGACATTGACATTCCACTGACAACGGGGATGTCAGCTAAAATTTCGGTTCTGGCGGGAATCAATAACTTCCTCTGCTGAATCAATTTGTACCTACGACTGCCTAAAAGTAGTTCTGATTTGTCTGTACCTTGATGTTTGTAATTTATTGCAGCGTTATTAAATTTTGTTAGAAGGTAATTTCCAATAAGACCATCTTGAGCAAAACCTAACGTATCATCTACAACATGAAATTTAATTGGTCTTATTTCTTCTCCGCAATTAAAAGTAAGTTTGATTGTTCCGATCGTGAACGCTTGTGAATCACTAGCTAATCCCTTCAGTTTTATTTTTTCATCAAGATTTATATCAGATTGTCGCGAGATGAATTTTTTTTTAATAAGACATGGGTAGGCTCCAGTGTCTACCATAAACAAATTTTGAGATCGGTTCAACTCGGGTACGGAAAGAATTACATTGTTAGGTGATCCTAAAAGGCTGATCTTATGCTCTGCAATTTCTAATCTCTCGTTGTTTGGGTTGAGCGGGTTTCTCCTATCCCGGACCCCGTTCCGCTCGTTAACGCTGTCCGATTTACAAAATTTGGTTGTTGATCGACGTTATTTCGAGTGGGCTTAGAAGCTAGCATAGCTTTTCTTTTGAAGCGATTAGCTTGTACATGTCCTGGCTTTTTGCAAAAGAAACATACTAATCTGTTGCTGTCTACTGGATAAACTCGATGACATTCATCGCAAACAATTTCTTCCGTAATGCAGCACTCATTTATTAGTTCTGAACAATTTTGAGAGCAGTAATTTACCTCTTGAGAGTCAGGTTCGAATGGTTCTTCATTTTCATCGTTTTCGTCAGTTGTACATGCATTAATAGCCTCTGTTTTTTGGTTTTTTGCTAATTTAAAACAATTTTTCATTGAATGTCTTGCCTTATCGCAGTTTTGACAAGTAATTTTACTTCTATCGAAAGTGACTGATTTGGAAAATTGGCTCATTCGATCTTCGGTTATCCTGTCTTTCTTTGTCTGAAGCTATTTGGTATGCTTTTAGCAAATCTTTGGAGTTCCTGATCCTTAACATATCACGCATCTTTTCATTCAAACCGGCTATAAAACAATCTTTAGCTTTTGCAGTGATCAGATTATGGTAAAATTCTTTATCTGACTTAATTTTAGCTGGGCCTGATTCTATAATTTTTATACATAACCGTTCGATTCTCTGGTAGGAAGAATCGGTGAATACGATTATAAGAATTGATTAATAAATCATATGTAAGGTAGGAGAATCGATTTTCTTCATTCAGGTTAAATATAATTCACTATTCAACAGATATTAAAGAAATAAAAGTAAAAGGGAGGAGATAAGGGATGATATTGTAATGAGAAAATAGATAACATGTTAATGGAATTACCTATGGAAGCGATGAATTTCACAGCTGACACTTATTAATCTGACAGAAAAAAAGTAAACGCATACGAACCGCACGGTGTGGTGAAAAAATGAAAATTGTGCTCAAGTGTTGATGTATATTCATGTGAACTTGGGAATAGTACATCAAAGATTATATCTTCAAAAAATAGGACGTTTCAGATTCCGAGTGAAAAAAAAAACAAAAAAACAAAACGAAAAAAAAAAACACGTTTCAGCTTTATCCGAAAATTAGCACAGCTCAGATCGACACAATCAAATTGGACCGATGACGAATTAGCCGAATAATTAAAGTTGCTCGAAGATTAACTTCATTCTTTACAAAAACCAGGAATTTTTCGCCTCATTCGAGTCGGCATGAATCGTGCTGATTTTACGGTGAACCCGAAACGTTCGACTTTTTCAGTATCAGTCTGAAACGAACCGTTCTTCACATCGAGTGTCCCTCGGACGACATGCGACACTTATTAATTAATTAACATAGAAAGGATACGAGCTAAATCTATATGATACATGAAAATATGGAGCCTAATTATACTAAAATGTGTATGAAAATATGACGGCAGTAGAGTGTTGGTGAAAGAGAGAGAGAGAGAGAGAAAAAATGAGCATGTGTAGCGTCTCAAGGAAACCGCGGAAAGAGAATACATTTTATCCTGTTCAATATTAGGTATGCACGTTACAAGGAAAAAAATGCGTGATGAAAAATATTATTCGGCGTTGTTATGTATGGAAATAACAGAGCAAATGATTAAAATATGATAGTCGATGCGAAAATGTTGTTCATCCAATTGAATCGACTACGACGTCCTTGATGCGAAGTATGCGATGACGATGGCGTTCTGAAACCAGAAAAAAAAATAAATAAATAAGAAAAAAAAAACAGATATAAAAATTGGAATATCGATTGGGAAATTCGAAAAAAAAGAAGATGATAAACTCAAAAGCGAGTGATTGAGGAAGAGAAACTTAACGTGGAGAAAAGATACTACGTCTGATGATGGTATACAAATCTAGTTAACAAGACCTGAAACGAGACATAATATTTTATAACTCAACTTTTGTACAGAATAAATAAATACTTGTACTGTGGACCAATATTTCTTTCATTTCATTTCACCAGTTGATTTATTATCATGAAAAATTTTTATTCGGTGTTCTAGTTTCGATGATTTCACGAAGAATTCTGATGCTTTTGATAAAATTGATGGATTTGCCAGGGAAGAGGACATCTGAGGTGAAATTTGGGATTTCCTTCGGCCGAAATAACTAAATCGGAGCATGATAATGCGCTGCACCGCCACTTTCTGTTGGCAATTTTGACACGCAACCTGGTTTTGGTATCAGTGTTGAATGGAGAAGAGGTGAATCGTGTACCGGAGATGAATCAGTTTTGTTCAATTCATCTGTAGTTAACGAGGAAGTGGGTATGTCATACGCTGGATATCGATAACGAATCGAATATTCAATCGAAAACATAGCGATCAAGACTACCCAACGAAATGTCCATATTTCAAAAAGTAATCCCGATCCGTTATAATCACAAGTCAGAAAAATAAAACGTTGACTTCGATACTGAAGTCCGATGCCTTGACTCTCTGTACATTCTTCGATGAATGAAATTATATGCGAAATTTTACTAGAATTTTGACAACTTTTCTTTCTTTTCTGGAACAGAAAATAAATTGCATGGCGAAGGAGGCATGATCTGTAAACGGTGTATGTATATAATATGCCGTGTAACAATGTATACGGGGCATTCCATGTCAACTCAACCGCTGATTTTCCCTCACTATTTTTGATTCGCTTTGCGATTTTTTATACGATTCTCCGATCTCGGAAAAGCACTCGTGAATTTTTGTCGGATTGTTGCCTCAGACCGTTAATTCTCCATGACTAACCAAACCCATCTCGAAATTGGATTTTTTTAAGAATCTCAAAAAATTCTCAAAAAACTTACCGCTCATAAGGATCATTTCGACACTCGTCCCGTGATGAGCCGATTCTTTTTACTATTTCTTCCAACCCTTCAAACATTTTGAACAAACAAAACGCCGTGTTTCATAACATCATTCATTTTTCACCGAGCGTTCGAAATTTGTCAGTGACTATGTGCAATATTTTCGTGATCTTTTTACATTGTTTTCTTCACTCCATCGTTCGACTTTCATGACAATAATACGCATATGGGTAGTTTTGATGTCCTCATGTCCGTAATAATTGATAATCTAGTCGAAAAATTTATTTTATAAATATGTTGACTGGATAATATGCTTTCGAACCTGAAACATCGTCGAAAAATCCGGATACCAGCCTTCGGATTGAAATAACGAAACAATGTAGACCGAAGAATGTATTTGGAAGCTGAATATTTTCATAAAAAATTCTACAATATGCATTTCGAAACGTTCGAGGTCATCCCGGACGGAGAACCACACAAAAATCTGATAAAAATTGTCGGTATCGTCTGTGTGTACCCATGTTTGGAACATCCGCAAGGATAAGCGCGAAATATTTAAAAAAGTATGCTTGTAGAAAAGTATATATGTAAAATGATATGCTTGAACTCACAATTGGTTCGAAGGCTTTTTTCTCAACCCAACGATCGCATTTTGTGACGATCATTCGCATTTGAGTTGCTTCAATATTCTGATGTCGATTTAAGAAAACTCCACCCTGCACAAATGATGATATGGGACGGACGCATGTTTGAAAACCGAAAGCATTATCGAAGTATTTAATATCAAACAAGAAAAGTATGTCGACAAAATCTGCATTGAGGAGCGTAAGATAGCGAGGGGAAATTCCACCATTTCCGTTTGAATACGTTTGAGGTCGACCCGAAAGGAAAACCACTTGAATCTGATACGCTTCTCGGTCTTATCTATATCTGCCCATGTGTTTGCTACTTTGTCGCGGAATCGTCTCACTGCAAGAATATTTTCGCTCAAAAATGAATATCAACTTCAGGAAACAGAGGTAAAAAATTCATGTAAAAGTATTCGACCCAATCATTCGAACGCTTAGCGACGATAACAATTGTATTGAAAAATGTTGGACCATAGCGACGATCGCACTCCTCCTCTATGGGTCGGGAATCCCATAATGCCGTTCTCACTACTTTACTATTTCGGACCATGTCATGGCGTAACAGACTCTCGCCCGGTATCGAATACCCCATAGATTTCTTCAATGACGCCGCTTTATTCATTCAGTCATCCCGATGATCATTCAAAACTTTGTACGAACAATTGTTCCAGTTATTACACAGCTCACAATCAGTCAGGCACTGAATGTTAGGAGCCTAATTCACCATATTGATAAAAACCGTACGAGAAAGAGTGAATTGAGAATTTCGTTAATTGGCGATCAGACATTCGATACGCGAACAAAGATTTTCTGATGCATCGAGAACTTTCACGAGCATACAAATTTATTTAAAGTATATAATTAATGTTATTCAACACATGACAGTAAAATTTCTGGAGAGCGGAAAAACTTCGTTTCGTTTCGCACAGTTTTGCGATTGCGGTAAACCGATAATACCACATAACGATAAACCATGTAGTCATTTGAATTTCGGTGAATAAGAGCAACGCTTATTGGTCAGATGAACGCAGTCAAAAAATATTCATATTCCGAGTAGAAACAGTTTCAAGTCACTCAAATTCGGGGTGGACAAGTTGAACTTTCTGGATAGTCCGATACGCTCGCAAGTTCTCGGTTGAATCTTAGCATCGTTGTTGGAAGCGAGGCGTGATTCGTAAGTAAAGATATAATGAGTAAGAAAACGCTAGAATAGATTTAATTATAAGCTTCGCAATTTCGGGTATCATCACGGCATATATTTTTAATTACATACATTGGATTAAAATTCTCATGAATTGTTCGTCTTTTCGCGTCTGCGATTGATTGGTCGACGCACTTGACGATTTGAAGGTAGAAATTTGTCAGATAAACTCTTCATCCGTGTTGTGATTATTAGTGATTCTCGGTACAGTTGCGACTGAGGAACAAACGACAGATGCGGTTTGGTTGAGAGGAATTCGACTACCAGAAAAAAGTTCAAGTATGGACTCGCGGTCAAGGAATTTCTCGATTACCGTGGGATTTTTGATTCTGGGCATTTCGTGTAACCAAGGGAAACTGCTGACGATTAGTCAACTGGATCTGTCCGCAGAATCTGTTGTGAAGACGACTTGCGTCTCCGAAAATGATAACGCTGCACTCGTTTGGAATACCGAGAAATCGATGAAAGGTATTTTGTAACACGCTGTGGTTTATGAAAACGGAAAGTATACGAATACTGTATACATATAGACAGCAGGAATCAATTAACACATTGACGAATAATCTACAAATGTTAGGGCCAGGTTTCGTCCCACGGAAACCAAAGGCGACAAAAGACCACCCGAAATGTGCGATCTGGGAAAACGATCGATGTTTCGTTAACTGGAGCACAACCGAAAATCATTTGGTGGATTCTCGGCACTTTCCAATGGGTCCAGTACTTGATTACAGATGGGAGAGTAAGTCCGACGAACGAATAATTATCGAATAACAGTGCTTTGTGTCTTTGAATGGTTGGTGGATACTCGACGACTGGGATTGTTATAGGTTTCGAAGTTCGCCAGGGCGATAAATTCGACACTTATTCGTACTACCAGTATTTCTCTAGTCGGGATTATAGACCAGTACTGAGTATAAGGAATTTTAACCAAGTAAAATTATTTGTCATTACCTTGGAAAGATCACTGAATGAATCTTCCCTAATGGTATGTGATAAAATAATTGGCTTCGAACGTCCAGGTTGCAGCCGCAACGGTTCCGTCACGCCATTAGGAGGTAAGGCACGCGAAGTCTCACACGAGAAATCTTGGATCTAAATATCATATTTTCATAGTATTTCAGCAGAATCGGGATGATGACATGTTTGGTATTGGAGAATGGCGTACGTTCGGGATAAAATTGAACGTAAAACAAGGGAAAATCAGCGTAATTGAAGGCAATAAAATTAAGACATTCGGAGTATTACCCGTTCCCGACTTACACACAATTTCTTTTCAAACGTACAGAATTTGGAGCTGGTCGTTGATAAAGTTTCATGATTGTAAGTAGAGTGACAAAAACGAATACGAATAGTACGATATATGGATGAAAAAAATCGACAGCCTTCTTCTTGTAGACCTATATATCCTATCGGAGGAGGACGTCGAGCTGTTATCGACGTCCTATTTTTATTTGCCTTCCGAAGATTTCTGCATCGAGTTGTTCGTCGGTCTCTGCTCTGACTGTCGACTGGTCGTTACTTTGCGAAGCAAAAACGAGACGATTCCAATCGGCTCTATCGATGGAAATATCAATTCCACAATCGACGAACTGCTGGTTTGGCGGTCAGTAAGACTTGACGCTACGATTCCGAAGCATAGTTCCGAAGAAGTGCGATTGGAACTAAGGACACGACTGAAAAACGTTAATGCCTTGGGTCAATGGGCGGTCGACAGCATACATTGGTGCGAACCAGCTGGTGAGTTTGGAATCTTGGACAAAATCATACCTATCAATAATTGAGTTTACCGATTACATGTCCAGGGAGTTTGAGAACCTCTACCGTTACGAGCAATGTCACAGCCGGCAAGTACGTCTGTCAAAAAATATCTTACGATGAGAGTGTTGTGATACGTTCACACCAAAACGAAACTTTGGGTGTTCCTTCCGTTAGCTCACGCGGTAAGTTTGAAATTCATCACTTTATCATTATCTGCTGCCTTGATTCAACCAAGTTCTTACATAGTCCGTTCGAGAAAAAACCGATTTTCTAACCGCTGTCGGAAAGACATTTTCGTATTATTCCGAAATCCGTTAGATATTACATAAAGTATTGTTTAAAATCTTTGAGGCTTGCAGAAATTCATGAAAAGACGAAACTCCCGACAAGACGTCTTAACATGTGCTGGAATTTAACGGTCAATAGTTATCTGATTCTTGACGAGGAGACGTGCTAACATCAATCAATTTGAAAGGTGATGAGATATCTTCATTAAAAATCCACGCAAACCTTTTCAGAGATTCGCGATTATTCACGTGGGCTGAATAACATTTCCGAATCAACATGTCCAAACTCCGGATCGGCATGCTTGATATGCAACCCGACTGGTTGCACATGCGACCGTGGATTCGAGGGATTGAAATGCGACAAAGGTGAGATATGCATATCCGATTAGACGAAATAATCGAATATATCAACATCGTATGCTCTCAGAGTGCGGACACGGATACTACGGGTACGGTTGCGGAGAGGAGTGTCATCAATGTGCGGACAGGTCTTGCGACAGAGTTACGGGATACTGCGCTTCCGGCGGACAGAACATGATCTGGTTGACCGTCTTAGCGATTCCATTTGGGATCGTTCTACTCGTCATCGGATATCGGTGAGCTGAAATATCCGAGAAAACGGAATTATTTTGTTGTTCACTTTGAAGAGAAATTATAGGAGCGAGTCCGAACCGATAATTTCCGGTGATTCATTCATGAGTATATCTTCTGCAGAGTTTGGCTCAAGAATCTGAGATCACCTTCCGAAACGACCGCGAATGTCCCAGCGGAACCGCTCGACTGTGACGGTTATCTCGTACCGTCGGTGGCGTTGAACCGACGTAACTGGATTTTTCCAGCGATGATGAATTTGGATGATGGGACCTTATACGAGGATATCGGATCCGACGGACCACCTTACGATCCGCGAAATCATATGGTTGAAATTGCGCGGTTCAAACATTACTTAGAGGACGGCTTCGCCAGCGGAGTACTCAAATCACAGTATGAGGTAATTCAGTCTGGCCTTGGACAAGACAGGCTTTGGCGCAGCGACTTTGAAGCGATGACTATTTTCTTCTGTTGCTGCGCAGCATGTTTCAGATGGACCTTCCAAGCGATGTGAGTACGGAAAGCTGTTGCCCAACCTCGCAAAGAATAGATCGAGGAACACGATAGCGTGTGAGTAGATTGGAATAGCAATAACGAATAGGGAATTCGACCGTCATTATCCGAAAAGTAGTTTCGCTGCCAAAAATGCTGTTCGGACCGAAAGTATCGGTACAAGCGCACCTGTGTCATGAAGAATTGTTATGACCAACTGGTTTTTCGATGGCAATTCGGTTCTGTATCTCATTCGTTCGATTGATAATAATTTTTTTTTTTTTCCATGTCACGAACATTAGATGATAAAACACGTGTCCTTCTCGAGAAGATAGCCGGGGATTCTCACTCCGATTACATCAACGCCAATTACATACGGGTGAGTCTTTCTTCTCCAATATCTCGTAGCTGGTAAAGTTAGATGACTACGTACTGAGCCGCATTCGCATCACAGGGGTATCGACAAGTGCCGGCATACATCGCTACGCAAGGACCAACTCCCAACACGATCGGCGATTTTTGGAGGATGGTTTGGCAGGAAAAAACAACTCTGATTTGCATGGTGACGAATCTCATGAAAGATGAAGAGGTAAGTGAATGAAAATACTGTGACTCAGCTCTATCGCGTAAGCATCCAGCCAGAGATGGGCAAAGATCTCCGAAAGCTCAAGCTAAGCTGCAGAATAAACGTTGATCATCAAAACTAATTGTAAGATCTAAACTGTTTTTGAAATCGAAAAAATCTATTCATCAATAATATAATAGGGTTTAATCAAAAATTTTTCCGTTTCGCAAACTGGTAAAGAGTTGAATAAACTGTTCTGTAATGGTAGACCAGCGTTTCGAAACTGATAGGTGAAAAATATTCCCAAAATAATTTTTTTGCACGTGAAACTTGCATCTTTAAAATCGATTTTGCAGCTTGGAATCGATTTTGACTTTGACTAGAATAGAGACCTAGAAAATCTAGTACTTGCAGATACGACATTTGCCTCAATCTGGAACTCCAATTTTTTTGTGGACTGAAAAAATGCAATCGTTCGTGCTAAAGCAATATTCAACGAGGATAATCCCCTAATCCCAAATGTTTGTCAACTCACTGATATCATTCTAGCGTTGAGGAGGAAGTTGACGTGATGAATCGCGATTGATGGTCTTTCTAAAAACTTGATTTCACTTCATCGATAGGATCCCCAGTGGCAATTACGAATCCCGAAGTAGATTCCTTGTATTCGGGTCTTTTGAAAAATATGCTAATGCCGTCGTTGATTATGGGACGTTAGTGTACAATCACTCTCAGACTCAAAGTCGAACCCTTCTGAGGTTTTCAAGGGAGAAACGCACCGTACTTGAAGAATGATGAATGTTCACCTTGAAATGACAGTTAAATCGGTAATTGGTAAGAAATCTGATCATACCACTTCATGTCGCTTTCAGAATTGCAGAATTATTGTTTTGAACCTTCTCCCATTTTTTATGGTATCGCGGAGATATTTCAGAGGAAACAGTAGAGTTTCTTTCATACGAGTAATTAATCGTGTGAGAAACCCTCATTTTGCTATCGATTACGCGACAATATTTGCAACTCCACAGGTACTTTGTGAGCAATACTGGCCAGAAGTTCAAAAAAGGTCAAAGTACGAATTCATCGTCGTCCTGAATGCAGGGGAGGTAGAGTTGGATGATTGCGTTCTGAGGACCTTCCACCTACAGTGTGGCAAAGAAACGCGTGAGGTACGTCTTTCGAAATCTGAGCTCATGATGAAAAAACTCGAAAAAAGAACGGACGATTGGCAGTTTTCCGTTGTAGGTGACACACCTCCATTACACGGGTTCATGGCCGAGCAGGGGTTCGCTGACTTATTCTTCTTCTCTGGTGACGTACCTCAAGAAGCTGCTGGCCATTCCTTCGGGAGATGGCCTCGTAGTTGTCCACGGCAGTCTGGGCGTCGGTCGAACTGGAGTCATCATTTTATGCGACATATGCTTACGGCGAGCTCTTCATGACAAGGTAATCCGATAGTTATGTCACAAAACACCTTAGCTTTGATCATTTTGATGGCGGGTTTACCGTATCGTAAGAGTTGCGTCTTTCCGTGGAAGTCGAAGAACGCTTAGGAAGGAAGTCAAATGACGTCCGATTTACGTATAAATGTTTCTTCGAGTATCCGATGTGGTACTTTCAAAGACAGGCCATAAATAACTAGTGCGCGAATTGATATTGAAAATACTCCAGCGTCCAGCCTTATCTCTCACACAACTACGGACGTACCGTACATGCGGACAGTGTCCATCTTTTTTGAGTACTGTTAGGTACAACAAACAGTTGATGAGCGTGAAGTTCACGATATTTTATCGTCGAAACGTTCTTTTAAAATAGGCTACAGAATAAATTTCGATTTTTTCAGATATGCAACGTCCCAGCGACGACGATCAGGATGCGTGAAGATCGGGGCAATATGGTGGAAAATGAGCATTACTATCTACTGGCTCATGTCCTCATTTCGGGATGTCTGCTCTCCGAAGAATCCCAAGTTGCGGACTATACTGAAATTCTATACTGAACTTATCGACACTCATGCGGTTGGCTGCAAGTTGTATGAATCGCACGTTTTCGCGAGTTATTGCACCGGAGATCTATAACTCACTGGAGTAGATCAAGCTTCACGATACAATTGGACCACAAAAAAGACAATGACATACACAAAACGTATTTGTAAGATAATTGATAAATTCTGATGAGTCGAAATAAATGATAACACGCATTTCCATAATCAAAGTTCAATGCGGGAGTCTCGCAATCGGCTGATGTGAATGTCAAAGCGACGAGTCTTGATCGAATAAGAATCGATCAAAATTCACAAAACTCGCGAATCCTATTACGTGAAAAAAATGAGATACTCGATTAAAATTTTATTTGTGTTTATCCAGTATCTCACTGTAGCATATTCGCATATCTTCACGACCAACAGAGCCGGATTTATACATATTTGACTCATCTCAGAAAATATTGACCATCACAACTGAATACTGATCCGGAGGAATTTGTCTCGACATCGGCTAGGACTTTTATCTCATCATTAGAACGTTTCTGCTTGAAAGATTGGCATCAGCATATGCACGAGGGTAAATTTCGATATTTTTTTAGAGGAAAGCACAATTTTGCACGCTTTCGCACCCCAGGGCGCGGGGTGGGGGGTGGCGACGCCAAGTGTTCATGGATTCGAAAAGATCCTTGTTATGCATCCCGAAATGAACAATTTTCACCAAACTTTGTTCGCCCTCTGTTTTTGCAGAGTAGACTCACCTACTGACTGGACTAATAGTAACCAGTCGTTGAACCTATACGAAAGATATTTAATTTCTAGAAACAAAGAAGAAAAGTATCAGAAATCTAAGAATGTACCTTGATTTTTTCGCCGGTATGAAGTTGTACTATCCAAACTAGCGAAAGTTTGGATCACGGAATAATAATATTGTGAAAACGAAAAATAAATTTGAAACATTGACGAACGTTTATCTTCACTCAATAGAATTCATAAACTCTTACCTTTTACGTATTGTTACTTTTTTATATCGTTATATTAACTCTGGAACTGCCGGAACTCCCGTTACGGGATGGCTCTCACGCGTGCCTCAGGGGTCAACTCTAATGAATTTTTGGAATTCAAAAAGAAGAAGAAGAAGAAGCTGTGTGAGGCAGCATCTCTCGTTTCGTTTTGTAATAACATCACGATTTTTTTTTTCTGGTCTGATTTTTTCTTCCACAATTAATTGTATTTAAAACGAATGTTGAAAACACGTATATAATATATAACAATCGGGGATTCTGTTTTCTATACTTGATAATTGAACGTATTCAACCGCAAACACGATTCTGTATAATCATATGTACTGATTTTTGTGTTACTCATAAACGTACTGATAACATAGATATATTGAACTATATCTATGGCCTTAGTCTTTTCTCAGAATCTGTACTCAAAATTTACAATTTTTTTTTGTGATTCTTCCACGGTATTCTTATTTATTTGGATCTCGGGAATTCAAATCTGCAAGTTTGAATAATTCATCTATAAAATTGAATAGGTTGTCGCTAATTTATCGCTCTGAAATAATGGAAGAACAAAAGGCGAAGATACTTGACTGATTAACAGAGTCTCATATTCTCATACTTATTGATGATATTCTTGATCTCGGAATAGTTTGATGCGTGTTTGAATTGAAGCGGCGACATCAGCAGCGACAGCGCTGGCAGCGCGCAGATCCTGAAGGAGAAAGAGACCGCGATAAAGGGCGAGAGCGTCAGTTTGCGGCGTTGCGGCTGCAGGGTAAGATCAGTTCGTAATTGCTATTGCGCTACGGTTTTTTTCTTCATTGAAGTTTGTCCGATCGCATTTTAACCGAATAAGAAATGAAATCTTTACGAGCGTTAAGTTTAGTTTCCAGTTTTATTTAAATAATAGCTCGGGAAGACGTGTTCAGTTCAATCTACATATATCCAATTAGTATAACTAGATAATCAGCAGCTATAGGAGAACCTCTTATATCTTTGGAAATTTCGTGAATTCCGTAGATCAGACATTTTTTCATAAGCACCGACAAGCCGTGTTCTTACCTTTTTTTTTTAATGGTTCCGATCGGTCTTCTACTCGTAGAATTTTGGGCGAAGCTGATGTCGCTTCGACGCAGAATTTTTATAGAATTCGAATAATTATTGGAATCGTTGGTAGGGAAAAATGAGATTTCTTCGCCAGGACTACAACGATTGATCGTTCACATATGCATTCCTCATGTTTCAAATTGAAAGAGTAGGTGTTCAATTTCAGGCTAGAAAAATATCTTTTGTGCAACTTCACCTATTTAATTATACATTTATGAATTTCTATTTTTGCGTACTTTTTCAACAATATTCCGATTGATTTTGGAATAGTTTTCAGCGTATTTAGACACCAAAAATTCGCTGATCTTATTAAACTAAGGGTGTTATCGTCAGGATTTTGGTCTGACAATAAGAATATTCATCGTGGTTATTTTATGAACGAATTTATTGACACATTTTAGTTTCAGTTCTACAATTTCACTTCATTACTTACATAATATTTTTGTTTTTCAGATTCCTAATTGACGGACATGGAAGTCGCCTAGTTTTTGGCAGTATTCGTTCAATTCTAATCTACAGGTATGAAATAGTTCTACATAGGGTTTTGTTCATACGTTATAAAATAAGTATCAGTCAATATAACATACCCTTGCTCAAAATATATTTTCGTATATTCGATATAATATGTTTTACACATATTAGTAATAGTCCGGAAGATATGGTAGCTCTAAATAATTATTTAGAATTTAGATCGAGATGTTACGCTTATTTCATTGATAGAGACTTCCAGCGTGATTCTTAATTTATGATTAGTTTTCCATTTGAAAATTTGTTTCTGTTTTCGCTATCGTTTTATATTTTGAGCCAATACTACATACACTACATACAAACTACATTCATACTACATATGTACTGTCATCTACTTTTAGTGCGTTATAATGATGATTGTAATAATGATTACAATTATTTTCCCTTTATTTGCTTCATTTTAATATTTTTTATTTTGTATTATACTGTAATTAATGGCCCTTAGGGAGCTTAGGCTCTAGGGTCAATGAAATATAATTATCTATCTATCTATAGTACATCATTTTATGTATATCATTGTTAATGTTTTCTTCAAATGTCTTTGGTATTTGCAGATATCCTTGGCTCGGAGATGGCTGCCACGACGCAACTTTCTGCAGCTGCTTCCGTTCCTGCCCTCTGGGCACCGGGGGAACCCGGACTCTCCCTATCCCCCTGGGGGAGTCCACCGGGTCAACGCCGGGGGTTTCCCCTGGGATAGCGCGGCCTCCCACCGCCCCCGGAGTCCCAGGGGATGTAGTCCCTGGGGGCGTAGGTCTCCATAGCTGAGACTTACGTTTCCAGGGCCTACACTCTTCGGGGACCAAAGTCCCTGGGGAATTGTCTCCGGGGATACGGCAGTCCCAGCCGTATCTCCAGAGGCAATTACCCAGGGATTGGTCTCCGAAGAAATCCGGGAAAAGGAGGCCTCAAGCGGACGCTCTGTTTTTTGATCTCTAGAGAAATCACGAAGACGACCGTCCGCTTGAGGCCTCCTTTTCCCGGATTTCTTCGGAGACCAGTCCCTGGGTAATTGCCTCTGGAGATAATCCCCGGAGACAATTCCCCAGGGACTTTGGTCCCCGAAGAGTGTAGGCCCTGGAAACGCAAGTCTCAGCTATGGAGACCTACGCCCCCAGGGACTACATCCCCTGGGACTCCGGGGGCGGTGGGAGGCCGCGCTATCCCAGGGGAAACCCCCGGCGTTGACCCGGTGGACTCCCCCAGGGGGATAGGGAGAGTCCGGGTTCCCCCGGTGCCCAGAGGGCAGGAACAATGATGTGGTGATGGCGATGGTGATGCGATTGTGTTCTGTAATGCAAACAGACAGTCAGTGAAATAATTAATGTGGGGTAATGAATGTGTGACTTATAATATGATTTCTTGTATAACTCATTGTACGACTCAATGTACGACTCATTGTATGATTCATTGTATGACGATTAAATTATAATAAATCTGTAATAATATATCGTTGACGTGTATTATTGGTGTGTTGGATAAATAATATTATGGGGATGCGACAAAGTTATACTGAGTAATGTGACTTTGTTGAAATGATGTTGAAGATTTTTCTTAAGGAGATGCGATTCATTTTTTTGGGACTCCTAATGAAGGATTTCATTAGGCGCTCTTGAAGGACATAAATCAATAAAGTCATACCTCTGCAAAAGAAGAAGTTGTACGTCTCATGTGTTGCAGACCCATCTCGACCGGGTCAGGATGTAAAAGACGATGTTCCGAGGGGGATATCACGCTCATTTACTAGAAAACAACAAAGTTGATTACAATTTGACAATCGATAATATTCATATCATGTTTGTTTTCATGCATCAGATTAATAAATCTTTTTATAATCTACTAGCAAAAGAAATCAAGTGAATTATTGTAAAATCATCCCTAGAAATCCGGAGAAATTTTTCAGCAGCTGGTTGAGTGGAATTTTATTAGGTTCTATAGTACGGCTAATGATTGAAGACATGATCAAATCACAATAGAAAACAGTCGCTCAAACGATTTGACAGATATTCAATTTGTGTCCTCAGAATTTACAAAATTTGAAGTAATAAAGTTAACTTCATTTTTCTTCGGGCTCAATGAGGTAATCTCATGTTATTCGAGTCCAGAAATCACAGTTTATGTGATCATATATTATCATCGTGTATCATTGTGTTAATTATTGGATTATATCATGGGGTTGCTTGAAGCTAATTTCAAGGGGTGACGTTGGGTAATTGGATTTCAAGATGTGAACATTAATAATAGTTATATCTAGTTTGTATCCATAAATTAGATCAATGAATTTGTGAGGAATTTCGGAGAACAGAAAAAGTTGAGTAAATCATTCAAAAATCATATGTTAGAATTCTGAGGATTTGTTCAGAACCTGGTTGAATATATTCATAAGAAGTTTCTTCTAGTAATACTAATTGAGAACGTGATCAAAATACATTGAGAAACAACGCTCAAACTATTTAAGGGGTACTTATATAATTTTTGTAGAGGTTTCTCAAAAATGCAACCTACATAATTCAAAGCTTCTAACGTTTTCAAGAAATACACCCTGATATACTCATATACTTATAGATCTAATGAAGCACATACTCCCAGAATTTTTTATTTTTTTTTTACGTCAATTTTGGCGAAAATACACCCGATATACGAGGAATTGCAAATAAATATAAGGCCAATGAACCGCTGACCCACATTTCGATACCCCCTTTTTAACCCTTCTACTACGGAATTCCGACCCCTTTTTCTTAACCCTTCTACTACGGAATTTGCTCCCCTTTTCTCGGAAATCGTAGTAGAAGGGGTGAGCGTAGTAAAGCCGACAGGCTGCCGTCGCCTATTCATCAATGCATTTAAAGTGGGTGTACGAATGAAATAAATAAAGCAAAAATACTACTTCTGCGCGAAATGAGTAAATTTCAAACGCTCGTAACTTCCTGAAAAATGCACTCAGCTAAACGAAACTGGAACCAAATTCAAGCTTGAACCTTCTACTTTCAGTTGCGTCGAATCAAAAAAATCCTCATACCTTTCTCTCTCCAGGGCAAGGCTTCAAAACGATCGACCCGCGAATTCACTTTTTGAGAAAACCTTCGAACTAACGCATCAAGATTTGACTCCTAATTATCAGATTTTTATCAGCTTCAAAATGCTGTCATTTTTTCTGATACCCTTTTTATTTGTACGCGGAGCCAGGCCGGTTGTATCCACTCACAATGTTATGTAATAATTCACTGGCCAAGCAATATTGAAATTAAACGAATTTACGCATAACCTCTCTTCCGAACTGTCAAAACATTTCTAAACCACCCGACTGACAGATTCACGAGAATGTCAACGCGCCGATTTCACGTCATCGTAACATTTGTCAAGAAAGGGATTCAAAACTTACATTGTGATTCCTTCCTGCGAATTATTGCGTCGTTTTTTACTGCTGCAAAATCCAATGGGGGTACACCGTTTAATTTCCGCCCACACTTCTCTCTTGGCTATTTTATCCGTCAACTTTTGCTATCGATAGTCTCCGTGAGCTAAGAAAAACACGAGGCGACTATTAACTGAATCGATTTTAGACGAGACGCAATACTTCAATATCGCTCTCTCTCTCTCGCTCACCCTTCGCTCTATCTCCGTCGCCGCTCCGAGGATGTTGTGCTACTGCAGATTAAGATGTCGTTACTGCCGATGTCGCAGCTCCAGTTGCAATGATTATACTATCGTTGCCTCGAATAAATGAATCTAACATGCTCTGTTAATCGAAATGAGCCACGATGTTTTAATTATCAATCAAATCATCAAAACCCGAATAATTCGTATTGAATTTAATTTACGATAAATCATTTATAATCCAATGACTCGAAGCGAAAACAGAAAAAAAATGTAAAAAACATAATATGCCGATCAGTTTTCAGATCTCTGTGCCATATCGTGAGCAAAGAGACCATTCTACGAAAACTGATCGGGCGAAGCTTTTTACCTTTTCAGAATATGAATAATATCGTCTACTAAGAAAACTGCAGTTATTTTGAAGGCCGCCGTTGAAGTTTCCACACATGATTAAATCTAACGTTATCAGAATCTTCTGAGCAACGTTCTTTCTTCACCTACCAGCCTGCGTTACATAATATGAAATGTTCGTAAATGAATCATTTATGAACACAATGAACCGTGTCATGCATCGGATTGTGTCATACGTACCAGTTGCACATGGTTGTGAACACTTGTTAATCAAGCTGTGAGCTGCGGAGTACCAGGCATGTCACAGATCCATTCTAATCTACGTCCAGAGTCATCGTATAGATCCTTGAGATTTTTTCAAATTTTCCTTCTAATCTATTTCTACGAATTCCACTTACTCAAAAATAATAAATAACCACATAGTCGTACGGTTTATTCACTGAACTTTCTCCATGTTTCATTCGTTATGTTTGAGTACTCGTTTTTTTTTTGTTCCCTCGTTGATATTTACAATGATTTTTTATTGATTTAAATTATGATTCTATTATTCTTTTGTATCATACGAGAGTTTAAGGATACAAGTATGTGTAGCTTTAATGCACGTGTTACGTCCGTGTCACATGATGTTACTTATAATGTTAGTTTTTTGGTTTTTTTGTTTTATTTATTCAATTTATAAACAGTTGCGTAGCTCTAGGAGTTTTACGAAAAATCGAAGTAGCTGCATACTTCGTTGAGATATATTTCGATTTTCAAATTCATATACAACTCATGGAGATTGTGAACAGAAATAATTTAGTACAGCAATTTTTAAGCCGGGTGATCACAAAGAATGGAATACACTGCTGGAAAAAAGTTTTTTTGCACTCTCAAAGAAATGCTGAAAAGATTGATAGAAAGAAACGAACGATCTCACCGGGATCGACATCTTCTCTTCAAATCTGAGATGCTTCAAATTTACATTGTGTTTTACAAATTTATTGTGAAATTAAAAACTGTTCAAATTTCATGAAAAGATGTGAGATTGTCGAATTCATAATATATATATATATATTCATCAGAAGTATTCGTGTTCGTTACGCAAAACTACGTAGATAAAGCGTACCTGCAATTAATTTTGAAAATACTTCGATTTTAGGCTTGAAAAACACCAAGCCTATAGTCTTAGTTTTTTCTCAGAATCTAATAGGAAAATATTCATTTTTCTTAACGACTTTTCTATGATATTCTGATGCAGATTGATCTCAGAAATCCGAATGCGTGAGCCAAATTGAGTTATCGATGAAATTGATCGAGCTATCGCCGATTTATCGATCTAAGAAGTGGAAAATCAAGGATATCTCGATGAAATTTGATTCTGGATCGAATTGATCGGTGAATTCGTGTTCGTTACGCAAAACTACGTGGAGAATGCGTTCTGCAATCAATTTCGCAAAAACTTCGATTTTTGGTTCGAAAGAAGAAAAAGCCTACAGCTTTAGTTCTTTCAAAATCCGAGAGGAGAATCTACAATTTTTTTTCACTACTTTTTTATGATATTCTCATGCAATTTGATCTCAGGAATCCGAATCCGCACGGCGAATTGAGTTACGGATAAAATTGATGGAGTTATCGCCAATTCATCGATCTAAAAAGTGAAAACTCCAGAATATCTCAATGGAATTTGATTCTAAATCAATCCGATAGGCGTTTTCTTCTTTTTTACGCGACCTACGTAGGAAGAGCGTCCTGCAATCAATTTCGCAAATACTTCGATTTTCGGCTCGAAAAAACACCAAGCCTGTAGTTTTAGTTTTCTCTCAAAATGTGGGAGGAGAATCTAGTTTTCTGCAACAACTTCTCTATGTTATTCCAATGCATTTTGATCTCAGAAATCTGGATCCGCACGCCAAATTGAGTTACCGATGAAATTGATGAAGATATCGCCAATTTATCGATCTGAAAAGTGAAAAATCAAGGATATCTCGATGAGATTTGATTCTGGATTAATTTAATCGGCGTATTCGTGTTTGTTGCGCAAAAATACGTGGAAAGAGCGACCTGCAATCAATTTCGCAAATACTTCGATTTTTGGCTCGGCAGAAGAAAAAGCCTCCAGCTTTAGTTCTTTTAAAATCCGAGAGGAGAATCTACATTTTTTTCATCGACTTTTCTATGATATTCTTATGTGTTTCGATCTCAGGAATATGAATCTGCGAGCCAAATTAATTTGTCCATGAAACTGACGAAGTTATCGCCAGTTTACCGCTCCAAAAAGTTGAAAAACAAGGATATCTCGATGGGATTTGAATCTAGAATTATTTGATCGACGTATTCGTGTTCCTCGCGCAAAACTACGTAGGAAAAGCATCTCGAAATAATTTCTGCAAATACTTCATATTTTGCCACGGAAAAACACCAAGTCTATAGTCTTTGCGTATAGATATATTGACTGATAATATCAATAATTTCAGGCTTCGGGTTTTCGCGGTTCACGAATTATAAACAATCTGGTACGTTTATTGTTATCGATCGGTATACAATTTTTCTATAGTTATCAATCATACACAATGTTTATATACAATATTTATATACATATATAACTGATAACTCTAATGACCAACGAATCGAACAAGGTTGGACCCTACGTAACCTTCTTCGTTGTTTAATTTGAATTACAAATAAAATATAGTGTAATGCGCAAATTTGGCTGACGATATTTATAAGATAGAAGAAATATAAGAGATGCGTGATAATTAATTTCACAATTAACGAGAAATAGTATCGAACATTAAATGAACGTACAAAGTTTCTTTCATTTGTTTTCCTTCTTTCAATTATTATTATTACGCGGATCGATGAAATGATAATAATAATTTTCATTAATTGAAATCGATGCATTTCTTTTTTCGGCACATTATTATATTATATATGAAATCGCACCTCCTACATAGACATTATTATAATATTTACATTATTTACAATAATCCTGTTGAAAAATTTGTCGTACACGCATCGATCTGTTTCATATAGATATATAAATTTCAATTGATAAATTATTCGAACAGACATACGTATATATATAATAAATATTTGACAATAAAAATTCTTTTAACAATTATAATAATGAATTCAATTAATTATTTTAATAATTAAATAATTAGTTTTTCATGAATATACAAAATATTCTACGGAGGCAGTTAAAAATAGGATAGACGGTAAATCGATCATTTCAATTTATATAGATATATCATGCACAATGATATTTTTATAATCAATATTCGATAACAAACAATCTGGACAAATATATTGAGCATTAGCGGTAATTATTCGTCGCAAAAATCTTAGACACGTTAAGTTTATATTTTTTTTCTTCATTTATTCATTAATTTTATATTCTGAATCCACTTTTTGAAAATGCATTATATATATACCTATTGTATTAATCATTTCTCATATATTGTATATTTCATTTACCGTATTATTCTAAACAATTGACTATTTATTCATTCTTTCTTTCACTTTACTTTAATTTACTTTTCATTTAATATACTCGGCTATAATTATTTATCGATAACTTTTGTGACGCGACTACTTTTACACCTATAACATGTATTCATCAAATCCTTCGATTACATTATTATTATTTTTATCATTATTATCACTATTATTATTATTATTATTATCATTATCATTACTATTATTATTATTATTTTTATCGTTGTTCTAGTTATTGTTATTATTATTCTCTTAGAATTATTTTCTACATGTAGTTATTAAAATCGCGGAACTTCCTCGTTTGTTTCGATGAGGGTAGTATCAAGATTTGCGGCAGCGAATCGCCGCCAACTACCGTAGGCAGGCGAGCGCCAGCCAGCAATCTTTTCTCGAGCCAACTCGTTATACTTGGAACGGGGGTATTTTTTCTCGCAAACGGCAGGAAATTTCGCGAAAAAGTTCAGACAAAAATTATTTGTTATCACCGTACGAGAATCCACAAATACCCGGAATAAAATCGGTCCAGCGGTTCCGGAGTTATTGAGGTTCAAAGTTGATGAAAATCACAATCTTCTTCTTCTTCTTCGCAGACCATTTTTTTAGAACATTTTTCTGTTTACGGTATCCTCAAAACTCATGTACAAAAGAGGCTGAAATTCACAGGGTATCTCCGTATTATCGGTCCCCGTTCGCCTTTCAAATTTTAATAAAATCGGTTGTTGCATTCAAAAGTTATAAACAATACTTTTTAAAAAAATTCTATATACGGTATTTCAAACCTACAGATGCATGTCCATGTGCGTGTGTGTGTATATATATATATGCACGTATGAGATGCGTTTGCCTTCCTAATTTTGATGATAATGAAACCGGTTGTTGCATTCGAAAGTTATGAACAATTTATTATATTTTTTCGGTTCAGGGTATCTCAAAAACTGATGTACAAATACAAATAAGGTTGAGAATGACAAGGTATCTCCGTGTTATTACTATATTCGCCTCGACCTTCGTTCGCTTATCAATTTTCAATTTCGCGTATAGCATTCAAAAGTCATAACCAATTTATTTATTTTTTTTTCGGATTACGGTATCACAGTAATAATGTATGAGTTGTCACAATGATAAAAATAAATAATGAGAAAAATGAATCAAACCGACTGATTCTGAGTGAATCCAACCCTGACTGTACCATAACCATAGCCATTTGTTGTTAAATGTTTAAACATAGCGACTCATGTCTTGAATAGGCAAGAGTGTGTGCTGAAGTACTGCGATCCCTTATTCTCTACCGTATCTGAGATAATCAAAAGGTAGCATGTTGCACCTCTGAAATTGATACGAACTTTTGTGTGCCTATTGCGTACCGCTGAGAATTCATCGTGTCATAAGAAATGATCCTACGTAATCCACTATAAGAAATTTTAATATATATTTTTATTTCAAATCATTTACCATTATTATTGTTGCTTTTTTTTTAATATAATCTTTTCCATACAAAATATATAACTAGTTGTGAAGTTTTCGATTTGTAAAATAAAGAAATTTGATATTTAATTCCTAGCTAATGACGTCACATAATACACACTAACATTCACACACATCTAATAAAATCGGTTACCAGTCTTTAATGTCCATGAAATTTAAAAAGGGGCCGTTATTTCGTTATTTGTATTAAAAATATATATATGCCTTCGTTCGAGTCAATGATAAAATATATGTATATAGACAAGTAAAATTAGTCTAAGTCAAAAATTAAAAAGAAATCAAAAACGTTTCGGACATATAATGAATAAATAATGTATATAGGTAAAATTGTATAAATAAAATCGGTGATTAACGACACATGGACATTTAGAATAAATTAAACACGACGATTACAGATAATATATATAAATAAATAAAAAGATCGGGAGTATATTAAAAAGACGTCAGTTGTATAATAAAATGAGAGAGAGAGGGTTGTAGTTGCGCGACTTATCTTTTTTTTTTAGCGACGTAAAAATGCTGGCTACTTCTCTGTGGGTGCTGTTCTTGGATGATTTCTTATGCTGCAGTTGCTAATAATCCTTTACTTTTTTGATTAGATTTTCGTTTGGGAGGCTCCATATGTCAATTTGTGTTATCAATCCCAATTTTCAGATATATGTCCTTATTCTGGCACGTCCAATTCCCACGACGTCCCACAGAAAAGAAAACGATTTCGCTTTTCGAATCCAGGATTAGCGGAGATAATCCTTTCTTATTTCTATTCTTTTTCTTTTTCTCTTCTCTCTCTCTTTCTCCTTCTCTCTCTCTCTTTCTGTTTCTACATAAATATCGTTACACCACGTGTCATATCACTATATCGTCCGACGTTTGCACGTACAAAAAGGAGTGAAGTCCCCCACGAAAACATTATAAATGTGTAAAAAAAACCGCCAAGTACGAAATTGTTTTCTCTGACAGAAATCGGGCTCGCATTAAGGAAGTGTCAACGGTAATTTAGTGGATAGTGAATCACACAAGTTCAAACTGATTCTGCAAAAAATGAGATCAACTATCCCATGACAAAACCGAAAACATAGCGCTAATCTCCGTTGTGAAAACAACAATTTGCGCCAAGTATTCGCAACTCATTTGAGGGTATCGATTGTGTAGTCGGTTTCCGATCCCTGTTCCTTCATCATTCATGTCACAGGTCAATCGACAATGGTATTTTCGCCGTCGGAGTGCAGCCCGAAGATTGCCCGAACCTGCCCTGGTTGATGGTTCTTATACTTGGCGGGCACTCTGCTCATACTCTGCGATCATAACCTACCGGGTGTTCAAATGGCAAACGATACTTTTCTATTTACATCCAATGAAAATTGTCGCGAAAACGCAACAATTTGTTATGAATTCAACAAATTTCATACACTTCTGACAAACCTTATTCAAAAAAAGTGAAAAGAACGATAGTACGTACGTTGATCGATGCGATAAGTTGTCACCATCCTTATTATTCCGATCATTCCAATTGCGATTTTCATGACCAAATGTAGAGGAATTTCTTGGAACCAGCATAACTATCTCTAGGCATGTCTGTCAGATTAAATTATTTTTTGCAGCAATGAAACAATGTAAACCTTCAGATGTTTCAAACGAGAGTTTTTTTGGCGCAAATTATAATTATCAATTTGCAGAGCATGACTACCCATGCTCATCATACTCTGCCTTTTTCCCCCACTCACTGATTTTGAAAAAACTCGAAAAAAGGACGGACGATCGGCAGTTTCCCGTTGTAGGTGACACACCTCCATTACACGGGTTCATGGCCGAGCAGGGGTTCGCTGACTTATTCTTCTTCTCTGGTGACGTACCTCAAGAAGCTGCTGGCCATTCCTTCGGGAGATGGCCTCGTAGTTGTCCACGGCAGTCTGGGCGTCGGTCGAACTGGAGTCATCATTTTATGCGACATATGCTTACGGCGAGCTCTTCATGACAAGGTAATCCGATAGTTATGTCACAAAACACCTTAGCTTTGATCATTTTGATGGCGGGTTTACCGTATCGTAAGAGTTGCGTCTTTTCGTGGAAGTCGAAGAAGGCTTAGGAAGGAAGTCAAATGACGTCCGATTTACGTATAAATGTTTCTTCGAGTATCCGATGTAGTACTTTAAAAGACAGGCCATAAATAACCAGTGCGCGAATTGATATTGAAAATACTCCAGCGTCCAGCCTTATCCCTCACACAACTACGGACGTACCGTACATGCGGACAGTGTCCATCTTTTTTGAGTACTGTTAGGTACAACAAACAGTTGCTGAGCGTGAAGTTCACGATATTTCATGATCGAGACGTTCTATCGAAAGAGGCTAGAGAATAAATTTCGATTTTTCCAGATAATCAACGTCCCGGCGACGACGATCAGGATGCGTGAAGATCGGGGCAGTATGGTGGAAAATGAACATCACTATCTACTGGCTCCTGCTCTTATTTCGGAATGTCTGCTCTTCGAAGGAACCCAAGATGCGGAATATATTGAAGTTCTGTACCGAACTTATCGACACTTGATACTCGAGACTCAGAACTCACCACAGTAGATCAAGCTTCACGATATAACTGGAATACGAAAAAGACAATGATATATATAAAACGTATTTGTGAGACGAGTGACAAATGTTCGTGAGCCGAAATGAATTATAACACATATTTTTATATTTAGGGTTACTTGTGGGAGTTTCAGCCGATGAAGATTTCTAACCGACAAATATTTTTCGAATCAGGAGTCATCAAAGTTCACTAGATTTGCAAGTGTCGGCAAGTGAAAAAAACTAGATATAAGATTGAATTACTCGTTTGTGCTCATGACGTATTTCGCTGTAGCATATTCGCATATTTCCACGACCAACTGAACAGGATTCATGCATGAGTGACTGTTATATTGACCATCACTACTAAATACCGATCCAGAAGAATTTGTCTTGACATCGGCTCGGACTTTCGATTCATTTTCATTCCTAACCTAACCGTAGACCAAAATTCAGCGTATTGGGACCTCTTTTTAGAAAACTTCTCTTATTTAGTGTTATTTTCTTACCGTATCCCTGCCGATACAAACTCATATTGAAAAAATGAATCAACGTGTGAAGCTCAATGAAGAATCTGTACACAGTATGTATCGTAACTTTCACTTATTGTGGGGAGAGGGAAAAGCTTTTCAGGAAAATTCATGTCGAGCCTGAACTTTGGCGATTCGAATACCCTGAATAGATGCGAGGGTGCGTGCATTGCCGTCACTCATGTTATCCAACCACCACCTGATTGTAAATTTCGCTCAAATTACACTCAAGGCCACTAAGATTATATGAAAAATTATCAGCAGGTGAGCAGTAGAACGGTCATTTTGACGTCGATTAAAGATTTGTGAATACAGCCAGTTTCAGGTAAAACTTGGCAAACCGAATCCGCTGGATTTCGGCAAGGCGCGGGCGAGATGGCGGAGTGATAGTGCCGGTAAATTCGGTGTGGTCGACAAGTGCGGAAACCACTTATGACGCTGAACCCACAGACTCAATTCTTATCGTTATCGATGCGAAGTTGTCGAAAAGCACTTGTCGACTTTTTTCATATATACTCTCATAAAATTATTTCAAAATCAACAATGTTTTTCTCATATGAATAAATATTAGCGTATATTCGTACATTCTTTCAAGAGATCTCTTCATTATGGTAAAGTTGGTGATTTTTGTGGATCAAAAAAATATTGAATCCGGATTATCTTCACTCTTTGAAGTATAATTATCGCGGTGCGAATTTTCTTCCGAACAAAGTATAATAGTTCTGAAAAATGATTCGAACAATTCCTTCGCAGTTTATATTTTTTCCATCGCCAAATGGTTATCGCGGTGCGTGTTTTCATACAACTGTAAAACGATAAGGGCTTCGTCATACGTGATCGCGTTGATATCCCCCATTCTTTTGTCATAATATTATGTTTACACCGGACGCGTCAAATAACATATTCGACATAGAAACAGCCGAGTAAATAGAAAAAAACCGCAGCGACTCTTGGTCAATGATTCTGATAAAACTTCAATTCCTCCTTACTTTCTTACCAGGGGTATTTCATCGTCTCAGGAAGGGTCACCGCGTTACAAACACTTGCGCGACGCGTTCCAAAACTCAATATTTCAGGAAAAATTTTCTGGAAAACATTGTGACAAAGAATCAACGATTCCCAACGTCGTTTTTGATTCGACTATGGGTAACTTTTTTTCAAAGATTTGGCGTGAGTCGAATAACCTCAGTCGTGATCGACTCAACGAAGGGATAACGTTTTTTCAGATAAACTTTTCTCGCTCGATGAAAAACGATCTGTTTGCGAACGCAAAAGAAGGATCTTCTAGAAAGTGCTCTGATGCGTGATTTTTGAATTCGCGGAATTCTCAACGATCTCTTTTTCTTTGATCCGAGACCCATAGACGATGACGATTCGTAGCTGCTGTGCGGTGAGTGACGAAATTAATGCCGAACGTGGATCTCGTCACCCGGCGCGACGCCGAACACGCATCTTGCGATTGAAATTCTTTATTCGATGTTTTCCAAGAGAAAGTCGAACGGAGACTGGATGTTTCGAGAGATTCGTAAATGTAAGGCACACAAATGTTGCGCTGATTTTTACGATATCGATAACTTGGTGTGATTCGTCGGTCATTTTGTACCGGGCTTCCGGAATAGGTATATCAATGACTATGAGCAATGGCACACCCATACTGGTGATTTCTAAACATCGTTCTTTTCACTCCGTCGTCCGACTTCCATGACAATGATAAGCATTCGATCAGTTTCGATATTCTGATGTCCGTAATAACAAATTTGGTCGAGAAATTTCACCTCTTATCCGGTCGAATGTTTCACCCACATTAATTTCGCCAATGATGCCGTTTTATTTTTTGCGATTGCGGTCAACCGATGATACCATAGAATAATAAACTATGTGGTCATTTCAATGTCAGCGAATCAGCGCAACGCTCATTGGTCAGATGAACGCAGTAAAAAAATATTCATATTCCGAGTAGAAACAGTTTCAAGTCACTCGAATCGGGGTGGACAAGTTGAACTTCCTGGATAGTCCGATACGCTCGCAAGTTCTCGGTTGAATCTTAGCATCGTTGTTGGAAGCGAGGCGTGATTCGTAAGTAAAGATATAATGAGTAAGAAAACGCTAGAATAGATTTAATTATAAGCTTCGCAATTTCGGGTATCATCACGGCATATATTTTTAATTACATACATTGGATTAAAATTCTCATGAATTGTTCGTCTTTTCGCGTCTGCGATTGATTGGTCGATGCACTTGACGATTTGAAGGTAGAAATTTGTCAGATAAACTCTTCATCCGTGTTGTGATTATTAGTGATTCTCGGTACAGTGGCGACTGAGAAACAAACGACAGATGCGGTTTGGTTGAGAGGAATCAGCTCACCAGAACAAAGCTCGAGTATGGACTCGCGGTCACGGAATTTCTCGATTAGCGTGGGATTTTTGATTCTGGGCATTTCGTGTAACCAAGGGAAACTGCTGACGATTAGTCAACTGGATCTGTCCGCAGAATCTGCTTCGAAGAGGACTTGTGTCTCCGAAAATGATAACGCTGCGCTCGTTTGGAATGTCGGGAAATTGATGGAAGGTATTTTGCAACACGCTGTGGTTTATGAAAACGGAGAGTATACGAATACTGTATACATATAGACAGCAAGAATCAATTAACACATTGACGAATAATCTACTAATGTTAGGGCCAGATTTCGTGCCACGGAAACCAAAGGCGACAGCAGACTACCCGGAATGTGCGATCTGGGAAAACGATCGATGTTTCGTTAACTGGAGCACAACCGAAAATCATTTGGTGGATTCTTGGCTCGTTCCAATGGGTCCAGTACTTGATTACAGATGGGAGAGTAAGTCCGACGAACAAATAATTATCAAATAACAGTGCTTTGTGTCTTTCAATGGATTGTGGATACTCGACGACTGGGATTGTCATAGGTTTCAAAGTTCACAGCGACATTCAATTCGTGAATCATTTGGGCTACCATTATTTCTCTGTTCGGGATCATAGACTACTACTAAGTATAGTAGATATTTACCGAGGAAACTTCATTGTAATCACCTTGGAAAGATCACTTAATGGATCTGCCCTAATGGTATGTGATGAAATGATTGACGTTGACCGTCCAGGTTGCAGCCGCAACGGTTCCGTCACCCCATTTGAAGGTAAGGCACGCGAAGTCTCACACGAGAAATCTTGGATCTAAATATCATATTTTCATAGTATTTCAGGAGAATCAGGATGATGACATGTTTGGTATTGGAGAATGGCGTACGTACGGGATAAAAGCGCACGTAGAACAAAGGGAAATCAGCGTAATTGGAGGCAATAAAATTAAGACATTCGGAGTATTACCCGTTCCCGACTTTCTAAGAAAATCTCCTCGAATGTACGGAATTTATAGCTGGTCGTTGATAAAGTATCATTATTGTAAGTAGAGTAACGAGAAAAAATACGAAACGTACGATATATGGCTGAAAAAAATCGACAGCCTTCTTCTTGTAGACCAATATATCCTATCGGAGAAGGACGACGAGCTGTTATCGACGTCCGATTTTTATTTGCCTTCCGAAGATTTCTGCATCGAGTTGTTCGTCGGTCTCTGCTCTGACTGTCGACTGGTCGTTACTTTGCGAAGCAAGAGTGAGATAATTCCAATCGGCTCTATTGATGGAAATATCAATTCCACAATCGACGAACTGCTGGTTTGGCGGTCAGTAAGACTGGACGCAACGATTCCGAAGCATAGTTCCGAAAAAGTGCGATTGGAACTAAGGACACGACTGAAAAACGTCGATGCCTTGGGTCGATGGGCGGTCGACAGCATACATTGGTGCGAACCAGCTGGTGAGTTTGGAATCTTGGACAAAATCATACCTATCAATAATTGAGTTTACCGATTACATGTCCAGGGAGTTTGAGAACCTCTACCGTTACGAGCAATGTCACAGCCGGCGAGTACGTCTGTCAAAAAATATCTTACGACGAGAGTGTTGTAGCACGTTCATACCAGAACGAGACTTTGGGTGTTCCTTCTGTTAGCGCACGCGGTAAGTTTGTAATTTATTACTCAATCATTATCTGCTGCCTTGATTCAACCAAGTTCTTACATAGTCCGTTCGAGGAAAAATCGATTTTCTAACCGCTGTCGAAAAGACATTTTCGTATTATTCCGGAATCCGTTAGATATTACGTAAAGTATTGTTTCAAATCTTTAAAGCTTGCAAAAATTCATAAAAAGACAAAACTCCCGACAAGACGTCTTAACATGTGCTGGAATTTAACAGTCAATAGTTATCTGATTCTTGACGAGGAGACGTGGTAACATCAATCAATTTGATAGGTGATGAGATATCTTCATTAAAAATCCACGCAAACCTTTTCAGAGATTCGCGATTATTTACGTGGGCTAAATGACATTTCCGGATCATTATGTCCAAACTCCGGATCGGCATGCTTGATATGCAACCCGACTGGTTGCACATGCGACCGTGGATTCGAGGGATCGAAATGCGACAAAGGTGAGATATGCATATCCGATTAGACGAAATAATCGAATATATCAACATCGTATGCTCTCAGAGTGCGGACACGGATACTACGGGTACGGTTGCGGAGAGGAGTGTCATCGATGTGCGAACAGGTCCTGCGACAGAGTTACGGGATACTGCGCTGCCGGCGGACAGAACATGATCTGGTTGACCGTCTCCTCAGCGATTCCATTTGGGATCGTTCTACTCGTCATCGGATATCGGTGAGCTGAAATATCCGAAAAAACGGACTTGTTTTGTTGATCACTTTGGAGAGAAATTATAGGAGCGAGTCCGAACCGATAATTTCCGGTGATCCCTTCATGAGTATATCTTCTGCAGAGTTTGGCTCAAGAATCTGAGATCACCTTCCGAAACGCCCGCGAATGTCCCAGCGGAACCGCTCGACTGTGACGGTTATCTCGTACCGTCGGTGGCGTTGAACCGACGTAACTGGATTTTTCCAGCGATGATGAATTTGGATGATGAGATTTTATACGAGGATATCGGATCCGACGGACCACCTTACGATCCGCGAAATCATATGGTTGAAATTGCGCGGTTCAAACATTACTTAGAGGACGGCTTCGCCAGCGGACTACTCAAATCACAGTATGAGGTAATTCAGTCTGGCCTTGGACAAGACAGGCTTTGGCGAAGCGACTTTGAAGCGATGACTATTTTCTTCCGTTGCTGCGCAGCATGTTTCAGATGGACCTTCCAAGAGATGTGAGTATGGAAAGCTGTTGCCCAACCTCGCAAAGAATAGATCGAGGAACACGATAGCGTGTGAGTATATTGGAATAGCAACGACGAATAGGGAATTCGACCGTCATTATCCGAAAAGTAGTTTCGCTGTCAAAATTGCTGTTCGGACCGACAGTATCGGTACAAGCGCACCTGAGTCATGGAGAATTGTTATGACCAACTGATTTTTCAGGTGCAATTCGGTTCTGTATCTCATTCGTTCGATTAATGATTTTTTTTTTTTTTTTCCATGTCACGAACATTAGACGATAAAACACGTGTCCTTCTCGAGAAGATAGCCGGGGATTCTCACTCCGATTACATCAACGCCAATTACATACGGGTGAGTCTTTCTTCTCCAATATCTCGTAGCTAGTAAAGTTAGATGAACACGTACTGAGCCGCATTCGCATCACAGGGGTATCGACAAGTGCCGGCATACATCGCTACGCAAGGACCAACTCCCAACACGATCGGCGATTTTTGGAGGATGGTTTGGCAGGAAAAAACAACTCTGATTTGCATGGTGACGAATCTCATGGAAGATGAAGAGGTAAGTGAATGAAAATACTGTGACTCAGCTCTATCGCGTAAGCATCCAGCCAGAGATGGGCAAAGATCTCCGAAAGCTCAAGCTAAGCTGCAGAATAAACGTTGATCATCAAAACTAATTGTAAGATCTAAACTGTTTTTGAAATCGAAAAAATCTATTCATCAATAATATAATAGGGTTTAATCAAAAATTTTTCCGTTTCGCAAACTGGTAAAGAGTTGAATAAACTGTTCTGTAATGGTAGACCAGCGTTTCGAAACTGATAGGTGAAAAATATTCCCAAAATAATTTTTTTGCACGTGAAACTTGCATCTTTAAAATCGATTTCGCAGCTTGGAATCGATTTTGACTTTGACTAGAATAGAGACCTAGAAAATCTAGTACTTGCAGATACGACATTTGCCTCAATCTGGAACTCCAATTTTTTTGTGGACTGAAAAAATGCAATCGTTCGTGCTAAAGCAATATTCAACGAGGATAATCCCCTAATCCCAAATGTTTGTCAACTCACTGATATCATTCCAGCGTTGAGGAGGAAGTTGACGTGATGAATCGCGATTGATGGTCTTTTTAAAAACTTGATTTCACTTCATCGATAGGATCCCCAGTGGCAATTACGAATCCCGAAGTAGATTCCTTGTATTCGGGTCTTTTGAAAAATATCCTAATGCCGTCGTTGATTATGGGACGTTAGTGTACAATCACTCTCAGACTCAAAGTCGAACCCTTCTGAGGTTTTCAAGGGAGAAACGCACCGTACTTGAAGAATGATGAATGTTCACCTTGAAATGACAGTTAAATCGGTAATTGGTAAGAAATCTGATCATACCACTTCATGTCGCTTTCAGAATTGCAGAATTATTGTTTTGAACCTTCTTCCATTTTTTATGGTATCGCGGAGATATTTCAGAGGAAACAGTAGAGTTTCTTTCATACGAGTAATTAATCGTGTGAGAAACCCTCATTTTGCTATCGATTACGCGACAATATTTGCAACTCCACAGGTACTTTGTGAGCAATACTGGCCAGAAGTTCAAAAAAGGTCAAAGTACGAATTCATCGTCGTCCTGAATGCAGGGGAGGTAGAGTTGGATGATTGCGTTCTGAGGACCTTCCACCTACAGTGTGGCAAAGAAACGCGTGAGCTACGTCTTTCGAAATCTGAGCTCATGATGAAAAAACTCGAAAAAAGAACGGACGATCCGCAGTTTTCCGTTGTAGGTGACACACCTCCATTACACGGGTTCATGGCCGAGCAGGGGTTCGCTGACTTATTCTTCTTCTCTGGTGACGTACCTCAAGAAGCTGCTGGCCATTCCTTCGGGAGATGGCCTCGTAGTTGTCCACGGCAGTCTGGGCGTCGGTCGAACTGGAGTCATCATTTTATGCGACATATGCTTACGGCGAGCTCTTCATGACAAGGTAATCCGATAGTTATGTCACAAAACACCTTAGCTTTGATCATTTTGATGGCGGGTTTACCGTATCGTAAGAGTTGCGTCTTTCCGTGGAAGTCGAAGAACGCTTAGGAAGGAAGTCAAATGACGTCCGATTTACGTATAAATGTTTCTTCGAGTATCCGATGTGGTACTTTCAAAGACAGGCCATAAATAACTAGTGCGCGAATTGATATTGAAAATACTCCAGCGTCCAGCCTTATCTCTCACACAACTACGGACGTACCGTACATGCGGACAGTGTCCATCTTTTTTGAGTACTGTTAGGTACAACAAACAGTTGATGAGCGTGAAGTTCACGATATTTTATCGTCGAAACGTTCTTTTAAAATAGGCTACAGAATAAATTTCGATTTTTTCAGATATGCAACGTCCCAGCGACGACGATCAGGATGCGTGAAGATCGGGGCAATATGGTGGAAAATGAGCATTACTATCTACTGGCTCATGTCCTCATTTCGGGATGTCTGCTCTCCGAAGAATCCCAAGTTGCGGACTATACTGAAATTCTATACTGAACTTATCGACACTCATGCGGTTGGCTGCAAGTTGTATGAATCGCACGTTTTCGCGAGTTATTGCACCGGAGATCTATAACTCACTGGAGTAGATCAAGCTTCACGATACAATTGGACCACAAAAAAGACAATGACATACACAAAACGTATTTGTAAGATAATTGATAAATTCTGATGAGTCGAAATAAATGATAACACGCATTTCCATAATCAAAGTTCAATGCGGGAGTCTCGCAATCGGCTGATGTGGATGTCAAAGCGACGAGTCTTGATCGAATAAGAATCGATCAAAATTCACAAAACTCGCGAATCCTATTACGTGAAAAAAATGAGATACTCGATTAAAATTTTATTTGTGTTTATCCAGTATCTCACTGTAGCATATTCGCATATCTTCACGACCAACAGAGCCGGATTTATACATATTTGACTCATCTCAGAAAATATTGACCATCACAACTGAATACTGATCCGGAGGAATTTGTCTCGACATCGGCTAGGACTTTTATCTCATCATTAGAACGTTTCTGCTTGAAAGATTGGCATCAGCATATGCACGAGGGTAAATTTCGATATTTTTTTAGAGGAAAGCACAATTTTGCACGCTTTCGCACCCCAGGGCGCGGGGTGGGGGGTGGCGACGCCAAGTGTTCATGGATTCGAAAAGATCCTTGTTATGCATCCCGAAATGAACAATTTTCACCAAACTTTGTTCGCCCTCTGTTTTTGCAGAGTAGACTCACCTACTGACTGGACTAATAGTAACCAGTCGTTGAACCTATACGGAAGATATATAATTTCTAGAAACAAAGAAGAAAAGTATCAAAAATCTAAGAATGTACCTTGATTTTTTCGCCGGTATGAAGTTGTACTATTCAAACTAGCGAAAGTTTGGATCACGGAATAATAATATTGTGGAAACGAAAAATAAATTTGAAACATTGACGAACGTTTATCTTCACTCATTAGAATTCATGAACTCTTACCCTTTACGTATTGTTACTTTTTTATATCGTTATATTAACTCTGGAACTGCCGGAACTCCCGTTACGGGATGGCTCTCACGCGTGCCTCAGGGGTCAACTCTGATGAATTTTTGGAATTCAAAAAGAAGAAGAAAAAGCTGTGTGAGGCATCATCCCTCGTTTCGTTTTGTAATAACATCACGATTTTTTTTTTCTGGTCTGATTTTTTCTTCCACAATTAATTGTATTTAAAACGAATGTTGAAGGCACGTAGATAATATATAACAATCGGGGATTCTGTTTTTTATACTTAATAATTGAACGTATTCAACCGCAAACACGATTCTGTATAATCATATGTACTGATTTTTGTGTTACTCATAAACGTACTGATAACATAGATATATTGAACTATATCTATGGCCTTAGTCTTTTCTCAGAATCTGTACTCAAAATTTACAATTTTTTTTTGTGATTCTTTCACGGTATTTTTATTTATTTGGATCTCGGGAATTCAAATCTGCAAGTTTAATTATTTCATCTATACAATTGAATAGGTTGTCGCTAATTTATCGCTCTGAAATAATGGAAGAACAAAAGGCGAAAATATTTGACTGATTAACAGAGTCTCATATTCTCATACTTATTGACAATATTCTCGATCTCGCAATAGTTTGATGCGTGTTTGAATTGCAGCGGCGACATCAGCAGCGACAGCGCTGGCAGCGCGCAGATCCTGAAGGAGAAAGAGACCGCGATAAAGGGCGAGAGCGTCAGTTTGCGGCGTTGCGGCTGCAAGGTAAGATCAGTTGGTAATTTCTATTGCGCTACGGTTTTTTTCTTCATTCAAGTTTGTCCGATCGCATTTTAACCGAATGAGAAATAAAATCTTTACAAGCGTTAAGTTTAGTTTCCAGTTTTATTTAAATAATAGCTCGGGAAGACGTGTTCAGTTCAATCTACATATATCCAATTAGTATAACTAGATAATCAGCAGCTATAGGAAAACCTCTTATATCTTTGGAAATTTCGTGAATTCCGTAGATCAGACATTTTTTCATAAGCACCGACAAGCCGTGTTCTTACCTTTTTTTTTTAATGGTTCCGATCGGTCTTCTACTCGTAGAATTTTGGGCGAAGCTGATGTCGCTTCAACGCAGAATTTTTATAGAATTCGAATAATTATTGGAATCGTTGGTAGGGAAAAATGAGATTTCTTCGCCAGGACTACAACGATTGATCGTTCACATATGCATTCCTTATGTTTTAAATTGAAAGAGTAGGTGTTCAATTTTGGGCTGGAAAAATATCTTTCGTGCAACTTCACCTATTTAATTATACATTTATGAATTTCTATTTTTGCGTACTTTTTCAACAATATTCCGATTGATTTTGAAATAGTTTTCAGCGTATTTAGACACTAAAAATTCGCTGATTTTATTAAATTAAGGGTGTTATCGTCAGGATTTTGGTCTGACAATAAGAATATTCATCGTGGTTATTTTATGAACGAATTTATTGACACATTTTAGTTTCAGTTCTACAATTTCACTTCAGTACTTACATAATATTTTTGTTTTTCAGATTCCTAATTGACGGACATGGAAGTCGCCTAGTTCTTGGCAGTATTCGTTCAATTCTAATCTACAGGTATGAAATAGTTCTACGTAGGGTTTTGTTCATACGTTATAAAATAAGTATCAGTCAATATAACATACCCTTGCTCAAAATATATTTTCGTATATTCGATATAATATGTTTTACACATATTAGTAATAGTCCGGAAGATATCGTAGCTCTAAATAATTATTTAGAATTTAGATCGAGATGTTACGCTTATTTCATTGATAGAGACTTCTAACGTGATTCTTAATTCATGATTAGTTTTCCATTTGAAAATTTGTTTCTGTTTTTTCTATCGTTTTATATTTTGAGCCAATACTACATACACTACATACAAACTACATTCATACTACATATGTACTGTTATCTACTTTTAGTGCGTTATAATGATGATTGTAATAATGATTACAATCATTTTCCTTTTATTTGCTTCATTTTAATATTTTTTATTTTGTATTATACTGTAATTAATGGCCCTTAGGGAGCTTAGGCTCTAGGGTCAATGAAATATAATTATCTATCTATCTATAGTACATCATTTTATGTATATCATTGTTAATGTTTTCTTCAAATGTCTTGGGTATTTGCAGACATCCTTGGCTCGGAGATGGCTGCCACGATGCAACTTCCTGCAGCTGCTTCCGTTCCTGCCCTCTGGGCACCGGGGGAACCCGGACTCTCCCTATCCCCCTGGGGGAGTCCACCGGGTCAACGCCGGGGGTTTCCCCTGGGATAGCGCGGCCTCCCACCGCCCCCGGAGTCCCAGGGGATGTAGTCCCTGGGGGCGTAGGTCTCTATAGCTGAGACTTGCGTTTCCAGGGCCTACACTCTTCGAAGACCAAAGTCCCTGGGGACTTGTCTCCGGGGATACGGCAGTCCCAGCCGTATCTCCAGAGGCAATTACCCAGGGATTGGTCTCCGAAGAAATCCGGGAAAAGGAGGCCTCAAGCGGACGCTCTGTTTTTTGATCTCTAGAGAAATCACGAAGACGACCGTCCGCTTGAGGCCTCCTTTTCCCGGATTTCTTCGGAGACCAATCCCTGGGTAATTGCCTCTGGAGATACGGCTGGGACTGCCGTATCCCCGGAGACAATTCCCCAGGGACTTTGGTCCCCGAAGAGTGTAGGCCCTGGAAACGCAAGTCTCAGCTATGGAGACCTACGCCCCCAGGGACTACATCCCCTGGGACTCCGGGGGCGGTGGGAGGCCGCGCTATCCCAGGGGAAACCCCCGGCGTTGACCCGGTGGACTCCCCCAGGGGGATAGGGAGAGTCCGGGTTCCCCCGGTGCCCAGAGGGCAGGAACCATGATGTGGTGATGGCGATGGTGATGCGAATGGGTTCTGTGATGCAAACAGACAGTCAGTGAAATGATTAATGTGGGGTAATGAATGTGTGACTTATATCATGATTTCTTGTATAACTCATTGTACGACTCAATGTACGACTCATTGTATGATTCATTGTATGACGATTAAATTATAATAAATCTGGCATAATATATCGTTGACGCGTATTATTGGTGTGTTGGATAAATAATATTATGGGGATGCGACAAAGTTATACTGAGTAATGTGACTTTGTTGAAATGATGTTGAAGATTTTTCTTGAGGAGATGCAATTCATTTTTTTGGGACTCCTAATGAAGGATTTTATTAGGCGCTCTTAAAGGACATAAATTAATAAAGTCATACCTCTGCAAAAGAAGAAGTTGTACGTCTCATGTGTTGCAGACCCATCTCGACCGGGTCAGGATGAAAAAGACGATGTTTCGAGGGGGATATCACGCTCATTTATTAGAAAACAACAAAGTAGATTACAATTTGACAATCGATAATATTCATATCATGTTTGTATTCATGCATCAGATTAATAAATCTTTTTATAATCTACTAGCAAAAGAAATCAAGTGAATTATTGTAAAATTATTCCTAGAAATCCGGAGAAATTTTTCAGAAGCTGGTTGAGTGGAATTTTATTAGGTTCTATAGTACGGCTAATGATCGAAGACATGATCGAATCACAATAGGAAACAGTCGCTCAAACGATTTGACAGATATTCAATTTGTGTCCCCAGAATTTACAAAAATTGAAGTTATAAAGTTAACTTCATTTTTCTTCGGGCTCAATGAGGTAATCTCATGTTATTCGAGTCCAGAAATCACAGTTTATGTGTTCATATATCATCATCGTGTATCATTATGTTAATTATTGGATTATATCATGGGGGTGCTTGGAGCTAATTTCAAGGGGTGACGTTGGGTAATTGGATTTCAAGATGTGAACATTAATAATAGTTATATCTAGTTTGTATCCATAAATTAGATCAATGAATTTGTGAGGAATTTCGGAGAACAGAAAAAGTTGAGTAAATCATTCAAAAATCATATGTTAGAATTCTGAGGATTTGTTCAGAACCTGGTTGAATATATTCATAACAAGTTTCTTTCAGTAATACTAGTTGAGAACGTGATCAAAATACATTGAGAAACAACACTCAAACTATTTAAGGGGTACTTATATAATTTTTGTAGAGGTTTCTCAAAAATGCAACCTACATAATTCAAAGCTTCTAACGTTTTCAAGAAATACACCCTGATATACTCATATACTTATAGATCTAATGAAGCACATACTCCCAGAATTTTTTACTTTTTTTTTACGTCAATTTTGGCGAAAATACACCCGATATATGAGGAATTGCAAATAAATATAAGGTCAATGAACCGCTGACCCACATTTCGATACGCCCTTTTTAACCCTTCTACTACGGAATTCCGACCCCCCTTTTCTTAACCCTTCTACTACGGAATTTGCTCCCCTTTTCTCGGAAATCGTAGTAAAAGGGGTGAGCGTAGTAAAGCCGACAGGCTGCCGTCGCCTATTCATCAATGCATTTAAAGTGGGGGTACGAATGAAAGAAATAAAGCAAAAATACCACTTCTGCGCGAAATGAGTAAATTTCAAACGCTCGTAACTTCCTGAAAAATGCACTTAGCTGAACGAAACTGGAACCAAATTAAAGCTTGGACCTTCTACTTTCAGTTGCGTCAAATCAAAAAAATCCTTATACCTTTCTTTCTCCAGGGCAAGGCTTCAAAACGATCGACCCGCGAATTCACTTTTTGAGAAAACCTTCGAACTAACGCATCAAGATTCGACTCCTAATTATCAGATTTTTATCAGCTTCAAAATGCTGTCATTTCTTCTGATACCCTTTTTATTTGTACGCGGAGCCAGGCCGGTTTTATCCACTTACAATGTTATGTAATAATTCACTGACCAAGCAATATTGAAATTAAACGAATTTACGCATAACCTCTCTTCCGAACTGTCAAAACATTTTTAAACCGCCCAACTGACAGATTCACGAGAATGTCAACGCGCCGATTTCACGTCATCGTAACATTTGTCAAGAAAGGGATTCAAAACTTACATTGTGATTCCTCCCTGCGAATTATTGCGTCGTTTTTCACTGCTGCAAAATCCAATGGGGGTACACTGTCTAATTTCCGCCCACACTTCTTTCTTGGCTATTTTATCCGTCAACTTTTGCTATCGATGGTCTCCGTGAGCTAAGAAAAACACGAGGCGACTATTAACTGAATCGATTGTAGACGAGACGCAATACTTCAATATTTCTCTCTCTCTCTCGCTCACCCTTCGCTCTATCTCCGTCGCCGCTCCGAGGATGTTGTGCCACTGCAAATGTCGTTACTGCCGATGTCGCAGCTCCAGTTGCAATGATTATACTATCGTTGCCTCGAATAAATGAATCTAACATGCTCTGTTAATCGAAATAAGCCACGATGTTTTAATTGTCAATCAAATCATCAAAACCCGAATGATTCGTATTGCATTCAATCTACGATGAATCATTTATAATCCAATGACTCGAGCGAAAACAGAAAAAAAATGTAAAAAAAAAAATATACCGATCAGTTTTCAGATCCCAGAATATGAATAATATCGTCTACTAAGAAAACTGCAGTTATTTTGACGGCCGCCGTTGAAGTTTCTACACATGATTAAATCTAACGTCATCAGAATCTTCTGAGCAACGTTCTTTCTTCACCTACCAGCCTGCGTTACATAATATGAAATGTTCGTAAATGAATTATCTATGAACACAATGAACCGTGTCATGCATCGGATTGTGTCATACGTACCAGTTGCACATGGTTGTGAACACTTGTAAATCAAGCTGTGAGCTGCGGAGTACCAGGCATGTCACAGATCCATTCTAATCTACGTCCTGAGTCATCGTATAGATCCTCGAGATTTTCTCAAATTTTCCTTCCAATTTATTTCTTCGAATTTCACTTACTCAAGAATAATGAATAACCACATAGTCTCACGGTTTATTCACTGAACTTTCTTTATTTTTCATTCGTTCGATCTGTGTACTCGTTTTTTTTTTTGTTCTTTCGTTGATATTTACAATGATTTTCTATTAATTTAAATTTTCAATCTATTATTTTTTTGTATCATACGAGAGTTAAAGGATACAAGTATGTGTAGCTATTATACACGTGTTACGTTAGTGTCACATGATTTTACCTATAATGTTAGTTTTTTGTTTTTTTTGTTTTATTCATTCAATTTATAAACAGTCGCGTAGCTTTAGAAAATTAACGAAAAACCGATGTAGCTGCATACTTCGTTGAGATTTATCTCGATTTTCATATTCATATACAACCAATGGAAATTATTGTGGACAATAATAATTTAGTACGGCAATTTTCAAGCCGGGTAATTACACAGACTGGAATATACTGCTCGAAAAAAGTTTTTTTGTACGTTCAAAGAAATGCTGAAAAGATTGATAGAGAGAAACAAACGATCTCACCGGGATCGACCTCCTCTCTTCAAATCTAAGATGCTTTAAATTTGCATTGTTTCATTTCAAACAATTCAAACACAATATTTCTCTATACTCAATTCACACACAATATTTTACAAATAGTTTCTCATGAATTTTTGTACACGTGTGTTGTGTGCCCTCTTCTTGTGAATACTGATTTTTGTTATAATGAGGATCCGTTGACTAGTAAAGTATTGAGATTCAAGATCTTAGAATTCCTGGTTTCAACTTTATTAGTGATCAGATGAACTAAATGAGGTACAAATACTTGTTGCTCCTTCAAGGAGAAAATTGAGAGTGAATTGAGAGTAGCCGTTCCGAGGTGATCAAAACCAATATGGTGGTTGAATTGACTGTGAATTTCAGCCGGTAAATACTTCGGCGAATCAACCCTGAAGACTAAACATCCGGTCGCAATCAGCCATAGGCAATATCACTCTGTGGCGACTTACGATAAAGAAAAAATAAGCGAATAAAATAGGGGGATTATAACAAAACGAACAAAAAAGTAAAAGAGAAACTAGAAAGTTATTATACTGAGAATAGCTGATACGATTATAAGAATTGATTAATAAATCATATGTAAGGTAGGAGAATCGATTTTCTTCATTCAGGTTAAATATAATTAACTATTCAACAGATATTAAAGAAATAAAAGTAAAAGGGAGGAGATAAGGGATGATATTGTAATGAGAAAATAGATAACATGTTAATGGAATTACCTATGGAAGCGATGAATTTCACAGCTGACACTTATTAATCTGACAGAAAAAAAGTAAACGCATACAAACCGCACGGTGTGGTGAAAAAATGAAAATTGTGCTCAAGTGTTGATGTATATTCATGTGAACTTGGAAATATTACATCGAAGATTATATCTTCAAAAAATAGGACGTTTCAGATTCTGAGTGAAAAAAAAAACAAAAAAACAAAACAAAACGAAAAAAAAAAAACACGTTTCAGATTTATCCGAAAATTAGCACAGCTCAGATCGACACAATCAAATTGAACCGATGATGAATTAGCCGAATAATTAAAGTTGCTCGAAGATTAACATCATTCTTTACAAAAACCAGGAATTTTTCGCCTCATTCGAGTCGGCATGAATCGTGCTGATTTTACGGTGAACCCGAAACGTTCGACTTTTTCAGTTTCAGTCTGAAACGAACCGTTCTTCACATCGAGTGTCCCTCGGACGACATGCGACACTTATTAATTAATTAACATAGAAAGGATACGAGCTAAATCTATATGATACATGAAAATATGGAGCCTAATTATACTAAAATGTGTATGAAAATATTACGGCAGTAGAGTGTTGGTGAAAGAGAGAGAGAGAGAGAAAAAATGAGCATGTGTAGCGTCTCAAGGAAACCGCGGAAAGAGAATACATTTTATCCTGTTCAATATTAGGTATGCACGTTACAAGGAAAAGAATGCGTGATGAAAAATATTATTCGGCGTTGTTATGTATGGAAATAACAGAGCAAATGATTAAAATATGATAGTCGATGCGAAAATGTTGTTCATCCAATTGAATCGACTACGACGTCCTTGATGCGAAGTATGCGATGACGATGGCGTTCTGAAACCAGAAAAAAAAATAAATAAATAAGAAAAAAAAAACAGATATAAAAATTGGAATATCGATTGGGAAATTCGAAAAAAAATAAGATGATAAACTCAAAAGCGAGTGATTGAGGAAGAGAAACTTAACGTGGCGAAAAGATACTACGTCGGATAATGGTATACAAATCTAGTTAACAAGACCTGAAACGAGACATAATATTTTATAACTCAACTTTTGTACAGAATAAATAAATACTTGTACTGTGGACCAATATTTTTATCATCTCATTTCACCAGTTGATTTATTATCATGAGAAATTTTTATTCGGTGTTCTAGTCTTGATGATTTCACGAAGATTTCTGATGCTTTTGATGAAATTGATGGATTTGCCAGGGAAGAGGACATCTGAGGTGATATTCGGCATTTCCTTCGGCCGAAATAACTAAATCGGAGCATGATAATGCGCTGCACCGCCACTTTCTGTTGGCAATTTTGACACACAACCTGGTTTTGGTATCAGTGTTGAATGGTGAAGAGGTGAATCGTGTACCGGAGATGAATCAGTTTTGTTCAATTCATCTGTAGTTAACGAGGAAGTGGGTATGTCATACGCTGGATATCGATGACGAATCGGATATTCAATCGAAAACATAGCGATCAAGACTACCAAACGGAATGTCCATATTTCAAAAAGTAATCCCGATCCGTTATAATCACAAGTCAGAAAAATAAAACGTTGACTTCGATACTGAAGTCCGATGCCTTGACTCTCTGTACATTCTTCGATCAATGAAATTATATGCGAAATTTTACTAGAATTTTGACAACTTTTCTTTTTTTTCTGGAACAGAAAATAAATTGCATGGCGAAGGAGGCATGATCTGTAAACGGTGTATGTATATAATATGCCGTGTAACAATGTATACGAGGCATTCCATGTCAACTCAACCAATGATTTTCCCTCACTATTTTTGATTCGCTTTGCGATTTTTTATACGATTCTCCGATCTCGAAAAAGCACTCGTGAATTTTTGTCGGATTGTTGCCTCAGACCGTTAATTTTCCATGACTAACCAAACCCATCTCAAACTCGGATTTTTTTAAGAATCTCAAAAAATTCTCAAAAAACTTACCGCTCATTAGGATCATTTCGACACCCGTCCCGTGATGAGCCGATTCTTTTCACTATTTCTTTCAACCCTTCAAACATTTCGAACAAACAAAACGCCGTGTTTCATAACATTATTCATTTTTTACTGAGCGTTCGAAATTTGTCAGTGACTATGTGCAATATTTTCGTGATTTTTTTAACATTGTTTTCATCACTCCATCGTTCGACTTTTATGACAATAATACGCATTTGGGTAGTTTTGATGTCCTCATGTCCGTAATAATTCATAATCTGGTCGGAAAAGTTATTTTATAAATATGTTGACTGGATAATACGCTTTCGAACCTGAAGCATCGTCAGAAAATCCGGATACCAGCCTTCGGATTGAAATAACGAAACAATGTAGACCGAAGAATGTATTTGGAAGCTGAATATCTTCATAAAAAATTCTACAATTCGCATTTCGGAACGTTCGAGGTCATCCCGGACGGAAAACCACACAAAAATCTGATAAAAATTGTCGGTATCGTCTGTGTGTACCCATGTTTGGAACATCCGCAAGGATATGCGCAAAATATTTGGAAAAGTATTTCGTAAACACGACAAAATGATATGCTTGAACTCACAATTGGTTCGGAGGCTTTTTTTTCAACCCAACGATCGCATTTTGTGACGATCATTCGGATTTGAGTTGCTTTAATATTCTGATGTCGATTTAAGAAAACTCCACCCTGCACAAATGATGATATGGGATGGACGCATGTTTGAAAACCCAAAGCATTATCGAAGTATTTAATATCAAACAAGAAAAGTATGTCGACAAAATCTGCATTGAGGAGCGTAAGATAACGAGGGGAAATTCCACCATTTCCGTTTGAATACATTTGAGGTCGACCCGGAAGGAAAACCACTTGAATCTGATATGCTTCTCGGTCTTATCTATATCTGCCCATGTGTTTGCTACTTTGTCGCGGAATCGTCTCACTGCAAGAATATTTTCGCTCAAAAATGAATATTAACTTCAGAAAACAAAGTTCAAAAATTCATGTGAAGGTATTCGACCCAATCATTCGAACGCTTAGCTACGATAACAATTGTATTCAAAAATGTTGGACGATAGCGACGATCGCACTCCTCCTCTATGGGTCGGGAATCCCATATTGCCGTTCTCACTACTTTACTATTTCGGACCATGTCATGGCGTAACAGACTCTCGCCCGGTATCGAATACCCCATAGATTTCTTCAATCACGCCGCTTTATTCATTCAGTCATCCCGATGATTATTCAAAACTTTGTACGAACAATTGTTCCAGTTATTACACAGCTCACAATCAGTCAGGCACTGAATGTTAGGAGCCTAATTCACCATATTGATAAAAACCGTACGAGAAAGAGTGAATTGAGAATTTCGTTAATTGGCGATCAGACATTCGATACGCGAACAGAGATTTTCTGATGCATCGAGAACTTTCACGAGCATACAAATTTATCTAAAGTATATAATTAATGTTATTCAACACATGACAGTAAAATTTCCGGAGAGCGGAAAAACTTCGTTTCGTTTCGCACAGTTTTGCGATTGCGGTAAACCAATAATACCACATAATGATAAACCATGTAGTCATTTGAATTTCAGCGAATCAGCGCAACGCTCATTGGTCAGATGAACGCAGTCAAGAAATATTCATATTCCGAGTAGAAACAGTTTCAAGTCACTCGAATCGGGGTGGACAAGTTGAACTTCCTGGATAGTCCGATACGCTCGCAAGTTCTCGGTTGAATCTTAGCATCGTTGTTGGAAGCGAGGCGTGATTCGTAAGTAAAGATATAATGAGTAAGAAAACGCTAGAATAGATTTAATTATAAGCTTCGCAATTTCGGGTATCATCACGGCATATATTTTTAATTACATACATTGGATTAAAATTCTCATGAATTGTTCGTCTTTTCGCGTCTGCGATTGATTGGTCGATGCACTTGACGATTTGAAGGTAGAAATTTGTCAGATGAACTCTTCATCCGTGTAGTGATTATTGGTGATTTTTGGTACAGTGGCGACTGAGGAACAAACGACAGATGCGGTTTGGTTGAGAGGAATCAGCTCACCAGAACAAAACTCGAGTATGGACTCGCGGTCAAGGAATTTCTCGATTACCGTGGGATTTTTGATTCTGGGCATTTCGTGTAACCACGGGAAACTGCTGACGATTAGTCGACTGGATCTGTCCGCAGAATCTGTTTCGAAGAGGACTTGTGTCTCCGAAAATGATAACGCTGCACTCGTTTGGAATGTCGGGGAATGGATGGAAGGTATTTTGTAACACGCTGTGGTTTATGAAAACAGAAAGTATAGGAATATTGTATACATATAGACAGCAGGAATCAATTATCACATTGACGAATAATCTACAAATGTTAGGGCCAGGTTTCGTCCCACGAAAACCAAAGGCGACAAAAGACCACCCGAATTGTGCGATCTGGGAGAACGATCGATGTTTCGTTAACTGGACGGCAATCGGAAATCATTTGGTACGTTCTTTTTACCATCCAATGGGTCCAGTTCTTGATTACAGATGGGAGAGTAAGTCCGACGAACGAATAATTATCAAATAACAGTGCTTTGTGTCTTTGAATGGTTTGTGGATACTGGACGACTGGGATTGTCATAGGTTTCGAAGTTCACCGCGGCATTCAAATCGGACGTCATTTGCGCTACAATTATTTCTCTGTTCGGGATCATAGACCAGTACTAAGTATAGCAGATGTTTACCGAGAAAACTTCATTGTAATCACCTTGGAAAGATCACTAAATGAATCTTCCCTAATGGTATGTGATAAAATGATTGACGTTGACCGTCCAGGTTGCAGCCGCAACGGTTCCGTCACCCCATTAGAAGGTAAGGTACGCGGAGTCTCACACGAGAAATCTTGGATCTAAATATCATATTTTCATAGGATTTCAGAAGAATCAGGATGATGACTTGTTTGGTATTGGAGAATGGCGTACGTTCGGGATAAAATTGCACGCAGAACGAAGGGAAATCAGCGTAATTGAAGGCAATAAAATTAAGCCATTCGGAGTATTACCCGTTTCCCACTTTATATCAACATTTGATCGAAAATACGGAATTTATAGCTGGTCGTTGATGAAGTTTCATGATTGTAAGTAGAGTGACAAAAACAAATACGAAACGTACGATATATGGATGAAAAAAATCGACAGCCTTCTTCTTGTAGACCAATATCTCCTATCGGAGGAGGACGACGAGCTGTTATCAACGTCCGATTTTTATTTGCCTTCCGAAGATTTCTGCATCGAGTTGTTCGTCGGTCTCTGCTCTGACTGTCGACTGTTCGTTACTTTGCAAAGCAGGAATGAGACGATTCCAATCGGCTCTATCGATGGAAATATCAATTCCACAATCGACGAACTGCTGGTTTGGCGGTCAGTAAGACTTGAAGCAACGATTCCGAAGCGTAGTTCCGAAAAAGTGCGATTGGAACTAAGGACACTACTGAAATACGTCGATGCCTTGGGTCGATGGGCGGTCGACAGCATACATTGGTGCGAACCAGCTGGTGAGTTTGGAATCTTGGACAAAATCATACCTATCAATAATTGAGTTTACCAATTACATGTCCAGGGAGTTTGAGAACCTCTACCGTTACGAGCAAGGTCACAGCCGGCGAGTGCGTCTGTCAGAAAATATCTTACGACGAGAGTGTTGTGATACGTTCACACCAAAACGAGAATTTGGGTGTTCCTTCTGTTAGCTCACGCGGTAAGTTTAAAATTCATTACTCAATCATTATCTGCTGCCTTGATTCAACCAAGTTCTTACATAGTCCGTTCGAGGAAAAATCGATTTTCTAACCGCTGTCGAAAAGACATTTTCGTATTATTCCGAAATCCGTTAGATATTACATGAAGTATTGTTTAAAATCTTTAAAGCTTGCAAAAATTCATAAATATCTTCATTAAAAGAAAGATATCTTCATTAAAAATCCACGCAAACCTTTTCAGAGATTCGCGATTACTCACGTGGGCTAAATAACATTTCCGGATCATTATGTCCAAACTCCGGATCGGCATGCTTGATATGCAACCCGACTGGTTGCACATGCGACCGTGGATTCGAGGGATTGGAATGCGACAAAGGTGAGATATGCATATCCGATTAGACGATATAATCGAATATATCAACATCGTATGCTCTCAGAATGCGGACACGGATACTACGGGTACGGTTGCGGAGAGGAGTGTCATCGATGTGCGGACAGGTCTTGCGACAGAGTTACGGGATATTGCGCTGCCGACTGCTCGAATGAAAAGCTGCTGCCACCACTTTGCATTTCAGGTATTTTCCATCGATTTTTGTCACGAATAATTCCCTGTGTTTTGCAACCGACGAACACAATCGTTGGTCACATTAAAATCCATTGTTGTGCAAATAAGTCTTCTTCATTGGATTTGATCTCAAAAATTACTGACAGCAGAGATTCCGGAAGACGACGGAGTCAGTGAGGGACAGAACATGATCTGGTTGACCGTCTTAGCGATTCCATTTGGGATCGTTCTACTCGTCATCGGATATCGGTGAGCTGAAATATCCGAACAAACGGACTTATTTTGTTGTTCACTTTGGAAATAAATTATGGGAGCGAGTCCAAACCGAAAATTTTCAGAGATTCCCTCGTAATTATATTCTCCGCAGAGTTTGGGTCAAGAATCCGAAATCACCTTCCGAAACGCCCGCGAATGTCCCAGCGGAACCGGTCGACTGTGACGGTTATTTCGTACCGTTGGTGGCGTTGAACAGAAGTAACTGGATTTTTCCAGCGATGATGAATTTGGATGATGGGACCTTATACGAGGATATCGGATCCGACGGACCACCTTACGATCCGCGAAATCATATGGTTGAAATTGAGCGGTTCAAACATTACTTACAGGACGGCTTCGCCAGCGGACTACTCAAATCACAGTATGAGGTAATTTAGTCTGGCCTTGGACAAGACAGGCTTTGGCGAAGCGACTTTGAAGTGATGACTATTTTCTTCTGTTGCTGCGCAGCATGTTTCAGATGGCCCTTCCAAGCCATGTGAGTACGGAAAGCTGTTGCCTAACCTCGCAAAGAATAGATCGAGGAACACGATAGCGTGTGAGTATATTGGAATAGCAATGACGAATAGGGAATTCGACCGTCACTATCCGAAAAGTAGTTTCGCTGTCAAAATTGCTGTTTGGACCGACAGTATCGGTACAAGCGGACCTGAGTCATGAAGAATTGTTATGACCGACTGGTTTGTCGGGTCCAATTCGGTTCTGTATCTCATTCGTTCGATTGATGATGATTTTTTTTTTTTTTCTCGTCACGAACAACAGATGATAAAACACGTGTCCTTCTCGAGAAGATAGCCGGGGATTCTCACTCTGATTACATCAACGCCAATTACATACGGGTGAGTCTTTCTTCTCCAATATCTCGTAGCTGGTGAAGTTAGATGACCACGTACTGAGCCGCATCCGCATCACAGGGGTATCGACAAGTGCCGGCATACATCGCTACGCAAGGACCAACTCTCAACACGATCGGCGATTTTTGGAGGATGGTTTGGCAGGAAAAAACAACTCTGATTTGCATGGTGACTAATCTCATGGAAGATGAAGAGGTAAGCGAATGAAAATACTGTGACTCAGCTCTATCGCGTAAGCATCCAGCCAGAGATAGGCGAAGACCTCCGAAAGCTCGAGCTAAGCTGCAAAATAAACGTTGATCATCAAAACTAAGATCTAAACTGTTATTGAACTTGAAAAAATCTATTCATCACAAATATAATAGGGTTTGATCAAAAATTTGTTCGTTTCGAAAACTGGTGAAGAGTTGAATAAACTGTTCTGTAATGGTACACCAGCGTTCCGAAACTGATAGGTGAGAAATATTCCCAAAATAATATTTTTGCACGTGAAACTTGCATCTTTGAAATCGATTTTGCAGCTTGCAATCAGTCTTGGATTCGACTAGAATAGAGACCTGGAGAATCTAGTACTTGCAGATACGACATTATCCTCAATCTGGAACTCCAATTTTTTTGTGGACTGAAAAAATGCAATCGTTCGCGGCAAAGCAATATTCAACGAGGATAATCCCCTAATCCCCATTGTTCGTCAACTCACTGATATCATTCTAGCGTTGAGCAGGAAGTTGACGTGATGAATCGCGATTGATGGTCTTTCTAAAAACTTGATTCCACTTCATCCATAGGATCCCCAGTGGCAATTACGAATCCCGAAGTAGATTCCTTGTATTCGGGTCTTTTGAAAAATATCCTAATGCCGTCCTTGATTATGAAACATTAGTGTACAATCACTCTCAGACTCAAAGTCGAACGCTTCTGAGGTTTTCAAGGGAGAAACGCATCGTACTTTAAAAATTATGGAAGTTCACCTTGAAATGACAGTTAAATCGGTAATTGGAAAGAAATCTGATCATACCACTCCATGTCGCTTCCGGAATTGCAGAATTATTGTTTCGAACCTTCTTCCATTTTTTATGGTATCGCGGAGATATTTCAGACGAAAAAGTAGCCTTTTTTTCATACGAGTAATTAATCGTGTGAGAAACCCTCATTTTGCTATCGATTACTCGACAATATTTGCAACTCCACAGGTACTTTGTGAGCAATACTGGCCAGAAGTTCAAAAGAGGTCAAAGTACGAATTCATCGTCGTCCTGAATGCGGGGGAGGTGGAGTTTGATAATTGCGTTCTGAGGACCTTCCACCTACAGTGTGGCGATGAAACGCGTGAGGTACGTCTTGCGAAATCTGAGCTCATGATGAAAAAACTCGAAAAAAGAACGGACGATTGACAGTTTCCCGTTGTAGGTGACACACCTCCATTACACGGGTTCATGGCCGAGCAGGGGTTCGCTGACTTATTCTTCTTCTCTGGTGACGTACCTCAAGAAGCTGCTGGCCATTCCTTCGGGAGATGGCTGCGTAGTTGTCCACGGCAGTCTGGGCGTCGGTCGAACTGGAGTCATCATTTTATGTGACATATGCTTACGGCGAGCTCTTCATGACAAGGTAATCCGATAGTTATGTCACGAAACACCTTAGCTTTGGTCATTTTGATGGCGGGTTTACCGTATCGTAAAAGTTGCGTCTTTTCGTGGAAGTCGAAGAAGGCTTAGGAAGGAAGTCAAATGACGTCCCATTTACGTATAAATGTTTCTTCGAGTATCCGATGTAGTACTTTGGAAGACAGGCTATAAATAACTAGTGCGCGAATTGATATTGAAAATACTCCAGCGTCCAGCCTTATCTCTCACACAACTACGGACGTACCGTACATGCGGACAGTGTCAATCTTTATTGAGTACTGTTAGGTACAACAAACAGTTGCTGAGCGTGAAGTTCAGGATTTTTTATCGTCGAAACGTTCTTTTGAAAGAGGCTAGAGAATAAATTTCGATTTTTTCAGATATGCAACGTCCCAGCGACGACGATCAGGATGCGTGAAGATCGGGGCAATATGGTGGAAAATGAGCATTACTATCTACTGGCTCATGTCCTCATTTCGGGATGTCTGCTCTCCAAAGAATCCCAAGTTGCGGACTATACTGAAATTCTATACTGAACTCATCGACACCTTATGCGGTTGGCTGCAAGTTGTATAAATCAAACGTTTTCGCGAGTAATTGCACCGGAGATCTATAACTCACTGGAGTAGATGAAGCTTCACGGTACAATTGGACCACAAAAAAGACAATGACATATACAAAACGTATTTGTAAGATAATTGATAAATTCTGATGATTCGAAATAAATGATAACACGCATTTCCATAATCAAAGTTTGATGTGGGAGTCTCGCAATCGGCTGATGTGGATGTCAAAGCGACGAGTCTTGATCGAATAAGAATCGATCAAAATTCACAAAACTCGCGAATCCTATTACGTGAAAAAAATGAGATACTCGATTAAAATTTTGTTTGTGTTTATCCAGTATCTCACTGTAGCATATTCGCATATCTTCACAACCAACGGAGCCAGATTTATACATATTTGACTCATCTCAGAAGATATTGACCATCACAACTGATTACTGATCCGGAGAAATTTGTCTCGACATCGGCTAGGATTTTCATCTCATCATTAGAACGTCTCTTCTTGAAAGATTGGCATCAGCATATGCACGAGGGTAAATTTCGATATTTTTTTAGAGGAAAGCACAATTTTGCACGCTTTCGCACCCCAGGGGGCGGGGGGGTAGCGACGCCAAGTGTTCGGGGATTCGAAAAGATCCTTGTTATGCATCCCGAAATGGACCATTTTCACCAAACTTTGTTCGCCCTCTATTTTTGCAGAGTAGACTCACCTCCTGACTGGACTAATCGTAACCAGTCGTTAAACCTATACAGAAGATATATAATTTCTAGAAACAAAAAAGAAAAGTATCAAAAATCTAAGAATGTACCTCGATTTTTTCGCCGGTATAAAGTTGTACTATCCAAACTAGCGAAAGTTTGGACAACGGAATAATAATATTGTGGAAACGAAAAATAAATTTGAAACATTGACGAACGTTTATCTTTACTCATTAGAATTCATAAACTCTTACCTTTTACGTATTGTTACTTTTTTATATCGTTATATTAACTCTGGGACTGCTGGAACTTCCGTTACGGGATGACTCTCACGCGTGCCTCAGGGGTCAACTCTAATGAATTTTTGGAATCCAAAAAGAAGAAGAAGAAGAAGCTGTGTGAGGCAGCATCCCTCGTTTCGTTTTGTAATAACATCACGATTTTTTTCTTCTGGTCTGATTTTTTCTTCCACAATTAATTGTATTCAAAACGAATGTTGAAAACACGTATATAATATATAACAATCGGGGATTCTGTTTTCTGTACTTAATGATTGAACGTATTCAACCGCAAACACGATTCTGTATAATCATATCAACTAATTTTTGTGTTACTCATAAACGTACTGATAACATAGATATATTGAACTATATCTATAGCCTTAGTCTTTTCTCAGAATCTGTACTCAAAATTTACAATTTTTTTTCGTGATTCTTCCACGGTATTCTTATTTATTTGGATCTCGGGAATTCAAATCTGCAAGTTTAATTATTTCGACTGTAAAATTGAATAGGTTGTCGCTAATTTATCGCTCTGAAATAATGGAAGAACGAGAGGCGAAAATACTTGACTGAATAACAGAGTCTCATATTCTCATACTTATTGATAATATTCTCGATCTCGGAATAGTTTTATGCGTGTTTGAATTGCAGCGGCGACATCAGCAGCGACAGCGCTGGCAGCGCGCAGATCCTGAAGCAGAAAAAGACCGCGATAAAGGGCGAGAGCGTCAGTTTGCGGCGTTGCGGCTGCAGGGTAAGATCAGTTGGTAATTTCTATTGCGCTACGGTTTTTTTCTTCATTCAAGTTTGTCCGATCGCATTTTAACCGAATAAGAAATGAAATCTTTACGAGCGTTAAGTTTAGTTTCCAGTTTTATTCAAATAATAGCTCGGGAAGACGTGTTCAGTTCAATCTACATATATCCAATTAGTATAACTAGATAATCAGCAGCTATAGGAAAACCTCTTATATCTTTGAAAATTTCGTGAATTCCGTAGATCAGACATTTTTTCATAAGCACCGACAAGCCGTGTTCTTACCTTTTTTTTTTTAATGGTTCCGATCGGTCTTCTACTCGTAGAATTTTGGGCGAAGCTGATGTCGCTTCAACGCAGAATTTTTAGAGAATTCGAATAATTATTGGAATCGTTGGTAGGGAAAAATGAGATTTCTTCGCCAGGACTACAACGATTGATCGTTCACATATGCATTCCTTATGTTTCAAATTGAAAGAGTAGGTGTTCAATTTTGGGCTAGAAAAATATCTTTCGTGCAACTTCACCTATTTTATTATACATTTATGAATTTCTATTTTTGCGTACTTTTCCAACAATATTCCGATTGATTTTGGAATAGTTTTCAGCGTATTTAGACACTAAAAATTCGCTGATCTTATTAAACTAAGGGTGTTATCGTCAGGATTTTGGTCTGACAATAAGAATATTCATCGTGGTTATTTCATGAACGAATTTATTGACACATTTTAGTTTCAGTTCTACAATTTCACTTGATTACTTACATAATATTTTTGTTTTTCAGATTCCTAATTGACGGACATGGAAGTCGCCTAGTTTTTGGCAGTATTCGTTCAATTCTAATCTACAGGTATGAAATAGTTATACATAGGGTTTTGTTCATACGTTATAAAATAAGTATCAGTCAATATAACATACCCTTGCTCAAAATATATTTTCGTATATTCGATATAATATGTTTTACACATATTAGTAATAGTCCGGAAGATATCGTAGCTCTAAATAATTATTTAGAATTTAGATCGAGATGTTACGCTTATTTCATTGATAGAGACTTCCAGCGTGATTCTTAATTTATGATTAGTTTTCCATTTGAAAATTTGTTTCTGTTTTCGCTATCGTTTTATATTTTGAGCCAATACTACATACACTACATACAAACTACATTCATACTACATATGTACTGTTATCTACTTTTAGTGCGTTATAATGATGATTGTAATAATGATTACAATTATTTTCCTTTTATTTGCTTCATTTGAATATTTTTTATTTTGTATTATACTGTAATTAATGGCCCTTAGGGAGCTTAGGCTCTAGGGTCAATGAAATATAATTATCTATCTATCCATAGTACATCATTTTATGTATATCATTGTTAATGTTTTCTTCGAATGTCTTTGGTATTTGCAGATATCCTTGGCTCGGAGATAGCTGCAACGATGCAACTTCCTGCAGCTGCTTCCGTTCCTGCCCTCTGGGCACCGGGGGAACCCGGACTCTCCCTATCCCCCTGGGGGAGTCCACCGGGTCAACGCCGGGGGTTTCCCCTGGGATAGCGCGGCCTCCGACCGCCCCCAGAGTCCCAGGGGATGTAGTCCCTGGGGGCGTAGGTCTCCATAGCTGAGACTTACGTTTCTAGGGCCTACACTCTTCGGGGACCAAAGTCCCTGGGGAATTGTCTCCGGGGATACGGCAGTCCCAGCCGTATCTCCAGAGGCAATTACCCAGGGACTGGTCTCCGAAGAAATCCGGAAAAAGGAGGCCTCAAGCGGACGCTCTGTTTTTTGATCTCTAGAGAAATCACGAAGACGACCGTCCGTTCGAGGCCTCCTTTTCCCGGATTTCTTCGGAGACCAGTCCCTGGGTAATTGCCTCTGGAGATAATCCCCGGAGACAATTCCCCAGGGACTTTGGTCCCCGAAGAGTGTAGGCCCTGGAAACGCAAGTCTCAGCTATGGAGACCTACGCCCCCAGGGACTACATCCCCTGGGACTCCGGGGGCGGTGGGAGGCCGCGCTATCCCAGGGGAAACCCCCGGCGTTGACCCGGTGGACTCCCCCAGGGGGATAGGGAGAGTCCGGGTTCCCCCGGTTCCCAGAGGGCAGGAACAATGATGTGGTGATGGCGATGGTGATGCGAATGGGTTCTGTAATGCAAACAGACAGTCAGTGAAATAATTAATGTGGGGTAATGAATGTGTGACTTATAATATGATTTCTTGTATAACTCATTGTACGACTCAATGTACGACTCATTGTATGATTCATTGTATGACGATTAAATTATAATAAATCTGTAATAATATATCGTTGACGTGTATTATTGGTGTGTTGGATAAATAATATTATGGGGATGCGACAAAGTTATACTGAGTAATGTGACTTTGTTGAAATGATGTTGAAGATTTTTCTTAAGGAGATGCGATTCATTTTTTTGGGACTCCTAATGAAGGATTTTATTAGGCGCTCTTGAAGGACATAAATCAATAAAGTCATACCTCTGCAAAAGAAGAAGTTGTACGTCTCATGTGTTGCAGACCCATCTCGACCGGGTCAGGATGTAAAAGACGATGTTCCGAGGGGGATATCACGCTCATTTACTAGAAAACAACAAAGTTGATTACAATTTGACAATCGATAATATTCATATCATGTTTGTTTTCATGCATCAGATTAATAAATCTTTTTATAATCTACTAGCAAAAGAAATCAAGTGAATTATTGTAAAATCATCCCTAGAAATCCGGAGAAATTTTTCAGCAGCTGGTTGAGTGGAATTTTATTAGGTTCTATAGTACGGCTAATGATTGAAGACATGATCGAATCACAATAGAAAACAGTCGCTCAAACGATTTGACAGATATTCAATTTGTGTCCTCAGAATTTACAAAATTTGAAGTAATAAAGTTAACTTCATTTTTCTTCGGGCTCAATGAGGTAATCTCATGTTATTCGAGTCCAGAAATCACAGTTTATGTGATCATATATTATCATCGTGTATCATTGTGTTAATTATTGGATTATATCATGGGGTTGCTTGAAGCTAATTTCAAGGGGTGACGTTGGGTAACTGGATTTCAAGATGTGAACAATAATAATAGTTATATCCAGTTTGTATCCATAAATTAGATCAATGAATTTGTGAGGAATTTCGGAGAACAGAAAAAGTTGAGTAAATCATTCAAAAATCATATGTTAGAATTCTGAGGATTTGTTCAGAACCTGGTTGAATATATTCATAAGAAGTTTCTTTTAGCATTACTAATTGAGAACGTGATCAAAATACATTGAGAAACAACGCTCAAACTATTTAAGGGGTACTTATATAATTTTTGTAGAGGTTTCTCAAAAATGCAACCTACATAATTCAAAGCTTCTAACGTTTTTAAGAAATACACCCTGATATACTCATATACTTATAGATCTAATGAAGCACATACTCCTAGAATTTTTTACTTTTTTTTTACGTCAATTTTGGCGAAAATACACCCGATATATGAGGAATTGCAAATAAATATAAGGCCAATGAACCGCTGACCCACATTTCGATACCCCCTTTTTAACCCTTCTACTACGGAATTCCGACCCCCTTTTCTTAACCCTTCTACTACGGAATTTGCTCCCCTTTTCTCGGAAATCGTAGTAGAAGGGGTGAGCGTAGTAAAGCCGACAGGCTGCCGCCGCCTATTCATCAATGCATTTAAAGTGGGGGTACGATGAAAGAAATAAAGCAAAAATACCACTTCTGCGCGAAATGAGTAAATTTCAAACGCTCGTAACTTTCTGAAAAATGTACTTAGCCAAACAAAACTGAAACCAAATTAAAGCTTGAACCTTCTACTTTCAGTAACGTCAAATTGAAAAAATCCTCATACCTTTTTTCCTCCAGGGCAAGGCTTCAAAACGATCGACACGCGAATTCACTTTTCAAGAAAACCTTCGAACTAACGCATCAAGATTCTACTCCGAATTATTAGATTTTTATCAGCTTCCAAATGCTGTCATTTCTTCTGATACCCTTTTCATTTTTACGCGGAGCCAGGCCGGTTTTATCCACTCACAATGTTATGTAATAATTCACTGGCCAAGCAATATTGAAATTAAACGAATTTACGCATAACCTCTCTTCCGAACTGTCAAAACATTTCTAAACCGCCCAACTGACAGATTCACGAGAATGTCAACGCGCCGATTTCACGTCATCGTAACATTTGTCAAGAAAGGGATTCAAAACTTACATTGTGATTCCTCCCTGCGAATCATTGCGTCGTTTTTCACTGCTGCAAAATCCAATGGGGGTACACCGTCTAATTTCCGCCCACACTTCTTTCTTGGCTATTTTATCCGTCAACTTTTGCTATCGATAGTCTCCGTGAGCTAAGAAAAACACGAGGCGACTATTAACTGAATCGATTGTAGACGAGACGCAATACTTCAATATTTCTCTCTCTCTCTCACTCACCCTTCGCTCTATCTCCGTCGCCGCTCCGAGGATGTTGTGCTACTGCAGATTAAGATGTCGTTACTGCCGATGTCGCAGCTCCAGTTGCAATGATTATACTATCGTTGCCTCGAATAAATGAATCTAACATGCTCTGTTAATCGAAATGAGCCACGACGTTTTAATTATCAATCAAATCATCAAAACCCGAATAATTCGTATTGAATTTAATCTACGATGAATCATTTATAATCCAATGACTCGAGCGAAAACAGAAAAAAAATGTAAAAAAAAGAATATGCCGATCAGTTTTCAGATCTCTGTGCCATATCGTGAGCAAAGAGACCATTTTACGAAAACTGATCGGGCGAAGCCTTTCACCTTTTCAGAATATGAATAATATCGTCTACTAAGAAAACTGCAGTTATTTTGACGGCCGCCGTTGAAGTTTCTACACATGATTAAATCTAACGTTATCAGAATCTTCTGAGCAACGTTCTTCCTTCACCTACCAGCCTGCGTTACACAATATGAAATGTTCGTAAATGAATTATTTCTGAACACAATGAACCGTGTCATGCATCGGATTGTGTCATACGTACCAGTTGCACATGGTTGTGAACACTTGTTAATCAAGCTGTGAGCTGCGGAGTACCAGGCATGTCACAGATCCATTCTAATTTATGTCCAGAGTCATCGTATAGATCCTCGAGATTTTCTCAAATTTTCCTTCCAATCTATTTCTTCGAATTTCACTTACTCGAGAATAATGAATAACCACATAGTCGTACGGTTTATTCACTGAACTTTCTTTATTTTTCATTCGTTCGATCTGTGTACTCGTTTTTTTTTTGTTCTTTCGTTGATATTTACAATGATTTTCTATTAATTTGAAGTATAATTCTATTATTTTTTTGTATCATACGAGAGTTGAAGGATACAAGTATGTGTAGCTATAATACACGTGCTATGTTAGTGTCACATGATTTTACCTATAATGTTAGTTTTTTGGTTTTTTTGTTTTATTCATTCAATTTATGAACAGTCGCGTAGCTTTAGAAAATTAACGAAAAACCGATGTAGCTGCATACTTCGTTGAGATTTATCTCGATTTTCATATTCATATACAACCAATGGAAATTATTGTGGACAATAATAATTTAGTACGGCAATTTTCAAGCCGGGTGAATATGCAGACTGAAATATACTGCTCGAAAAAAGTTTTTTCGTACGTTCAGAGAAATGCTGAAAAGATTGATAGAGAGAAACGAACGATCTCACCGGGATCGACATCCTCTCTTTAAATCTGAGATGCTTCAAATTTGCATTGTTTCATTCCAAACAATTCAAACACAATATTTCTCTATACTCAATTTACACGCAATATTTTACAAATAGTCGTTCATCAATTTTTGTACACGTGCGTGTGATAATACGGTTAAAATGGTTTTACGATTGAAAAAAAATTATTATTATTCGTTTATGTGAAATGAAAAACTGCTCAAATTCTATGGAATTCTATGGAAAAATGTGAGATTGTCGACTAATTGCAAATAGTCCAATTTTTGGCTCGAAGAAACATCAAGCCTGTCTTAGTTTTTTCTCAGAATCTGAAAGACGAATCTACCTTTTTTTTCATCGACTTTTCTATAAAATTCCGTTATCGATAATATTGATCGAGTTATCGCCAATTTTTCGTGGGAAAAAGTGAAAAATCCGAGCAAAGATATCTCGATGGGATTTATTCCTGACTTACAATTAGTTTAAACGACGTATTCGTAATCATCACGTCACAATACAAACGAATCGAAAATTCTTCTTTCCATTTCTGTAACTTTCCGTTTTGAGTAATTAATTCATGAATGGTCCATTATTAATTAAATTTAGTTTTTCGATGAATAATGGTTAGCATTGCGATCAATATCTGCTCCATCGTAGCAACTCTTTAGAGGGTCAATTACGGAACGTTTCATTTAATATTCGATCGGAGCATTTCGTATGTAGATCCTCGTTTTCTGAGGCAACGGCAGTATGGCTACTGCAACAGGAGCGACGACATCACCAGCGACGCCAGCGACGTCGGTATAGCAGTGCGCATATCCTTGGAGAAAAGAGAGAAAGAAAAAGTAAGAGAGAGGAAGACGAACGTATCGTGGCTGCAGGCAGGGATTAGTTCGCAGTTGTTATTGCCCTACAGTTCTTTCTTTTATTAAAGTTTCTCCGAATGCGTTTTGACCGAATAAGAAAGAAAAATCTGCCGAATTTTTTATATAGTTAGTGAGATAGAATCTGTTATTCAGTTTTATTTGTTGATTTCATAGTTTCCAGTTTCAATTGAATAATAGCTCGCGAAGAAGTGTTCAGTTTAATCTAAATATTTTGAATGGGTGCTACAGAATCAGCAGTAAAATTTCGGACGAAGGTGAATAATTTGACATGCACGCAGAATTTTTATGGACTTTACTAAATCATTGGAAAATTTAGTAGAAAAAATCTAGATCCTTTCGCTGAGACTAGAACCTTTGATTATTTACGATTTGTATTTCTTGTATTTTGAATCGAAGAAGCAGGTGACATGATTTTAGACTGAGAAAATATTTTTTTGTCGTTGAAGTTCTGAACAAGTACACTGAATTGATTATACAATCATAAACTCCTGTATATATTCTTGTACTTCCTGATTAATATTCTAATTTATTCGAGAATGGTTCCGAGCGTGTTTGAAAATTAGGTATGCTTTTATCCATCGCGTTGAGAAAGTTATTGTCGGGATCTCGTTGTAAGAATAAGCGGAGCCCAGTTCCACAATTTTATTCCATTTCGTACATATTATTTCCGTATTTCAGACTCATGATTGACGGACATTGAAGTTGACTCTTTCCACGAAGTACCGTTCAACTTTCAACTACGTTGCAGCAAGAGTTACAGAGCATCGGGCGAACCGTATACAGGTAGGGAATAATTAAAAGGGATGATAGTTTATTGCATGTTATAGAATCAGTAGCAGTGTATATCATTTGCATTGCTCATGTAAAGATGCATGAAAAAAACGTCTCGCAATATAATTCGCAGATATTTGAAATTTTACCTTGAATAAACACGAAGCTTCCTTAGTTTTTTCTGGAAATTTTCGAATCGAAATCTGGAACTTTTCTTGACAGTTTTTCCATGATATTCCTATGTATTTTCATCTCAAGATATTAAATCTGAAAACGAAATTTATTTATCTATGAAATTGACGGAGTTGTCGCCGAATGATCGCTCCAAAAAGTTGAAAAACAAAGATATCTCGATGAGATTTGATTCTCAATTAACTTAATCGGCGTATTCGTGTTCGTTGCGCGAAACAACGTACCAAAAGCGTCTTGCAATCAAGTTCGCAAATACTTCGATTTTTGGTTTGAAAAATGAATAAGCCTATAGTCTTAGTTTTGTCTCATATTCTGATTGGTGAATCTACATTTTTTTTTGCATGACTCCTCCATGATATCCTCATGCATTTTAATCTCAGGAATCCGAATCTGCAAGCCTGATTGAGTGACCGATAAAATTGATCGAGTCATCGCTAATTTATTGATCTAAAAAGTGCAAAATAAAAGATATCTCGATGGGATTCGATTCAGTATTAATTTGATCGGCGTATCCGTGTTCGTTACGCAAAACAACGTAGAAAGAGCGCCCTGCGATCAATTAGGCAAATACTTCGATTTTTGGCTCGAAAAAGCACCAAGCCTACGGTCTTAGTTTTTTCTCGGAATCTGAGATGAAAATCGACATTTTTTTTTATCGACTTTTCAATGACATTCTTATGCATTTTGATCTCAAAAATCCGAATCCGCAAGCCAAATTGTGTTATCGATGAAATTGATTGAGTTATCGCCAATTTATCGATCTAAAAAGTGAAAAATCAAGGATATTTCGATGGGATTATATTCTAAATTAATCTATTCGGCGTATTCGTGATCGTTACGCAAAACTACGTAGGAAAAGCGTACCTACAATCAATTTCGAAAATACTTCGATTTTAGGCTCGAAAAACACCAAGCCTATAGTCTTAGTTTTTTCTCAGAATCTGAGATGAAAATCGACATTTTTTTTTATCGACTTTTCAATGACATTCTTATGCATTTTGATCTCAAAAATCCGAATCCGCAAGCCAAATATTGTTATCGATGAAATTGATCGAGTTATCGCTAATTTATCGATCTCAAAAGTGAAAAATCAAGGATATCTCGATGAGATTTGATTCTAAATTAATCTATTCGGCGTATTCGTGTTCGTTACGCAAAACTTTGTAGGTACAGCGTTTTGCAATCGAATGTGCAAATACTTCGATTCGTAGCTCGAAAAAACACTAAGCCTATAGTCTTAGTTTTTTCTCAGAATCTGAGATGAAAATCGACATTTTTTTTTATCGACTTTTCAATGACATTCTTATGCATTTTGATCTCAAAAATCCGAATCCGCAAGCCAAATTGTGTTATCGATGAAATTGATCGAGTTATCGCCAATTTATCGATCTAAAAAGTGAAAAATCAAGGATATCTCCATGGAATTCGATTCTAGAATAAATTCGTTGGCTAACCCTAGTTTGATCTGCATAATAACGTAGAGAAAGCGTCCTGCAATCAATTTCGCAAATACTTCGATTGTTGGTTTAAAAACATACCAAGCCTATAGTCTTAGTTTTTTCTCAGAATGTGGGAGGAAAATCTAGATTTTTGCAACAACTTCTCTATGATATTCCGATGCATTTTGATCTCAAAAATCCGAATCCGCAAGTCAAATTGAGTTACCGATAAAATTGATCGAGTTATCGCCAATTTATCGATCTAAAAAGTAAAAAATCAAGGATATCTCGTGGGGATTTGATTCTGGATTAATTTGATGGGCGTATTCCTGTTCGTTAAGCGAAACTACGTAAAAAGAGCCTCCCGCAATCAATTTCGCAAATACTTAGATTTTTGGTTCGGAGAAACACCAAGCCTATAGTCTTAGTTTTTTCTCAGAATCTGAGAGGAGAATCTGCATTTTTTTCTCCGACATTTCCATGATATCCTCATGCATTTTGATCTCAGAAATCCGAATCCGCAAGTCAAATTGAGTTACCGATAAAATTGATCGAGTTATCGCCAATTTATCGATCTCAAAAGTGAAAAATCGAGGATATCTCGATGGGATTCGATTCTAGAATAAATTCATTGACTTATCCTAGTTTGTTCTGCAAAACGACGTGAAAAAAGCGTTCTGCAATCAATTTCGCGAATACTTAGATTTTTGGTTTGAAAACACACCAAGCCTATTGTCTTAGTTTTTTCTCAGAATCTGAGAGAAAAATTCGCATTTTTTTCTTCGACTTTTTTATGATATCCTAATGCATTTTGATCTTAGAATTCCGAATCCGCAAGCCAAATTGAGTTACCGATAGAATTGATCGAGTTATCGCCAATTTATCGATCTCAAAAGTGAAAAATCGAGGATATCTCGATGGGATTTGATTCTAGATTAATTAATTCGGCGTATTCGTGTTCGTCGCGCAGAATCACGTAAAAGAAGCGTCCTGCAATCAATTTCGCAAATACTTTGATTTTTGGTTTGAAAAAGGAATAATGCTATAGTCTTAGTTTTGTCTCATGATCTAAAAGGGGAATCTACATTTTTTTTGCATAACTTTTCTATGATATTCTCATGCATTTTGATCTCGGAAATCCGATTTCGCAAGCCAAATTGAGTTACCGATAAAATTAATCGAGTTATCGCCAATTTATCGGTCTGAAAAGGGAAAAATCAAGGATATCTCGATGGGATTCGGCTCTGGATGAATCAATCCGACGTATTCCTGTTTGTTACGTAAAATGTCGTGGAAAAAAATTCCTGCAATCGAATTCGCAAATACTTTGATTTTTCGCTCGGAAAAACCCCAAGTTTATAGTCTTAGTTTTTTCTCAGGATCTGAGAGGAGAATCTACATTTTTTCCAACAATTTCTCCATGATTTTGCGATGCATTTTGATCTCAGGAATCCGAATCCGCACCTCAAATTGGGTGACCGATAAAATTGATCGAGTAATCGCTCATTTATAGATTCAAAAAGCCAAAAATCGAGGATATGTCGATGGGATTCGATTCTGGATCGATTTCATCGGCGTATTCGTGTTCGTTACGCAAGACTCCGTAGAAAGAGCGTCCTGCGAACAATTTCGCAGATAATTCGATTTTGAACTCGAAAAAAGAATAAGGCTATAGTCTTAGTTTGTTCTCAGAATCTGATAGAAGAATCGACATTTTTTTTCAACGACTATTCTATGATATTCTCATGCGTTCTGATCTCAGGAATCCAGATCCGCACGCCAAATTGAGTTACCGATGAAATTGATCGAGTTATCGCCAATTTATCGATCTCGAAAGTGGAAAATCAAGGATATCTCGATGAAATTTGATTCTAAATCAATCCGATAGGCGTTTTCTTCTTCTTCACGCGACCTACGTAGGAAGAGCATCCTGCAATCAATTTCGCAAATACTTCGATTTTCGGCTCGAAAAAACACCAAGCCTATAGTCTTAGTTTTTCCTCAGAATCTGAGAGGAGAATCTACATTTTTTTCATCGACTTTCCTATGATATTCTTATGTATTTCGATCTCAGGAATATGAATCTGCGAGCCAAATTAATTTGTTCATGAAACTGACGAAGTTATCGCCAGTTCACCGCTCCAAAAAGTTGAAAAACAAGGATATCTCGATGGGATTTGATTCTAGAATTATTTGATCGACGTATTCGTGTTTCTCGCGGAGAACTACGTAGAAAAAGCATCTCGAAATGATTTTTGCAAATACTTCACATTTTGCCACGAAAAAACACCAAGCCTACAGTCTTTGCATAGATATATTGACTCATAATATCAATAATCTCAGGCTTCGGGTTTTTGCGGTTCACGAATTTGAAACAATCTGGTACGTTTATTGTTATCGATCGGTATACAATTTTTCTATAGTTATTAATCATACACAATTTTTATATACAATATTTATATACATATATAACTGATAACTCTAATGACCAACGAATCGAACAAGGTTGGACCCTACGTAACCTTCTTCGTTGTTTAATTTGAATTACAAATAAAATATAGTGTAATGCGCAAATTTGGCTGACGATATCTATAAGATAGAAGAAATATAAGAGATGCGTGATAATTAATTTCACAATTAACGAAGAATAGTATCACACATTGAATGAACGTACAAAGTTTCTTCCATTTGTTTTCCTTCTCTCAATTATCATTATTACGCGGGTCGATAAAATGATAATAATAATTTTCATTAATTGAAATCGATGCAGTTCTTTTTTCGGCACATTATTATATTATATATGAAATCGCACCTCCTACATAGACATTATTTTCATATTGACATTATTTACAATAATCCTGTCAAAAAATTTATCGTACACGCATCGATCTGTTCATATAGATATATAAATTTCAATTGATAAATTATTCGAACAGACATACGTATATATATAATAAATATTTGACGATAAGAATTCTTTTAACAATTATAATAATGAATTCAATTAAGTATTTTAATAATTAATTGATTAGTTTTTCATGAATATATAAAATATTCTACGGAGGCAGTTAAAAATAGGATAGACGGTAAATTGATCATTTCAATTTATATAGATATATCATGCACAATGATATTTTTATAATAAATATTCGATAACAAACAATCTGGACAAATATATTGAGCATTAGTGGTAATTAATCGTCGCAAAAATCTTAGACACGTTAAGTTTATATATTTTTCCTTCATTCATTCATTAATCTTATATTCTGAATCCACTTTTTGAAAATGCATATATATACCTATTGTATTAATCATTTCTCATATATTATATATTTCATTTACCGTATTATTATAAACAATTGACTATTTATTCATTTTTTCTTTCATTTGATTTTTATTTACTTTTCATTTAATATACTCGGCTATAATTATTTATCGATAACTTTTGTGACGCGACTACTTTTACACCTATAACATGTATTCATCAAATCCTTTAATTACATTATTATTATTATTATCATTATTATTACTATTATTATTATTATTTTTATTGTTGTTTTAGTTATTTTTATTATTATTCTCTCAGAATTATTTTCTACATGTATTTATTATAATCGCGGAACTTCCTCGTTTCTTTCGATGAGGGTAGTATCAAGATTCGCGGCAGCGAATCGCCGCCAAGTACCGTAGGCAGGCGAGCGCCAGCCAGCAATCTTTTCTCGAGCCAACTCGTCATACTTAGAACGGGGGTATTTTTTCTCGCAAACGGCTGAAAATTTGGGGAAAAAGTTCATACAAAAATTATTCGTTATCACTGTACGAGAATCCACAAAAAACCGGAACGAAATCGGTCCAGCGGTTCCGGAGTTATGGGGGTTCAAAGTTGATGAAAATCACAATCTTCTTCTTCTTCTTCGACTTCTTCTTCTTCTTCTTCGCAGACCATTTTTTTATTGAATTATAACACATATTTTTATATTTAGGGTTAATTGTTGGAGTTTCAGCCGATGTAGATTTCTAACCGACAAGTATTCTTCGAATCAAGAGTCATCGAAGTTCACTAGATTTGCAAGTGTCGGCAAGTGAAAACAATTAGATATTCGATTAAATTACTCGTTTGTGCTCATGACGTATTTCGCTGTAGCATATTCGCATATTTCCACGACCAACTGAACAGGATTCATGCATGAGTGACTGTCAAGAGATATTGACCATCACTACTAAATACCGATCCCGAAGAATTTGTCTTGACATCGGCTCGGACTTGGGATTCATTTTCATTCCTAACCTAACCGTAGACCAAAATTTAGCGTATTGGAACCTCTTTCCAAGAAACTTCTCTTATTTGGTGTTATTTTCTTACCGTTTACCTGCCGATACAAACTCATATTGAAAAAATGAATCAACGTGTAAAGCTCAATGAAGAATCTGTACACAGTATGTGTCGTAACTTTCACTTATTGTGGGGAGAGGGAAAAGCTTGTCAGGAAAATTCATGTTGAGCCTGAACTTTGGCGATTCGAATACCCTGAATAGATGCGAGGGTGCGTGCATTGCCGTCACTAACGTTATCCGACCATCACCTGATTTTAAATTTCGCTAAAATTACACTCAAGGCCACTAAGATTATATGAAAAATTATCAGCAGGTGAGCAGTAGAATGGTCATTTTGACGTCGATTAAAGATTTGTAAATACAGCCAGTTTTAGGTAAAACTTGGCAAACCGAATCCGCTGGATTTCGGCATGGCGCGGGCAAGATAGCGGAGTGATAGTGCCGGTAAATTCGGTGTGGTCGACAAGTGCGGAAACCACTCATGACGCTGAACCCACAGACTCAATTCTTATCGTTATCGATGCGAAGTTGTCGAAAAGCACTTGTCGACTTTTTTCATATACTCTCATGAAATTATTTCAAAATCAACAATGTTTTTCTCATATGAATAAATATTAGCGTATATTCGTACATTCTTTCAAGAGATCTCTTCATTATGGTAAAGTTGGTGATTTTTGTGAATCAAAGAAATATCGAATCCGGATTATCTTCACTCTTCGAAGTATAATTATCGCGGTGCGAATTTTTTTCCGCACAAAGTATAATAGTTCTGAAAAATGATTCGAACAATTCCTTCGCGGTTTATATTTTTTCCATCGCCAAATGGTTATCGCGGTGCGTGTTTTCATACAACTGTAAAACGATAAGGGCTTCGTCATACGTAATCGCGTTGATATCCCCCATTCTTTTGTCATAATATTATGTTTATACCGGACGCGTCGAATAACATATTCGTCATAGAAACAGCCGAGTAAATAGAAAAAAACCGCAGCGACTCTTGGTCAATGATTCTGATAAAACTTCAATTCCTCCTTACTTTCTTACCAGGGGTATTTCATCGTCTCAGCAAGGGTCACCGCGTTACAAGCACTTGCGCGACGCGTTCCAAAACTCAATATTTCAGGAAAAATTTTCGGGAAAACATTGTGACAAAGAATCAACGATTCCCAACGTCGTTTTTGATTCGACTATGGGTAACTTTTTTCCAAAGATTTGGCGTGAGTCGAATAACCTCAGTCGCGATCGACTCAACGAAGGGATAACGTTTTTTCAGATAAACTTTTCTCGCTCGATGAAAAACGATCTGTTCGCGAACGCAAAAGAAGGATCTTCTAGAAAGTGCTGTGATGCGTGATTTGTGAATGCGCGGAATTCTCAACGATCTCTCTTTCTTCGATTCGAGACCCAGAGACGATGACGATTGGTAGCTGCTGTGCGGTGAGTGACGAATTTAATGCCGAACGTGGATCTCGTCACCCGGCACGACGCCGAACACGCATCTTGCGATTGAAATTCTTTATTCGATGTTTTCCAAGAGGAAGTCGAACGGAGACTGGATGTTTCTGGAGATTCGTAAATGTTGGGCACACAAATGTTGCGCTGATTTTCACGATATCGATAACTTGGTGTGATTCGTCGGTCATTTTGTACCGGGCTTCCGGAATAGGTATATTAATGACTATGAGCAATGGCACACCCATACTGGTGATTTCTAAACATCGTTCTTTTCACTCCGTCGTCCGACTTCCATGACAATGATGAGAATTCGAGTAGTTTCGATATTCTGATGTCCGTGATAACAAATTTGGTCGAGAAATTTCACCTCTTATCCGGTCGAATGTTTCACCCACATTAATTTCTTCAATGATGCCGTTTTATTTTTTTGCAATTGCGGTCAACCGATGATACCATAAAATGATAAACTATGTGGTCATTTCAATTTCAGCGAATCAACGCAACGCTCATTGGTCAGATGAACGCAGTAAAAAAATATTCATATTCCGAGTAGAAACAGTTTCAAGTCAGTCAAATTCGGGGTGGACAAGTTGAACTTCCTGGATAGTCCGATACGCTCGCAAGTTCTCGGTTGAATCTTAGCATCGTTGTTGGAAGCGAGGCGTGATTCGTAAGTAAAGATATAATGAGTAAGAAAACGCTAGAATAGATTCAATTGTAAGCTTCGCAATTTCGGGTATCATCGCAGCATATATTTTTAATTACATACATTGGATTAAAATTCTCATGAATTTTTCGTCTTTTCGCGTCTGCGATTGATTGGTCGACCTACTTGACGATTTGAAGGTAGAAATTAGTCAGATAAACTCTTCATCCGTGTTGTGATTATGAGTGATTCTCGGTACAGTTGCGACTGAGGAACAAATGACAGATGCGGTTTGGTTGAGAGGAATCAGTTTACCAGAACAAAGCTCGAGTATGGACTCGCGGTCAAGGAATTTCTCGATTACCGTTGGATTTTTGATTCTGGGCATTTCGTGTAACCAAGGGAAACTGCTGACGATTAGTCGACTGGATCTGTCCGCAGAATCCGTTGTAGAGACGACTTGCGTCTCCGAAAATGATAGCGCTGCACTCGTTTGGAATACCGAGAAATTGATGAAAGGTATTTTGTAACACGCTGCGGTTTATGAAAACGTGAAGTATGCGATTACTGTATACATATCGACAGCAGGAATTGACGAACACATTAACGAATAATCTACGAATGTTAGTGCCAGATTTTGTCCCACGAAAACCAAAGGCGACAGATGACAACTCGGATTGTGCGATCTGGGAAAACGATCGATGTTTCGTTAACTGGAGGAAAATCGAAAATCATTTGGTGGCTTCTTGGCTCTTTCCAATGGGTCCAGTACTTGATTACAGATGGGAGAGTAAGTCCGACGAACGAATAATTATCAAATAACAGTGCTTTGTGTCTTTGGATGGTTTGTGGATACTCGACGACTGGGATTGTTATAGGTTTCAGAGTTCACCACGGATATCAAATCGGATATTATTCGCGCTACCGATATTTCTCTGTTCGGGATTATAGAGCAGTACTGAATATATGGGGATATGCCCGAAAAAAATCCATTGTAATCACCTTGAAAAGATCACTTAATGAATCTTCCCTAATGGTATGTGCTGGATTAATTGACGTTGATCATCCAGGTTGCAGCCGCGACGGTTCCGTCACCCCATTAGGAGGTAAGGCACGCGAAGTCTCACACGAAAAATCTTGGATCTAAATATCATATTTTCATAGTATTTCAGGAGAATCAGGATGATGACATGTTTGGTATTGGAGAATGGCGTACGTACGGGATAAAATTGGACGCAGAACGAACGAAAATCAGCGTAATTGAAGGCAATGAAATTAAGATATTCGGAGTATTACCCGTTCTCGGCTTTCTAGGAAATTCTGATAAAACATACGCAATGCGTAGCTGGTCGTTGATAAAGTTTCATGATTGTAAGTAGAGTGACAAAAACAAATACGAAACGTACGATATATGGATGAAAAAAATCGACAGCCTTCTTCTTGTAGACAGATATATCCTATTGGAGGAGGACGACGAGCTGTTATCGACGTCCAATTTTCATTTGCCTTCCGAAGATTTCTGCATCGAGTTGTTCGTCGGTCTCTGCTCTGACTGTCGACTGGTCGTTACTTTGCGAAGCAGAAATGAGACGTTTCCAATCGGCTCTATCGATGGAAATAATAATTTCATGTTCGACGGACTGCTGGTTTGGCGGTCAGTAAGACTCGACGCAACGATTCCGAAGCATAGTTCCAAAAAAGTGCGATTGGAACTAAGGACACGACTGAAAAACGTCGATGCCTTGGGTCGATGGGCGGTCGACAGCATACGTTGGTGCGAACCAGCTGGTGAGTTTGGAATCTTGGACAAAATCATACCTATCAATAATTGAGTTTACCGATTACATGTCCAGGGAGTCTGAGAACCTCTACCGTTACGAGCAATGTCACAGCCGGCGAGTATGTCTGTCAAAAAATATCATACGACGAGAGTGTTGTAGCACGTTCATACCAGAACAAGACTTTAGGTGTTCCTTCTGTTAGCGCGCGCGGTAAGTTTGTAGTTTATTACTTAATCATTATCAGCTGCCTTGATTCAACCAAGTTCTCACATAGTCCGTTCGAGGAAGAATCGATTTTCTAACCGCTGTCGAAAAGACATTTTCGTATTATTCCGAAATCCGTTAGATATTACATAAAGTATTGTTTAAAATCTTTGAGGCTTGCAAAAATTCATGAAAAGACAAAACTCCCGACAAGACGTCTTAACATGTGCTGGAATTCAATAGTCATTAGTTATCTGATTCTTGACGAGGAGACGGGCTAACATAAATCAATTTGATAGGTGATGAGATATCTTCATTAAAAATCCACGCGAACCTTTTCAGAGATTCGCGATTACTCACGTGGGCTAAATAACATTTCCGGATCATTATGTCCAAACTCCGGATCGGCATGCTTGATATGCAACCCGACTGGTTGCACATGCGACCGTGGATTCGAGGGATCGAAATGCGACGAAGGTGAGATATGCATATCCGATTAGACGAAATAATCTAATATATCAACATCGTATGCTCTCAGAGTGCGGACACGGATACTACGGGTACGGTTGCGGAGAGGAGTGTCATCGATGTGCGAACAGGTCCTGCGACAGAGTTACGGGATACTGCGCTGCCGACTGCTCGAATGAAAAGCTGCTGCCACCACTTTGCAGACCAGGTATTTTCCATCGATTTTTGTCACGAATAATTCCCTGTGTTTTGCAACCGACGAACGCAATCGTTGGTCACATTAAAATCCATTGTTGTGCGAACAAGTCTTCTTCATTGGATTTGATCTCAAAAATTACTGACAGCAGAGATTCCGGGAGACAACGGAGGTAACAAGGGACAGAACATGATCTGGTTGACCGTCTTAGCGATTCCATTTGGGATCGTTCTACTCGTCATCGGATATCGGTGAGCTGAAAAATCCGAACAAACGGACTTATTTTGTTGTTCACTTTGGAAATAAATTATGGGAGCGAGTCCAAACCGAAAATTTTCAGTGATTCCCTCGTAATTATATTCTCCGCAGAGTTTGGGTCAAGAATCCGAAATCACCTTCCGAAACGCCCGCGAATGTCCCAGCGGAACCGGTCGACTGTGACGGTTATCTCGTACCGTCGGTGGCGTTGAACAGACGTAACTGGATTTTTCCAGCGATGATGAATTTGGATGATGGGACCTTATACGAGGATATCGGATCCGACGGTCCACCTTACGATCCGCGAAATCATATGGTTGAAATTGCGCGGTTCAAACATTACTTAGAGGACGGCTTCGCCAGCGGACTACTCAAATCACAGTATGAGGTAATTCAGTCTGGCCTTGGACAAGACAGGCTTTGGCGAAGCGACTTTGAAGCGATGACTATTTTCTTCCGTTGCTGCGCAGCATGTTTCAGATGGACCTTCCAAGCCATGTGAGTACGGAAAGCTGTTGCCCAACCTCGCAAAGAATAGATCGAGGAACACGATAGCGTGTGAGTATATTGGAATAGCAACGACAAATAGGGAATTCGACCGTCATTATCCGAAAAGTAGTTCCGCTGTCAAAATTGCTGTTCGGACCGACAGTATCGGTACAAGCGCACCTGTGTCATGAAGAATTGTTATGACCAACTGGTTTTCCGATGGCAATTCGGTTCTGTATCTCATTCGTTCGATTAATGATTATTTTTTTTTTTTTCCATGTCACGAACATTAGATGATAAAACACGTGTCCTTCTCGAGAAGATAGCCGGGGATTCTCACTCCGATTACATCAACGCCAATTACATACGGGTGAGTCTTTCTTCTCCAATATCTCGTAGCTGGTAAAGTGAGTTGAACACGTACTGAGCCGCATTCGCATCACAGGGGTATCGACAAGTGCCGGCATACATCGCTACGCAAGGACCAACTCCCAACACGATCGGCGATTTTTGGCGGATGGTTTGGCAGGAAAAAACAACTCTGATTTGCATGGTGACGAATCTCATGAAAGATGGAGAGGTAAGTGAATGAAAATACTGTGACTCAGCTCTATCGCGTGAGCATCCAGCCAGAGATGGGCAAAGACCTCCGGAAGCTCAAGCTAAGCTGCAAAATAAACGTTGATCGTCAAAACTAAGATCTAAACTGTTTTTGAACTCGAAAAAATCTATTCATCAAAAATATATCAGGGTTTAATCAAAAATTTGTTCGTTTCGGAAACTGGTAAAGAGTTGAATAAACTGTTCTGTAATGGTACACCAGCGTTCCGAAACTGATAGGTGAAAAATATTCCCAAAATAATATTTTTGCACGTGAAACTTGCATCTTTGAAATCGATTTTGCAGCTTGGAATCGATTTTGACTTTGACTAGAATAGAGACCTAGAAAATCTAGTACTTGCAGATACGACATTTGCCTCAAACTGGAACTCCAATTTTTTTGTGGACTGAAAAAATGCAATCGTTCGCGGCAAAGCAATATTCAACGAGGATAATCCCCTAATCCCAAATGTTTGTCAACTCACTGATATCATTCTAGCGTTGAGCAGGAAGTTGACGTGATGAATCGCGATTGATGGTCTTTCTAAAAACTTGATTTCACTCCATCGATAGGATCCCCAGTGGCAATTACGAATCCCGAAGTAGATTCCTTGTATTGGGGTCTTTTGAAAAATATCCTAATGCCATCGTTGATTATGGGACGTTAGTGTACAATCACTTTCGGACTCAAAGTCGAACGCTTCTGAGGTTTTCAAGGGAGAAACGCACTGTACTTTAAAAATGATAGAAGTTCACCTTGAAATGACAGTTAAATCGGTAATTGGGAAGAAATCTGATCATACCACTTTATGTCGCTTCCAGAATTGCAGAATTATTGATTTGAACCTTCTTCCATTTTTTATGGTATCGCGGAGATATTTCAGACGAAAAAGTAGACTTTCTTTCATACGAGTAATTAATCGTGTGAGAAACCCTCATTTTGCCATCGATTACTCGACAATATTTGCAACTCCACAGGTACTTTGTGAGCAATACTGGCCAGAACTTCAAAAAAGTTCAAAGTACGAATTCATCGTCGTCCTGAATGCGGGGGAGGTGGAGTTTGATAATTGCGTTCTGAGGACCTTCCACCTACAGTGTGGCGATGAAACGCGTGAGGTACGTCTTGCGAAATCTGAGCTCATGATGAAAAAACTCGAAAAAAGAACGGACGATCGGCAGTTTCCGTTTGTAGGTGACACACCTCCATTACACGGGTTCATGGCCGAGCAGGGGTTCGCTGACTTATTCTTCTTCTCTGGTGACGTACCTCAAGAAGCTGCTGGCCATTCCTTCGGGAGATGGCCTCGTAGTTGTTCACGGCAGTCTGGGCGTCGGTCGAACTGGAGTCATCATTTTATGCGACATATGCTTACGGCGAGCTCTTCATGACAAGGTAATCCGATAGTTATGTCACAAAACACCTTAGCTTTGATCATTTTGATGGCGGGTTTACCGTATCGTAAGAGTTGCGTCTTTCCGTGGAAGTCGAAGAACGCTTAGGAAGGAAGTCAAATGACGTCCGATTTACGTATAAATGTTTCTTCGAGTATCCGATGTGGTACTTTAAAAGACAGGCCATAAGTAACTAGTGCGCGAATTGATATTGAAAATATTCCAGCGTCCAGCCTTATCTCTCACTTAACTACCGACGTACCGTACATGCGGACAGTGTCCATCTTTTTTGAGTACTGTTAGGTACAACAAACAGTTGCTGAGCGTGAAGTTCACGATATTTTATCGTCGAAACGTTCTTTTGAAATAGGCTACAGAATAAATTTCGATTTTTTCAGATATGCAACGTCCCAGCGACGACGATCAGGATGCGTGAAGATCGGGGCAATATGGTGGAAAATGAGCATTACTATCTACTGGCTCATGCCCTCATTTCGGGATGTCTGCTCTCCGAAGAAACCCAAGTTGCGGACTATACTGAAATTCTATACTGAACTCATCGACACCTTATGCGGTTGGCTGCAAGTTGTATAAATCAAACGTTTCCGCAAGTTATTGCACCGGAGATCTATAACTCACTGGAGTAGATCAAGCTTCACGATACAATTGGACCACAAAAAAGACAATGACATACACAAAACGTATTTGTAAGATAATTGATAAATTCTGATGAGTCAAAATAAATGATAACACGCATTTCCATAATCAAAGTTCAATGCGGGAGTCTCGCAATCGGCTGATGTGGATGTCAAAGCGACGAGTCTTGATCGAATAAGAATCGATCAAAATTCACAAAACTCGTGAATCCTATTACGTGAAAAAAATGAGATACTCGATTAAAATTTTGTTTGTGTTTATCCAGTATCTCACTGTAGCATATTTGCATATCTTCACAACCAACGGAGCCAGATTTATACATATTTGACTCATCTCAGAAGATATTGACCATCACAACTGATTACTGATCCGGAGGAATTTGTCTCGACATCGGCTAGGACTTTTATCTCATCATGAGAACGTTTCTGCCTGAAAGATTGGCATCAGCATATGCACGAGGGTAAATTTCGATATTTTTTTAGAGGAAAGCACAATTTCGCACGCTTTCGCACCCCAGGGGGCGGGGGGGTAGCGACGCCAAGTGTTCAGGGATTCGAAAAGATCCTTGTTATGCATCCCGAAATGAACCATTTTCACCAAACTTTGTTCGCCCTCTGTTTTTGCAGAGTAGACTCACCTACTGACTGGACTAATATTAACCAGTCGTTAAACCTATACGAAAGATATATAATTTCTAGAAACAAAGAAGAAAAGTATCAAAAATCTAAGAATGTACCTTGATTTTTTCGCCGGTATGAAGTTGTACTATCCAAACTAGCGAAAGTTTCGATCACGGAATAATAATATTGTGGAAACGAAAAATAAATTTGAAACATTGACGAACGTTTATTTTCACTCATTAGAATTCATAAACTCTTACCCTTTACGTATTGTTACTTTTTTATATCGTTATATTAACTCTGGAACTGCCAGGACTCCCGTTACGGGATGGCTCTCACGCGTGCCTCAGGGGTCAACTCTAATGAATTTTTGGAATTCAAAGAGAAGAAGAAGAAGCTGTGTGAGGCAACATCCCTTGTTTCGTTTTGTAATAACATCACGATTTTTTTTTTCCGGTCTGATTTTTTCTTCCACAATTAATTGTATTTAAAACGAATGTTGAAAACACGTATATAATATATAACAATCGGGGATTCTGTTTTCTATACTTAATAATTGAACGTATTCAACCGCAAACACGATTCTGTATAATCATATGTACTGATTTTTGTGTTACTCATAAACGTACTGATAACATAGATATATTGAACTATATCTATGGCCTTAGTTTTTTCTCAGAATCTGTACTCAAAATTTACACTTTTTTTTTGTGATTCTTCCACGGTATTCTTATTTATTTGGATCTCGGGAATTCAAATCTGCAAATTTAATTATTTCATCTATAAAATTGAATAGGTTGTCGCTAATTTATCGCTCTAAAATAATGAAAGAACAGAAGGCGAAAATACTTGACTGATTAACAGAGTCTCATATTCTCATACTTATTGATAATATTCTCGATCTCGGAATAGTTTTATGCGTGTTTGAATTGCAGCGGTGACATCAGCTGCGACAGCGCTGGCAGCGCGCAGATCCTGAAGGAGAAAGAGACCGCGATAAAGGGCGAGAGCGTCAGTTTGCGGCGTTGCGGCTGCAGGGTAAGATCAGTTCGTAATTGCTATTGCGCTACGGTTTTTTTCTTCATTCAAGTTTGTCTGATCGCATTTTAACCGAATAAGAAATGAAATCTTTACGAGCGTTAAGTTTAGTTTCCAGTTTTATTTAAATAATAGCTCGGGAAGAAGATATCGAATTGGTATAACTAGATAATCAGCAGCTAAAGGAAAACCTCTTATATCTTTGGAAATATCGTGAATTCCGTGGATCAGACATTTTTTCATAAGCACCGACAAGCCGTGTTCTTACCTTTTTTTTTTAATGGTTCCGATCGGTCTTCTACTCGTAGAATTTTGGGCGAAGCTGATGTCGCTTCAACGCAGAATTTTTATAGAGTTCGAATAATTATTGGAATCGTTGGTAGGGAAAAATGAGATTTCTTCGCCAGGACTACAACGATTGATCGTTCACATATGCATTCCTTATGTTTCCAATTGAAAAAGTAGGTGTTCAATTTTGGGCTAGAAAAATATCTTTCGTGCAACTTCACCTATTTAATTATACATTTATGAATTTCTATTTTTGCGTACTTTTTCAACAATATTCCGATTGATTTTGGAATAGTTTCCAGCGTATTTAGACACCAAAAATTCGCTGATCTCATTAAACTGAGGGTGTTATCGTCAGGATTTTGGTCTGACAATAAGAATATTCATCGTGGTTATTTTATGAACGAATTTATTGACACATTTTAGTTTCAGTTCTACAATTTCACTTCATTACTTACATAATATTTTTGTTTTTCAGATTCCTAATTGACGGACATGGAAGTCGCCTAGTTCTTGGCAGTATTCGTTCAATTCTAATCTACAAGTATGAAATAGTTATACATAGGGTTTCGTTCATACGTGATAAAATAAGTATCAGTCAATATAACATACCCTTGCTCAAAATATATTTTCGTATATTCGATATAATATGTTTTACACATATTAGTAATAGTCCGGAAGATATCGTAGCTCTAAATAATTATTTAGAATTTAGATCGAGATGTTACGCTTATTTCATTGATAGAGACTTCCAACGTGATTCTTAATTTATGATTAGTTTTCCATTTGAAAATTTGTTTCTGTTTTTTCTATCGTTTGATATTTTGAGCCAATACTACATACACTACATACAAACTACATTCATACTACATATGTACTGTTATCTACTTTTAGTGCGTTATAATGATGATTGTAATAATGATTACAATTATTTTCCTTTTATTTGCTCCATTTTAATATTTTTTCTTTTGTATTATACTGTAATTAATAGCCCTTAGGGAGCTTAGGCTCTAGGGTCAATGAAATATAATTATCTATCTATCTATAGTTCATCATTTTATGTATATCATTGTTAATGTTTTCTTCAAATGTCTTGGGTATTTGCAGATATCCTTGGCTCGGAGATGGCTGCCACGATGCAACTTCCTGCAGCTGCTTCCGTTCCTGCCCTCTGGGCACCGGGGGAACCCGGACTCTCCCTATCCCCCTGGGGGAGTCCACCGGGTCAACGCCGAGGGTTTCCCCTGGGATAGCGCGGCCTCCCACCGCCCCCGGATTCCCAGGGGATGTAGTCCCTGGGGGCGTAGGTCTCTATAGCTGAGACTTGCGTTTCCAGGGCCTACACTCTTCGGGGACCAAAGTCCCTGGGGACTTGTCTCCGGGGATACGGCAGTCCCAGCCGTATCTCCAGAGGCAATTACCCAAGGATTGGTCTCCGAAGAAATCCGGGAAAAGAAGGCCTCAAGCGGACGGTCGTCTTCGTGATTTCTCTAGAGAAACAAAAAACAGAGTGTCCGCTTGAGGCCTCCTTTTCCCGGATTTCTTCGGAGACCAGTCCCTGGGTAATTGCCTCTGGAGATACGGCTGGGACTGCCGTATCCCCGGAGACACGTCCCTAGGGACTTTGGTCCCCGAAGAGTGTAGGCCCTGGAAACGCAAGTCTCAGCTATGGAGACTTACGCCCCCAGGAACTACATCCCCTGGGACTCCGGGGGCGGTGGGAGGCCGCGCTATCCCAGGGGAAACCCCCGGCGTTGACCCGGCGGACTCCCCCAGGGGGATAGGGAGAGTCCGGGTTCCCCCGGTGCCCAGAGGGCAGGAACAATGATGTGGTGATGGCGATGGTGATGGTAATGTGTTCTGTAATGCGAACAGACGGTTAGTGAAATAATCAATGTGAAGTAATGAATGTGTGACTTATATCATGATATCTTGTATAACTCATTGTACGACTCAATGTACGACTCATTGTATGATTCATTGTATGACGATTAAATTATAATAAATCTGTAATAATATATCTCTGACGTGTATCATTGGTGTGTTGGATAAATAATATTATGGGGATGCGACAAACTTATACTGAGTAATGTGACTTTGTTGAAATGATGTTGAAGATTTTTCTTAAGGAGATGCAATTCATTTTTTTGGGACTCCTAATGAAGGATTTCATTAGGCGCTTTTGAAGGACATAAATTAATAAAGTCATACCTCTGCAAAAGAAGAAGTTGTACGTCTCATGTGTTGCAGACCCATTTCGACCGGGTCAGGATAAAAAAGACGATGTTCCGAGGGGGATATCACGCAATGCTCATTCACTAGAAAAGAACAAAGTAGATTACAATTTGACAATCGATAATATTCATATCATGTTCGTATTCATGCATCAGATTAATAAATCTTTTTATAATCTACTAGCAAAAGAAATTAAGTGAATTATTGTAAAATCATTCCTAGAAATCCGGAGAAATTTTTCAGATGCTGGTTGAGTGGAATTTCATTAGGTTCTATGGTACGGCTAATGATCGAAGACATGATCGAATCACAATAGGAAACAGTCGCTCAAACGATTTGACAGATATTCAATATGTGTCCCCAGAATTTACAAAAATTGAAGTTATAAAGTTAACTTCATTTTTCTTCGGGCTCAATGAGGTAATCTCATGTTATTTGAGTCCAGAAATCACAGTTCATGTGATCATATATTATCATCGTGTATCATTATGTTAATTATTGGATTATATCATGGGGGTGCTTGAAGCTAATTTCAAGGGGCGACGTTGGGTAATTGGATTTCAAGATGTGAACATTAATAATAGTTATATCTAGTTTGTATCCATAAATTAGATCAACGAATTTGTGAGGAATTTCGGAGAACAGAAAAAGTTGAGTAAATCATTCAAAAATCATATGTTAGAATTCTGAGGATTTGTTCAGAACCTGGTTGAATATATTCATAAGAAGTTTCTTTTAGTAATACTAGTTGAGAACGTGATCAAAATACATTGAGAAACAACGCTCAAACTATTCAAGGGGTACTTATATAATTTTTGTAGAGGTTTCTCAAAAATGCAACCTACATAATTCAAAGCTTTTAACGTTCTCAAGAAATACACCCTGATATACTCATATACTTATAGATCTAATGAAGCACATACTCCCAGAATTTTTTACTTTTTTTTTACGTCAATTTTGGCGAAATTACTCCCGATATATGAGGAATTGCAAATAAATATAAGGACAATGAACCGCTGACCCACATTTCGATACCCCCTTTTTGACCCTTCTACTACGGAATTTGCTCCCCTTTTCTCGGAAATCGTAGTAGAAGGGGTGAGCGTAGTAGAGCCGACAGGCTGCCGCCGCCTATTCATCAATGCATTTAAAGTGGGTGTACGAATGAAATAAATAAAGCAAAAATACCACTCCTGCGCGAAATGAGTAAATTTCAAACGCTCGTAACTTCCTGAAAAATGCACTCAGCTAAACAAAACTAGAACCAAATTCAAGCTTGAACCTTCTACTTTCAGTTGCGTCAAATCAAAAAAATCCTCATACCTTTCTCTCTCCAGGGCAAGGCTTCAAAACGATCGACCCGCGAATTCACTTTTTGAGAAAACCTTCGAACTAACGCATCAAGATTCGACTCCTAATTATCAGATTTTTATTAGCTTCAAAATGCTGTCATTTCTTCTGATACCCTTTTTATTTGTACGCGGAGCCAGGCCGGTTTCATCCACTCACAATGTTATGTAATAATTCACTGGCCAAGCAATATTGAAATTAAACGAATTTACGCATAACCTCTCTTCCGAACTGTCAAAACATTTCTAAACCGCCCAACTGACAGATTCACGAGAATGTCAACGCGCCGATTTCACGTCATCGTAACATTTGTCAAGAAAGGGATTCAAAACTTACATTGTGATTCCTCCCTGCGAATCATTGCGTCGTTTTTCACTGCTGCAAAATCCAATGGGGGTACACCGTCTAATTTCCGCCCACACTTCTTTCTTGGCTATTTTATCCGTCAACTTTTGCTATCGATAGCTCCATGAGCTAAGAAAAACACGAGGCGACTATTAACTGAATCGATTTCAGACGAGACGCAATACTTCAATATCGCTCTCTCTCTCTCGCTCACCCTTCGCTCTATCTCTGTCGCCGCTCCGAGGATGTTGTGCCACTGCAGATGTCGTTACTGCCGATGTCGCAGCTCCAGTTGCAATGATTATACTATCGTTGCCTCGAATAAATGAATCTAACATGCTCTGTTAATCGAAATGAGCCACGATGTTTTAATTATCAATCAAATCATCAAAACCCGAATAATTCGTATTGAATTTAATCTACGATGAATCATTTATAATCCAATGACTCGAGCGAAAACAGAAAAAAAATGTAAAAAAAAGAATATGCCGATCAGTTTTCAGATCTCTGTGCCATATCGTGAGCAAACAGACCATTTTACGAAAACTGATCGGGTGAAGCCTTTTACCTTTTCAGAATATGAATAATATCGTGTACTAAGAAAACTGCATTATTTTGAAGGCCGCCGTTGAAGTTTCCACACATGATTAAATCTAACGTTATCAGAATCTTCTGGGCAACGTTCTTTCTTTACCTACCAGCCTGCGTTACATTATATGAAATGTTCGTAAATGAATTATTTATGAACACAATGAACCGTGTCATGCATCGGATTGTGTCATACGTACCAGTTGCACATGGTTGTGAACACTTGTTAATCAAGCTGTGAGCTGCGGAGTACCAGGCATGTCACAGATCCATTCTAATCTACGTCCAGAGTCATCGTGTAGATCCTTGAGATTTTTTCAAATTTTCCTTCTAATCTATTTCTACGAATTCCACTTACTCAAAAATAATGAATAACCACATAGTCGTACGGTTTATTCACTGAACTTTCTCCATGTTTCATTCGTTATGTTTGAGTACTCGTTTTTTTATTGTTCCCTCGTTGATATTTACAATGATTTTTTATTGATTTAAATTATGATTCTATTATTCTTTTGTATCATACGAGAGTTTAAGGATACAAGTATGTGTAGCTTTAATGCACGTGTTACGTCCGTGTCACATGATGTTACTTATAATGTTAGTTTTTTGGTTTTTTTGTTTTATTTATTCAATTTATAAACAGTTGCGTAGCTCTAGGAGTTTTACGAAAAATCGAAGTAGCTGCATACTTCGTTGAGATATATTTCGATTTTCAAATTCATATACAACTCATGGAGATTGTGGACAGAAATAATTTAGTACAGCAATTTTTAAGCCGGGTGATCACAAAGAATGGAATACACTGCTGGAAAAAAGTTTTTTTGCACTCTCAAAGAAATGCTGAAAAGATTGATAGAAAGAAACGAACGATCTCACCGGGATCGACATCTTCTCTTCAAATCTGAGATGCTTCAAATTTACATTGTGTTTTACAAATTTATTGTGAAATTAAAAACTGTTCAAATTTCATGAAAAGATGTGAGATTGTCGAATTCATAATATATATATATATATTCATCAGAAGTATTCGTGTTCGTTACGCAAAACTACGTAGATAAAGCGTACCTGCAATCAATTTTGAAAATACTTCGATTTTAGGCTTGAAAAACACCAAGCCTATAGTCTTAGTTTTTTCTCAGAATCTAATAGGAAAATATTCATTTTTTTTAACGACTTTTCTATGATATTCTGATGCAGATTGATCTCAGAAATCCGAATGCGCGAGCCAAATTGAGTTGTCGATGAAATTGATCGAGCTATCGCCGATTTATCGATCTAAGAAGTGGAAAATCAAGGATATCTCGATGAAATTTGATTCTGGATCGAATTGATCGGTGAATTCGTGTTCGTTACGCAAAACTACGTGGAGAATGCGTTCTGCAATCAATTTCGCAAAAACTTCGATTTTTGGCTCGAAAGAAGAAAAAGCCTACAGCTTTAGTTCTTTCAAAATCCGAGAGGAGAATCTACAATTTTTTTTCACCACTTTTTCATGATATTCTCATGCAATTTGATCTCAGGAATCCGAATCCGCACGGCGAATTGAGTTACGGATAAAATTGATGGAGTTATCGCCAATTCATCGATCTAAAAAGTGAAAACTCCAGAATATCTCAATGGAATTTGATTCTAAGTCAATCCGATAGGCGTTTTTTTCTTTTTTACGCGACCTACGTAGGAAGAGCGTCCTGCAATCAATTTCGCAAATACTTCGATTTTCGGCTCGAAAAAACACCAAGCCTGTAGTTTTAGTTTTCTCTCAAAATGTGGGAGGAGAATCTAGTTTTCTGCAACAACTTCTCTATGTTATTCCAATGCATTTTGATCTCAGAAATCTGGATCCGCACGCCAAATTGAGTTACCGATGAAATTGATGAAGATATCGCCAATTTATCGATCTGAAAAGTGAAAAATCAAGGATATCTCGATGAGATTTGATTCTGGATTAATTTAATCGGCGTATTCGTGTTTGTTGCGCAAAAATACGTGGAAAGAGCGACCTGCAATCAATTTCGCAAATACTTCGATTTTTGGCTCGGCAGAAGAAAAAGCCTCCAGCTTTAGTTCTTTTAAAATCCGAGAGGAGAATCTACATTTTTTTCATCGACTTTTCTATGATATTCTTATGTGTTTCGATCTCAGGAATATGAATCTGCGAGCCAAATTAATTTGTCCATGAAACTGACGAAGTTATCGCCAGTTTACCGCTCCAAAAAGTTGAAAAACAAGGATATCTCGATGGGATTTGAATCTAGAATTATTTGATCGACGTATTCGTGTTCCTCGCGCTAAACTACGTAGGAAAAGCATCTCGAAATAATTTCTGCAAATACTTCATATTTTGCCACGGAAAAACACCAAGTCTATAGTCTTTGCGTATAGATATATTGACTGATAATATCAATAATTTCAGGCTTCGGGTTTTCGCGGTTCACGAATTATAAACAATCTGGTACGTTCATTGTTATCGATCGGTATACAATTTTTCTATAGTTATCAATCATACACAATGTTTATATACAATATTTATATACATATATAACTGATAACTCTAATGACCAACGAATCGAACAAGGTTGGACCCTACGTAACCTTCTTCGTTGTTTAATTTGAATTACAAATAAAATATAGTGTAATGCGCAAATTTGGCTGACGATATTTATAAGATAGAAGAACTATAAGAGATGCGTGATAATTAATTTCACAATTAACGAGAAATAGTATCGAACATTAAATGAACGTACAAAGTTTCTTTCATTTGTTTTCCTTCTTTCAATTATTATTATTACGCGGATCGATGAAATGATAATAATAATTTTCATTAATTGAAATCGATGCATTTCTTTTTTCGGCACATTATTATATTATATATGAAATCGCACCTCCTACATAGACATTATTATAATATTTACATTATTTACAATAATCCTGTTGAAAAATTTGTCGTACATGCATCGATCTGTTTCATATAGATATATAAATTTCAATTGATAAATTATTCGAACAGACATACGTATATATATAATAAATATTTGACAATAAAAATTCTTTTAACAATTATAATAATGAATTCAATTAATTATTTTAATAATTAAATAATTAGTTTTTCATGAATATACAAAATATTCTACGGAGGCAGTTAAAAATAGGATAGACGGTAAATCGATCATTTCAATTTATATAGATATATCATGCACAATGATATTTTTATAATAAATATTCGATCACAAACAATCTGGACAAATATATTGAGCATTAGTGGTAATTAATCGTCGCAAAAATCTTAGACACGTTAAGTTTATATTTTTTTTCTTCATTTATTCATTAATTTTATATTCTGAATCCACTTTTTGAAAATGCATTATATATATACCTATTGTATTAATCATTTCTCATATATTGTATATTTCATTTACCGTATTATTCTAAACAATTGACTATTTATTCATTCTTTCTTTCACTTTACTTTAATTTACTTTTCATTTAATATACTCGGCTATAATTATTTATCGATAACTTTTGTGACGCGACTACTTTTACACCTATAACATGTATTCATCAAATCCTTCGATTACATTATTATTATTTTTATCATTATTATCACTATTATTATTATTATTATCATTATCATTACTATTATTATTATTATTTTTATCGTTGTTCTAGTTATTGTTATTATTATTCTCTTAGAATTATTTTCTACATGTAGTTATTAAAATCGCGGAACTTCCTCGTTTGTTTCGATGAGGGTAGTATCAAGATTTGCGGCAGCGAATCGCCGCCAACTACCGTAGGCAGGCGAGCGCCAGCCAGCAATCTTTTCTCGAGCCAACTCGTTATACTTGGAACGGGGGTATTTTTTCTCGCAAACGGCAGGAAATTTCGCGAAAAAGTTCAGACAAAAATTATTTGTTATCACCGTACGAGAATCCACAAATACCCGGAATAAAATCGGTCTAGCGGTTCCGGAGTTATTGAGGTTCAAAGTTGATGAAAATCACAATCTTCTTCTTCTTCTTCGCAGACCATTTTTTTAGAACATTTTTCTGTTTACGGTATCTTCAAAACTCATGTACAAAAGAGGCTGAAATTCACAGGGTATCTCCGTATTATCGGTCCCCGTTCGCCTTTCAAATTTTAATAAAATCGGTTGTTGCATTCAAAAGTTATAAACAATACTTTTTAAAAAAATTTTATATACGGTATTTCAAACCTACAGATGCATGTCCATGTGCGTGTGTGTGTATATATATATATGCACGTATGAGATGCGTTTGCCTTCCTAATTTTGATGATAATGAAACCGGTTGTTGCATTCGAAAGTTATGAACAATTTATTATATTTTTTCGGTTCAGGGTATCTCAAAAACTGATGTACAAATACAAATAAGGTTGAGAATGACAAGGTATCTCCGTGTTATTACTATATTCGCCTCGACCTTCGTTCGCTTATCAATTTTCAATTTCGCGTATAGCATTCAAAAGTCATAACCAATTTATTTATTTTTTTTTCGGATTACGGTATCACAGTAATAATGTATGAGTTGTCACAATGATAAAAATGAATAATGAGAAAAATGAATCAAACCGACTGATTCTGAGTGAATCCAACCCTGACTGTACCATAACCATAGCCATTTGTTGTTAAATGTTTAAACATAGCGACTCATGTCTTGAATAGGCAAGAGTGTGTGCTGAAGTACTGCGATCCCTTATTCTCTACCGTATCTGAGATAATCAAAAGGTAGCATGTTGCACCTCTGAAATTGATACGAACTTTTGTGTGCCTATTGCGTACCGCTGAGAATTCATCGTGTCATAAGAAATGATCCTACGTAATCCACTATAAGAAATTTTAATATATATTTTTATTTCAAATCATTTACCATTATTATTGTTGCTTTTTTTTTAATATAATCTTTTCCATACAAAATATATAACTAGTTGTGAAGTTTTCGATTTGTAAAATAAAGAAATTTGATATTTAATTCCTAGCTAATGACGTCACATAATACACACTAACATTCACACACATCTAATAAAATCGGTTACCAGTCTTTAATGTCCATGAAATTTAAAAAGGGGCCGTTATTTCGTTATTTGTATTAAAAATATATATATGCCTTCGTTCGAGTCAATGATAAAATATATGTATATAGACAAGTAAAATTAGTCTAAGTCAAAAATTAAAAAGAAATCAAAAACGTTTCGGACATATAATGAATAAATAATGTATATAGGTAAAATTGTATAAATAAAATCGGTGATTAACGACACATGGACATTTAGAATAAATTAAACACGACGATTACAGATAATATATATAAATAAATAAAAAGATCGGGAGTATATTAAAAAGACGTCAGTTGTATAATAAAATGAGAGAGAGAGGGTTGTAGTTGCGCGACTTATCTTTTTTTTTTAGCGACGTAAAAATGCTGGCTACTTCTCTGTGGGTGCTGTTCTCGGATGATTTCTTATGCTGCAGTTGCTAATAATCCTTTACTTTTTTGATTAGATTTTCGTTTGGGAGGCTCCATATGTCAATTTGTGTTATCAATCCCAATTTTCAGATATATGTCCTTATTCTGGCACGTCCAATTCCCACGACGTCCCACAGAAAAGAAAACGATTTCGCTTTTCGAATCCAGGATTAGCGGAGATAATCCTTTCTTATTTCTATTCTTTTTCTTTTTCTCTTCTCTCTCTCTTTCTCCTTCTCTCTCTCTCTTTCTGTTTCTACATAAATATCGTTACACCACGTGTCATATCACTATATCGTCCGACGTTTGCACGTACAAAAAGGAGTGAAATCCCCCACGAAAACATTATAAATGTGTAAAAAAAACCGCCAAGTACGAAATTGTTTTCTCTGACAGAAATCGGGCTCGCATTAAGGAAGTGTCAACGGTAATTTAGTGGATAGTGAATCACACAAGTTCAAACTGATTCTGCAAAAAATGAGATCAACTATCCCATGACAAAACCGAAAACATAGCGCTAATCTCCGTTGTGAAATCAACAATTTGCGCCAAGTATTCGCAACTCATTTGAGGGTATCGATTGTGTAGTCGGTTTCCGATCCCTGTTCCTTCATCATTCATGTCACAGGTCAATCGACAATGGTATTTTCGCCGTCGGAGTGCAGCCCGAAGATTGCCCGAACCTGCCCTGGTTGATGGTTCTTATACTTGGCGGGCACTCTGCTCATACTCTGCGATCATAACCTACCGGGTGTTCAAATGGCAAACGATACTTTTCTATTTACATCCAATGAAAATCGTCGCGAAAACGCAACAATTTGTTATGGATTCAACAAATTTTATACGCTTCTGACAAACCTTATTCAAAAAAAGTGAAAAGAACGATAGTACGTACGTTGATCGATGCGATAAGTTGTCACCATCCTTATTATTCCGATCATTCCAATTGCGATTTTCATGACCAAATGTAGAGGAATTTCTTGGAACCAGCATAACTATCTTTAGGCATGTCTGTCAAATTGAATTATTTTTAGCAGCAATGAAACAATGTAAACCTTCAGATGTTTCAAACGAGAGTTTTTTTCGCGCAAATTATAATTATCAATTTGCAGAGCATGACTACCCATGCTCATCGTACTCTGCCGTTTTCCCCCACTCACTGATTTTGAAAAAACTCGAATTAAAAACGGACGATTGGCAGTTTCCCGTTGTAGGTGACACACCTCCATTACACGGGTTCATGGCCGAGCAGGGGTTCGCTGACTTATTCTTCTTCTCTGGTGACGTACCTCAAGAAGCTGCTGGCCATTCCTTCGGGAGATAGCCTCGTAGTTGTCCACGGCAGTCTGGGCGTCGGTCGAACTGGAGTCATCATTCTATGTGACATATGCTTACGGCGAGCTCTTCATGACAAGGTAATCCGATAGTTATGTCACGAAACACCTTAGCTTTGGTCATTTTGATGGCGGGTTTACCGTATCGTAAGAGTTGCGTCTTTTCGTGGAAGTCGAAGAACGCTTAGGAAAAAAGTCGAATGACGTCCGATTTACGTATAAATGTTTCTTCGAGTATCTGATGTAGTACTTCAAGAGACAGGCCATGAATAACTAGTGCGCGAATTGATATTGAAAATACTCCAGCGTCCAGCCTCATCTCTCACACAACTACGGACGTACCGTACATGCGGACAGTGTCCATCTTTTTTGAGTACTGTTAGGTACAACAAACAGTTGCTAAGCATGAAATTCACGATATTTCATGATCGAGACGTTCTATCGAAATAGGCTAGAGAATAAATTTCGATTTTTTCAGATATGCAACGTCCCAGCGACGACGATCAGGATGCGTGAAGATCGGGGCAATATGGTGGAAAATGAGCATTACTATCTACTCGCTCATGTCCTCATTTCGGGATGTCTGCTCTCCGAAGAAACCCAAGATGCGGAATATATTGAAGTTCTGTACTGAACTTATCGACACTTGATACTTGAGACTTAGAACTCACCAGAGTAGATCAAGCTTCACGATATAACTGGAATACGAAAAAGACAATGATATATATAAAACGTATTTGTGAGATGAGTGACAAATGTTCGTGAGCCGAAATGAATTATAACACATATTTTTATATTTAGGGTTAATTGTGGGAGTTTCAGCCGATGTAGATTTCTAACCGACAAGTATTTTTCGAATCAGGAGTCATCGAAGTTCACTAGATTTGCAAGTGTCGGCAAGTGAAAAAAATTAGATATTCGATTAAATTACTCGTTTGTGCTCATGACGTATTTCGCTGTAGCATATTTGCATATTTCCACGACCAACCGAACAGGATTCATGCATGAGTGACTGTTAAAAGATATTGACCATCACTACTGAATACCGATCCAGAAGAATTTGTCTTGACATCGGCTCGGACTTTCGATTCACTTTCATTCCTAACCTAACCGTTGACCAAAATTCAGCGTATTGGGACCTATTTCTAGAAAACTTCTCTTATTTAGTGTTATTTTCTTACCGTATCCCTGCAAACTCATATTGAAAAAATGAATCAACGTGTAAAGCTCAATGAAGAATCTGTACACAGTATGTATCGTAACTTTCACTTATTGTGGGGAGAGGGAAAAGCTTTTCAGGAAAATTCATGTTGAGCCTGAACTTTGGCGATTCGAATACCCTGAATAGATGCGAGGGTGCGTGCATTGCCGTCACTAACGTTATCCGACCACCACCTGATTGTAAATTTCGCTCAAATTACACTCAAGGCCACTAAGATTATATGAAAATTTATCAGCAGGTGAGCAGTAGAACGGTCATTTTGACGTCGATTAAAGATTTGTAAATACAGCCAGTTTTAGGTGAAACTTGGCAAACCGAATCCGCTGGATTTCGGCAAGGCGCGGGCGAGATAGCGGAGTGATATTGCCGGTAAATTCGGTGTGGTCGACAAGTGCGGAAACCACTCATGACGCTGAACCCACAGACTCAATTCTTATCGTTATCGATGCGAAGTTGTCGAAAAGCACTTGTCGACTTTTTTCATATATACTCTCATAAAATTATTTCAAAATCAACAATGTTTTTCTCATATGAATAAATATTAGCGTATATTCGTACATTCTTTCAAGAGATCTCTTCATTATGGTAAAGTTGGTGATTTTTGTGGATCAAAAAAATATCGAATCCGGATTATCTTCACTCTTTGAAGTATAATTATCGCGGTGCGAATTTTCTTCCGAACAAAGTATAATAGTTCTGAAAAATGATTCGAACAATTCCTTCGCAGTTTATATTTTTTCCATCGCCAAATGGTTATCGCGGTGCGTGTTTTCATACAACTGTAAAACGATAAGGGCTTCGTCATACGTGATCGCGTTGATATCCCCCATTCTTTTGTCATAATATTATGTTTATACCGGACGCGTCAAATAACATATTCGACATAGAAACAGCCGAGTAAATAGAAAAAAACCGCAGCGACTCTTGGTCAATGATTCTGATAAAACTTCAATTCCTCCTTACTTTCTTACCAGGGGTATTTCATCATCTCAGGAAGGGTCACCGCGTTACAAACACTTGCGCGACGCGTTCCGAAACTCAATATTTCAGGAAAAATTTTCTGGAAAACATTGTGACAAAGAATCAACGATTCCCAACGTCGTTTTTGATTCGACTATGGGTAACTTTTTTTCAAAGATTTTGCGTGAGTCGAATAACCTCAGTCGTGATCGACTCAACGAAGGGATGACGTTTTTTCAGATAAACTTTTCTCGCTCGATGAAAAACGATCTGTTCGCGAACGCAAAAGAAGGATCTTCTAAAAAGTGCTCTGATGCGTGATTTTTGAATTCGCGGAATTCTCAACGATTTCTCTTTCTTTGATTCGAGACCCGTAGACGATGACGATTCGTAGCTGCTGTGCGGTGAGTGACGAAATTAATGCCGAACGTGGATCTCGTCACCCGGCGCGACGCCGAACACGCATCTTGCGTTTGAAATTCTTTATTCGATGTTTTCCAAGAGAAAGTCGAACGGAGACTGGATGTTTCGAGAGATTCGTAAATGTTAGGCACACGAATGTTGCGCTGATTTTTACGATATCGATAACTTGGTGCGATTCGTCGGTCATTTTGTACCGGGCTTCCGGAATAGGTATATCAATGACTATGAGCAATGGCACACCCATACTGGTGATTTCTAAACATCGTTCTTTTCACTCCGTCGTCCGACTTCCATGACAATGATAAGCATTCGAGTAGTTTCGATATTCTGATGTCCGTAATAACAAATTTGGTCGCGAAATTTCACCTCTTATCCGGTCGAATGTTTCACCCACATTAATTTTGCCAATAATGCCGTTTTATTTTTTGCGATTGCGGTCAACCGATGATACCATAGAATGATAAACTATGTGGTCATTTCGATGTCAGCGAATCAGCGCAACGCTCATTGGTCAGATGAACGCAGTAAAAAAATATTCATATTCCGAGTAGAAACAGTTTCAAGTCAGTCAAATTCGGGGTGGACAAGTTGAACTTCCTGGATAGTCCGATACGCTCGCAAGTTCTCGGTTGAATCTTAGCATCGTTGTTGGGAGCGAGGCGTGATTCGTAAGTAAAGATATAATGAGTAAGAAAACGCTAGAATAGATTTAATTGTAAGCTTCGCAATTTCGGGTATCATCACAGCATATATTTTTAATTACATACATTGGATTAAAATTCTCAGGAATTGTTCGTCTTTTCGCGTCTGCGATTGATTGGTCGATGCACTTGACGATTTGAAGGTAGAAATTTGTTAGATAAACTCTTCATCCGTGTAGTGATTATTGGTGATTTTTGGTACAGTGGCGACTGAGGAACAAACGACAAATGCGTTCGGATTGAGAGGAATTCGACTACCAGAAAAAAGTTCAAGTATGGACTCGCGGTCAAGGAATTTCTCGATTACTGTGGGATTTTTGATTCTGGGCATTTCGTGTAACCAAGGGAAACTGCTGACGATGAGTCGACTGGATCTGTCCGCAGAATCCGTTGTGGAGACGACTTGTGTCTCTGAAAATGATAACGCTGCACTCGTTTGGAATAACGAGGAATTGATCAGAGGTATTTTGTAACACGCTGTGGTTTATGAAAACGGAAAGTATGCGAGTACTGTATACACATAGACAGCAGGAATCAATTAACACATTGACGAATAATCTACGAATGTTAGTGCCAGATTTCGTCCCACGGAAACCAAAGGCGACAAATGACTACCCGAATTGTGCGATCTGGGAAAACGATCGATGTTTCGTCAACTGGAGGAAAATCAAAAATCATTTGGTGAATTCTTATTTCTCTCCAATGGGTCCAGTACTTGATTACAGATGGGAGAGTAAGTCAAACGAACGAATAATTATCAAATAACAGTGATTTGTGTCTTTGAATGGTTTGTGGATACTCGACGACTGGAATTGTTATAGGTTTCGAAGTTTACAGCGGCAATCAATTCGTAAATCATTTGGGCTTCCATTTTTTCTCTATTCGGGATTATAGACCAGAACTGAGTACATCGGATGATTACCAATTAGAAAACATTGCAATCACCTTGAAAAGATCACTTGATGAATCTTTCCTAATGGTATGTGATGGATTAATTGACTTTAACCGTCCAGGTTGCAGCCGCAACGGTTCCGTCACCCCATTAGGAGGTAAGGCACGCAAAGTCTCACACGAAAAATCTTGGATCTAAATATCATATTTTCATAGTATTTCAGAAGAATCAGGATGATGACATGTTTGGTATTACAGAATGGCGTACGTTCGGGATGAAAGCTCACGTAGAACGAACGGAAATCAGCGTAATTGAAGGCAATAAAATTAAGACGGTCGGAGTATTACCCATTCAAGGCTTTATAGGAATGACTGATATAACATACGCAATGCGTAGCTGGTCGTTGATAAAGTTTCATCATTGTAAGTAGAGTGACAAAAACGAATACGAAACGTACGATATATGGATGAAAAAAATCGACAGCCTTCTTCTTGTAGACCGATATATCCTGTCGAAGGAGAACGACGAGCTGTTATCGACGTCCAATTTTCATTTGCCTTCCGAAGATTTCTGCATCGAGTTGTTCGTCGGTCTCTGCTGTGACTGTCGACTGGTCGTTACTTTGCGAAGCAGAAACGAGACGATTTCAATCGGCTCTATCGATGGAAATATCAATTCTACAATCGACGAACTGCTGGTTTGGCGGTCAGTAAGACTTGACGCAACGATTCCGAAGCATAGTTCCGAACAAATACGATTGGAACTAAGGACACGACTGATAAAAGGCAATGCCGTGGGTCGATGGGCGGTCGACAGCATACGTTGGTGCGAACCAGCTGGTGAGTTTGAAATCTTGGACAAAATCATACCTATCAATAATTGAGTTTACCGATTACATGTCCAGGGAGTTTGAGAACCTCTACCGTTACGAGGAATGTCACAGCCGGCAAGTACGTCTGTCAAAAAATATCTTACGACGAGAGTGTTGTGATACGTTCACACCAAAACGAGACTTTGGGTGTTCCTTCCGTTAGCTCACGCGGTAAGTTTGAAATTCATTACTTAATCATTATCTGCTGCCTTGATTCGACCAAGTTCTTACATAGTCCGTTCGAGCAAAAATCGATTTTCTAACCGCTGTCGAAAAGACATCTTCGTATTATTCCGAAATCCGTTAGATATTACATAAAGTATTGTTTAAAATCTTTAAAGCTTGCAAAAATTCATAAAAAGACAAAACTCCCGACAAGACGTCTTAACATGTGCTGGAATTTAACGGTCATTAGTTATCTGATTCTTGACGAGGAGACGTGCTAACATCAATCGATTTGATAAGTGATGAGATATCTTCATTAAAAATCCACGCAAACCTTTTCAGAGATTCGCGATTACTCACGTGGGCTAAATAACATTTCCGGATCAACATGTCCAAACTCCGGATCGGCATGCTTGATATGCAACCCGACTGGTTGCACATGCGACCGTGGATTCGAGGGATCGAAATGCGACAAAGGTGAGATATGCATATCCGATTAGACGAAATAATCGAATATATCAACATCGTATGCTCTCAGAGTGCGGACACGGATACTACGGGTACGGTTGCGGAGAGGAGTGTCATCAATGTGCGGACAGGTCCTGTGACAGAGTTACGGGATACTGCGCTGCCGGCGGACAGAACATGATCTGGTTGACCGTCTTAGCGATTCCATTTGGGATCGTTCTACTCGTCATCGGATATCGGTGAGCTGAAATATCCGAACAAACGGACTTATTTTGTTGTTCACTTTGGAAAGAAATTATGGGAGCGAGTCCGAACCGATAATTTCTAGTGATTCCTTCGTGATTATATCTTCTGCAGAGTTTGGCTCAAGAATCTGAGATCACCTTCCGAAACGCCCGCGAATGTCCCAGCGGAACCGGTCGACTGTGACGGTTATTTCGTACCGTCGGTGGCGTTGAACAGACGTAACTGGATTTTTCCAGCGATGATGAATTTGGATGATGGGAACTTATACGAGGATATCGGATCCGACGGACCACCTTACGATCCGCGAAATCATATGGTTAAAATTGAGCGGTTCAAACATTACTTAGAGGACGGCTTCGCCAGCGGACTACTCAAATCACAGTATGAGGTAATTCAGTCTGGCCTTGGACAAGACAGGCTTTGGCGAAGCGACTTTGAAGCGATGACTATTTTCTTCTGTTGCTGCGCAGCATGTTTCAGATGGACCTTCCAAGCGATGTGAGTACGGAAAGCTGTTGCCCAACCTCGCAAAGAATAGATCGAGGAACACGATAGCGTGTGAGTATATTGGAATAGCAACGACGAATAGGGAATTCGACCGTCATTATCCGAAAAGTAGTTTCGCTGTCAAAATTGCTGTTCGGACCGACAGTATCGGTACAAGCGCACCTGAGTCATGAAGAATTGTTATGACCAACTGATTTTTCAGGTGCAATTCGGTTCTGTATCTCATTCGTTCGATTAATGATTATTTCTTTTTTTTTTCCATGTCACGAACATTAGACGATAAAACACGTGTCCTTCTCGAGAAGATAGCCGGGGATTCTCACTCCGATTACATCAACGCCAATTATATACGGGTGAGTCTTTCTTCTCCAATATCTCGTAGCTGGTAAAGTTAGATGAACACGTACTGAGCCGCATTCGCATCACAGGGGTATCGACAAGTGCCGGCATACATCGCTACGCAAGGACCAACTCCCAACACAATCGGCGATTTTTGGAGGATGGTTTGGCAGGAAAAAACAACTCTGATTTGCATGGTGATAAATCTCATGAAAGATGAAGAGGTAAGTGAATGAAAATACTGTGACTCAGCTCTATCGCGTAAGCATCCAGCCAGAGATGGGCAAAGACCTCCGAAAGCTCAAGCTAAGCTGCAGAATAAACGTTGATCATCAAAACTAAGATCTAAACTGTTTTTGAACTCGGAAAAATCTATTCATCAAAAATATAATAGGGTTAATTCAAAAATTTTTTCGTTCCGCAAACTGGTGAAGAGTTGAATAAACTGTTCTGTAATGATACACCAGCGTTTCGAAACTGATAGGTGAAAAATATTCCCAAAATAATTTTTTTGCACGTGAAACTTGCATCTTTAAAATCGATTTTGCAGCTTGGAATCGATTTTGACTTCGACTAGAATAGAGACCTAGAAAATCTGGTACTTGCAGATACGACATTTGCCTCAATCTGGAACTTCAATTTTTTTGTGGACTGAAAAAACGCAATCGTTCGCGGCAAAGCAATATTCAACGAGGATAATCCCCTAATTCCCATCGTTTGTCAACTTACTGATATCATTCTAGCGTTGAGGAGGAAGTTGACGTGATGAATCGCGATTGATGGTCTTTCTGAAAACTTGATTCCACTTCATCGATAGGACCCCCAGTGGCAATTACGAATCCCGAAGTAGATTCCTTGTATTCGGGTCTTTTGGAAAATATCCCAATGCCGTCGTTGATTATGGGACGTTAGTGTACAATTACTTTCAGACTCAAAGTCGAACGCTTCTGAGGTTTCCAAGGGAGAAACGCACCGTACTTTAAAAATGATGGAAGTTTACCTTGAAATGACAGTCAAATCGGTAATTGGGAAGAAATCTGATCATACCACTTCATGTCGCTTCGAGAATTGCAGAATTATTGTTTCGAACCTTCTCCCATTTTTTATGGTATCGCGGAGATATTTCAGACGAAAAAGTAGACTTTCTTTCATACGAGTAATTAATCGTGTGAGAAACCCTCATTTTGCTATCGATTACTCGACAATATTTGCAACTCCACAGGTACTTTGTGAGCAATACTGGCCAGAAGTTCAAAAAAGGTCAAAGTACGAATTCATCGTCGTCCTGAATGCGGGGGAGGTGAAGTTTGATGATTGCGTTCTAAAGACCTTCCACCTACAGTGTGGCGATGAAACGCGTGAGGTACGTCTTGCGAAATCTGAGCTCGTGATTAAAAAACTCGAAAAAAGAACGGACGATCGGCAGTTTCCCGTTGTAGGTGACACACCTCCATTACACGGGTTCATGGCCGAGCAGGGGTTCGCTGACTTATTCTCCTTCTCTGGTGACGTACCTCAAGAAGCTGCTGGCCATTCCTTCGGGAGATGGCCTCGTAGTTGTCCACGGCAGTCTGGGCGTCGGTCGAACTGGAGTCATCATTCTATGTGACATATGCTTACGGCGAGCTCTTCATGACAAGGTAATCCGATAGTTATGTCACGAAACACCTTAGCTTTGGTCATTTTGATGGCGGGTTTACCGTATCGTAAGAGTTGCGTCTTTCCGTGGAAGTCGAAGAACGCTTAGGAAAAAAGTCAAATGACGTCCGATTTACGTATAAATGTTTCTCCAAGTATCCGATGTGGTACTTTGGAAGACAGGCCATAAATAACTAGTGCGCGAATTAATATTGAAAATATTCCAGCGTCCAGCCTTATCTCTCACACAACTACGGACGTACCGTACATGCGGACAGTGTCCATCTTTTTTGAGTACTGTTAGGTACAACAAACAGTTGCTAAGCGTAAAGTTCACGATATTTTATCGTCGAAACGTTCTTTTGAAAGAGGCTAGAGAATAAATTTCGATTTTTTCAGATATGCAACGTCCCAGCGACGACGATCAGGATGCGTGAAGATCGGGGCAATATGGTGGAAAATGAGCATTACTATCTACTGGCTCATGCCCTCATTTCGGGATGTCTGCTCTCCGAAGAATCCCAAGTTGCGGACTATACTGAAATTCTATACTGAACTCATCGACACCTTATGCGGTTGGCTGCAAGTTGTATAAATCAAACGTGTCCGCGAGTAATTGCACCGGAGATCTATAACTCACTGGAGTAGATGAAGCTTCACGGTACAATTGGACCACAAAAAAGACAATGACATACACAAAACGTATTTGTAAGATAATTGATAAATTCTGATGATTCGAAATAAATGATAACACGCATTTTCATAATCAAAGTTTAATGTGGGAGTCTCGCAATCGGTTGATGTGGACGTCAAAGCGACGAGTCTTGATCGAATAAGAATCGATCAAAATTCACAAAACTCGCGAATCCTATTACGTAAAAAAAATGAGATACTCGATTACATTTTTTTTTGTGTTCATCCAGTATCGCACAGTAGCATATTCGCATATCTTCACAACCAACGGAGCCGGATTTATACATATTTGACTCATCTCAGCAGATCTTGACCATCACATTCGAATACTGATCTGGAGGAATTTGTCTCGACATCGGCTAGGACTTTTATCTCATCATTAGAACGTTTCTGCTTGAAAGATTGGCATCAGCATATGCTAGAGGGTGAATTCCGATATTTTTTTAGAGGGAAGCGCAATTTTGCACGCTTTTGCACCACAGGGACTGGGGGGGGGGGGGGGGGGGGGGGGTAGATACGCCAAGTATTCAGGGATTCGAAAAGATCCTTGATATGCATCTCGAAATGAACCATTTTCACCAAACTTTGTTCGCCCTCTATTTTTGCAGAGTAGACTCACCTACTGACTGGACTAATAGTAACCAGCCGTTGAACCTATACGAAAGATATATAATTTCTAGAAACGAAGAAGAAAAGTATCAAAAATCTAAGAATGTACCTTGATTTTTTCGCCGGTATAAAGTTGTACTATCCAAACTAGCGAAAGTTTGGATAACGGAATAATAATATTGTGGTAACGAAAAATAAATTTGAAACATTGACGAACGTTTATCTTCACTCATTAGAATTCATAAACTCTTACCCTTTACGTATTGTTACTTTTTTACATCGTTATATTAACTCTGGAACTTCCGGAAATCCCGTTGCGGGATGGCTCTCACGCGTGCCTCAGGGGTCAACTCTAATGAATTTTTTTAATTCAGAAAGAAGAAGAAGAAGAAGAAGCTGTGTGAGGCAGCATCCCTCGTTTCGTTTTGTAATAACATCACGATTTTTTTTTCTGGTCTTATTTTTTCTTTCACAATTAATTGTATTCAAAACGAATGTTCAAAACACGTATATAATATATAACAATTAGGGATTCTGTTTTCTATACTTAATAATTGAACGTATTCAACCGCAAACACGATTCTGTACAATCATATAAACTAATTTTTGTTTTACTCATAAACGTACTGATAACATAAATATATTGAACTATATCTATGGCCTTAGTTTTCTCTCAGAATCTGTACTCAAAATTGAACATTTTTTTTGTGATTCTTCTACGGTATTCTTATTTATTTGGATCTCAGGAATTCAATTAATTCATCTATAAAATTAAATAAGTTGTCGCTAATTCATCGCTCTGAAATAATGGAAAAACAAAAGGCGAAAATACTTGACTGATTAACAGAGTCTCATATTCTCATACCTATTGATAATATTCTCGATCTCGGAATAGTTTTATCCGTGTTTGAATTGAAGCGGCGACATCAGCAGCGACAGCGCTGGCAGCGCGCAGATCCTGAAGGAGAAAGAGACCGCGATAAAGGGCGAGAGCGTCAGTTTGCGGCGTTGCGGCTGCAGGGTAAGATCAGTTCGTAATTGCTATCGCGCTACGGTTTTTTTCTTCATTCAAGTTTGTCCGATCACGTTTTAACCGAATAAGAAATAAAATCTTTCTAAGCGTCAAGTTTAGTTTCCAGTTTTATTTGAATAATAGCTCGGAAAGACGTATTCAGTTCAATCTACATATATCCAATTAGTATAACTAGATAATCAGCAGCTATAGGAAAACCGCTTATATCTTTTGAAATTCCGTGGATTCCGTAGATCAGACATTTTTTCATACGCACTGACAAGCCGTGTTCTTACCTTTCTTTTTTAATGGTTCCGATCGGTCTTCTACTCGTAGAATTTTGGGCGAAGCTGATGTCGCTTCAACGCAGAATTTTTATAGAATTCGAATAATTATTGGAATCGTTGGTAGGCAAAAATGAGATTTCTTCGCCAGGACTACAACGATTGATCGTTCACATATGCATTTCTTATGTTTCAAATTGGAAGAGTAGGTGTTCAATTTTGGGCTAGAAAAATATCTTTCGTGCAACTTCACCTATTTAATTATACATTTATGAATTTCTATTTTTGCGTACTTTTTCAACAATATTCCGATTGATTTTGGAATAGTTGTCAGCGTATTTAGACACCAAAAATTCGCTGATCTTATTAAACTAAGGGTGTTATCGTCAGGATTTTGGTCTGACAATAAGAATATTCATCGTGGTTATTTTATGAACGAATTTATTGACACATTTTAGTTTCAGTTCTACGATTTCACTTCATTACTTACATAATATTTTTGTTTTTCAGATTCCTAATTGACGGACATGCAAGTCGCCTAGTTCTTGGCAGTATTCGTTCAATTCTAATCTACAGGTATGAAATAGTTATACATAGGGTTTTGTTCATACGTTATAAAATAAGTATCAGTCAATATAACATACCCTTGCTCAAAATATATTTTCGTATATTCGATATAATATGTTTTACACATATTGGTAATAGTCCGGAAGATATCGTAGCTCTAAATAATTATTTAGAATTTAGATCGAGATGTTACGCTTATTTCATTGATAGAGACTTCCAGCGTGATTCTTAATTTATGATTAGTTTTCCATTTGAAAATTTGTTTCTGTTTTTTCTATCGTTTTATATTTTGAGCCAATACTACATACACTACATACGAACTACATTCATACTACATATGTACTGTTATCTACTTTTAGTGCGTTATAATGATGATTGTAATAACGATTACAATTATTTTCCTTTTATTTGCTTCATTTTAATATTTTTTATTTTGTATTATACTGTAATTAATGGCCCTTAGGGAGCTTAGGCTCTAGGGTCAATGAAATATAATTATCTATCTATCTATAGTACATCATTTTATGTATATCATTGTTAATGTTTTCTTCAAATGTCTTTGGTATTTGCAGATATCCTTGGCTCGGAGATGGCTGCCACGATGCAACTTCCTGCAGCTGCTTCCGTTCCTGCCCTCTGGGCAACGGGGGAACCCGGACTCTCCCTATCCCCCTGGGGGAGTCCACCGGGTCAACGCCGGGGGTTTCCCCTGGGATAGCGCGGCCTCCCACCGCCCCCGGAGTCCCAGGGGATGTAGTCCCTGGGGGCGTAGGTCTCTATAGCTGAGACTTGCGTTTCCAGGGCCTACACTCTTCGGGGACCAAAGTCCCTGGGGACTTGTCTCCGGGGATACGGCTGGGAGTCCCAGCCGGGAGTCCCAGCCGTATCTCCGGAGGCAATTACCCAGGGATTGGTCTCCGAAGAAATCCGGGAAAAGGAGGCCTCAAGCGGACGGTCGTCTTCGTGATTTCTCTAGAGATCAAAAAACAGAGCGTCCGCTTGAGGCCTCCTTTTCCCGGATTTCTTCGGAGACCAATCCCTGGGTAATTGCCTCTGGAGATACGGCTGGGACTGCCGTATCCCCGGAGACAATTCCCCAGGGACTTTGGTCCCCGAAGAGTGTAGGCCCTGGAAACGTAAGTCTCAGCTATGAAGACCTACGCCCCCAGGGACTACATCCCCTGGGACTCCAGGGGCGGTGGGAGGCCGCGCTATCCCAGGGGAAACCCCCGGCGTTGACCCGGTGGACTCCCCCAGGGGGATAGGGAGAGTCCGGGTTCCCCCGGTGCCCAGAGGGCAGGAACAATGATGTGGTGATGGCGATGGTGATGCTAATGTGTTCTGTAATGCAAACAGACAGTCAGTGAAATAATCAATGTGGGGTAATGAATGTGTGACTTATAATATGATTTCTTGTATAACTCATTGTACGACTCAATGTACGACTCATTGTATGATTCATTGTATGACGATTAAATTATAATAAATCTGTAATAATATATCTTTGACGTGTATTATTGGTGTGTTGGATAAATAATATTATGGGGATGCAACAAAGTTTTACTGAGTAATGTGACTTTGTTGAAATGATGTTGAAGATTTTTTTTAAGGAGATGCAATTCATATTTTTGGGAATCCTAATGAAGGATTTTATTAGGCGCTCTTGAAGGACATAAATTAATAAAGTCATACCTCTGCAAAAGAAGAAGTTGTACGTATCATGTGTTGCAGACCCATCTCGACCGGGTCAGGATGAAAAAGACGATGTTCCGAGGGGGATATCACGCTCATTTACTAGAAAACAACAAAGTTGATTACAATTTGACAATCGATAATATTCATATCATGTTTGTATTCATGCATCAGATTGATAAATCTTTTTATGATCTACTAGCAAAAGAAATCAAGTGAATTATTGTAAAATCATCCCTAGAAATCCGGAGAAATTTTTGAGAAGCTGGTTGAGTGGAATTTTATTAGGTTCTATAGTACGGCTAATGATTGAAGACATGATCGAATCACAATAGGAAACAGTCGCTCAAACGATTTGACAGATATTCAATTTGTGTCCCCAGAATTTACAAAAATTGAAGTTATAAAGTTAACTTCATTTTTCATCGGGCTCAATGAGGTAATCTCATGTTATTCGAGTCCAGAAATCACAGTTTATGTGATCATATATTATCATCGTGTATCATTGTGTTAATTATTGGATTATATCATGGGGTTGCTTGAAGCTAATTTCAAGGGGTGACGTTGGGTAATTGGATTTCAAGATGTGAACATGAATAATAGTTATATCTAGTTTGTATCCATAAATTAGATCAATGAATTTGTGAGGAATTTCGGAGAACAGAAAAAGTTTAGTAAATCATTCAAAAATCATATGTTAGAATTCTGAGGATTTGTTCAGAACCTGGTTGAATATATGTTCATAAGAAGTTTCTTTTAGTAATACTAGTTGAGAACGTGATCAAAATACATTGAGAAACAACGCTCAAACTATTTGAGGGGTACTTATATAATTTTTGTAGAGGTTTCTCAAAAATGCAACCTACATAATTCAAAGCTTTTAACGTTCTCAAGAAATACACCCTGATATACTCATATACTTCTAGATCTAATGAAGCACATACTCCCAGAATTTTTTACTTTTTTTTTACGTCAATTTTGGCGAAAATACACCCGATATATGAGGAATTGCAAATAAATATAAGGCCAATGAACCGCTGACCCACATTTCGATACCCCCTTTTTAACCCTTCTACTACGGAATTCCGACCCCCTTTTCTTAACCCTTCTACTACGGAATTTGCTCCCCTTTTCTCGGAAATCGTAGTAAAAGGGGTGAGCGTAGTAAAGCCGACAGGCTGCCGTCGCCTATTCATCAATGCATTTAAAGTGGGTGTACGAATGAAATAAATAAAGCAAAAATACCACTTCTGCGCGAAATGAGTAAATTTCAAACGCTCGTAACTTCCTGAAAAATGCACTTAGCTAAACGAAACTGGAACCAAATTAAAGCTTGGACCTTCTACTTTCAGTTGCGTCAAATCAAAAAAATCCTTATACCTTTCTTTCTCCAGGGCAAGGCTTCAAAACGATCGACCCGCGAATTCACTTTTTGAGAAAACCTTCGAACTAACGCATCAAGATTCGACTCCTAATTATCAGATTTTTATCAGCTTCAAAATGCTGTCATTTCTTCTGATACCCTTTTTATTTGTACGCGGAGCCAGGCCGGTTTTATCCACTCACAATGTTATGTAATAATTCACTGGCCAAGCAATATTGAAATTAAACGAATTTACGCATAACCTCTCTTCCGAACTGTCAAAACATTTCTAAACCGCCCAACTGACAGATTCACGAGAATGTCAACGCGCCGATTTCACGTCATCGTAACATTTGTCAAGAAAGGGATTCAAAACTTACATTGTGATTCCTCCCTGCGAATTATTGCGTCGTTTTTTACTGCTGCAAAATCCAATGGGGGTACACCGTCTAATTTCCGCCCACACTTCTTTCTTGGCTATTTTATCCGTCAACGTTTGCTATCGATAGTCTCCGGGAGCTAAGAAAAACACGAGGCTACTATCAACTGAATCGATTTTAGACGAGACGCAATACTTCAATATCGCTCTGTCTCTCTCGCTCACCCTTCGCTCTATCTCCGTCGCCGCTCCGAGGATGTTGTGCTACTGCAGATTAAGATGTCGTTACTGCCGATGTCGCAGCTCCAGTTGCAATGATTATACTATCGTTGCCTCGAATAAATGAATCTAACATGCTCTGTTAATCGAAATGAGCCACGATATTTTAATTATCAATCAAATCATCAAAACCCGAATAATTCGTATTGAATTTAATTTACGATAAATCATTTATAATCCAATGACTCGAAGCAAAAACAGAAAGAAAATGTAAAAAAAAAAATATGCCGATCAGTTTTTAGATCTCTGTGCCATATCGTGAGCAAAGAGACCATTTTACGAAAACTGATCGGGCGAAGCTTTTTACCTTTTCAGAATGAGAATAATATCGTGTAATAAGAAAACTGCAGATATTTTGAAGGCCGCCGTTGAAGTTTACACACATGATTAAATCTAACGTTATCAGAATCTTCTGAGCAACGTTCTTTCTTCACCTACCAGCCTGCGTTACATAATATGAAATGTTCGTAAATGAATTATTTATGAACACAATGAACCGTGTCATGCATCGGATTGTGTCATACGTACCAGTTGCACATGGTTGTGAACACTTGTAAATCAAGCTGTGAGCTGCGGAGTACCGAGCATGTCACAGATCCATTTTAATCTACGTCCAGAGTCATCGTATAGATCCTCGAGATTTTATCAAATTTTCCTTCCAATCTATTTCTCCGAATTTCACTTACTCAAAAATAATGAATGACCACATAGTCGTACGGTTTATTCACTGAACTTTCTTTATTTTTCATTCGTTCGATCTGTGTACTCGTTTTTTTTTTTGTTCTTTCGTTGATATTTACAATGATTTTCTATTAATTTAAATTATAAATCTATTATTTTTTTGTATCATACGAGAGTTAAAGGATACAAGTATGTGTAGCTATAATACACGTGTTACGTTAGTGTCACATGATTTTACCTATAATGTTAGTTTTTTGGTTTTTTTGTTTTATTCATTCAATTTATAAACAGTCGCGTAGCTTTAGAAAATTAACGAAAAATTGATGTAGCTGCATACTTCGTTGAGATTTATCTCGATTTTCATATTCATATACAACCAATGGAAATTATTGTGGACAATAATAATTTAGTACGGCAATTTTCAAGCCGGGTGATTACACAGACTGGAATATACTGCTCGAAAAAAGTTTTTTCGTACGTTCAAAGAAATGCTGAAAAGATTGATAGAGAGAAACGAACGATCTCACCGGGATCGACCTCCTCTCTTCAAATCTGAGATGCTTTAAATTTGCATTGTTTCATTCCAAACAATTCAAACACAATATTTCTCTATACTCAGATTACACACAATATTTTACAAATAGTTTTTCATCAATTTTTGTACACGTGTGTTGTGTGCCCTTTTCTTAGAAACACTGATTTTTGTTATAATTAGGATCCGTTGACTAGTAAAGTATTGAGATTCAAGATCTTAGAATTTCTGGTTTCAACTTTATTAGTGATCGGATGAACTAAATGAGGTACAAATACTTGTTGCTCCTTCAAGGAGAAAATTGAGAGTGAATTGAGAGTGGCCGTTCCGAGGTGATCAAAACCAATATGGTGGTTGAATTTACTGTGAATTTTAGCCGGTAAATACTTCGGCGAATCAACCCTGAAGACTAAACATCCGGTCGCAATCAGCCATAGTCAATATCACTCTGTGGCGACTTACGATAAGGAAATAATAAGCGAATAAAATAGGGGGATTATAACAAAACGAACAAAAAAGTAAAAGAGAAACGAGAAAATTAATATACTGAGAATAGCTGATACGATTATAAGAATTGATTAATAAATCATATGTAAGGTAGGAGAATCGATTTTCTTCATTCAGGTTAAATATAATTAACTATTCAACAGATATTGAAGAAATAAAAGTAAAAGGGAGGAGATAAGGGATGATATTGTAATGAGAAAATAGATAACATGTTAATGGAATTACCTATGGAAGCGATGAATTTCACAGCTGACACTTATTAATCTGACAGAAAAAAAGTAAACGCATACAAACCGCACGGTGTAGTGAAAAAATTAAAATTGTGCTCAAGTGTTGATGTATTTTCATGTGAACTTGGAAATATTACATCAAAGATTATATCTTCAAAAAATAGGACGTTTCAGATTCTGAGTGAAAAAAAAACAAAAAAACAAAACAAAACGAAAAAAAAAAACCCGTTTCAGATTTATCCGAAAATTAGCACAGCTCAGATCGACACAATCAAATTGAACCGATGATGAATTAGCCGAATAATTAAAGTTGCTCGAAGATTAACATCATTCTTTACAAAAACCAGGAATTTTTCGCCTCATTCGAGTCGGCATGAATCGTGCTGATTTTGCGGTGAACCCGAAACGTTCGACTTTTTCAGTTTCAGTCTGAAACGAACCGTTCTTCACATCGAGTGTCCCTCGGACGACATGCGACAGTTATTAATTAATTAACATAGAAAGGATACGAGCTAAATCTATATGATACATGAAAATATGGAGCCTAATCATACTAAAATGTGTATGAAAATATTACGGCAGTAAATTGTTGGTGAAAGAGAGAGAGAGAGAGAAAAAATGAGCATGTGTAGCGTCTTAAGGAAACCGCGGAAAGAGAATACATTTTATCCTGTTCAATATTAGGTATGCACGTTACAAGGAAAAAAATGCGTGATGAAAAATATTATTCGGCGTCGTTATGTATGGAAATAACAGAGCAAATGATTAAAATATGATAGTCGATGCGAAAATGTTGTTTATCCAATTGAATCGACTACGACGTCCTTGATGCGAAGTATGCGATGACGATGGCGTTCTGAAACCAGAAAAAAAAATAAATAAATAAGAAAAAAAAAAACAGATATAAAAACTGGAATATCGATTGGGAAATTCGAAAAAAAATAAGATGATAAACTCAAAAGCGAGTGATTGAGGAAGAGAAACTTAATGTGGAGAAAAGACACTACGTCTGATGATGGTATACAAATCTAGTTAACACGACCTGAAACGAGACATAATATTTTATAACTCAACTTTTGTACAGAATAAATAAATACTTGTACCGTGGACCAATATTTCTTTCATTTCATTTCACCAGTTGATTTATTATCATGAGAAATTTTTATTCGGTGTTCTAGTTTCGATGATTTCACGAAGAATTCTGATGCTTTTGATAAAATTGATGGATTTGCCAGGGAAGAGGACATCTGAGGTGATATTTGGGATTTCCTTCGGCCGAAATAACTAAATCGAAGCATGATAATGCGCTGCACCGCCACTTTCTGTTGGCAATTTTGACACGCAACCTGGTTTTGGTATCAGTGTTGAATGGAGAAGAGGTGAATCGTGTACCGGAGATGAATCAGTTTTGTTCAATTCATCTGTAGTTAACGAGAAAGTTGGTATGTCATACGCTGGATATCGATGACGAATCGAATATTCAATCGAAAACATAGCGATCAAGACTACCAAACGAAATGTCCATATTCCAAAAAGTAATCCCGATCCGTTATAATCACAAGTCAGAAAAATAAAACGTTGACTTCGATACTGAAGTCCGATGCCTTGACTCTCTGCACATTCTTTCGTAAATGAAATTATATGCGAAATTTTACTAGAATTTTGACAACTTTTCTTTTTTTTCTGGAACAGAAAATAAATTGCATGGCGAAAGAGGCATGATCTGTAAACAGTGTATGTATATAATATGCCGTGTTTCAATGTATACGGGGCATTCCATGTCAACTCAACCAATGATTTTCCCTCACTATTTTTGATTCGCTTTGCGATTTTTTATACGATTCTCCGATCTCGGAAAAGCACTCGTGAATTTTTGTCGGATTGTTGCCTCAGACCGTTAATTTTCCATGACTAACCAAACCCATCTCAAAATCGGATTTTTTTAAGAATCTCAAAAAATTCTCAAAAAACTTACTGCTCATTAGGATCATTTCGACACTCGTCCCGTGATGAGCCGATTCTTTTTACTATTTCTTTCAACCCTTCAAACATTTCGAACAAACAAAACGCCGTGTTTCATAACATCATTCATTTTTCACCGAGCGTTCGAAATTTGTCAGTGACTATGTGCAATATTTTCGTGATCTTTTTACATTGTTTTCTTCACTCCATCGTTCGACTTTCATGACAATAATACGCATATGGGTAGTTTTGATGTCCTCATGTCCGTAATAATTTATAATCTAGTCGAAAAATTTATTTTATAAATATGTTGACTGGATAATACGCTTTCGAACCTGAAACATCGTCGAAAAATCCGGATACCAGCCTTCGGATTGAAATAACGAAACAATGTAGACCGGAGAATGTATTTGGAAGCTGTATATTTTCAAAAAAAATTCTACAATTCGCATTTCGAAACTTTCGAGGTCATCCCGGACGGAAAACCACACAAAAATCTGATAAAAATTGTCGGTATCGTCTGTGTGTACCCATGTTTGGAACATCCGCAAGGGTAAGCGCAAAATATTTGAAAAAGTATTTCGTAAACACGACAAAATGATATGCTTGAACTCACAATTGGTTCGGAGGCTTTTTTTTCAACCCAACGATCGCATTTTGTGTCGATCATTCGCATTTGAGTTGTTTCAATATTCTGATGTCGATTTAGGAAAACTCCACCCTGCACAAATGATGATATGGGATGGACGCATGTTTGAAAACCCAAAGCATTATCGAAGTATTTAATATCAAACAAGAAAAGTATGTCGACAAAATCTGCATTGAGGAGCGTAAGATAACGAGGGGAAATTCCATCATTTCCGTTTGAATACGTTTGAGGTCGACCCGAAAGGAAAACCACTTGAATCTGATACGCTTCTCGGTCTTATCTATATCTGCCCATGTGTTTGCTACTTTGTCGCGAAATCGTCTCACTGCAAGAATATTTTCGCTCAAAAATGAATATTAACTTCAGAAAACGAAGGTAAAAAATTCATGTGAAAGTATTCGACCCAATCATTCGAACGCTCAGCGACGATAACAATTGTATTCAAAAATGTTGAACGATAGCGACGATCGCACTCCTCCTCTATGGGTCGGAAATCCCATATTGCCGTTCTCACTACTTTACTATTTCGGACCATGTCATGGCGTAACAGACTCTCGCCCGGTATCGAAAACTCCATAGATTTCTCCAATGACGCCGCTTTATTTATTGGGTCATCCCGATGATCATTCAAAACTTTGTACGAACAATTGTTCCAGTTATTAATAGCTCACAATCAGTCAGGCACTGAATGTTAGGAGCCTGATTCACCATATTGATAAAAACCGTACGAGAAAGAGTGAATTGAGAATTTCGTTAATTGGCGATCAGACATTCGATACGCGAACAAAGATTTTCTGATGCATCGAGAACTTTCACGAGCATACAAATTTATTTAAAGTATATAATTAATGTTATTCAACACATGACAGTGAAATTTCCGGAGAGCGGAGAAACTTCGTTTCGTTTCGCACAGTTTTGCGATTGCGGTAAACCGATAATACCAGATAATGATAAACCATGTCGTCATTTGAATTTCGGTGAATCAGAGCAACGCTCATTGGTCAGATGGACGCAGTCGAGAAATATTCATATTCCGAGTAGAAACAGTTTCAAGTCACTCAAATTCGGGGTGGACAAGTTGAACTTCCTGGATAGTCCGATACGCTCGCAAGTTCTCGGTTAAATCTTAGCATCGTTGTTGGAAGCGAGGCGTGATTCGTAAGTAAAGATATAATGAATAAGAAAACGCTAGAATAGATTTAATTGTAAGCTTCGCAATTTCGGGTATCATCACAGCATATATTTTTAATTACATACATTGGATTAAAATTCTCATGGATTGTTCGTCTTTTCGCGTCTGCGATTGATTGGTCGACGCACTTGACGATTTGAAGGTAGAAATTTGTCGGATAAACTCTTCATCCGTGTAGTGATTATTGGTGATTTTCGGTATAGTTGCGACTGAGGAACAAACGACAAATGCGGTTGGATTGAGAGGAATTCGACTACCAGAACAAAGCTCGAGTATGGACTCGCGGTCAAGGAATTTCTCGATTACCGTGGGATTTTTGATTCTGGGCATTTCGTGTAACCAAGGGAAACTGCTGACGATTAGTCGACTGGATCTGTCCGCAGAATCCGTCGTAGAGACGACTTGTGTCTCCGAAAATGATAACGCTGCACTCGTTTGGAATACCGAGAAATTGATGGAAGGTATTTTGTAACACGCTGTAGTTTATGGAAACGGAAAGTATGCGAATACTGTATACATATAGACAGCAGGAATCAATTAACACATTGACGAATAATCTACGAATGTTAGGGCCAGGTTTCGTCCCACGGAAACCAAAGGCGACAGGAGACCACCCGAAATGTGCGATCTGGGAAAACGATCGGTGTTTCGTTAACTGGATCACAATCGAAGATCATTTGGTAGATCCTCAGGACTATCCAATGGGTCCAGTTCTTGATTACAGATGGGAAAGTAAGTCCGACGAACGAATAATTATCAAATAACAGTGCTTTGTGTCTTTGAATGGTTTGTGGATACTCGACGACTGGGATTGTCATAGGTTTCAAACTTCACCGCAAAGATGCTCGCCTATATAATTCGGGCTACCATCATTTTTCTGTTCGGGATTATAGAGCAGTACTAAGTATAACAGAGATTTACGGAGAAAATTCCTTTGTAATCACCTTGGAAAGATCACTTAATGAATCTTCCCTAATGGTTTGTGATGGATCAATTGACGTTGCTCGTCCAGGTTGCAGCCGCGACGGTTCCGTCACCCCATTGGAAGGTAAGGCACGCGGAGTCTCACACGAGAAATCTTGGATCTAAATATCATATTTTCATAGTATTTCAGGAGAATCAGGATGATGACATGTTTGGTATTGGAGAATGGCGTACGTTTGGGATAAAATTGCACGCAGTCGATGGGGAAATCAGCGTAATTGAGGGCAATAAAATTAAGACATTCAGAGGATTACCCGATCCCCACTTTGTACATAAAGATGCTAAGGTTCACCGAATTTATAGCTGGTCGTTATTGAAGTTTCATAATTGTAAGTAGAGTGACAAAAACAGATACGAAACGTACGATATATGGATGAAAAAAATCGACAGCCTTCTTCTTGTAGACTACTATATCCTATCGAAGGAGGACGACGAGCTGTTATCGACGTCCGATTTTCATTTGCGTTCCGAAGATTTCTGCATCGAGTTGTTCGTCGGTCTCTGCTCTGACTGTCAACTAGTCGTTACTTTGCGAAGCAGAGATGAGACGATTCCAATCGGCTCTATCGATGGAAATAATAATTCTATGTTCGACGGACTGCTGGTTTGGCGGTCAGTAAGACTTGACGCTACGATTCCGAAGCATAGTTCCGAAAAAGTGCGATTGGAACTAAGGACTCGACTGAAAAACGTCGATGCCTTGGGTCGATGGGCGGTCGACAGCATACGTTGGTGCGAACCAGCTGGTGAGTTTGGAATAGTCGAGAAATTCACACCTATTATTAATTGAGTTTACCGATTACATGTCCAGGGAGTTTGAGAACCTCTACCGTTACGAGCAAGGTCACAGCCGGCGAGTACGTCTGTCAGAAGATATCTCACGACAACAGTGTTGTGATACGTTCACACCAAAACGAGAATTTGGGTGTTTCTTCTGTTAGCGCACGCGGTAAGTTTGTAATTTATTACTCAATCATTATCTGCTGCCTTGATTCAACCAAGTTCTTACATAGTCCGTTCGAGGAAAAATCGATTTACTAACCGCTGTCGAAAAGACATATTCGTATTTTTCCGAAATCCGTTAGATATTACATAAAGTATTGTTTAAAATCTTTAAAGCTTGCAAAAATTCATAAAAAGACAAAACTCCCGACAAGACGTCTTAACATGTGCTGGAATTTAACGGTCATTAGTTATCTGATTCTTGACGAGGAGACGTGCTAACATCAATCAATTTGATGGGTGATGAGATATCTTCATTAAAAATCCACGCAAACCTTTTCAGAGATTCGCGATTACTCACGTGGGCTAAATAACATTTCCGGATCATTATGTCCAAACTCCGGATCGGCATGCTTGATATGCAACCCGACTGGTTGCACATGCGACCGTGGATTCGAGGGATCGAAATGCGACAAAGGTGAGATATGCATATCCGATTAGACGAAATAATCGAATATATCAACATCGTATGCTCTCAGAGTGCGGACACGGATACTACGGGTACGGTTGCGGAGAGGAGTGTCATCGATGTGCGAACAAGTCCTGCGACAGAGTTACGGGATACTGCGCTGCCGGCTGCTCGAATGAAAAGCTGCTGCCACCACTTTGCATACCAGGTATTTTCGATCGATTTTTGTCACGAATAATTCCCTGTGTTTTGCAACCGACGAACACAATCGTTGGTCACATTAAAATCCATTGTTGTGCAAATGAGTCTTCTTCATTGGATTTGATCTCAACAATTACTGCCGGCAGAGATTCCGGAAGACAACGGAGGTAACAAGGGACAGAACATGATCTGGTTGACCGTCTTAGCGATCCCATTTGGGATCGTTCTACTCGTCATCGGATATCGGTGAGCTGAAATATCCGAACAAACGGACTTATTTTGTTGTTCACTTTGGAAATAAATTATGGGAGCGAGTCCGAACCGATAATTTCCAGTGATTCCTTCGTGATTATATCTTCTGCAGAGTTTGGTTCAAGAATCTTAGATCACCTTCCGAAACGCCCGCGAATGTCCCAGCGGAACCGCTCGACTGTGACGGTTATCTCGTACCGTCGGTGGCGTTGAACAGACGTAACTGGATTTTTCCAGCGATGATGAATTTGGATGATGGGACCTTATACGAGGATATCGGATCCGACGGACCACCTTACGATCCGCGAAATCATATGGTTGGAATTGAGCGGTTCAAACATTACTTAGAGGACGGCTTCGCCAGCGGACTGCTCAAATCACAGTATGAGGTAATTCAGTCTGGCCTTGGACAAGACAGGCTTTGGCGAAGCGACTTTGAAGCGATGACTATTTTCTTCTGTTGCTGCGCAGCATGTTTCAGATGGACCTTCCAAGCGATGTGAGTACGGAAAGCTGTTGCCCAACCTCGCAAAGAATAGATCGAGGAACACGATAGCGTGTGAGTAGATTGGAATAGCAACGACGAATAGGGAATTCGACCGTAATTATCCGGAAAGTAGTTTCGCTGTCAAAATTGCTGTTCGGACCGACAGTATCGGTACAAGCGCACCTGAGTCATGAAGAATTGTTATGACCAACTGGTTTTTCGCGTGCAATTCGGTTCTGTATCTCATTAGTTCGATAATTAATTTTTTTTTTTTTTTCTCTGTCACGAACATTAGATGATAAAACACGTGTCCTTCTCAAGAAGATAGCCGGGGATTCTCACTCCGATTACATCAACGCCAATTACATACGGGTGAGTCTTTCTTTTCCGAAATCTCGTAGCTGGTAAAGTTAGTTGAACACTTACTGAGCCGCATTCGCATCACAGGGGTATCGACAAGTGCCGGCATACATCGCTACGCAAGGACCAACTCCCAACACGATCGGCGATTTTTGGCGGATGGTTTGGCAGGAAAAAACAACTCTGATTTGCATGGTGACGAATCTCATGAAAGATGGAGAGGTAAGTGAATGAAAATACTGTGACTCAGCTCTATCGCGTAAGCATCCAGCCAGAGATGGGCAAAGACCTCCGGAAGCTCAAGCTAAGCTGCAAAATAAACGTTGATCGTCAAAACTAAGATCTAAACTGTTTTTGAACTCGAAAAAATCTATTCATCAGAAATATAATAGGGTTAAATCAAAAATTTGTTCGTTTCGGAAACTGGTAAAGAGTTGAATAAACTGTTCTGTAATGGTACACCAGCGTTCCGAAACTGATAGGTGAAAAATATTCCCAAAATAATATTTTTGCACGTGAAACTTGCATCTTTGAAATCGATTTTGCAGCTTGGAATCGATTTTGACTTTGACTAGAATAGAGACCTAGAAAATCTAGTACTTGCAGATACGACATTTGCCTCCATCTGGAACTCCAATTTTTTTGTGGACTGAAAAAATGCAATCGTCCGCGGCAAAGCAATATTCAACGAGGATAATCCCCCAATCCCCATTGTTTGTCAACTCACTGATATCATTCCAGCGTTGAGGAGGAAGTTGACGTGATGAATCGCGATTGATGGTCTTTCTAAAAACTTGATTTCACTTCATCGATAGGACCCCCAGTGGCAATTACGAATCCCGAAGTAGATTCCTTGTATTCGGGTCTTTTGGAAAATATCCCAATGCCGTCGTTGATTATGGGACGTTAGTGTACAATTACTTTCAGACTCAAAGTCGAACGCTTCTGAGGTTTTCAAGGGAGAAACGCACCGTACTTTAAAAATGATAGAAGTTCACCTTGAAATGACAGTTGAATCGGTAATTGGGAAGAAATCTGATCATACCACTTCATGTCGCTTCCAGAATTGCAGAATTATTGTTTTGAACCTTCTCCCATTTTTTATGCACGCAGAAAAAGGATTTGTTGTACCAACTGAATATATTTGGTCAAAAGATAATTTTTTGATTCAACCAAAGTGTATTTGAATTGAATGAATACTAGTATTCTTAACCATTTCGACTCAGTTGAATAAAATAAATGATTCAGTTATGGACGTTGATTGAATGAACTCGATCCGTACTTGATTTGACGAACATTCGGTCGGTCCAACTGTTTTCGTAAGTTAAGTCAACGTGCATCAGTCGTGATTCAATGAACATGATATTTTGTTACTTGATTCAACAAAATATTTGTTTCCTCCAAGTAGATCAGTCAACGAAATCATTTTGTTATACCAAGATAAATTTCATTTCACGGCCCGCGATCGCCATATTTTGTTGAGTGGAATAATTTTCACTTGACTCAACAAATCATTTTTCTGCGTGTGGTATCGCGGAGATATTTCAGACGAAAAAGTAGACTTTCTGTCATACGAGTAATTAATCGTGTGAGAAACCCTCATTTTGCTATCGATTACGCGACAATGTTTGCAACTCCACAGGTACTTTGTGAGCAATACTGGCCAGAAGTTCAAAAAAGGTCAAAGTACGAATTTATCGTCGTCCTGAATGCAGGGGAGGTAGAGTTTGATGATTGCGTTCTGAGGACCTTCCACCTACAGTGTGGCAAAGAAACGCGTGAGGTACGTCTTGCGAAATCTGATCTCATGATGAAAAAACTCGAAAAAAGAACGGACGATTGGCAGTTTCCCGTTGTAGGTGACACATCTCCATTACACGGGTTCATGGCCGAGCAGGGGTTCGCTGACTTATTCTTCTTCTCTGGTGACGTACCTCAAGAAGCTGCTGGCCATTCCTTCGGGAGATGGCCTCGTAGTCGTCCACGGCAGTCTGGGCGTCGGTCGAACTGGAGTCATCATTTTGTGCGACATATGCTTACGGCGAGCTCTTCATGACAAGGTAATGCGATAGTTATGTCACAAATCACCTTAGCTTTGATCATTTTGATGGCGGGTTTACCGTATCGTAAGAGTTGCGTCTTTCCGTGGAAGTCGAAGAACGCTCAGGAAGGAAGTCAAATGACGTCCGATTTACGTATAAATGTTTCTTCGAGTATCCGATGTGGTACTTTGAAAGACAGGCCATAAGTAACTAGTGCGCGAATTGATATTAAAAATACTCCAGCGTCCAGCCTTATCTCTCACTTAACTACGGACGTACCGTACATGCGGACAGTGTCCATCTTTATCGAGTACTGTTAGGTACAACAAACAGTTGCTGAGCGTGAAGTTCACGATATTTTATCGTCGAAACGTTCTTTTGAAAGAGACCAGAGAATAAATTTCGATTTTTTCAGATATGCAACGTCCCAGCGACGACGATCAGGATGCGTGAAGATCGGGGCAATATGGTGGAAAATGAGCATTACTATCTACTGGCTCATGCCCTCATTTCGGGATGTCTGCTCTCCGAAGAAACCCAAGTTGCGGACTATACTGAAATTCTATACTGAACTCATCGACACCTTATGCGGTTGGCTGCAAGTTGTATAAATCGAACGTTTCCGCGAGTAATTGCACCGGAGATCTATAACTCACTGGAGTAGATGAAGCTTCACGGTACAATTGGACCACAAAAAAGACAATGACATACACAAAACGTATTTGTAAGATAATTGATAACTTCTGATGATTCGAAATAAATGATAACACGCATTTCCATAATCAAAGTTTGATGTGGGAGTCTCGCAATCGGCTGATGTGGATGTCAAAGCGACGAGTCTTGATTGAATAAGAATCGATCAAAATTCACAAAACTCGCGAATCCTATTACGTAAAAAAAATGAGATACTCGATTACATTTTTCTTTGTGTTTATCCAGTATCGCACAGTAGCATATTCGCATATCTTCACAACCAACAGAGCCGGATTTATACATATTTGACTCATCTCAGCAGATATTAACCATCACATTTGAATACTGATCTGGAGGAATTTGTCTCGACATCGGCTAGGACTTTTATCTCATCATTAGAACGTTTCTGCTTGAAAGATTGGCATCAGCATATGCTAGAGCGTGAATTCCGATATTTTTCTAGAGGAAAGCACAATTTTGCACGTTTTTGCACCACAGGGACTGGGCGGGGGGGGGGGGGGGGGGGGGGGTAGATACGCCAAGTATTCAGGGATTCGAAAAGATCCTTGATATGCATCTCGAAATGAACCATTTTCACCAAACTTTGTTCGCCCTCTGTTTTTGCAGAGTAGACTCACCTACTGACTGGACTAATAGTAACCAGTCGTTGAACCTATACGGAAGATATGAAATTTCTAGAAACAAAGAAGAAAAGTATCAAAAATCTAAGAATGTACCTTGATTTTTTCGCCGGTATAAAGTTGTACTACCCAAACTAGCGAAAGTTTGGACAACGGAATAATAATATTGTGGAAACGAAAAATAAATTTGAAACATTGACGAACGTTTATCTTTACTCATTAGAATTCATAAACTCTTACCCTTTACGTATTGTTACTTTTTTATATCGTCATATTAACTCTGGAACTGCCGGAACTCCCGTTACGGGATGGCTCTCACGCGTGCCTCAGGGGTCAACTCTAATGAATTTTTGGAATCCAAAAAAAAGAAAAAGAAGAAGCTGTGTGAGGCAGCATCCCTCGTTTCGTTTTGTAATAACATCACGATTTTTTTTCCTGGTCTGATTTTTTCTTTCACAATTAATTGTATTCAAAACGAATGTTCAAAACACGTATATAATATATAACAATTAGGGATTCTGTTTCCTATACTTAATAATTGAACGTATTCAACCGCAAACACGATTCTGTACAATCATATGAACTAATTTTTGTTTTACCCATAAACGTACTGATAACATAGATATATTGAACTATATCTATGGCCTTAGTTTTCTCTCAGAATCTGTACTCAAAATTTAACATTTTTTTTGTGATTCTTCTACGGTATTCTATTTATTTGGATCTCAGGAATTCAATTAATTCATCTATAAAATTAAATAAGTTGTCGCTAATTCATCGCTCTGAAATAATGGAAAAACAAAAGGCGAAAATACTTGACTGATTAACAGAGTCTCATATTCTCATACTTATTGATAATATTCTCGATCTCGGAATAGTTTTATGAGTGTTTGAATTGCAGCGGCGACATCAGCAGCGACAGCGCTGGCAGCGCGCAGATCCTGAAGGAGAAAGAGACCGCGATAAAGGGCGAGAGCGACAGTTTGCGGTGTTGCGGCTGCAGGGTAAGATTAGTTCGTAATTGCTATCGCGCTACGGTTTTTTTCTTCATTCAAGTTTGTCCGATCGCGTTTTAACCGAATAAGAAATAGATCTTTCTAAGCGTCAAGTTTAGTTTCCAGTTTTATTTGAATAATAGCTCGGGAAGACGTATTCAGTTCAATGTACATATATCCAATTAGTATAACTAGATAATCAGCAGCTATAGGAAAACCGCTTATATCTTTTGAAATTCCGTGAATTCCGTAGATCAGACATTTTTTCATACGCACTGACAAGCCGTGTTCTTACCTTTCTTTTTTAATGGTTCCGATCGGTCTTCTACTCGTAGAATTTTGGGCGAAGCTGATGTCGCTTTAACGCAGAATTTTTATAGAATTCGAATAATTATTGTAATCGTTGGTAGGGAAAAATGAGATTTCCTCGCCAGGACTACAACGATTGATCGTTCACATATGCATTCCTTATGTTTCAAATTGGAAGAGTAGGTGTTCAATTTTGGGCTAGAAAAATATCTTTCGTGCAACTTCACCTATTTAATTATACATTTATGAATTTCTATTTTTGCGTACTTTTTCAACAATATTCCGATTGATTTTGGAATGGTTTTCAGCGTATTTAGACACCAAAAATTCGCTGATCTTATTAAACTAAGGGTGTTATCGTCAGGATTTTGGTCTAACAATAAGAATATTCATCGTGGTTATTTTATGAACGAATTTATTGACACATTTTAGTTCCAGTTCTACAATTTCACTTGATTACTTACATAATATTTTTGTTTTTCAGATTCCTAATTGACGGACGTGGAAGTCGCCTAGTTCTTGGCAGTATTCGTTCAATTCTAATCTACAGGTATGAAATAGTTATACATAGGGTTTTGTTCATACGTTATAAAATAAGTATCAGTCAATATAACATACCCTTGCTCAAAATATATTTTCGTGTATTCGATATAATATGTTTTACACATATTGGTAATAGTCCGGAAGATATCGTAGCTCTAAATAATTATTTAGAATTTAGATCGAGATGTTACGCTTATTTCATTGATAGAGACTTCCAGCGTGATTCTTAATTTATGATTAGTTTTCCATTTGAAAATTTGTTTCTGTTTTTTCTATCGTTTTATATTTTGAGCTAATACTACATACACTACATACAAACTACATTCATACTACATATGTACTGTTATCTACTTTTAGTGCGTTATAATGATGATTGTAATAATGATTACAATTATTTTCCTTTTATTTGCTTCATTTTAATATTTTTTATTTTGTATTATACTGTAATTAATGGCCCTTAGGGAGCTTAGGCTCTAGGGTCAATGAAATATAATTATCTATCTATCCATAGTACATCATTTCATGTATATCATTGTTAATGTTTTCTTCAAATGTCTTGGGTATTTGCAGATATCCTTGGCTCGGAGATAGCTGCAACGATGCAACTTCCTGCAGTTGCTTCCGTTCCTGCCCTCTGGGCACCGGGGGAACCCGGACTCTCCCTATCCCCCTGGGGGAGTCCACCGGGTCAACACCGGGGGTTTCCCCTGGGATAGCGCGGCCTCCCACCGCCCCCGGAGTCCCAGGGGATGTAGTCCCTGGGGGCGTAGGTCTCCATAGCTGAGACTTACGTTTCCAGGGCCTACACTCTTCGGGGACCAAAGTCCCTGGGGACTTGTCTCCGGGGATACGGCAGTCCCAGCCGTATCTCCAGAGGCAATTACCCAGGGATTGGTCTCCGAAGAAATCCGGGAAAAGGAGGCCTCAAGCGGACGCTCCGTTTTTTGATCTCTAGAGAAATCACGAAGACGACCGTCCGCTTGAGGCCTCCTTTTCCCGGATTTCTTCGGAGACCAATCCCTGGGTAATTGCCTCTGGAGATACGGCTGGGACTGCCGTGTCCCCGGAGACAATTCCCCAGGGACTTTGGTCCCCGAAGAGTGTAGGCCCTGGAAACGCAAGTCTCAGCTATGGAGACCTACGCCCCCAGAGACTACATCCCCTGGGACTCCGGGGGCGGTGGGAGGCCGCGCTATCCCAGGGGAAACCCCCGGCGTTGACCCGGTGGACTCCCCCAGGGGGATAGGGAGAGTCCGGGTTCCCCCGGTGCCCAGAGGGCAGGAACAATGATGTGGTGATGGCGATGGTGATGCTAATGTGTTCTGTAATGCAAACAGACAGTCAGTGAAATAATCAATGTGGGGTAATGAATGTGTGACTTATAATATGATTTCTTGTATAACTCATTGTACGACTCAATGTACGACTCATTATATGATTCATTGTATGACGATTAAATTATAATAAATCTGTAATAATATATCGTTGACGTGTATTATTGGTGTGTTGGATAAATAATATTATGGGAATGCGACAAAGTTATACTGAGTAATGTGACTTTGTTGAAATGATGTTGAAGATTTTTCTTAAGGAGATGCAATTCATTTTTTTGGGACTCCTAATGAAGGATTTTATTAGGCGCTCTTGAAGGACATAAATTAATAAAGTCATACCTCTGCAAAAGAAGAAGTTGTACGTCTCATGTGTTGCAGACCCATCTCGACCGGGTCAGGATGAAAAAGACGATGTTCCGAGGGGGATATCACGCTCATTTACTAGAAAACAACAAAGTTGATTACAATTTGACAATCGATAATATTCATATCATGTTTGTTTTCATGCATCAGATTAATAAATCTTTTTATAATCTACTAGCAAAAGAAATCAAGTGAATTATTGTAAAATCATCCCTAGAAATCCGGAGAAATTTTTCAGATGCGGGTTGAGTGTAATTTTGATATGTTCTATAGTACGGCTAATGATTGAAGACATGATCGAATCACAATAGGAAACATTCGCTCCAACGATTTGACAGATATTCAATTTGTGTCCCCAGAATGTACAAAAATTGAAGTTATAAAGTTAACTTCATTTTTCTTCGGGCTCAATGAGGTAATCTTATGTCATTCGAGTCCAGAAATCACAGTTTATGTGTTCATATACACTACCGGTCAAAAGTTTAAGCCCACCTAGGAAAAAAAAGGGAAATCTTAAAAGTTCGATATCTCAGGAACCAAAAATCGTAGAAGACTTTACCTTGGCTCATTTTGAACCTCTTTTGGAGTACTTTAAAAGTCATTTTCACAGATTTTCTGTAGGATCCACTCAGTTCATTCTGCGCATGCTCAAAAGATTGAAAATTTCGAAAAATTTCGATCCCGCTTTAACTTCTTGCACTTTAGCTGGAAGTTAATCTAGCTTCTAATACACAAAAACATCATAAAGTAGGTTGCAAAAGCTTCAAAATGAGCTAAGGTACGACCTTGTAAGTGCATTTTTCATCTAGTTATTGACATTTTTGTGAAAAAAAGCCAATTTTTTAAATTGAATTGTATTTCAGTAACTAGGCAACGTACAGGAAAGTGTTAGAGAGAAAAATTTTTCCTTTTTTGATGAAGAATCAAGTTATAAATTCCAAAATATGCGAAAAGGAAGAGAAGTTTTTCCTTTCGTTATGATTTATTCAGTTATGGACGTATTTGATGTGTTTTGTGTAATTATTCAAGACTGTTGAAAGATCTATACTTTTGTTAATTTACAATCCCTGGTGTACAATTATTCACATGTGTTTTATAATTCAAAAAATCTGACGAAAAAGTGAGAAAAATTTCTTTTCCTTTTCGCATATTTTGGAATTTATAACTTGATTCTTCATCAAAAAAGGAAAAATTTTTCTCTCTAACACTTTCCTGTACGTTGCCTAGTTACTGAAATACAATTCAATTTAAAAAATTGGCTTTTTTTCACAAAAATGTCAATAACTCGATGAAAAATGCACTTACAAGGTCGTACCTTAGCTCATTTTGAAGCTTTTGCAACCTACTTATGATGTTTTTGTGTATTAGAAGCTAGATTAACTTCCAGCTAAAGTGCAAGAAGTTGAAGCGGGATCGAAATTTTTCGAAATTTTCAATCTTTTGAGCATGCGCAGAATGAACTGAGTGGATCCTACAGAAAATCTGTAGCGATGACTTTTAAAGTACTCCAAAAGAGCTTCAAAATGAGCCAAGGTAAAGTCTTCTACGATTTTTGGTTCCTGAGATATCGAACTTTTAAGATTTCCCTTTTTTTTCCTAGGTGATCTTAAACTTTTGACCGGTAGTGTATCATCATCGTGTATCATTGTGTTAATTATTGGATTATATCATGGGGGTGCTTGAAGCTAATTTCAAGGGGTGACGTTGGGTAATTGGATTTCGAGACGTGGACATTAATAATAGTTTCGGATTTGTTCAGAACCTGGTTGAATATATTCATAAGAAGTTTCTTCTAGTAATACCAGTTGAGAACGTGATCAAAATACATTGAGAAACAACGCTCAAACTATTTGAGGGGTACTTATATAGTTTTTCTAGAGGTTTCTCAAAAATGCAACCTACATAATTCGAAGCTTATAACGTTCTCAAGAAATACACCCTGATATACTCATATACTTATAGATCTAATGAAGCACATACTCCCAGAATTTTTTACTTTTTTTTTACGTCAATTTTGGCGAAAATACACCCAAAATATGAGGAATTGCAAATGAACATAAGGACAATGAACCGCTGACCCACATTTCGACACCCCCTTTTTAACCCTTCTACTACGGAATTTACTCCTCTTTTCTCGGAAATCGTAGTAGAAGGGGTGAGCGTAGTAAAGCCAACCGGCTGCCGCCGCCTATTCATCAATGCATTTAAAGTGGGGGTACGAACGAAAGAAATGAAGCAAAAATACCACTTCTGCGCGAAATGAGTAAATTTCAAACGCTCGTAACTTTCTGAAAAATGTACTTAGTCAAACAAAACTGGAACCAAATTAAAGCTTGAACCTTCTACTTTCAGTAACGTCAAATCAAAAAAATCCCCATCCCTTTCTTCCTCCAGGGCAAGGCTTCAAAACGATCGACACGCGAATTCACTTTTCAAGAAAACCTTCGAACTACCGCATCAAGATTCGACTCCGAATTATTAGATTTTTATCAGCTTCCAAATGCTGTCATTTCTTCTGATACCCATTTCATTTGTACGTGGAGCCAGGCCGGTTTTATCCACTCACAATGTTATGTAATAATTCACTGGCCAAGCAATATTAAAATTAAACGAATTTACGCATAACCTCTCTTCCGAACTGTCAAAACATTTCTAAACCGCCCAACTGACAGATTCACGAGAATATCAACGCGCCGATTTCACGTCATCGTAACATCTGTCAAGAAAGGGATTCAAAACTTACATTGTGATTCCTCCCTGCGAATTATTGCGTCGTTTTTCACTGCTGCAAAGTCCAATGGGGGTACACCGTCTAATTTCCGCCCACACTTCTTTCTTGGCTATTTTATCCGTCAACTTTTGCTATCGATAGTCTCCGTGAGCTAAGAAAAACACGAGGCGACTATTAACTGAATCGATTTTAGACGAGACGCAATACTTCAATATCGCTCTCTCTCTCTCGCTCACCCTTCGCTCTATCTCCGTCGCCGCTCCGAGGATGTTGTGCTACTGCAGATTAACAAAGATGTCGTTACTGCCGATGTCGCAGCTCCAGTTGCAATGATTATACTATCGTTGCCTCGAATAAATGAATCTAACATGCTCTGTTAATCGAAATGAGCCACGATGTTTTAATTATCAATCAAATCATCAAAACCCAAATAATTCGTATTGAATTTAATTTACGATAAATCATTTATAATCCAATGACTCGAAGCGAAAACAGAAAAAAAATGTAAAAAACATAATATGCCGATCAGTTTTCAGATTTCTGTGCCATATCGTGAGCAAAGAGACCATTCTACGAAAACTGATCGGGCGAAGCTTTTTACCTTTTCAGAATATGAATAATATCGTCTACTAAGAAAACTGCAGTTATTTTGAAGGCCGCCGTTGAAGTTTCCACACATGATTAAATCTAACGTTATCAGAATCTTCTGAGCAACGTTCTTTCTTCACCTACCAGCCTGCGTTACATAATATGAAATGTTCGTAAATGAATTATTTATGAACACAATGAACCGTGTCATGCATCGGATTGTGTCATACGTACCAGTTGCACATGGTTGTGAACACTTGTTAATCAAGCTGTGAGCTGCGGAGTACCAGGCATGTCACAGATCCATTCTAATCTACGTCCAGTGTCATCGTATAGATCCTCAAGATTTTCCCAAATTTTCCTTCCAATCTATTTCTTCGAATTTCACTGACTCAAGAATAATGAATAACCACATAGTCGTACGGTTTATTCACTGAACTTTCTTTATTTTTCATTCGTTCGATCTGTGTACTCGTTTTTTTTTTGTTCTTTCGTTGATATTTACAATGATTTTCTATTAATTTAAATTATAAATCTATTATTTTTTTGTATCATACGAGAGTTAAAAGGATACAAGTATGTGTAGCTATAATACACGTGTTACGTTAGTGTCACATGATTTTATCTACAATGTTAGTTTTTTGGTTTTTTTGTTTTATTCATTCAATTTATAAACAGTCGCGTAGCTTCAGAAAATTAACGAAAAACCGATGTAGCTGCATACTTCGTTGAGATTTATCTCGATTTTCATATTCATATACAACCAATGGAAATTATTGTGGACAATAATAATTTAGTACGGCAATTTTCAAGCCGGGTGATTACACAGACTGGAATATACTGCTCGAAAAAAGTTTTTTCGTACGTTCAAAGAAATGCTGAAATGATTGATAGAGAGAAACAAACGATCTCACCGGGATCGACCTCCTCTCTTCAAATCTGAAATGATTTAAATTTGCATTGTTTGGTTTCAAACAATTCAAACACAATATTTCTCTATACTCAATTTACACACAATATTTTACAAATAGTTTTTCATCAATTTTTGTACACGTGTGTTGTGTGCCCTCTTCTTGTGAATACTGTTTTTTGTTATGATGAGGATCCGTTGACCAGTAAAGTATTGAGATTCAAGATCTTAGAATTTCTGGTTTTAACTTTATTAGTGATCAGATGAACTAAATGAGGTACAAATACTTGTTGCTCCTTCAAGGAGAAAATTGAGAGTGAATTGAGAGTGGCCGTTCCGAGGTCATCAAAACCAATATGGTGGTTGAATTGACTGTGAATTTTAGCCGGTAAATACTTCGGCGAATCAACCCTGAAGACTAAACATCCGGTCGCAATCAGCCATAGTCAATATCACTCTGTGGCGACTTACGATAAAGAAAAAATAAGCGAATAAAATAGGGGGATTATAACAAAACGAACAAAAAAGTAAAAGAGAAACTAGAAAGTTAATATACTGAGAATAGCTGATACGATTATAAGAATTGATTAATAAATCATATGTAAGGTAGGAGAATCGATTTTCTTCATTCAGGTTAAATATAATTCACTATTCAACAGATATTAAAGAACTAAAAGTAAAAGGGAGGAGATAAGGGATGATATTGTAATGAGAAAATAGATAACATGTTAATGGAATTACCTATGGAAGCGATGAATTTCACAGCTGACACTTATTAATCTGACAGAAAAAAAGTGAACACATACAAACCGCACGGTGTGGTGAAAAAATGAAAATTGTGCTCAAGTGTTGATGTATATTTATGTGAACTTGGAAATATTACATCGAAAATTATATCCTCAAAAAATAGGACGTTTCAGATTCTGAGTGAGAAAAAAAACAAAAAAACAAAACAAAACGAAAAAAAAATACACGTCTCAGATTTATCCGAAAATTAGCACAGCTCAGATCGACACAATCAAATTGAACCGATGATGAATTAGCCGAATAATTAAAGTTGCTCGAAGATTAACATCATTCTTCACAAAAACCAGGAATTTTTCGCCTCATTCGAGTCGGCATGAATCGTGCTGATTTTACGGTAAACCCGAAACGTTCGACTTTTTCAGTTTCAGTCTGAAACGAACCGTTCTTCACATCGAGTGTCCCTCGGACGACATGCGACACTTATTAATTAATTAACATAGAAAGGATACGAGCTAAATCTATATGATACATGAAAATATGGAGCCTAATTATACTAAAATGTGTATGAAAATATTACGGCAGTAAAGTGTTGGTGAAAGAGAGAGAGAGAGAGAAAAAATAAGCATGTGTAGCGTCTCAAGGAAACCGCGGAAAGAGAACACATTTTATCCTGTTCAATATTAGGTATGCACGTTACAAGGAAAAAAATGCGTGATGAAAAATATTATTCGGCGTTGTTATGTATAGAAATAACAGAGCAAATGATTAAAATATGATAGTCGATGCGAAAATGTTGTTCATCCAATTGAATCGACTACGACGTCCTTGATGCGAAGTATGCGATGACGATGGCGTTCTGAAACCAGAAAAAAAAATAAATAAATAAGAAAAAAAAAAACAGATATAAAAATTGGAATATCGATTGGGAAATTCGAAAAAAAATAAGATGATAAACTCAAAAGCGAGTGATTGAGGAAGAGAAACTTAACGTGGTGAAAAGATACTACGTCTGATGATGGTATACAAATCTAGTTAACAAGACCTGAAACGAGACATAATATTTTATAACTCAACTTTTGTACAGAAAAAATAAATACTTGTACTGTGGACCAATATTTCTTTCATTTCATTTCACCAGTTGATTTATTATCATGAGAAATTTTTATTCGGTGTTCTAGTTTCGATGATTTCACGAAGAATTCTGATGCTTTCGATAAAATTGATGGATTTGCCAGGGAAGAGGACATCTGAGGTGATATTTGGGATTTCCTTCGGCCGAAATAACTAAATCGGAGCATGATAATGCGCTGCACCGCCACTTTCTGTTGGCAATTTTGACACGAACCTGGTTTTGGTATCAGTGTTGAATGGAGAAGAGGTGAATCGTGTACCGGAGATGAATCAGTTTTGTTCAATTCATCTGTAGTTAACGAGGAAGTGGGTATGTCATACGCTGGATATCGATAACGAATCGAATATTCAATCGAAAACATAGCGATCAAGACTACCAAACGGAATGTCCATATTTCAAAAAGTAATCCCGATCCGTTATAATCACAAGTCAGAAAAATAAAACGTTGACTTCGATACTGAAGTCCGATGCCTTGACTCTCTGTACATTCTTTCATAAATGAAATTATATACGAATTATTACTAGAATTTTGACAACTTTTCTTTTTTTTCTGGAACAGAAAATAAATTGCATGTCGGAAGAGGCATGATCTGTAAACGGTGTATGTATATAATATGCCGTGTTACAATGTATAAGGGGCATTCCATGTCAACTCAACCGCTGATTTTCCCTCACTATTTTTGATTCGCTTTGCGATTTTTTATACGATTCTCCGATCTCGGAAAAGCACTTCTGAATTTTTGTCGGATTGTTGCCTCAGACCGTCAATTTTCCATGACTTACCAAACCCATCTCAAAATTGGATTTTTTTGAAAATCTCAAAAAATTCTCAAAAAACTTACCGCTCATTAGGATCATTTCGACACTCGTCCCGTGATGAGCCGATTCTGTTTACTATTTCTTTCAACCCTTCAAACATTTTGAACAAACAAAACGCCGTGTTACATAACATTATTCATTTTTCACCGAGCGTTCGAAATTTGTCAGTGACTATGTGCAATATTCTCGTGATCTTTTTAACATTGTTTTCTTCACTCCATCGTTCGACTTTCATGACAATCATACGCATTTGGGTAGTTTTGATGTCCTCATGTCCGTAATAATTTATAATCTGGTCGAAAAATTTATTTTTTAAATATGTTGACTGGATGATACGCTTTCGAACCTGAAGCATCGTCAAAAAATCCGGATACTAGCCTTCGGATTGAAATAACGAAACAACATAGACCGAAGAATGTATTTGGAAGCTGAAGATTTTCATACAAAATTTTACAATTCGCATCTCGAAACGTTCGAGGTCATCCCGGACGGAAAACCACACAAAAATCTGATAAAAATTGTCGGTATCGTCTGTGTGTACCCATGTTTGGAACATCCGCAAGGATAAGCGCAAAATATTTAAAAAAGTATGCTTGTAGAAAAGTATATCTGTAAAATGATATGCTTGAACTCACAACTGGTTCGAAGGCTTTTTTTTCAACCCAACGATCGCATTTTGTGACGATCATTCGCATTTGAGTTGTTTCAATATTCTGATGTCGATTTAAGAAAACTCCACCCTGCACAAATGATGATATGGGACCGACGCATGTTTGAAAACCGAAAGCATTATCGAAGTATTTAATATCAAACAAGAAAAGTATGTCGACAAAATCTGCATTGAGGAGCGTAAGATAACGAGGGGAAATTCCAACATTTCCGTTTGGATACGTTTGAGGTCGACCCGGAAGGAAAACCACTTGAATCTGATACGCTTCTCGGTCTTATCTATATCTGCCCATGTGTTTGCTACTTTGTCGCTAAATCGTCTCACTGCAAGAATATTTTCGCTCAAAAATGAATATTAACTCCAGAAAACAAAGGTAAAAAATTCATGTGAAAGTATTCGACCCAATCATTCGAACGCTCAGCGACGATAACAATTGTATTCAAAAATGTTGGACGATAGCGACGATCGCACTCCTCCTCTATGGGTCGGGAATCCCATATTGCCGTTCTCACTACTTAACTATTTCGGACCATGTCATGGCGTAACAGACTCTCGCCCGGTATCGAATACCCCATAGATTTCTCCAATGACGCCGCTTTATTCATTCAGTGATCCCGATGATTATTCAAAACTTTGTACGAACAATTGTTCCAGTTATTACATAGCTCACAATCAGTCAGGCACTGAATGTTAGGAGCCTAATTCACCATATTGATAAAAACCGTACTAGAAAGAGTGAATTGAGAATTTCGTTAATTGGCGATCAGACATTCGATACGCGAACAGAGATTTTCTGATGCATCGAGAACTTTCACGAGCATACAAATTTATTTGAAGTATATAATTAATGTTATTCAACACATGACAGTAAAATTTCCGAAAAGCGGAAAAACTTCGTTTCGTTTCGCACAGTTTTGCGATTGCGGTAAACCGATAATACCAGATAATGATAAACCATGTCGTCATTTGAATTTCGGTGAATCAGAGCAACGCTCATTGGTCAGATGGACGCAGTCGAAAAATATTCATATTCCGAGTAGAAACAGTTTCAAGTCACTCAAATTCGGGGTGGACAAGTTGAACTTCCTGGATAGTCCGATACGCTCGCAAGTTCTCGGTTGAATCTTAGCATCGTTGTTGGAAGCGAGGCGTGATTCGTAAGTAAAGATATAATGAGTAAGAAAACGCTAGAATAGATTTAATTGTAAGCTTCGCAATTTCGGGTCTCATCACGGCATATATTTTTAATTACATACATTGGATTAAAATTCTCATGAATTGTTCGTCTTTTCGCGTCTGCGATTGATTGATCGACGCACTTGACGATTTGAAGGTAGAAATTTGTTAGATAAACTCTTCATCCGTGTTGTGATTATTGGTGATTCTCGGTACAGTTGCGACTGAGGAACAAACGACAAATGCGGTTGGATTGAGAGGAATTCGACTACCAGAACAAAGCTCGAGTATGGACTCGCGGTCAGGGAATTTCTCGATTACCGTGGGATTTTTGATTCTGGGAATTTCGTGTAACCAAGGGAAACTGCTGACGATTAGTCGACTGGATCTGTCCGCAGAATCCGTTGTGGAGACGACTTGTGTCTCCGAAAATGATAACGCTGCACTCGTTTGGAATACCGAGAAATCGATGGAAGGTATTTTGTAACACGCTGTGGTTCATGAAAACGGAAAGTATACGAATACTGTATACATATAGACAGCAGGAATCAATTAACACATTGACGAATAATCTACAAATGTTAGGGCCAGATTTCGTCCCACGGAAACCAAAGGCGACAAAAGACCACCCGAAATGTGCGATCTGGGAAAACGATCGATGTTTCAGTTATTGGCCACCAATCGGAAATCATTTGGTGGATTCTCGGCACTTTCCAATGGGTCCAGTACTTGATTACAGATGGGAGAGTAAGTCCGACGAACGAATAATTATCAAATAACAGTGCTTTGTGTCTTTGAATGGTTTGTGGATACTCGACGACTGGGATTGTTATAGGTTTCCAAGTTAACCAAGGCATGAGCTTCGTATATCATCTGCGCTACCAGTATTTCTCTGTTCGGGGTTATAGACCAGTACTAAGTATAACGGGTTATAACCAAGTGAAATTCATAGTAATCACCTTGGAAAGATCACTTAATGAGTCTTCCCTAATGGTATGTGATGGATCAATTGACTTCGACCGTCCAGGTTGCAGCCGCAACGGTTTCGTCACCCCATTAGGAGGTAAGGCACGCGAAATCTCACTCGAGAAATGAGGGATCTAAATATCATATTTTCATAGTATTTCAGGAGAATCAGGATGATGACATGTTTGGTATTGGAGAATGGCGTACGTTCGGGATAAAATTGCACGCAGAAGGAAAGGAAATCAGCGTAATTGAAGGCAATAAAATTAAGACATTCGGAGTATTACCCGTTCCCGACTTAGAAGCACATTTTTTTCAATTGGACGGAATTTATAGCTGGTCGTTGATGAAGTTTCATCATTGTAAGTAGAGTGACGCAAACAAATACGGAACGTACGATATATGGATGTAAAAAATCGACAGCCTTCTTCTTGTAGACCGATATATCCTTTTGGAGGAGAACGACGAGCTGTTATCGACGTCCGATTTTTATTTGCCTTCCGAAGATTTCTGCATCGAGTTGTTCGTCGGTCTCTGCTCTGACTGTCGACTGGTCGTTACTTTGCGAAGCAGAAATGAGACGATTCCAATCGGCTCTATCGATGGAAATAATAATTCCATGTTCGACGGACTGCTGGTTTGGCGGTCAGTAAGACTTGACGCTACGATTCCGAAGCATAGTTCCGAAAAAGTGCGATTGGAACTAAGGACACGACTGAAAAACGTCCATGCTTTGGGTCGATGGGCGGTCGACAGCATACGTTGGTGCGAACCAGCTGGTGAGTTTGGAATCTTGAACAAAATCATACCTATCAATAATTGAGTTTACCGATTACATGTCCAGGGAGTTTGAGAACCTCTACCGTTACGAGCAAGGTCACAGCCGGCGAGTACGTCTGTCAGAAAATAACTTACGACGAGAGTGTTGTGATACGTTCACACCAGAACGAGACTTTGGGTGTTCCTTCTGTTAGCTCACGCGGTGAGTTTTTAATTTATTACTCGATCATTATCTGCTGCCTTGATTCAACCAAGTTCTTACATAGTCCGTTCGAGGAAAAATCGATTTTCTAACCGCTGTCGAAAAGACATTTTCGTATTATTCCGAAATCCGTTAGATATTACATAAAGTATTGTTTCAAATCTTTAAAGCTTGCGAAAATTCATAAAAAGACAAAACTCCCGACAAGACGTCTTAACATGTGCTGGAATTTAACGGTCATTAGTTATCTGATTCTTGACGAGGAGACGTGCTAACATCAATCAATTTGATGGGTGATGAGATATCTTCATTAAAAATCCACGCAAACCTTTTCAGAGATTCGCGATTACTCACGTGGGCTAAATAACATTTCCGGATCATTATGTCCAAACTCCGGATCGGCATGCTTGATATGCAACCCGACTGGTTGCACATGCGACCGTGGATTCGAGGGATCGAAATGCGACAGAGGTGAGATATGCATATTCGATCAGACGAAATAATCGAATATATCAACATCGTATGCTCTCAGAGTGCGGACACGGATACTACGGGTACGGTTGCGGAGAGGAGTGTCATCGATGTGCGAACAGGTCCTGCGACAGAGTTACGGGATACTGCGCTGCCGACTGCTCGAATGAAAAGCTGCTGCCACCACTTTGCATACCAGGTATTTTCCATCGATTTTTGTCACGAATAATTCCCTGTGTTTTGCAACCGACGAACACAATCGTTGGTCACATTAAAATCCATTGTTGTGCAAATAAGTCTTCTTCATTGGATTTGATCTCAAAAATTACTGACAGCAGAGATTCCGGAAGACGACGGAGGTAACAAGGGACAGAACATGATCTGGTTGACCGTCTTAGCGATTCCATTTGGGATCGTTCTACTCGTCATCGGATATCGGTGAGCTGAAATATCCGAACAAACGGACTTATTTTGTTGTTCACTTTGGGAATAAATTATGGGAGCGAGTCCGAACCGATAATTTCCAGTGATTCCTTCGTGATTATATCTTCTGCAGAGTTTGGCTCAAGAATCTGAGATCACCTTCCGGAACGCCCGCGAATGTCCCAGCGGAACCGCTCGACTGTGACGGTTATCTCGTACCGTCGGTGGCGTTGAACCGACGTAACTGGATTTTTCCAGCGATGATGAATTTGGATGATGGGATTTTATACGAGGATATCGGATCCGACGGACCACCTTACGATCCGCGAAATCATATGGTTGAAATTGCGCGGTTCAAACATTACTTAGAGGACGGCTTCGCCAGCGGACTACTCAAATCACAGTATGAGGTAATTCAGTCTGGCCTTGGACAAGACAGGCTTTGGCGAAGCGACTTTGAAGCGATGCCTATTTTCTTCTGTTGCTGCGCAGCATGTTTCAGATGGCCCTTCCAAGCCATGTGAGTACGGAAAGCTGTTGCCCAACCTCGCAAAGAATAGATCGAGGAACACGATAGCGTGTGAGTAGATTGGAATAGCAATAACGAATAGGGAATTCGACCGTCATTATCCGAAAAGTAGTTTCGCTGCCAAAATTGCTGTTCAGACCGACAGTATCGGTACAAGCGCACCTGAGTCATGAAGCATTGTTATGACCAACTGGTTTTTCGGGTGCAATTCGGTTCTGTATCTCATTCGTTCGATGATTGATTATTTTTTTTTTTTCCTTGTTACGAACATTAGATGATAAAACACGTGTCCTTCTCGAGAAGATAGCCGGGGATTCTCACTCCGATTACATTAACGCCAATTACATACGGGTGAGTCTTTCTTCTCCAATATCTCGTAGCTGGTAAAGTGAGTTGAACACGTACTGAGCCGCATTCGCATCACAGGGGTATCGACAAGTGCCGGCATACATCGCTACGCAAGGACCAACTCCCAACACGATCGGCGATTTTTGGAGGATGGTTTGGCAGGAAAAAACAACTCTGATTTGCATGGTGACAAATCTCATGAAAGATGATGAGGTAAGTGAATGAAAATACTGTGACTCAGCTCTATCGCGTAAGCATCCAGCCAGAGATGGGCAAAGACCTCCGAAAGCTCAAGCTAAGCTGCAAAATAAACGTTGATCATCAAAACTAAGATCTAAAATGTTTTTGAACTCGGAAAAATCTATTCATCAAAAATATAATAGAGTTAATTCAAAAATTTTTTCGTTTCGCAAACTGGTAAAGAGTTGAATAAACTGTTCTGTAATGATACACCAGCGTTTCGAAACTGATAGGTGAAAAATATTCCCAAAATAATTTTTTTGCACGTGAAACTTGCATCTTTCAAATCGATTTTGCAGCTTGGAATCGATTTTGACTTTGACTAGAATAGAGACCCAGAAAATCTGGTACTTGCAGATACGACATTTGCCTCAATCTGGAACTCCAATTTTTTTGTGGACTGAAAAAACGCAATCGTTCGCGGCAAAGCAATATTCAACGAGGATAATCCCCTAATTCCCATCGTTTGTCAACTTACTGATATCATTCTAGCGTTGAGGAGGAAGTTGACGTGATGAATCGCGATTGATGGTCTTTCTGAAAACTTGATTTCACTTCATCGATAGGACCCCCAGTGGCAATTACGAATCCCGAAGTAGATTCCTTGTATTCGGGTCTTTTGGAAAATATCCCAATGCCGTCGTTGATTATGGGACGTTAGTGTACAATTACTTTCAGACTCAAAGTCGAACGCTTCTGAGGTTTTCAAGGGAGAAACGCACCGTACTTTAAAAATGATGGAAGTTTACCTTGAAATGACAGTCGAATCGGTAATTGGGAAGAAATCTGATCATACCACTTCATGTCGCTTCGAGAATTGCAGAATTATTGTTTCGAACCTTCTCCCATTTTTTATGGTATCGCGGAGATATTTCAGACGAAAAAGTAGACTTTCTTTCATACGAGTAATTAATCGTGTGAGAAACCCTCATTTTGCCATCGATTACTCGACAATATTTGCAACTCCACAGGTACTTTGTGAGCAATACTGGCCAGAAGTTCAAAAAAGGTCAAAGTACGAATTTATCGTCGTCCTGAATGCGGGGGAGGTGGAGTTTGATGATTGCGATCTGAGGACCTTCCACCTACAGTGTGGCGATGAAACGCGTGAGGTACGTCTTGCGAAATCTGAGCTCGTGATTAAAAAACTCGAAAAAAGAACGGACGATCGGCAGTTTCCCGTTGTAGGTGACACACCTCCATTACACGGGTTCATGGCCGAGCAGGGGTTTGCTGACTTATTCTTTTTCTCTGGTGACGTACCTCAAGAAGCTGCTGGCCATTCCTTCGGGAGATGGCCTCGTAGTCGTCCACGGCAGTCTGGGCGTCGGTCGAACTGGCGTCATCATTTTATGTGACATATGCTTACGGCGAGCTCTTCATGACAAGGTAATCCGATAGTTATGTCACAAAACACCTAAGCTTTGGTTATTTTGATGGCAGGTTTACCGTATCGTAAGAGTTGCGTCTTTTCGTGGAAGTCGAAGAACGCTTAGGAAAAAAGTCAAATCACGTCCGATTTACGTATGAATGGTTTTTCGAGTATCCGATGTGGTACTTTGAAAGACAGGCCATAAATTACTGGTGCGCGAATTGATGTTGAAAATACTCCAGCGTCCAGCCTTATCTCTCACACAACTACCGACGTACCGTACATGCGGACAGCGTCCATCTATTTTGAGTACTGTTAGGTACAACAAACAGTTGCTGAGCGTGAAGTTCACGATATTTTATCGTCGAAACGTTCTTTTGAAATAGGCTACAGAATAAATTTCGATTTTTTCAGATATGCAACGTCCCAGCGACGACGATCAGGATGCGTGAAGATCGGGGCAATATGGTGGAAAATGAGCATTACTATCTACTGGCTCATGCCCTCATTTCGGGATGTCTGCTCTCCGAAGAAACCCAAGTTGCGGACTATACTGAAATTCTATACTGAACTTATCGACACTCATGCGGTTGGCTGCAAGTTGTATAAATCGAATGTTTCCGCGAGTTATTGCACCGGAGATCTATAACTCACTGGAGTAGATCAAGCTTCACGATACAATTGGACCACAAAACAGACAATGACATACACAAAACGTATTTGTGAGATAATTGATAAATTCTGATGAGTCGAAATAAATGATAACACGCATTTCCATAATCAAAGTCCAATGCGGGAGTCTCGCAATCGGCTGATGTGGATGTCAAAGCGACGAGTCTTGATCGAATAAGAATCGATCAAAATTCACAAAACTCGCGAATCCTATTACGTGAAAAAAATGAGATACTCGATTAAAATTTTGTTTGTGTTTATCCAGTATCTCACTGTAGCATATTCGCATATCTTCACAACCAACGGAGCCAGATTTATACATATTTGACTCATCTCAGAAGATATTAACCATCACAACTGATTACTGATCCGGAGAAATTTTTCTCGACATCGGCTAGGATTTTCATCTCATCATTAGAACGTCTCTGCTTGAAAGATTAGCATCAGCATATGCACGAGGGTAAATTTCGATATTTTTTTAGAGGAAAGCACAATTTTGCACGCTTTCGCACCCCAGGGGGCGGGGGGGGTAGCGACGCCAAGTGTTCGGGGATTCGAAAAGATCCTTGTTGTGCGTCCCGAAATGAACCATTTTCACCAAACTTTGTTCGCCCTCTGTTTTTGCAGAGTAGACTCACCTACTGACTGGACTAATAGTAACCAGTCGTCGAACCTATACGGACGATGTATAATTTCTAGAAACAATGAAGAAAAGTATCAAAAATCTAAGAATGTACCTTGATTTTTTCGCCGGTATAAAGTTGTACTATCCAATCTAGCGAAAGTTTGGATAACGGAATAATAATATTGTGGTAACGAAAAATAAATTTGAAACATTGACGAACGTTCATCTTCACTCATTAGAATTCAGAAACTCTTACCCTTTACGTATTGTTACTTTTTTATATCGTTATATTAACTCTGGAACTGCCGGAACTCCCGTGACGGGATGGCGCTCACGCGTGCCTCAGGGGTCAACTCTAATGAATTTTTGGAATTCAAAAAGAAGGAGGAGAAGAAGCTGTGTGAGGCAACATCCCTCGTTTCGGTTTGTAACAACATCACGATTTTTTTTTTCTGGTCTGATTTTTTCTTCCACGATTAATTGTATTTAAAACGAATGTTGAAAACACGTATATAATATATAACAATCGGGGATTCTATTTTCCATACTTAATAATTGAACGTATTCAACCGCAAACACGATTCTGTATAATCATATGTACTGATTTTTGTGTTACTCATAAACGTACTGATAACATAGATATATTGAACTATATCTATGGCCTTAGTTTTTCCTCAGAATCTGTACTCAAAATTTACAATTTTTTTTTTTGTGATTCTTCTACGGTATTCTTATTCATTTGGATCTCAGGAATTCAAATCTGCAAGTTCAATTAATTCATCTATGAAATTGAATAGGTTGTCGCTAATTTATCGCTCTAAAATAATGGAAGAACGAAAGGCGAAAATACTTGACTGATGAACAGAGTCTCATATTCTCATACTTATTGATAATATTCTTGATCTCGGAATAGTTTGATGCGTGTTTGAATTGCAGCGGCGACATCAGCAGCGACAGCGCTGGCAGCGCGCAGATCCTGAAGGAGAAAGAGACCGCGACAAAGGAAGAGAGCGTCAGTTTGCGGCGTTGCGGCTGCAGGGTAAGATCAGTTCGTAATTGCTATTGCGCTACGGTTTTTTTCTTCATTCAAGTTTGTCAGATCGCGTTTCAACCGAATAAGAAATAAAATCTTTCTAAGCGTTAAGTTTAGTTTCTAGTTTTATCTAAATAATAGCTCGGGAAGACGTGTTCAGTTCAATCTACATATATCCAATTAGTATAAGTAGATAATCAGCAGCTATAGGAAAACCTCTTATATCTTTGGAAATTTCGTGAATTCCGTAGATCAGATATTTTTTCATGAGCACTGACAAGCCGTGTTCTTACCTTTTTTTTTTAATGGTTCCGATCGGTCTTCTACTCGTAGAATTTTGGGCGAAGCTGATGTCACTTCGACGCAGAATTTTTATAGAATTCGAATAATTATTGAAATCGTCGGTAGGGAAAAATGAGATTTCTTCGCCAGGACTACAACGATTGATCGTTCACATATGCATTCCTTATGTTTCAAATCGAAAGAGTAGGTGTTCAGTTTTGGGCTAGAAAAATATCTTTCGTGCAACTTCACCTATTTAATTATACATTTATGAATTTCTATTTTTGCGTACTTTTTCAACAATATTCCGATTGATTTTGGAATAGTTTTCAGCGTATTTAGACACTAAAAATTCGCTGATCTTATTAAACTAAGGGTGTTATCGTCAGGATTTTGGTCTGACAATAAGGATATTCATCGTAGTTATTTTATGAACGAATTTATTGACACATTTTAGTTTCAGTTCTACAATTTCACTTCAATACTTACATAATATTGTTGTTTTTCAGATTCCTAATTGACGGACATGGAAGTCGCCTAGTTCTTGGCAGTATTCGTTCAATTCTAATCTACAGGTATGAAATAGTTCTACATAGGGTTTTGTTCATACGTTATAAAATAAGTATCAGTCAATATAACATACCCTTGCTCAAAATATATTTTCGTATATTCGATATAATATGTTTTACACATATTAGTAATAGTCCGGAAGATATCGTCGCTCTAAATAATCATTTAGAATTTAGATCGAGATGTTACGCTTATTTCATTGATAGAGACTTCCGGCGTGATTCTTAATTTATGATTAGTTTTCCATTTGAAAATTTGTTTCTGTTTTTTCTATCGTTTTATATTTTGAGCCAATACTACATACACTACATACAAACTACATTCATACTACATATGTACTGTTATCTACTTTTAGTGCGTTATAATGATGGTTGTAATAATGATTACAATTATTTTCCTTTTATTTGCTTCATTCAAATATTTTTTATTTTGTATTATACTGTAATTAATGGCCCTTAGGGAGCTTAGGCTCTAGGGTCAATGAAATATAATTATCTATCTATCTATAGTACATCATTTTATGTATATCATTGTTAATGTTTTCTTCAAATGTCTTTGGTATTTGCAGATATCCTTGGCTCGGAGATGGCTGCCACGACGCAACTTTCTGCAGCTGCTTCCGTTCCTGCCCTCTGGGCACCGGGGGAACCCGGACTCTCCCTATCCCCCTGGGGGAGTCCACCGGGTCAACGCCGGGGGTTTCCCCTGGGATAGCGCGGCCTCCCACCGCCCCCGGAGTCCCAGGGGATGTAGTCCTTGGGGGCGTAGGTCTCTATAGCTGAGACTTGCGTTTCCAGGGTCTACACTCTTCGGGGACCAAAGTCCCTGGGGACTTGTCTCCGGGGATACGGCAGTCCCAGCCGTATCTCCAGAGGCAATTACCCAGGGACTGGTCTCCGAAGAAATCCGGGAAAAGGAGGCCTCAAGCGGACGCTCTGTTTTTTGATCTCTAGAGAAATCACGAAGACGACCGTCCGCTTGAGGCCTCCTTTTCCCGGATTTCTTCGGAGACCAATCCCTGGGTAATTGCCTCTGGAGATACGGCTGGGACTGCCGTATCCCCGGAGACAAGTCCCCAGGGACTTTGGTCCTCGAAGAGTGTAGGCCCTGGAAACGTAAGTCTCAGCTATGGAGACCTACGCCCCCAGGGACTACATCCCCCGGGACTCCGGGGGCGGTGGGAGGCCGCGCTATCCCAGGGGAAACCCCCGGCGTTGACCCGGTGGACTCCCCCAGGGGGATAGGGAGAGTCCGGGTTCCCCCGGTGCCCAGAGGGCAGGAACAATGATGTGGTGATGGCGATCCCGATGCTAATGTGTTCTGTAATGCAAACAGACAGTCAGTGAAATAATTAATGTGGGGTAATGAATGTGTGACTTATAATATGATTTCTTGTATAACTCATTGTACGACTCAATGTACGACTCATTGTATGATTCATTGTATGACGATTAAATTATAATAAATCTGTAATAATATATCGTTGACGTGTATTATTGGTGTGTTGGATAAATAATATTATGGGATGCGACGAAGTTATACCGAGTAATGTGACTTTGTTGAAATGATGTTGAAGATTTTTCTTAAGGAGATGCAATTCATTTTTTTGGGACTCCTAATGAAGGATTTTATTAGGCGCTCTTGAAGGACATAAATTAATAAAGTCATACCTCTGCAAAAGAAGAAGTTGTACGTCTCATGTGTTGCAGACCCATCTCGACCGGGTCAGGATGAAAAAGACGATGTTCCGAGGGGGATATCACGCTCATTTACTAGAAAACAACAAAGTTGATTACAATTTGACAATCGATAATATTCATATCATGTTTGTTTTCATGCATCAGATTAATGAATCTTTTTATAATCTACTAGCAAAAGAAATCAAGTGAATTATTGTAAAATCATCCCTAGAAATCCGGAGAAATTTTTCAGACGCTAGTTGAGTGAAATTTTAATATGTTCTATAGTACGGCTAATGATCGAAGACATGATCGAATCACAATAGGAAACATTCGCTCAAACGATTTGACAGATATTCAATTTGTGTCCCCAGAATTTACAAAAATTTAAGTTATAAAGTTAACTTCATTTTTCTTCGGGCTCAATGAGGTAATCTCATGTTATTCGAGTCCAGAAATCACAGTTTATGTGTTCATATATCATCATCGTGTATCATTATGTTAATTATTGGATTATATCATGGGGGTGCTTGAAGCTAATTTCAAGGGGTGACGTTGGGTAATTGGATATCGAGACGTGAACATTAATAATAGTTTCGGATTTGTTCAGAACCTGGTTGAATATATTTATAAGAAGTTTCTTTTAGTAATACCAGTTGGGAACGTGATCAAAATACATTGAGAAACAACGCTCAAACTATTTAAGGGGTACTTATATAATTCTTGTAGAGGTTCCTCAAAAATGCAACCCACATAATTCAAAGCTTCTAACGATTTCAAGAAATACACCCTGATATACTCATATACTTATAGATCTAATGAAGCACATACTCCCAGAATTTTTTACTTTTTTTTTACGTCAATTTTGGCGAAAATACACCCGATATATGAGGAATTGCAAATAAATATAAGGACAATGAACCGCTGACCCACATTTCGATACCCCTTTTTTAACCCTTCTACTACGGAATTCCGACCCCCTTTTCTTAACCCTTCTACTACGGAATTTGCTCCCCTTTTCTCGGAAATCGTAGTAAAAGGGGTGAGCGTAGTAAAGCCGACAGGCTGCCGTCGCCTATTCATCAATGCATTTAAAGTGGGTGTACGAATGAAATAAATAAAGCAAAAATACCACTTCTGCGCGAAATGAGTAAATTTCAAACGCTCGTAACTTCCTGAAAAATGCACTTAGCTAAACGAAACTGGAACCAAATTAAAGTTCGGACCTTCTACTTTCAGTTGCATCAAATCAAACAAATCCTTATACCTTTCTTTCTCCAGGGCAAGCTTCAAAACGATCGACCCGCAAATTTACTTTTTGAGAAAACCTTCGAACTAACGCATCAAGATTCGACTCCTAATTATCAGATTTTTATCAGCTTCAAAATGCTGTCATTTCTTCTGATACCCTTTTTATTTGTACGCGGAGCCAGGCCGGTTTTATCCACTCACAATGTTATGTAATAATTCACTGGCCAAGCAATATTGAAATTAAACGAATTTACGCATAACCTCTCTTCCGAACTGTCAAAACATTTCTAAACCGCCCAACTGACAGATTCACGAGAATGTCAACGCGCCGATTTCACGTTATCGTAACATTTGTCAAGAAAGGGATTCAAAACTTACATTGTGATTCCTCCCTGCGAATTATTGCGTCGTTTTTCACTGCTGCAAAATCCAATGGGGGTACACTGTCTAATTTCCGCCCACACTTCTTTCTTGGCTATTTTATCCGTCAACTTTTGCTATCGATAGTCTCCGTGAGCTAAGAAAAACACGAGGCGACTATTAACTGAATCGATTGTAGACGTGACGCAATACTTCAATATTTCTCTCTCTCTCTCGCTCACCCTTCGCTCTATCTCTGTCGCCGCTCCGAGGATGTTGTGCCACTGCAGATGTCGTTACTGCCGATGTCGCAGCTCCAGTTGCAATGATTATACTATCGTTGCCTCGAATAAATGAATCTAACATGCTCTGTTAATCGAAATAAGCCACGATGTTTTAATTGTCAATCAAATCATCAAAACCCGAATGATTCGTATTGCATTCAATCTACGATGAATCATTTATAATCCAATGACTCGAGCGAAAACAGAAAAAAAATGTAAAAAAAAAAATATACCGATCAGTTTTCAGATCTCAGAATATGAATAATATCGTCTACTAAGAAAACTGCAGTTATTTTGACGGCCGCCGTTGAAGTTTCTACACATGATTAAATCTAACGTCATCAGAATCTTCTGAGCAACGTTCTTTCTTCACCTACCAGCCTGCGTTACATAATATGAAATGTTCGTAAATGAATTATCTATGAACACAATGAACCGTGTCATGCATCGGATTGTGTCATACGTACCAGTTGCACATGGTTGTGAACACTTGTAAATCAAGCTGTGAGCTGCGGAGTACCAGGCATGTCACAGATCCATTCTAATCTACGTCCAGAGTCATCGTATAGATCCTCGAGATTTTCTCAAATTTTCCTTCCAATTTATTTCTTCGAATTTCACTTACTCAAGAATAATGAATAACCACATAGTCTCACGGTTTATTCACTGAACTTTCTTTATTTTTCATTCGTTCGATCTGTGTACTCGTTTTTTTTTTGTTCTTTCGTTGATATTTACAATGATTTTCTATTAATTTAAATTATAAATCTATTATTTTTGTGTATCATACGAGAGTTAAAGGATACAAGTATGTGTAGCTATTATACACGTGTTACGTTAGTGTCACATGATTTTACCTATAATGTTAGTTTTTTGGTTTTTTTGTTTCATTTATTCAATTTATAAACAGTCGCGTAGCTTTAGAAAATTAACGAAAAACCGATGTAGCTGCATACTTCGTTGAGATTTATCTCGATTTTCATATTCATATACAACCAATGGAAATTATTGTGGACAATAATAATTTAGTACGGCAATATTAAAGCCGGGTGATTACACAGACTGAAATATACTGCTCGAAAAAAGTTTTTTCGTACGTTCAAAGAAATGCTGAAAAGATTGATAGAGAGAAACGAACGATCTCACCGGGATCGACCTCCTCTCTTCAAATCTAAGATGCTTTAAATTTGCATTGTTTCATTTCAAACAATTCAAACACAATATTTCTATATACTCAATTTACACACAATATTTTACGAATAGTTTTTCATCAATTTTTGTACACGTGTGTTGTGTGCCCTCTTCTTGTGAATACTGATTTTTGTTATAATGAGGATCCGTTGACTAGTAAAGTATTGAGATTCAAGATCTTAGAATTCCTGGTTTCAACTTTATTAGTGATCAGATGAACTAAATGAGGTACAAATACTTGTTGCTCCTTCAAGGAGAAAATTGAGAGTGAATTGAGAGTAGCCGTTCCGAGGTGATCAAAACCAATATGGTGGTTGAATTGACTGTGAATTTCAGCCGGTAAATACTTCGGCGAATCAACCCTGAAGACTAAACATCCGGTCGCAATCAGCCATAGTCAATATCACTCTGTGGCGACTTACGATAAAGAAAAAATAAGCGAATAAAATAGGGGGATTATAACAAAACGAACAAAAAAGTAAAAGAGAAACTAGAAAGTTATTATACTGAGAATAGCTGATACGATTATAAGAATTGATTAATAAATCATATGTAAGGTAGAAGAATCGATTTTCTTCATTCAGGTTAAATATAATTAACTATTCAACAGATATTAAAGAAATAAAAGTAAAAGGGATGAGATAAGGGATGATATTGTAACGAGAAAATAGATAACATGTTAATGGAATTACCTATGGAAGCGATGAATTTCACAGCTGACACTTATTAATCTGACAGAAAAAAAGTAAACGCATACAAACCGCACGGTGTGGTGAAAAAATGAAAATTGTGCTCAAGTGTTGATGTATATTCATGTGAACTTGGAAATATAACATCGAAGATTATATCTTCAAAAAATAGGACGTTTCAGATTCTGAGTGAAAAAAAAAACAAAAAAACAAAACAAAACGAAAAAAAAAAACACGTTTCAGATTTATCCGAAAATTAGCACAGCTCAGATCGACACAATCAAATTGAACCGATGATGAATTAGCCGAATAATTAAAGTTGCTCGAAGATTAACATCATTCTTTACAAAAACCAGGAATTTTTCGCCTCATTCGAGTCGGCATGAATCTCGCTGATTTTACGGTGAACCCGAAACGTTCGACTTTTTCAGTTTCACAATCAGTCTGAAACGAACCGTTCTTCACATCGAGTGTCCCTCGGACGACATGCGACACTTATTAATTAATTAACATAGAAAGGATACGAGCTAAATCTATATGATACATGAAAATATGGAGCCTAATGATACTAAAATGTGTATGAAAATATTACGGCAGTAAAGTGTTGGTGAAAGAGAGGGAGAGAGAGAAAAATGAGCATGCGTAGCGTCTCAAGGAAACCGCGGAAAAAGAATACATTTCATCCTGTTCAATACAGTCGGACCCCGCTTGAGTTCCGGCCAGGGATGTAAGGGGAAGAGTTTTTCCGTGAATATACGTCCCCCCACCACGCGGCTCTTCGCTTGACAAAAAAATTTTTATACGGATCCCGCAATAGTTCCGCGCATAGTTCCATACAAATACTCTATGTGGTGGGGGAAGCAGTCGACGCGTGAAACTGGGGAAGCGGAACTTTTGTGAGTGGAACTCAAGCGGGGTCCGACTGTATTAGGTATGTACGTTACAAGGAAAAAAATGCGTGATGAAAAATATTATTCGGCGTTGTTATGTATGGAAATAACAGAGCAAATGATTAAAATATAATAGTCGATGCGAAAATGTTGTTCATCCAATTGAATCGACTACGACGTCCTTGATGCGAAGTATGCGATGACGATGGCGTTCTGAAACCAGAAAAAAAAATAAATAAATAAGAAAAAAAAAAACAGATATAAAAATTGGAATATCGATTGGGAAATTCGAAAAAAAATAAGATGATAAACTCAAAAGCGAGTGATTGAGGAAGAGAAACTTAATGTGGAGAAAAGATACTACGTCTGATGATGGTATACAAATCTAGTTAACACGACCTGAAACGAGACATAATATTTTATAACTCAACTTTTGTACAGAATAAATAAATACTTGTACCGTGGACCAATATTTCTTTCATTTCATTTCACCAGTTGATTTATTATCATGAGAAATTTTTATTCGGTGTTCTAGTTTCGATGATTTCACGAAGAATTCTGATGCTTTTGATAAAATTGATGGATTTGCCAGGGAAGAGGACATCTGAGGTGATATTTGGGATTTCCTTCGGCCGAAATAACTAAATCGAAGCATGATAATGCGCTGCACCGCCACTTTCTGTTGGCAATTTTGACACGCAACCTGGTTTTGGTATCAGTGTTGAATGGAGAAGAGGTGAATCGTGTACCGGAGATGATTCAGTTTTGTTCAATTCATCTGTAGTTAACGAGGAAGTGGGTATGTCATACGCTGGATATCGATGACGAATCGAATATTCAATCGAAAACATAGCGATCAAGACTACCAAACGGAATGTCCATATTTCAAAAAGTAATCCCGATCCATTATAATCACAAGTCAGAAAAATAAAACGTTGACTTCGATACTGAAGTCCGATGCCTTGACTCTCTGTACATTCTTTGATAAATGAAATTATATGCGAAATTTGACTAGAATTTTGACAACTTTTCTTTCTCTTCTGGAACAGAAAATAAATTGCATGGCGGAGGAGGCATGATCTGTAAACGGTGTATGTATATAATATGCCGTGTAACAATGTATACGGGGCATTCCATGTCAACTCAACCAATGATTTTCCCTCACTATTTTTGATTCGCTTTGCGATTTTTTATACGATTCTCCGATCTCGGAAAAGCACTCGTGAATTTTTGTCGGATTGTTGCCTCAGACCGTTAATTTTCCATGACTAACCAAACCCATCTCAAAATCGGATTTTTTTAAGAATCTCAAAAAATTCTCAAAAAACTTACCGCTCATTAGGATCGTTTCGACACTCGTCCCGTGATGAGCCGATTCTTTTTACTATTTCTTTCAACCCTTCAAACATTTCGAACAAACAAAACGCCGTGTTTCATAACATCATTCATTTTTCACCGAGCGTTCGAAATTTGTCAGTGACTATGTGCAATATTTTCGTGATCTTTTTACATTGTTTTCTTCACTCCATCGTTCGACTTTCATGACAATAATACGCATATGGGTAGTTTTGATGTCCTCATGTCCGTAATAATTTATAATCTAGTCGAAAAATTTATTTTATAAATATGTTGACTGGATAATACGCTTTCGAACCTGAAACATCGTCGAAAAATCCGGATACCAGCCTTCGGATTGAAATAACGAAACAATGTAGACCGGAGAATGTATTTGGAAGCTGTATATTTTCAAAAAAAATTCTACAATTCGCATTTCGAAACTTTCGAGGTCATCCTGGACGGAAAACCACACAAAAATCTGATAAAAATTGTCGGTATCGTCTGTGTGTACCCATGTTTGGAACATCCGCAAGGATAAGCGCAAAATATTTGAAAAAGTATTTCGTAAACACGACAAAATGATATGCTTGAACTCACAATTGGTTCGGAGGCTTTTTTTTCAACCCAACGATCGCATTTTGTGTCGATCATTCGCATTTGAGTTGTTTCAATATTCTGATGTCGATTTAGGAAAACTCCACCCTGCACAAATGATGATATGGGATGGACGCATGTTTGAAAACCCAAACCATTATCGAAGTATTTAATATCAAACAAGAATAGTATGTCGACAAAATCTGCATTGAGGAGCGTAAGATAACGAGGGGAAATTCCACCATTTCCGTTTGAATACGTTTGAGGTCGACCCGAAAGGAAAACCACTTGAATCTGATACGCTTCTCGGTCTTATCTATATCTGCCCATGTGTTTGCTACTTTGTCGCGGAATCGTCTCACTGCAAGAATATTTTCGCTCAAAAATGAATATTAACTCCAGAAAACAGAGGTAAAAAATTCATGTAAAAGTATTCGACCCAATCATTCGAACGCTTAGCGACGATAACAATTGTATTCAAAAATGTTGGACGATAGCGACGATCGCACTCCTCCTCTATGGGTCGGGAATCCCATATTGCCGTTCTCACTACTTTACTATTTCGGACCATGTCATGGCGTAACAGACTCTCGCCCGGTATCGAAAACCCCATAGATTTCTCCAATGACGCCGCTTTATTTATTGGGTCATCCCGATGATCATTCAAAACTTTGTACGAACAATTGTTCCAGTTATTACATAGCTCACAATCAGTCAGGCACTGAATGTTAGGAGCCTGATTCACCATGTTGATAAGAACCGTACGAGAAAGAGTGAATTGAGAATTTCGTTAATTGGCGATCAGACATTCGATACGCGAACAAAGATTTTCTGATGCATCGAGAACTTTCACGAGCATACAAATTTATTTAAAGTATATAATTAATGTTATTCAACACATGACAGTGAAATTTCCGGAGAGCGGAGAAACTTCGTTTCGTTTCGCACAGTTTTGCGATTGCGGTAAACCGATAATACCACATAATGATAAACCATGTAGTCATTTGAATTTCAGTGAATCAGAACAACGCTCATTGATCAGATGAACGCAGTAAAAAAATATTCATATTCCGAGTAGAAACAGTTTCAAGTCAGTCAAATTCGGGGTGGACAAGTTGAACTTCCTGGATAGTCCGATACGCTCGCAAGTTCTCGGTTGAATCTTAGCATCGTTGTTGGAAGCGAGGCGTGATTCGTAAGTAAAGATATAATGAGTAAGAAAACGCTAGAATAGATTTAATTGTAAGCTTCGCAATTTCGGGTATCATCACAGCATATATTTCTAATTACATACATTGGATTAAAATTCTCATGAATTGTTCGTCTTTTCGCGTCTGCGATTGATTGGTCGACGCACTTGACGATTTGAAGGTAGAAATTTGTCAGATAAACTCTTCATCCGTGTTGTGATTATTGGTGATTCTCGGTACAGTTGCGACTGAGGAACAAACGACAGATGCGGTTTGGTTGAGAGGAATCAGCTGACCAGAACAAAACTCGAGTATGGACTCGCGGTCAAGGAATTTCTCGATTACCGTGGGATTTTTGATTCTGGGCATTTCGTGTAACCAAGGGAAACTGCTGACGATTAGTCGACTGGATCTGTCCGCAAAATCCGTCGTAGAGACGACTTGCGTCTCCGAAAATGATAACGCTGCACTCGTTTGGAATAACGAGAAATTGATCAGAGGTATTTTGTAACACGCTGTGGTTTATGAAAACGGAAAGTATGCGAATACTGTATAGATATAGACAGCAAGAATCAATTAACACATCGACGAATAATCTACAAATGTTAGGGCCAGATTTCGTCCCACGGAAACCAAAGGCGACAAAAGACCACCCGAATTGTGCGATCTGGGAAAACGATCGATGTTTCGTTAACTGGAACACAACCGAAAAACCTTTGGTGGATTCTTGGAACTTTCCAATGGGTCCAGTACTTGATTACAGATGGGAGAGTAAGTCCGACGAACGAATAATTATCAAATAACAGTGCTTTGTGTCTTTGAATAGTTCGTAGATACTCGACGACTGGGATTGTTATAGGTTTCAAAGTTCGCCGAGACGAGTTATTCGTATCTTCTTCGCGCTACCATTATTTCTCTGTTCGGGATTATAGACCAGTACTGAGTATGACGGATCTTGACCGAAACGAATCCATTGTAATCACCTTAAAAAGATCACTAAATGAATCTTCCCTAATGGTATGTGATGAAATAATTGACTTTGACCGTCCAGCTTGCAGCCGCAACGGTTCCGTCACCACATTAAGAGGTAAGGCACGCGAAGTCTCACACGAGAAATCTTGGATCTAAATATCATATTTTCATAGGATTTCAGAAGAATCAGGATGGTAATGGAGAATGGCGTACGTTCGGGATAAAATTGCACGCAGTACGAAAGAAAATCAGCATAATTGAAGGCAATAAAATTAAGACATTCGGAGTATTACCCGATCCCGACTTTGAAAGACAATTTTATCGAATATACGAAATTTATAGGTGGTCGTTGATGAAGTTTCATTATTGTAAGTAAAGTGACAAAAACGAATACGAAACGTACGATGTATGGATGAAAAAAATCGACAGCCTTCTTCTTGTAGACAAATATATCCTATCGAAGAAGGACGACGAGCTGTTATCGACGTCCGATTTTTATTTGCCTTCCGAAGATTTCTGCATCGAGTTGTTCGTCGGTCTCTGCTCTGACTGTCGACTGGTCGTTACTTTGCGAAGCAGAAATGAGACGATTCCAATCGGTTCTATCGATGGGAATGATAATTCCAAGTTCGAAGGACTGCTGGTTTGGCGGTCAGTAAGACTCGACGCAACGATTCCGATGCATAGTTCCGAAAAAGTGCGATTGGAACTGAGGACACGACTGAAAAACTTCAATGTCTTCGGTGAATGGGCGGTCGACAGCATACGTTGGTGCGAACCAGCTGGTGAGTTTGGAATCTTGAACAAAATCATACCTATCAATAATTGAGTTTACCGATTACATGTCCAGGGAGTTTGAGAACCTCTACCGTTACGAGCAATGTCACAGCCGGCGAGTATGTCTGTCAAAAAATATCATACGACGAGAGTGTTGTGATACGTTCACACCAGAACGAGACTTTGGGTGTTCCTTCCGTTAGCGCAAGCGGTAAGTTTGTAATTCATTACTCAAACATTATCTGCTGCCTTGATTCAACCAAGTTCTTACATAGTCCGTTCGAGGAAAAATCGATTTTCTAACCGCTGTCGAAAAGACATTTTCGTATTATTCCGAATACCGTTAGATATTACATGAAGTATTGTTCAAAATCTTCAAAGCTTGCAAAAATTCATAAAAAGACAAAACTCCCGGCAAGACGTCTTAACATGTGCTGGAATTGAACGGTCAATAGTTATCTGATTCTTGACGAGGAGACGTGCTAACATCAATCGATTTGATGGGTGATGAGATGTCTTCATTAAAAATCCACGCAAACCTTTTCAGAGATTCGCGATTACTCACGTGGGCTAAATAACATTTCCGGATCATTATGTCCAAACTCCGGATCGGCATGCTTGATATGCAACCCGACTGGTTGCACATGCGACCGTGGATTCGAGGGATCGAAATGCGACAAAGGTGAGATATGCATATCCGATTAGACGAAATAATCGAATATATCAACATCGTATGCTCTCAGAGTGCGGACACGGATGCTACGGGTACGGTTGCGGAGAGGAGTGTCATCAATGTGCGGACAGGTCCTGCGACAGAGTTACGGGATACTGCGCTGCCGGCTGCTCGAATGAAAAGCTGCTGCCACCACTTTGCATACCAGGTATTTTCCATCGATTTTTGTCACGAATAATTCCCTGTGTTTTGCAACCGACGAACACAATCGTTGGTCACATTAAAATCCATTGTTGTGTAAATAAGTCTTCTTCATTGGATTTGATCTCAAAAATTACTGACAGCAGAGATTCCGGAAGACAACGGAGTCAGCAAGGGACAGAACATGATCTGGTTGACCGTCTTAGCGATTCCATTTGGGATCGTTCTACTCGTCATCGGATATCGGTGAGCTGAAATATCCGAACAAACGGACTTATTTTGTTGTTCACTTTGGAAATAAATTATGGGAGCGAGTCCGAACCGATAATTTCCAGTGATTCCTTCGTGATTATATCTTCTGCAGAGTTTGGTTCAAGAATCTGAGATCACCTTCCGAAACGCCCGCGAATGTCCCAGCGGAACCGCTCGACTGTGACGGTTATCTCGTACCGTCGGTGGCGTTGAACCGACGTAACTGGATTTTTCCAGCGATGATGAATTTGGATGATGGGACCTTATACGAGGATATCGGATCCGACGGACCACCTTACGATCCGCGAAATCATATGGTTGAAATTGCGCGGTTCAAACATTACTTAGAGGACGGCTTCGCCAGCGGACTACTCAAATCACAGTATGAGGTAATTCAGTCTGGCCTTGGACAAGACAGGCTTTGGCGAAGCGACTTTGAAGCGATGACTATTTTCTTTCGTTGCTGCGCAGCATGTTTCAGATGGACCTTCCAAGCGATGTGAGTACGGAAAGCTGTTGCCCAACCTCGCAAAGAATAGATCGAGGAACACGATAGCGTGTGAGTATATTGGAATAGCAACGACGAATAGGGAATTCGACCGTCATTATCCGAAAAGTAGTTTCGCTGTCAAAATTGCTGTTCGGACCGACAGTATCGGTACAAGCGCACCTGAGTCGTGAAGAATTGTTATGACCAACTGGTTTTTCGATGGCAATTGGGTTCTGTATCTCATTCGTTCGATTAATGATTATTTTTTTTTTTTTTCCTTGTAACGAACATTAGATGATAAAACACGTGTCCTTCTCGAGAAGATAGCCGGGGATTCTCACTCCGATTACATCAACGCCAATTACATACGGGTGAGTCTCTCTTCTTCAATATCTCGTAGCTGGTAAAGTGAGTCAAACACGTACTGAGCCGCATCCGCATTACAGGGGTATCGACAAGTGCCGGCATACATCGCTACGCAAGGACCAACTCCCAACACGATCGGCGATTTTTGGCGGATGGTTTGGCAGGAAAAAACAACTCTCATTTGCATGGTGACGAATCTCATGAAAGATGAAGAGGTAAGTAAATGAAAATACTGTGACTCAGCTCAATCGCGTGAGCATCCAGCCAGAGATGGGCAAAGACCTCCGATAGCTCAAGCTGAGCTGCAAAATAAACGTTGATCATCAAAACTAAGATGTAAACTGTTTTTGAACTCGGAAAAATCTATTCATCAAAAATATAATAGGGTTTAATCAAAAATTTTTTCGTTTGGGAAACTGGTGAAGAGTTGAATGAACTGTTCTGTGATGGTACACCAGCGTTCCGAAACTGATAGGTGAAAAATATTCCCAAAATAATATTTTTGCACGTGAAACTTGCATCTTTGAACTCGATTCTGCAGCTTGGAATCGGTCTTGACTTTGACTAGAAAAGAGACCTAGAAAATCTAGTACTTGCAGATACGACATTTGCCTCAATCTGGAACTCCAATTTTTTTGTGGACTGAAAAAACGCAATCGTTCGCGGCAAAGCAATATTCAACGGGGATAATCCCCCAATCCCCATTGTTTGTCAAATCACTGATATCATTCTAGCGTTGAGGAGAAAGTTGACGTGATGAATCGCGATTGATGGTCTTTCTGAAAACTTGATTTCACTTCATCGATAGGACCCCCAGTGGCAATTACGAATCCCGAAGTAGATTCCTTGTATTCGGGTCTTTTGGAAAATTTCCCAATGCCGTCGTTGATTATGGGACGTTAGTGTACAATTACTTTCAGACTCAAAGTCGAACGCTTCTGAGGTTTTCAAGGGAGGAACGCACCGTACTTAAAAAATGATGGAAGTTCACCTTGAAATGACAGTTAAATCGGTAATTAGGAAGAAATCTGATCATACCACTTCATGTCGCTGCCAGAATTGCAGAATTATTGATTTGAACCTTCTTCCATTCTTTATGGTATCGCGGAGATATTTCAGACGAAAAAGTAGACTCTCTTTCATACGAGTAATTAATCGTGTGAGAAACCCTCATTGTGCTATCGATTACGCGACAATATTTGCAACTCCACAGGTACTTTGTGAGCAATACTGGCCAGAAGTTCAAAAAAGGTCAAAGTACGAATTAATCGTCGTCCTGAATGCGGGGGAGGTGGAGTTTGATAATTGCGTTCTTAGGACCTTCCACCTACAGTGTGGCGATGAAACACGTGAGGTACGTCTTGCGAAATCTGAGCTCATGATGAAAAAACTCGAAAAAAGAACGGACGATTGGCAGTTTCCCGTTGTAGGTGACACACCTCCATTACACGGGTTCATGGCCGAGCAGGGGTTCGCTGACTTATTCTTCTTCTCTGGTGACGTACCTCAAGAAGCTGCTGGCCATTTCTTCGGGAGATGGCCTCGTAGTCGTCCACGGCAGTCTGGGCGTCGGTCGAACTGGCGTCATCATTCTATGTGACATATGCTTACGGCGAGCTCTTCATGACAAGGTAATCCGATAGTTATGTCACAAAACACCTTAGCTTTGGTCATTTTGATGGCGGGTTTACCGTATCGTAAGAGTTGCGTCTTTTCGTGGAAGTCGAAAAAGGCTTACAAAAGACGTCAAATGACGTCCGATTTACGTATAAATGTTTCTTCGAGTATCCGATGTGGTACTTTGAAAGACAGGCCATAAATAACTAGTGCGCGAATTGATATTGAAAATACTCCAGCGTCCAGCCTTATCTCTCACACAACTACCGACGTACCGTACATGCGGACAGTGTCCATCTTTTTTGAGTACTGTCAGGTACAACAAACAGTTGCTGAGCGTGAAGTTCACGATATTTTTTCGTCGAAACGTTCTTTTGAAAGAGACCAGAGAATAAATTTCGATTTTTTCAGATATGCAACGTCCCAGCGACGACGATCAGGATGCGTGAAGATCGGGGCAATATGGTGGAAAATGAGCATTACTATCTACTGGCTCATGCCCTCATTTCGGGATGTCTGCTCTCCGAAGAAACCCAAGTTGCGGACTATACTGAAATTCTATACTGAACTTATCGACACTCATGCGGTTGGCTGCAAGTTGTATGAATCGAATGTTTCCGCGAGTTATTGCACCGGAGATCTATAACTCACTGGAGTAGATCAAGCTTCACGGTACAATTGGACCACAAAAAAGACAATGACATACACGAAACGTATTTGTAAGATAATTGATAAATTCTGATGAGTCGAAATGAATGATAACACGCATGTCCATAATCGAAGTTTAATGTGGGAGTCTTGCAATCGGCTGATGTGATTGTCAAAGCGACGAGTCTTGATCGAATAAGATGCGATCAAAATTCACAAAACTCGCGAATCCTGTTACGTAAAAAAAATGAGATACTCGATTAAAATTTTGTTTGTGTTCATCCAGTATCGCACTGTAGCATATTCGCATATCTTTACAACCAACGGAGCCGGATTCATACATATTTGACGCATCTCAGAAGATATTGACCATCACAACTGATTACTGATCCGGAGGAATTTGTCTCGACATCGGCTAGGATTTTCATCTCATCGTTAGAACGTCTCTGCTTGGAAGATTAGCATCAGCATATGCACGAGGGTAAATTTCGATATTTTTTTAGAGGGAAGCACAATTTTGCACGCTCTCGCACCCCAGGGGGCGGGGGGGTTGCGACGCCAAGTGTTCAGGGATTCGAAAAGATCCTTGTTATGCATCCCGAAATGAACAATTTTCACCAAACTTTGTTCGCCCTCTGTTTTTGCAGAGTAGACTCACCTACTGACTGGACTAATAGTAACCAGTCGTGGAACCTATACGGACGATATATAATTTCTAGAAACAATGAAGAAAAGTATCAAAAATCTAAGAATGTACCTTGATTTATTCGCCGGTATAAAGTTGTACTATCCAAACTAGCGAAAGTTTGGATAACGGAATAATAATATTGTGGGAACGAAAAATAAATTTGAAACATTGACGAACGTTTATCTTCACTCATTAGAATTCAGAGACTCTTACCCTTTACGTATTGTTACTTTTTTACATCGTTATATTAACTCTGGAACTTCCGGAAATCCCGTTGCGGGATGGCTCTCACGCGTGCCTCAGGGGTCAACTCTAATGAATTTTTTTAATTCAGAATGAAGAAGAAGAAGAAGAAGCTGTGTGAGGCAGCATCCCTCGTTTCGTTTTGTAATAACATCACGATTTTTTTTTCTGGTCTGATTTTTTCTTTCACAATTAATTGTATTCAAAACGAATGTTCAAAACACGTATATAATATATAACAATTAGGGATTCTGTTTTCTATACTTGATAATTGAACGTATTCAACCGCAAACACGATTCTGTACAATCATATAAACTAATTTTTGTTTTACTCATAAACGTACTGATAACATAGATATATTGAACTATATCTATGGCCTTAGTTTTTTCTCAGAATCTATACTCAAAATTTAACATTTTTTTTGTGATTCTTCTACGGTATTCTTATTTATTTGGATCTCAGGAATTCAATTAATTCATCTATAAAATTAAATAAGTTGTCGCTAATTCATCGCTCTGAAATAATGGACAAACAAAAGGCAAAAATACTTGACTGATTAACAGAGTCTCATATTCTCATACTTATTGATAATATTCTTGATCTGAGAATAGTTTTATCCGTGTTTGAATTGAAGCGGCGACATCAGCAGCGACAGCGCTGGCAGCGCGCAGATCCTGAAGGAGAAAGAGACCGCGATAAAGGGCGAGAGCGTCAGTTTGCGGCGTTGCGGCTGCAGGGTAAGATCAGTTCGTAATTGCTATTGCGCTACGGTTTTTTTCTTCATTCAAGTTTGTCCGATCGCGTTTTAACCGAATAAGAAATAAAATCTTTCTAAGCGTCAAGTTTAGTTTCCAGTTTTATTTGAATAATAGCTCGGGAAGACGTATTCAGTTCAATCTACATATATCCAATTAGTATAACTAGATAATCAGCAGCTATAGGAAAACCGCTTATATCTTTTGAAATTCCGTGAATTCCGTAGATCAGACATTTTTTTATACGCACTGACAAGCCGTGTTCTTACCTTTCTTTTTTAATGGTTCCGATCGGTCTTCTACTCGTAGAATTTTGGGCGAAGCTGATGTCGCTTCAACGCAGAATTTTTATAGAATTCGAATAATTATTGGAATCGTTGGTAGGGAAAAATGAGATTTCTTCGCCAGGACTACAACGATTGATCGTTCACATATGCATTCCTTATGTTTCAAATTGGAAGAGTAGGTGTTCAATTTTGGGCTAGAAAAATATCTTTCGTGCAACTTCACCTATTTAATTATACATTTATGAATTTCTATTTTTGCGTACTTTTTCAACAATATTCCGATTGATTTTGGAATAGTTTTCAGCGTATTTAGACACCAAAAATTCGCTGATCTTATTTAACTAAGGGTGTTATCGTCAGGATTGTGGTCTAACAATAAGAATATTCATCGTGGTTATTTTATGAACGAATTTATTGACACATTTTAGTTTCAGTTCTACAATTTCACTTCATTACTTACATAATATTTTTGTTTTTCAGATTCCTAATTGACGGACATGGAAGTCGCCTAGTTCTTGGCAGTATTCGTTCAATTCTAATCTACAGGTATGAAATAGTTATACATAGGGTTTTGTTCATACGTTATAAAATAAGTATCAGTCAATATAACATACCCTCGCTCAAAATATATTTTCGTATATTCGATATAATATGTTTTACACATATTAGTAATAGTCCGGAAGATATCGTAGCTCTAAATAATTATTTAGAATTTAGATCGAGATGTTACGCTTATTTCATTGATAGAGACTTCCAGCGTGATTCTTAATTTATGATTAGTTTTCCATTTGAAAATTTGTTTCTGTTTTTTCTATCGTTTTATATTTTGAGCCAATACTACATACACTACATACAAACTACATTCATACTACATATGTACTGTTATCTACTTTTAGTGCGTTATAATGATGATTGTAATAATGATTACAATTATTTTACTTTTATTCGCTTCATTTTAATATTTTTTATTTTGTATTATACTGTAATTAATGGCCCTTAGGGAGCTTAGGCTCTAGGGTCAATGAAATATAATTATCTATCTATCCATAGTACATCATTTTATGTATATCATTGTTGATGTTTTCTTCAAATGTCTTTGGTATTTGCAGATATCTTCGGCTCGGAGATAGCTGCAACGATGCAACTTCCTGCAGCTGCTTCCGTTCCTGCCCTCTGGGCACCGGGGGAACCCGGACTCTCCCTATCCCCCTGGGGGAGTCCACCGGGTCAACGCCGGGGGTTTCCCCTGGGATAGCGCGGCCTCCCACCGCCCCCGGAGTCCCAGGGGATGTAGTCCCTGGGGGGCGTAGGTCTCTATAGCTGAGACTTGCGTTTCCAGGGCCTACACTCTTCGGGGACCAAAGTCCCTGGGGACGTGTCTCCGGGGATACGGCAGTTCCAGCCGTATCTCCAGAGGCAATTACCCAGGGACCGGTTTCCGAAGAAATCCGGGAAAAGGAGGCCTCAAGCGGACGGTCGTCTTCGTGATTTCTCTAGAGATCAAAAAACAGAGCGTCCGCTTGAGGCCTCCTTTTCCCGGATTTCTTCGGAGACCAATCCCTGGGTAATTGCCTCTGGAGATACGGCTGGGACTGCCGTATCCCCGGAGACAATTCCCCAGGGACTTTGGTCCTCGAAGAGTGTAGGCCCTGGAAACGCAAGTCTCAGCTATGGAGACCTACGCCCCCAGGGACTACATCCCCTGGGACTCCGGGGGCGGTGGGAGGTCGCGCTATCCCAGGGGAAACCCCCGGCGTTGACCCGGTGGACTCCCCCAGGGGGATAGGGAGAGTCCGGGTTCCCCCGGTGCCCAGAGGGCAGGAACAATGATGTGGTGATGGCGATGGTGATGCTAATGTGTTCTGTAATGCAAACGGACAGTTAGTGAAATAATCAATGTGAAGTAATGAATGTGTGACTTATATCATGATTTCTTGTATAACTCATTGTACGACTCAATGTACGACTCATTGTATGATTCATTGTATGACGATTAAATTATAATAAACCTGTAATAATATATCTTTGACGTGCATTATTGGTGTGTTGGATAAATAATATCATGGGGATGCCATAAAGTTATACTGAGTAATGTGACTTTGTTGAAATGATGTTGAAGATTTTTCTTAAGGAGATGCAATTCATTTTTTTGGGACTCCTAATGAAGGATTTTATTAGGCGCTCTTGAAGGACATAAATTAATAAAGTCATACCTCTGCAAAAGAAGAAGTTGTACGTCTCATGTGTTGCAGACCCATCTCGACCGGGTCAGGATGAAAAAGACGATGTTCCGAGGGGGATATCACGCTTATTTACTAGAAAACAACAAAGTTGATTACAATTTGACAATCGATAATCTTCATATCATGTTTGTATTCATGCATCAGATTAATAAATCTTTTTATAATCTACTAGCAAAAGAAATCAAGTGAATTATTGTAAAATCATCCCTAGTAATCCGGAGAAATTTTTCAGATGCTGGTTGAGTGTAATTTTAATATGTTCTATGGTACGGCTAATGATTGAAGACATGATCGAATCGCAATAGGAAACATTCGCTCAAACGATTTGACAGATATTCAATTTGTGTCCCCAGAATTTACATAAATTGAAGTTATAAAGTTAACTTCATTTTTCTTCGGGCTCAATGAGGTATTCTCATGTTATTCGAGTCCAGAAATCACAGTTTATGTGTTCATATATCATCATCGTGTATCATTATGTTAATTATTGGATTATATCATGGGGGTGCTTGAAGCTAATTTCCAGGGGTGACGTTGGGTAATTGGATTTCGAGACGTGAACCTTAATAGTAGTATCGGATTGGTTCCGAACCTGGTTGAATATATTTATAAGAAGTTTCTTTTAGTAATACCAGTTGGGAACGTGATCAAAATACATTGAGAAACAACGCTCAAACTATTTGAGGGGTACTTATATAAATTTTCTGGAGGTTTCTCAAAAATGCAACCTACATAATTCAAAGCTTATAACGTTCTCAAGAAATACACCCTGATATACTCATATACTTATAGATCTAATGAAGCACATGCCCCCAGAATTTTTTATTTTTTTTTTACGTCAATTTTGGCGAAAATACACCCAATATATGAGGAATTGCAAATAAATATAAGGACAATGAACCGCTGACCCACATTTCGATACCCCCTTTTTAACCCTTCTACTACGGAATTTGCTCCCCTTTTCTCGGAAATCGTAGTAGAAGGGGTGAGCGTAGTAAAGCCGACAGGCTGCCGTCGCCTATTCATCAATGCATTTAAAGTGGGTGTACGAATGAAAGAAATAAAGCAAAAATGCCACTTCTGCGCGAAATAAGTAAATTTCAAACGCTCGTAACTTCCTGAAAAATGCACTTAGCTAAACGAAACTGGAACCAAATTAAAGCTTGGACCTTCCACTTCCAGTTACGTCAAATTGAAAAAATCCTTATACTTTTTTTTCTCCAGGGCAAGGCTTCAAAACGATCGACCCGCGAATTCACTTTTTGAGAAAACCTTCGAACTAACGCATCAAGATTCGACTCCTAATTATCAGATTTTTATCAGCTTCCGAATGCTGTCATTTCTTCTGATACCCTTTTCATTTGTACGCGGAGCCAAGCCGGTTTCATCCACTCACATTGTTATGTAATAATTCACTGGCCAAGCAATATTGAAATTAAACGAATTTACGCATAACCTCTCTTCCGAACTGTCAAAACATTTCTAAACCGCCCAACTGACAGATTCACGAGAATGTCAACGCGCCGATTTCACGTCATCGTAACATCTGTCAAGAAAGGGATTCAAAACTTACATTGTGATTCCTCCCTGCGAATTATTGCGTCGTTTTTCACTGCTGCAAAGTCCAATGGGGGTACACCGTCTAATTTCCGCCCACACTTCTTTCTTGGCTATTTTATCCGTCAACTTTTGCTATCGATAGTCTCCGTGAGCTAAGAAAAACACGAGGCTACTATTAACTGAATCGATTTCAGACGAGACGCAATACTTCAATATCGTTCTCTCTCTCTCGCTCACCCTTCGCTCTATCTCCGTCGCCGCTCCGAGGATGTTGTGCTACTGCAGATTAAGATGTCGTTACTGCCGATGTCGCAGCTCCAGTTGCAATGATTATACTATCGTTGCCTCGAATAAATGAATCTAACATGCTCTGTTAATCGAAATGAGCCACGATGTTTTAATTATCAATCAAATCATCAAAACCATAATAGTTCGTATTGAATTCAATTTACGATAAATCATTTATAATCCAATGACTCGAAGCGGAAATAGAAAAAAAATTTAAAAAACATAATATGCCGATCAGTTTTCAGATCTCTGTGCCATATCGTGAGCAGAGAGACCATTCTACGAAAACTGATCGGGCGAAGCTTTTTACCTTTTCAGAATATGAATAATATCGTCTACTAAGAAAACTGCAGTTATTTTGACGGCCGCCGTTGAAGTTTCTACACATGATTAAATCTAACGTCATCAGAATCTTCTGAGCAACGTTCTTTCTTCACCTACCAGCCTGCGTTACATAATATGAAATGTTCGTAAATGAATTATTTATGAACACAATGAACCGTGTCATGCATCGGATTGTGTCATACGTATACCAGTTGCACATGGTTGTGAACACTTGTAAATCAAGCTGTGAGCTGCGGAGTACCAGGCATGTCACAGATCCATTCCAATCTACGTCCAGAGTCATCGTATAGATCCTCGAGATTTCATCAAATTTTCCTTCCAATCTATTTCTTCGAATTTCACTTACTCAAGAATAATGAATAACCACATAGTCGTACGGTTTATTCACTGAACTTTCTTTATTTTTCATTCGTTCGATCAGTGTACTCGTTTTTTTTTTTGTTTTTTTGTTGATATTTACAATGATTTTCTATTAATTTAAATTATAAATCTATTATTTTTTTGTATCATACGAGAGTTAAAGGATACAAGTATGTGTAGCTATAATACACGTGTTACGTTAGTGTCACATGATTTTACCTATAATGTTAGTTTTTTGGTTTTTTTGTTTTATTCATTCAATTTATAAACAGTCGCGTAGCTCTAGAAAATTAACGAAAAACCGATGTAGCTGCATACTTCGTTGAGATTTATCTCGATTTTCATATTCATATACAACCAATGGAAATTATTGTGGACAATAATAATTTAGTTCGGCAATTTTCAAGCCGGGTGATTACACAGACTGAAATATACTGCTCGAAAAAAGTTTTTTCGTACGTTCAAAGAAATGCTGAAAAGATTGATAGAGAGAAACGAACGATCTCACCGGGATCGACATCCTCTCTTCAAATCTGAGATGCTTTAAATTTGCATTGTTTCGTTCCAAACAATTCAAACACAATATTTCTCCATACTCAATTTACACGCAATATTTTACAAATAGTTGTTCATCAATTTTTGTACACGTGCGTGTGATAAAACGGTTAAAATGGTTTTAAGATTGAAAAAAAATTATTATTCGTTCATGTGAAATGAAAAACTGCTCAAATTCTATGGAAAAATGTGAGATTGTCGACTAATTGCAAATAGTTCAATTTTTGGCTCGAAGAAACATCAAGCCTGTCTTAGTTTTTTCTCAGAATCTGAAAGACGAATCTACATTTTTTTTTATCGACTTTTCTATAAAATTCCGTTATCGATAATATTGATTGAGTTATCGCCAATTTTTCGTGGGAAAAAGTGAAAAATCCGAGCAAAGATATCTCGATGGGATTTATTCCTGACTTACAATTAGTTCAAACGACGTATTCGTAATCATCACGTCACAATACAAACGAATCAAAAATTGTTCTGTTCATTTCTGTCACTTTCCGTTTTGAGTGATTAATTTATAAATGGTCCATTATTAATTAAATTTAGTTTTTCGATGAATAATGGTTAGCATTGCGATCAATATCTGCTCCATCGTAGCAACTCTTTAGAGGGTCAATTACGGAACGTTTCATTTAATATTTGATCGAAGCATTTCGTATGTAGATCCTCGTTTTCTGAGGCAACGGCAGTATGGCTACTGCAACAGGAGCGACGATATCACCAGCGACGCCAGCGACGTCGGTATAGCAGTGCGCATATCCTTGGAGAAAAGAGAGAAAGAAAAAGTAAGAGAGAGAAAGACAAACGTATCGTGGCTGCAGGCAGGGATTAGTTCGCAGTTGTTATTGCCCTACAGTTCTTTCTTTTATTAAAGTTTCTCCGAATGCGTTTTGACCGAATAAGAAAGAAAAATCTGCCGAATTTTTTATATAGTTAGTGAAATAGAATCTTTTATTCAGTTTTATTTGTTGATTTCATAGTTTCCAGTTTCAATTGAATAATAGCTCGCGAAGAAGTGTTCAGTTTAATCTAAATATTTTGAATGGGTGCTACAGAATCAGCAGTAAAATTTCGGACGAAGGTGAATAATTTGACATGCACGCAGAATTTTTATGGACTTTACTAAATCGTTGGAAAATTTAGTAGAAAAAATTTAGATCCTTTCGCTAAGACTAGAACCTTTGATTATTCACGATTTGTATTTCTTGTATTTTGAATCGAGGAAGCAGGTGACATGATTTTAGACTGAGAAAATATTTTTTTGTCGTTGAAAGTCTGAACAAGTACACTGAATTGACTATACAATCATAAACTCCTGTATATATTCTTGTACTTCCTGATTAATATTCTAATTCATTCGAGAATGGTTCCGAGCGTGTTTGAAAATTAGGTATGCTTTTATCTATCGCGTTGAGAAAGTTATTGTCGGGATCTCGTTGTAAGAATAAGCGGAGCCCAGTTCCAAAATTTTATTTCATTTCCTACATATTATTTCCGTATTTCAGACTCATGATTGACGGACATTGAAGTTGACTCTTTCCACGAAGTACCGTTCAACTTTCAACTACGTTGCAGCAAGAGTTACAGAGCATCGGACGAACCGTATACAGGTAGGAAATAATTAAGAGGGATGATAGTTTATTGCATGTTATAGAATCAGTAGCAGTGTATATTATTTGCATTGCTCATGTAAAGATGCATGAAAAAAACCTCTTGCAATACAATTCGCAGATATTTGAAATTTTACCTTGAATAAACACGAAGCTTCCTTAGTTTTTTCTGGAATTCTCGAATCGAATTCTGGAACTTTTCTCGACAGTTTTTCCATGATATTCTAATGTATTTTCATCTCAAGATTTTGAATCTGGAAACGAAATTTATTTATCTATAAAATTGACGGAGTTGTCGCCGAATTATCGCTCCAAAAAGTTGAAAAACAAAGATATCTCGATGAGATTTGATTCTCAATTAACTTAATCGGCGTATTCGTGTTCGTTGCGCGGAACAACGTACCAAAAGCGTCTTGCAATCAAGTTCGCAAATACTTCGATTTTTGGTTTGAAAAATGAATAAGCCTATAGTCTTAGTTTTGTCTCATATTCTGATTGGTGAATCTACATTTTTCTTGCATGACTTCTCCATGATATCCTCATGCATTTTGATCTCAGGAATCCGAATCCGCAAGCCTGATTGAGTGACCGATAAAATTGATCGAGTCATCGCTAATTTATTGATCTAAAAAGTGCAAAATAAAAGATATCTCAATGGGATTCGATTCAGTATTAATTTGATCGGCGTATCCGTGTTCGTTACGCGAAACAACGTAGAAAGAGCGCCCTGCGATCAATTAGGCAAATACTTCGATTTTTGGCTCGAAAAAGCACCAAGCCTATAATCTTAGTTTTTTCTCAGAATCTGAAGAGCAAATCTACATTTTTTTTTATCGACTTCTCTCTGATATTCTTATGCATTTTGATCTCAGGAATCCGAATCCTCAAGCCATATTGAGTTATCAATGAAATTGATCGAGTTATCGCCAATTTGTCGATCTGAAAATTGAAAAATCAAGGATATCTCGATAGGATTTGATTTTTAGATTAGATTGATGGGCGTATTATCGTGTTCGTTACGAAAAACAACGTAAGAAAAGCGTCCTGCAATCAATTTTGCGAATACTTCGATTTTTGGCTCGACAAATGGATAAGCCTATAGTCTTAGTTTTTCCTAAGAATCTGAGGAGTAAATGTACATTTTTTTTGATCGACATTCCTATGATATTCTCATGCATTATGATCTCAAAAATCCGAATCCGCAAGCCAAATTGTGTTATCGATGAAATTGATCGAGTTATCGCCAATTTATCGATCTAAAAAGTGAAAAATTAAGGATATCTCGATGGGATTTGATTCTAAATTAATCTATCCGGCGTATTCGTGTTCGTTACGCAAAACTTTGTAGGTACAGCGTTCTGCAATCGAATGTGCAAATACTTCGATTTTCGGCTCGAAAAAACACTAAGCCTATAGTCTTAGTTTTTTTTCGGAATCTGAAAGGAAAATCTACATTTTTTTTGATCGACATTCCTATGATATTCTCATGCATTTTGATCTCAGGAATCAGAATATGCAAGCTAATCTGAGTTACCGATAAAACTAATCGAGTTATCGGTAATTTGTCGATCTCAAAAGTGACAAATCAAGGATATCTCCATGGAATTCGATTCTAGAATAAATTCGTTGGCTAATCCTAGTTTGATCTGCATAATAACGTAGAGAAAGCGTCCTGCAATCGATTTCGCAAATACTTCGATTGTTGGTTCGAAAACATATCAAGCCTATAGTCTTAGTTTTTTTTCAGAATGTGGGGGAGAATCTAGATTTTTGCAACAACTTCTCTATGATATTCCGATGCATTTTGATCTCAAAAATCCGAATCCGCAAGTCAAATTGAGTCACCGATGAAATTGATCGAGTTATCGCCAATTTATCGATCTAAAAAGTAAAAAATCAAGGATATCTCGATGGGATTTGATTCTGGATTAATTTTATAGGCGTATTCCTGTTCGTTAAGCGAAACTACGTAAAGAGAGCCTCCCGCAATCAATTTCGCGAATACTTAGATTTTTGGTTCGAAAAAACACCAAGCCTATAGTCTTAGTTTTTTCTCAGAATCTGAGAGAAGAATCTGCATTTTTTTCTTCGACTTTTCCATGACATCCTCATGCAATTTGATCTCAGGAATCTGAATCCGCACGGCGAATTGAGTTACCAATGAAATTGATGGAGTTATCACCAATTTATCGATCTAAAAAGTGACGAATCAAGGATATGTGAATGGAATTTGATTTGAGATAAATTCAATCGGCGTATTCGTGTTCGTTACGCAAAACGACGTAGAAAGAGTGTCCTGCAATTAATTACGCAATAATTTCGATTTTTGGCTCGAAAAAACACCAAGCCTATAGTCTTGGTTTTTTTCTCAGAATATGAAAAGTGAATCTACATTTTTTCTGATTGACTTCTCTCTGATATCCTCATGCATTTTGATCTCAGGAACCCGAATCCGCATGCCAAATTGAGTTATCAATGAAATTGATCGAGTTATCGCCAATTTATCGATCTGAAGAGTAAAAAATCAAGGATATCTTGATGGGATTTGATTCTGGATTAATTTGATCGGCGTATTCGTGTTCGTTAAGCGAAACTACGTAGAAAGAGCGTCCTGCAATCAATTTTGCGAATACTCAGATTTTTGGTTTGAAAAATGAATAAGCCTATAGTCTTAGTTTTGTCTCATATTCTGATTGGTGAATCTACATTTTTTTTGCATAACTTTTCCATGATATACTCATGCATTTTGATCTCGGAAATCCGATTTCGCGAGCCAAATTGAGTTACCGATGAAATTAATCGAGTTATCGCCAAATTATCGATCTAAAAAGTGAAAAATCAGGGATATCTCGATGTTATTCGATTCTGGATTGATTTATTAGGCGTTTTCGTGTTTGTTGCGCAGAATTACGTAGAAAAAGCGTCCTGCAATCAATTTCGCAAATACTCCGATTTTTGGTTTGAACAAGGAATAAGCTCATAGTCTTAGTTTTTTTTCGGAATCTGAGAGAGGAATCTACATTTTTTTTGATCGACAGTTCTATGATATTTTCATGCATTTTGATCTCAGGAATCCGAATATGCACGGCAAATTGAGTTACCGATGAGATTGATCGAGTTATCGCCAATTTATCGATCTAAAAAGTGAAAAATCAAGGATATCTCGATGGGATTTGATTCTAAATTAATCTATTCGGCGTATTCGTGATCGTTACGCAAAACTACGTAGAAAAAGCGTACCTACAATCAATTTCGAAAATACTTCGATTTTAGGCTCGAAAAACACCAAGCCTATAGTCTTAGTTTTTTCTCAGAATCTGAGATGAAAATCGACATTTTTTTTTATCGACTTTTCAATGACATTCTTATGCATTTTGATCTTAAAAATCCGAATCCGCAAGCCAAATCGTGTTATCGATGAAATTGATCGAGTTATCGCCAATTTATCGATCTCAAAAGTGAAAAATCAAGGATATCTCGATGGGATTGGATTCTAAATTAATCCCTTCGGCGTATTCGTGTCCGTTACGAAAAACTTTGTAGGTACAGCGTTCTGCAATCGAATGTGCAAATACTTCGATTTTCGGCTCGAAAAAACATTAAGCCTATAGTCTTAGTTTTTTTTCGGAATCTGAAAGGAAAATCTACCTTTTTTTTGATCGACATTCCTATGATATTCTCATGCATTTTGATCTCAGGAATCCGAATATGCACGGCAAATTGAGTTACCGATGAACTTGATTGAGTTATCGACAATTTTTCGAAATAAAAAGTGAGAAATCAAGGATATCTCGATGGGATTCGATTCTAGATTAGATTGATCGGCGTATTCGTGTTCGTTACGCGAAAGAACGTGAGAAAAGCGTCCTGCAATCAATTTCGCAAATACTTCGATTTTTGGCTCGGAAAAATACCAAGCCTACAGCCTTGGTTTTTCCTCAGAATCTGGATTCATGATCTATAATTATTCTTTGTATTTCTTCTACGGTATTCCTATTCATTTGGATCTCAGGAATCCGAATTTTCAAGTTTGATTACTTCATCCATAAAATTGAATAAGTTGTCGCTACTTCATCGCTCTGAAATAATGGAAGAACAAAAGACCAAAATACTTGACTGATCAACAGAGTTTTATATTCCTATACTCATTAATGATATTCTCGATCTCGGAATAGTTTTATGCTCGTTTGAATGAACGCGGCGACATCAGCTGCGACAGCGCTGGCAGCGCGCAGATCCTGAAGCAGAAAGAGACCGCGATAAAGGGCGAGAGCGTCAGTTTGCGGCGTTGCGGCTGCAGGGTAAGATCAGTTCGTAATTGCTATTGCGCTACGGTTTTTTTCTTCATTCAAGTTTGTCCGATCGCGTTTTAACCGAATAAGAAATAAAATCTCTCTAAGCGTTAAGTTTAGTTTCCAGTTTTATTTAAATAATAGCTCGGGAAGACGTGTTCAGTTCAATCTACATATATCCAATTAGTATAACTAGATAATCAGCAGCTATAGAAAAACCTTTCATATCTTTGGAAATTTCGTGAATTCCGTAGATCAGACATTTTTTCATAAGCACTGACAAGCCGTGTTCTTACCTTTTTTTTCTAATAGTTCCGATCGGTCTTCTACTCGTAGAATTTTGGGCGAAGCTGATGTCGCTTCAACGCAAAATTTTTATAGAATTCGAATAATTATTGGAATCGTTGGTAGGGAAAAATGAGATTTCTTCGCCAGGACTACAACGATTGATCGTTCACATATGCATTCCTTATGTTTCAAATTGAAAGAGTAGGTGTTCAATTTTGGGCTAGAAAAATATCTTTTGTGCAACTTCACCTATTTAATTATACATTTATAGATTTCTATTTTTGCGTACTTTTTCAACAATATTCCGATTGATTTTGGAATAGTTTTCAGCGTATTTAGACACTAAAAATTCGCTGATCTTATTAAACTAAGGGTGTTACGTGTTATCGTCAGGATTTTGGTCTGACAATAAGAATATTCATCGTGGTTATTTTATGAACAAATTTATTGACACATTTTAGTTTCAGTTCTACAATTTCACTTCATTACTTACATAATATTTTTGTTTTTCAGATTCCTAATTGACGGACATGGAAGTCGCCTAGTTCTTGGCAGTATTCGTTCAATTCTAATCTACAGGTATGAGATAATTATACATGGGGTTTTGTTCATACGTTATAAAATAAGTATCAGTCAATATAACATACCCTTGCTCAAAATATATTTTCGTGTATTCGATATAATATGTTTTACACATATTGGTAATAGTCCGGAAGATATCGTAGCTCTAAATGATTATTTAGAATTTAGATCGGGATGTTACGCTTATTTCATTGATAGAGACTTCCAGCGTGATTCTTAATTTATGATTAGTTTTCCATTTGGAAATTTGTTTCTGTTTTTTCTATCGTTTTATATTTTGAGCCAATACTACATACACTACATACAAACTAAATTCATACTACATATGTACTGTTATCTACTTTTAGTGCGTTGTAATGATGATTGTAATAATGATTACAATTATTTTCCTTCTATCTGCTTCATTTTAATATTTTTTATTTTGTATTATACTGTAATTAATGGCCCTTAGGGAGCTTAGGCTCTAGGGTCAATGAAATATAATTATCTATCTATCTATAGTACATGATTTTATGTATATCATTGTTAATGTTTTCTTCAAATGTCTTTGGTATTTGCAGATATCCTTGGCTCGGAGATGGCTGCCACGATGCAACTTCCTGCAGCTGCTTTCGTTCCTGCCCTCTGGGCAACGGGGGAACCCGGACTCTCCCTATCCCCCTGGGGGAGTCCACCGGGTCAACGCCGGGGGTTTCCCCTGGGATAGCGCGGCCTCCCACCGCCCCCGGAGTCCCAGGGGATGTAGTCCCTGGGGGCGTAAGTCTCTATAGCTGAGACTTGCGTTTCCAGGGCCTACACTCTTCGGGGACCAAAGTCCCTGGGGAATTGTCTCCGGGGATACGGCAGTCCCAGCCGTATCTCCAGAGGCAATTACCCAGGGATTGGTCTCCGAAGAAATCCGGGAAAAGGAGGCCTCAAGCGGACGGTCGTCTTCGTGATTTCTCTAGAGATCAAAAAACAGAGCGTCCGCTTGAGGCCTCCTTTTCCCGGATTTCTTCGGAGACCAATCCCTGGGTAATTGCCTCTGGAGATACGGCTGGGACTGCCGTATCCCCGGAGACAATTCCCCAGGGACTTTGGTCCCCGAAGAGTGTAGGCCCTGGAAACGCAAGTCTCAGCTATGGAGACCTACGCCCCCAGGGACTACATCCCCTGGGACTCCGGGGGCGGTGGGAGGCCGCGCTATCCCAGGGGAAACCCCCGGCGTTGACCCGGTGGACTCCCCCAGGGGGATAGGGAGAGTCCGGGTTCCCCCGTTGCCCAGAGGGCAGGAACAATGATGTGGTGATGGCGATGGTGATGCTAATGTGTTCTGTAATGCAAACAGACAGTTAGTGAAATAATCAATGTGAAGTAATGAATGTGTGACTTATATCATGATTTCTTGTATAACTCATTGTACGACTCAATGTACGACTCATTGTATGATTCATTGTATGACGATTAAATTATAATAAATCTGTAATAATATATCGTTGACGTGTATTATTTTGGATAAATAATATTATGGGGATGCGACAAAGTTATACTGAGTAATGTGACTTTGTTGAAATGATGTTGAAGATTTTTCTTAAGAAGATGCAATTTATTTTTTTGGGACTCCGAATGAAGGATTTTATTAGGCGCTCTTGAAGGACATAAATTAATAAAGTCATACCTCTGCAAAAGAAGAAGTTGTACGTCTCATGTGTTGCAGACCCATCTCGACCGGGTCAGGATCAAAAAGACGATGTTCCGAGGGGGATATCACGCTCATTTACTAGAAAACAACAAAGTTGATTACAATTTGACAATCGATAATATTCATATCATGTTTGTTTTCATGCATCAGATTAATAAATCTTTTTATAATCTACTAGCAAAAGAAATCAAGTGAATTACTGTAAAATCATCCCTAGAAATCCGGAGAAATTTTTCAGCAGCTGGTTGAGTGGAATTTTATTAGGTTCTATAGTACGGCTAATGATCGAAGACATGATCAAATCGCAATAGAAAACAGTCGCTCAAACGATTTGACAGATATTCAATTTGTGTCCCCAGAATTTACAAAATCTGAAGTTATAAAGTTAACTTCATTTTTCTTCGGGCTCAATGAGGTAATCTCATGTTATTCGAGTCCAGAAATCACAGTTTATGTGATCATATATTATCATCGTGTATCATTGTGTTAATTATTGGATTATATCATGGGGTTGCTTGAAGCTAATTTCAAGGGGTGACGTTGGGTAACTGGATTTCAAGATGTGAACAATAATAATAGTTATATCTAGTTTGTATCCATAAATTAGATCAATGAATTTGTGAGGAATTTCGGAGAACAGAAAAAGTTTAGTAAATCATTCAAAAATCATATGTTAGAATTCTGAGGATTTGTTCAGAACCTGGTTGAATATATTCATAAGAAGTTTCTTTTAGTAATACTAATTGAGAACGTGATCAAAATACATTGAGAAACAACGCTCAAACTATTTACGGGGTACTTATATAATTTTTGTAGAGGTTTCTCAAAAATGCAACCTACATAATTCAAAGCTTCTAACGTTTTCAAGAAATACACCCTGATATACTCATATACTTATAGATCTAATGAAGCACATACTCCCAGAATTTTTTACTTTTTTTTTACGTCAATTTTGGCGAAAATACACCCGATATATGAGGAATTGCAAATAAATATAAGGTCAATGAACCGCTGACCCACATTTCGATACCCCCTTTTTAACCCTTCTACTACGGAATTCCGACCCCCCTTTTCTTAACCCTTCTACTACGGAATTTGCTCCCCTTTTCTCGGAAATCGTAGTAGAAGGGGTGAGCGTAGTAAAGCCGACAGGCTGCCGTCGCCTATTCATCAATGCATTTAAAGTGGGTGTACGAATGAAATAAATAAAGCAAAAATACCACTTCTGCGCGAAATGAGTAAATTCCAAACGCTCGTAACTTCCTGAAAAATGCACTTAGCTAAACGAAACTGGAACCAAATTAAAGCTTGGACCTTCTACTTTCAGTTGCGTCAAATCAAAAAAATCCTCATACCTTTTTTTCTCCAGGGCAAGGCTTCAAAACGATCGACCCGCGAATTCACTTTTTGAGAAAACCTTCGAACTAACGCATCAAGATTCGACTCCGAATTATTAGATTTTTATCAGCTTCCAAATGCTGTCATTTCTTCTGATACCCTTTTCATTTTTACGCGGAGCCAGGCCGGTTTTATCCACTCACAATGTTATGTAATAATTCACTCGCCAAGCAATATTGAAATTAAACGAATTTACGCATAACCTCTCTTCCGAACTGTCAAAACATTTCTAAACCGCCCAACTGACAGATTCACGAGAATGTCAACGCGCCGATTTCACGTCATCGTAACATCTGTCAAGAAAGGGATTCAAAACTTACATTGTGATTCCTCCCTGCGAATTATTGCGTCGTTTTTCACTGCTGCAAAATCCAATGGGGGTACACCGTCTAATTTCCGCCCACACTTCTTTCTTGGCTATTTTATCCGTCAACTTTTGCTATCGATAGTCTCGGTGAGCTGAGAAAAACACGAGGCGACTATTAACTGAATCGATTTCAGACGAGACGCAATACTTCAATATCGCCCTCTCTCTCTCGCTCACCCTTCGCTCTATCTCCGTCGCCGCTCCGAGGATGTTGTGCTACTGCAGATTAAGATGTCGTTACTGCCGATGTCGCAGCTCCAGTTGCAATGATTATACCATCGTTGCCTCGAATAAATGAATCTAACATGCTCTGTTAATCGAAATAAGCCACGATGTTTTAATTGTCAATCAAATCATCAAAACCCGAATAATTCGTATTGCATTCAATCTACGATGAATCATTTATAATCCAATGACTCGAGCGAAAACAGAAAAAAAAACGTAAAAAAAAAAATATACCGATCAGTTTTCAGATCTCTGTGCCATATCGTGAGCAAAGAGACCGTTTTACGAAAACTGATCGGGCGAAGCTTTTTATTTTTTCAAAATATGAATAATATCGTCTACTAAGAAAACTGCAGTTATTTTGACGGCCGCCGTTGAAGTTTCTACACATGATTAAATCTAACGTCATCAGAATCTTCTGAGCAACGTTCTTTCTTCACCTACCAGCCTGCGTTACATAATATGAAATGTTCGTAAATGAATTATTTATGAACACAATAAACCGTGTCATGCATCGGATTGTGTCATACGTACCAGTTGCACATGGTTGTGAACACTTGTAAATCAAGCTGTGAGCTGCGGAGTACCAGGCATGTCACAGATCCATTCTAATCTACGTCCAGAGTCATCGTATAGATCCTCGAGATTTTTTCAAATTTTCCTTCTAATCTATTTCTACGAATTCCACTTACTCAAAAATAATAAATAACCACATAGTCGTACGGTATATTCACACAATTTTCTTCATGTTTCATCCGTTACTTTTGAGTACTCGTTTTTTTTTGTCCTCTCGTTGATATTTACAATGATTTTCTATTGATTTAAATTATAATACTATTATTTTTTCGTATTATACGAGAGTTAAAGGATACAAGCATAGATATATTGAAATACAAGTATGTGTAGCTATAATACACGTGTTACGTTAGTGTCACATGATTTTATCTATAATGTTAGTTTTTTGGTTTTTTTGTTTTATTCATTCAATTTATAAACAGTCGCGTAGCTTTAGAAAATTAACGAAAAACCGATGTAGCTGCATACTTCGTTGAGATTTATCTCGATTTTCATATTCATATACAACCAATGGAAATTATTGTGGACAATAATAATTTAGTACGGCAATTTTCAAGCCGGGTGATCACAAAGAATGGAATACACTGCTCGAAAAAAGTTTTTTTGCACGCTCAAAGAAATGCTGAAAAGATCGACAGAAAGAACCGAACGATCTCACCGGGATCGACATATTCTCTTCAAATCTAAGATGCTTTCAATTTACATTGTTTTTTACAAATTTATTGTGAAATTAAAAACTGGTCAAATTTCATGGAAAGATGTGAAATTGTCGAATTTATAATATATATATATATTCATCAGGAGTATTCGTGTTCGTTACGCAGAACTACGTAGGAAGAGCGTCCTGCAATCAATTTCGCAAATACTTCGATTTTTGGCTCGAAAAAACACCAAGCCTATAGTCTTAGTTTTTTTCTCAAAATCTGAGAGGAGAATCTACATTTTTTTCATCGACTTTCCTATGATATTCTCATGTGTTTCGATCTCAGGAATATGAATCTAGGAGCAAAATTAATTTGTCCATGAAACTGACGAAGTTATTGCCAGTTCACCGCTCCAAAAAGTTGAAAAACAAGGATATCTCGATGGGATTCGATTCTAGAATTATTTGATCGACGTATTCGTGTTCCTCGCGCAAAACTACGTAGGAAAAGCATTGCGAAATAATTTCTGCAAATACTTCATATTTTGCCACGAAAAAACACCAAGCCTACAGTCTTTGCGTATGGATATATCGACTGATAATATCAATAATTTCAGGCTTCGGGTTTTCGCGGTTCACGAATTATAAACAATCTGGTACGTTTATTGTTATCGATCGGTATACGATTTTTCTATAGTTATCAATCATACACAATTTTTATATACAATATTTATATATATAACTGATAACTCTCATGATCAACGAATCGAACAAGGTTGGACCCTACGTAACCTTCTTCGTTGTTTAATTTGAATTACAAATAAAATATAGTGTAATGCGCAAATTTGGCTGACGATATTTATGAGATAGAAGAAATATAAGAGATGCGTGATAATTAATTTCACAATTAACGAGGAATAGTATCGCACATTGAATGAACGTACAAAGTTTCTTTCATTTGTTTTCCTTCTTTCAATTATCATTATTACGCGGGTCGATAAAATGATAATAATAATTTTCATCAATTGAAATCGATGCAGTTCTTTTTTCGGCACATTATTATATTATATATGAAATCGCACCTCCTACATAGACATGATTTTCATATTTACATTATTTACAATAATCCTGTCAAAAAATTTATCGTACACGCATCGATCTGTTCATATAGATATATAAATTTCAATTGATCAATTATTCGAACAGACATACGTATATATATAATAAATATTTGACAATAAAAATTCTTTCAACAATTATAATAATAAGTTCAATAATTATTTCAATAATTAATTAATTAGTTTTTCATGAATATATAAAATATTCTACGGAGGCAGTTAAAAATAGGATAGACGGTAAATCGATCATTTCAATTTATATAGATATATCATGCACAATGATATTTTTATAATAAATATTCGATCACAAACAATCTGGACAAATATATTGAGCATTAGTGGTAATTAATCGTCGCAAAAATCTTAGACACGTTAAGTTTATATATTTTTCCTTCATTCATTCATTAATCCTTTATTCTGAATCCACTTTTTGAAAATGCATATATATACCTATTGTATTAATTATTTCTCATATATTACATATTTCATTTACCGTATTATTATAAACAATTGACTATTCATTCATTTTTTCTTTCATTTGACTTTTATTTACTTTTCATTTAATATACTCGGCTATAATTATCTATCGATAACTTTTGTGACGCGACTACTTTTACACCTATAACATGTATTCATCAAATCCTTTAATAACATTATTATTATTATTATCATTATTATTACTATTATTATTATTATTATTATCATTATTATTACTATTATTATTATTATTATTATCATTATTATTACTATTATTATTATTATTTTTATTGTTGTTCTAGTTATTGTTATTATTATTCTCTTAGAATTATTTTCTACATGTAGTTATTAAAATCGCGGAACTTCCTCGTTTGTTTCGATGAGGGTAGTATCAAGATTCGCGGCAGCGAATCGCCGCCAACTACCGTAGGCAGGCGAGCGCCAGCCAGCAATCTTTTCTCGAGCCAACTCGTCATGCTTGGAACGGGGGTATTTTTTCTCGCAAACGGCTAGAAATTTCGTGAAAAAGTTTATACAAAAATTATTCGTTATCACTGTACGAGAATCCACAAAAAACCGGAACGAAATCGGTCCAGCGGTTCCGGAGTTATGGGGGTTCAAAGTTGATGAAAATCACAATCTTCTTCTTCTTCTTCGACGTCTTCTTCTTCTCCTTCGCAGACCATTTTTTTATTGAATTATAACACATATTTTTATATTTAGGGTTAATTGTGGGAGTTTCAGCCGATGTAGATTTCTAACCGACAAGTATTTTTCGAATCAGGAGTCATCAAAGTTCACTAGATTTGCAAGTGTCGGCAAGTGAAAACAATTAGATATTCGATTAAATTACTCGTTTGTGCTCATGACGTATTTCGCTGTAGCATATTCGCATATTTCCACGACCAACTGAACAGGATTCATGCATGAGTGACTGTTAAAAGATATTGACCATCACTACTGAATACCGATCCAGAAGAATTTGTCTTGACATCGGCTCGGACTTTCGATTCACTTTCATTCCTAACCTAACCGTTGACCAAAATTCAGCGTATCGGGACCTCTTTCTAGAAAACTTCTCTTATTTGATGTTATTTTCTTACCGTATTCCTGCCGATACAAACTCATATTGAACAAATGAATCAACGTGTAAAGCACAATGAAGAATCTGTACACAGTATGTATCGTAACTTTCACTTATTGTGGGGGGAGGGAAAAGCTTTTCAGGAAAATTCATGTTGAGCCTGAACTTTGGCGATCTGAATACCCTAAATAGATGCGAGGGTGCGTACATTGCCGTCACTAATGTTATCCGACCACCACCTGATTGTAAATTTCGCTCAAATTACACTCAAGGCCACTAAGATTATATGAAAAATTATCAGCAGGTGAGCAGTAGAACGGTCATTTTGACGTCGATTAAAGATTTGTAAATACAGCCAGTTTTAGGTAAAACTTGGCAAACCGAATCCGCTGGATTTCGGCAAGGCGCGGGCGAGATAGCGGAGTGATATTGCCGGTAAATTCGGTGTGGTCGACAAGTGCGGAAACCACTTATGACGCTGAACCCACAGACTCAATTCTTATCGTTATCGATGCGAAGTTGTCGAAAAGCACTTGTCGACTTTTTTCATATATACTCTCATAAAATTATTTCAAAATCAACAATGTTTTTCTCATATGGATAAATATTATCGTATATTCGCACATTTTTTCAAGAGATCTCTTTAGTATGGTGAAGTTGGTGATTTTTGTGAATCAAAGAAATATCGAATCCGGATTATCTTCACTCTTCGAAGTATAATTATCGCGGTGCGATTTTTTTTCCGTACAAAGTATAATAGTTCTGAAAAATGATTCGAACAATTCCTTCGCGGTTTATATTTTTTCCATCGCCGAATGGTTATCGCGGTGCGTGTTTTCATACAACTGTAAAACGATAAGGGCTTCGTCATACGTAATCGCGTTGATATCCCCCATTCTTTTGTCATAATATTATGTTCATACCGGGCGCGTCGAATAACATATTCGACATAAAAACAGCCGAGTAAATAGAAAAAAACCGCAGCGACTCTACCCATTCTCACATCCACATACGCCGGGCGTGTAGAACGTGCTTGTTCGATCTTGCTTGTCTTCACAATTTTTAGTCAATGATTCTGATAAAACTTCAATTCCTCCTTACTTTCTTACCAGGGGTATTTCATCGTCTCAGCAAGGGTCACCGCGTTACAAGCACTTGCGCGACGCGTCCCAAAACTCAATATTTCAGGAAAAATTTTCTGGAAAACATTGTGACAAAGAATCAACGATTCCCAACGTCGTTTTTGATTCGGCTATGGGTAACTTTTTTCCAAAGATTTGGCGTGAGTCGAATAACCTCAGTCGTGATCGACTCAACGAAGGGATGACGTTTTTTCAGATAAACTTTTCTCGCTCGATGAAAAACGATCTGTTCGCGAACGCAAAAGAAGGATCTTCTAGAAAGTGCTCTGATGCGTGATTTTTGAATTCGCGGAATTCTCAACGATCTCTCTTTCTTTGATTCGAGACCCATAGACGATGACGATTCGTAGCTGCTGTGCGGTGAGTGACGAAATTAATGCCGAACGTGGATCTCGTCACCCGGCACGACGCCGAACACGCATCTTGCGATGGAAATTCTTTATTCGATGTTTTCCAAGAGAAAGTCGAACGGAGACTGGATGTTCCGAGAGATTCGTAAATGTTAGGCACACGAATGTTGCGCTGATTTTTACGATATCGATAACTTGGTGTGATTCGTCGGTCATTTTGTACCGGGCTTCCGGAATAGGTATATCAATGACTATCAGCAATGGCACACCCATACTGGTGATTTCTAAACATCGTTCTTTTCACTCCGTCGTCCGACTTCCATGACAATGATAAGCATTCGATCAGTTTCGATATTCTGATGTCCGTAATAACAAATTTGGTCGAGAAATTTCACCTCTTATCCGGTCGAATGTTTCACCCACATTAATTTCGCCAATGATGCCGTTTTATTTTTTGCGATTGCGGTCAACCGATGATACCATAGAATAATAAACTATGTGGTCATTTCAATGTCAGCGAATCAGCGCAACGCTCATTGGTCGGATGAACGCAGTCAAAAAATATTCATATTTCGAGTAGAAACAGTTTCAAGTCAGTCAAATTCGGGGTGGACAAGTTGAACTTCCTGGATAGTCCGATACGCTCGCAAGTTCTCGGTTGAATCTTAGCATCGTTGTTGGAAGCGAGGCGTGATTCGTAAGTAAAGATATAATGAGTAAGAAAACGCTAGAATAGATTTAATTGTAAGCTTCGCAATTTCGGGTATCATCGCAGCATATATTTTTAATTACATACATTGGATTAAAATTCTCATGAATTGTTCGTCTTTTCGCGTCGGCGATTGATTGGTCGACGCACTTGACGATTTGAAGGTAGAAATTTGTCAGATAAACTCTTCATCCGTGTTGTGATTATTAGTGATTCTCGGAACAGTGGCGACTGAGAAACAAACGACAGATGCGGTTCGGTTGAGAGGAATCAGCTCACCAGAACAAAGCTCGAGTATGGACTCGCGGTCAAGGAATTTCTCGATTACCGTGGGATTTTTGATTCTGGGCATTTCGTGTAACCAAGGAAAACTGCTGACGATTAGTCAACTGGATCTGTCCGCAGAATCTGTTGTAAAGACGACTTGTGTCTCCGAAAATGATAACGCTGCACTCGTTTGGAATACCGAGAAATTGATGAAAGGTATTTTGTAACACGCTGTGGTTTATGAAAACGTGAAGTATGCGATTACAGTATACATATCGACAGCAGGAATTGACAAACACATTAACGAATAATCTACGAATGTTAGTGCCAGATTTCGTCCCACGAAAACCAAAGGCGACAGAAGACAACTCGAATTGTGCGATCTGGGAAAACGATCGGTGTTTCGTTAACTGGAGCACAACCAAAAAACCTTTGGTGGATTCTTGGTACTTTCCAATGGGTCCAGTACTTGATTACAGATGGGAGAGTAAGTCCGACGAACGAATAATTATCAAATAACAGTGCTTTGTGTCTTTGAATGGTTTGTGGATACTCGACGACTGGGATTGTCATAGGTTTCGAAGTTCACCGCGGCTTTGATTTCCTATGGAATTCGGGCTACTATCATTTTTCTGTTCAGGATTATAGAGCAGTACTAAGTATAGCGGATAATTACGAAGAAAAATACATTGTAATGACCTTGGAAAGATCACTTAATGAATCTTCCCTAATGGTTTGTGATGAAATGATTGACGTTGACCGTCCAGGTTGCAGCCGCAACGGTTCCGTCACCCCATTAGCAGGTAAGGCACGCGAAGTCTCACGCGAGAAATCTTGGATCTAAATATCATATTTTCATAGTATTTCAGGAGAATCAGGATGATGACATGTTTGGTATTGGAGAATGGCGTACGTTCGGGATAAAATTGCACGCAGAAGGAAAGGAAATCAGCGTAATTGAAGGCAATAAAATTAAGACATTCGGAGTATTACCCGTTCCCGACTTAGAAGCACATTTTTTTCAATTGGACGGAATTTATAGCTGGTCGTTGATAAAGTTTCATCATTGTAAGTAGAGTGACGCAAACAAATACGGAACGTACGATATATGGATGTAAAAAATCGACAGCCTTCTTCTTGTAGACGAATATATCCTTTTGGAGGAGAACGACGAGCTGTTATCGACGTCCGAATTTCATTTGCGTTCCGAAGATTTTTGCATCGAGTTGTTCGTCGGTCTCTGCTCTGACTGTCGACTGGTCGTTACTTTGCGAAGCAGAAATGAGACGATTCCAATCGGCTCTATCGATGGAAATAATAATTCCATGTTCGACGGACTGCTGGTTTGGCGGTCAGTAAGACTTGACGCTACGATTCCGAAGCATAGTTCCGAAAAAGTGCGATTGGAACTAAGGACACGACTGAAAAACGTCAATGCCTTGGGTCAATGGGCGGTCGACAGCATACATTGGTGCGAACCAGCTGGTGAGTTTGGAATCTTGGACAAAATCATACCTATCAATAATTGAGTTTACCGATTACATGTCCAGGGAGTTTGAGAACCTCTACCGTTACGAGCAATGTCACAGCCGGCGAGTACGTCTGTCAGAAAATAACTTACGACGAGAGTGTTGTAATACGTTCACACCAGAACGAGACTTTGGGTGTTCCTTCTGTTAGCTCACGCGGTAAGTTTAAAATTCATTACCTAATCATTATCTGCTGCCTTGATTCAACCAAGTTCTTACATAGTCCGTTCGAGCAAAAATCGATTCTCTAACCGCTGTCGAAAAGACATTTTCGTATTATTCCGAAATCCGTTAGATATTACATAAAGTATTGTTCAAAATCTTTAAAGCTTGCAAAAATTCATAAAAAGACAAAACTCCCGACAAGACGTCTTAACATGTGCTGGAATTTAACGGTCATTAGTTATCTGATTCTTGACGAGGAGACGTGCTAACATCAATCAATTTGATGGGTGATGAGATATCTTCATTAAAAATCCACGCAAACCTTTTCAGAGATTCGCGATTACTCACGTGGGCTAAATAACATTTCCGGAACATTATGTCCAAACTCCGGATCGGCATGCTTGATATGCAACCCGACTGGTTGCACATGCGACCGTGGATTCGGGGGATCGAAATGCGACAAAGGTGAGATATGCACATCCGATTAGACGAAATAATCGAATATATCAACATCGTATGCTCTCAGAGTGCGGACACGGATACTACGGGTACGGTTGCGGAGAGGAGTGTCATCGATGTGCGAACAGGTCCTGCGACAGAGTTACGGGATACTGCGCTGCCGGCTGCTCGAATGAAAAGCTGCTGCCACCACTTTGCATAACAGGTATTTTCCATCGATTTTTGTCACGAACAATTCCCTGTGTTTTGCAACCGACGAACACAATCGTTGGTCACATTAAAATCCATTGTTGTGCAAATAAGTCTTCTTCATTGGATTTGATCTCAAAAATTACTGACAGCAGAGATTCCGGAAGACAACGGAGGTAACAAGGGACAGAACATGATCTGGTTGACCGTCCCAGCGATTCCATTTGGGATCGTTCTACTCGTCATCGGATATCGGTGAGCTGAAATATCCGAACGAACGGACTTATTTTGTTGTTCACTTTGGAAATAAATTATGGAAGCGAGTCCAAACCGATAATATCCAGTGATTCCTTCGTGATTATATCTTCTGCAGAGTTTGGCTCAAGAATCTGAGATCACCTTCCGAAACGCCCGCGAATGTCCCAGCGGAACCGCTCGACTGTGACGGTTATCTCGTACCGTCGGTGGCGTTGAACAGACGTAACTGGATTTTTCCAGCGATGATGAATTTGGATGATGGGAACTTATACGAGGATATCGGATCCGACGGACCACCTTACGATCCGCGAAATCATAAGGTTGAAATTGCGCGGTTCAAACATTACTTAGAGGACGGCTTCGCCAGCGGACTACTCAAATCACAGTATGAGGTAATTCAGTCTGGCCTTGGACAGGACAGGCTTTGGCGAAGCGACTTTGAAGCGATGACTATTTTTTTCTGTTGCTGCGCAGCATGTTTCAGATGGACCTTCCGAACTATGTGAGTACGGAAAGCTGTTGCCTAACCTCGCAAAAAATAGATCGAGGAACACGATAGCGTGTGAGTATATTGGAATAGCGATAACGAATAGGGAATTCGACCGTCATTATCCGAAAAGTAGTTTCGCTGCCAAAATTGCTGTTCGGACCGAAAGTATCGGTACAAGCGCACCTGTGTCATGAAGAATTGTTATGACCAACTGGTTTTTCGCGTGCAATTCGGTTCTGTATCTCATTAGTTCGATAATTAATTTTTTTTTTTTTTTTCTCTGTCACGAACATTAGATGATAAAACACGTGTCCTTCTCGAGAAGATAGCCGGGGATTCTCACTCCGATTACATCAACGCCAATTACATACGGGTGAGTCTTTCTTCTCCAATATCTCGTAGCTGGTAAAGTGAGTTAAACACGTACTGAGCCGCATTCGCATCACAGGGGTATCGACAAGTGCCGGCATACATCGCTACGCAAGGACCAACTCCCAACACGATCGGCGATTTTTGGAGGATGGTTTGGCAGGAAAAAACAACTCTGATTTGCATGGTGACAAATCTCATGAAAGATGATGAGGTAAGTGAATGAAAATACTGTGACTCAGCTCTATCGCGTAAGCATCCAGCCAGAGATAGGCAAAGACCTCTGGAAGCTCAAGCTAAGCTGCAAAATAAACGTTGATCGTCAAAACTAAGATCTAAACTGTTATTGAACTTGATAAAATCTATTCATCACAAATATAATAGGGTTTAATCAAAAATTTGTTCGTTCCGAAAACTGGTGAAGAGTTGAATAAACTGTTCTGTAATGGTACACCAGCGTTCCGAAACTGATAGGTGGAAAATGATCCCAAAATAATATTTTTGCACGTGAAACTTGCATCTTTGAAATCGATTTTGCAGCTTGGAATCAGTCTCGTCTTCGACTAGAATAGAGACCTGAAAAATCTAGTACTTGCAGATACGACATTATCCTCAATCTGGAACTCTAATTTTTTTGTGGACTGAAAAAATGCAATCGTTCGCGGCAAAGCAATATTCAACGAGGATAATCCCCCAATCCCCATTGTTTGTCAACTCACTGATATCATTCGAGCGTTGAGGAGAAAGTTGACGTGATGAATCGCGATTGATGGTCTTTCTGAAAACTTGATTTCACTTCATCAATGGGACCCCCAGTGGCAATTACGAATCCCGAAGTAGATTCCTTGTATTCGGGTCTTTTGGAAAATATCCCAATGCCGTCGTTGATTATGGGACGTTAGTGGACAATCACTTTCAGACTCAAAGTCGAACGCTTCTGAGGTTTTCAAGGGAGAAACGCACCGTACTTTAAAAATGATAGAAGTTCACCTTGAAATGACAGTTAAATCGGTAATTGGGAAGAAATCTGATCATACCACTTTATGTCGCTTCCAGAATTGCAGAATTATTGATTTGAACCTTCTTCCATTTTTTATGGTATCGCGGAGATATTTCAGACGAAAAAGTAGACTTTCTTTCATACGAGTAATTAATCGTGTGAGAAACCCTCATTTTGCCATCGATTACTCGACAATATTTGCAACTCCACAGGTACTTTGTGAGCAATACTGGCCAGAAGTTCAAAAAAGTTCAAAGTACGAATTCATCGTCGTCCTGAATGCGGGGGAGGTGGAGTTTGATAATTGCGTTCTGAGGACCTTCCACCTACAGTGTGGCGATGAAACGCGTGAGGTACGTCTTGCGAAATCTGAGCTCATGATGAAAAAACTCGAAAAAAGAACGGACGATCGGCAGTTTCCCGTTGTAGGTGACACACCTCCATTACACGGGTTCATGGCCGAGCAGGGGTTCGCTGACTTATTCTTCTTCTCTGGTGACGTACCTCAAGAAGCTGCTGGCCATTCCTTCGGGAGATGGCCTCGTAGTTGTTCACGGCAGTCTGGGCGTCGGTCGAACTGGAGTCATCATTTTATGCGACATATGCTTACGGCGAGCTCTTCATGACAAGGTAATCCGATAGTTATGTCACAAAACACCTTAGCTTTGATCATTTTGATGGCGGGTTTACCGTATCGTAAGAGTTGCGTCTTTCCGTGGAAGTCGAAGAACGCTTAGGAAGGAAGTCAAATGACGTCCGATTTACGTATAAATGTTTCTTCGAGTATCCGATGTGGTACTTTAAAAGACAGGCCATAAGTAACTAGTGCGCGAATTGATATTGAAAATACTCCAGCGTCCAGCCTTATCTCTCACACAACTACCGACGTACCGTACATGCGGACAGTGTCCATCTTTTTTGAGTACTGTTAGGTACAACAAACAGTTGCTGAGCGTGAAGTTCAGGATTTTTTATCGTCGAAACGTTCTTTTGAAAGAGGCTAGAGAATAAATTTCGATTTTTTCAGATATGCAACGTCCCAGCGACGATGATCAGGATGCGTGAAGATCGGGGCAATATGGTGGAAAATGAGCATTACTATCTACTGGCTCATGTCCTCATTTCGGGATGTCTGCTCTCCAAAGAATCCCGAATTGCGGACTATACTGAAATTCTATACTGAACTTATCGACACTCATGCGGTTGGCTGCAAGTTCTATAAATCAAACGTTTCCGCGAGTTATTGCACTGCAGATCTATTACTCAATGGAGTAGATGAAGCTTCACGGTACAGTTGGACCACAGAAAAGACAATGACATACACAAAACGTATTTGTAAGATAATTGATAAATTCTGATGAGTCGAAATAAATGATAACACGCATTTCCATAATCAAAGTTTAATGTGGGAGTCTCGCAATCGGCTGATGTGGATGTCAAAGCGACGAGTCTTGATCGAATAAGAAGCGATCAAAATTCACAAAACTCGCGAATCCTATTACGTGAAAAAAATGAGATACTCGATTAAAATTTTGTTTGTGTTTATCCAGTATCTCACTGTAGCATATTCGCATATCTTTACAACCAACAGAGCTGGATTCATACATATTTGACTCATCTCAGAAGATATTGACCATCACAACTGATTACTGATCCGGAGGAATTTGTCTCGACATCGGCTAGGATTTTCATCTCATCATTAGAACGTCTCTGCTTGAAAGATTGGCATCAGCATATGCACGAGGGTGAATTTCGATATTTTTTTAGAGGAAAGCACAATTTTGCACGCTTCCGCACCCCAGGGCGCGGGGTGGGGGGTGGCGACGCCAAGTGTTCATGGATTCGAAAAGATCCTTGTTATGCATCCCGAAATGAACCATTTTCACCAAACTTTGTTCGCCCTCTGTTTTTGCAGAGTAGACTCACCTACTGACTGGACTAATAGTAACCAGTCGTTGAACCTATACGAAAGATATGAAATTTCTAGAAACGAAGAAGAAGAGTATCAAAAATCTGAGAATGTACCTTGATTTTTTCGCAGGTATGAAGTTGTACTATCCAAACTAGCGAAAGTTTGGATAACGGAATAATAATATTGTGGTAACGAAAAATAAATTTGAAACATTGACGAACGTTTATCTTCACTCATTAGAATTCATAAACTCTTACCCTTCACGTATTGTTACTTTTTTATATCGTTATATTAACTCTGGAACTGCCGGAACACCCGTTACGGGATGGCGCTCACGCGTGCCTCAGGGGTCAACTCTAATGAATTTTTGGAATTCAAAAAGAAGAAGGAGAAGAAGCTGTGTGAGGCAGCATCCCTCGTTTCGTTTTGTAATAACATCACGATTTTTTTTTCTGGTCTGATTTTTTCTTCCACGATTAATTGTATTTAAAACGAATGTTGAAAACACGTATATAATATATAACAATCGGGGATTCTATTCTCCATACTTAATAATTGAACGTATTCAACCGCAAACACGATTCTGTATAATCATATGTACTGATTTTTGTGTTACTCATAAACGTACTGATAACATAGATATATTGAACTATATCTATGGCCTTAGTTTTTTCGCAGAATCTGTACTCAAAATTTACTATTTTTTTTTTTAGATTCTTCTACGGTATTCTTATTCATTTGGATCTCAGGAATTCAAATCTGCAAGTTCAATTAATTCATCTATAAAATTGAATAAGTTGTCGCTAATTTATCGCTCTCAAATAATAGAAGAACAAAAGGCGAAATTACTTGACTGATTAACAGAGTCTCATATTCTCATACTTATTGATAATATTCTCGATCTCGGAATAGTTTTATGCGTGTTTGAATTGCAGCGGCGACATCAGCAGCGACAGCGCTGGCAGCGCGCAGATCCTGAAGGAGAAAGAGACCGCGATAAAGGGCGAGAGCGTCAGTTTGCGGCGTTGCGGCTGCAGGGTAAGATCAGTTCGTAATTGCTATTGCGCTACGGTTTTTTTCTTCATTCAAGTTTGTCCGATCGCGTTTTAACCGAATAAGAAATAAAATCTCTCTAAGCGTCAAGTTTAGTTTCCAGTTTTATTTGAATAATAGCTCGGAAAGACGTGTTCAGTTCAATCTACATATATCCAATTAGTATAACTAGATAATCAGCAGCTATAGGAAAACCTCTTATATCTTTGGAAATTTCGTGAATTCCGTAGATCAGACATTTTTTCATAAGCACTGACTAGCCGTGTTCTTACCTTTTTTTTTTAATGGTTCCGATCGGTCTTCTACTCGTAGAATTTTGGGCGAAGCTGATGTCACTTCTACGCAGAATTTTTATAGAATTCGAATAATTTTCGGAATCGTTGGTGGGGAAAAATGAGATTTCTTTGCCAGGACTACAACGATTGATCGTTCACATATGCATTCCTTATGTTTCAAATTGGAAGAGTAGGTGTTCAATTTTGGGCTAGAAAAATATCTTTCGTGCAACTTCACCTATTTAATTATACATTTGTGAATTTCTATTTTTGCGTACTTTTTCAACAATATTCCGATTGATTTTGGAATAGTTTTCAGCATATTTAGACACTAAAATTTCGCTGATCTTATTAAACTAAGGGTGTTATCGTCAGGATTTTGGTCTAACAATAAGAATATTCATCGTGGTTATTTTATGAACGAATTTATTAACACATTTTAGTTTCAGTTCTACAATTTCACTTCATTACTTACATAATATTTTTGTTTTTCAGATTCCTAATTGACGGACATGGAAGTCGCCTAGTTCTTGGCAGTATTCGTTCAATTCTAATCTACAGGTATGAAATAGTTATACATAGGGTTTTGTTCATACGTTATAAAATAAGTATCAGTCAATATAACATACCCTTGCTCAAAATATATTTTCGTGTATTTGATATAATATGTTCTACACATATTGGTAATAGTCCGGAAGATATCGTAGCTCTAAATAATTATTTAGAATTTAGATCGAGATGTTACGCTTATTTCATTGATAGAGACTTCCAGCGTGATTCTTAATTTATGATTAGTTTTCCATTTGAAAATTTGTTTCTGTTTTTTCTATCGTTTTATATTTTGAGCCAATACTACATACACTACATACAAACTACATTCATACTACATATGTACTGTTATCTACTTTTAGTGCGTTATAATGATGATTGTAATAATGATTACAATTATTTTCCTTTCATTTGCTTCATTTTAATATTTTTCATTTTGTATTATACTGTAATTAATGGCCCTTAGGGAGCTGAGGCTCTAGGGTCAATGAAATATAATTATCTATCTATCTATAGTACATCATTTTATGTATATCATTGTTAATGTTTTCTTCAAATGTCTTTGGTATTTGCAGATATCCTTGGCTCGGAGATGGCTGCCACGATGCAACTTCCTGCAGCTGCTTCCGTTCCTGCCCTCTGGGCAACGGGGGAACCCGGACTCTCCCTATCCCCCTGGGGGAGTCCACCGGGTCAACGCCGGGGGTTTCCCCTGGGATAGCGCGGCCTCCCACCGCCCCCGGAGTCCCAGGGGATGTAGTCCCTGGGGGCGTAGGTCTCTATAGCTGAGACTTGCGTTTCCAGGGCCTACACTCTTCGGGGACCAAAGTCCCTGGGGACTTGTCTCCGGGGATACGGCTGGGAGTCCCAGCCGGGAGTCCCAGCCGTATCTCCGGAGGCAATTACCCAGGGATTGGTCTCCGAAGAAATCCGGGAAAAGGAGGCCTCAAGCGGACGGTCGTCTTCGTGATTTCTCTAGAGATCAAAAAACAGAGCGTCCGCTTGAGGCCTCCTTTTCCCGGATTTCTTCGGAGACCAATCCCTGGGTAATTGCCTCTGGAGATACGGCTGGGACTGCCGTATCCCCGGAGACAATTCCCCAGGGACTTTGGTCCCCGAAGAGTGTAGGCCCTGGAAACGTAAGTCTCAGCTATGGAGACCTACGCCCCCAGGGACTACATCCCCTGGGACTCCAGGGGCGGTGGGAGGCCGCGCTATCCCAGGGGAAACCCCCGGCGTTGACCCGGTGGACTCCCCCAGGGGGATAGGGAGAGTCCGGGTTCCCCCGGTGCCCAGAGGGCAGGAACAATGATGTGGTGATGGCGATGGTGATGCTAATGTGTTCTGTAATGCAAACAGACAGTCAGTGAAATAATTAATGTGGGGTAATGAATGTGTGACTTATAATATGATTTCTTGTATAACTCATTGTACGACTCAATGTACGACTCATTGTATGATTCATTGTATGACGATTAAATTATAATAAATCTGTAATAATATATCTTTGACGTGTATTATTGGTGTGTTGGATAAATAATATTATGGGGATGCAACAAAGTTTTACTGAGTAATGTGACTTTGTTGAAATGATGTTGAAGATTTTTTTTAAGGAGATGCAATTCATATTTTTGGGAATCCTAATGAAGGATTTTATTAGGCGCTCTTGAAGGACATAAATTAATAAAGTCATACCTCTGCAAAAGAAGAAGTTGTACGTATCATGTGTTGCAGACCCATCTCGACCGGGTCAGGATGAAAAAGACGATGTTCCGAGGGGGATATCACGCTCATTTACTAGAAAACAACAAAGTTGATTACAATTTGACAATCGATAATATTCATATCATGTTTGTATTCATGCATCAGATTGATAAATCTTTTTATGATCTACTAGCAAAAGAAATCAAGTGAATTATTGTAAAATCATCCCTAGAAATCCGGAGAAATTTTTGAGAAGCTGGTTGAGTGGAATTTTATTAGGTTCTATAGTACGGCTAATGATTGAAGACATGATCGAATCACAATAGGAAACAGTCGCTCAAACGATTTGACAGATATTCAATTTGTGTCCCCAGAATTTACAAAAATTGAAGTTATAAAGTTAACTTCATTTTTCATCGGGCTCAATGAGGTAATCTCATGTTATTCGAGTCCAGAAATCACAGTTTATGTGATCATATATTATCATCGTGTATCATTGTGTTAATTATTGGATTATATCATGGGGTTGCTTGAAGCTAATTTCAAGGGGTGACGTTGGGTAATTGGATTTCAAGATGTGAACATGAATAATAGTTATATCTAGTTTGTATCCATAAATTAGATCAATGAATTTGTGAGGAATTTCGGAGAACAGAAAAAGTTTAGTAAATCATTCAAAAATCATATGTTAGAATTCTGAGGATTTGTTCAGAACCTGGTTGAATATATGTTCATAAGAAGTTTCTTTTAGTAATACTAGTTGAGAACGTGATCAAAATACATTGAGAAACAACGCTCAAACTATTTGAGGGGTACTTATATAATTTTTGTAGAGGTTTCTCAAAAATGCAACCTACATAATTCAAAGCTTTTAACGTTCTCAAGAAATACACCCTGATATACTCATATACTTCTAGATCTAATGAAGCACATACTCCCAGAATTTTTTACTTTTTTTTTACGTCAATTTTGGCGAAAATACACCCGATATATGAGGAATTGCAAATAAATATAAGGCCAATGAACCGCTGACCCACATTTCGATACCCCCTTTTTAACCCTTCTACTACGGAATTCCGACCCCCTTTTCTTAACCCTTCTACTACGGAATTTGCTCCCCTTTTCTCGGAAATCGTAGTAAAAGGGGTGAGCGTAGTAAAGCCGACAGGCTGCCGTCGCCTATTCATCAATGCATTTAAAGTGGGTGTACGAATGAAATAAATAAAGCAAAAATACCACTTCTGCGCGAAATGAGTAAATTTCAAACGCTCGTAACTTCCTGAAAAATGCACTTAGCTAAACGAAACTGGAACCAAATTAAAGTTCGGACCTTCTACTTTCAGTTGCGTCAAATCAAAAAAATCCTTATACCTTTCTTTCTCCAGGGCAAGGCTTCAAAACGATCGACCCGCGAATTCACTTTTTGAGAAAACCTTCGAACTAACGCATCAAGATTCGACTCCTAATTATCAGATTTTTATCAGCTTCAAAATGCTGTCATTTCTTCTGATACCCTTTTTATTTGTACGCGGAGCCAGGCCGGTTTTATCCACTCACAATGTTATGTAATAATTCACTGGCCAAGCAATATTGAAATTAAACGAATTTACGCATAACCTCTCTTCCGAACTGTCAAAACATTTCTAAACCGCCCAACTGACAGATTCACGAGAATGTCAACGCGCCGATTTCACGTCATCGTAACATTTGTCAAGAAAGGGATTCAAAACTTACATTGTGATTCCTCCCTGCGAATTATTGCGTCGTTTTTTACTGCTGCAAAATCCAATGGGGGTACACCGTCTAATTTCCGCCCACACTTCTTTCTTGGCTATTTTATCCGTCAACGTTTGCTATCGATAGTCTCCGGGAGCTAAGAAAAACACGAGGCTACTATCAACTGAATCGATTTTAGACGAGACGCAATACTTCAATATCGCTCTCTCTCTCTCGCTCACCCTTCGCTCTATTTCCGTCGCCGCTCCGAGGATGTTGTGCTACTGCAGATTAAGATGTCGTTACTGCCGATGTCGCAGCTCCAGTTGCAATGATTATACTATCGTTGCCTCGAATAAATGAATCTAACATGCTCTGTTAATCGAAATGAGCCACGATATTTTAATTATCAATCAAATCATCAAAACCCGAATAATTCGTATTGAATTTAATTTACGATAAATCATTTATAATCCAATGACTCGAAGCAAAAACAGAAAGAAAATGTAAAAAAAAAAATATGCCGATCAGTTTTTAGATCTCTGTGCCATATCGTGAGCAAAGAGACCATTTTACGAAAACTGATCGGGCGAAGCTTTTTACCTTTTCAGAATGAGAATAATATCGTGTAATAAGAAAACTGCAGATATTTTGAAGGCCGCCGTTGAAGTTTACACACATGATTAAATCTAACGTTATCAGAATCTTCTGAGCAACGTTCTTTCTTCACCTACCAGCCTGCGTTACATAATATGAAATGTTCGTAAATGAATTATTTATGAACACAATGAACCGTGTCATGCATCGGATTGTGTCATACGTACCAGTTGCACATGGTTGTGAACACTTGTAAATCAAGCTGTGAGCTGCGGAGTACCGAGCATGTCACAGATCCATTTTAATCTACGTCCAGAGTCATCGTATAGATCCTCGAGATTTTCTCAAACTTCCCTTCCAATCAATTTCTTCGAATTTCACTTACTCAAGAATAATGAATAACCACATAGTCGTACGGTTTATTCACTGAACTTCCTTTATTTTTTATTCGTTCGATCTGTGTACTCGTTTTTTTTTTGTTCTTTCGTTGATATTTACAATGATTTTTTATTAATTTAAATTATTAATCTATTATTTTTTTGTATCATACGAGAGTTAAAGGATACAAGTATGTGTAGCTATAATACACGTGTTACGTTAGTGTCACATGATTTTACCTATAATGTTAGTTTTTTGGTTTTTTTGTTTTATTCATTCAATTTATAAACAGTCGCGTAGCTTTAGAAAATTAACGAAAAACCGATGTAGCTGCATACTTCGTTGAGATTTATCTCGATTTTCATATTCATATACAACCAATGGAAATTATTGTGGACAATAATAATTTAGTACGGCAATTTTCAAGCCGGGTGATTACACAGACTGAAATATACTGCTCGAAAAAAGTTTTTTCGTACGTTCAAAGAAATGCTGAAAAGATTGATAGAGAGAAACGAACGATCTCACCGGGATCGACATCCTCTCTTCAAATCTGAGATGCTTCAAATTTGCATTGTTTCATTCCAAACAATTCAAACACAATATTTCTCTATACTCAATTTACACACAATATTTTACAAATAGTTTTTCATCAATTTTTGTACACGTGTGTTGTGTGGCCTTTTCTTGGAAACACTGATTTTTGTTATAATTAGGATCCGTTGACTAGTAAAGTATTGAGATTCAAGATCTTAGAATTTCTGGTTTCAACTTTATTAGTGATCGGATGAACTAAATGAGGTACAAATACTTGTTGCTCCTTCAAGGAGAAAATTGAGAGTGAATTGAGAGTGGTCGTTCCGAGGTGATCAAAACCAATATGGTGGTTGAATTTACTGTGAATTTTAGCCGGTAAATACTTCGGCGAATCAACCCTGAAGACTAAACATCCGGTCGCAATCAGCCATAGTCAATATCACTCTGTGGCGACTTACGATAAAGAAAAAATAAGCGAATAAAATAGGGGGATTATAACAAAACGAACAAAAAAGTAAAAGAGAAACGAGAAAATTATTATACTGAGAATAGCTGATACGATTATAATAATTGATTAATAAATCATATGTACGGTAGGAGAATCGATTTTCTTTATTCAGGTTAAATATAATTAACTATTTAACAGATATTGAAGAAATAAAAGTAAAAGGGATGAGATAAAGGATGATATTGTAATGAGAAAATAGATAACATGTTAATGGAATTACCTATGGAAGCGATGAATTTCACAGCTGACACTTATTAATCTGACAGAAAAAAAGTAAACGCATACAAACCGCACGGTGTGGTGAAAAAATGAAAATTGTGCTCAAGTGTTGATGTATATTTATGTGAACTTGGAAATATTACATCGAAGATTATATCTTCAAAAAATAGGACGTTTCAGATTCTGAGTGAAAAAAAAACAAAAAAACAAAACAAAACGAAAAAAAAAACCCGTTTCAGATTTATCCGAAAATTAGCACAGCTCAGATCGACACAATCAAATTGAACTGATGATGAATTAGCCGAATAATTAAAGTTGCTCGAAGATTAACTTCATTCTTTACAAAAACCAGGAATTTTTCGCCTCATTCGAGTCGGCATGAATCGTGCTGATTTTACGGTGAACCCGAAACGTTCGACTTTTTCAGTTTCACAATCAGTCTGAAACGAACCGTTCTTCACATCGAGTGTCCCTCGGACGACATGCGACACTTATTAATTAATTGATATAGAAAGGATACGAGCTAAATCTATATGATACTCGAAAATATGGAGCCTAATTATACTAAAATGTGTATGAAAATATTACGGCAGTAAAGTGTTGGTGAAAGAGAGGGAGAGAGAGAAAAATGAGCATGTGTAGCGTCTCAAGGAAACCGCGGAAAAAGAATACATTTTATCCTGTTCAATACAGTCGGACCCCGCTTGAGTTCCGGCCAGGGATGTAAGGGGAAGAGTTTTTCCGTGAATATACGTCCCCCCACCACGCGGCTCTTCGCTTGACAAAAAAATTTTTATACGGATCCCGCAATAGTTCCGCGCATAGTTCCATACAAATACTCTATGTCGTGGGGGAAGCAGTCGACGCGTGAAACTGGGGAAGCGGAACTTTTGTGAGTGGAACTCAAGCGGGGTCCGACTGTATTAGGTATGTACGTTACAAGGAAAAAAATGCGTGATGAAAAATATTATTCGGCGTTGTTATGTATGGAAATAACAGAGCAAATGATTAAAATATAATAGTCGATGCGAAAATGTTGTTCATCCAATTGAATCGACTACGACGTCCTTGATGCGAAGTATGCGATGACGATGGCGTTCCGAAACCAGAAAAAAAATAAATAAATAAGAAAAAAAGAAACAGATATAAAAATTGGAATATCGATTGGGAAATTCGAAAAAAAAGAAGATGATAAACTCAAAAGCGAGTGATTGAGGAAGAGAAACTTAATGTGGAGAAAAGATACTACGTCTGATGATGGTATACAAATCTAGTTAACACGACCTGAAACGAGACATAATATTTTATAACTCAACTTTTGTACAGAATAAATAAATACTTGTACTGTGGACCAATATTTCTTTCATTTCATTTCACCAGTTGATTTATTATCATGAGAAATTTTTATTCGGTGTTCTAGTTTCGATGATTTCACGAAGAATTCTGATGCTTTTGATAAAATTGATGGATTTGCCAGGGAAGAGGACATCTGAGGTGATATTTGGGATTTCCTTCGGCCGAAATAACTAAATCGAAGCATGATAATGCGCTGCACCGCCACTTTCTGTTGGCAATTTTGACACGCAACCTGGTTTTGGTATCAGTGTTGAATGGAGAAGAGGTGAATCGTGTACCGGAGATGATTCAGTTTTGTTCAATTCATCTGTAGTTAACGAGGAAGTGGGTATGTCATACGCTGGATATCGATGACGAATCGAATATTCAATCGAAAACATAGCGATCAAGACTACCAAACGGAATGTCCATATTTCAAAAAGTAATCCCGATCCGTTATAATCACAAGTCAGAAAAATAAAACGTTGACTTCGATACTGAAGTCCGATGCCTTGACTCTCTGTACATTCTTTCATAAATGAAATTATATGCGAAATTTTACTAGAATTTTGAGGACTTTTCTTTTTTTTCTGGAACAGAAAATAAATTGCATGGCGAAGGAGGCATGATCTGTAAACGGTGTATGTATATAATATGCCGTGTTACAATGTATACGGGGCATTCCATGTCAACTCAACCGCTGATTTTCCCTCACTATTTTTGATTCGCTTTGCGATTTTTCATACGATTCTCCGATCTCGGAAAAGCACTCGTGAATTTTTGTCGGATTGTTGCCTCAGACCGTTAATTTTCCATGACTAACCAAACCCATCTCAAAATTGGATTTTTTTAAGAATCTCAAAAAATTTTCAAAAAAATTACCGCTCATTAGGATCATTTCGACACCCGTCCCGTGATGAGCCGATTCTTTTTACTATTTCTTTCAACCCTCCAAACATTTTCAACAAACAAAACGCCGTGTTTCATAACATTATTCATTTTTCACCGAGCGTTCGAAATTTGTCAGCGACTATGTGCAATATTTTCGTGATCTTTTTAACATTGTTTTCTTCACTCCATCGTTCGACTTTCATGACAATAATACGCATTTGGGTAGTTTTGATGTCCTCATGTCCGTAATAATTTATAATCTGGTCGGAAAATTTAACTTATGAATATGTTGACTGGATAATACGCTTTCGAACCTGAAGCATCGTAAAAAAAAATCCGGATACCGCCTTCGGATTGAAATAACGAAACAATGTAGACCGGAGAATGTATTTGGAAGCTGAATATTTTCATAAAAAATTCTACAATTCGCATTTCGAAACTTTCGAGGTCATCCCGGACGGAAAACCACACAAAAATCTGATAAAAATTGTCGGTATCGTCTGTGTGTACCCATGTTTGGAACATCCGCAAGGATAAGCGCAAAATATTTAAAAAAGTATTTCGTAAAAACGACAAAATGATATGCTTGAACTCACAATTGGTCCGAAGGCTTTTTTTTCAACCCAACGATCGCATTTTGTGACGATCATTCGCATTTGAGTTGTTTCAATATTCTGATGTCGATTTAAGAAAACTCCACCCTGCACAAATGATGATATGGGATGGACGCATGTTTGAAAACCGAAAGCATTATCGAAGTATTTAATATCAAACAAAAAAAGTATGTCAACAAAATCTGCGTTGAGGAGCGTAAGATAACGAGGCGAAATTCCACCATTTCCGTTGGAATACGTTTGAGGTCGACCCGAAAGGAAAACCACTTGAATCTGATACGCTTCTCGGTCTTATCTATATCTGCCCATGTGTTTGCTACTTTGTCGCGAAATCGTCTCACTGCAAGAATATTTTCGCTCAAAAATGAATATCAACTTCAGAAAACAAAGGTAAAAAATCCATGTGAAAGTATTCGACCCAATCATTCGAACGCTCAGCGACGATAACAATTGTATTCAAAAATGTTGGACGATAGCGACGATCGCACTCCTCCTCTATGGGTCGGGAATCCCATATTGCCGTTCTCACTACTTTATTATTTCGGACCATGTCATGGCGTAACAGACTCTCGCCCGGTATCGAATACCCCATAGATTGCTCCAATGACGCCGCTTTATTTATTCAGTCATCCCGATGATTATTCAAAACTTTGTACGAACAATTGTTCCAGTTATAACATAGCTCACAATCAGTCAGGCACTGAATGTTAAGAGCCTAATCCACCATATTGATAAAAACCGTACGAGAAAGAGTGAATTGAGGGTTTCGTTAATTGGCGATCAGACATTCGATACGCGAACAAAGATTTTCTGATGCATCGAGAACTTTCACGAGCATACAAATTTATTTAAAGTATATAATTAATGTTATTCAACACATGACAGTAAAATGTCCGGAGAGCGGAGAAACTTCGTTTTGTTTCGCACAGTTTTGCGATTGCGGTAAACCGATAATACCAGAGAATGATAAACCATCTAGTCATTTGAATTTCAGTGAATCAGAGCAACGCTCATTGGTCAGATGAACGCAGTCAAAAAATATTCATATTCCGAGTAGAAACAGTTTCACGTCACTCAAATCGGGGTGGACAAGTTGAACTTTCTGGATAGTCCGATACGCTCGCAAGTTCTCGGTTGAATCTTAGCATCGTTGTTGGAAGCGAGGCGTGATTCGTAAGTAAAGATATAATGAGTAAGAAAACGCTAGAATAGATTTAATTGTAAGCTTCGCAATTTCGGGTCTCATCACGGCATATATTTTTAATTACATACATTGGATTAAAATTCTCATGAATTGTTCGTCTTTTCGCGTCTGCGATTGATTGGTCGACGCACTTGACGATTTGAAGGTAGAAATTAGTCAGATAAACTCTTCATCCGTGTTGTGATTATGAGTGATTTTCGGTACAGTTGCGACTGAGGAACAAACGACAGATGCGTTTTGGTTGAGAGGAATTCGACTACCAGAAAAAAGTTCAAGTATGGACTCGCGGTCAAGGAATTTCTCGATTACCGTGGGATTTTTGATTCTGGGCATTTCGTGTAACCAAGGGAAACTGCTGACGATTAGTCGACTGGATCTGTCCGCAGAATCCGTCGTAGAGACGACTTGTGTCTCCGAAAATGACAACGCTGCACTCGTTTGGAATGTCGGGAAATTGATGGAAGGTATTTTGTAACACGCTGTGGTTTATGAAAACGGAAAGTATACAAATACTGTATACATATAGACAGCAGGAATCAATTAACACATTGACGAATAATCTACTAATGTTAGGGCCAGATTTCGTCCCACGGAAACCGAAGCCGACAAAAGACCACCCGAAATATGCGATCTGGGAAAACGATCGATGTTTCGTTAACTGGACGGCAATCGAAAATCATTTGGTACGTTCTTTTCACCATCCAATGGGTCCAGTTCTTGATTACAGATGGGAGAGTAAGTCCGACGAACGAATAATTATCAAATAACAGTGCTTTGTGTCTTTGAATGGTTTGTGGATACTTGACGACTGGGATTGTTATAGGTTTCCAAGTTAACCAAGGCATGAGCTTCATATATCATCCGCGCTACCGATATTTCTCTGTTCGGGATTATAGACCAGTACTGCGTATAACGGGTTATGACCAAGTAAAAATCATTGTACTCACCTTGGAAAGATCACTTAATGAATCTTCCCTAATGGTATGTGATGAAATAATTGACTTTGACCGTCCAGGTTGCAGCCGCAACGGTTCCGTCACCCCATTAGGAGGTAAGGCACGCAAAGTCTCACACGAGAAATCTTGGATCTAAATATCATATTTTCATAGTATTTCAGGAGAATCAGGATGATGACATGTTTGGTATTGGAGAATGGCGTACGTTCGGGATAAAATTGCCCGTAAAGCAAGGGAAAATCAGCGTAATTGAAGGCAATAAAATGAAGACATTCGGAGCATTACCCGTTTCCGACTTTCTAACAAAATATCATCAAATATACGGAATTTATAGCTGGTCGTTGATAAAGTTTCATCATTGTAAGTAAAGTGACAAAAACAAATACGAAACGTACGATATATGGATGAAAAAAATCGACAGCCTTCTTCTTGTAGACCAATATATCCTATCGGAGAGGGACGACGAGCTGTTATCGACGTCCAATTTTCATTTGCCTTCCGAAGATTTCTGCATCGAGTTGTTCGTCGGTCTCTGCTCTGACTGTCGACTGGTCGTTACTTTGCGAAGCAGAAATGAGACGATTCCAATCAGCTTCATCGATGGAAATAATAATTCCATGTTCGACGGACTGCTGGTTTGGCGGTCAGTAAGACTTGACGCTACGATTCCGAAGAATAATTCCGAAAAAGTGCAATTAGAACTAGGGACACGACTGAAAAACGTCAATGCTTCGGGTCGATGGGCGGTCGACAGCATGCGTTGGTGCGAACCAGCTGGTGAGTTTGAAATCTTGAACAAAATCATACCTATCAATAATTGAGTTTACCGATTACATGTCCAGGGAGTTTGAGAACCTCTACCGTTACGAGCAATGTCACAGCCGGCGAGTACGTCTGTCAGAAAATATCATACGACGAGAGTGTTGTAGCACGTTCATACCAGAACGAGACTATGGGTGTTCCTTCTGTGAGCGCACGCGGTAAGTTTGAAATTCATTACTCAATCATTATCTGCTGCCTTGATTCAACCAAGTTCTTACATAGTCCGTTCGAGCAAAAATCGATTTTCTAACCGCTGTCGAAAAGACATTTTCGTATTATTCCGAAATCCGTTAGATATTACATAAAGTATTGTTTAAAATCTTTAAAGCTTGCAAAAATTCATAAAAAGACAAAACTCCCGACAAGACGTCTTAACATGTGCTGGAATTTAACGGTCATTAGTTATCTGATTCTTGACGAGGAGACGTGCTAACATCAATCAATTTGATGGGTGATGAGATATCTTCATTAAAAATCCGCGCAAACCTTTTCAGAGATTCGCGATTACTCACGTGGGCTAAATAACATTTCCGGATCATTATGTCCAAACTCCGGATCGGCATGCTTGATATGCAACCCGACTGGTTGCACATGCGACCGTGGATTCGAGGGATCGAAATGCGACGAAGGTGAGATATGCACATCCGATTAGACGAAATAATCGAATATATCAACATCGTATGCTCTCAGAGTGCGGACACGGATACTACGGGTACGGTTGCGGAGAGGAGTGTCATCGATGTGCGAACAGGTCCTGCGACAGAGTTACGGGATACTGCGCTGCCGACTGCTCGAATGAAAAGCTGCTGCCACCACTTTGCATAGCAGGTATTTTCCATCGATTTTTGTCACGAATAATTCCCTGTGTTTTGCAACCGACGAACACAATCGTTGGTCACATTAAAATCCATTGTTGTGCAAATAAGTCTTCTTCATTGGATTTGATCTCAAAAATTACTGACAGCAGGGATTCCGGAAGACAACGGAGGTAACAAGGGACAGAACATGATCTGGTTGACCGTCTTAGCGATTCCATTTGGGATCGTTCTACTCGTCATCGGATATCGGTGAGCTGAAATATCCGAACAAACGGACTTATTTTGTTGTTCACTTTCGGAATAAATTATGGGAGCGAGTCCGAACCGATAATTTCCAGTGATTCCTTCGTGATTATATCTTCTGCAGAGTTTGGCTCAAGAATCTGAGATCACCTTCCGAAACGCCCGCGAATGTCCCAGCGGAACCGCTCGACTGTGACGGTTATCTCGTACCGTCGGTGGCGTTGAACCGACGTAACTGGATTTTTCCAGCGATGATGAATTTGGATGATGGGATTTTATACGAGGATATCGGATCCGACGGACCACCTTACGATCCGCGAAATCATATGGTTGAAATTGCGCGGTTCAAACATTACTTAGAGGACGGCTTCGCCAGCGGACTACTCAAATCACAGTATGAGGTAATTCAGTCTGGCCTTGGACAAGACAGGCTTTGGCGAAGCGACTTTGAAGCGATGACTATTTCCTTCTGTTGCTGCGCAGCATGTTTCAGACGGCCCTTCCAAGCGATGTGAGTACGGAAAGCTGTTGCCCAACCTCGCAAAGAATAGATCGAGGAACACGATAGCGTGTGAGTATATTGGAATAGCAACGACGAATAGGGAATTCAACCGTCATTATCCGAAAAGTAGTTTCGCTGTCAAAATTGCTGTTCGGACCGACAGTATCGGTACAAGCGCACCTGAGTCGTGAAGAATTGTTATGACCAACTGGTTTTTCGATGGCAATTGGGTTCTGTATCTCATTCGTTCGATTAATGATTATTTTTTTTTTTTTCCTTGTAACGAACATTAGATGATAAAACACGTGTCCTTCTCGAGAAGATAGCCGGGGATTCTCACTCCGATTACATCAACGCCAATTACATACGGGTGAGTCTCTCTTCTTCAATATCTCGTAGTTGGTAAAGTTAGTTGAACACTTACTGAGCCGCATTCGCATCACAGGGGTATCGACAAGTGCCGGCATACATCGCTACGCAAGGACCAACTCCCAACACGATCGGCGATTTTTGGCGGATGGTTTGGCAGGAAAAAACAACTCTGATTTGCATGGTGACGAATCTCATGAAAGATGAAGAGGTAAGTGAATGAAAATACTGTGACTCAGCTCTATCGCGTGAGCATCCAGCCAGAGATGGGCAAAGACCTCCGATAGCTCAAGCTAAGCTGCAAAATAAACGTTGATCATCAAAACTAAGATCTAAACTGTTTTTGAATTCGGAAAAATCTATTCATCAAAAATATAATAGGGTTAATTCAAAAATTTTTTCGTTTGGGAAACTGGTGAAGAGTTGAATGAACTGTTCTGTGATGGTACACCAGCGTTCCGAAACTGATAGGTGAAAAATATTCCCAAAATAATATTTTTGCACGTGAAACTTGCATCTTTGAACTCGATTTTGCAGCTTGGAATCGGTCTTGACTTTGACTAGAAAAGAGACCTAGAAAATCTAGTACTTGCAGATACGACATTTGCCTCAATCTGGAACTCCAATTTTTTTGTGGACTGAAAAAACGCAATCGTTCGCGGCAAAGCAATATTCAACGGGGATAATCCCCCAATCCCCATTGTTTGTCAAATCACTGATATCATTCTAGCGTTGAGGAGAAAGTTGACGTGATGGATCGCGATTGATGGTCTTTCTGAAAACTTGATTTCACTTCATCGATAGGACCCCCAGTGGCAATTACGAATCCCGAAGTAGATTCCTTGTATTCGGGTCTTTTGGAAAATTTCCCAATGCCGTCGTTGATTATGGGACGTTAGTGTACAATTACTTTCAGACTCAAAGTCGAACGCTTCTGAGGTTTTCAAGGGAGGAACGCACCGTACTTAAAAAATGATGGAAGTTCACCTTGAAATGACAGTTAAATCGGTAATTAGGAAGAAATCTGATCATACCACTTCATGTCGCTGCCAGAATTGCAGAATTATTGATTTGAACCTTCTTCCATTCTTTATGGTATCGCGGAGATATTTCAGACGAAAAAGTAGACTCTCTTTCATACGAGTAATTAATCGTGTGAGAAACCCTCATTTTGCTATCGATTACGCGACAATATTTGCAACTCCACAGGTACTTTGTGAGCAATACTGGCCAGAAGTTCAAAAAAGGTCAAAGTACGAATCAATCGTCGTCCTGAATGCGGGGGAGGTGGAGTTTGATAATTGCGTTCTGAGGACCTTCCACCTACAGTGTGGCGATGAAACACGTGAGGTACGTCTTGCGAAATCTGAGCTCATGATGAAAAAACTCGAAAAAAGAACGGACGATTGGCAGTTTCCCGTTGTAGGTGACACACCTCCATTACACGGGTTCATGGCCGAGCAGGGGTTCGCTGACTTATTCTTCTTCTCTGGTGACGTACCTCAAGAAGCTGCTGGCCATTTCTTCGGGAGATGGCCTCGTAGTCGTCCACGGCAGTCTGGGCGTCGGTCGAACTGGCGTCATCATTCTATGTGACATATGCTTACGGCGAGCTCTTCATGACAAGGTAATCCGATAGTTATGTCACAAAACACCTTAGCTTTGGTCATTTTGATGGCGGGTTTACCGTATCGTAAGAGTTGCGTCTTTTCGTGGAAGTCGAAAAAGGCTTACAAAAGACGTCAAATGACGTCCGATTTACGTATAAATGTTTCTCCGAGTATCCGATGTGGTACTTTGAAAGACAGGCCATAAATAACTGGTGCGCGAATTGATATTGAAAATACTCCAGCGTCCAGCCTTATCTCTCACACAACTACGGACGTACCGTACATGCGGACAGTGTCCATCTTTTTTGAGTACTGTTAGGTACAACAAACAGTTGCTGAGCGTGAAGTTCACGATATTTTATCGTCGAAACGTTCTTTTGAAATAGGCTACAGAATAAATTTCGATTTTTTCAGATATGCAACGTCCCAGCGACGACGATCAGGATGCGTGAAGATCGGGGCAATATGGTGGAAAATGAGCATTACTATCTACTGGCTCATGCCCTCATTTCGGGATGTCTGCTCTCCGAAGAAACCCAAGTTGCGGACTATACTGAAATTCTATACTGAACTCATCGACACCTTATGCGGTTGGCTGCAAGTTGTATAAATCAAACGTTTCCGCGAGTTATTGCACCGGAGATCTATAACTCACTGGAGTAGATCAAGCTTCACGATACAATTGGACCACAAAACAGACAATGACGTACACAAAACGTATTTGTAAGATAATTGATAAATTCTGATGGGTCGGAATAAATGATAACACGCATTTCCATAATCAAAGTCCAATGCGGGAGTCTCGCAATCGGCTGATGTGGATGTCAAAGCGACGAGTCTTGATCGAATAAGATGCGATCAAAATTCACAAAACTCGCGAATCCTATTACGTGAAAAAAATGAGATACTCGATTGAAATTTTTTTTTGTGTTTATCCAGTATCGCACTGTAGCATATTCGCATATCTTTACAACCAACGGAGCCGGATTCATACATATTTGACTCATCTCAGAAGATATTGACCATCACAACTGAATACTGATCCGGAAGAATTTGTCTCGACATCGGCTAGGACTTTCATCTCATCATTAGAACGTTTCTGCTTGAAAGATTGACATCAGCATATGCACGAGGGTAAATTTCGATATTTTTTTAGAGGAAAGCACAATTTTGCACGCTTTTGCACCCCGGGGGGCGAGGGGGTAGCGACGCCAAGTGTTCAGGGATTCGAAAAGATCCTTGTTATGCATCCCGAAATGAACAATTTTCACCAAACTTTGTTCGCCCTCTGTTTTTGCAGAGTAGACTCACCTACTGACTGGACTAATAGTAACCAGTCGTCGAACCTATACGGACGATATATAATTTCTGGAAACAATGAAGAAAAGTATCAAAAATCTAAGAATGTACCTTGATTTTTTCGCCGGTATAAAGTTGTACTATCCAAACTAGCGAAAGTTTGGATAACGGAATAATAATATTGTGGTAACGAAAAATAAATTTGAAACATTGACGAACGTTTATCTTCACTCATTAGAATTCAGAAACTCTTACCCTTCACGTATTGTTACTTTTTTATATCGTTATATTAACTCTGGAACTTCCGGAACTCCCGTTACGGGATAGCGCTCACGCGCGCCTCAGGCGTCAACTCTAATTAATTTTTGGAATTCAAAAAGAAGAAGGAGAAGAAGCTGTGTGGGGCAACATCTCTCATTTCGGTTTGTAATAACATCACGATTTTTTTTTCTGGTCTGATTTTTTCTTCCACGATTAATTGTATTTAAAACGAATGTTGAAAACACGTATATAATATATAACAATCGGGGATTCTATTTTCCATACTTAATAATTGAACGTATTCAACCGCAAACACGATTCTGTATAATCATATGTACTGATTTTTGTGTTACTCATAAACGTACTGATAACATAGATATATTGAACTATATCTATGGCCTTAGTTTTTTCTCAGAATCTGTACTCAAAATTTACAATTTTTTTTTGAGATTCTTCCACAGTATTCTTATTTATTCGGATCTCGGGAATTCAAATCTGCAAGTTTAATTATTTCATCTATACAATTGAATAGGTTGTCGCTAATTTATCGCTCTAAAATAATGGAAGAACAAAAGGCGGAAATACTTGACTGATTAACAGAGTCTCATATTCTCATACTTATTGATAATATTCTCGATCTCGGAATAGTTTTATGCGTGTTTGAATTGCAGCGGCGACATCAGCAGCGACAGCGCTGGCAGCGCGCAGATCCTGAAGGAGAAAGAGACCGCGATAAAGGGCGAGAGCGTCAGTTTGCGGCGTTGCGGCTGCAGGGTAAGATCAGTTCGTAATTGCTATTGCGCTACGGTTTTTTTCTTCATTCAAGTTTCTCCGATCGCGTTCTAACAGAGTAAGAAATAAAATCTTTCAAGCGTTGAGTTTAGTTTCCAGTTTTATTTGAATAATAGCTCGGGAAGACGTGTTAAGTTCAATCTACATATATCCAATTAGTATAACTAGATAATCAGCAGCTATAGAAAAACCTCTTATATCTTTGGAAATTTCGTGAATTCCGTAGATCAGACATTTTTTCATAAGCACTGACAAGCCGTGTTCTTACCTTTTTTTTTCAATGGTTCCGATCGGTCTTCTACTCGTAGAATTTTGGGCGAAGCTGATGTCGCTTCAACGCAGAATTTTTATAGAATTCGAATAATTATAAGAATCGTTGGTAGGCAAAAATGAGATTTCTTCGCCAGGACTACAACGATTGATCGTTCACATATGCATTCCTTATGTTTCGAATTGAAAGAGTAGGTGTTCAATTTTGGGCTAGAAAAATATCTTTCGTGCAACTTCACCTATTTAATTATACATTTATGAATTTCTATTTTTGCGTACTTTTTCAACAATATTCCGATTGATTTTGGAATAGTTTTCAGCGTATTTAGACACTCAAAATTCGCTGATCTTATTAAACTAAGAATGTTATCGTCAGGATTGTGGTCTAACAATAAGAATATTCATCGTGGTTATTTTATGAACGAATTTATTGACACATTTTAGTTTCAGTTTTACAATTTCACTTCATTACTTACATAATATTTTTGTTTTCCAGATTCCTAATTGACGGACATGGAAGTCGCCTAGTTCTTGGCAGTATTCGTTCAATTCTAATCTACAGGTATGAAATAGTTATACATAGGGTTTTGTTCATGCGTTGTAAAATAAGTATCAGTCAATATAACATACCCTTGCTCAAAATATATTTTCGTATATTCGATATAATATGTTTTACACATATTGGTAATAGTCCGGAAGATATCGTAGCTCTAAATAATTATTTAGAATTTAGATCTAGATGTTACGCTTATTTCATTGATAGAGACTTCCAGCGTGATTCTTAATTTATGATTAGTTTTCCATTTGAAAATTTGTTTCTGTTTTTTCTATCGTTTTATATTTTGAGCCAATACTACATACACTACATACAAACTACATTCATACTACATATGTACTGTTATCTACTTTTAGTGCGTTATAATGATGATTGTAATAATGATTACAATTATTTTCCTTTTATTTGCTTCATTTTAATATTTTTTATTTTGTATTATACTGTAATTAATGGCCCTTAGGGAGCTTAGGCTCCAGGGTCAATGAAATATAATTATCTATCTATCTATAGTACATCATTTTATGTATATCATTGTTAATGTTTTCTTCAAATGTCTTGGGTATTTGCAGATATCCTTGGCTCGGAGATGGCTGCCACGACGCAACTTTCTGCAGCTGCTTCCGTTCCTGCCCTCTGGGCACCGGGGGAACCCGGACTCTCCCTATCCCCCTGGGGGAGTCCACCGGGTCAACGCCGGGGGTTTCCCCTGGGATAGCGCGGCCTCCCACCGCCCCCGGAGTCCCAGGGGATGTAGTCCCTGGGGGCGTAGGTCTCCATAGCTGAGACTTACGTTTCCAGGGCCTACACTCTTCGAGGACCAAAGTCCCTGGGGACTTGTCTCCGGGGATACGGCAGTCCCAGCCGTATCTCCAGAGGCAATTACCCAGGGATTGGTCTCCGAAGAAATCCGGGAAAAGGAGGCCTCAAGCGGACGGTCGTCTTCGTGATTTCTCTAGAGATCAAAAAACAGAGCGTCCGCTTGAGGCCTCCTTTTCCCGGATTTCTTCGGAGACCAATCCCTGGGTAATTGCCTCTGGAGATACGGCTGGGACTGCCGTATCCCCGGAGACAATTCCCCAGGGACTTTGGTCCCCGAAGAGTGTAGGCCCTGGAAACGCAAGTCTCAGCTATGGAGACCTACGCCCCCAGGGACTACATCCCCTGGGACTCCGGGGGCGGTGGGAGGCCGCGCTATCCCAGGGGAAACCCCCGGCGTTGACCCGGTGGACTCCCCCAGGGGGATAGGGAGAGTCCGGGTTCCCCCGGTGCCCAGAGGGCAGGAACAATGATGTGGTGATGGCGATGGTGATGCTAATGTGTTCTGTAATGCAAACAGACGGTCAGTGAAATAATTAATGTGGGGTAATGAATGTGTGACTTATAATATGATTTCTTGTATAACTCATTGTACGACTCAATGTACGACTCATTGTATGATTCATTGTATGACGATTAAATTATAATAAATCTGTAATAATATATCGTTGACGTGTATTATTGGTGTGTTGGATAAATAATATTATGGGGATGCGATAAAGTTATACTGAGTAATGTGACTTTGTTGAAATGATGTTGAAGATTTTTCTCAAGGAGATGCAATTCATTTTTTTGGAACTCCTAATGAAGGATTTTATTAGGCGCTCTTGAAGGACAGAAATTAATAAAGTCATACCTCTGCAAAAGAAGAAGTTGTACGTATCATGTGTTGCAGACCCATCTCGACCGGGTCAGGATGAAAAAGACGATGTTCCGAGGGGAATATCACGCAATGCTTATTCACTAGAAAAGAACAAGGTTGATCACAATTTGACAATCGATAATATTCATATCATGTTTGTATTCATGCATCAGATTAATAAATCTTTTTATAATCTACTAGCAAAAGAAATCAAGTGAATTATTGTAAAATCATCCCTAGAAATCCGGAGAAATTTTTCAGAAGCTGGTTGAGTGGAATTTTATTAGGTTCTATAGTACGGCTAATGATCGAAGACATGATCGAATCACAATAGGAAACAGTCGCTCAAACGATTTGACAGATATTCAATTTGTGTCCCCAGAATTTACAAAAATTGAAGTTACAAAGTTAACTTCATTTTTCTTCGGGCTCCATGAGGTAATCTCATGTTATTCGAGTCCAGAAATCACAGTTTATGTGATCATATATTATCATCGTGTATCATTGTGTTAATTATTGGATTATATCATGGGGTTGCTTGAAGCTAATTTCAAGGGGTGACGTTGGGTGATTGGATTCCAAGATGTGAACATTAATAATAGTTATATCTTTTTTGTATCCATAAATTAGATCAATGAATTTGTGAGGAATTTCGGAGAACAGAAAAAGTTTAGTAAATCATTCAAAAATCATATGTTAGAATTCTGAGGATTTGTTCAGAACCTGGTTGAATATATTCATAAGAAGTTTCTTTTAGTAATACTAATTGAGAACGTGATCAAAATACATTGAGAAACAACGCTCAAACTATTTAAGGGGTACTTATATAATTTTTGTAGAGGTTTCTCAAAAATGCAACCTACATAATTCAAAGCTTCTAACGTTTTCAAGAAATACACCCTGATATACTCATATACTTATAGATCTAATGAAGCACATACTCCCAGAATTTTTTACTTTTTTTTTACGTCAATTTTGGCGAAAATACACCCGATATATGAGGAATGGCAAATAAATATAAGGCCAATGAACCGCTGACCCACATTTCGATACCCCCTTCTTAACCCTTCTACTACGGAATTCCGACCCCCTTTTCTTAACCCTTCTACTACGGAATTTGCTCCCCTTTTCTCGGAAATCGTAGTAGAAGGGGTGAGCGTAGTAAAGCCGACAGGCTGCCGCCGCCTATTCACAATGCATTTAAAGTGGGGGTACGATGAAAGAAATAAAGCAAAAATACCACTTCTGCGCGAAATGAGTAAATTTCAATCGCTCGTAACTTTCTGAAAAATGTACTTAGCCAAACAAAACTGAAACCAAATTAAAGCTTGAACCTTCTACTTTCAGTTGCGTCAAATCAAAAAAATCCTCATACCTTTTTTCCTCCAGGGCACGGCTTCAAAACGATCGACACGCGAATTCACTTTTCAAGAAAACCTTCGAACTAACGCATCAAGATTCTACTCCGAATTATTAGATTTTTATCAGCTTCCAAATGCTGTCATTTCTTCTGATACCCTTTTCATTTTTACGCGGAGCCAGGCCGGTTTTATCCACTCACAATGTTATGTAATAATTCACTGGCCAAGCAATATTGAAATTAAACGAATTTACGCATAACCTCTCTTCCGAACTGTCAAAACATTTCTAAACCGCCCAACTGACAGATTCACGAGAATGTCAACGCGCCGATTTCACGTCATCGTAACATTTGTCAAGAAAGGGATTCAAAACTTACATTGTGATTCCTCCCTGCGAATCATTGCGTCGTTTTTCACTGCTGCAAAATCCAATGGGGGTACACCGTCTAATTTCCGCCCACACTTCTTTCTTGGCTATTTTATCCGTCAACTTTTGCTATCGATAGTCTCCGTGAGCTAAGAAAAACACGAGGCGACTATTAACTGAATCGATTGTAGACGAGACGCAATACTTCAATATTTCTCTCTCTCTCTCACTCACCCTTCGCTCTATCTCCGTCGCCGCTCCGAGGATGTTGTGCCACTGCAGATGTCGTTACTGCCGATGTCGCAGCTCCAGTTGCAATGATTATACTATCGTTGCCTCGAATAAATGAATCTAACATGCTCTGTTAATCAAAATGAGCCACGATGTTTTAATTATCAATCAAATCATCAAAACCCAAATAATTCGTATTGAATTTAATTTACGATAAATCATTTATAATCCAATGACTCGAGCGAAAACAGAAAAAAAATGTAAAAAAAAAAATATGCCGATCAGTTTTCAGATCTCTGTGCCATATCGTGAGCAAAGAGACCATTCTACGAAAACTGATCGGGCGAAGCTTTTTACCTTTTCAGAATATAAATAATATCGTCTACTAAGAAAACTGCAGTTATTTTGACGGCCGCCGTTGAAGTTTCTACACATGATTAAATCTAACGTCATCAGAATCTTCTGATCAACGTTCTTTCTTCACCTACCAGCCTGCGTTACATTATATGAAATAATCGTAAATGAATTATTTATGAACACAATGAACCGTGTCATGCATCGGATTGTGTCATACGTACCAGTTGCACATGGTTGTGAACACTTGTAAATCAAGCTTTGAGCTGCGGAGTACCAGGCATGTCACAGATCCATTCTAATCTACGTCCAGAGTCATCGTATAGATCCTCGAGATTTTCTCAAATTTTCCTTCTAATCTATTTCTACGAATTCCACTTACTCAAAAATAATAAATAACCACATAGTCGTACGGTATATTCACACAATTTTCTTCATGTTTCATCCGTTATGTTTGAGTACTCGTTTTTTTTTGTCCTCTCGTTGATATTTACAATGATTTTCTATTGATTTAAATTAAAATTCTATTATTTTTCCGTATTATACGAGAGTTAAAGGATACAAGTATGTGTAGCTATAATACACGTGTTACGTTAGTACATGATATTACTAATCATGTTAGTTTTTTGGTTTTTTTGTTTCATTTATTCAATTTATAAACAGTCGCGTAGCTTTGGAACTTTTACGAAAAATCGAAGTAGCTGCATACTTCGTTGAGATATATCTCGATTTTCAAAGTCATATACAACCCATGGAGATTGTGGACAGAAATAATTTAGTACAGCAATTTTTAAGCCGGGTGATCACAAAGAATGGAATACACTGCTCGAAAAAAGTTTTTTTGCACGCTCAAAGAAATGCTGAAAAGATCGACAGAAAGAACCGAACGATCTCACCGGGATCGACATATTCTCTTCAAATCTAAGATGCTTCAAATTTACATTGTTTTTTACAAATTTATTGTGAAATTAAAAACTGGTCAAATTTCATGGAAAGATGTGAGATTGTCGAATTCATAATATATATATATATTCATCAGAAGTATTCGTGTTCGTTACGCAGAACTACGTAGGAAGAGCGTCCTGCAATCAATTTCGCAAATACTTCGATTTTTGGCTCGAAAAAACACCAAGCCTACAGTCTTTGCGTATGGATATATCGACTGATAATATCAATAATTTCAGGCTTCGGGTTTTCGCGGTTCACGAATTATAAACAATCTGGTACGTTTATTGTTATCGATCGGTATACAATTTTTCTATAGTTATCAATCATACACAATTTTTATATACAATATTTATATATATAACTGATAACTCTCATGATCAACGAATCGAACAAGGTTGGACCCTACGTAACCTTCTTCGTTGTTTAATTTGAATTACAAATAAAATATAGTGTAATGCGCAAATTTGGCTGACGATATTTATAAGATAGAAAAAATATAAGAGATGCGTGATAATTAATTTCACAATTAACGAGGAATAGTATCGCACATTGAATGAACGTACAAAGTTTCTTTCATTTGTTTTCCTTCTTTCAATTATCATTATTACGCGGGTCGATAAAATGATAATAATAATTTTCATTAATTGAAATCGATGCATTTCTTTTTTCGGCACATTATTATATTATATATGAAATCGCACCTCCTACATAGACATTATTATAATATTTACATTATTTACAATAATCCTGTCAAAAAATTTATCGTACACGCATCGATCTGTTTCATATAGATATATAAATTTCAATTGATAAATTATTCGAACAGACATACGTATATATATAATAAATATTTGACAATAAAAATTCTTTTAACAATTATAATAATAAATTCAATTAATTATTTCAATAATTAATTGATTAGTTTTTCATGAATATATAAAATATTCTACGGAGGCAGTTAAAAATAGGATAGACGGTAAATCGATCATTTCAATTTATATAGATATATCATGCACAATGATATTTTTATAATAAATATTCGATAACAAACAATCTGGACAAATATATTGAGCATTAGTGGTAATTAATCGTCGCAAAAATCTTAGACACGTTAAGTTTATATATTTTTCCTTCATTCATTCATTAATCTTATATTCTGAATCCACTTTTTGAAAATGCATATATATACCTATTGTATTAATCATTTCTTATATATTATATATTTCATTTACCGTATTATTATAAACAATTGACTATTTATTCATTTTTTCTTTCATTTGACTTTTATTTACTTTTCATTTAATATACTCGGCTATAATTATCTATCGATAACTTTTGTGACGCGACTACTTTTACACCTATAACATGTATTCATCAAATCCTTTATTTACATTATTATTATTATTATCATTATCATTACCATTATTATTATTATTTTTATCATTATTATTACTATTAATCTTATTATTTTTATTGTTGTTCTAGTTATTGTTATTATTATTCTCTTAGAATTATTTTCTACATGTAGTTATTAAAATCGCGGAACTTCCTCGTTTCTTTCGATGAGGGTAGTATCAAGATTCGCGGCAGCGAATCGCCGCCAACTACCGTAGGCAGGCGAGCGCCAGCCAGCAATCTTTTCTCGAGCCAACTCGTCATGCTTGGAACGGGGGTATTTTTTCTCGCAAACGGCTAGAAATTTCGTGAAAAAGTTTATACAAAAATTATTCGTTATCACTGTACGAGAATCCACAAAAAACCGGAACGAAATCGGTCCAGCGGTTCCGGAGTTATGGGGGTTCAAAGTTGATGAAAATCACAATCTTCTTCTTCTTCTTCGACTTCTTCTTCTTCTCCTTCGCAGACCATTTTTTTATTGAATTATAACACATATTTTTATATTTAGGGTTAATTGTGGGAGTTTCAGCCGATGTAGATTTCTAACCGACAAGTATTTTTCGAATCAGGAGTCATCAAAGTTCACTAGATTTGCAAGTGTCGGCAAGTGAAAACAATTAGATATTCGATTAAATTACTCGTTTGTGCTCATGACGTATTTCGCTGTAGCATATTCGCATATTTCCACGACCAACTGAACAGGATTCATGCATGAGTGACTGTTAAAAGATATTGACCATCACTACTGAATACCGATCCAGAAGAATTTGTCTTGACATCGGCTCGGACTTTCGATTCACTTTCATTCCTAACCTAACCGTTGACCAAAATTCAGCGTATCGGGACCTCTTTCTAGAAATCTTCTCTTATTTGGTGTTATTTTCTTACCGTATCTCTGCCGATACAAACTCATATTGAAAAAATGAATCAACGTGTAAAGCACAATGAAGAATCTGTACACAGTATGTATCGTAACTTTCACTTATTGTGGGGGGAGGGAAAAGCTTTTCAGGAAAATTCATGTTGAGCCTGAACTTTGGCGATCTGAATACCCTAAATAGATGCGAGGGTGCGTACATTGCCGTCACTAATGTTATCCGACCACCACCTGATTGTAAATTTCGCTCAAATTACACTCAAGGCCACTAAGATTATATGAAAAATTATCAGCAGGTGAGCAGTAGAAAGGTCATTTTGACGTCGATTGAAAATTTGTAAATACAGCCAGTTTTAGGTAAAACTTGGCAAACCGAATCCGCTGGATTTCGGCAAGGCGTGGGCGAGATAGCGGAGTGATATTGCCGGTAAATTCGGTGTGGTCGACAAGTGCGGAAACCACTCATGACGCTGAACCACAGACTCAATTCTTATCGTTATCGATGCGAAGTTGTCGAAAAGTACTTGTCGACTTTTTTCATATACTCTCATAAAATTATTTCAAAATCAACAATGTTTTTCTCATATGGATAAATATTATCGTATATTCGCACATTTTTTCAAGAGATCTCTTTAGTATGGTGAAGTTGGTGATTTTTGTGAATCAAAGAAATATCGAATCCGGATTATCTTCACTCTTCGAAGTATAATTATCGCGGTGCGATTTTTTTTCCGTACAAAGTATAATAGTTCTGAAAAATGATTCGAACAATTCCTTCGCGGTTTATATTTTTTCCATCGCCGAATGGTTATCGCGGTGCGTGTTTTCATACAACTGTAAAACGATAAGGGCTTCGTCATACGTGATCGCGTTGATATCCCCCATTCTTTTGTCATAATATTATGTTTATACCGGACGCGTCAAATAACATATTCGACATAGAAACAGCCGAGTAAATAGAAAAAAACCGCAGCGACTCTTGGTCAATGATTCTGATAAAACTTCAATTCCTCCTTACTTTCTTACCAGGGGTATTTCATCGTCTCAGGAAGGGTCACCGCGTTACAAACACTTGCGCGACGCGTTCCAAAACTCAATATTTCAGGAAAAATTTTCTGGAAAACATTGTGACAAAGAATCAACGATTCCCAACGTCGTTTTTGATTCGACTATGGGTAACTTTTTTTCAAAGATTTGGCGTGAGTCGAATAACCTCAGTCGTGATCGACTCAACGAAGGGATGACGTTTTTTCAGATAAACTTTTCTCGCTCGATGAAAAACGATCTGTTCGCGAACGCAAAAGAAGGATCTTCTAGAAAGTGCTCTGATGCGTGATTTTTGAATTCGCGGAATTCTCAACGATCTCTTTTTCTTTGATCCGAGACCCATAGACGATGACGATTCGTAGCTGCTGTGCGGTGAGTGACGAAATTAATGCCGAACGTGGATCTCGTCACCCGGCGCGACGCCGAACACGCATCTTGCGATTGAAATTCTTTATTCGATGTTTTCCAAGAGAAAGTCGAACGGAGACTGGATGTTCCGAGAGATTCGTAAATGTTAGGCACACGAATGTTGCGCTGATTTTTACGATATCGATAACTTGGTGTGATTCGTCGGTCATTTTGTACCGGGCTTCCGGAATAGGTATATCAATGACTATGAGCAATGGCACACCCATACTGGTGATTTCTAAACATCGTTCTTTTCACTCCGTCGTCCGACTTCCATGACAATGATAAGCATTCGATCAGTTTCGATATTCTGATGTCCGTAATAACAAATTTGGTCGAGAAATTTCACCTCTTATCCGGTCGAATGTTTCACCCACATTAATTTCGCCAATGATGCCGTTTTATTTTTTGCGATTGCGGTCAACCGATGATACCATAGAATAATAAACTATGTGGTCATTTCAATGTCAGCGAATCAGCGCAACGCTCATTGGTCAGATGAACGCAGTAAAAAAATATTCATATTCCGAGTAGAAACAGTTTCAAGTCACTCGAATCGGGGTGGACAAGTTGAACTTCCTGGATAGTCCGATACGCTCGCAAGTTCTCGGTTGAATCTTAGCATCGTTGTTGGAAGCGAGGCGTGATTCGTAAGTAAAGATATAATGAATAAGAAAACGCTAGAATAGATTCAATTGTAAGCTTCGCAATTTCGGGTATCATCACAGCATATATTTTTAATTACATACATTGGATTAAAATTGTCATGAATTGTTCGTCTTTTCGCGTCGGCGATTGATTGGTCGACGCACTTGACGATTTGAAGGTAGAAATTTGTCAGATAAACTCTTCATCCGTGTTGTGATTATTAGTGATTCTCGGTACAGTGGCGACTGAGAAACAAACGACAGATGCGGTTTGGTTGAGAGGAATCAGCTCACCAGAACAAAGCTCGAGTATGGACTCGCGGTCACGGAATTTCCCGATTAGCGTGGGATTTTTGATTCTGGGCATTTCGTGTAACCAAGGGAAACTGCTGACGATTAGTCAACTGGATCTGTCCGCAGAATCTGCTTCGAAGAGGACTTGTGTCTCCGAAAATGATAACGCTGCACTCGTTTGGAATGTCGGGAAATGGGAGGAAGGTATTTTGTAACACGCTGTGGTTTATGAAAACGGAAAGTATACAAATACTGTATACATATAGACAGCAGGAATCAATTAACACATTGACGAATAATCCACAAATGTTAGGGCCAGATTTCGTCCCACGAAAACCAAAGGCGACAGAATACCACCCGGAATGTGCGATCTGGGAAAACGATCGATGTTTCGTTAACTGGAGCACAACCGAAAATCATATGGTGGATTCTTGGCTCTTTCCAATGGGTCCAGTTCTTGATTATAGATGGGAGAGTAAGTCCGACAAACGAATAATTATCAAATAACAGTGCTTTGTGTCTTTGAATGGTTTGTGGATACTCGACGACTGGGATTGTTATAGGTTTCGAAGCTTACAAAGCCCATAAATTCATAAATCATTTGGGCTACCATTATTTCTCTATTCGGGATTATAGACCAGTACTGAGTATAACGGATTATTTCGATGGAAAATCCATTGTTATCACCTTGGAAAGATCACTTAATGAATCTTCCCTAATGGTATGTGATAAAATGATTGACGTTGACCGTCCAAGTTGCAGCCGCAACGGTTCCGTCACCCCATTAGAAGGTAAGGCACGCGAAGTCTCACACGAGAAATCTTGGATCTAAATATCATATTTTCATAGTATTTCAGGAGAATCAGGATGATGACATGTTTGGTATTGGAGAATGGCGTACGTTCGGGATAAAATTGCACGCAGTACGAGGGGAAATCAGCATAATGGAAGGCAATAAAATTACGACATTCGGAGGATTACCCGTTCCCCTTTTTCTATCAGAATTTGTTCAGTTTCTCGCAATTTGTAGCTGGTCGTTGACAAAGTTTCATGATTGTAAGTAGAGTGACAAAAACAAATACGAAACGTACGATATATGGATGAGAAAAATCGACAGCCTTCCTCTTGTAGACCGATATATCCTTTTGGAGGAGAACGACGAGCTGTTATCGACGTCCGATTTTTATTTGCATTCCGAAGATTTCTGCATCGAGTTATTCGTCGGTCTCTGCTTTGACTGTCGACTGGTCGTTACTTTGCGGAGCAGAAATGAGACGATTCCAATCGGCTCTATCGATGGAAATAATAATTCCATGTTCGACGGACTGCTGGTTTGGCGGTCAGTAAGACTTGACGCTACGATTCCGAAGCATAGTTCCGAAAAAGTGCGATTGGAACTAAGGACACGACTGAAAAACTTCAATGTCTTCGGTCGATGGGCGGTCGACAGCATACGCTGGTGCGAACCAGCTGGTGAGTTTGGAATCTTGAACAAAATCATACCTATTAATAATTGAGTTTACCGATCACATGTCCAGGGAGTTTGAGAACCTCTACCGTTACGAGCAATGTCACAGCCGGCGAGTACGTCTGTCAGAAAATATCTTACGACGAAAGTGTTGTGATACGTTCACACCAAAACCAGAATTTCGGTGTTCCTTCTGTTAGCTCACGCGGTAAGTTTAAAATTCATCACTCAATCATTATCTGCTGCCTTAATTCAACCAAGTTCTTACATAGTCCGTTCGAGGAAAAATCGATTTTCTAACCGCTGTCGAAAAGACATTTTCGTATTATTCCGAAATCCGTCAGATATTACATAAAGTATTGTTTCAAATCTTTAAAGCTTGCAAAAATTCATAAAAAGACAAAACTCCCGACAAGACGTCTTAACATGTGCTGGAATTTAACGGTCATTAGTTATCTGATTCTTGACGAGGAGACGTGCTAACATCAATCAATTTGATGGTCGATGAGATATCTTCATTCAAAATCCACGCAAACCTTTTCAGAGATTCGCGATTACTCACGTGGGCTAAATAACATTTCCGGATCATTATGTCCAAACTCCGGATCGGCATGCTTGATATGCAACCCGACTGGTTGCACATGCGACCGTGGATTCGAGGGATCGAAATGCGACAAAGGTGAGATATGCATATCCGATTAGACGAAATAATCGAATATATCAACATCGTATGCTCTCAGAGTGCGGACACGGATACTACGGGTACGGTTGCGGAGAGGAGTGTCATCGATGTGCGAACAGGTCCTGCGACAGAGTTACGGGATACTGCGCTGCCGGCTGCTCGAATGAAAAGCTGCTGCCACCACTTTGCATAGCAGGTATTTTCCATCGATTTTTGTCACGAATAATTCCCTGTGTTTTGCAACCGACGAACACAATCGTTGGTCACATTAAAATCCATTGTTGTGCAAATAAGTCTTCTTCATTGGATTTGATCTCAAAAATTACTGACAGCAGGGATTCCGGAAGACAACGGAGGTAACAAGGGACAGAACATGATCTGGTTGACCGTCTTAGCGATTCCATTTGGGATCGTTCTACTCGTCATCGGATATCGGTGAGCTGAAATATCCGAACAAACGGACTTATTTTGTTGTTCACTTTGGGAATAAATTATGGGAGCGAGTCCGAACCGATAATTTCCAGTGATTCCTTCGTGATTATATCTTCTGCAGAGTTTGGCTCAAGAATCTGAGATCACCTTCCGAAACGCCCGCGAATGTCCCAGCGGAACCGCTCGACTGTGACGGTTATCTCGTACCGTCGGTGGCGTTGAACCGACGTAACTGGATTTTTCCAGCGATGTTGAATTTGGATGATGGGACCTTATACGAAGATATCGGATCCGACGGACCACCTTACGATCCGCGAAATCATATGGTTGGAATTGAACGGTTCAAACATTACTTAGAGGACGGCTTCGCCAGCGGACTACTCAAATCACAGTATGAGGTAATTCAGTCTGGCCTCGGACAAGACAGGCTTTGGCGAAGCGACTTTGAAGCGATGACTATTTTCTTCTGTTGCTGCGCAGCATGTTTCAGATGGCCCTTCCAAGCCATGTGAGTACGGAAAGCTGTTGCCCAACCTCGCAAAGAATGGATCGAGGAACACGATAGCGTGTGAGTATATTGGAACAGCAACGACGAATAGGGAATTCGACCGTCATTATCCGAAAAGTAGTTTCGCTGCCAAAATTGCTGTTCGGACCGACAGTATCGGTACAAGCGCACCTGAGTCATGAAGAATTGTTATGACCAACTGGTTTTTCGGGTGCAATTCGGTTCTGTATCTCATTCGTTTGATTAATGATTATTTTTTTTTTTTCCTTGTCACAAACATTAGATGATAAAACACGTGTCCTTCTCGAGAAGATAGCCGGGGATTCTCACTCCGATTACATCAACGCCAATTACATACGGGTGAGTCTTTCTTCTCCAATATCTCGTAGCTGGTAAAGTAAGTCAAACACGTACTGAGCCGCATTCGCATCACAGGGGTATCGACAAGTGCCGGCATACATCGCTACGCAAGGACCAACTCTCAACACGATCGGCGATTTTTGGAGGATGGTTTGGCAGGAAAAAACAACTCTGATTTGCATGGTGACGAATCTCATGAAAGATGATGAGGTAAGTGAATGAAAATACTGTGACTAAGCTCTATCGCGTAAGCATCCAGCCAAAGATGGGCAAAGACCTCCGAAAGCTCAAGCTGAGCTGCAAAATAAACGTTGATCATCAAAACTAAGATCTAAACTGTTTTTGAACTCGAGAAAATCTATTTATCAGAAATATAATAGGGTTTATTCAAAAATTTTTTCGTTCCGCAAACTGGTAATGAGTTGAATAATCTGTTCTGTAATGGTGCACCAGCGTTCCGAAACTGATAGGTGAAAAATATTCCCAAAATAATATTTTTGCACGTGAAACTTGCATCTTTGAAATCGATTCTGCAGCTTGGAATCGGTCTTGACTTTGACTAGAATAGAGACCTCGAAAATCTAGTACTTGCAGATACGACATTAGCCTCAATCTGGAACTCCAATTTTTTTGTGGACTGAAAAACCGCAATCGTTCGCGGTAAAGCAATATTCAACGAGGATAATCCCCCAATCCCCATTGTTTGTCAACTCACTGCTATCATTCCAGCGTTGAGGAGGAAGTTGACGTGATGAATCGCGATTGATGGTCTTTCTAAAAACTTGATTTCACTTCATCAATAGAATCCCCAGTGGCAATTACGAATCCCGAAGTAGATTCCTTGTATTCGGGTCTTTTGAAAAATATCCTAATGCCGTCGTTGATTATGGGACGTTAGTTTACAATCACTCTCAGACTCAAAGTCGAACGCTTCTGAGGTTTTCGAGGGAGAAACGCACCGTACTTTAAAAATGATGGAAGTTCACCTTGAAATGACAGTTAAATTGGTAATTAGGAAGAAATCTGATCATACCACTTCATGTCGCTTTCAGAATTGCAGAATGATGGTTTCGAACCTTCTCCCATTTTTTATGGTATCGCGGAGATATTTCAGACGAAAACGGAGACTTTCTTTCATACGAGTAATTAATCGTGTGAGAAACCCTCATTTTGCTATCGATTATTCGACAATATTTGCAACTCCACAGGTACTTTGTGAGCAATACTGGCCAGAAGTTCAAAAAAGGTCAAAGTACGAATTTATCGTCGTCCTGAATGCGGGGGAGGTAGAGTTTGATGATTGCGTTGTGAGGACCTTCCACCTACAGTGTGGCAAAGAAACGCGTGAGGTACGTCTTGCGAAATCTGAGCTCATGATGAAAAAACTCGAAAAAAGAACGGACGATTGGCAGTTTCCCGTTGTAGGTGACACACCTCCATTACACGGGTTCATGGCCGAGCAGGGGTTCGCTGACTTATTCTTCTTCTCTGGTGACGTACCTCAAGAAGCTGCTGGCCATTCCTTCGGGAGATGGCCTCGTAGTTGTCCACGGCAGTCTGGGCGTCGGTCGAACTGGAGTCATCATTTTATGTGACATATGCTTACGGCGAGCTCTTCATGACAAGGTAATCCGATAGTTATGTCACGAAACACCTTAGCTTTGGTCATTTTGATGGCGGGTTTACCGTATCGTAAGAGTTGCGTCTTTTCGTGGAAGTCGAAGAAGGCTTAGGAAGGAAGTCAAATGACGTCCGATTGACGTATTCATGTTTCTTCGAGTATCTGATGTAGTACTTCAAAAGACAGGCCATAAATAACTAGTGCGCGAATTGATATTGAAAATACTCCATTGTCCAGCCTTATCTCTCACACAACTACCGACGTACCGTACATGCGGACAGTGTCCATCTTTTTTGAGTACTGTTAGGTACAACAAACAGTTGCTGAGCGTGAAGTTCACGATATTTTATCGTCGCAACGTTGTTTTGAAAGAGACCAGAGAATAAATTTCGATTTTTCCAGATATGCAACGTCCCAGCGACGACGATCAGGATGCGTGAAGATCGGGGCAATATGGTGGAAAATGAGCATTACTATCTACTGGCTCATGCCCTCATTTCGGGATGTCTGCTCTCCGAAGAAACCCAAGTTGCGGACTATACTGAAATTCTATACTGAACTTATCGACACTCATGCGGTTGGCTGCAAGTTGTAGAAATCAAACGTTTCCGCGAGTTATTGCACTGGAGATCTATAACTCACTCGAGTAGATCAAGCTTCACGGTACAATTGGACCACAAAAAAGACAATGTCATACACAAAACGTATTTGTAAGATAATTGATAAATTCTGATGAGTCGAAATAAATGATAACACGCTTTTCCATAATCAAAGTTTAATGTGGGAGTCTCGCAATCGGCTGATGTGGATGTCAAAGCGACGAGTCTTGATTGAATAAGAATCGATTAAAATTCACAAAACTCGCGAATCCTATTACGTAGAAAAAATGAGATACTCGATTAAAATTTTGTTTGTGTTCAGCCAGTATCTCACTGTAGCATATTCGCATATCTTTACATCCAACAGAGCCGGATTCATACATATTTGACTCATCTCAGAAGATATTGACCATCACAACTGAATACTGATCCGGAGGAATTTGTCTCGACATCGGCTAGGACTTTTATCTCATCATTAGAACGTTTCTGCTTGAAAGATTGACATCAGCATATGCACGAGGGTAAATTTCGATATTTTTTTAGAGGAAAGCACAATTTTGCACGCTTTCGCACCCCGGGGGGCGAGGGGGTAGCGACGCCAAGTGTTCAGGGATTCGAAAAGATCCTTGTTATGCATCCCGAAATGAACCATTTTCATCAAACTTTGTTCGCCCTCTATTTTTGCAGAGTAGACTCACCTACTGACTGGACTAATAGTAACCAGTCGTTGAACCTATACGAAAGATATATAATTTCTAGAAACAAAGAAGAAAAGTATCAAAAATCTAAGAATGTACCTTGATTTTTTCGCCGGTATAAAGTTGTACTATCCAAACTAGCGAAAGTTTGGATAACGGAATAATAATATTGTGGTAACGAAAAATAAATTTGAAACATTGACGAACGTTTATCTTCGCTCAATAGAATTCATAAACTCTTACCCTTTACGTATTGTTACTTTTTTATATCGTTATATTAACTCTGGAACTGCTGGATTTCCCGTTACGGGATGGCCCTCACGCGTGCCTCAGGGGTCGACTCCAATGAATTTTTTGAATTCAGAAAGGAGAAGAAGAAGAAGAAGCTGTGTGAGGCAACATCCCTCGTTTCGTTTTGTAATAACATCACGATTTTTTTTTCTGGTCTGATTTTTTCGTTTACAATTTAATGTATTTAAAACGAATGTTGAAACCACTTATATAATATATAACATGTAGGGATTCTGTTTTCTATACTTGATAATTGAACGTATTCAACTGCAAACACGATTCTGTATATTCATATGAACTAATTTTTGTGTTACTCATAAACGTACTGATAACATAGATATATTGAACTATATCTATGGCCTTAGTTTTTTCTCAGAATCTGTACTCACAATTTACAATTTTTTTTCGTGATTCTTCTGCGGTATTCCTATTTATTTGGATCTCAGGAATTCAAATCTGCAAGTTCAATTAATTAATCTATGAAATTGAATAGGTTGTCGCTAATTTATCGCTCTAAAATAATGGAAGAACAAAAGGCGAAAATACTTGAATGATTAACAGAGTCTCATATTCTCATACCTATTGATGATATTCTTGATCTCGGAATAGTTTTATCCGTGTTTGAATTGAAGCGGCGAAATCAGCAGCGACAGCGCTGGGAGCGCGCAGATCCTGAAGGAGAAAGAGATCGCGATAAAGGGCGAGAGCGTCAGTTTGCGGCGCTGCGGCTGCAGGGTAAGATCAGTTCGTAATTACTATTGCGCTACGGTTTTTTTCTTCATTCAAGTTTGTCCGATCGCGTTTCAACCGAATACGAAATAAAATCTTTCAAGCGTTAAGTTTAGTTTCCAGTTTTATTTAAATAATAGCTCGGGAAGACGTTTTCAGTTCAATCTACGTATATCCAATGAGTATAAGTAGATAATCAGCAGCTATAGGAAAACCTCTTATATCTTTGGAAATTTCGTGAATTCCGTAGATCAGACATTTTTTCATAAGCACTGACAAGCCGTGTTCTTACCTTTTTTTTAAATGGTTTCGATCGGTCTTTTACTCGTAGAATTTTGGGCGAAGCTGATGTCACTTCAACGCAGAATTTTTATAGAATCGGATAATTATTGGAATCGTTGGTGCGGAAAAATGAGATTCCTTTGCCAGGACTACAAAGATTGATCGTTCACATTTGCATTCCTTATGTTTCAAATTGAAAGAGTAGGTGTTCAATTTTGGGCTAGAAAAATATCTTTCGTGCAACTTCACCTATTTAATTATACATTTATGAATTTCTATTTTTGCGTACTTTTTCAACAATATTCCGATTGATTTTGGAATAGTTTTCAGCGTATTAAGACACCAAAAATTCGCTGATCTTATTAAACTAAGGGTGTTATCGTCAGGATTTTGGTCTGGCAATAAGAATATTCATCGTGGTTATTTTATGAACGAATTTATTGACACATTTTAGTTTCAGTTCTACAATTTCACTTCATTACTTACATAATATTTTTGTTTTTCAGATTCCTAATTGACGGACATGGAAGTCGCCTAGTTCTTGGCAGTATTCGTTCAATTCTAATCTACAGGTATGAAATAGTTATACATAGGGTTTTGTTCATACGTTATAAAATAAGTATCAGTCAATATAACATACCCTTGCTCAAAATATATTTTCGTATATTCGATATAATATGTTTTACACATATTGGTAATAGTCCGGAAGATATCGTAGCTCTCAATAATTATTTAGAATTTAGATCGAGATGTTACGCTTATTTCATTGATGGAGACTTCCAGCGCGATTCTTAATTCATGATTAGTTTTCCATTTGAAAATTTGTTTCTGTTTTTTCTATCGTTTTATATTTGGAGCCAATACTACATACACTACATACAAACTACATTCATACTACATATGTACTGTTATCTACTTTTAGTGCGTTATAATGATGATTGTAATAATGATTACAATTATTTTCCTTTTATTTGCTTCATTTTAATATTTTTTATTTTGTATCATACTGTAATTAATGGCCCTTAGGGAGTTTAGGCTCTAGGGTCAATGAAATATAATTATTTATCTATCTATAGTACATCATTTTATGTATATCATTGTTAATGTTTTCTTCAAATGTCTTTGGTATTTGCAGATATCCTTGGCTCGGAGATGGCTGCCACGACGCAACTTTCTGCAGCTGCTTCCGTTTCTGCCCTCTGGGCACCGGGGGAACCCGGACTCTCCCTATCCCCCTGGGGGAGTCCACCGGGTCAACGCCGGGGGTTTCCCCTGGGATAGCGTGGCCTCCCACCGCCCCCGGAGTCCCAGGGGATGTAGTCCCTGGGGGCGTAGGTCTCCATAGCTGAGACTTGCGTTTCCAGGGCCTACACTCTTCGGGGACCAAAGTCCCTGGGGAATTGTCTCCGGGGATTATCTCCAGAGGCAATTACCCAGGGATTGGTCTCCGAAGAAATCCGGGAAAAGGAGGCCTCAAGCGGACGGTCGTCTTCGTCATTTCTCTAGAGATCAAAAAACAGAGCGTCCGCTTGAGGCCTCCTTTTCCCGGATTTCTTCGGAGACCAATCCCTGGGTAATTGCCTCTGGAGATACGGCTGGGACTGCCGTATCCCCGGAGACAATTCCCCAGGGACTTTGGTCCCCGAAGAGTGTAGGCCCTGGAAACGCAAGTCTCAGCTATGGAGACCTACGCCCCCAGGGACTACATCCCCTGGGACTCCGGGGGCGGTGGGAGGCCGCGCTATCCCAGGGGAAACCCCCGGCGTTGACCCGGTGGACTCCCCCAGGGGGATAGGGAGAGTCCGGGTTCCCCCGGTGCCCAGAGGGCAGGAACCATGATGTGGTGATGGCGATGGTGATGCTAATGTGTTCTGTAATGCAAACAGACAGTTAGTGAAATAATCAATGTGAAGTAATGAATGTGTGACTTATAATATGATTTCTTGTATAACTCATTGTACGACTCAATGTACGACTCATTGTATGATTCATTGTATGACGATTAAATTATAATAAATCTGTAATAATATATCTCTGACGTGCATTATTGGTGTGTTGGATAAATAATATCATGGGGATGCCATAAAGTTATACTGAGTAATGTGACTTTGTTGAAATGATGTTGAAGATTTTTCTTAAGGAGATGCAATTCATTTTTTTGGGACTCCTAATGAAGGATTTTATTAGGCGCTCTTGAAGGACATAAATTAATAAAGTCATACCTCTGCAAAAGAAGAAGTTGTACGTCTCATGTGTTGCAGATCCATCTCGACCGGGTCAGGATGAAAAAGACGATGTTCCGAGGGGGATATCACGCTCATTTACTAGAAAACAACGAAGTTGATTACAATTTGACAATCGATAATATTCATATCATGTTTGTATTCATGCATCAGATTAATAAATCTTTTTTTAATCTACTAGCAAAAGAAATCAAGTGAATTATTGTAAAATCATCCCTAGAAATCCGGAGAAATTTTTCAGATGCTGGTTGAGTGTAATTTTAATATGTTCTATGGTACGGCTAATGATTGAAGACATGATCGAATCGCAATAGGAAACATTCGCTCAAACGATTTGACAGATATTCAATTTGTGTCCCCAGAATTTACAAAAATTGAAGTTATAAAGTTAACTTCATTTTTCTTCGGGCTCAATGAGGTATTCTCATGTTATTCGTGTCCAGAAATCCCAGTTTATGTGTTCATATATCATCATGGTGTATCATTATGTTAATTATTGGATTATATCATGGGGGTGCTTGAAGCTCATTCCCAGGGGTGACGTTGGGTAATTGGATTTCGAGACGTGAACATTAATAATAGTATCGGATTTGTTCCGAACCTGGTTGAATATATTTATAAGAAGTTTCTTTTAGTAATACCAGTTGAGAACGTGATCAAAATACATTGAGAAACAACGCTCAAACTATTTGAGGGGTACTTATATAAATTTTCTAGAGGTTTCTCAAAAATGCAACCTACATAATTCAAAGCTTATAACGTTCTCAAGAAATACACCCTGATATACTCATATACTTATAGATCTAATGAAGCACATACTCCCAGAATTTTTTATTTTTTTTTTACGTCAATTTTGGCGAAAATACACCCAATATATGAGGAATTGCAAATAAATATAAGGACAATGAACCGCGGACCCACATTTCGATACCCCCTTTTTAACCCTTCTACTACGGAATTTGCTCCCCTTTTCTCGGAAATCGTAGTAGATGGGGTGAGCGTAGTAAAGCCGACAGGCTGCCGCCGCCCATTCCTCAATGCATTTCAAGTGGTGGTACGAATGAAAGAAATAAAGCAAAAATGCCACTTCTGCGCGAAATAAGTAAATTTCAAACGCTCGTAACTTCCTGAAAAATGCACTTAGCTAAACGAAACTGGAACCAAATTAAAGCTTGGACCTTCCACTTCCAGTTACGTCAATTCAAAAAAATCCTTATACTTTTTTTTCTCCAGGGCAAGGCTTCAAAACGATCGACCCGCGAATTCACTTTTTGAGAAAACCTTCGAACTAACGCATCAAGATTCGACTCCTAATTATCAGATTTTTATCAGCTTCAAAATGCTGTCATTTCTTCTGATACCCTTTTCATTTGTACGCGGAGCCAGGCCGGTTTTATCCACTCACGATGTTATGTAATAATTCACTGGCCAAGCAATATTGAAATTAAACGAATTTACGCATAACCTCTCTTCCGAACTGTCAAAACATTTCTAAACCGCCCAACTGACAGATTCACGAGAATGTCAACGCGCCGATTTCACGTCATCGTAACATTTGTCAAGAAAGGGATTCAAAACTTACATTGTGATTCCTCCCTGCGAATTATTGCGTCGTTTTTCACTGCTGCAAAGTCCAATGGGGGTACACCGTCTAATTTCCGCCCACACTTCTTTCTTGGCTATTTTATCCGTCAACTTTTGCTATCGATAGTCTCCGTGAGCTAAGAAAAACACGAGGCTACTATTAACTGAATCGATTTCAGACGAGACGCAATACTTCAATATCGCTCTCTCTCTCTCGCTCACCCTTCGCTCTATCTCCGTCGCCGCTCCGAGGATGTTGTGCTACTGCAGATTAAGATGTCGTTACTGCCGATGTCGCAGCTCCAGTTGCAATGATTATACTATCGTTGCCTCGAATAAATGAATCTAACATGCTCTGTTAATCGAAATGAGCCACGATGTTTTAATTATCAATCAAATCATCAAAACCCGAATAATTCGTATTGAATTTAATCTACGATGAATCATTTATAATCCAATGACTCGAGCGAAGACAGAAAAAAATGTAAAAAAAAAAATATACCGATCAGTTTTCAGATCTCTGTGCCATATCGTGAGCAAAGAGACCATTTTACGAAAACTGATCGGGCGAAGCTTTTTACCTTTTCAGAATATGAATAATATCGTGTACCAAGAAAACTGCAGTTATTTTGAAGGCCGCCGTTGAAGTTTCCACACGATTAAATCTAACGTTATCAGAATCTTCTGAGCAACGTTCTTTCTTTACCTACCAGCCTGCGTTACATTATATGAAATAATCGTAAATGAATTATTTATGAACACAATGAACCGTGTCATGCATCGGATTGTGTCATACGTACCAGTTGCACATGGTTGTGAACACTTGTAAATCAAGCTTTGAGCTGCGGAGTACCAGGCATGTCACAGATCCATTCTAATCTACGTCCAGAGTCATCGTATAGATCCTCGAGATTTTATCAAATTTTCCTTCCAATCTATTTCTTCGGATTTCACTTACTCAAGAATAATGAATAACCACATAGTCGTACGGTTTATTCACTGAACTTTCTTTATTTTTCATTCGTTCGATCTGTGTACTTGTTTTTTTTTTTTGTTCTTTCGTTGATATTTACAATGATTTTCTATTAATTTAAATTATAAATCTATTATTTTTTTGTATCATACGAGAGTTAAAGGATACAAGTATGTGTAGCTATAATACACGTGTTACGTTAGTGTCACATAATTTTACCTATAATGTTAGTTTTTTGGTTTTTTTGTTTTATTCATTCAATTCATAAACAGTCGCGTAGCTTGAGAAAGTTAACGAAAAACCGATGTAGCTGCATACTTCGTTGAGATTTATCTCGATTTTCATATTCATATACAACCAATGGAAATTATTGTGGACAATAATAATTTAGTACGGCAATTTTCAAGCCGGGTGATTACACAGACTGAAATATACTGCTCGAAAAAAGTTTTTTCGTACGTTCAAAGAAATGCTGAAAAGATTGATAGAGAGAAACGAACGATCTCACCGGGATCGACATCCTCTTTCCAAATCGGAGATGCTTCAAATTTGCATTGTTTCATTCCAAACAATTCAAACACAATATTTCTCTATACTCAATTTACACACAATATTTTACAAATAGTTGTTCATCAATTTTTGTACACGTGCGTGTGATTATACGGTTAAAATGGTTTTACGATTGAAAAAAAATTATTATTCGTTCATGTGAAATGAAAAACTGCTCAAATTCTATGGAAAAATGTGAGATTGTCGACTAATTGCAAATAGTTCAATTTTTGGCTCGAAGAAACATCAAGCCTGTCTTAGTTTTTTCTCAGAATCTGAAAGACGAATCTACATTTTTTTTTATCGACTTTTCTATAAAATTCCGTTATCGATAATATTGATCGAGTTATCGCCAATTTTTCGTGGGAAAAAGTGAAAAATCCGAGCAAAGATATCTCGATGGGATTTATTCCTGACTTACAATTAGTTTAAACGACGTATTCGTAATCATCACGTCACAATACAAACGAATCGAAAATTCTTCTTTTCATTTCTGTCACTTTCCGTTTTGAGTAATTAATTTATGAATGGTCCATTATTAATTAAATTTAGTTTTTTGATGAATAATGGTTAGCATTGCGATCTGCTCCATCGAAGCAACTCTTTAGAGGGTCAATTACGGAACGTTTCATTTAATATTCGATCGGAGCATTTCGTATGTAGATCCTCGTTTTCTGAGGCAACGGCAGTATGGCTACTGCAACAGGAGCGACGACATCACCAGCGACGCCAGCGACGTCGGTATAGCAGTGCGCATATCCTTGGAGAAAAGAGAGAAAGAAAAAGTAAGAGAGAGAAAGACAAACGTATCGTGGCTGCAGGCAGGGATTAGTTCGCAGTTGTTATTGCCCTACAGTTCTTTCTTTTATTAAAGTTTCTCCGAATGCGTTTTGACCGAATAAGAAAGAAAAATCTGCCGAATTTTTTATATAGTTAGTGAAATAGAATCTTTTATTCAGTTTTATTTGTTGATTTCATAGTTTCCAGTTTCAATTGAATAATAGCTCGCGAAGAAGTGTTCAGTTTAATCTAAATATTTTGAATGGGTGCTACAGAATCAGCAGTAAAATTTCGGACGAAGGTGAATAATTTGACATGCACGCAGAATTTTTATGGACTTTACTAAATCGTTGGAAAATTAAGTAGAAAAAATTTAGATCCTTTCGCTAAGACTAGAACCTTTGATTATTTACGATTTGTATTTCTTGTATTTTGAATCGAGGAAGCAGGTGACATGATTTTAGACTGAAAAAATATCTTCTGTCGTTGAAAGTCTGAACAAGTACACTGAATTGATTATACAATCATAAACTCCTGTATATATTCTTGTACTTCCTGATTAATATTCTAATTTATTCGAGAATGGTTCCGAGCGTGTTTGAAAATTAGGTATGCTTTTATCTATCGCGTTGAGAAAGTTATTGTCGGGATCTCGTTGTAAGAATAAGCGGAGCTCAGTTCCACAATTTTATTTCATTTCCTACATATTATTTCCGTATTTCAGACTCATGATTGACGGACATTGAAGTTGACTCTTTCCACGAAGTACCGTTCAACTTTCAACTACGTTGCAGCAACAGTTACAGAGCATCGGACGAACCGTATACAGGTAGGAAATAATTAAGAGGGATGATAGTTTATTGCATGTTATAGAATGAGTAGCAGTGTATATCATTTGCATTGTTCATGTAAAGATGCATGAAAAAAACGTCTTGCAATATAATTCGCAGATATTTGAAATTTTACCTTGAATAAACACGAAGCTTCCTTAGTTTTTTCTGGAAATTTTCGAATCGAAATCTGGAACTTTTCTTGACAGTTTTTCCATGATATTCTTATGTATTTTCATTTCAAGATATTGAATCTGAAAACGAAATTTATTTATCTATGAAATTGACGGAGTTGTCGCCGAATTATCGCTCCAAAAAGTTGAAAAACAAAGATATCTCGATGAGATTTGATTCTCAATTAACTTAATCGGCGTATTCGTGTTCGTTGCGCAAAACGACGTAAAAAAAGCGTTCTGCAATCAATTTCGCAAATACTTCGATTTTTGGTTTGAAAAATGAATAAGCCTATAGTCTTAGTTTTGTCTCATATTCTGATTGGTGAATCTACATTTTTTTTGCATGACTTCTCCATGATATCCTCATGCATTTTGATCTCAGGAATCCGAATCCGCAAGCCTGATTGAGTGACCGATGAAATTGATCGAGTCATCGCTAATTTATTGATCTAAAAAGTGCAAAATAAAAGATATCTCGATGGGATTCGATTCAGTATTAATTTGATCGGCGTATCCGTGTTCGTTACGCAAAACAAGGTAGAAAGGGCGCCCTGCGATCGATTAGGCAAATACTTCGATTTTTGGCTCGAAAAAGCACCAAGCCTATAGTCTTAGTTTTTTCTCAGAATCTGAGATGAAAATCGACATTTTTTTTTATCGACTTTTCAATGACATTCTTATGCATTTTAATCTCAAGAATCCGAATCCGCAAGCCAAATTGTGTTATCGATGAAATTGATCGAGTTATCGACAATTTATCGATCTAAAAAGTGAAAAATCAAGGATATCTCGATGGGATTTGATTCTAAATTAATCTATTCGGCGTATTCGTGATCGTTACGCAAAACTACGTAGAAAAAGCGTACCTACAATCAATTTCGAAAATACTTCGATTTTAGGCTCGAAAAATACCAAGCCTATAGTCTTAGTTTTTTCTCAGAATCTGAGAGAAGAATCTGCATTTTTTTCTTCGACATTTCCATAATATCCTCATGCATTTTGATCTCAGAAATCCGAATCCGCAAGTCAAATTGAGTTACCGATAAAATTGATCGAGTTATCGCCAATTTATCGATTTCAAAAGTGAAAAATCGAGGATATCTCGATGGGATTCGATTCTAGAATAAATTCATCGACTTATCCTAGTTTGTTCTGCAAAACGACGTAAAAAAAGCGTTCTGCAATCAATTTCGCAAATACTTCGATTTTTGGTTTGAAAAATGAATAAGCCTATAGTCTTAGTTTTGTCTCATATTCTGATTGGTGAATCTACATTTTTTTTGCATGACTTCTCCATGATATCCTCATGCATTTTGATCTCAGGAATCCGAATCCGCAAGCCTGATTGAGTGACCGATGAAATTGATCGAGTCATCGCTAATTTATTGATCTAAAAAGTGCAAAATAAAAGATATCTCGATGGGATTCGATTCAGTATTAATTTGATCGGCGTATCCGTGTTCGTTACGCAAAACAAGGTAGAAAGGGCGCCCTGCGATCGATTAGGCAAATACTTCGATTTTTGGCTCGAAAAAGCACCAAGCCTATAGTCTTAGTTTTTTCTCAGAATCTGAGATGAAAATCGACATTTTTTTTTATCGACTTTTCAATGACATTCTTATGCATTTTAATCTCAAGAATCCGAATCCGCAAGCCAAATTGTGTTATCGATGAAATTGATCGAGTTATCGACAATTTATCGATCTAAAAAGTGAAAAATCAAGGATATCTCGATGGGATTTGATTCTAAATTAATCTATTCGGCGTATTCGTGATCGTTACGCAAAACTACGTAGAAAAAGCGTACCTACAATCAATTTCGAAAATACTTCGATTTTAGGCTCGAAAAATACCAAGCCTATAGTCTTAGTTTTTTCTCAGAATCTGAGAGAAGAATCTGCATTTTTTTCTTCGACATTTCCATAATATCCTCATGCATTTTGATCTCAGAAATCCGAATCCGCAAGTCAAATTGAGTTACCGATAAAATTGATCGAGTTATCGCCAATTTATCGATCTCAAAAGTGAAAAATCGAGGATATCTCGATGGGATTCGATTCTAGAATAAATTCATCGACTTATCCTAGTTTGTTCTGCAAAACGACGTAAAAAAAGCGTTCTGCAATCAATTTCGCAAATACTTCGATTTTTGGTTTGAAAAATGAATAAGCCTATAGTCTTAGTTTTGTCTCATATTCTGATTGGTGAATCTACATTTTTTTTGCATGACTTCTCCATGATATCCTCATGCATTTTGATCTCGGAAATCCGATTTCGCGAGCCAAATTGAGTTACCGATAAAATTAATCGAGTTGTCGCCAATTTATCGATCTGAAAAGTGAAAAATCAGGGATATCTCGATGGGATTTATTGTTAGCGCTGAATGAATTAATTCGACGTATTCGTGTTTGTTACGCAAAATGACGGAAAAAAAAAATTCCTGCAATCGAATTCGCGAATACTTCGATTTTTGGCTCGAAAAAACACTAAGCCTATAGCCTTAGTTTTTTCTCAGAATCTGGGAGAAGAATCTACATTTTTTTCTTCGACTTTTCCATGACATCCTCATGCATTTTGATCTCAGAAATCCGAATCCGCAAGCCAAATTGAGTTACCGATGAAATTAATCGAGTTATCGCCAAATTATCGATCTCAAAAGTAGAAAATCAAGGATATCTCGATGGGATTCGACTCTAGAATATTTTCATGGGCTTATTCGTGTTCGTTACGCAAAACTACGTGAAAAAAGCCTTCTGCGATCAAATTCGCAAATACTTTGATTTTCTCTATCAAAAAAACACCAAGCCTATAGTCTTAGTTTGTGCTCAGAATCTGAAAGGCGAATCTACATTTTTTTTATCGACTGTTTTTAGATATTCTCATGCAATTTGATCTCAGGAACCTGAATCCGCAAACCAAATTGAGTTATCAATGAAAGTAATCGAGTTATCGCCAATTTATCGATCTGAAAAGTAAAAAATCAAGGATATCTCGATGTAATTTGATTCTAGATCAATTTGATAGGCGTTTTCGCGTTCGTTACGCGAACCTACGTGGAAAAAGCGTCCTGCAGTCATTTTCGGAAATGCTTCGATTTTTGGCTCAAAAAATCACCAAGCCTATAGTCTTACTTTTTTCTCAGAATCTGGGTGGAGAATTTACATTTTTTTAATTGACTTTTCTATGATATTCTTATGCATTTTGATCTCAGGAATCCGAATCCGCAAGCCTGATTGAGTGACCGATAAAATTGATCGAGTCATCGCTAATTTATTGATCTAAAAAGTGCAAAATAAAAGATATCTCAATGGGATTCGATTCAGTATTAATTTGATCGGCGTATCCGTGTTCGTTACGCAAAACAACGTAGAAAGAGCACCCTGCGATCAATTAGGTAAATATTTCGATTTTTGGCTCGAAAAAGCACCAAGCCTATAGTCTTAGTTTTTTCTCAGAATCTGAAGAGCAAATCTACATTATTTTTTATCGACTTCACTCTGATATTCCTATGCATTTTGATCTCAGGAATCCGAATCCTCAAGCCAAATTGAGTTATCAATGAAATTGATCGAGTTATCGCCAATTTGTCGATTGAAAATTAAAAAATCAAGAATATCTCGATAGGATTTGATTTTTAGATTAGATTGATGGGCGTATTATCGTGTTCGTTACGAAAAACAACGTAAGAAAAGCGTCCTGCAATCAATTTTGCGAATACTTCGATTTTTGGCTCGACAAATGGATAAGCCTATAGTCTTAGTTTTTCCTAAGAATCTGAGGAGTAAATGTACATTTTTTTTGATCGACATTCCTATGATATTCTCATGCATTTTGATCTCAGGAATCCGAATATGCACGCCAAATTGAGTTACCGATGAAATTGATCGAGTTATCGCCAATTTATCGATCTGAAAAGTGAAAAATCAAGGATATCTCGATGGGATTCGATTCTGAATCAATTTCATCGGCGTATTCGTGTTCGTTACGCAAGACTCCGTGAAGAAAGCGTCCTGCGAACAATTTCGCAGATAATTCGATTTTGAGCTTGAAAAAAGAATAAGGCTATAGTCTTAGTTTTTCTTCAGAATCTGAGAGAAGAATCTACATTTTTTTCTTCGACTTGCCTTTGATATTTTCATGCATTTTGATCTCAGGAATCTGAATCCGCGGCCAAATTGAGTTATCAATGAAATTGATTGAGTTATCGCCAATTTATCGATCTAAAAAGTGATGAATCAAGGATATCTGAATGGAATTTGATTTTAGATTAATTCAATTGGCGTATTCGTGTTCGTTACGCAAAGCGACGTCGGAAGAGCGTCCTGCAATCAATTACGCCAATACTCAGATTTTTGCTTCGAAAACACACCAAGCCTATAGACTTAGTTTTTTCTCAGAATCTGAGAAGAGAATCTGCATTTTTTTCTTGGACATTTTCATGATATCCTCATGCATTTTGATCTCAGAAATCCGAATCCGCAAGTCAAATTGAGTTACCGATAAATTTGATCGAGTTATCGCCAATTTATCGATCTGAAAAGTGACAAATTAAGGATATCTCGATGGAATTCGATTTTAGAATGATTTTATCGGCTTATTTGTTTTTGCCGCACAAAACAACGTAGAAAAAGCGCCCTGCAATCGACTTTGCGAATACTCCGATTTTTGGCTCGAAAAAACACCAAGCCTATAGTCTTAGTTTTTTCTCAGAATCCGAAGAGCGAATCTACATTTTTTTTTCATTGACTTCTCTCTGATATACATATGCATTTTGATCTCAGGAATCCGAATATGCACGCCAAATTAAGTTACCGATGAAATTGTTTAAGTTATCGCCAATTTATCGATCTAAAAAGTGAAAAATCGAGGATATTTCGATGGGATTCTATTCTAGCTTGATTTAATCGGCGTATCCGTGTTCGTTACGCGAAACTACGTAAAAAAAAGTCTTCTGCAATCAATTTCGCGAATACTTAGATCTTTGGTTCGAAAAAACATCAAGCCTATAGTCTTAGTTTTTTTTCTTAATCTAAAAGGTGAATCTACATTTTTTTTGCATTACTTTTCTTTGATATTCTGATTCATTTCGATCTCGGAAATCCGAATCCGCAAGCCGAATTGAGTTAGCGATAAAATTAATCGAGCTATCGCCAATTCATCGATCTGAAAAGTGAAAAATCAGGGATATCTCGGTGTTATTCGATTCTGGATTGATTAATTAGGCGTATTCGTGTTCGTTGCGCGGAACTACGTAGTAAAAGCGTCTTGCAATCAAGTTCGCAAATACTTCGATTTTTGGTTTGAAAAATGAATAAGCCTATAGTCTTAGTTTTTTCTCAGAATCTGAGATGAAAATCGACATTTTTTTTTATCGAGTTTTCAATGACATTCTTATGCATTTTGATCTCAAAAATCCGAATCCGCAAGCCAAATTGTGTTATCGATGAAATTGATCGAGTTATCGCCAATTCATCGATCTCAAAAGTGAAAAATCAAGGATATCTCGATGAGATTTGATTCTAAATTAATCTATTCGGCGTATTCGTGTTCGTTACGCAAAACTTTGTAGGTACAGCGTTCTGCAATCGAATGTGCAAATACTTCGATTCGTAGCTCGAAAAAACACTAAGCCTATAGTCTTAGTTTTTCTTCGGAATCTGAAAGGAAAATCCACATTTTTTTTGATTGACATTCCTATGATATTCTCATGCATTTTGATCTCAGGAATCAGAATATGCAAGCTAATCTGAGTTACCGATAAAACTAATCGAGTTATCGCTAATTTGTCGATTTCAAAAGTGACAAATCAAGGATATCTTCGTTTTCTTTATTCGACTCTTCCATGATATTCTCATGCATTTTGATCTCAGGCATCCGAATCGCGAGCAGAATTGAGTTATCAATAAAATTGATCGAGTCATCGCCAATTCATCGATCTGGAAAGTGAAAAATCAAGGATATCTGGATGGAATTAATTTCTAGATCACTATAATCAGCGTATCTGTGTTCGATAAGCAAAACTACGTAGAAGGAGCGTGCTGCAATCAATTTCGAAAATACTTCGATTTCAGGCTCGAAAAACACCAAGCTTATATATAGTCTTAGTTTTTTCTCAGAATCTGAGATGAAAATCGACATTTTTTTTATAGACTTTTTCATGATATTCTCATGCGTTCTGATCTCAGGAATCCGAATCTGCAAGCCAAATTGAGTTATCAATGAAATTGATCAAGTAATCGCCAATTTTTCGAACTAAAAAGTAAGAAATCAAGGATATCTCGATGGGATTTGATTCTAGATTAGATTGATTGGCGTATTCGTGTTCGTTACGCGAAAGAACGTAAAAAAAAGCGTCCTGCAATCAATTTCGCAAATACTTCGATTTTTGGCTCGGAAAAATACCAAGCCTACAGCCTTGGTTTTTCCTCAGAATCTGGATTCATAATCTATAATCATTCTTCGTATTTCTTCTACGGTATTCCTATTCATTTGGATCTCAGGAATCCGAATTTTCATGTTTGATTACTTCATCCATAAAATTGAATAAGTTGTCGCTAATTCATCGCTCTGAAATAATGGAAGAACAAAAGACCAAAATACTCGACTGATCAACAGAGTTTTATATTCCTATACTCATTAATGATATTCTCGATCTCGGAATAGTTTTATGCTCGTTTGAATGAACGCGGCGACATCAGCTGCGACAGCGCTGGCAGCGCGCAGATCCTGAAGGAGAAAGAGATCGCGATAAAGGGCGAGAGCGTCAGTTTGCGGCGCTGCGGCTGCAGGGTAGGATCAGTTCGTAATTGCTATTGCGCTACGGTTTTTTTCTTCATTCAAGTTTGTCCGATCGCATTTTAACCGAATAAGAAATGAAATCTTTACGAGCGTTAAGTTTAGTTTCCAGTTTTATTTAAATAATAGCTCGGGAAGACGTGTTTAGTTCGATCTACATATATCCAATAAGTATAACTAGATAATCAGCAGCTATGAGAAAACCTCTTATATCTTTGGAAATTTCGTGAATTCCGTAGATCAGACATTTTTTCATAAGCACTGACAAGCCGTGTTCTTACCTTTTTTTTTTAATGGTTCCGATCGGTCTTTTACTCGTAGAATTTTGGGCGAAGCTGATGTCACTTCAACGCAGAATTTTTATAGAATCGGATAATTATTGGAATCGTTGGTGCGGAAAAATGAGATTCCTTTGCCAGGACTACAAAGATTGATCGTTCACATTTGCATTCCTTATGTTTCGAATTGAAAGAGTAGGTGTTCAATTTTGGGCTAGAAAAATATCTTTCGTGCAACTTCACCTATTTAATTATACATTTATAAATTTCTATTTTTGCGTACTTTTTCAACAATATTCCGATTGATTTTGGAATAGTTTTCAGCGTATTTAGACACTAAAAATTGGCTGATCTTATTAAACTAAGGGTGTTATCGTCAGGATTGTGGTCTAACAATAAGAATATTCATCGTGGTTATTTTATGAACGAATTTATTGACACATTTTAGTTTCAGTTCTACAATTTCACTTCATTACTTACATAATATTTTTGTTTTTCAGATTCCTAATTGACGGACATGGAAGTCGCCTAGTTCTTGGCAGTATTCGTTCAATTCTAATCTACAGGTATGAAATAGTTATACATAGGGTTTTGTTCGTACGTTATGAAATAAGTATCAATCAATATAACATACCCTTGCTCAAAATATATTTTCGTATATTCGATATAATATGTTTTACACATATTGGTAATAGTCCGGAAGATATCGTAGCTCTAAATAATTATTTCGAATTTAGATCAAGATGTTACGCTTATTTCATTGATAGAGACTTCCAGCGTGATTCTTAATTTATGATTAGTTTTCCATTTGAAAATTTGTTTCTGTTTTTTCTATCGTTTTATATTTTGAGCCAATACTACATACACTACATACAAACTACATTCATACTACATATGTACTGTTATCTACTTTTAGTGCGTTATAATGATGATTGTAATAATGATTACAATTATTTTCCTTTTATTTGCTTCATTTTAATATTTTTTATTTTGTATTATACTGTAATTAATGGCCCTTAAGAAGCTTAGGCTCTAGGGTCAATGAAATATAATTATCTATCTATCTATAGTACATCATTTTATGTATATCATTGTTAATGTTTTCTTCAAATGTCTTGGGTATTTGCAGATATCCTTGGCTCGGAGATGGCTGCCACGATGCAACTTCCTGCAGCTGCTTCCGTTCCTGCCCTCTGGGCACCGGGGGAACCCGGACTCTCCCTATCCCCCTGGGGGAGTCCACCGGGTCAACGCCGGGGGTTTCCCCTGGGATAGCGCGGCCTCCCACCGCCCCCGGAGTCCCAGGGGATGTAGTCCCTGGGGGCGTAGGTCTCCATAGCTGAGACTTACGTTTCCAGGGCCTACAAGTCTTCGGGGACCAAAGTCCCTGGGGACTTGTCTCCGGGGATACGGCAGTCCCAGCCGTATCTCCAGAGGCAATTACCCAGGGATTGGTCTCCGAAGAAATCCGGGAAAAGGAGGCCTCAAGCGGACGGTCGTCTTCGTGATTTCTCTAGAGATCAAAAAACAGAGCGTCCGCTTGAGGCCTCCTTTTCCCGGATTTCTTCGGAGACCAGTCCCTGGGTAATTGCCTCTGGAGATACGGCTGGGACTGCCGTATCCCCGGAGACAATTCCCCAGGGACTTTGGTCCCCGAAGAGTGTAGGCCCTGGAAACGCAAGTCTCAGCTATGGAGACCTACGCCCCCAGGGACTACATCCCCTGGGACTCCGGGGGCGGTGGGAGGCCGCGCTATCCCAGGGGAAACCCCCGGCGTTGACCCGGTGGACTCCCCCAGGGGGATAGGGAGAGTCCGGGTTCCCCCGGTGCCCAGAGGGCAGGAACCATGATGTGGTGATGGCGATGGTGATGCTAATGTGTTCTGTAATGGGAACAGACAGTTAGTGAAATAATCAATGTGAAGTAATGAATGTGTGACTTATATCATGATTTCTTGTATAACTCATTGTACGACTCAATGTACGACTCATTGTATGATTCATTGTATGACGATTAAATTATAATAATTCTGTAATAATATATCGTTGACGTGTATTATTGGTGTGTTGGATAAATAATATTATGGGGATGCGACAAAGTTATACTGAGTAATGTGACTTTGTTGAAATGATGTTGAAGATTTTTCTTAAGGAGATGCAATTCATTTTTTTGGGACTCCTAATGAAGGATTTTATTAGGCGCTCTTGAAGGACATAAATTAATAAAGTCATACCTCCGCAAAAGAACAAGTTGTACGTCTCATGTGTTTCAGACCCATCTCGACCGGGTCAGGATGAAAAAGACGATGTTCCGAGGGGGATATCACGCTCATTTACTAGAAAACAACAAAGTTGATTACAATTTGACAATCGATAATATTCATATCATGTTTGTATTCATGCATCAGATTAATAAATCTTTTTATAATCTACTAGCAAAAGAAATCAAGTGAATTATTGTAAAATCATCCCTAGAAATCCGGAGAAATTTTACAGCAGCTGGTTGAGTGGAATTTTATTAGGTTCTATAGTACGGCTAATGATCGAAGACATGATCGAATCACAATAGGAAACAGTCGCTCAAACGATTCGACAGATATTCAATTTGTGTCCCCAGAATTTACAAAATTTGAAGTTATAAAGTTAACTTCATTTTTCTTCGGGCTCAATGAGGTAATCTCATGTTATTCGAGTCCAGAAATCACAGTTTATGTGATCATATATTATCATCGTGTATCATTGTGTTAATTATTGGATTATATCATGGGGTTGCTTGAAGCTAATTTCAAGGGGTGACGTTGGGTAATTGGATTTCAAGATGTAAACATTAATAATAGTTATATCTAGTTTGTATCCATAAATTAGATCAATGAATTTGTGAGGAATTTCGGAGAACAGAAAAAGTTTAGTAAATCATTCAAAAATCATATGTTGGAATTCTGAGGATTTGTTCAGAACCTGGTTGAATATATTCATAAGAAGTTTCTTTTAGTAATACTAGTTGAGAACGTGATCAAATTACATTGAGAAACAACGCTCAAACTATTTAAGGGGTACTTATATAATTTTTGTAGAGGTTTCTCAAAAATGCAACCTACATAATTTAAAGCTTCTAACGTTTTCAAGAAATACACCCTGATATACTCGTATACTTATAGATCTAATCAAGCACATACTCCCAGAATTTTTTACTTTTTTTTTACGTCAATTTTGGCGAAAATACACCCGATATATGAGGAATTGCAAATAAATATAAGGTCAATGCACCGCTGACCCACATTTCGATACCCCCTTTTTAACCCTTCTACTACGGAATTCCGACCCCCCTTTTCTTAACCCTCCTACTACGGAATTTGCTCCCCTTTTCTCGGAAATCGTAGTAAAAGGGGTGAGCGTAGTAAAGCCGACAGGCTGCCGTCGCCTATTCATCAATGCATTTAAAGTGGGTGTACGAATGAAATAAATAAAGCAAAAATACCACTTCTGCGCGAAATGAGTAAATTTCAAACGCTCGTAACTTCCTGAAAAATGCACTTAGCTAAACGAAACTGGAACCAAATTAAAGCTTGGACCTTTTACTTTCAGTTGCGTCAAATCAAAAAAATCCTTATACCTTTCTTTCTCCAGGGCAAGGCTTCAAAACGATCGACCCGCGAATTCACTTTTTGAGAAAACCTTCGAACTAACGCATCAAGATTCGACTCCTAATTATCAGATTTTTATCAGCTTCCAAATGCTGTCATTTCTTCTGATACCCTTTTTATTTGTACGCGGAGCCAGGCCGGTTTTATCCACTCACAATGTTATGTAATAATTCACTGGCCAAGCAATATTGAAATTAAACGAATTTACGCATAACCTCTCTTCCGAACTGTCAAAACATTTCTAAACCACCCAACTGACAGATTCACGAGAATGTCAACGCGCCGATTTCACGTCATCGTAACATTTGTCAAGAAAGGGATTCAAAACTTACATTGTGATTCCTCCCTGCGAATTATTGCGTCGTTTTTCACTGCTGCAAAATCCAATGGGGGTACACCGTTTAATTTCCGCACACACTTCTCTCTTGGCTATTTTATCCGTCAACTTTTGCTATCGATAGTCTCCGTGAGCTAAGAAAAACACGAGGCGACTATTAACTGAATCGATTGTAGACGAGACGCAATACTTCAATATCGCTCTCTCTCTCTCGCTCACCCTTCGCTCTATCTCGGTCGCCGCTCCGAGGATGTTGTGCCACTGCAGATGTCGTTACTGCCGATGTCGCAGCTCCAGTTGCAATGATTATACTATCGTTTCCTCGAATAAATGAATCTAACATGCTCTGTTAATCGAAATGAGCCACGATGTTTTAATTATCAATCAAATCATCAAAACCCGAATAATTCGTATTGAATTTAATCTACGACGAATCATTTATAATCCAATGACTCGAGCGAAAACAGAAAAAAAATGTAAAAAAAAAAATATGCCGATCAGTTTTGAGATCTCTGTGCCATATCGTGAGCAAAGAGACCATTTTACGAAAACTGATCGGGCGAAGCTTTTTACCTTTTCAGAATATGAATAATATCGTGCACCAAGAAAACTTCAGTTATTTTGAAGGCCGCCGTTGAAGTTTACACACATGATTAAATCTAACGTTATCAGAATCTTCTGAGCAACGTTCTTTCTTTACCTACCAGCCTGCGTTACATTATATGAAATAATCGTAAATGAATTATTTATGAACACAATGAACCGTGTCATGCATCGGATTGTGTCATACGTACCAGTTGCACATGGTTGTGAACACTTGTTAATCAAGCTGTGAGCTGCGGAGTACCGGGCATGTCACAGACCCATTCTAATCTACGTCCAGAGTCATCGTATAGATCCTCGAGATTTTTTTAAATTTTCCTTCTAATCTATTTCTACGAATTCCACTTACTCAAAAATAATAAATAACCACATAGTCGTACGGTATATTCACACAATTTTCTTCATGTTTCATCCGTTACTTTTGAGTACTCGTTTTTTTTTGTCCTCTCGTTGATATTTACAATGATTTTCTATTGATTTAAATTATAATACTATTATTTTTTCGTATTATACGAGAGTTAAAGGATACAAGTATGTGTAGCTATAATACACGTGTTACGTTAGTACATGATATTACTTATAATGTTAGTTTTTTGGTTTTTTTGTTTCATTTATTCAATTCATAAACAGTCGCGTAGCTTTGGCAGTTTTACGAAAACTCGAAGTAGCTGCATACTTTGTTGAGATATATCTCGATTTCCAAAGTCATATACAACCCATGGAGATTGTGGACAGAAATAATTTAGTACAGCAATTTTTCAGCCGGGTGATCACAAAGAATGAAATACACTGCTGGAAAAAAGTTTTTCTGCACGCTCAAAGAAATGCTGAAAAGATTGATAGAAAGAAACGAACGATCTCACCGGGATCGACATATTCTCTTCAAAACTGAGATGCTTCAAATTTACATTGTCTTTTACAAATTTATTGTGAAATTAAAAACTGTTCAAGTTTTATGGAAAGATGTGAGATTGTCGAATTTATAATATATATATATATTCATCAGAAGTATTCGTGTTCGTTACGCAGAACTACGTAGGAAGAGCGTCCTGCAATCAATTTCGCAAATACTTCGATTTTTGGCTCGAAAAAACACCAAGCCTATAGTCTTAGTTTTTTTCTCAAAATCTGAGAGGAGAATCTACATTTTTTTCATCGACTTTGCTATGATATTCTCATGTGTTTCGATCTCAGGAATATGAATCTGCGAGCAAAATTAATTTGTCCATGAAACTGACGAAGTTATCGCCAGTTCACCGCTCCAAAAAGTTGAAAAACAAGGATATCTCGATGGGATTCGATTCTAGAATTATTTGATCGACGTATTCGTGTTTCTCGCGCAAAACTACGTAGGAAAAGCATTTCGAAATAATTTCCGCAAATACTTCATATTTTGCCACGAAAAAACACCAAGCCTACAGTCTTTGCATATGGATATATCGACTGATAATATCAATAATTTCAGGCTTCGGGTTTTCGCGGTTCACGAATTATAAACAATCTGGTACGTTTATTGTTATCGATCGGTATACAATTTTTCTATAGTTATCAATCATACACAATTTTTATATACAATATTTATATATATAACTGATAACTCTCATGATCAACGAATCGAACAAGGTTGGACCCTACGTAACCTTCTTCGTTGTTTAATTTGAATTACAAATAAAATATAGTGTAATGCGCAAATTTGGCTGACGATATTTATAAGATAGAAGAAATATAAGAGATGCGTGATAATTAATTTCACAATTAACGAGGAATAGTATCGCACATTGAATGAACGTACAAAGTTTCTTTCATTTGTTTTCCTTCTTTCAATTATCATTATTACGCGGGTCGATAAAATGATAATAATAATTTTCATTAATTGAAATCGATGCAGTTCTTTTTTCGGCACATTATTATATTATATATGAAATCGCACCTCCTACATAGACATTATTATAATATTTACATTATTTACAATAATCCTGTTAAAAAATTTATCGTACACGCATCGATCTGTTTTATATAGATATATAAATTTCAATTGATAAATTATTCGAACAGACATACGTATATATATAATAAATATTTGACAATAAAAATTCTTTTAACAATTATAATAATAAATTCAATTAATTATTTCAATAATTAATTGATTAGTTTTTCATGAATATATAAAATATTCTACGGAGGCAGTTAAAAATAGGATAGACGGTAAATCGATCATTTCAATTTATATAGATATATCATGCACAATGATATTTTTATAATAAATATTCGATAACAAACAATCTGGACAAATATATTGAGCATTAGTGGTAATTAATCGTCGCAAAAATCTTAGACACGTTAAGTTTATATTTTTTTCCTTCATTTATTCATTAATTTTATATTCTGAATCCACTTTTTGAAAATGCATATATATACCTATTGTATTAATTATTTCTCATATATTATATATTTCATTTACCGTATTATTATAAACAATTGACTATTTATTCATTTTTTCTTTCACTTTACTTTAATTTACTTTTCATTTAATATACTCGGCTATAATTATTTATCGATAACTTTTGTGACGCGACTACTTTTACACCTATAACATGTATTCATCAAATCCTTTAATTACATTATTATTATTATTATCATTATTATTACCATTATTATTATTATTTTTATTGTTGTTGTAGTTATTTTTATTATTATTCTCTTAGAATTGTTTTCTACATGTATTTATTATAATCGCAGAACTTCCTCGTTTGTTTCGATGAGGGTAGTATATTAATTTCATCTCATAATAGATAATCTATCATAGTAAAGTATAATAATAACAATCTGTACAAATATTTTTTCACGAATCATTATATATAATTGAAAATTAGACCTAATAGGCATTGCGACCATATTACTCGTGGTACATAGTTTTTATTAATTAAATTTTCCTCTTAGTGGTCATTCGATCATCGTATGTTCCATTACCTGTATTTTTTTTTTTTTTTTTTTTTCTATATTTTGCTTTTTGTTCTGCGATTTCATCATTTGATAAGATCGTATATAGTCGCCGCTGTGCGCAGTATCTTATATTCAAACATTTGTGTTAAATAATGTGAACACCGAGTGCCTCTATTTGGAAGTAAATTTTGATCAATCGGGATCATAATATCATACTTATCAGCTATCGGTGTTGCAGTATAAATATAATATATGTTTATGTATTGTATACGTATTTTAGGGTGCAGTTCTATGCTACAATATCTTTTTCAAATTTTTTTTTTTTTTGTGTCTCGAGTATTTCGTATTTATTTTTATGTTTTTTTTTTAATATATTTATATGTGTCTCCTTATTTAGCCATTCATTTATCATTATTGAATTTTTATTTACATAAATATACGATGTATATTGCACTATGAATTTAATTGATGTTTTTTATTTACAGAGTAACCAATTTTAAATGTTTCAGCTTGAAATCTCGTGATTTGAGATTCGGAATCAACACAATTAATGCGTTTTTTGTGAATAAAATTCATTTGTCGTACCTCAATATCGTGCAAGTTCAGTCCGAATTTTAATTATGTAGTCACGACGAGTTTGACTGAAAAATTCAAAATTGGCCGCACCCGGATAGGCAGTCAACTTGACCTATCTATACTTTATACACATATATTTAGGTACATTTTTTTAGATATTATCAGTATTATCTACCTAAATAATAAATTCATTGGATTCTGTACAGTTCCTAATAACAGCTATTACCGTTTCGATATTTACAAGCCCAGCTATATTTATATCGATTACCAAACTATCATCCCTTAGGTTCATAATTCTATTTATTACTACCCTTCACATGATTTACTCGCGCAGATTTGATTCGAGGTAAAACGGAACACCATTTTTTTAGATTTCGAATTTTCAAGACATACTTTACTATATCAGCATACAATTGATGCAAAATTCATATCAGTGATGACTCGAAATTGAAGATAAAAATTTATAGATTGCACTGAATAGAAATAAAATAATAATTTTCGCCTGCGATCAAATCAACAAATACCAATCGAATAGTTTCGTAATTAACCTAGTATACCGAAGGTCCTTTTCGCTTTTTAGAGATATTAAAAAAATGAAACAGCGAAAAACGTAGCCACCGCCTGAAGGATTGACGTGAAAATGACAATACTCGTTGACTCCCAGCGTGGACCGGATGATTTTATGACCTGATTGGGCGCTGGCGATGGGCCACTTTTGCGTGTGTTTGCCGTAGCTGAATCACTACGCCATCTCATTACGTACTGAGGCGCCGTTCGACTCAGTGCTTGGAGCCTGTTGATAAAATTATTGTACAAATATCAGAAAATATGATGTCAGAAATTTTAGGATCAATAACGATATCCTCACCGAACAACGACAGTGTTCATTTTCCAGGGAAGGGTGAAATTCCTGTGTCTGTCCCTCGAACAAAATGTATGAAGTCTCGGACCCGCGGGGTCACCGCTATTGCTGTATTCGTGTATCGTGAGATTCCAGGCCGTGCAGGGCTCTGGAAAAATAGGATTGATGGACTTTTGCTTTTCAATCGGTCAAAGCGATGGATTGTTTTTTGTTTTTTTTTTCTCTTCCTCTGTCACTTACTGCTCTGATTCGACTCTACTTCAACGGTGAGTTGCCGATCGGTTGTTGAATCCAAAACCCAGGTACATTTTTGCTGGTAAAAACTGTTCAGTTTGACAACTTCGTTAGCCAAATCACCGCTGCTGACCTCACCTTCCGGTCTAGTTGTAGAATGGTCTCCGCAGAAAGCATCTTCAGCAAATCTGTAAGTAGCTTTGAAATCCAAACCCGCTCTGGACGATCTGGACCACTCGATGTAAACTGGAGTCCAACTTCGAACACCCACGGGCAACCAATCCTGATAAACGACAGATATTTTTCTTATAAAAATAATCGCCGAAAGTATATTTTCCATGAAAATCGCAAAATTATCATTACCTGATAACTGCCGCAAAGACAGCTCACGATGTGACCAGTTTCGGAAACCAATTGCAAATGATCGATTTCGTCAAGCGTCTTGTTTGCGAAACATCGACAACCGCTGTCGCCACACTGCGTGTCGCAAGGGCTGTTTGAAATCTGCCTGTTCGTACTCTGAAGCTGTAGATTTGTGAAATACATCGATATTACCATACGTGAATACCACGATTGATGAAACAAAAGAAGAGGAAAATCATAGAAATTAGGAAACAATTGATTCCTAATATTCAAAAATCAATCATCACTCACCGTTATTATGACGGATTGATTTGCGGCCGGTATAAAATGCTGACGACATTTCAGGGCTCCTTCCATTGAGAATAATCTATGCGGTGCTGGGTGAACAACTGAACCATTCTTTGGTGAACTAAGTCCAAAGTATTCCACGTCGCATACACTAGCTGGTTGCTGCGTGCCGCCTTCCCTTTCTGCGGATGCCGAAACCCTCGATTAAATTTCCATATGCACTTTACGAACCATCCGTATATGTATGTACTATATAAGGTATACGTTTGGGCTTTGAGAAACTTCTGATGTTTTATTCACTTTTAGACGTCAGCTGATGTGTAGGTTTTCTCTTGCTCTACAGTATGTGGGTTTATTATACATACAGGTATGTGTATAATATACGCGAAAGGGGATCGGAAATCAAGGTGAGGGATGGCTCACAAAATATTCAATGTATCTATATTAGAAAAGAAGTAAGTCTGAGGAAGCATAAAATTTCGAGCCCTCATATCTCCGAAAGTAGAGTAGGTATGTGCGTCAGAGCTCCAAAAACGTGAATAAAGCCTTCGGTTATTCATTTCCAAAGAAACCTGCATTACCTAAAATCGATAGAATCGGTTTTGAGCTTTTACCGATTTATTCATTCGCGTTGAAAAAATACTCCATACAAGTTCTGCCGGAGCGGAAATAATTATACGTGCGAGAAAATCTCTCGTCGCACGTTTTTTACGTGCGAAAATTAAAGACCGTATCGCACCACAGTAAATTACGTTCGTTAAAATTTTATCTGGATAATTCTCTAGTTTACCGAAATATATATAGAATCATATGCACAGACGAATTTATTCGTCGAGCATGAAATTGTTCGTTCAATTTCCATCGGTTGTGTTCGTTAAAGTTTTTGGTAAATTTCCGTATGTTTCAATGCAAAAAGTTGACTAAATTGTTAGCAAACCCGCGGCGGATGGTCGGGCGCGGTGTGTTGCAAGTTCAGTTTGAAAACTCGTTTAATTCGCAGGTTTAAAGCCCCCTGATTAAATGCCTCTCCCGGCAATCATGGACAAGTGAACAGTTTGCGGGCTTGTACCTCACGTTCGCATTGTTTGATAGATCAAGTTCCCTACCAGTGGATAGGGTTGGTTAACTAGTTGTAGCTTTGACATCGATATCAAAGCGCCTCCGAGTAGTAATTAGCCGGTATTAGTTGATGTCTACGAGTATCAGGTCAGAGCGGTTTCCGAAGACCAAACCACGAAACTACCCCTCCGCTAATGATTTTGTTAATTCTCCTACCCCAATTCAACCGAACGCACCCTTTCCGCCGCACGGTGTCACGCCCTTCGCGATTTCAGACGATGAAAAAAGGACACTAAAAAAATATTACCATAAATTACACATAGTTACCATCGTGAAAATAATATACGACGTCCATGAATTCCTCATCCCTCGGAGTGTTGGCGGATCGTCTTAACACGACTGTCATTTCCCTTCCGGTTGACGAATATCTTTCGGTATCGAGGTACCTGAATAAAAATTCAGTCACGGTTATATAAACCCAATAATGACAATAATTTCACCTACGATATCCGAAAGAACGTCGGTTGTATCAATTTAACGAATAAAAAAAGCACTCGACACATTTCTCTGATCGAATTAAAAGCTAAGTGCATATCGTGTGACTGAAATAAATGAATGTGAACTTTTGTTGAAATATTTTACGCCCTGAACACGTATGTAAATGTAACTATGGCCGCATTACCTCCCTGCATACGATGAGTACATGGAACATAACGTGTGTGTTAGTAAGGGGTGCAGAACGAGAGCGCAGACCGCAGGTTGAAAATGTACAGGGTGAGTGAGAAAAACTGAATTATTTCACAACATATCTATACGTTGATGTATAAATGTTTAACGCGAAACAGAATCGTGACGATCATTTTTTTATTCGTCTCTGTGGAAATTAAAAAAAAGAAATCTACATCTTCTGTTTTTTCAGATAAAAAAAAAAGTAAAAAAATCTTCATAGACGTCACCGAAACCGAAGTGCACGCTTTAAGCTCGCGGTTATTGATGAAGTTTTATATAAATTACTGATTAATTTTCTAAGTTGTGCGAGCTTTTCTCGCCCGTATCCTGCGGTGACAAGAAGACCATTTTTCATCCGGCGATTATCTTCATTGCCGTTCCGGATTGATTAAACCTCGCCAAGTTTCGATCTGGGGTTGAACATGATTAACTTGTTTTCACTTAAGGAGTTCCGAAAAATCTAACTAATTTGCAAAAATAAAAAAAAACGTTCCATCCCACCCTAAAATTTGATAAAAATCAAATCGCTCTTCACATATTTCAGCGGTAAATTATTTTCGGATCCTCAATTATTTTCAGGCGAACCTGTTTCGTCAAAGGATCAAAATGATTTTTGACAAGATGAAAAGTTTTTCCGGTCACGCAAAAACGAATTTAAAAAACAAAAAAAAAACGTTTCTCAGGATTCAATTTTCATTTACGTTCGGTTTTCGTTCTTCAACTCCACCCTGTACAGCTTGAAAATATAGAGGAAGGTAGGTTACGTATACCAGCTACTTTATACGTATAGCTACATCGCTGCAAAAGCTCAAGGTACACGAAGTTGAGGCAAGAGAATGAAACATGGGTTTGAGTTTACATGAATTTTTACGAGATTAGTAGCCATAAAACACAGCAGCTTCGTAGGCACGTATGTTCACCGCTCCCTCGTACCCGTTATATACGTGTTCCAGAAAACCCCCTGCGGGTTGTACCCCCCGCGACCACCCCCCTCCCATATACATGTGGCGGGGGATAAATTATTCCTCGGTCTCGGCATGAAACAAATGAAAACTATTTTGTTCGAACCGGACAAAGATCGCTGCTATATCGCTTCAGTGCTCATGACGTGAAAAGTACGAGTACAGTCTGTATTTATTTTTTTTTTTTCACTAATTTTTTATTTCCTCTTTATCAATTTTTGTACAAAGAGATGATAACAATGATGAATATTCTGAGAATAGTACAGATATATGGCAGTTAACTTGCAGTCAATAAACGGTAAAGAACTTTCCTAATATCCTCGGTTGTACATCGCGCTCGGTTTGACTTTGTACTTCAGCATCGGTTATGTGTGTATTAAAGGGAGGATCGTGACATCCAGCACGAGTGAAGGTTGCCCAACCATAATAACGCAACGTTCGCTACGTAACAGGCTCGGTATATGATATACGTGAATGTACCCATAATCTTCTAAGAGTGGTTCCTCCATTATCCCGTTTCTATATCCAGCTCAGCATAACTTTCATGGGACGGGAAATCTTCGAAAGGAATTTACCCTGATCCGAAAAAAACATCGGGACAATTTCGAACGGATCTCGTTACACTTGCGTCAAATACTCGGAATCATCTTACGCGACTAGCTTACATCAATTTATCCATTCGTTTCCATTTTTTTTGTTCATTTTATGTTGATTCCAAGAAGGACTCAAAAAAAGCTGGCCTGACTAAATTTATTTTGAGTTGTTATATTTTTTTTTGTTTGTTTCTGGATACCACACTTGATAATTGTATGCGAATGAATGAGAATATCGATGATACGCTACCAGGTCCGCCATCTTAAATCATTTTTAGATCGGCTTTGTATTTTTGTTGAATTGAAACTTTGGTCGCCCAAGGCTTTCGCAGCTCCCGTTCCGTCGTTCAGGGTATACGAGGGTGGGGCTTCTATTATTTATCGTTCGTCGAAACTTGTTGATTTACCGCTGCTGTGACTTGCGTTTTCTACGCGATACGTCGCGATACTTATGTACGTATAATATAGAAATAAGAAAGAGCTGAAAAAAGAAAGGAAGAATGAAGAAAAAGATAAATAAATGAAAGAGAAAAAAAAAAAAAAAGCTCGGCTCGGACGTAGACGCCGACGTCTATTCAAGCGAGGGTAAAAAACGACGTCGAGAAAGTACTAGAAAATAAGGTTGAAGATATAGTGGCGATTTTCCAAATCTTACTTTTCAACAACCGGCGCCGGCTCCTGAGGCGTCGTCCTTTGTGCGGGACTGCAAATCCTTTTCAAGGATTTTCCGTTACCGGTTGTACCGCCTTCGGGTGGTCCGTCGAAGATCTCGATCATCGATCTACACGCCGGTGCGCTGTGAGATAAAAATACGTAGGTGAGATACTCCGATAATGTTTTCACAGTTTTACAATCTCGGCAGCTTCAGGGTATCTAACCGGTATTCTCAGACGTTCGCTTCCGTAGCAGTTGTCACCTTTAAACTCCTAGTATACCGCCTATTTTTAAACTCACCTGAGATTGTAGCTGGCCAGAGAAACGTGGACGGAATCGTAAGATCCTCCTCTAAGGACCAGACGGCAAGCTGTAGATTTAGGTTTTCCCCTCGTGTCGTGATTCCCCGATCTAATCTCGTCACCTCGTACTTCAAGGTCACAACTATTCAGTTTCTGCTCCCTCCGGTGATCCTGAGGATCTCTTTCCATGTATCGAACATTTTGCCCTCCAATGCCTGCCGATTTTATCATATCATCGCCTGTCGATCGATAAATAAACGGTCGATGAATTGTCGACAGAAAAAAATCTTCGACTTTCAATTCAAAAATCCGAGGATTTTTATTTCGATATATGTATATAATACTTACTGGCTCTACTCGTTACGATCTCCGGAGTCGACGTAGTCGGAGATTCCGTTGTAATTTCAACAAACCCAAGAGTGGCAACAAATCCGTTGTAATCGAATGGCGGAACTCCTGGTCCAGATCTAAACGAAAAATACAAAATCAAAATCTCTCTTCATGTCGTTTTGAAACATGAATATACATAACAAAAAAAGAACCGGAAAGAAAAAAAAATCACTCACCTGAATTCTATCAAAATATTCGGACTCGAGTGAACGACCGTTGTGTTTTTTCCGCCACATAGCATAGCCAAAAGTGGACTGGACGTTGCCGTACCGGAATAGACGGCGATGTAGTCGGTGGCGCAGTGACTGGAAAAAAAAATCAGAAAAAAAAACAAAAATGAGAGAAGTAAAGACAAAGTAAGGAGTAAAGAGGCTGCAGTTGAAAATGGGGTTGAGAATCGTGTAAGAAAGATTTTGCTACGATTTTTCAAAAATGAAGCAAAAGAAAAAAACGAGGTTTCTCAGAAGCTACAGGCTGGAAGTTTCGCCTTCGCGATTCTACGCCGTTACATGTTTACCTATACATTCGTACGAGGTTGTTCGCGGGGTTCATTTTCTATACAAGGAGAGAAAAGGTGAGTACATGAAGCCTCAGAGAATGTACCGAAGCAGCCACTCCCACTATTCCACTCTACGAAACTTGGGCAAATCTCTTAAATAATTACAAAGAGTTTGTTCATGTAGGCGTACCGTATTATACATTCCTATATACGTAGTCTTCACCGTTTCCCTGCGCCGTATACAGCAACGAACGGGCTATACTACTGCTTGCGTTCACCACCAGTTTTCCTCCTCATTTTTCGCCCTACTTATCCCTTGTTATTTTATTATTCATCGACTCGAAAATTTCAATCTTTATATCATCCCCTACCCCTTTCAACGTGCAACTCTAACGTCTTTATAAAACCTCAAACAAATAATATATATGTAACGTGAATATAATATACAGGGTGAGTCACCACAAAGGTCCGATTTGGGAGGAGCTTCAATTGGCTGAGGCTCTGCCTTATTTTACGTATTTATGTAGATTTTTTTGTCTCACTCAGCGTCATAACCATGCATTGTACGACTAGACTCTATACTGAGTAACACAATAAAAGTAGTGCTATCTGATCGTCGATTGGCAACAGGAATTTTGAGAATAACAAGTAAGAATGGATGGAGGCGGAGCCTCAGCCAATCGAAGCTCCTCCCGAATCGAACCTTTGTGGCGACTCACCCTGTATATATCATTCGATAAATGCGGCCGCGTTATAAGACGTCAATTCGATTCTTTTTTTTCACCTTTTATCTCTTCATCTTTTATCTTATTCTCGGTGACAAATATACAGCGTGATTTTATTCCATTAAATTTGACTGCGGGGATGGGGTGGTTATTCGGTCTGTTTTCGTTTCTAATTTTCCACCAGCGCGTTGTCGCCATCCCCTTTATACGGCATAAGTAGCACTGCGCGCGCGCCACGTTGCAATTTTCTCTCATGTTATAAATTTTCATTTTCAATTTTTTCCTGAATTTCTCATTCAAGATCATGCAAAAAATTGTCACGTATATCCCATGCGGTTAATGGCGAACGTTTCGGTTCGCTCTCAGAATTAACGTTTCAGTTTTCTCAGTTGCGTGTATTTTGGACTTCATTAACTATGAGAGTAATCTTCATTATATTGGAACCCAATTCGAAAAATCGATTCGTATATCATCATTGATTTGTATTTCGATGCACGTCGCCTACGTGCTCTCCGTAGCCGATGACTGATCAGGAGTAATTGATCTAATTTCTCTACGATTTTATCTTATAATGACTACAATTTTTTTTCTTCAACGGAAATGTCATTGAATTTTCAAATTCAAACGTCACATTTTTCGAGTTGTTGTTATTTTTTTGTTTTTTCTAGAAAAGCGATTTTCATCTCGCGGCGCGAAGCGAGTGAACATCAGTTTTTCACACTGATATATAATATATATAATACAAGTGTATTTATCTGCAGTGGTTTGTTAATAGAAGATACACCGTTGTGTGCGCGTGTTGGGAGAGAAGTAAGTGGTGAAAGAAGTTCCGTTAGATTAATGGAAGATCGTTGGATTGGAGACAGACAATTTGACGAGGTTTTCTCAATCTCTACACCGCGTGTGCTGCAACTGGGTTATATGTATTACATATATACCTGTACATACACGAAGGGGATCGATATCGATCCGTAGAAATTACGTCCTGTAGACCGAGGAACTCCGTTCTTCTTGTACATACCTGCCTATATACCCTCCCTCATATATACCGAATCAAACTGAATCGTTATATGGATAAATCGAGAACGGTTGTCGAGCCGACGGTAATGTTATTCCGGGGCGCGTTTTCCACCCGCGCGACGACGTTGACAATACGATCCAATCATCAGTTTGACGTCCGTTGGAGCGAAAGACGACCACCGCCATCCCCCTCCCCCCCTTTCCTCGGTTCTCATAATATTCGATCTGAAATTCGCTACCGTTCAAGTTATGGACCGAAATTTTTTCGCAGTAAGACGATTATTAAGAAATAGAAAATGCGGGGTAATTAGTGCTTAGTTCATATTCGCTTTTTAATCTTTTCTGTTTGTTTCTCCTCTCTTTTTTTTCTCTCCTATCGAATCCGATAGATCCTGGGAGCCGTGGCGGATCACTTCTGCTGTTGTAGAAAATAATGAGAAAGAAAAAAAGACGTATATAATATAAACTTTTCTAATTTTTCTAATATAGATTCTAGCCTATTGGTTATTTTTTTTTTTCTTCTCTAATTCAATATTCCTCTTGCAGCCCCGAGGGGGATAAAAAACCGGACTTTTTTTTTTCTTCTCTTAGAATTATGCGATCGAAGCGATATGCAGGGTTTAAAGGGACGGGGAGAAGCTCTTTATAGACGCTCTGTGACAACTCCATCTATCGATCCGACTGCAGAATTCATTTTATATATATACGAGAGTTCTCTGTGGTTCTTACCGTTTCTTATTCTCATTGTTACGAAAGCTAAGAATCATGTCTTATCACAACTTTCTTCAATCTATACGGCGATGATTGGATCGGTTTGATCATTTCTTTTTTTTTTTTTTCCACATATTTTCGCTGTCGTAATAAACGATGGCCGTGATACTATTATATGTAATAAAAAAAAAGCCAGGAAGCGAGGATTTTTTTTTTTTTAAATATCAGCGCGCATAAAATATCTTAGCAATTTCTTACTTCGCTTATTGAAAAGCCAAAAGCGAGAAGAGAGATGAAAAGAAAATTCTTGTTTCTAGTTTTTTTCATTTATTCCGCATACATATAATACAGTATATATGATATCCATTGGATGTGTGCAACCGTGATGAAGAGAATATATACTTATATCGTTCCACGTGGGGGAGGATTTATACAGATTCATCTTTTTAGCTTGGTCAATGGTTCGAAAGTGAATTACGGATGGAATCTCAGAGTTTTCCTTGAAAAGTTATGTTTGTCATTCTCCATCCTTTTCACAGGATATCGTGGGTAGTAAAGTGTCGAGGATGGTTGGCTGTTTTCCCGAATCCATAAAAACTAACCCATGTATATAAACCCATGTGCATTCGAATACATATGTACCTACATACCCACATCCTCTTTACGCGTGGTGTATAGGAAAGTACCGATCTCAAACTATATACATAGGTAAAATACACCTACCGCAGGTAACGGGGTATACAGGCACTCGTGATGCAACAACTATATACGATATCCACGGTAAAACGGTTGTTTAACTTTTATTTCCCCTCGAGAAGAAAAGAAAAAAAAAAAATAGAAGAAATCGCAGGGGTTGCTGAAGCTTATTCCCACGTACAGATATACACGCGTACTCTTTCGGGCGAAAGGTAAAGCGATGGAATATATACGGATAGTTGTTGGGGCAAAGGATTACGGTCGCGTGTTATTCCACTTTGCAATTTTGTACCGAGAATATAAAATGTAGAGCGGAATTGTGAGAAGAAAATTTTTACGAAACAACGATGACGATGATAATAACGGACTGCTCTCGGATGGAAAGCACAAGCTACGGAGTTTCTTCGCGTGTAAAATGTACAGTTATTAGTTGATTACGACCCTCGAAGAATCCAACCAATAATTTATCATCCCATTTCTAGACGAGGAGGATGAGATGGTATTGCGGTGCGGTGGCGGTGGTTGAGCCATAGAAAACGATAATAGTCTGAGGGCCCAGCTAGTTTCGAAAATGTTGCTGCGACGCTTCAGAGCAGCGCTATCTAGGGGGAATAACATGTAATGGTACTTCGGTATGCCGCTGATTGAAATTATGAAGGATTGCCGGGTATACCGAAGCCGATGCTAATTAACATTCTATGTATATGAAATATTACCACAGCGAGTAACATCCAGTTATCACGGAACATTACGTGAGATTGGCAAGCGAGAGCTTCATAGAAAATAATTATTTCTTTCTCGTTCTGCTGCAAGTTCAGGGAGGACTTATGAAGCGACGCTCCGACGGCGATGAGTAAAGTGTAACGCCCCGGACTGTAGTATATGCAGAAGAGATGGAGACGGATTTATTGGTACGAAGGGAACGGGGGGATAAAATGGAATGCGAAGAGAAACGGAGGAGGGAAATGAAGAGGGGAGGAAAGGTCGGGTCTCCCGGCTACCAACACCAGCAGAAACCATCCCCTTCTAGGATACTCTGGTTAAATTGAGACATATATCTTTGCCCAAGGGTACTCGTTGGTTCTTGGCTGACACTTACACGTACGAATTAATTACCTTAGCCCTGCCCTCCTCCGCGCGCGCTGTATGCGCTCTCCTCTTCTTTTCTCTTCTATGCTTTGTTCTGCTTTGCCATGCTCTGCCCCGTGGCTGGAGCAAAAGCTTCAAAGCAAGCACGAACCCAGATCTGAACAACTGTCGCTCTATAGTATATATGCCAAAAGATATGCAATGCTGCTGACAAAGGTTACAAGAAGTGTAAGTAGAAAACAAGTATCCTACCTGTGTATGGATATTAGATATATACACGAGAATGTGGATGACAATGTGGAAGGACCTTGGGGGATGGAAAGAAAATTTGTGTCTACATATACAGGGTGGGTCATTCCAAGTGTCGAGAATGGGAGGGGCTCGATAGGCACGCTACCCCCCTATACCATTACGCTTCCTTCAATGAGTAGTTTTCATATTTCTATCCTGTACCAAAAAATCTTATCTTGTGTTCTCGTAATAATTTCGGTCACCCAAATTCTTCTATTTGTTGATGGGCCGAAGGGGCGGGGCTTCGTTCCCATTGAGCCCCTCCCATTCTCGACACTCGGAGTGACCCACCCTGTATGTGCCTCGGTAAGATTTTGCCCTACCGAAAAACATCCCGCATTTTTCCTTCGACCGAATTCTAATTGTAAAACAAGGCGGGTTTAAGGGGCGGAGGGGGGTGGCTGGAAGGTTGCTTGGGAGGCTCGAGTGGCTGGATTAAGGGTTGCAGGGTATATTGAGCCTGGTTAATACGAGACATCTGGACGTCCTCACGTTCCCATCAAAACCGTAAGCTTAGCTTGTAGTCGGCACGCGAAGCTTTATCCTATAACGTGAAATACGTGAGCACCCTACAAACTGCGAATACCTCAAACCACGCACTGCTTCAGGTAGCTGCTAACAGCATCTGTCCGATGATGCCGGTTTGTATTTATCAAGAATTTCAGATTTTTTTCTAAACGTCAACGCTGCACTTGGCGATCATAAGGTAAGTATAGAAACGAGGTTTGCGCATCTGCGCATAAATGCGGTCTCGAAAAAACAGACGGAATACCGATGAGCACCTGCCGAGAGGCTAGGAAATTCAATGATTGCGAAGCGGATGGCGTAATCTACCAAAAAAACGAGCGGTTGAAAAATCGATGAGATTTAAGACGAGTTATTTTCATAATGATACTTCTTGAATATAAGTATAAGAATTTAATAAAAATGGGCTTGTGTTGAGTTTTTGTGAGAATTTCATCCAATAACGAGTAAGACGCGGTTTGGTGTAAAATAAAATGAGAACTTTTTGTGTATGTATACCTGGGTTTCTAACGCGTTTTCGGCTAGATTATCACTTCCACATTTATTCTTCGAGATGCGGCGATTATTCAGTAAAAATGAGTTCTTGCGGTGGTAATTTAGTATACCTATATTACCGAAATTTTAAGGTACCCGCGCCCCGACTCACCCTATCCTTTTGGATCCGGAAAAACTGCCCTACCTCTTGTTATTCATTCAGTCACCTGTTCAATTATTTAGATACTCGTTTACATTCACTTTCCAAACCCGATCCAGTTTGCTTGAAAACGCATTTCCGAGTTGATAAAATTTTCATAAATTTGAAAAAAAAAATAATGATAAGAAGAAGAAAAATAAACACATCATCTTCCAAGACTCGCTCGCGAAGACTGACTTGTATTTTCTGAAACTTGAGATTTTTTTTTCTATGCTGTGACGTCACAAAGTTGCGGCGAATCATCGAGTACTAATCAAGGATTGGTGATCAGTGATTAGTAATTAGTTACCCAGTGATTAGTACAACTGCTAATTAGGAAGTGGCTCCGGCCAGATATGATGTTTTGATTATTGTTTGCTGACCGAACGAATAAACCGCTGCATAAACATGCACATAACCGTATCGAGAGAGAGAGAGAGAGAGAGAAGGAGGTAAATTTAATGTTTACTCGCTCAGTTGCCACTGCATGTGTACCGGGAAAATACGAGGAAATGAAACGCTCGACAAATCAGACCGCAAACAGGCAACGTATCCGAGTACGAGATTTTCTAGCCTCGCGACAGGCACTCGGGATAAATTATTTCAAGCACCTGTCCTAATAGGCTAGATAATAATCGTCGAGAAAATAATTCATTTTCTCATCATACTCACCGTTATTGAATATACCTGTCAATTATACACAAATATTATGCGCGTTCGTTACCGTTTTCATTTCCATTAAATTACTGACTTATTAATTAACTTCACATCCAGTTTTTACGACCTTACGTTGCACGGTCGACAGGACCTTCGTTTTTCTAAGACATCTTATATTGAATAATTCTTGAAAATTGCAAGTATATATTCTGCCAAGGAAAGCACTGTGTATACATATATGAGGTCCGACATAATGTATATATGTATAATTAATTTAATCATGTTTTCATAAGGGCAATTAAGCTCTTCATTGAGTAATTCATTTATGTGAGTTCAGAATTAATTACATTTTAATAACCAGACAGCTGCTGAGAGAAAGTTTTCTCTGCTGTAACGGGGTGAGGAATAAATTTTCACTTATATATATTCGTTAGGTATATATATTTATGCATGTACCGAGAAACTACACGTAACCATTTTGTTTTATCCTTGTTTTTCATTTATATTAACTTTTATTTTCAAATTCTCGCATTTTGTTTTTTTTCCATTTTTTTTTCTCCCTTCCCCCAATCCACCACGGAGCACCCCTCCAGAGACAGAGTTTTTGTTTTACGTCGAAAAACAGAAAAGCGAAATATAAACAAATTTACATGATTGCGAAAAAAAGGAAAGGGGGGAGGAAAAAAATCGAAGTATAACGGCAATGAATAATTAGGCAATATTTTTAATTATTCATTTATCTCAATGATTTTATATCGGATATGATGTATTTCGAATTTTGAATAATTTTACAAGCAATTAAATTATTGGTTGTAAAAACAAGAGGTTGGCTATGAGGACACTGTGTGATAAAAATACATGTTGTGAAATTGTGAAACGTGCCATAGAAGATGTTTTAGAATCCCTGGAGGTGAAACAAAAGTCTGGAGTTTTGTTTCAAAACTCTGTATATACACGGTTTTGTCTCCAGAAAAAGAATGAAGCGCGACGACCAAACCAGTTCTTTTAAACGACGTTCAACTGCAAGGGACACCAATAAAAGCTCAGTAGTCCCGGGGATTCCCAAGGAGAAATATAGTAGCGCCAGTTATTATCTGGACAAAATCCACCCCCGCTTTAGGTAATTACTCTGAGTTATCCTCCGACGTTGGCTCTTATACGACGGTATAAATATAGTAAATTCTGCAGGAGCAAAAGCTGGAGACCAAGAAAAACTGTATATGAAAACTCGCCTCAAATTCTAGAGGAGAAGGACATGTAGTTCCGTGTAGAAACTTCGCGAGTTAAAAAGTGAAAATTTTGTATACGCGACCGCAACGATTGGTACAACATTAACAACTGGGGGTAGTTGACGCTGTAAAAAAAAAAAAAAAAAAAAAAGAATGAAAGAAAAAAGAAACGAAAATTCCAGTTTTTATTGCAATACTTTCACTTTCCCTTTTTCAACAACAGGCAAGTTACGCATTGAAAAGCAGGGAGGGGGGAAAGAAAAATATGGAGAGGAAAAATCTGAAACATAGCGCGGTTACGCGTCCGTGAAATCGTTCGTGTTTAAAATCTGACGTGAAATTACCATTTACGTTGAAAATCCGCGGAGCGGCTGCAGGGGGCCGGGCGGCCGCCGGTTTATATTTAGGTTATATCTGGAATACGGTGAAATGAAAAAGAAGAAGGTTAGGTACAGCGGAGAAGAGGTAAAGGATATAAAAGGAAAATTAGAAGAAAGAACGATGTGGAGGAAAGAAAGAGCGTTTTAAGGGGTACAAAAAAACGTTCAAAAAGTGAAGATGTAGGACTGCGAGAACACGACCGGAGGGCTAGCTTGGAATTTTCCTGACCCTATACGCAGACAGAATTACCGTGAAAAGCTGGTCCCCGGCTATATGAAGGATCTCTTAGAGTTTGATAAAGGTCGAGTTGGTTAAGACTCAAGACTCTTCCACTCCCCTTATCCCCTACGTTCCACTCATCTACTTTTTCAACCCCTCATCGCGGTTCGTACTTAACTCTCATTTCTTCACCGCATCCAAGCATCTGAACCGCCCGAGGGATGATAACCGGGTGAACACTTCTCAGAAGTTTTAATTTTTTATTGTTTTTTCTCTCTCCTTCTTCTTCATTTTTTTTTTTTTTTTTGCTATCTACTTTCTTCCGGATGATATTCAACTCATCCTTACAGCTATTCAAGGACTAACAAAGTTATACGAGGTAAATGACTACACTTAAAAATTATACGTCTCATTTATCACGTTACTTCGCGTTTACTTACTTATGGGGCAGCATCACCGCAGTAAATTTTATGGTAACCGACACACGGGGTCCGGATGTGACGAGGTATCTGCACCGGCTGTTCGAAGCGTAGACACCTGGATAGCCAGGGGTGGCTAAAACGCAGTCCTTGTGACGACAATCTGTGTCTTCGTACACCCAATCGCACGCTGGAAATGAGAAATCAGAGATTTATTATAATTTCCTGTCGGAGTCTGAGGACCAAAAATCTGATCCTCGTCACGCAATTTCGTGAAAAGCTCGACATTTGTTTCGAGAAATTCAATTTCAGCATTGTTCAGTCAGATGTATAAAAAAAAAACAGAGAAAAGAAAAGAAAATAAGATAAATAAAATTGCAAAACATGCAAAAGAACCCCAGCTGCCTAAGGGATGTGCAGGTGACGAGATGTGTATGAAACTTGTACAGAGATAAGGTGAAACGTAGTTTTGACTGAAGATTCAATGAATAAAAGCACCCGCGTTATTCAACCGTAAAAGGTGCGAGCGTTTAGTTTATACAGTATGCAAAGAACGCGAGGTAAAAAGGGAATGAAAAGGAAGGGAGAAGGATGAGGGGCTGGGGGTTGGGGGTGGGGGGAAGAATCTAAGGGATGAACCTGCTGGGGGCGTCGAGACGCTGAGCGTTGCGTTTTCGTTTCTGGCGAAAAGTGGTCGACCGTATCGACAAGGAGACAGTTGGTAACTCTTGAAAGACGGAAAGGAAGGGAAGGGAATAAGGGAATAAGGGATGTTTCAAGAACGAAGGGGCGGAGGAGGGATAAGAAGGAAGAAAAAGGGAGGGTGATTCTCTCCTCCCCAGCCATTCGATTGATCTGTTTGTCGGGTCTTACAGAAGCCTTCGCCCTATTTTCAGACTTTATCACTATTTTATTTCCTTGCCCTTTACCTTATACCTGCGACTTATTTCACCAAAAGATAAATCACGCGCTGTCCGAGGCGTTCGTCTAAATTTACAAATTTACATTTCACCAATCGCTATTCTTTTTCTCTTTTTTTCTTCTTCTCTTTTATCCTCTTTTAATCAAACAAATCCATGTGAAAATAAAAAAAAAAAATTGAAAAAGAAAACACAAAAAAGAAAAAGCTCGTGTAAGGGAAAAAGGGAAAAAGGATGACGACAATAATTGCACATTCGTTATATCCGCGTCAATATCAAAGGCCCTGAAGCCGCGTATTGCGACGTGTTCTACGGGCGTTTAATCAGCTAGCTTCAGAGCTTTGACGATTCCAGTTACTCAACGGGTTAGGGACCGCATGGCAGCTACTGATCGCAGTAAAGCTCTGTAATTTGTCTAGCTGTTGCAGGATAACCCTATCGCAATTAGCGCAACACCGTGGCGTTCTCTGAAGATTCCAATTTTTATTAAAAACAGTGATCGAAAATCGATCGTCGGCAAATTAATTCCAAATACCCCCTGAAAAAGAGAAAAACCAGAAAAACAAAAAGCAGAAAAGTGAAAATAGAATTTAAAATGTGTACATCACAAAGTTAACTCACCGGTATTGTTAACCGGCTTTCCTCCCTTTCCCGGCCATCCGACCGACGTGCTCGTTGTCGATGTGAAACTGAAGTATGCCAGAAATTGCGATCTCACAGTCTTCTCGTTTATTCTACACAACAAAAGAACGAGATGAAAAAAAAAAAAAAAAAACGGATTAAGTAATAATATGAAATTCATTCTATAGTCAGAACTTTCATTGAATTCATATTTTACCCACGGGTACACATATAATCCATATATATACACCCACATCCTGCGTTGTTGCTCCGAGGTTTATGATAATAACAACAACAACAACAATAGGAATAACAATAATAGTAATAATAATAACGATGAAATATTTTTTTCCAACCTTTCGAGTAAAATTTTTATCCACGTGCCGTACATGGCCTCTATACATAGGTACTATATACATATAGTTGTATACCTATATACGTATGTTCACGTCAAGTCTTCTGAAATATAGATTTATGTGTGGTTGATAGCCCGACGGTTGGATCTCGGATAGAAGTTTTCCTGACAGACTCCGCGAATTTTTCAAACATTTTTCGCCTATCTTCCTTTACCTCCCTATGCGACACGCTCCCCTTTTCCTCCCTTATACCCTCTACCCCCCCCCTCCCCCTCAGCGTCACTCTAACACACATTCTGCAAAAGCTCGACAAGCTCCCCCCCACCCCCCATCCCCCAAACCTCAACATATTCTATATCCTCTCGCGCCTCCTTCCGTGCACTCACCCGGCGCCGCATTTATTTTTCCACGAGAACTTTACCCAAATAGACAGTTTGCGAGTTGTATTTATACGGCGTTCCGATTCCCGGAAGAGAGAAAAATTCGTTGAAAATGAATAAATAAATAACCCTCATTCTATTATTCTCGTCATTAGAGAAGAAAGAAGTAAAAGAGAAATGGGAGAGAGAAAAAAAATCGTTGAATCGTTGGGCGTGAAATTCATGTGAAAAAGGGTAGTAGTTGTGCGGTTTATGCGGTTTTTAGTTCTTTTTTCTTTTATTTTTTTATTTACTACGATTTACGAAACCGGACAACGTTGGTTCGACTCTCAATGGAAAGAGAGTTTAGAGACCCGATAGAAAATTCGAGGACGTATTGTGGCCGTAGGAAAAATATTACCAAAAGGAAGAGGACTATAACCTTTGACTCGACCGAGAGCGAGACCAAGGCGCATTGTATTCGAACACAATAAAAACCCTAGGGCCAATGGTTGCCAATGGACGCAACGACTTTCCAAAACTTATGATATCCGCGCGCCTATATAAGCTTCGTGTTACACACCAGTCTCCATTTCTGTCGAGTTAGCCGCACCGTAATAGCTGGCCCGCAGATTTTCTTCGTGTTTTTTTTTTTTTTCTTTTCTCCTTTCCTCCCTTTATTTTTCTTCTTTCTTTCCGAAGGGTAGTTTTTATTACACGACCCTGAACCGGAAAACACGAGAATTATATTCATAATTTTTCATTCGCTTCGAATAATGCCATTATCGTTCCTCTCACGTATGTAGACAGCGTTAAAATTGGGTCCTGCAGATTTTTCGCCTACGTATTTTCCACTCTCCTTATACGCGGAGTTCGCTCAGCCGGCTTTAAATTTCCGGTTTCCTTAACGCGTCAAGCTTTCGACTCGGCTAGCGAGAAATAAATTATATCGACGCTCGTATTGGATATACAGGGCGATTCACCAGAGGTGTCAGAATAGGCGGAGACTAAAAGCGCGTTGCTTTTTTCTTCCGCGGATTATCTCGCTGTTCATTGGCTATAGAGGTAGGCATGACGTCGACTAGTCTCCGCCCATTCCGACACCTCTTGTGAATCACCCTGTATAACGTTGCGTATGAATGTTAATGATTTAGCGAAGTCGTTAAGGATTTTTGCGTTAGTTTCGCTTTTTAATCCAAATCTATATGTGGCAGCGGAATATATACGCACGGAGTAACCGGACAGCGGATTTAATTGGTTGTCGTTTATTAACAAACCCAATATGCCGAACGATCGAAACTTTTCGTATCCAGTTTCGGTGGCCGTATACCTGTACGTTTGTATATATATATATATATATATATGTACAATGTATCGGAAAATTGCTAGCTACACATACCACCTCCTCATATAAATACGTGGAAAAAAGGTAAATTGAGAAGCTGCAACGCAGGGGTAAGGATTACCTGCACGAGTGAAATATACCCGAGAGAATTAAGCTTTTCACCAGATAAAACCGCTCGAGCCCTTTAAAATACATATAGGAAAAAAGAATACAAAATAATATAATTTCTCTTTTTTTCCCTTCCGCTTTCCACCTCACTTTGATGTGGTTTCGCGCACCCCTTCCACCTTCGAACAATGCGCGTATGGTTTGGGTGTGGAATATTTTTGTTCTCGTATTTCATTTTTTTTCATTCGTTTTCCACAGAATCAGAAAACCTGAAATATATACCTATCCACGGAGAAGTTGTGGAAAAATCGACCGATTTCTATGAGCCTGAACGGCCTGAAATTAAGAAATCTTGAACGTTCGTTTCGTACCCAAAATATAACTCCACGGGATTTTTTTTATTTACGAATTGCTCGTTCCCCATGGCTGTGGGGATTGGTGAATCGTTGTACACATGTAGCCTGAACTATACCGGAAATTGAGAAAACAAATAAAAAGTTGGCTGACTTTTTTTTTGCGCCTAGCGATCGGAATCACTTTTAATCGAAGCTTGTGCAAATGTAGTGTACGAGAACGATCAGGTCTGAAAGCTCCAAAAAAAGAAAGGAAAGAATTTCGAAATTGACAACTTTTCAGAAAAGCTCATCAGAAAATAGATTCACGGAGTAATTAATCAGGGTATGAAAAATCCGATTCTCGGAGAATTTTGAATTTTGAAAATCTAATCATATCGTTTACGCTGTCATAACTAGTCGAATAATCGCAAGCTCAAAAAAGCTTCAAATTCCGTTTACCCGGAGGATATCGACGTAAAAATCAAACTAACGATGCAGATAATTTTATATCGCGCAGTTTACTGTCCTTCGGGAGAAGCACTCCTGTCACGGCTCAAAGAAAAATATAAAAATTTGGGCCGGGGGGGGGGAGGGGGGAAGAAAGCTAATCAAATACAAGTTTGACGGAGAATGGAAGGAAGAAGATTTATTATGAGTAAATACAATTAGAAGTTACGAGTGCCTGGAGTCACCTCTGACCTCGCGTTCTGACGCTAACCCAACTAAAACCAACCCAGCCCAACCCGACCGAAACTGCTAACTAAATAATTGAATTACAACCACCTTCAACCTTCCATCTTTTACCTACGTCTGCTGCCTCGCTGGCTGCTGTTGAGAGAAACAACCTTGTTGCAGGTAGATGAACAGCAATTCTCCAAAATCGACTACGTTTCCCAAGGCGCGTCTCCCATATATACCTGAGCTGTGACTTGTTACCTTTGTAGGTATAACTGTGTTTTCACAACATCTACCTTCTACCCACCCCCCTCCCCCCCGACCTTCCTTCCTTCGGATTTTCATGCCACGTGGCTCAACTCGTGCAAATATATACCCAACCAATTCATACTCGACGCTTTCCCTGTACGCTTTATTTCATTGAATATTTATTTATTTATTTATTCATCCTCATATGCATATTACACATAGGATGGTACATAGTACATAGGTATATATATATGGATATATGTATGTATAAAGTATTTTGTACACGACGTTCAACTTGCAAGATTTTCGTTTATCAATTATGCGTAGTAGTCGTTTGCTATTCCGTGTTTGACGTAAGGTAGGTATGTATATACCTATGTACTCATCCGGGAAATTATGTGGGTTATGAAAATGTATTATTTTTATTTTTTTTTTCTTCTTGTTTCTTCTCCTCGTCTTCAAGTTATTGATTCTGTCTATAATAGCGTAATAATCACGTATCCATTGTATAGATGTAAAGTATAATACACCTAATGTAACGAGGACGATTATGATAATGACGATAATAAATCAAGGTACCAACTACAGTGGCTTGTTTAATTAAATCACTTTTCCTTTCTACTCTCGGAAAGTTTCTCGACACTTCATATTACATAGGTATGTAGATGCGATACGAAGCAGCGGTAGGTATTTCGTGTTTACTCAGCGGTTCGAATCCGAGAACTTTTTTTAGGTTATAACGCCCATTTGATGGATTTTAATAATTTTGCAGATACTTAGTGCCTGGTATACAACCTCATCATTATCATAAATGTGATTAAAAAAAAGGGTTAACGATATCTTTGCGCGCATTGAATTTTTCAAAAATACTCCAGCACACCTCCAATCTATCTATTTAACCTGACCTGCCCTACCTCACCTACCTAATCAGGGCATAACTATTGCCCCGGGCGAATGTGCTCGGAATAATATTTTCCAAGGGCAAAGTACGAAAGGTGGAAAAATTTTGTAATGTTCCACCAAAATGTCTTTTGGGCAAATATTGTTGCTCTGTGCAAACGAGCATTCGCAATTATTACTTTCTCATATATTTACATACATGGGATACACATATTTGGATGTGCATATAAAGGTATGAGTATCCAATCAGAATGCCGTCGAGCGAGAAAGCAAATTTTCCGCCTTTTCCCGTATATTTGAGAACTCCTCCGCCGCCTCCAGATTTCCACGTGTTTCCATTGCTTTGTTTTTTTCTCTTCATTTTAACGCGGTCGCTCACTCGTTTGTGTCTTATTTTTTTTTTATTTCTCGTGATTTTTTTTAACTCCTCCTAAAGCAACCGCCCTTTGGTTCTCCCCCTTGGGCCCCCTATTTTTCATTAACCTTGCCGTACTTTTCCGGCAGGGCAAATTTCTCACTACCTCGGGTATAGCTGTACAGCAATAATCTCACTGCGCGTAATCTGCCCGATCGCTAAGCTTCAGCTTTTAGCTTTGCGCGCGTAAAAAGCTCTGCGCGCGTTCCCGGAAATCGTTTGGTATATTATTACATCAAACGGGTATAGACTAAAATACGCGAAATATTTTCTCTTGAATATACAAAAATATATATACTCGTTAAGTGATCGTGTGATTATGTTTAATGAGTTTTTTCCCCATTTTATCGACTCGAGTGGATGGTTTTTTTTTATTTTTTTCTACTTCGTTACGTACAAGCCTTTTATTCTCGTTCCACCCGAAGAATTTTCAAATATATAGAATTCTTGTACATAACTTCTCTCGCCGCTTAGGCTGGAAAGTCAAATTTACCGTTAGGTTCTTAGAAAGTTTTCGAAAAGAAACTGCCCCAGCTAGCTCGTCTCGGATTGATAAAGTAAAAGAGACATACGTGGCGGATTTGACCCTCGTAAAAGCTTTCAGCTTTAACTGGAAAAAGTTTTATACCTTATACGACATTTACGTGCGTGGTGAAATCCTCGATGTCTTTGAGAGTCAAATATCTAGTTACTTGAATTATCAAGTGCACAGCGACCTTGAAAAGGAAAATGTCGGATAAATCCGGTGGGCCGAATGGAGAGGCGCGGCCTCGGGCGAAATTTTGCAGATAGATTTCGGAATGCGAAAAATGAATTAATCTATCCGAGGGGATGAACCGCTTGAAATTTTCTCCGAAAAATTGACTCTGGTATTTCGGGGCGGAGACTCAAACGCTTCCGAAAGATCTTGGATAAAATATCGTTCAATTACTCCGTCGACGGAAGGGAGCCGCGCAGCTGTCTCGAATAAATTGTTATTTAAACTTTTCTCAGCGGCACGAAATATCTCAGGCTATATATTTCAGCTTCGATGAGAGGGCGCCCGAGCCTTATTCGAAGGGACCACCCTCGTTTTCCTTGTCAAATACCTAAACCTGAACGGATATTATAATGCTAATAAAAATTCGAATGTTGCATATATTTTTAAACCTTCGTGCGGTATCGATCACGCGATGAGACAAATGTAGTCTTGCAGGAATTTTCGAGATCAAAACTTCATAATTTCCTAAACGTTTAGTCGGATGGTTTCCATGCTATTTTTACCTCATAGACACGAATTCATCGACTAAATAAATAAGTTAATGGATGTCTAAATTCTTCAACTTTCAGAAGCGAAAACTTATGGCAATAACCCTATCGTGTCGACAGGTAGATTAACTTGGTTAGCAGATTCGGATTCCCGAGCTCAAAGTACATAAGAATACCGTCATACCAACAATTTAGATTTCTAGACAGAAAATTAAAAACAAATGTCAATTCTTCAGTTTTTCCGAACCAAAAATGATACATTTTTTCGATCATTCGAGTGACACTTTCCCAATGTATTTTGATCTGATTGTGAGGGATGAATTGAGTTACCCTAAAACTGATTGAGATATCTCAATTTCTTCGTAATTCTTACGTTTGAAAAATTGGCGACGACTCAATTATTTCGAAAGGTAAACAAATTGAGTCACCAGACCCGGATTTCCCAGATCAAAATACATGGAAATCGTACTCATGTTCGGATGAGTTCAATTTCTGACTCCGATATGAAGAAGAAAAAAAACTCGCATTTTACAGCCGAATAAAAATTTGAAAAAACAAAACGAAAAATTTTGCTCGATAATATCTAAAGTTGCTCTTTTGTTGAACTCAAAGATTACTTTAGCAGTCTCATATATACGTAAATGAAATTGACTTCGTACTGTAGCAAATGCGGAGATTGAACTTTCCGGCTTATGTAATCAAGTGAATCCGATTAATCCCGGGTGTTGGAAGAGATGTGGAGATTTGTTTTCCCTTTCTTTTTTTGTTTTTTATTTTTTTTTTTGTTTTTTATTTTTTTTTTTCGTTTTTTTTTTTCTATAGAGTTTCACCCCCTCGAGCCACTTTGATCTGTTTTCAACCAGAGTCGAAGGTGTAAAGTGCGGAGCAAAATTAATGAAAGGGCGAGAGAGAATATGTTTCCTCCTGCACGCTTTATTTTCTTGTTTTTTTTTTTTTTTCTTTTTTTTTTTATCCCCCCCTAATCCACGCGTAACACATCAGTATTACAATTCCCTCATTCAGACGGTAGGTATTACTTCCATTTCAAATGCACGAAATTTGAATAAAGAAAACAAAAACAAAATTGTGAGATAATGAAAAAAACGGAGTGTTTTTTTTTTTTTGTTAACGCAACATTTCAGAACGTTTGAAAGATGTTTTACAATTCTCGCTGTGTACACGTATATAGCTCCGGAGTTCTCATAGCTCGCATAATGCACCAAATGAATGTACCTACTTCACGGTATGTTGAAATTGTACGTCTGTGGCGAGAGGAAGAGAGAAGAATTGATAAAAGTCTGCGAGCGGTGGTTTGCGAATCGCAACTAACATAAATGTGTCGGGAGTTGGTTGAAATATCGCAGGCAACGTCTTCTTCATTCCACTCCAATTCCAACCCACTACTTCCGCTCTGGAGAAACATCTGCATGAAAAACGAAAGACGTAAAAAAAAAGAAAAAGAACTAAAAATGAAATCACGCTTTCCATTCGGCATTGTTAGGACTAAATTATAGTAACCCTTTTTCACCCGAACAATTCGAAATACCTTACCTTATCCGAAAAAAATAATCGAATTTCGATAGCGCATTTTGAGAGATCCAAAAAATTTCTCACAATTCTCAAATTGACAGATGACCTTCGAAAAAAAAAAATGTCTAAGCGTGCAATTATCGAGGCGGTGGGCATCGTGAATTTTTGGCTAGGTAGAGCAAAGTAGAGAGGCCATTTTGTCGGTGCAGTGGTGGGTCGGTCACGTGATGAATATTTTACAGGACTCCTTAATGAAGCAATTTAGGGCAGTTCCTTTCGGCGACCCAATTAAGAAGCGCAAATAATGGACGCGCTCGGGAATTGGGAATTGTCCTGTCCACGTCGCGCCTCTCCGCACTTTCTCGCGCTCTGTCTTCCTCACCCTCAACGTCCACCCCCCCCCCCCCCCTTCCCCTCCACAGCCTCCTCCTCAACGTCCGTACTCTTCGTACTGTGCCGTAAAGTGGGCAGCTGCTTACGTAAAAATATTCCGTATTCAAATTGCCTCACGACCCTAGGAACAACCTCTTGACCTCCAACGGTATACAGTAAAACCGTTTCTCGCCTTCGCTTGACCTTAAATGTAGGTAGGCTTCCCATGCAATACAACGGCCCCAGGGTAGTGAAGATTTCGGTGAAAAGTGTTATACGCTTTTCGCTAAACAATAGCTGGAATTTTTAAGGGGTCTCGTAAAAAATGTTATAGCACCGTTTTCACTTTTTCCATTATAACATGCTTTTATTTCTTTAATTTCTGCCGAATTTCTTATTCCTTCTATTTGTTTGTTTTTTTTTTTATGAAGTTTTTTTACCTTCATTTTTGTCGAAAAAAAATATGGTTTCCTACATAAATGTTGACCCTGAATAATTCCCTTTATGATCGAGCCTTTCGTTCGGAATATTATTCTAGATAGCTCTGCAGGCAGCGATAAAAATGAACCCAGAAAACTGACTTGTGAGTATTGGCGAGAAAAAACGCGTATTATTTGGTTTCCTTCGTACGCGCGTTGCTTGTAAATCGTTTGCGGTACACCTGGACGGGATATGTACGAGTATAGAAATTTACGCACCGCATTTCGAGCGTCGCCACGTCGTCGTCGGAAAAGAGAACAACCGGTGGATCGAATCTCTCGTTTCTCCCGCAAACCATCGCCCCCTTTTCAAGCTGAAGCCACCCTCCCTCGCACCTGAAAAGAATGGAGTTCATGAATTAATATATTGAAGATGAACGCGAAACGCGAGCATATCACAAGGGGGCGAAAACCCCCCGTAGTTGAAGATAATGATATCATATTTCGTCACATCCGGTGGTTTGTCACAGCTGCCTGTTATATGGGTATAATACCACCGAGTAAGAGACGAATTTTTTCCGCTTTGGTTTTTTTTTTTTCCTTCACCTCATTTTTTTACTCTATGCCTACTGTGTGCGAGTAAAAATTTATATGTTATTTGACAAATATTATTTCAATTAACATATCAATTGGTTCGAACCGGAAGCAGTCCTCGCGCAAATCCCTTTATTCCAACGGTTTACCCTTTATTACTCTAAACTAAACCCGAATCTTTGATGATAGACTCCCTGGGGAATCCTGTGAAATCCCAGAATATACCTCCGCAGGGGTTGTTTCATTGTTTTGTCGAATGGAATTGCGATATTATACACGCGCGTTGAGCGAAAAGGAGATGGGGCGAATGAAAAGAGAAGTCCAAATAACGACGCATAACCGCTCCCACACGTATACATGAACACTATAGATGTAACATTACGAAAATACACGGAAAAAAGTTTTCCAAACGCGTAATCTACGTGTTTTGAAAATTCAACCAAAGATACAGAAATAAATGGCAAAACTGTCCTTCATTCGGCGTATTTTTAGGTTAGGTATACATTTCTGGCGCTAGTTTCGCAATGCTAACCAAACGAACTAAATTTAGTTCCAACTTTTGCTCACCTAACCTAAACCGAATAGAATAGCTAGATAGATAAAGCAAAAAAAAACATGCGTTCGATTTTCTCGTAATCTTCCTGTATAATTTACAGGTGAAAATATGAGATTTTCACCGCACCCCGCGGGAATGAAGTTTTAGGTGTTAGTCGCGAGGTAATTCCGAATGATTTTGGGACATAGTTGAAGCGTGTGATTGATAGAGTTGAAAATTCCCTTCCTCGCTCTTCGCCCCCGTGCCCTGAGGCAAGCTATTTAACGTCTCGCACGGATTATAATACGACGCGAAGCGAAGCATTTTCCCAACGAAATTTACATTTTCCCCAGCGAAGGGATTACACCCGTTTCGCAATTAAATTTTCCTTCCTTTTCATTTTATCTACGGCATATACTCACATTGATCCGTTGTGACGTCCGATCGAAACGAGCCGGTATATCTGGAGTTCAACGCGCTGACCAGTGTCCGGTATAAATCTGTACGTACACCTCGTGGGTCCTGTGAGAGCCGGTGATTTTATCTGCCCAAAACCTCGACCAGATTTGTCCAGCAGTTGTTTGCTGTCCAACGTCATGTTGCACACTGTAAAAAAAAGAGAATAACAGTAGAAAGTAGAAAAAAAAAAAAAAAAAAAAAAAGAAATTAGTGAATTGTGCAGTGGCCATTTGAGTGATCGAAGTATATTTTTTCAAATTTGTACACATTCGTTTCATTAGCCGGTAGCGGTGAAAATTTTTTCGTTGAAAATTATCAGCGAGAGAATTTTTTTCATTCCCTTTTTCGGTCGATCTCAATATCAGGAGATAATGAATCTTGTCCCAGGGTATCGCGTGCTGCTCCACTTTTCTCGTACAGCTATACGCGTGTATATCCCTTCGTTTTAAAATTCGGGATGACCCGAATTCTCCTCCGGGAGTAATTTCAACCTGATAGAATGGATGTGGAATTGAATTCACCCCCTCCACCCTCATTTTTCCGCACGCACTATGGGAATGATTCTCACTGTGCGCCTATCAAATCCTATTCGTACCGACTATTATACTATAGACAATATCACGTCTAGGTGTAAAAACCAGAAGGGCGTAACCCTCAATTCTTGGACAATGAATTAATTTTTCTGCCCTAAACGGCACATCCCACAAAAATGATTAAAAAAAAAAATAAAGGAAAATTGAAATAATTTTATGATGATGTATTTTTCTTTCTCACTTTGGTCGGCGTGCATGCAGGTTTTTGTGGGTTACGTCCTTCTGGTTCTCGGCCCTCTGTATTATATTAGAACTGCAGCTAATCGTTGGGATACTTTGAATTTGTTTTAAACTTTCATAGTTTTTATAAGGCACTTCGTATTATACTCACTACTCGCACAATTCTGTTCAAGTCCACATTGGGCGCATCTATGCGGCGACGATTCTCCGCAGCTGCATCCACCGGACTGTACGCAACAAGCGCAATCCGTTCGCGTTGAATTGAAACTGCAGGCGCACCCCTCGGTCGATTGGGTCCAGAGATCAACCTGACCTGAAACAGTCAAGACCAGCGATGAAATTGGGCTTGTAATCCAAAAAATTACCGCGCTCGCGTTCTGAATAAAAAAACTTTACATTTTCCTCCCTTCCGCACATGTCCTTTTTGCTCTACCTTCGTTTTTCGTAGTTTCCACTTGGCGACCATTTTTACCCGTACACCGCGAATTATAGCCAACATACATTTGTTACGGCAGACGGTATTTAACCGGGGGGTAAGTTTCTTTTTTACTACCGGAAATTCTATCGAGCTTCTTTAGACTCGGGCTTCGGATCGAACCGAACGAAAGGTTTTGCCGCCGAGAGAAGAAGAGGAGGAAGGAAGAAAAAAAAAATAGCGTCAGGAGGATATAGGAGCTGTTATACCTAGCGGAAGAGAAAATAGCTAGAGAAAGGGAAGGACCTGTAGGGTGGGGTAAAGGAGAGAGATTATTCTGGCGCTTTTGTCGGTGGGATTGGACTGCCTCACGAAAGCTCCGAGTCTGCCGGCGTCCGTTTGTTTCACTCACCGATTCTTCGCTGTTACAACATGCTTCGGGAGCTTTTAGTGTTTCTAGTTTTACCTTATTTTTCTTCTCCTCTTTTTTGTATTTTGTTTTATCTTTTTCTTCTTGTTACGTCTACTACCGGTACGTCTTACCACCTATACACGGTGAATATTCCCTCACTTTGATCGTTACATCGCAACGCGCGTGGTGCATGCGGAAAGGAATTCAGTTATATCGTTTATTTATTTTTTTTCTAAATTCTTATAAACAAAAGAAAGAGAAGAAATTGTTCGCACCGTCGCGAATCCGGGTTTAGACCGTGTCACCGATAAACTTTTTGCAAAATAAAAAGTCGAAACAAAGTAGAATAGCTGGGTATTGGACGGGAGGAGAGTAGAGAAAAGGAAGAAGAAAACGAGTATAAAAAGGATGGAAAGAAAGAGGGAAAAATAAAAGTAAAAGACACGAGAAAGCCACTCGAAGGGTGAATGGTAATAAAAGTAAAATAAACTTCACCGAAGCGATTTTCTCTTGAGATGTAGGTATTTTGAAAAAGGGATCGAAGATCAGGAGGAGTTCGAGGGTTGGCGCAAGGAATTTCGAAGGAGTATAAGAAGGTATTAGGGGTTGAAAGTGAGACGTCTATGAGGTAAGAGCCTTCAATTGGATTCTTAATCCATCGATTCTGGCGCACCGATTACATCAGCGGTTATATCTCTCCTTACATAGCTGTTTCGCACCAGGCGAGAGATGAAAATATTTATTCCACAGCTTTCGCAGCTTTATATGTTCGGCTACCGAACCCCACTAAACGAGTCGTGTCTACGATTATCGGCAGAATAAAGAGACTCGGAATCTCATTATGTTTTCAATAAAATCAATCTCTATAACGAGATTCAAGTTTTCAAAAAAAATAATAAATTGCCATATCGCAGCCTTCCGATTTCAGGCGAACGGTTTTTTTTGTTTTCAAAATCGGCCTCGACTTGAAGTTTTTGGTACAGAATTTTTTTGCAAAACGAAAACAATCATTCGATTCGAAGCGTCTCGGAGAATAATGTTTGAGCTTAAATTTCAGTTAAATTTCATTGAAAAAGTTACGGGCGTTTGAAAATTTAGGTCGATGCTCTAATTCTTTTGAAAAGTGTTTTTGAGCGTGAATATTGTCCGTGCTACTTTTTATGAATGAACCAGAGCCGCAGCAGCATCGATATAGCGTTTACTACGTTACGATACTACCGAAAGTTGGATGCGACAAAACGGGCGATATTTAAAAATATGAATGGACATGGGCCTGGGCACGGGGATGGGCATGATAACGTATTATTGGCATCGGCCATTTCTAGTTAACATGGCGGTCGGGATCACCATACATTTGCATTTTAATTGGCACGCGCCCTGCAACACCAGAGCGACGATTTCCATCTGTTGGGCCATCAGCGTATAAATATGTATATAGCTGGAGTCACGCCGCTCGAGTACGGGGTGCCCGTGTACGCAGTTATACACGGGCATCATTTACCCCCGGGAAAACAGCAGAGTCGCATAATCTTCGTCGCGTCTATAGCATTTATTCATATAATATACATGACGATAAACCGCGGGAAATAAATTTAGCTTTTTCCAAAATTTATCAAACATTTCACGGGCCCTTTTCGTAGGGGTTATAAATGTTTGAATTCTATTTCTTACACGCGTTAAGGGTGAATATAGTTCCCGCGTTGAAAGGGTCGCGGGAGATATGCGGTTCTTGTTTATGCGGTTGAGAATTCTCCGAACATACCGCAAGCTCGAGCCAACTACAAGTGTAAATTTTACACCCGACGTCTCGGCGAACTTTAAGGAAGATGGGAGAAACTAAGAATTATGCTCATTCTTCTCAGTGATAAATTATTCTCGAATCGAGAATATTATATTCCTGAAACACGAATTATTTACGGCATACCTATTCTGGTCAAAAACTGAAATTTCGAACGGAGGAAAAAATTTGATTTAAAAACAATTCGACGTTATACACAAAAATAACTATATTAGCGTTACAATGCCGGCATACAATCGAATTGAAATTTTCTATCAACAATTTTTCATCCTTATTTCAAATTCAATTAATCTTGAATATATAAACGAAACAGTTACTCTCGAACACGATCTGAAATTATTTCTAAATTCAAATTTTCTCACGTATTTGTTTTTTTTCCAAAACTTTTTCTTCTAAACTCGCGACCAATTTTTTCCCCGCATGATGAATGAAGACGTATACCTATACATAGGATATATACGTATATATATATCGCTGTCGAATAATAATTTTAAATTTGTTCCAAGGGTAGCGCGAAGCGGTCGGTGGCGCGTTGTGTGGTGTGTAAGAAAAAGTTTGAAATAGAAGAGCCATTAAAGACTGTCGACTCCGTAGGATAAGGTTGGCAGAGAGGGTGGGTGAGGGGGGGTTCGAAAATTTGTCGATCCCGTAAATCAAACAAACCTTACTTTCCATCCCTCTGCCCCCCAAGTGTTGTAGAACTCGAGCCATTTCGTCGTGGCGGCGTATAAAGGCTTTCGAGAAACTGACCCCGGCTACCCCCGAAGATCCCCAAGTGAACCAGAATCGGCTTTACGTCTGTACGGATGGCAGGGATTAACACAATCCGATTATATAATAACTCATCTCGCTATACACCATCCGCTATAAGGCTGTATACCTATACCGCCGCTACTTGTGCTCCACAGTGATTGTGCCTCGAGCACTTTGTACTCGCTTAGGTATCGGCTAACCCAAAACCATTGCTGCAGAGGATTAAGATCGCATTGAAATTCGATCCAATCTATCTGTAGATTTTTCCGCAAAATCCGAAATTCCTTCGTCATCGACAATGATCTCATTCACACAAAATCGATTACATACTATACATACCTATAGAATTATCATCGTGCACACTGTAAAAAAAATTATTCTAAATTCCTATCAAGGATTAATTAATCAGGAATACCATGTGCATTAATAATTTAGATAGCGATTTGGGCCTCACACATAAATCCAAGAATAAAAATCATCCCAAATCCGAATACTCGTTTTTTTTTTATCCCATAATTACTGTATGTAAAAATTTTGGAGATTTTTTTACTTTGTAGGACTGGGATTGGGCCCAATATGGCCCAAAAAATTTGGGACTCATCCATCCGGATGCAAAATTATCTCTATCCTTTGACCTTTCCACAATGATGATACTGGCGTGCCCAGATGACTCTCTAAAGACCAGGGCCCGATAAGGCCCAGAAAAATTTTCGGATCCACCTATCTGAATACAAAATTTTTCGCTGAATCTGAATCTACAATGAACATTAGATGTTCCGATTCGAAAAAATTCGAGTTGGGCCTCACAGGGCCCGACGAGAGCATGCGGCCCAAAATTCTTCGGGAAATTTCCTATGCGACACGATTAGAGAGACCTAAGAATAAATTTCCTCTGGGAAACATTCAGGGATATCGCTCTTTTCGCAACACCCTTTACATCAGACGATATGCCAGAGGTCTTAGGTAATAAGAATTGTGATTCTCTTGTGAAAAAAACCCTTAAGATCTTTCGGTGGGGGTTTTCCCTCCGGGTGAAATATCGTGTTCCTAATGCACCGGACTAAAAAGCTGCCAGACTATACCCGCAAAGGGGTAGCGAAGGGGGGGATGGGTCGAAAGGGGTTGGACAAGGGTTGGTAGCGCAGGAGGGTAGGTGGGTGGAGGAGGAGGGGGGGGGGGGGGAAGCCCGTGCAACAATGCTCATCATATATCAACTGTCCGCTGGAGGCGGACGCTATGAATTTCTAGCGAACTAAATCAGCTGGAATAAGTTGTGCATGCGAAATTGCAAACGTCTGTATACCTATCTACCGTTCCAAGTAGGATCAGCTGTAATACGAACCACTAGCGCGTGTAAAGGAATCCAACGGTTTATATCTACGTACGTAGGTAGGTAGGTAGGTAGGTAGGTACGGATACCCATAACCGATATCGTATACGATAAAAATAAAATTGTAGGTATATTATTCTGATCGACTATATCCATTATTCGTTACGACGCGACCCCTCGATCGGGGAGTGATATTTTGCGGCTCGTTATATTCGGTTGTGAGAACGAATATTGCGAATTTGATGGGGGAGAAATAGGGGAGGGGTAATTTTTTTTTTTTTTGTTTTTTTCTGTTTTGTAAATTCCTTCGAATCTTCGAATCGTTCGGCATCGCAATTCAACTTTCTTTATAAGGTTTATTGGTTTCTCACACCTCGAAGATTTGGCATCCCTCAGCAGCGAGTGATATTATATACCTGTATATCCGCAGCTTTTGATATCCCGCGTAGTTCTAATTTACCGGCATTTTAGGATCGGAGTTTACCCTTCAAGTATTTACAAAGTTCCTTTGACTTTGTACAAAATGTCTCTTTAAAGTCTCTTTAGAAATTTCTTTGCCGAGTTTGGGTGCACCTCGCGACTCCCCCGTTCGAGCTGGTATATGTATATGGTAAGGGAAGGTGGAAAATGAAGTCAACAGCTCCTCTCCCGTCATCTCTGTTAATCTTCTCTCTCTCTCTCTCTTTCTCCTCCTCTTTCTCTTCCGACTCACCCCGACTCTGAAAACTCTCCACCCTCGACTCCACTCGACTTGACTCGACTCTTAGAGTCTCGGCTCAGGTATAACCGAGTATGAGGTACATAAGGTCCTAAGGTCTATGGCTCGAGAGTTTAAGGTTTAAGGTTTAAGGTTCGGTGAAAAGAAGATCTACTACGAAGAGCTCCGGCACGACTACTGCCGCGAAGTGGATGAAGAAAATTTAGAAGGGGAGCATTGTTTACAAACTCTGAAATAAATTACTCCGAGAAACACACAGTTCGATGAAAACTTCAGGGGATTTTTCCTTTGACGCTACGCAAGAGAACCTCCCCCAAAAGATTCGACGAGCAGAAAGAAGTCAAGAATAAGCTAGCTTCGAGGTTAGCTTGGGGTCTACAGCTTTCGCGCAGAGACACCGTTTTCTTCAGAGTAAATCTCAAATTGTCCTTAGGAAAAGCCACCGAATATAATTCCTTCCCTTTGAACTTTTTGCCTTTTTTTTTTTCTTCATCCAGCGGGTTTCGCCTTTTAGTATTTTTCTTTTTTTCTTCTTCTTCTTCCTCTTGGTTCTCATATCGCTCCCACACAGAGTGTTCGACGTTTGAAACGATCGTTGGAATTATTTCTATACCTCTCATTTATATCCTCCTCAACCGACGATCTATAGATTCTAATACATTCTCTATACGTATGTATAGACAAAATTATCACACGACCAAAATCCCCGGATATTATTGGAATATAGGCGTATGGGTTATACGGCGCTGTGCAGCAACGTCTACTTCGACCGCGTCGCCCGTAAAACCAATCTATTCTCGGTTTAATAGCTCAATTTTCCTCAAAGTATTCCCGATAATGAATCGCTGCTATTCAAAGGACCGATTTAATACCATCGGACGCAGAGCTTCGGAGATTTAGCTTTACGTTAACCGCCCGACCAGAATCTCCGCGCCACTTCGCTCCGCGGCTACGAAATCATTGATTTTGCCAACCGCGGATGATGAGATGTAAAAAACCAAAGAAAAAAAATACCTCAGCAGATATTAAAAGACGATCGAATAAGCAACTGTACAATCAATTTTTCTTGCTTCATTTTCCGATTCACAAAAAATTCTTATCCAAATAAAGGAAAAATTCGGAAAAATGAACTCGCCAACCGACATAACGTAACTAATACCAAATTTCTTCTCGCCTCACGTCAGGACTTTTGTACGGCGAAGTAAATGCCGAACAAAAAATGAAGGGGGGGGGGGGGGGGAGTCATGGAGCAGAATAACAAGGTCAAGATCGTGTGTCATACGCGACGGGGTCGTGAACTCTTCGGTATAATTTGAAGGGCGTACATACAGAATCGTGTACGATATAATTCGGCTGATCGAACGAGACGATAGTTTTATACCCGCGTCCGGCAGGACGACGTGGAGTGGACGGGGGTGGTTTGGCACGGTATGGTTATATGCAAGGGGGTTAGAAGGAGGAGGATGAAAGCCGTCGAGGTAAACCCACGAGGGGGACAAAGGTTATGAATTATTAATGCTACGTATTTCATAAATCGTACACGCGTTCAAGCCCGAGTAATATTTTTATGCCCCTCTCTCACTTTACGATAACTATTTCCACCCTATTCCATAAATAATATCACGTACCCATATTCCAACCACCCCCTACCACCGCCATCTTCTATACACCAAACTATGCTAAGGTACTCGAAGTATACGAATATATACCGATGGGAATCGTTCGAGAAAATTACTACCTCATTCTTGCAGATTTTTTCCTCTATATACAAGTCCTTTTTCTTTTTTTTTTCCACCCCCCAAAGCAGGAACGAAAAAACATTTCGTCAATTTGTAAATCTTCCCTATACTCTGGTCCGCGTACGAATTGTAATATGATATTTCATTCTTACGCCCGAGGATGCTTAAATTTTTTTTTTTTCATTTCTCGTCACGGACAATCTATCGAGTATCCTTACAGTAGCTGGATGGGACACTTGTTCGGGTCGCGTTAATTAGGAGTCTGAGTCACGTTTCGATGAGCGTTAATTAGGGTGACGTGATTCCACTGCGAATCGGGTATACCTGTATCTGCTACATGTACACATTATATGTATATAATATTAAACGGGATGTACGCGGGGGAGTTCGTTGAAATTGTATCACCCAACTATAATAGCCATATAGATAGAAACTAGCTAATTCTACTTGCGCCGCCATAATTACCAGAATATACTGCAAGAATCTGCATTGCGCCGCGAACTACACCTCTGCAATAATTTCTCATTATCATAACTGAATAAAATTTCCCTACCCAAAGCAGGAAAATTTACAGATGGAAAATTGTTTTTTCGAATCGGTTGTAGAATTTATAAATATCCTGGACAGCATGGGGTTAAATCCTTGTTGAAGGGGGAAAGAAATTTAATGGGTGAAACTTTTTATCTCTTTTATTCCGGCGGGTGCGAGCAGCGGTATTAAAGCCAAAGGGTAGCGAAGAAAAGCTGGGGTGAGAAGGTGGCGGGGGGTAGGGGGAAGAGGGGGGAAGGGGGATGCTGCCCCGGGTCTTTAGAACGTCAGTTTCTGCAGCGGTATAAACTTTCCTATCGCAATTTCTAAGCGCGTGTGAAAGCAGATATATATATATAACCCTGTTTTCCGCCCCAAATCAACCAGCTGCAGCTATATAGTTGGGAGGACGAGGCGCGTGATTAAAGTTTCTGCAAATTCGGCAGGACCTTCGTCTTCCCTAGGCTGTCCATTTTCTTCGATAAGAACTTTGACTCGAACCGCGTTGTAGTTCAGAAATCGTTGGTCATTTATTTTCTATTTTATTTATTATTTTTATTATCTTGGTTCTTCTCACCAGCTGGGATTCCCCTGATTTTACGATTCCTCCTGCGCACAGTTTACACCAGTTCACTGCAGTTCATCTTTTTTTGATTCGTTTTTTTTCTAATCTCGCCTGCACCATAATTCTTACAAATTACATTAAGTACGCTGCAGGGGTTTTCTTCGTGTATATCCGATAATTGATAAAGTAAAACAAAAAGGAAAGGAACGAAATTAAGAAAAGTAAAAAAAAAAAAAGCATCGCGTCGCGCAGACATACCCCATAGTACAGCGGCAACAGCTTTCTCTAACGTGAATTCCAATATCTCGCCAATTCCCTCCGAATCGTATAGATTTTTCAACTTGATTAAACTTCATATTTGCATTATTGGATTTTTATATTAATAAAGCCGGAGAATTAAAAAATTCTCGACATTAACGCCGGCGTCTTTCGTACACTCAGCTGACGTTACGGGCTGATTTTCGAAACTTGGAAACTTGCGTTCAACTTTTTCGGATTCTGATGATTCGGAAATCAAAATGACGCAACATTAGGTCGTCGAATGTGAGACCCGTTGATAACGTAATTCGAAAATCAAGCTCAACAGCAGGTCTTGAAAAATCTCATACTTAGTAATGAGAATAAGTGAGAAAGAAAAAACGATAAATGGAAGCGTAAATTGAGGGAAAAAGAAAAATCGAGCGTGCAGCAAGAAGGGAAATAAGAAAGTAAAAAAAAAGATATATGTATAAAGAGGTCCTTTGTGTGGCACGTCAACTAGGCTCCGCCTCTCCGTCTACGTCTCGTCGTGATATTTTTCCCAACCTTCGTTTGTCCTTTATCTTCTTTTCTCTTCTTGACAATTTTTTCTTTTATTTTATTATTTTTTTATTTTCATTTTTTTTTTTCTATTTTCACCAAGTTTTCTGATAAATGATCGAACCTATATAATACGTTAACGCCCGCGCGCGCCTTGCAGGAATTAGTTCGACGCACACGTCAGTTCACATTTATTTTTCAGTACAACGAAGTAGATTTTTAAAAAAAATACTGCTGAAAAATCATAGAAAGAATTGTGAAAATATACGCACGACACCTTTCGAAATTAATTTAGTTTCGATTCCGCAACGCTTGTTGAAATCAGACTTGAAGTTTTGCTAATCCGAAGTTAGGACTTCGTACAACTTGGTATAATTTTACATTATCTGTATTACACGATGCGGTATACCGGCTTGAGTTTTCGACCACTTCGTTATAGGATCATCTGGATAAAGTTAGGCAATAAGGAGTTCATTAATTTCGTATAAAATTGGGCCAATATTTCGCACGGCCGAGTACGTAATCAGATAAACGTAATTCGATGTTGGGAGAGAAAATCCCGTCGCGGGGAGCGCGGGGGGCTGCATGGGAGCGAAGAAGAAGAGATTCATTCCTTGAGCGCTGCTCATCTTGAACCCGAACAGTTTCGAGACCGCGCGCCACCCCAAGTGAAAAGCAATTAAAATAATAGCCCCGGGGCTGCACAAGTATATAGAACCGGGGGTAAGGTTTGAAATTGGGAGAACCGAGAAAATCAAAATCGATTGAGAACTAAACTTTTATCTCCTACGCCGAGACGATTGAATAGCTTCAATTAAAGAAAACTCTAATTATCCGCAACGAATCTTGAATCAGTGTCTTACAATGCAGGTTAAATGAATATAAATTCTCATCTTTTTTTCTTCTCTCTTTTTTTACTTCTCATTCAGTTTCAAAAACAACTCTTCGAGTCTCTGAAGTTTTTCTTTTTTTTTTCGTTATATTGTTGCAGGAATTATAATCTGGGATTGAATAAAAGTACCTGTACATATTTAAAGACGTTATGTCCGTGTGACGATATAATTAATATAATTAATTATTTATAACTAGAACATCCAATGACAAGAGAACTATCTAAACCTGTCCCTGCTATTGTCCTGCGGGTGAAGCTGCTACAAACAGTGCAATATGCTGTTGCCAATTATCGAGTTTCGAAAGCAGTGGAAATTCACGAGTAGAGCTGGGTATACCTATAATCCTTTGTAACGACGAGTAAAGTCGCTATATGAACTACTGCTCGCGTTACACCAACGTGAGCCAATTATACAATAGAGAATCAGAGCCCGCGTTCTACACGACGCGACGATCTGCGGCGCTGCAGTCGTAGTTGCAGCAAAGCTTAAGACGTCGTCATGACCTGTAGCGTCAATAGCGTCGGTTCCTTTGATCTTTGTCAGGCCAATTTTCGTGACCTTGAAGCGGAGTCGCCATGTTTTTAAACATTACTTACCGGCACGAGTTTCAAATCGTTTCAAATCTCTACTTTAGCATTGGATAACTTCGTACGTTTTAGGTTACGGTGAACGGCCATTTTGAACAAATCTGCCGTTCCAAAACATGGCGACCATAGCAACTTCTCCTCATACTGTAATCATACTGTACATTTTCGATGTCGAGTCCAACCCCAAGGATCCGAAGTTCATTTCTTTCTTCATCATCAGATCGGAGTGGATCCGATTTCCGAGAGTTCGCTAATTTGTTCGTTCGTTAGAATTATTTGCAAGAATTTCTTTCGCAGATCAAACTATGGCTTGCGAAACAAAGTTCGCCGTTGGTTTCCATTTCTGTACAGCAGGATGAAAGTTATCATTAGTAAACGAAATGTTCATCTTGATTGCGAGTGGAATCTGTTCTCGGAGTAAAGTGGTTGAAAATGCCTTCTCACTGTTCGAGTGCAATCTTTCAATAGTGATTAACGCTAAGGTATACGAATACCAAGAGAATGTTGGTCTACGGTAGACTAGAATACCGGGAATTCTTGAACCCACAGTACTGTGAAGAGGCAGCGATAGTCGTGAAGCTGGAAACGGGCAGAGAGATGGATGGTGTAGGTTGACGCAGAGGCAAAACACCCCGAGAGTAAAAGGGATCGTTGTGTATAAAGATCACGCGAAACGCGAGTATCTCGTATGTACTTTTGCTTCTGTTCCTTTTTTTTCTCTCTTCCTCTCTCAGTAGATGAAAAAAAAAAAAAACATTAATGAAAGAGAGAAAAAAAAAATTGGAAAGAGAAACGCCAAAAGAGCTAGCGAAACGGGAAATGGAAGAATTAATTCTGCCCGCGTTGGACCCGGGCGCCCATCAGCATCTCCATTTCTGAAGAGACTCGCCCCCTTGCCTATGTTATATATATACGTATACTTTCTCCTGCTGTTACTTCGAGCATCGCCTCTGATAAAACAAGGTTGTAAAAACATCAAATCAAAGTTTACCTCGAGCCTAAAATTACCACTAGTAAGAAGAATAAAGGAGGGAAAATTTTCGGAGCATCGGTATGAGTATATCTATACGCTATAGCTGCTTTGTCACGGTTCCTTCTTCTACCCGGGCGCGAAAGCTCCTCGAGTACTTGAGCAAACTTTTTTACATCTTTTACTCCCTCCCCCACCTTATTCCCTCCGCTTCTATCACTTGACCCATAAAATCTGGGTAATCATTGACTTTGCCTCGTTTCTCCTTTTCTCCATATACTTTCCCATTTTGACGCTTGTTTTTTTATTTTATTTTCCTCCAACTCCCCGCCCGCTTTTATTTCATCGTACAATTATATAACTGCGTACAAGATTTTACGCCGTTCCAGTTTTAATTTCTTCCCATCATTCTTACGAGTCCTCCGTCAAGGTGGATCCTGAAGACTTCAATAATACCTGTTTGAAATTTGGCGGAAAGGAATTCCTGACATCGAATGATCGTCTGAATTATTCACGTCAAATTTCTCTGACATGCGAGGTAATTTTACTAATATCGCCGCTACTCGATATCATGAACATGACAAATTGTCAGATATTTCTCGAGACATTCTCGGAAAATTTGTAAAACGCAATGAGCTAGAAAGGGTGACTTTTCTAGGCCGTACGAGAAAACAAGGTTTTCTCGTGACTTTTCAAACGCAGGAAAAATTCCCCCTGATTTTTCTTACTGGAAATTCTTCGGTAAAAATTTTCGTCGGATCTCGGATATCGACCGGTTGAACTAATACCACCCCTTTAATATTCGGTATTTCTCTTGAAACTCCCTCGTTAAGCTCTGTTAATTAGCCCACGTCTGCCTACGTCCGTTGGCTATACCTCCTCTTCCGCTGCCTCTTCTGACGACAAACAAATATATATATATAGAAATAAAAAGTTTGTCATCTTCTGCAGCAGTTACATAACCTACTACGATCTCAAGGACGGCAGCTGTCACTCGGTCCGCTCACCCCTTTGCTCACACTTCAATTTTAGTTCGCTATGAAAAACGGTAGGATAAAGAAAGAAAAAAACTTTTTTCACACGAGGCATGCAAAATATTGAAGAACAAAAAATGAAACTTTTTTTCTTTCGATTCTTTTTTAGGCACCCGTTATACGTACAGATATGCCTGCAGCGTATATCCTTGCAAACCTGAATATACAATATTTTTGGAAAACTGATGGGATCAACCTTCGCGTACGGAATATCTGCGATGCAGGAACGGGAGGATTTTGCTCCGCGAACCTGTGTAAATATTGAATTTTATCCCACACGATTTTTCGTCAAAATTTTACAATCCCCCGCTTCGAAATATCTACGAGCAAATACACGAAAATCAGAAAAACGATATAGAGAGAGAGACGGAAAAGAACAAGTAAAAAGAAGTTGTATAAAAAAATCCTGTTCCTGCAACGTATGAATTTGTCAACTCTCGTCGGTTACAAGTCTGTTTTTATACGATTTTCCTTTTTTTTCTGATTTTCATTTTATCTATAGAATAAAAATATTCAGACTCACTCGTTCCGCCAACGTATATCGGTGTCCAAATCAGTTGAGCGGTGACAGCTGCAGGTGTCGAGGCAAATACATTGAAATTGTTGAAATAAATCCCCCACTGTAACGCGCACAGGATAGTAATACCTTGAAAGGCTGTCATTTTTCGACTAATTAATATGATGATGAACTTTCACTGGTTGTAGAAGATTCTTCGTCTTAGAATCATGATAAAGGATTGTGAGAAATTATTTTTATAATTCCCCCTACTTTCCCTTCGGCGTTTCTCGAAGGTGAATTATTGTTCACTGTCTTGTGCATACTTTCGATGATTTTTTGAGATTTTTATCTTTTTTCTACACCGGAAACTCTTCTGATTTACTCGTGTCTTTCATTTAGAATTTCATACGTTGACCTTGAGACGTCCTCTGGAACATCGAAGGCTTCGCAAAGACCCCGAGAACAGAAGTGATTCTGAAACAAAAAATAAAGGAAGCGTAATTCAGAATTTTGTTCTTTGAGTAATTATTTGAAATATGATGAAAATTTGTGGAGGACGTCACGCGACCATTTCGTGGAAGTTGTGCTCCGCACATATTGACGGTCAAACTGTCGGCTGCCACAAATTTAATCGGACCCCAATTAGTCAAGAATTTAATTAAGAGAAGACCTTCGGGTTATCTTAAGAGAAACGGTCCTCGAAAATCTAGGATTTCATATCCTGACGTCCCGCGGTTTTGGCCGTCCTCGAAATCGCTGTGGGACTCGACTATGTACTCAAGGATAACTTCACTCGCGATTAAAGGGCAAATAGGACGTCCCCAATGCCCCGCTGGGCTTCCCTCGCCGTACATACGCGTTTTCATCCTGTAAACCAGGTGACGTGCGGCGTTCTGAAATATTCAGAACACGATAAATTGGCGATAACTCCTATCGAGTTTTCCATACTATTCTCATGTATTTTGATCTCAGAAATCCGAATCCGCGAGCCAAATCAAGTTATCAATGAAATTGATCGAGTTATCGCCAATTTATCGATCTAAAAAGTGAAAAATCAATGATATCTTGATGGGATTAGATTCTAGATAAATTTAATCGGCGTATTCGTGTTCGTTACGCAAAACTACGTAGAAAAAGCGTCCTGCAAATCATTTCGTTGATACTTCGATTTTCAGCTCGAAAAAACACCAAGCCTATAGTTTTAGTTTTTTCTCAGAACCTGAAAGGAGAATCTACATTTTTTTTTATCGACTTTTTCATGCTATCCTTTTGTATTTTGATCTCGGGAATCTGAATCTGCAAGCTAAAGCAATTCATCTATATAATTGATCGAGTTACCGCCAATTTATCGATATAAAAAGTTAAAAATTAAGGATATTTCGATGGGATTTGATTCCAGATCAAATTCCAAAACATCAAAACCTTGTTTCAAAATTCATTTTCCTTTTTCTCTGTTTGTTCCAATTTTATCTCCGGAGACTTGAACAATACGGATGTGAGATGTTGTAGATTAAGGACTTCTGTGAATGGTAATTCTGCTGGTATGGAAATTTAACGTTGAGCCAAAATTCCTTACTGACGTACATTTTCACGCATACACATACCGTAGAATATATTTTTGCATATACGAAGTACCTCCATTGAATACGAAAAAGTTGGCACACTGAAAGCTCATGCTGCAGGAGAAAAGCGCGTTGCTCTTGCAAAGACTTCACATTCTCCAAAATTCTGCACATACACATTCGAATATTAAATAAAACACAATAGAGTATGCGAAGTATTCGGTATCTGATAAAAATTTCGGTAACCCTTCCTTTCCTTGTTTCCCTTAATACTTCGCTCGTTCCCCTTTGACGCTACATTTATATGGTATTAGGATTTTTTTTTTCTCCCACCATCGATTCGATTCTCTTTTTTCCAACACCAAATAATTTTTCGTGTCTGGTAAGAAGATGTCTAAAAACCGATACATAACTTTTTTTTTCTTGTTTTCGTTCATCGGATACGTACAAATGATATCACCGCACATATTTCCATACGTGCGAATATAATAGAATGCAGGTCAGGTTTCGACGAAATATCGGATTTCGGATATGGTGAATTTCAGAGTTCTGTATTTAATCGAAGTAGGCGCACCCCTCGAACCGAACTCTCTTCCGTATCCGGACGACTTCAACCACGTATCGGGGCATCATCATTTACCACCACTTTTCGCTGGTCTCAGAAGACGGAATTTGCGATGCATATCGTTGACCTCATGCCCTTCGCCATCTCGTCCTCCCCAGATCTGGGAAAATATTAAGATATCCTAGGAAACGCTGCCTGGAACGGCGGAAATATTCCAACACAATCGCAGAATATCTATGACGAATATTATCTGCGTGTAATCCTGAGGTGTGCCTATAAAAATGTAAAAAAACAAAAGAGCGCTTGCCGCAGCTGAAAAAAAAAATGAAGGAATTCGTAATCGTGTATCTCACAGTATTTTTCGGGCGACAGTTTTACATTTTCTTTTTCCTAATTTTTTTTTTCTTCTCTCATTTCAATTTTTTCCCCCCATTTTTTTTTCTCCTTTTCAACAAGGTTTTTTTTCCTGCTTTTCAGCTATTACTAAATTACCCTCATATAATACTCGTCGGAAGATAAAAGTTCTGAGGCAATTTTAGAGAAGAAAAAGATAAGATGATATTCCTCCCGCGCTCGTATAGTATTCCTTTTATACATTCCTTCTCCCTCTTATTTTTTGATTTTTTATTTCAGTTTATTTTTCCTCGTTCTCCCATCGAGAAGAGAATATGTCAGAACGTAGATTTGGAATGATAGGACGCGAGGGGGAAGGTGGGAGGGGTCGAGGTGAGGAAGGAGGTGAAAAAATATGAAAAGAAAATTTTGATTTTCGACAATAAACGAAATAACGAAATTTGCATCACTATCCGAAAGTTTTTCAATCTTCTTCGTTGGAATATTACGCTTATCCTACCCGCAGCTATACGTACTATACGCCGCAGTTGGCGTCGAGTGAAATAAGAATGAGAATGAAAAAAAAAAACATTCAAGAATAAAAAAAAAATAAAATATAAAGGATTCGACGTGAATTTATGGCACGCGTTCAAAAAAAAAAAAAAAAAAAAAAAAAAACATTCTCCGAGGTAAGAGGAGACGAAGAATAGAAAAAAAGAAGAAAAAAAGTTTGCGAATCTTCCGCTCTGTAGAATGCGCGATCGGTATACCAAAAGTTTCGAAGGTATAAGGGCGGTTAATTTTATATATCCTCGTCGAGTTTCGACACAGGGCTTCGTCGAACTCCTAAGAACATATACATATATTGTGGAGAGAAGGACTCTGCTGGTGGATTCCGAATCCGAAATCCTTGAAGGCGTCTAAAACGAGACCCCCGGTAGAAGCCCGCCCTTCTTATCCCTCTTCGTTCCTCACTTTCCTACCTGAAGCTCCGACTCCACAGGACTTTAACTCTCTTACGAAGAAACTAATTTACGAAGAGAAATCGAATCGACGCCCTTCAGATACCAACTTGTTACTTCGACTGAGCAGCAGCCGTTTCCCTATTCCTACCCATCTACCGCCGATACCGCACCCCAGATATACATGCATACCTATATACGTGCCCGACATACGTACGATTACTGAAAAAAAAAAAAAAAAATTCTCAACGATCCTGGATGATTTTCTCGTCAAACTTCAAGCCCTTAAGAATCTTTTTTCCAGTGCTCTGAATCATATTTGCAATTTTCAATCTAAAATTTTTTCTATCCAATCTGATTGATTTAGATTATGTTTGACCAGATGAGACTTCGACGATTTTTCCGTTGCTGACCAATCATTGATTTTCTTTTGGTCGTAGATATTGATATCAGAAGATAAAATTCATGGTATACAAGTATAATATCGATTTCCGAATTATATGTACGACTATATAGGCATGAATTTAATATTAAATTCTATGGTAATAATATCGTTGGTAATATTAAAGCGATCTCCAGGAATTGTGGGTTGGCCGTATCCCGTACGTGCAGCCGGACCTCGAGTAGGTAGACTGATAGGTATAGGGATGAGGTACGTACAGCTAACCTATAAGTTCTGTACTATGGATACTTGAGTATAGCTGCGGGCATCAGGTAGAGAGAAGTTGCGTTTACAGGAATGATGTTGGCTGAATTTGATGGAAAGATCGATGCAAGGTGATTCTATCTGACGTGGGGTATTGGCGGAGTTTCGACGAGGGTTTTCTCTTCGGAAGGGGTTTGCGTTCGTTCGTACCAATCTCCGAGAGGGATAGAAAACCCCCGCGATCGGATGACGAGAATTTAAAGGGGGACGAGGAGAAGATCAATGATTAGGGTGGGGAAAGAGGGAACGCCGGGAGAAGCCGTGTAGAGTAGAGTCCAGTATAAATGCTAATTGTTGATTTCAAACCAACTCGTCTTTGATTGCACCGCCGTGTAAACAGAAATCTTTATTAGAGTCGGCAAGTTTCGTGTGTAGTCAACCACCCCCCTTTATACTCTCTGCTGTATAGTCAAAACCCCCATCTCTTTCCCTCTGTGTGGTAAGAATTAATTAAGTGGCATTTCAATTTCAATTTCAATTACTGTTTCAATTACAATTTCAATTTCAATTCCGATTATTTACCTCTCCTCGCGTAATTATACATCGTCGGAATGTACTGCACCTTAACACCGCGAGAGTAATGTCAGCAAGGTGCGTTTTTTGCGACGAGAAGAAAAGGAAAGTAAAACCGTAACGTTATTTTACCAAAAAGCTGTTATCCCAATTTTTCAATTCCGAGTGGTCGTACTTTATTCGCTTCCATTCATCTTCCCTAATTTTTCTTTATTTATCTCAGCTTCGTTCCCATCGGATCTTCATCACTCCGATAGTTTGGTCGTGACTTCTTTTTCGCGACTGTCGGATTTTCGAATAGAAAATAAGAGGAGAAAAGCGAGTGACGTAGCCACCCTAATAAAAAGCTGCGGTGACGGTGGCTGCAGATGATGATCTATTACAATTCACTATTTTACTGACATCATGCAGCGGGTTTGTCTGCAGAGTCGGTAATGTAGATTCGAAAGAAACATGACCCAGAAAGGTATTAATACGGTATCGGAAGAAGTGCGGAGAGTGAAAAGGGGGAGGTGGGGGAAAATGGTACGGCTGAAAAATGTAGAGGAAAAGTAGGGGGGAAATAAAAAAAATAATAAAGATAGAAAGTCGGTAGCATTTGGAGGGTTATAGGAGAAGGGTGTGGTGGTGAATTCGGAATGTATGAGATGCCGTTGGTATGATTGGACAGGAGCCTCCTTCCTATCCAGAAAACCTCCCGGGTTCGCTTGCTTGATTTAGGGCTCTGTTCGGTTTAGATTTGCCCGAGGAATGAAAAAGGACCAAACGTACTATATGGCCGGGCAAAACGAGTACGCGAGAAAGACGGAAGTATCAAAATCCTCGCAACAAAATGAGACGGATCGGATTCTCTTCATTATTACCGACAACAATAACGAGATACAAATTACCCTACAAATATTTAATAAAAATTACGCATCCAGCGTATCAGGCATCAAATAAATAAATTCAAAAGTCACGGCACGATAAAAATTCACCCGAAGGATAATTGAATTTTTTAATGATTTCTGAAGACGCCCAAACTGCGGTATAGGACTTCAATTTATGAAGAATTATACTGCAGTGATACCGATCAAAAATTATATTTTTAAACAAGAACATTTTCATTCGTGATTTATGAATTTTTTTTTTTTTTTCCATCTACGAATCTATTGATATCCTTATTACGGATTTTCTTTATCTAAGACTGATGTTCTGGATGAGGTGGCCTTGCGTCTGTCTTTCATATTTTTTATCTTCGTTTTACTGCAGCCAGCGCTTCGTTCGAAGTAACAATAAATAGTAATTCGGTATCATTATCACGTGTTAGGGGTGAAAACCAGCTTAGGCGAACGTGAATTGAAGTTTGTTACCCCAAAGTTTCGCGCCGTGCTTTTCATCCCGCAAAGTTGGCAGGATTTGTTAACAGTTGCAACACTACACATTTACGTTAGGTATATACGTTGCCTGTAATTGCAGGTAAATATAATGCTTTTACGTCCTTTATTTCGCGATGTCAATATGCGGAACTAAAATACCATGTTATATAGATCTACTTGAAGTTGTCGTAAAATTTGTACCGAAGTCACGTCCGTTCTTGACAGGCCTACAAAATTTCAAACTAACCAACGAATAAATACACCAGGAGCTTTTATCGATTGGTACGAAGCTCTACGAGTTCGGTTCACTTTTTTAATTCTTTTTTGTTTTTTCGTTCTTTTCTATTTCTCCCCTTCTTCTTCTCGCTGTTCACTTCGTTTCCATATTCTGAAACTTGACAGCCGCGGCGGAAAATAAGTATTGGAAAAGAAAGCAGTTGCCAAATTTACACCGGTCAAATATCAAGCAGACGTAATAACAAGGAGAGGAAAAATTCTGAAGATTTTTTTTTCTCCAATACTCGATGCGTATAAACTTGGGTAAAAATTTGACTCCGTGATCGAATTATCGGTAGATAAAATCGATTTTGAAAAAATATTTTCCTACGGCAAGCGCGCGTGCTTTGCTGAAAATGGGATATCAAACGGCGCGTGAAGCTCGGCGAATCGAATTAAAATTCGTTTTAGCTCGAGGCAAAACGGCGGGGCCGCCGCGTTTCGTTGCACGTAATATTGCGTGATGCGTGTGATACACAAATCTAAAGGCGTGTCGAAAGTGTTCGGTGTAATAGTAAATCGATACTTCAATCTTACGTTGTATTAGCAAAAATTCGACGCACGCCATCTCAGGACTGAAAAAATAACCGATTCAAAAGCTGTTTTCTAAAATTATCAAGCACAATGACTGTATCGAATAGTGAAAGATCCGATCGGTTGAAATTGAGATTCCCGAAAATTTATCTGGATCGGTATTTTTTGGATTTTTCCGCTTCAAATTCGTATTTTATTTTCAACGACGCTTGGATCTCATCGATCATGATATCTGTCGATGACTCGGATCAATCCACTTCTGACCCGACCAAATCGAACGGATGTTGCGATCGTTCGGTTGCGTCATCGAAATGTCGGGATTCATTAGATTCAGCATGCTTATATATGAGGATAATTTTCAGTAGGCACGAGTCCGGACGTGGGCGGGAGTATAAAAGGAAATAACTTTGACAAAGATTTATTACCATTGATACCCCGCGCAGGTAGGTGTGACAGAAAACACAATGAATCATATCCTTGGTGCAGGAAACCGTCCCACCCTCCGGAGAATATGGTACGAGCGAAAACTCGGTAGAGTTCCGCACCCCTGATGTGTTTTAATTCATCATAATTTGATTAATCCGCCTTGTTTGTACGGCATAATTACACCGCGTCATACAGAATAGTGGCAAAACCTAGACAAGCGACATATAAGCGTGATAACAATAACATATAACCGTGATATATTCCGCGATGCCAGCAATATCCTTGTGGGTATCGATTTCTCATTTGCAACCCCAGAAATTCGCAAACAATTTTCAGTCTCTCCCTCCGACCCCTGCAATCCCTGGAGTTACGTTTTACCGTTCCGCGCACTGATTATTTGCATCCTTTGCGTTCTTCCGTCGATAGAAATATTTTGAAAAATCTTCGTCGTGGGAACAGAGCGCGAGTTTACTGAAGTGTTTTGTTTCACAGTCATGCATCCAATCGAAATTGGAACGAACTATTCGTTATCGAGGAAGATGAAAAATTATTATTATATCTAATGAGGAAAAATTGAGGACGCAAGAACGATGGATTAAAAATGAAAGAGGAATGGAAAAAAAAAGAAGAAAAGAAAAGAAAGAGAGAAAAAAGTAGGTGCCCTGTGGCATAATGACAAGCACAATCTTACACGCCGAGGGTAATTGGGATTTGATTAATCGATGCGCTACTCCATCCAAGGGGTGTTTGGAAAAAAGGAAAAATGAACAAAAAAAAAAAAGGGGGAAAAGAAACTTTTACCCCGTGCCGCATTTGACGCCCTGTCAACGTAGCGAACCCTAATAAATTTATCGTGTCTAAATATCAATATCGTCGAGTCCCCCTCGATCGGTTTCTCCGATCTTCACCCGTAAGCTCACAATAATAAGAGGAAAAAAAAAGAAAAAAAAAAGAAAAGAAGGACACGGCGGTGTGACGTGTTAGAAATAATCGAATATAACTTCGTTCGCTGTAAAATTTGCGTGTAACTGTAAAGCAGACTGTGCATCGATAATAAACCCGCGGATTTATTTTTTTTTTCGGTTTTCTTTTTTGTCACTCGGTCAATCAATTGCCCGACCGTTGCAAATCGTTTCGCGCTCATTTAGCCGACGTATAATTTGAACCTACCGAACGATCATTATTGACGTGTACATATTACAGGAATGCACACCGTGTAGAGTAGCGTGTTTGTTGCTTCACTCGAACGTCGAATTTTCGGCCTCTTTTCATCGATTCCACTCGCACGGCACTTTGTACATATTTACTCGCTGATAAACACACTCAATTATTTTTAGATTTATTTTCATCGTCATCAATTCCACATCGCTCCGCGCCGCTGGAAAGGTATATAGGTATGCACCGCATAAGCGGGCGCGTTCGCCGACAAAAGTTCTCGTTATATCGTCCGGCTGAGGTATAAAGTACTCGAAAAAGTAACGATCAAAAGAAAAGCAATTGCGTAATTGTTAGACCCTGAACAATTCAGATCTCAAGCCTCGACAGACTCTCTTCGTCCTTCCCCCACAACCTCACAGAAGCGCCTACCCTATTTCAGGACTTCTCCTTTTGTAACAATTTACATCATTCCTCCCCCCGCAACACCCCCTCTCACTCTTACTCTCACTTTCACACTCTCATTTCAACTCGCACTTTCACCCTCGCCCCTCTTCGCTACAGCTTCTCTTCTTCATCTCGTATTCCCCTGCTTTCCCTTCTCTTCTTCTTCTTTTTTCCTTTTCTTTTTTTTCTTTCTTTTATTTTCAGCCTCCGGCGCGTCAGCGTTAATAATTCTCCACATTGCGGGACCCCCGACTATACTCGTTACACACACATACCTATACCTATTTTACCTGCACTATTGTAGCAGTCGCCGAAAGATTTTCGAGCACTCTCGTAATTCGCCCCCTCGCATCTAAAGAAATTTTCAAGTAAATCTCAAAGTCCAGACTACTTCGGGGCTGGAAATGATGTATAAACCAACACGTGTACAATACGCAAGGCTTTCGAAACAATGTACAGTATGTGCGAACGCGCTTTCATTGTTGTTGGAACATCATCCCTGGAAGTACGTAATTAATTGCCCGTGGAAAAGCACCGGGATCATCTGATTGCCGAAAATGAGATAACGCGGGGGCCAGGGATGTCCTGGCGTTATATTCTGACATGGACATATTTGGCAGATGAGAGTGAATTCTGATCCCTACAGCAGATATATATTATAGTAGGTGTGGAGTCGGTCGGGTAATGTACCGAGGATAAGCTGGAGTTTTGACCAAGGTAAAATCCCCTCGTGAAACAAAGGGATAAAGGGTCGGAGGGCCGCGGAGGGCCGCGGAGAGGATGAACCTTACTCATTGTCAGCAGTCAGCAGTCGCTGGACACGGTAGTTGGAGAGAAAATCCTACCCGAGTGTAAAGGGCGGACCGCCGACTCGTACACGATTAATCTTACAATTAGCACTTGCTATTCTCTCTCTTCGCTCTACACCGCTTATTCGATGAACATTATACCTTGCGGAGAAGTCGTTTTTTTTCATTAGTTTACGACGTTGTACGACCAGATTTCACCGGATCAAAATTTCAGATAGAAGCAGCCATGACATTTTCGTGGAAATCGGCGAGTCCGATACCGTTAGATCAGTTGGCTCGATATTTGGTTGGAGTAGATCTGAAGAATTGGGTCCTGTCAGATCAGGTTATGGTCAACTGTTTTAAAATCCAGATCTGATTTGATCCGAGAAAAATTCAATTTTGATGGAAATCGGCGAGGTCAGGCCCATTCAAATATCGTTAGATCATTTGGCTCGATATTTGGTTGAAGTAGATCCAGTCAGATCCAAAAACTGGATCCTGTCAGATCAGGACATGCGGTCAACTGTGTTAAAATCCAGATCGGATTTGATCCAAGAAAAATTCAATTTTGATGTAAATCGGCGAGGTCAGGCCTATTCAGATATCGTTAGATCATTTGGCTCGATATTTGGTTGGAGTAGATCCAGTCAGATCCAAAAACTGGATCCTGTCAGATCAGGACATGCGGTCAACTGTGTTAAAATCCAGATCGGATTTGATCCAAGAAAAATTCAATTTTGATGTAAATCGGTGAGGTCAGGCCTATTCAGATATCGTTAGATCATTTGGCTCGATATCTGGTTGGAGTAGATCCAGTGAGATCCAAAAATTGGGTCTTGTCAGATCAGGTTATGGTCAACTGTTTTGAAAATTCAGATCCGATTGGATTCAAGAAGAATTCCCAGAGCAACGATTTCGAATTTCTCTGCGGTGTCAGTGATGAATAAACATCTGTAACATCGCCTCGAACGTAAAACTTCGATTATGTTTGACTCCGATCGATTCTATTTCGCTTAGTGAGCGAACATCTCGGTTAGGAGGGAGGAGCAAAGATATTTGCAGAGTACTTGGCGCGGAAATAACTTGCGAAACCTTTTCGACAAGGTCAACGAGTGAGCAGACACTTGACTAGGAATTCATTCGGGGTCATAAAAATGGCGCTTCTCATATCGAGGGGTTATTCCTACTCGCTATCGTATCCGGTCAGCCTTTATCCCCGCCCATTTTCACCTCGGGGGATGAGTTCGGTCATTGCCATCGTCGGTTCAACGTCTATTACATCCATTATACGTATACAAGACAGAAAATGTGCCTGAATATAATAAAACGTGTTCTAGAATTCCAACCAAGTTGCCACTTAGATCTCGATCTACCTCCAAAACATTGCCGATAAAAAAAATTAACTAAAACTACCCCAACTAACCTGCGACCCCATTTAACCGGACCTTCGGAAAATGTGCGAAAATTCGCGAGACATTTTTCGCCCCGACGAAATTTAATTCCACATTATTTTCTCGTTGAGTATTTACAGCTGTTCGCCATTTGATATTTTTCCGCAACGAGATGGGGTAGCAGAGCTCAAGTTGGAAAGTGATCGTCGGGTTTGGTTTCCGTGTCATGATTTTTAATGTCTCGAGTTCGGTGTTAGTTAAATCTCCTTTCTTTCCGTCCTTACTTCTTCTTACTTTTCGAATCGATATTCCTCTCCTGTAACGCATAACAATTCGCCGATTGTCAATACGAAGTATATTATTTCAAGAGATTCAATAAAATAAAACAAGGGATGAAATTTTCTCGGATGTCTGAAAATATTTGTTGCTTTTAGAAATATGATAAAAATAAAGTTTGGATATCATTCAAAATATAAAAGTAAAATGCAATTCTAATCGATAAATCGTTTTTCGATGGAGAATTAATCGATGAATAAATGAGTAAATGAAATGAGAATGAGAAAACTTGATTCTTAGGATGGGAATAATCGAACAGGGGGTTGGTGTGGAATTTTTTTTTTTTTTTTTTATGGGCAAAAGAATTACGCGGGCAGACGAAGTATCTGTAGGATCGTTTCCCAATTTTCTACCCCTGCTGAGATAAATCCCCCTATAACCGATGGAGGACGTTGGGGGTGAGTACATTAAATATGTAGACATCCATCATTCTGTAGAGACGAGAAAAAACGATCGCAGTATAGGTATTCGGTTTGTGCCGCGTTTTGCCACCCTTCGCTATGTATTCCTGCAGCTGCAGGTAATAATCAAAAAATTAAATATTCCTCAGACATCGATAATGCAAAATTCTATCAGTATATAGGCGTATATATCCATCTCTGATATTACATGATTTTCCCATCAATTCTACACTTTCATTATTATTGTTATTACTATTCTTTCATTTTTCTTTTTTTCCTCTACCCAGTTTGATGGGACAGAGAAAAAAGTTTATCTTCCCTCGATTCTTTTTTCCTTCTCTTTCTCCACCACTCGTCATTTGATCGATAACGACATTGTTGTATAACGTTGACGATAAAGTACAAAAAATTCAAAATAATTCAGATGAGACCATTAATGAATAATCTGAAAAACCCTTAAGGTATTAAAATTTGATGAGACGACGTTTTAAAATGATTAAACTTTTTTACAAACTCCGTCCAGTCGCTAAGAATATCATCCAATTTTACTATTTTTTTTTTTTTCGTTTTTCTCTTGTCAAACGTTAATTTTCTCATTTTCCATCACGGTATTGCCTCAGAATATATTTTTTCAAAATAATTATCGCAGGTAATAATTAAACGGCTGATTAGGAATTTTTTTTGGTGCTTTACGCGAACTTTACGATGTATAATCATGCAAATCTGAAGCAGGATAAAAAAAGAAAAAAACGAAAGAATCATTTTCGGAATGAAAAAACATTTTCTGAATATTATTTATTACTTTCAACCTCCTTTCAGCTATCTCTTATATCATAGTATGGTATATTTCGTATTTTCATATACGTAGTGTACGGGCTGTAAAAGAGAAAATCCTTTCAAGCACGAAACTTGTTGCTCCGAGCTTTTCATAACCTTTTCAAAGCGTAACCAGAGACACCTGCATTAAGCTTGCTATCTACCGCGAAAGTGTAATTAATTATTTAATGTGATCGACAATGATTCATATCCTCACTCCCATCTCATTCCACGCGGACGCGAAGCTTATATTTATGTTTCAAAATTCTCGTTGCTCAGATTTTCATTTATACTTTTAATCCGATTCAAAATTTGCAGATAACTCATTCTTTCATTCGGTTCAGCCAAGTATACGTGCATATTGACACTGTGTTCGAAATTAATTTCAACTCGCTCGGGAATATATTTATTTTTTGTCTCTTTTTTTTTTATACGAATTTCTCATATAATTATACGATAAAAAAAAAATATATATATAATTATAATACGCAAAATTTTGTATAGTATGGATGTAAAGTTAATAACAGTTTTTGTTCGTTTTTGTTTCATTTTTTTTTTCTCTCTCATACGAGAGGACGGGAATTACTGGGGCAGAGAAAATAATTAACATCGCATATCAAAGAAAGGTAAAATGTATTTCGTTTTATATATAACTTAATTGATCAAAAACTCATTAACGATTCTAATTAATCATGAAATTTTCATTACGTGTAACAATGAAAATTATTTGTTCACCGTTTTCACGATCCCCGGTGTATGCGTGTTACGTTATTTTCTATACATACGTATATTCAACTCTGTACATATATTTACAGCTTCTATACAACCAGGTATACGTTTGTAACCCCCATTGTAGTATTGCTCAGCCAACGTTTCAGTCAACGCGATATACCGGCCATAATACTATTTCGCAAGCAACCCATAGAAATTATAGTCTGATACGGAAACAAGATTGTTACGAACCTCCTCGCGAGACACGTCGTCGTCCGCGCGCCCCCAAAGGACATGACGTTAGTCAATTATAATTTCGGATTCCGAATTGAGGTACTCCTCATGGTCTATGCTCCAGACTATACGCCAGTCACAGCTGCGATAATTGTTCTATTACAGCACCGGTAATATGGGATGGAAAAAATAGGCCGAGAAATCAAGCATTCCACATTAAGCATTCTGATTAAGCACTCTACATCAAGCATTCTACCAAATTTGAAACTTCATCGCTGAAGAAGTATTTTTTTTTATTCTTTTTTTTATAACGGTAATATGGGATGAAAAAAATAGGCCAAGAAATCAAGCATTAAGTACTCTACATTAAGCATTCTACATTAGGCATTCTAAATTTTAAATTTCGTCGATGGAGAAGTTTTTTTTATTTTTTTTATCCTCAATTCATTAACCAGTTGAAAAGATAATTACAAGGTTGCTTTTTCGCTCGGATAGTTTCCTTGCTTTTTATTAATGCCTGAGAATATCTGAGATCTCTTTCATTCGAGTGAAGAATAAAAAATTTCTGAAAGGGGTACGATTCAGTATAGGGTATGAACGTCTGAAAATATATGTATAAGAAATGTACAGAGGGGTCGTGAATTAGATGAGGAATATGCGGGAAATCGTGTGGGGGGTGGTGAATTTCCTCTAATGAAAGTCATATTTCTCGTAATATCATCGTCTGCAAGTCCTTCGCTTTTCGCTTATTCTTGTAGCGTATATCATTATATATAGATATAGATGTAAAGGCGAAGCTACACTCTGAATTAACCACCACACTTCGTGACTTTCGCGACTTTTCTTCCCTCCTTCCGTTCAGGGTTGGCGGGTTGCTAAGAGTTATGATCGGCCATCTGGATTCGTTATTCTTTCATTATCGGGTTATTTTATTTTCCCTCTTTTACCCTCAATTCGAGGACATCCCCCCCAACAAATTTTCTCAGTTCATATACATCCACTGGTGCAACGCACCTAACGGATCGATTGCGCAAGAGATATGCAGATGTGCAGAAATTTGTACGTAAGATACGATGAAAATGTTTCGATTACGCGTTTAATTATCGATCGATTAATGGTATTCGGAAAATTGCTGTTACTTTTAAACTCACCTTCCCATCTATGCAAAGTTGTACTTTTCATTTATCTCCGAAACTTTGCTTCCTCCTCTATGCGTTTAGCTGGGTAGATAATTTAATCCATGTAACGACAGTCGTCTTCGTTTAGAAAAAAAAAAAGAATAAGAAAAAAAAATCGCCGATAACAAATTTCGAATTTCGAACTTTCAAATTTATTCAACTGTTCATTTCACCATCAATTTCAACGTGCGGCTATAAAGTCCCGAGAGATTTTCCACGCGTATAACGGACCGGAAGAATAATAAAACTGCAGTTCAAGTGACGAAAACAAATGAGATCAGACTGATCGTCCGCCGATATTTTCTGTATGAATATCTATCGAATCTGCAGTGGTGTTTATGTTAAAACTTTGAAAAATCACGTGGGATTTGGGGGGAAACGTACTTCAGAGAATTTCATATAATCTGCAGCATTCGATTCTAGTCGCGTGTATCGATAATTTTTCGATGACAATCACATTGAGTTTCTCCGCTGCAATTTACTTGATTATTATTTACCGGTGGTTAAAATATTCACTGAATAATATTTCATTCATTCTGCGTACAGCGTGAACATATACACGCAATGAGGTGTTGATGATATTAGATTTAATTTATTCGTCCCCCAAAATTCAGAAGTCGAGTCGAAGTTATGCTTGAAAAGGAGGCAAATGAAAAAAAAAGGGCAAAAAAAAAATACTTGATGAATAAAAATTCATGTAACCAAATTCCGTTATCAGCTGTACCACGTATTATTCAATTATATTCCGCACACCTTGTATGTTGAAAACTTTTCCCGATTAAAAACCGGAATTTGGAGGTGTCACTGTGGTAACATTTTAGTACTAAGAGATGTTAAGTTTGAGTTGTTAAACTTTTATAAGTCGACTCTGGAATTTTATTTGTGAAATTTGAACTTTGATCCATTCGTAGCACTTCTGTATAGAGTCGAAACTGTTCGTTGACGGGGGCGCGGATTTTTTTTCCGTCGGAAGATGTGGAGTAAAAATTGTACGTTACTATAAAATGGGGGTGGTAAAAACCGCGGTACAGAGTTGACAGTTTCGCGACGCGACCAAAACTGAAAACGGTGGTCTGCATCAACCCCCGTGAGCTTCGGATTCACCCTCGGCCCACTTCGACCTCCCTCAGTGGTGCCAACGACGTTGACCTACGGGCGCAAGCGTACCGACGTCGAGGCACGAGGAATTACCCAGGTCGACAACGACGGCGACGACGACGACGACGATGAGTAGGATGAACAGGAGAAAGAGGACGAGAACCACCCGCACTTATACTCTAGGTTAATACCCCCACGGTGATCATGTTAGGTAGGTACGATTCTTTCTATCTTTCTTCTTTTTATTTTTCTTTTTTTTCGTCTCTATTCTTCCCTTATAGTCTTCTTTTTCTTATTTCATCAACGACAACAATTAACGCCAACGACCTTTTCGAGGAGGGGAAAAAGGGTGAGTTGATGAGATAAAGCCACTCTCCAGCTGCTTTATTAATTAACTAAACTAATCTTGGTCTTTCATATTTTCTTCACTTTTTTTTTCTTATTAAAACGTTTGTAAATTATTCTCAAACGATCGTGTATTCAAAAAGTAGTAGAATCATAGTTGGGAGGTAACTGTTACTGTGAATGCTGTTGTGGCTGTAGATATACCAATATATATATATATGTGTAACATCCAAATGTATAGGGTGAGTAAATCCAAACGCCGAGAATGGGAGGAGCCTCATTCGGATTTCTTGACCAATCAACGCGCTGCACACGAGAAAAATGAGAAGTATGAGAAAAGTCGACTGGAAAACCTAGGATGCTTAACGAATGAGGCAGTCGAGTCGAGGTCAAGCGAATATCTGCTCAATCAAGCTCCTCCCAGTTTCGGAGTTTGGAAAAACTCACCCTGTAGATATATACATATACAGTAATGGTGTACATATCGGCAGGGAGGAAATTTGTAGTGTAGTTTGAAAATTGAGATTACCCCGGAGAATGCATAGCGAGTACTAGTTTAGATACAGAATGTTGTCTGTGAAGGTTCTTCCACTATATTCTCCATAGTATAACTGTGCGCATGGAGTAAACGAGTCAGTCGCCGGGACTCTGATAAACCCACAGGGAACTCGAAGGCTTTCCAAATTGCATAAGTTTTAATATCATGCGACGCCGCGTCACCGTCACCGTCACCGTCGATGTGAAAACCAGAAACTGAACTAATAATCATATTTATAAATTCAGGCACAGAGAGATCGAGGGAAAAAGAATGAAACAATTTCTTTCTTTTTTCACTCGCAATCAAGCGACTCCAATCATCATCTATAGTAGCTCGAGAGAGTTGCCTGTGGATTGGAATTGGTCGCGAGGGCCAGAGTTAATTTTTCTGACATTCAGTTTTCTCGCGATCTTCCGATTATCGGAGCGATTCGATTTTCGAATCTTAATTTCTTTTTCCCCATTGGGGGGGTATGGGTGAGAGCAGGTAATGGAAACAGCGAATCAGGTAATAGGAGATAATAATGTAAACGATCAGAAGAGGAGATGAACCAGACTTCACCAGTTAAAAGTGGAAACTAGATGGTTGAAATTCTTTACAGCATATACGAGCTACTCTCGGTTCCACTTCGATTCGCAAGCTTCTTCTTTCCCATTCCTTCGTTTCTCCTTTCTTTCATTCTCCAATTCCTGTATCTGTGCTGCTATCCGTTTTCCCCTAGCGTTCGAACAACGTTTTTATCGACGAGCGTTGCATTGCTTCGCATCCACATTGCTTTTCAGTACGAAGAAAGAAACCAGAGAAAACAAATGAAACTGAGGAATTTTTATTCGGTTGCATGCTCAAAGAAAACCCCCGGGGGCGGCACTTCTTCTTATTCAGTTACTCAAAACTCATCGTATTTTCCAAAAAAAAAAATAACAAACATAAAAAACAATTATAATAAGAACAAAAAATATTGAAAGCAAAAACGGTATTACAGTAGTACTATACTAGAAAAAAGAAAAAATATTCCGAGTTCAGATCCTTATTGAGAGCGTTTTAGTTGTGAGGAATTACTGAAGTCGTTGATAGAAATAAGAGAAAAAAATCGTACAAAATTCCTGCACTTTTTTGAACGGTTCTAATGTACGAACGAGTTGAGAGTGGGGATCTGTGAGGGATGTGTACGACCTCCTATAGAACGACGAGGCGAGTGATTTTTTTTTTTTTTTTTCTGCCCTCACGCACGACACGACGCTGTATATCTATACTAATTCGATACCATTCGCGTGCGAAAGCCTTGAAACTCCGAAGGCGCAGAGATCAATTTCGCAGAGTTGAAAGATTGGAAAACTTGTTTGGCACTGATGTGTATGTTTTCTGGTTACTTGCGCTCTTTTTCACCGCTTTTCATATTTCTCTTTTCTTCCCCCGCACAGCCACAGCCGTGGAACAGTTCGAGCCTTATTCCCGTCCACGCCTCGACGCCTCTTCTCCTCAACTTTAATCTATCCACCCTCAGCAATCCCCCCCTCCTCTCCTCTATATCATAATCCTCGCTTCTCCCTTCCTACATTCACTCCTCGCAGAATCCCTCCGACCTTATACGATATCCACTCTCCAAGATTTCACTTTTCTCTTTCTACATACCGCACTGCGTTATTTCAATCACGTCATCCCTTTGCCTGCAGTACAATTCCCATGTTCTTTTGTTTTTTTTTTTCTTTCTTCTTCAAAATTTTTTTTTTATTATTCAGTTTTCACTTATTATTTCTTTTCCTACAAACTTTTTATTTACATGCTCGTTTCTTTTATTCTTATATTAGATTTGAAAAATACCGAAAATTCCGAGCGATCCGAGTATCGAAATTACATTCGGGTTCAGTTTTCTGTGAGAATCGCAGCTACTGTACACATCGCTACAAGAAAAAACTACAAATATCCCCTCGTTTCAATGAACTTCTACTGCTAGAAAGGGAAATCGCGAGGTTCGCGCGGTTCTGCGTGTATAAAAAAACATGAGACGACGAATGAAAAAAGAGAGACAGAAAAAATAAAATAAAATGAATAAAAGTAAAATAAAAAAAAATATATATATATTCACTGTACGTATCCCCCGGTCCGGTTTTCTAACTGAAAAACTTTTTCAGAAAACTCTGTGTGACGAGTGACAAAGCCAGTGGAGTGGAATACTAAAATCTCATCTGTAAACTGACTCCCATCCCATTTCGCGTTTGGTTCACCCTATAATCCACGACTTCGTTTTTTTGTTTTTTTAATTTTTTTCTTTCTTTCTACTCTCCTTTTTTTCATCATTATTTTATCTTTACCGTGACGAAAATGTGAGCTGTACAAAATCAAAGGATTAAATAACGGATAATAAGGTCCGAGTATACGCGGGGACGCAATGGGTGGATATACATTTATTTTTATGTGGAATGAAGAAAAAAATAATGAATAACAAAAATCATCCACCGTAAATACGTGCGAACAGAAAACAGGGAAAATATTACTCGACGCAATTCGCATACGCGGCATTATATCGTTGTTAATCGTGACCACATATGATTATCATTATTATTATGATTGTTGTTATTATTATTATTGATATTATCATCGTATAGATGTATAATATGAACCCCTAACAATTAGCCGTTTCACTGAATTAATTCATCCCCTTTTCATGCACTATTGAATTAACACGAACCCCATATAGGTAGTTGTGTAATATGTAAATTATATCGATGGTGATATTGTATATTGGAAAATTTTGGACTATAATTTTGAAATATTGTCAATGGAGAATTGCTGCGTTGTAGAATTGAGGTTAGGCTAGATTTTTGTTCTAGCATGTACACCCGGTTAAGTTGATTGTGAATCGCTTCGCGGCCAAGCTCGTTTGGACAAATTTTCGCAGCCGGCCCAGCTAGACAAAAAAGTTGTCCAAACGTGCGATTAATGCGAAGCGATTCAGGATCAACCTAACCGGGTGTACATGATAATTCATAATGGTTACGTGAATAGGAATATATCTAGGTATTTATATGCCCGTTGTAAGTTGGTTGGATTTTAAGTAGAGGTCAAAAACGAGTTTCCCTCGGCGAACTCTGGGTTTCATCTAATTGCAAGTAGCGAGGTGGATCATAGCTGCTGCTGCTATTCCTCCATGTGCAGTATGTTTATGTATAACGTATATGTATGTATATAGGTATATAGGTACGTGCGTTGCGACGTAATCATAAGACGAACCCCAGGCTTTTTGATTTCACGGAGCATGAAAACCGTAGCTCGCTGGTATACGCGGAGGAGGCTCGAGGCTCGAGTTTCTCAGTACGAAGAAGAAGAAGTAGAAGAAGAAGATGAAGAAGAAAAAGAAGTAGTGTGTGTAGTTAGCTAGGAGTCAGAGTCGGAAGGTGAAGAGAAGATGTTATGAAACCTCAAGGAGAATAAATTGGTACTCTCTATGTACTCGAATTTCATCATATGTATAGCCTACATATGGGCAAATCATGAGAGGGAAATGCTACTTGATGAATTGAAGTGAATTCCTTTTCTTTTTTTTTTCCATTTTCATACATATTTCATGCTCGGGTCCCAATGTTTAGTACTTCATTTCGCAATTTTAAATCTCGTAAAAGTAATTCTCACCAGAAAAAAACAGTCCACATATTCTAGGTAACTATAAAAAAAGAAGACTTGAAATTTCAAGAATTGTGTCTAGACTTCTGTACCGAAAATTTCGCATCCTTTCGCATTGAAGACTTTTCAGATGTAATCAAATCGATTTTCATGTGATGAGATCGGTCCAGATCTAATCGGATCAACAAGCTCATAATATTTTTTGACTCGGCTGAGTTAAAGATTCCCCTTCTCATGATCAAACATAGGTGCCGATGTAGGCTAGGATCGCAGATAACTAAAATTGACAAAGTGGAGTTGAAATATTGTTTCCCTTATACGTTTACCATATTGAATGTGATTCGCGGCTCGTTGTGGTTGTTTGAGATTAGAAACCTAGCGGTAACATTACATAGACGTTTGAAACAAGGTCCTCGTCGAGACGGTTAAGACGGGGCGTCAAACCTCGAGGATATTCTAGCTGGTATTACAATTAAGTCTTCTTAATTACTAATCCGAGCTTGAGGAACTCCGAAACTTTGGGTATATACAAAGTCTGGAATGTACTCATCTAGTTCGTGGCTTTGCAACACGAGGTGTTTGACAATACCTAACCTGCATGAGGCGCGCTGCACCTGCAGTTGACGGAGTGAATTCTACCGGAATTTATTATCTTAGGATTTGAAAAGAATTTTTCAACTCTGGATCTTCGTATACCGACTTTACGAGGATTTCTAGAGGTAGCACTTAACGGGGGTGTCGGATCCTAATATCGAGTCGTGTATAATTAATCCATCCTAGTGTTTTCGAAGGTTCCGTACCGCGCGAATGTTGGTATTGTGGTGTCAAGTGTTTAGCTAGTTCAGTTGATTCAGGAGGCGGACACAGGTTATACCAGCGACTCTAACCGGGTTGGGTTTAGTTTAGTTAACTTAAGTTAACTCGCGGAGCTTCAGCCGTGTTGGTTATACGTATACCTAGGTTAGGAAAGTGGACGTCGCTTGTGCCAAGTAAATTAGTGTATCTCCTAAAAGGACGAAGCTGAGGGTGCACCGGTGGAAATAACCAAGCGGCCGCATGTTTCCGCGTTAAGCAGCCGGAAATGAAAAGTTTCCCTACCCACGTCCGATGAAGACGGGGCCAGAATCTCAATTCCTCAACTCCCATACTCGATAACAACGCCCTCTGGCGTAACAAATGATTGCGGAAAAATTTTACCTCATATTGTACACGATATTCCACATCCATTAACGATGTATTACAAACATTTGAGCGTCGTTTTAGCTGCCGTAAATCAGATTTTGTATCAGTGATATTATGTACCAGGGATAGATAATTGTATAGACTTATACCCAACGACGAGGGTATAGCGTAGGGGTCGGTCAGTTCTAAGGGTCGCTTAACAGATTATTATATCCTTCGGGATACGGTTTGGGATGAAGAGCTTCATGTGCCACGAAGAGTTTGAGGGTTCGAGGACGTATGTATGTCGCATCTTGAAACTTTTTTGGTTTCGATATACATTGACCAAAAAAATTAACGGCGCTCTCGGTACTCCGCAAAAAAACCGCCTATCTTAAAAATAATTATTTCGCATAGCATTTCGAAGGGTAAAATTTCACCCGTAAAATGATTACTTGAACTTTCTCACGCGAGTTTTTTTCACGAAGTATTCAAACTTTTAGTCAAGGCATGCGTATGGAAAGGTGTAGACCGATTTGGCACCCCCATGAAGAAAAAACCATTCAGAAGATTTTAGATTACAAAATGGCCATTTCAAAAAATTTCTGCGATTCTCCGCGCAGAACCTTGAAACACTCGATTTTCCTTCCGTTTTTCAACTCTGCAATCGCCTTGAAAATGAAATTTCAGCCATCGAAATGCTTTTTGAAATTATTTTTTCCAACGTTTCTTTCATCGAACATGGGTATTTTTTTGCGGAGTGCCGAGTGCGCTATTAATTTTTTTGGTGCCTGTACGAAGGTGAAGAAATGATGATATTCAAATTTGTCATAATCTTCACGCCCGTGTTAATCTGGTTACAAAATTTCTCCGTGATCATATCCATAACAGGCGTCTGTTCTTCTTAACTTATTTTTCCCCGCGGTTGATCTTTCAAACTGTGAATTCCCTGTGCAATACGTATCAAAGCTCCAGACTTGGTTGTGACAAGTTTTCTTCGTATGCGAAAACTACGATGACCGATACGTTCTGGAAAGAAACATCGTATACTAAACCTCCATCTGATTTATACGGGTGTTTTCTCCGTTAGGGGTTATCCTCCAGTTACCCTACCGCTTCGGCCGTCCCACTCCAATTTCTCTCTCCTCGTTTTCTTCCAGCTTCGGTCCCTCTTGGGCCTCTGGGGGAACAGAACCAGGTGGTTTCGACCCGAAGACTCTACGAGTCGCCCATTAGGGACCTGGGAGCGATCCTTTTTCTGAGTCGCGGAGAAAGAAAAAAGAAAAAAAAAAAACCCGCGAAGTATAACCTCTTTCCATGCGCGCATCTACGACCGAATTTTTCTCGCTCTTTTTCTATATCCCTTATACTATACTTCTCTATTTTTTTTCCTTTTTCTCTCCACGCGGCATTTATACACGTAATTCTTTATCTCTCACCTAACTTCCGTTTCCGCAACGGGAATGGCGTAGTCTTTATATATATGTATAGAAATTGTGCTCTGAAAATCCGAGAAGGAAAGCGAGTAAGTGCCGAGCTGTTGAGAAAAGTGTGTGTGGGGGCGGGAGGGGCGGGAGAGCGAGAGAGAAAATTAATCTTAGATACCCCCCGTGTACAGCTAGATTCACAAACGACGAATGCTCTCTCGAGAGTACTAGCAGCCTACCTGAGGCTTTCCCAGAACTCGTAATTTTTAATTATCGTTTCGCTCGTTTTACCTGTACCCATGTAGTGTAAATACGCACAACTTGGTTGCGCAATTTCTAATTAACATTTCGTACATATATACAGCAAAAATAAATCCGCGAGCGAAATAGTATTGAATAAATTCGACGAATTCACCTGGAATCCGTATAGATACGATACAACAAAGATGACAAAAATTTATAGCCATAATAACGACGTTGCCCACAGACAGAGACATCCGCAAGAATTTCGAGCTCGCCGCTGATGTTCATGAGAATTATTGCAGAGGATATGACGTACCCGTGGGGATGTTGATTGCAGGAAACAAAAGGTTTCCTTCCACTGCATAAAGTACCGTCTAATGAGCAAAAACGTTTATTCTCAATTATCGTGTCCACGATCTTCAACCCTCGTAGCCCGAGGGGAAATTCAAGGCCATTTTCTCGCGTCTCTCTGATTAACGTAAATTCGTTTTTCGATCTTCAACGACTCGATGTAATAGTCTTCATTACAGTGGACGTATTTTATTTTATGTTCTCTCAAAAAGGAAGAAAAAAAAACGATATACATATTTTTTTGTTAACTTTGACACAAAAATGTTTGGGATATAGGGTCGTACATTCATGAAGACGTACACAAATTTCCTCCGTCAAGGAATTCCTTCGAAGGTTGAAAGGCATCCTTCCAGTCCCTCCGATATCCCAAGGTCAAGGAAACATAATTAGGTAGAAAAAGGTAAAAAGGGTGTGGAAAGGTAGAGAGAAGACAGAGAATTCCTTCGTTTTGTGGAGGGTAGAAAACAGTTGGTAAAAAGCAACTGATATGCGTGGTTGGGTATGTATCACTTGCCTATACACATACAACCTTCTTGTACCGTCGGCATAAGAAGGTATGTATTTCTACCTTCATTCGCGGTCGGATCGCCACAGGGAATTGCTCCACCCGGTCAGAGCGAAGAGCTTGCGGTACGTTTTGAGGGGGTGAAGATGAAGAGAAAAAGGAAAAACTGCAGAGATAGCACAGGCGAAGTGATATAGAATCCTTACAGGTATCTTCCGATTGATTTCTCCCTCATTTCACCGCAACGCGGACGATCCGAGTTACCGGGCAAGGCCCATATTCCTTCATCTATACTGTACAGCTCAGGATTTTCCCGTCACGATCCTCATCTCGATCACCAAAATTCGAGCTTTCGATTATACGAGGATTGCGAGTCGAGAGAAAATTGATATCTGGACCGGTACGAAAATTTCCAATCCCATTGATTTTCAGTACCTATCTTGCGACAAAAATTAACCCTCAACAAGGATCTCTTATTTGCTCTAAATTTGAAATAATTTTGTTTTTTTTCTTCGGAATCAAAAATCGAAAAAGCATGCTTCTACAACGATTTTCAATTTTCCTCAATGAATCACTTGATATCTAACGGGTGTAAAAAGTTTTACCGAAGAAGGGTGAGAGGGGCCAGTAGTACGTAAGGCCCCAGATTCGCCACGAGAATTTTTTTGTTCCTTTCCGTAGACAAAATCTGAAATACTATCATTTTTTTTTGTGGAAGGAAACGGCACCTGGTGGCAATTTTTTACTTTTCAAACTTCATAAACGTGCCACATGGTTCCGTATCTATACATATAAGTTGACCGTTTCTTTCCATGACCTCTTGCAGCCCGAATGAGGGATGAAAAAAAGGACAGAAAAAAAACGATGCGAACTAACGGGAAACGCGTGGGGGCGGCTGAATCGATAAACTCAATCAATTTGTTTCGCTGAAATTTCTTTCCCCCCCCTGCCCCCCTTCCTCCGCCTGCCCGATAGAGGCAGACGCTACCTTTGACATATAGCTGTGTTATACTATGTATGTATCTGACGTTCATATTCCAGAGTTTCATATAAACATCCCCCATGTATCGGATATACGAACGTCTAACTTGTCGGCGCGGTAGCCAATTACTGGAAGAATAACAGCGACCGTTCGTGGGTGGGGATTAAAAGTAACTTTCTCAATATCGAATGAAATAGGATTATTGATATGTTTTATACGTATACATAGCTATGTACCACATAATGTCTACGGCGCTTTAGATCCGTGCAATAATATCTGGACGATTCCGCGCCCGCTAGCTAGCTCTAGACCGATTTTACATATTCGTCGTTGTGAAAGCGTGGAAGTTTTGACTTTCATTTATCATTTTCCGTTTTCCGGTTTCCGCTTCTTCGTCCTCCTTTTTTTTTGTCACCAGCCGTCTCTAGGACTGCACAGCTCACACAGATAAGAGGGAGTTTTCGCCATCCGTTACCTTTCGTTCTCTCGTAGTAGACGAGAGGCGACGCGACGCGGCGCTGTATATGCAACGGCAATGCACTTCACGTTTCGGTCCATTATAATGATGCGATGTTCCTGTATTTCTACTTTATAAGGCACCACCGGAACGCGGGTGGAAGGGAAAAACTAGGACGCTGGTGTTGCCGCAGCTAGTGATTTCGTGGAAAACTCGAATACTGCAGCGTATATATCCACAAAATATTATAGATACACATAGTAAATATAGACCGTGCACTGAGTTCTGAATCCGAGTTGGTACACTGGGCTATAATAATACGCGAGCGATAGGGTTTTATATCGTCAAGCATAATGCGATGTGCCAAGTTTGATCATTCGATACACATTCATGTATAATGTAACGAAAGGGTAGTTTGAGGTTTTTTTTTTTTTTTTTTTTTTTTTCCAGTTGGTCATTATCAGAGCGTAAACCGTGTATAGTCTTGTTTGGTGAATTGGTGCTGCGCGAATAGCCGAGAAAGAAAAAAGAAAAAAAAAGGGGAAATACTAACCGATATTATTTTCTATGTTCAGCTCGGTGTCTTCGGCTACAATACCGATCTTCATTTTTGTCTTCGTTACACTTCCTTATTTTCAGATACTCTTTCACATACTTCGTTCCATTTCTTATCTATATATATACTATAGATACACTTTCTCAAACAACATTGTGAAACTCTAACCACCCCCCTTCTCTTCCCCCTTCCCGCCCTCCTTCAGCTACTGTACTCCTGAGATTCTAGATCGTAGATTTTAGATTGCTGATTCTAGATTCTCCGACCGTTCGAGTCCGAATCCCGCGCTTGGCAATTGTCTCGAAAACTTTCGTCTTATTATTCGCTTTCGTTCGAAACACAAAAGCAAAACTCGCGACAAGCAATAAGATTTATATCGACCTATTTTGTAACCTTGCTGACGTGACCCGTGACATCAACTTAGCAGGACACCTGTCAACAGAATTTCGTGTAACTGAAACGACAAAATTTTATTTATTTTCATACGCAAGCAAACTGACGAGTCAAATGTCGATTATCATCACCCTTGGTTTTGTTTCTTTCAGTTTTTTAAATTAGAATATTTTTATCGTTTCAGTTACGGTTTGAGGGGATGAAGTACGTAACGGCACTCGAATGTTTTTACGCTCGTAATGGTTGTACCGTCTTTCGGAAGTTTTCGGAAATTCTATTACTCGGAACAAAACGAAAACATTTCGCGCTCTTGAATTGCCTCGTGTCGTCGTTAAAACAATGCGAGAAGGGATTTAGGTTTCTGATTTCAAGTAATTTTTCTGCACAAAACTCACAATCAGACTCGACTTTCTCTTATTTCTCTTTTAGCCCGCGAACAAGGAGACCCTTTAGTCTTTAGATTCGTAGAAAATTACTCTTCTGTTTCACCTTCAACTCGACCCTCTCGTGTTGCGGAACTCGCTGAGGATTACCTTCCGAAAACCGATCGATATGAGACGACAAAACGAAGCTCTGGCTAAAATTCGGTTTTGCTTCCACGCTCAGTGGGCCCAACTTCCCTCAAACCACCCCAAGTTTTTACATTGTAATCCAATCGATCGTGTATATCTTGTTTAAACTATACTATTTCTGAATCATCCATCTATTTCATTTTTTTGTTTTGTTCTAAAACAAATTTCGATCGCGAAATTTTAAAACAAATCAGAGCAACGATACGTCTACAGTTTATTAAAAAAAAAAAAAACTTTCGTGAATAATCAAATAAATAAACGCGATCGATGAAATCCTTTTCGTTTAATAATATCGATATTAATAATATTTATACATTATTCGAAATAAACATATCGTGAAACGTGGGAAGTTGAAAGCCCGCGGTCGTTTGAGCAATTTTCCGGTAGGTCAACAAACGATTGATCTGCACACACACGCACACGTTGTACTGCAGGGCAGATTGTGGATGCAGCCATTCACCCTTTTTCCCCCACATTTTGTTTTTCACTATAACGTGACGCGCGATAAAAAATCAATTATATTAGCCGACTTTTAAACGCCATACAATTTGTCGGGGGTGAAAATACTCCGGCGTGGATTTGTATCTGATGCAGTTGGGATGCATTTTGTATCGTCGAAAATTCTGCAAACTGGTTCACAAAAATTCTATATAAATGTTGTAGAAGAATTGATATAGATTTATTCTCCTTCGCCGCAATGAAAAACGACGTAAAGTGGAGTGAAAAATTTTTCGAATTGTTCCAAACACTTCACTCAAAACAGTTTGTCGGAGAAACTCATTTTCGTTTGATATCTTTTGTTCCCGAAAACGCCCCGAAGTTTTTATTCTACCAAACGTGCATGAAATTTGAACTGGTAAACCAATTTTATTGAACTTGAATTTTTTGAAAACTTACGGAATAGAGCTTTCATTTTATTTTTGAAATTCTATAACTTCGTTTGAAGTTTCTGAGATATGATATGATAGCGCGTTTGAATATTATGCGTTCTCACATTTGCTGGGAAAGTGAGAAAAAAACTTTTCATCTCTGTTGTAACAGAAGGTATTTTCGAATTTCTGAAAGTAAATGAGAGCTTGCAAAAAACCATTCAAAAATTTATCCACATACCGGTTTTTCGGAGGTTCTTTTAGAACTTCGAAAACTACAAGCTTCATGATCTTCGGAAAATGTAAACTTAAAGATAATTCCCGGAACAAAAAATTCTTGAATTTACTTTTTAATGATGCTGAGACGCAACTTTGGCTCACCTATTTATAGGACCGAGGTATCCGAACAATTTGCGAACTTTTACTCCGCCCAGAACGAAAGGCTTAGATTACGTTTGCATGCAAAACATCAGAATATCAGGAAATATTATTGAAAATTTTCCGACCGTAGTGAACTCATATACAGGGTGATTCAATCCAATCTCCGAAAATAGGAGGAGCCTCGTTTATGGTTTTCTGGACCAATCAACGCGCTGCTCACGAGAAAAATGGGGAGTATAAGAAAATTCGACTAAAAAATCTAGCATGCTTAATAAATGAGGAAGTCGAGTCGAGATAAAAAATGTATACAAATTTTGTAAAATAGCTACCAGTATAGTCAAAAGGTCTGATAACTGCCGATGAAAGCTGTGATAGCAAAAAAATAACTGTAAAAAATCGTGTGTCATTCGAAGTGGAGAATTCGAAGGCGTCTGAGAGCCACTTAGAATTGAGCTACAAGCTCCACTTTTGTTTATTTATTTGCAGACATTTGAGCCGCAAAATTCAAAAACGCCCCAAATAAGGGCCACCCCAGTATATATATATGTATGTATATTTATATATAGCTAGACCACACCTGTTTATATCCATTTTGTTAGAGGGCTATAATTGTTTGCCTTTGCCTACCCCGCGGTTGTATCACACGCCCTTCTCCGTATACTCCAACAGACGGCGTTGCTGTAGCTACTGGGCTGTTACTGCTGCAGGTACTGCAGCAACACACGAGAGAACATGTATCGGAGTTGTAATTAAATGCATAATTAATGACCTTCGTGTTTGCGGCGTCCGGTCAGTCTGGAATTTGCATCGATTTGAGCGGAGAGAATTCTGGAGCGGTTTCCGGCAATATACCGTAATTCAGCGAACTGCTCAAATTAGATTTGTCTGATCATATACATATATATGTATCATACATACCACATTGATATCCCCCACGTACACCGATAATACTGGGATTAATAACCCGTCCGTTATGGAGAAAAAAGAATAAAATGAAAAAAAAATGCAGCAAACAAAAGAGAGGGAAAAAAGAGATATTAGCAATTCCATACGTCACATATGTGTACGTGTATTTTCACAACGATATCAAAGTGGCTGCACTTGGTATACATTATACAAACGATCTATATCCCGTTTTAATCGAGGACAAGATGTACTATATATAATTCGTTTGTGCTGCAGCTAGCCGCGGGTGATTCAAAAGATCGGCAAGCGCCGGCCATTTTATGGGGTAGTTGGAGCGAAGAGAGATCTTTGATCTCATAAAATAGGATAGTTTATATCGCAGAATTCTAGCTACAACCCCGTTAACGACTAAACGACGGAGACATCGTATATAGTACGTATATATATACGTATATACATACCTATGTATGCGGTACGGAGACCCTAAACTTTAATAGTTTGCGCTTTTCGTTCGTGTTTTAATATAGAGTAATAACATCGGAAAAGTTTCTCCGCCGGCGTGACGCGGCGATGATGAAATTACGCGAATCAAAATTTATTGCGAGTTGTTATTTTTCTGAAAATCACTCGCCATAGCTTAAGAAATCCACGAATCTCATCTCATCCAATCTTACCTCACCTAAATCCCATGTTTCGTCTGTCGGAATTATAAAGAGGATTATTTGTGCATAATAATGATAACAATAATAACCTGTTTGCATGAACCAATAGAATGAATTTTTGAAAATTTCACCTACTATATTCGTTCATTCTTTTATTTTCTCACCCTGAAAAAAAAATCAGCTTTCAAAGCTTCTCTCATTCCCATACCGCATAAACAGCACGTCTCTACCCGAGACGTCTCCTCGTCTTTTTCGACGTAAAATTGCAAAATTTCAGGAAGACTATACCGAAATAATATGCAAAACATGTCTGCACGGATCTTCGCAATGGTAATAGCCTAATGGAGGATATAACAAGGATTTACGTATCATCTTCGCGAACATTTCGAACAATGTTTTCCCAAATCGCTTTGGAGATAAAAATATATTATACACAGGGATTCCTCCTGTATGCTGGCCACTCTTTATGCGCATGCGCCACTGACACATTCGTTCATTCTTCGTGTGAAAACCGCATGAAGTATGCGTCGGGTGAATAAAATGCCGCGGTACTCGCGAACATGAACGAATATGATTGGTGGCGCCTGCGCATAACGAGTGGCCAGTTTACAGGAAGACAACAGAAATACAGCAATGAAAAATGATCGGAATCCTTCGAAAAAATAAAACGAAGTTCACTAATTTCATCGTTCCGATTTCCATGATTATTCTGGAGTGTGAGCTCTAGTTGTTCAATATTAATTATTCCAGCCATTACCTCGATTTTCGATTATCCCTATTACAGATCTCTATAAATTATTTCATAGATCCAATAAAAAAAAGTCTTTTTCGGATAAAAAAAATTGGGCAAATATTATACAAGCAAGCTTTGCGCACGATTGCAGCCAAATCACTAACGAGTTCTTTTGGCACGAACTGTTTGTCACGTCGTTAGATGGAATATAGAAAGATCGATGAAAAGTAGGAGACGAGATGGTGTAGAAATCGGACGGACGGTCGTTCGTGAGAATGGAAAAGAATTTTCGAATCAGTTTTATTATACAGTTGGAATTTATCAACGCCAAGTTTGGGCGAGAAAAAGATAACAGAAAAGATAAAGAAAAAAAAGTAGCGGTTTTACAATTTTTAGTAATAAAATACAGCATGGAATTAGAAGTAGTTGACGTATACTATAGTATATCGCTAATACGGTAGCCTACAGAGGAATTATTGAATGTTGGCCACAAAATTAGTCGGCGGTTTGAGAATTACTTGGTTCACCGAAGGAGGTATGAGATATGGTAGGTAGAACCGCAAAATTATCCGTTGATAATTTCCACGAAAATTAATTGGACAAAGTGATCGTCCGGGTGATCACATTCCGTTCTAACAGTTAATGTAAACTTGTACATGTAAAAGAAAAGCGAACAAACAATCGGATAGAAAATGGAGAAGAAATCTTAGCTCGTTCAATAGTCGACTATTCATTGAATTCAATCTTCTGATCTTCGCCCATATAGGTATCGTTTTATTTGTTCCCTATACTACTGCCGGCATCCAGCGTATTTTCTTTACCACGAGTAGCCCGTCTCAACTGACTCTGCAGACTCTTCCTCGCCGTACTGCCGCAACGTTCAGCAGAAAAAAAAAAAAAAAAAACTAAGAGCGAAAAACGAAAACAAAAATGAAAGGAAAAAATCGTGCGCTATATACCTATACTGCACACCTAGTCAAGACGTTGCTTTGCAGCCTTCGTTAGTTACCACCCCCATCCCCCCCCCCCCCGCCACTCTTTTACTTCACCTCATCCTTCGAATACCAACCTTTTCTACAGCAGAGCACAGTTTTTTCTACCCTTCTTTCCTTTTTGAGCCCCTCAGGGTCTTGCGGAACGCGCGCGTCTGGCTTTCACCTTTTTACTGCCGTTTTAATAACACGACTCATTACGGAATGGCTTCCGGTATACATGTAACATACATGGGCTGATGAAGCACCTGACGGTTAGATACTTCCTCGAAATTCTACGTCGAACAGTTTGAATGGGTAAAATTGGGGAATAAAAGATAAAATAATTAGATCGATTGTTTCCTTACGATTAAGTATTTCCGAAATGAAAATGAATTTTCATAAATTAATCGCGAGCAATGAACATGGCCGCGTTATGACATCATTTATTACAAGATAGAAAATTGCTCGGACGTTGTGAAAAAATCAAAATCATTATGTCGGGTCGGTTTCAATTTTTTTGGACTTGAGAAATGAACGTCGGACATTTTTTTTTTGTCATTACTTGAATTAATTAAGGCATGAATTTAATCCGGGAAAATGTTAAAATTCAAGGTGAAAATATTTCGTTAGGGTTTTCTCGGAAAATCTTATCGTAGATATCGATATTGTGTATGAGCATGGCGTATGATACGATGTGATGTAAGTTTTGCATTGCAAATATTCATGATCCGGAATATTTGTGGTAACGTCAGTTTCCGCGTTGTTTTACCTCGTCAACGAACAAAACGATCCTTCAGATTGACGCATTGTTAAAACATGTTTACGTTTACATAACAATTCCCTCTAGGGTTTTAAAAGTCACCGGTGACGGCGATGGTGGTGGTCGGGTGTTGGTAGTAGTGAGCGAGGGATCAGTTGTAACTGGAAAATGGAAGTGGAACTGGAACTGGAACTGGAACTGGGAGTGGAAAATGGGATACTGTTTTCTTGTTCAGTAAGCGTGAACCATGAGACATGAGCCATACACACACCCTTACCTATGCCCCGGTACTCGCTCGACAGATTTCGAAATTCTCGTTTCCAACAAAATTCAGAATTGAACGTCTAGAATCGAGAATTTACCCTCCTCCACGATTACCTCCCGTATACAGAAAACCCAGCAATTTTCTCTACCTGCTCTTCCTAACTGAAAATGACCGCCCGGTATCAACTGAAGTAGTGGAATAAAAAGCGAACTTCTATCGCCGCGCTATACCAGCCCTTGAAAAGTGTCCATGCAATTATTCAACGAATCCATTAACCGGATCCTAACCTTACCTGAATCTATTTCATCCTATCCCTAGACACGTTCAAAATCATATTCATGTCGCGGCCGAATGTCGTAGAATGTAGAGTATCCGATGAAAAAGAAATACATCTTTCAAATTTTCCGAAAATTCAAATACGAATGAACAAAATTCAGAAACAAAGAGAAAATGTCATTATCAACCACTACGGAAAAAATATAAAAATGAAGTGAAATAAAAGAAAAGAAAAAATAGATGAAACTGGGACGTGAAAAAGAAAAATCGTATTTCCTTGGCTCATTTTAACCGCGCACCGCGGGTCGTGCGTGGAGGTTAATGTAGTACTATAGGTGTAGTGCATGTATATGTTGGTGAGCTTAATTGCTCTAACGATTTCATACGAGTACTCGTTAAATTGCGTTCAACACTACGTATATACAAACGAGTTGACTTGCAGCTCGTGGCGCATATTATAGAGGGGTATATAATACACTATATGTTCAAGTATTTAACTGCCGCATATGTACATACAGCCGTATAGGTATATGGACAGTGAATTAAACGAAAGTAGGTAGATTGAAAAACGACGAAAAAAAAAAGAAAAAGAAGAATAATATCAAAAATAGAACGGAAAAAAAGAAAAAGACGAGCAAGAAATTATTACGGGGTTATAAAATTCGTTGAAACACACACGTTTCGGAATTTGAAAAAAAAATTATTCCGCACCCTCGACATTAATAATTCTCACGTTTATTTATTTCGTTTTTTTTTTTTCTCCTTTTCTCAAATTGTGTCACAATAATTATGTGTTATGCGCGATATGTTATTAATAATTGTCTTTTGATTCTTGAAAATTATTATCGCTTCGATAATATTTTAATATCTCTCGTTCTTTCCGTTCCTATATATACCAGCTACTTCATGTTTTTATCCCCCTCATACAACCTGCACGGTTTGATTAAGATGGATTCGCGGTATTATTGACCGAGTTGTTTCCCCTGAGTTCGATGTAATAATAGATTGTTGATTGATGCGTACAGCCGTGCACATTTTGCGTTCAAAAAATACCGTATTTTTTATACCTATATACATACCTATACGTTCCATGTACCTGTATACCTAGCAGCGCACAAAAAAAAAAAAAAAAAAAAAAAAAAAAACTATACCGCAGAAACAACGTACAAAGACTGAAAGTTAATTTTTACTCTGTAAAAGTCTCAGTTTCTCAGTATTCGATATAGCCAGCAATTTATTGAAATCAACCTGAAGAATGTGAAAAAAAAAAACAACTCATCAGCTACTGCAGTATTTGATTACGGTCTGTACACACGTACTGAATTTTGTAATTTTTTCTTTTTTTTTTACATTCCTCGCAAATGATTTCCAGTTGTAGTTCCAGTGTTGTAAAATAATCGAAATAAATCGTGCACATCGAAATATTCTGTAATAACTTAAAATTGAGATCGAAAATTCCCAGGAATGTTTGAGTCCGAAATAATCTTCCTTTTAATAAAAAAAAAAAAATGATTTTCTCATTACTTCGCATATATCTAACGTTTGAGGGTAAAAAAAAAAAAAATACTTAGATTTGTTATGGATCGGCTAATGAGGATGCTTGTTCAGTTTATCGTAAAAACGAAACAGTATAACGAATGTGAACGCCGCAGTTATAATTCTGCCTAAATTTGATTTCACCTCATTTCGCAAAATATGGGAATATAACGAATTCCCGGGATCGATTGGATCTTCGAAAGGTGCGGGGGATCCATTCGTCACCTTTGCAGGTGGGGCGGAAAGTAAAGGGAATTGTGAGCTGGAGCAAGGGGAATAATGTGCGATATGGATGATACCGAGTACCACCCTATAGCGGTGCAGGAGTGAGTGAGCTAAGTGGCAAGAACAGCTCTGCAGTGAATACTGAGCTGACGTCGCATTTCCAGGGAGTAGCTAGCAGCTAGCTAGACACGCGCAGTCGAGGAGTTCTCTCTATACGCTACGAGCACCTACGGCAGCACCGGTAGTAACAGCAGCAGCAGCAGCAGCTAACGGGTAGCGTGACAACAGCTTCTGCAAAAATGGTGCAACCTGCACAGGGGGTAAGGGGCAGGGGCAGGGGTTGGGGGGCATCGATTTTATGCTTTTTAAACGGCTTCGTTTCTTCCTATTTTCATCAAACACTCGACAAACTGCCTAGCGCGGTTTTATAGACCGTATATCCACGCGTACACTCGCGTATATTGCCGCTGACTTTCAGAATAAATTAACACCGTGAAACGGACGAGAATTATCAAACCTACGCACTGAATTTTATCACTCGACGTTCATCAACATTTCCAATCACAAACTGATACTTCTTCGCCTACATTATGTCATTTCGCCGATTATATTTGTCCGGCGAAAATTAACGCTTCGAAAACTCCACCGACTACACTTCTATCATAGATATATGATCTATGGTTCTACTAAAATCTTGATACAGGTGGCGACGAACAAGTTTTTGTTCCGTTTCATATGCCCTTCGGGGGTCGAAATCATCCTGAAACATTGATGCGATAGGAGAAATCCTGGTTCGTAAGAAAAAAATTGGCAAAAGAAAAGAAAGAAAAAACAAAATGGAATAATTCGTTTCCAATGTAATTTCTGCTCGAGACTCCTGAGCGAGTCTTTTGATCCCTCAATCATCCGGAGAGAATTCTTTAGGCAAACTTTAAACTGCTCGCAATTCTACTCCCTCGATATATTTTAACGTCTCGTCCGCCGCACCGCGGGGAACGCGGGCACTAGAGAACCACCACCGCGTCGCCTTGGCATTAGGGTAGTCGTAGCCGTAGCCGTAGCCAGCGGCGGCGGAATGAAATGTCCACAAGACTAATGAGAGTAATAAACGAGGCCGGGGTGAATTGACTGCAAGTTCAAACAGAAAAAAAACCATAAAAATAATATAAAAAAAAAGTGCGAAAGAGCCATGCTATGTATAACGTGTATATATGTATAATACGAAAGCTGCTGTATCTGTGAATTTTCATAGCATAGCTGCAACTACGGAACTGCAGAGCACAAGTACATCCTTATATATATTATAACCATTTCCTTTCTACTAACATGTCCTCATTTTCACGAACTTTAAACCGGTGAGTTCACACTAATTTACCTGAACCACTCGTACACATATTCACCTTACATACAGCGAGCGCCGCACCGGTTCTAAATTCGTCCAAATTGTATCGTCAAAGTTTTATCATCCGGGTAAAATTCACAGTAAAATCATTCGGTGTAGCGGTTGCTCAGTATAATTTGATTTGCTCGGGGAGAAGTGCTAATGAATATGAATGGAGAACAAGCTACTGTACACGTATATCTGTATATACTGTTTCTACTTCTGCCACTGCCACTGCATATAGTGTTCCGTAGAATTCCGTTGTATAAACTTCACTCCAACCTCTGATCCTATATATATAATATTTGGTTATAATTTACTGCGCATATGCGCGCGTATCATATACATGATTACGTATCCCCAGCTTTTGCAAACTTCGATACATAATTATCACACACACAAATTCCCCATGAGCATCAAATTCACTCGTCGGTCGGTCGCTCAGTTGCTCGGAAATCTGAGGCGATAAATTAAATTTCCTCAGAATCCTCCGCCCCCGCCAGCGCCACTCCGCTAATTGTAATTATCGCTCTTCAAAATTTACATAATTTCGTATTCCTCGAAGCATAAGTAAATACGAAAAATACTGTAACGCAGGGTGGTCCTCAGCATATATATGAGAACGGTTCTTTTCATAAAATAAGTAAAAAAAAGAAGAAAACAGCTCCATTAAAAAATTTGTAAACTTTTCAACGCGATTCAAAAGTACACGTTCAATAAACACTCAATGATGCATATTCGGTTCGTACACCCGGTTAGGTTGATCCTGAATCGCTTCGCGGCCAAACGCGCGTTTGGACAAATTTTGGTAGCCGCCTCAGCTACACGCAAAAAAGTTGTCCAAACGCGCGCTTGGCCGCGAAGCAATTCAGAATCAACTTGACCGGGTGTACATGCTTTTAATTTCGAATATGGTCAATTTTATGGCGTAGTAATTTCTTTGACAAGTAAAAAAAAAAAATTCACCTCGCCACAGTCGTTTCGTTTTTGAATAATTTTTCGAAGATCTGAGGTTCGAATCGATCGAATTTTGAAAAGGGGCTTATCAAGGACGACTCCTATTGGATATAAAGTCCCTTCGCACGGTTTCCCTAGGGTGCTGGAAAAGCTACGTTGATAATCCGCTTGGGATGTGGTCCAGCAGTGAACCGAGCCTACCGGTAAAAAAAAGAAGAAGGAGAAAAACGTTGAAGAAATCTCCAGTTGCGTCTACTTCAAACCGCGTGCAAACTCCCTGCATGTGCAGACTGCCGCGATTCTACCTGCTGCACTTTATCTTTGCCTCCCTTTCTTCCTCTCGATTTCTATCTCTCTCTCACAATTTCTCTGTCTCCTTCACTTTTCCTTCGCCTTAGTCTCCGCTCCGGGAAACTTGGAAAGGTAAACTACACGGCGGGACCCTACTAGGATGCTGCGGCGGCTGAGTTGTTGTAGAAGTTTGTCACTTCCAAGACAACCTTGTATGTACCATGTACCGTGGTTCCATATAGGTATAATAGATATGTACCATTTACTATTTACCATTTACCTCGCGCGCGCTTATAAATGTATACGCGCGTACAGGGTGAGTGAAAAAAAGTGTACCGCGATTCACCTGAAATCGTCAATGATGTCCGAATAAATTAAAAAAGATCTTGAAGAACTTTCTTCTTTTTTTCAAGGACGAAACTGTAATTTTTTTTTTTTTTTCAAACATTCAAACGATTCTCCCATTCGTCGCTGTCACCACTGTGTCTATTGCGACATTGGAGAAAAAGGAAGCACGTGACATTGAAATTCGTATAAAAACCACTTTTATCCACGTTTGAAAATTCACCGATATTTTCAGACCACCCTTTACATGATAGGGCCGCGTAACCAGCGGTGTGCGGCGCGCTTAAACCCAGTCTTTGGAACCCCAGCAGGCATACAGAACGTTCTACTTTACGGAAGGTGTAGTACTACGTAGATATATCTAATACATATGTGATTATATACCCGGCAGTCTTTCCTTTTGCATTTCACCCCCTTGTTTGAAACGGAAAATTTGTTTATAATTCAGGTAGAAAACCACCAGCAGCGGAGTGTTTCTTGTCTCATCTGTTGGCATAAGAGTGATTTCTGAATGTCTCGTAGTAGGTACTACGAAACAAACTAAATAAAAGAGCTAAAGGGGATGAGATAGGAAATTGTGAAGATATATTTCCTGCGTAAAGTGCCCTCAACACGATTTCACAAACTTGAATTATTTCCTCACGCGATACAACACCGCGGTGTGAATGTACGCGAGCATAAACGCGGATGAAAATATGAGATGAGATATGCGGAGTCAAAGAGAAAAGGAAAAAAAAAAAACATATCGTATTATAATTCCAACATCCACGCCAGATCTCCGGCGAAAGGTGCGAATTCAATTCTCTTACCCTCCGAAAGTTACGCTCGAAGGGCTGTCGGTATAACAACTCGAATGGAAAATTCGATATACAGGGTGGGTCACTCCAAGTGTCGAGAATGGGAGGGGCTTAATAGACACGCTATCCCCCTATACCATCACGCTTCCTTCAATGAACAGCCTGGTTGAGAAGTTGTTGAGATTTCTTTCCTGTACCATGAAATCTTATCTTGTGTTCTCGTAATAATTCCGGTCAACCAAATTCTTCTAGTTGTTGATCGGCTGAAGGGGCAGGACTTTGTTCCTATTGAGTCCCTCCCATTCTCGACACTCGGAGTGACTCACCCTGTATAAAATATCGTATGGCAAGCGAATCCAAAAAAAGCAATATTTTTCCGGATATCAAGGACGAATGCACTAATGACTAATAACGATAATCTATAGGGCGAAAAAAAATTAGGTGTAATATTTCCGGATTCCTATTTTGTCAAATTCGTGGAACTGTTCTTCGCTGTCGATGCAATTTAGGGGTCAGTTCTGATGAAAATCTGAAGAAGGCGAGGAGAAAATAAAAAAAAGAGGGCGTACGTTTTCAACACGGTGCGGCGGACGTTGCAGGTTCGACGGCATCCTGGAAGGCTGGAACAGCATCGGCAGCATCAGCATCAGGGTTAGGTAAACGTGAAATGCGAACGATTCTAGCAGACACACGGCCCAGCCACCGGGCCAAGCTTGGCTGAACTTTCGGTCAATCTGCAATTCCAACTCGACTAATTGAGAAACACCCGACTAACCGGGAGATACTGGGGAAAACCAGGAAACCAACAGCTAGGAAACCAGAAACCGTTAACGTTATGTACGTGACTATACATCCAGAATTCGAACACCCTTCACCCCAGTTCCTGTAGGTATAAGTATAGGTACTACACTGCGAACAGGAATGACGCCGCACGCGGTAGGTTTGCTTACGTAAACAGTAAACATCTGCAATTGGCCATAACTCGGTGAATTTCACAGTCTGAAGTACCAACCTACCTTCCTACCCACTGGAAACCGAATGAACCAGCTTTCTAGTCATTGAAGCAACAATTAAACACGCGCAAATTAGTCAGCTTTGAAGCTAATTAGAGCACACTCGTCGCGGCGCTACACCGACGCTGAACATACAACGTTCGATCAATATTTGATGTAATAAGATCTGAAGGACTCTCGGACTGTCTATCAATGACAAAAAAAAAAAAAACAAAGAAAAAGAAAACCAAAAACTCCATCGACGGCCGAGACGCCAAAAGGACACAACCGACGATAAGATGCAGAAAAAGCTGAAGGACATCAACAAAATATGCTATAGTTAGTGTAATTCCGAGAGAAATAGCCGATGGCAAATTTTCCTATATTAGAGCTGAGATATCGAAAAAAATTTTGCCGTCATACGTAAGTTTATTCACAGAGCCTGTACTATGAAGATTTTCGTAAAATTTCAGTTCTATATTTGTAGCAAAATTTTGACCGTTGGCCATCTCTGTCTTATTACGAGTGTATCTCTTCTTTTTCTATCTAGTTTTTTTCGCATCACATTTCATTTGACAATCGTAAGTTTTTTTTTTCTTCACTGCTTACTTTTGTGGGTTACGCACCTTCCTCGTTTTCAGTCCTCGTCATGAATGCGGAAATAAGAAACTACGAATTCCCTATCTTGAGTTGGAACTTGTTGTTTTTTTGTTTTTTTTTTCGCAGCTCACCGGCCGAGTTTTCCGAGCTCACTGCAGGCCCTGAGAGAAATATAATGCGAGAATAACGTTAATTACGATATAACAAGATAAGTTCTAAGAAAATATCCGAGGGAGCGATGAAGATCAGCAGCAGCGGGGACATAATATAAGTATAAGTGACAGAAAGATGCCCGAGTTGTTGAAGAGTAAACTTTCACGCGGCCCAAGGGTGTGATTAGATGTTAGAGAGTGGGGGGGGATTGTGGGAAATTTTGTATATTATACAGAAGCGTTAAAGATAATCGCGTTCTGATAAACCAAAATCCAAATAAGTCTCGCTTTTCATACCCCCGAAATAAAAAACAAAAAAATTCTAATCCCCTTTTCCAACTTTAGTTGTCGGCCTCCTTTCTCGCTTAATACTTCATGCCTCTTTTTTTTCTCTTTACCTCTTATATCCTGCCGTTTTCACTGCGCAGTATTTTTAGCCTCGCGCCTTCTCACACTTGCACCAAGTTTCCTATCTCGCTTTATATTACTACCACTTCCTCCTTATATTCTAGCGTCTCCGCAGCTTCCGTGAAAAACTGTCTTCTCTAATCTTATAATGGCTAAAGAGGAAACTCCGCTGCTGCTGCAGCAAACCAGGCGCGCGACTATTGCCCCGAAAGTTTGCTTGCACCGTACCTCCGGTGTATCGAAAAACGTTCAAGACTGCATTTTCTTTGTCAAAAAATATCGCAGACCGGATGCATGCAAAGAAGTCCCTATAAGAGACGGTCAGTTGCACGTTTTTCCAGAACCTTATTTTGCGATTTTTATTTTTTTTTTGCTCGAAAAATTCATATTAGTCGTTGAATTGAATAGATCTGCTAACAATTACGGAGCTAATGATATCTTTGGTATAATTAATTCAAAACTCATTATCCGCGATCCGTTATCGCGCGAGGATATACGTATGTGTGCAGCATTCTACAAATTCTCATTAAGCAATTTCTCTATTGTTAAACCGAGAAGTTTGCGGATAATAATTGATAGACCCTGAACCTCCGGAGAAGACCGGAAGTATTATCAAAGTTTGCTATTAGTAACGGCGAAGGTAGAGCTGGCATATAGATATAACGCTCTAGATATACAACAGAAGGTTCAGCGTTATAAATTCAAAAACGAACAACCAGAATTAATTCAATACCCATAATTAATATCCCACCGTGGTAATAGGATACATTATAGGCATTATAATATCGCATGATCTGGAGCTACGTATTACCATACCATAGTGTTTGAATGCCAACGATTACATTGGCGGTAGAATTCTATAGTAAAGTGAAAATTGTTGTAACTCTGTTGTGAGTTTTCAATCACCGCTCGAATAGTATTGTTGCTTTTCCATATTTCACTTGACCCAGCGACGTTTTATCAATAACTATAGAAATAAGCTGCGCAATAATTTTTCTTTTTCAAATATCACCTTACAGAGATGAAAAGAAGACACGCGTCAAAGAATTATTTATTCCAGATTCCGTTTTTTTACCGCTCAACAACCGTGGGAAAGTTTTTCAGATTTATAATGAAATTGCAATGGTAAAGGATTCAAATGTTTTTTTTTCGAATTTCTACCACAAATTTTGATACCACTCATTTCTCGATCTCCAAAAAAATTTCGAAGGTTTCTTGGCGGAGGAGAGAAACGTCAGGTGCATTGATATAAATCGCTCTCATTTTTCGGAAAGGGATCTTCCAGTCGTTCTTTGAGTCCGTTCCGTAGGTTTTGTATATATATGTATATAAGAGTCCAAAGTTATCCCGTTCCCGAGCCCATTGAACGTGCCTTATATCGATTATACCCTTCGCTAAACTTTCCCCAATCCCGTGGGTTCAGACTTTAAAAGACCACCGGATAAAACGTATGGGACGCCTGGGATATTCCCCACTTTGACAGTGGATCTCTAGGTATACGTCCTTTGGTGGTCCCTGCTCCGGTAGATCCCGATTCCCGATCCCTTCTTCCCTTATTTCTCCCTTCTCCGCATAGAATTCTACAGTAGTATTCTGCGAGCCTGCAACCCTGCAAGGAAGAATGGAGGGAAGAGGAGCCAGTTTTATCACGATCAGAGGATTTGACTGTCTACGACTTCCCTACCGGTCCAACTTTATTGCTTCCAATTATTTTCATGGTTATTACATGTCGTACCCAATGCCGCTCCCAAACCACCAACAGTACGACCACCAAAGTGTACGGGGCTCGTCCCATTAACGTACAAACGATGGGCTTCATTTTTTTTTCCTTCTTCTTCTTCTTCACCCTTTCTTAGAATTGTATCTAAACAACGGACCTTGAAAATTCCCAGCGATTTTCTTCGTTTCTTCAGCGATGTTTGTAAAATTCTATTCGTTAAAGTGCAGCATCGATTTGTACTATCGACAATAAAATGTCGAGACATAACCTATAAATTTGAACTTTTATTATTCTATCAATTTCTGTAACAAAGAGAAAAAGGAAGAAGGAAATGAAAATAAAAATGAAGGAAAAAAAAAGAATGAGATATTGTTTTGAAATTTAATAAATTGTCGCGCAAAGCGTAGAGGAGAATTGGTTAACGGGATCTCATTGTCAGTTTGATAATTTATCGACGCCCCGGGTTTGGCTCTTCTGGCCATCTATGTTGCTGAGGTATATCCGCACTGCTGTGCAGAGCGCGTTCCACGCTGACGCTGTGCGAACGCGTCGTGGCGTCGCAGCAGAAGCAGAAGCAGAAGCAGAAGCAAAAGCAGCAGCAACAGCGACGATTCTGGGTTGGCAGATTTGCCAACTTTTACTCCCCGCTTTTTTTTATTCCCCCACCTCCGTCCATCCGGGACTCTCTCTTCGGCACTGTTATCCAGAAAGAGAATATCCATAAATTTATCCAGCGAACTCCTACCGACTGACCCGTGAGTAAGAGGCTCTCAAAGGAGAGCGAAATAAAAAATAGAAGAAGAAAGAAAAAAAAATCGCGGAATGAATAAAATTGGAGAAAAAAGAAAAGAATGGAAATACAGGGAACAACGAAGAAGAACCGAGTACCGGAAATCACCGGCGACTATCGTCACTATTATACGTCACACCCGTTATATGCGCTGGCCATTACTTCATCCCCAACTATAATGCAATATGCATGGGTGTCTATAATGTTTCTCTTTGTCCACATATGTATATTATATGTATGTAGTTTGTTGTTCAGCTCGTACAACTTCCCATAACATACATTATAGGTACATAAACAAATGCATTATATACCTGCGTATTATGCATAAATAGCCATGTAAATGTATACATGGTGTATAATGTACATTGTACAGTAATAATAATATTCGCCTGCAGGGGGCGGAAAATCGGTTGCGGTAATTCAGGGGAAACTGAAACGATAAAATTGGCGAAAGTGTGTGCGGAGGGGGTTGGTAGGTAGCCCTGTTATCGAATGGGATAATTATAATCGACGGTTAATTGTACCTTTGTCTGTAGAGAGTAGGAAGTAATAATTAGTTGACAATTAATTTGTAACCGCTGAATCGCAACTCTCGACTAAACTCCTCTGCCTTAACTATACGTATGCATATTTGTACCTATTCGTATACCTATACCTGACGTACACTATAACAAGTTAGGTTAGGTCAGTTGAGGTTAGGGCAGGTAATATGCATAATAGATATATGGTAATGTACTCTACATGTGTATAAGGATGTAGACCCATCTGGAAATGATTAAATATTATGAACTCGGCTAATGATCCAAAATTCTCAGTATCTGATCCACAAATTAATTCATGATCATATCGTGTCGGTTGAACTATAACTTCATCGTTAAAATTCAATCGAGTTAAAAATTTTATCTCTTCCACCCGTTCCTATTAGATTTTACAAAATGTTCTGAATTTCGGAAACAATCAAGATTCATAACTCAAATAGGGCAAGTTGGTTTGGTCTGAATCATTAAAAGGACAGATTTTTCTCTTTGCAATTACTATGATTTGATTAATTTGTTAATTTTATCCCGTTCGATTATAAATTTCAATTCCTCGATTTCATCACCACTGTACGCAGCTTGAATTCTGAAAATGAGGGGAAAAAAAACGATCCAAAGAGCAAAAAAAGTAGGAAAAAAAGTCAGTCGATCAGGTATCACCCTCTCGAGAATGAGGTTAAATTGATTAATACGGTAACCACGATCACGGCTAATTATACCCTCATTAGGCGTAATTTAGTAAAATCAATTGGTTGATCTTGGCAACGCCGTATATTTGTACCAAGTTGTTCGAAAGCTGCAGGTGGTGTGTGTATTCAAAATACTCCGTATGAATGTCTAAATGAAAAGGGGGAAAAGTCGAGCTTTTCCACGTTCTATTCGCGCTACACGTACCTACTTCTGTTCGCTGTGGAATAGACTGCAGAAAATCATAGGTACTTTTCCCCAGATTTTTTTTCCCGGTGCCGGGTTGGGGTACCTTTTTTTTCTTTTTCTTTCTTTTTCTTTCTATTTTTTTTGTTAACCTCCGCACACAATACGCTTGTCCCAATTCGTAGCGGTACCCACGTGCGGCACCCAGCGTATAGTATAGTGAAGATCGTCGAATTGCGTGCGGATCGCTTGGTCAAACGGTTTGAATGGAGGAAAACCTCCCTGAAGAGTCGAATCAGCAATGAAATGTGGATAAAATGGGAACTGATGAACCACTTTCATTGAACTTGGGAATTTTTTTTCCGTGTAAACTAAAAGAATTGATAAGCTTTTATTCAGTTCTCGAAACTTGATGACGTCATTTTTATTTCTGACGGAGGTAGATGTGCGAACATTTTTCGATACATTCGTTTATCCTGCACATGTTCGTTGAAAAAGTTGAAAATTCTAGATTTCTGTTATCGTCAGTTTTTCAAACACTCATCTGTTCAGAATAACAGAAGATATCCTCAGAGTCCTGAAGATTGAAGCGAAAACTTTTGAACTTTCGGTAAAATCTCATCCATGTTTTAGCGCTATAACCAATCATATGAGTCTGAGCAGTTTGAGCTTTTTCACTCATTCTCGTCCCTACGAACCAGGAGGGTGTAGTGTTCGAAAACCTATGGATGTGACCCAGAGAAATTAGTAAAAAAAAAAGGTCATTCTAATTACGATTGTTCGAACGAAATTTATGATTCGAAAAAAAGTCAATCACAATTTTTAAAATTGATTTTTGCTCTGATACGCCCTTCTGGCAGATGACTCTGCGTGATCTTTACTCTACATGCTGTCAAAAGGTCTTATCCAACTAAAAAAAAATCCAATCCCAACAATAGCATATTTCATCCGAAGAATCGTGAATTTTATGCTTTTTGTTCTTCTTTTTTGTTCACTTTTGTGGAATGCGTTTTGTGTGGCGAATAAGATTGAATAAAAATCCAAAAAGTGGGGGCTACGTCCCTTTTGGTTATTAGCTCTCTGAATAATCCTATCTCCCAGAGATATTCTCTCTCCTATCTGATACTCGCACCAAAACTGATCCAACTATGTAGGTTTATAGCTAATTGACCGAGCAATAAGACCGACGGAGGTCGTTGAGGCGTGCCTCGCAAATTAATCAGTTATCTGAACGAGACTTTGAATCCTTTGTCACGTGCAGGTCCTTTCCTAGGTTCCGGTTGCACGACGGGTCGCAGCTGAGCTTTCGCTTAACTTTAAACTTAGGATAACCCCACACCGCAAGTTTACCGCCATATTGTCTCGCCGTGCATTCTGGGTTATGGCTGCTTCAATTCAACTAAAAAATAATTCTAAACTGATAACGAATTCTTCTAAATATATATATAAATTAGGTTAACTCAGGTAAGTTTTTTTTTTTTTTAGTCTTTTTATCATATGCTTCACTCGATCTTTTCGTGAAATTTTATCTCTCTCTTTCTCTCTCGTTATTTATCTATTTATTTGATGTTCTTTTTTTTTCCCTTCATCTCATTTATCCTACACATGTTAAGCTTAAACAGAGATATTCTCGTGAAACCGCGGCATGTATATAAAACCTGCACCATCCCAATCAAATGTACAAGATTAAACGATTTGTGAAAGCTTAATCCTTCTGTGGTGTATAATAGTACGTCTTCAAAGGACCTCTCTTATGACGCATTATATCTACGTATATAAATATAACCTCAGGGGAGAGTTCCCTTGAAATATTTCTTTTTATTCATTTTTTCTTTCGTTTTTTCTTTTCTTTTTTTCAAGCCAACCTTTTATCCTTATGGTTGAGGGGTCAACCTCAATTACCCTTCGTCAAGCTTTTACCATCTTCACATTTATCCAGTATTTCTTTTTTTTCCAAGTTTATTTCCACTTTTTTTGGTGTTTCTTTTTATTTGTTTATTTATTCATTCATTTTTTTTTGTTTTTCGGATCTCGTATTGCAGAAAATGGAAAAAAAGAAGAAAGGAAGAAATGCGAAATTGATAAATTGAAACAAATCCATAAATATTCGTGGAAACCTAAGATATACCTTACCAAAGTTCGTAATTCGAAGAATATTTCCTTTGATTAATAACTCGAATGGATATAAAGTTTTATTATTTGCTCCAGATTGCAGTTGAGGAAGGAACAGAGAGAAAAAAAAAAGAAAAATACTAAAGAACAAAAAATACGAAATAAAAACCAAAAAAAAAAAAAAAAAAGAGAGAAAAGGAAATGAAAAGAAAAAAATTGGGCTAGAGCTGGGTGCGATTAAGCAAACGGAATGCGCTTATACATATAATACCGAGATGTATATACCTATGTATAGGTACATAAGGTAGGTATATATACTTATAGTTTACCAAAAGCTTTGCTCTAACTTCCTGTTCACCTCTATAACAACTCTGTGGTGCTGCAGCTGCAAGAAAACTGGAACTAGGAAAGGAAGAAAGATGAGTCGAGTTATTCTTCTAAGTTTTGTTTGCGGTTTCTCGTCCGAAAATTACTTTATAATTTCTGATTTATCGCGTTGCATCCTTTTTATTTTCGTTCAGTCTTTTCCACAGAGCTACAGCAACACATACCAAACTGCAACGTCTTTCCTCCGCATATATACTACGGGGAAGCGAGAATATTTAGATTTTAACATTTCTGTTTTCCCAGCCACTCTCTCTCCGCATATCAAATTCCGCACAGAACTCGCGCCTTTACTTTTCAAAATATTATTCGTCGTTTTATTCCGCCCGCGGATTTGCACCGATATGGCCGGGTGTATATAGGTGGTGAATATAATCGCGGTTCAACCACTTGAAATAAACTAAGCCGCAGAACCCAGTTGTGCAGCAATGACCAACTTTGAAAATCCCATTCGCTTTGGGAAAAAAAAAGAAAGAAACTTTCTCGAACCACGCGCTTCGTTATACTCTGAAGTGAATCAAAAAATATGTATATGGAAGCATGAGGAAAAAAAAAAAAAGAAAACAATAATAATCCTCCGCTGGTTTAAACGCCCGTCGAGGGAACTCGAGTGGCAAAATTATTTTAACTCTCTTCGGTCTTTCGTGAATTTTTTTATTCAATTTTAGTTTATTTCATTTGCTTTCATTCCTCGCGCCGCCAGCGTCCGCATTTGAATATCGATGTATAAACCGTAGATATTATTACCGCGACCTACAGATTATCGCCATTATTCGCGTGCGGCCTTTCGCGCATGTGGCACCTATTTTAATTGAGTTATAGGGACGATTCTGGGCATGTTATACATAAATTTGTGTTCCAGAACTGTTGCATTAATGTTACTCTGGATGTTCAACAGAGAAACTATACTCACCCGTTATTATCTATAAGTGTAACAACCAAGGACAACAATCGCAACAATGGGAAAACTGATGTACATTCACCCCGTGGAATATTAATCAGCGACATCCTAGTTAATTAGTAAAGTTTTGCAAACACTGGCGAGGCAGCGGGAGGGGGGGGGGGGGGGGGCGTGACTCAAGTATAATAACTAACACCGAGATTCCGGACCTGCAACAACTTACAGTAAAACAAAAACTGGCCAGGAACGTGTGAAAATTTCTCCAATTTAATCAATCTCACTTTTTGTAAAACGTTCATTAGTATCCGAAAACTGTGAATATATAAAAATTAAAAGACGGTCACTCATACGGGTGAATTTTTCTTCCGATCAAATAAGTGCAGGGTTTTAAATTATTTGTCGGAAAACGCCGGATGTTGTTTTACAAACCTGTACAAATGTTTTCAATTTCGAAATCAGTGAGACCGTTTTATCTAAGGTATACTTGTGTACGCGGGGGTGAGTATAGTCAATTGAATCGCGAGGGAGTAAACGATGAAACGCGATTCTTAAATTTAATAAAAACAACGATATTGTATTTTTCTCTGAAAGCCAATCTTTCCACTTACGGTTGACTCGGATCAACCGAAAGACAAGCCGCGAGACAATCCATCCATCCTCTACGGTCGAACAACGCAAGGTAGTATATATTCGCTAGGGAGTTGACTTTGGCCCAACTTTAAGTTAATTTACTGTTCCCTAGCGGTGGAAGGGGAAACTGAAAAAAGATCGTCTTTGGTGATCCACGTCGTACATAACCTCACGGATGTTAACCCCAACGTATTTAACTATATATAATCTTCGTGCGCACCGCCAGGGTAACCCCCAAAATTATCGAACGAAAACTTTGAGGAAATAATTCTTCTTCAAGCTATAAAGCTTTTCACATGAGATGTTTAACGCTTCGAGAACAGGTTGAAGAATTTTGGAAACATGCAAAGTTCTGTAAATTCAACTTCGGAAGTTCACAAGATCCTAAATCACATTCACTTCTAGTTCGGATGAAAAAAGTGTCAACGGCCATTCACAATACCGCATTATAGTACGAAGAATGTTTTGTCCAAAAAAATTAGTCGAAATTTTCGAGTGACTAATTGGGATTTGCTTTGTCAATTAGATTTCGAATTCCCCGATGAAGCTTCATAAATTTCGAGAGAAAAAAAATCAGTCTCAAACTATTTCTCTTGTTTGCATAATTCCTCTCAATTTCGGACTAGGGTGTTTGCACCGATTAACTGGCTTTGAACGTTGGGAAAATTTCTGATGACGACGATGATGATGGGCAGTAATATAGTGCGGTGGAGGTAAAATTCCCTTGGCATTATACGAGTCTCACGTGGACGCTTATTCATACGGCGAATAATTAATGTCACAGTTATATGTATAATATATACATTATACACATAGTCAGAAGTGGTACACGAATCCACATCAAAGTGAACGAGGAACGGTCCTTCCACGAATTAATTAATTTAACGATATTTCGCCCCACCCCACCTTCCCCCCTCGCCGCGTGCTTCACGAAAGCACCTGCAGTGAAATCCATAGTCGTGAAAATTATACACGATTGTTTTATACAATACCCAATTTTTTAGACACCCTGTAGACGGGCCATCTGCATTTCCATTGTATTCAATCATGATATTCATCCACTGACGAAAATCATTCATTTTCCCAGCTACCTGGTTTTTGGTAAATTTTTCTTTTTGGTAATTTTAGGTTAGGTATTTAGTTCGAAATGTTCACGAGGCGCGCTGTATACGCATATTATACCATACTTCTTTTTATTTTTATTTTTTTCTTCATCATCGGTTAAGTTTTTCTGCATTCAAAGATCGGTTTTATTTTTGTCGTGTGGCTAATGAAGCTATCCTTAGAGAAGCTAAAAAGTTACCCCACCAACTGGTCCCCGAGGAAATCTGTCTTCAAGTTTGGCGTCGCTTCACGGTGATGGTCCGGATAAAATTATCCCAAAACTCGTTCCGCACACGAAAACCTATATCCGTGTATACTACGAACAGAATGTGAGACAGGTTAATACTTTGGCAAGGAAAAAATTTAATGTCCAAATATCAACTGGGATTAGGAGAAATAAATGTAGATACGCGTACAAATGAAGAGAAAAAAAAAGAAACGAAGAAAGAAAGAAAAAAAAAACATGCTTTTTGTTCGTCCTTTTTGTCCCTTCCATCGCTAAATTGCGGCACCGTTGTTCCGGGAGCCCGTCGGATTCGTCAGATTTTTTGTCCGACGAATGCATTAAAAATATCAGCCGGATGGTAAATGTGTTTGGTAACCAGACACGCGGTGGTTAAAAACTTAAACAGATTCAGCTGACGAAGGGAATAAAATTTTTGGGGAAACTGAGGGTCGAACAGGTAATGGTGTTTTCGCGTACACCACCCCTTATTTCGTTCGCTCCGCGTCACTGCCCGTAATAGACTAATTACTGATTGGCTCGCTCGCCCTAATCACGTTAGCCGCCCACAGAGTAGTGACGGAAACAAACCGACCGACAATCGAAGAGCGACGAACAAGTGTGGGGGGGGGGGGGGGGAATTGAAACCGAATAACTACGATAAAAAAAAAGAATTCCTCGACACACAATTATGGCTTGACATTTGACGGTGTGACTTTTTTTTACATGAATCCGGAAATATACGCGATGCAAAATTCGCTCGTTCGAGAGCGTTGGGATTTAATCTGTCGAGCGAAAGTTCGATGTCGAGTGTTGTACACCCGCACACTATGCGATTGCAGATTTCTATCCTTCCCTACGTTTCCTACCACTTCCGAGGTTCACTTTGCAGGTTCGGCCAGGGTAAACGTGTCAGCGTCATCCCTAACGTGGCATGTAACGTATACTTAACAAGACTGTCACGGAATATACTTGCGAGGGAAAGAGATACACGTTGAAAACGACGCGACGACACTGCTGCACCAGCTGCACTCGAGTGCACCTGAATCTGAGAGGATGGTTTCAAATTTATATTTTACGTAGTATGATTTATATTTGCGCTCGTATGCGCACATATTTTTTCCCCCCCCCAATAATATATGCGTAATTCATAAAAGTTGAAGATGTAATAATTATTTCAAATTTTCGATGACATCACTCGCTGTACTACCGGATAGCAGCCTAACGACGGGGTGGTTTACCATCGTCAATTTTTTTTTTTTTTTTTAAGGATCTTTTTTTTTTTTTTACGGCGTGAAATATCCTTGCGAGGCCGCATAAGAATATCCGAGCATTTTATCCATCAGGATTACCGGGCTCTGGACGCCATTTTAAATTAACTTGAGGATTAAGCCTAAATTAGTCTTCTTAATTCAATTCGAATCCCTGAGGTGGTGAGTTGCGCTGCCTTACTTGATATCCCTCGCCAACTCTGCCCACCATCTTTTTTCTTTACTTTTTACGTGCGTTTTTTTACTTCATTTTTATTTGATTTTTTTTTTCACTTCTCTTCCTTACTTCAACCCCTTTTTTTTCACCCCCGGACTCCCACCACTTGGCGCTACTTCGTCATGGTCTTATACAAGTTAACGCCTCTACTTCTCTCTCTCTTTTTTTCTTTTCACCCCAAAATACTTTTCTCCAATCTCATGCTTGCCAACCAACTGCGCCCGTGTCTAACGCCGATAGAAATAATAAAAATTATAAATAAATAGAATCCCCGGTATCTCCGAAGAATCAGATATAAATTCTCCGCGCTCAAAAATTTCTTACGAACCTACCGCAGCGTATACATTTGGCCCGCACTATAAACTACCCCCAAATATTAAATAATGCGAAATAAATCTTTACTAAATTATATATATGAAGACGTGGGTTGCGACCCTCGAAAGATCGGTTGATGTATAGGTTAGGTAGGATGTTAAAAATTTTTCGAGATGATTATTGTTAATATTACATTATAACATCCTTAGGAAGTTGGTGTAGATAGAAGGAAGACTGAGAAATGCATAATTTTAAAAATCGCATTGATAAACAAAGATATCGAAGGATGCGGGGAGAATCTATGTCTATACAGGGCGATTCACAAGAAGTGTCGGAAAGGCGGAGACTAAACAACGAATGCGATGGCCAGACCATCGCGTTGCTATTTTCTTCCGTGGATTCTCTCGCTGTTCATTGGCTATGGAGCTAAGCATGACGTCGACTAGTCTCCGCCTATTCCGACACCTCTGCTGAATCGCCCTGTACATGTGATATGAAAACGATGATCGGTACGTGACCGAGGAAAGCAAGTGGGGAATCGATCGGATATATTCCGGACTCTTATATACCTGAGAAGAAGAGCTGAGAAATTCTTATAAAAGTTCGATATCTTAGCCGTTTTCACTGGTAACGACCTGCACGGGGTGAAACAAGTTCGTATTTTGGAAGGGTGGCTGGCCCGGTTCGATGCCAATGGTGTTGGTGGTCTTCGTGGTAGTAGTGGTGGTAGGATCTCGTTTTAGCCTCCAACATTCCGCGAGAATGTTAAGCCGGACGATAATATATATCGCCTTGGCAAAAAGTCCGGTCAGGAGTTCGTCTTAGATCTTATATACTGCATCACCGATTGATGGGAAACGATAAACGAAAATACTTTCTCATGATCACTGTATATATTTGGCACCAGAATCTCCCGCCTCATTTTTCAACTTTTTTGCTCTATTTCTTTGTTTTTTTTTTTAATTTTTTATCCCTCCTTTTCTACCTCCTCATCCGTTACTCATTATTATTATTATTATTATTTTGTTTCGCAAAACTGTTTCTATGATTTTCTTGTTCCTGCGAATTGAACACGTGGCTGCTAATGTACAAGTTCTCGTTATTCCGATCTGTGAAAAGAGAAGAAAAAAGAAAAGGAAAGAAATGAAAATGTAAAAAAATTCTGCGATGATCTAAGCTACTTTTAATTGCAATGAACAAAGTTGGCTGTTGGCCAGTAGTTACGAGCTTGCGGTTACCTCGGGCGATTAATGAAATCTTTTTAACAAGTTTTTAGTCAACGGTATATATGTAAGGAGAGAAGTAACATTTTCAGTTCCTTATTTAAAATGACAAACTGCGGATGGAGTAAGAGAAATGATTGAGAGAAAAATACAGTAGTTGGAATCTATTTGTATTTAATTTTCAAACAGACTTTTGGCAAGCTATACTACAGCCGATGTTCTTGCTTTCGGAAAAATGAAATATGTGCCCGTTACGTCAGAGTGCCAAGGATTTTAGGAAGACGGAATAACTTGAGCGATGAAATCCAAACGACCGGGATATATTTGCGGAAAAATGTGTTATACATTAATCCCGCGCACAGTTAGAAAATTAACTACAGTGTAGAGAAAAAAAAAAAAAAAGAAAAGAAAAGATCTCTTCGACCGTGCGGTAAAAAAAATTCGATGTCCTTCCGACCTCGGGATGTAAAAAAAAAAAGAAAAAGAAAGGCTAAATACCTATACAGCCGAAATGATCAATTTGTCAGTTGATTTGTCGAGCATTACCTAGTTTGTTTTTTTTTCTTTTCATTTTATCTTCCTCGCCAATATCTGTGGAACGTTATGCAGTACAGGAGAATAGTTGAAAAAATGAAAAAGTCGATTTTCCACCCTCGGGATTCCCGTATAAAAATTTAGATGCGGTTTGTCAAAATTCTACGTCGCGTATGTGTATAACCCCGCGCACGGTGTGCCCCGCGGGTGCAGCATAGGAACGTATAACCTTTTGGTAGATTCTATGTATATATATACCTATGTATAGGTATTTTATACATCCAATGTTTATAGCGACATACCGCCTATTTATCTCGTTCTCTCCACATGTATTATTCCAAGCTTTCTAAAAGCTTTTCGCTGTAGAAAAGTGTGCGGGGCAAGAAAAAAAAATAAATAAATGAAAAAAATCGTCGAGAAAACGTCGAGTACGATACCCATATACTAATCGTAAGTCATTGCCACGTGGCCATTCCAACGGATGCATGTAACTTATATACATACACGGTGTACAGGGTGGGTCACTCCGAGTGTCCAGAACGGGAAGGACTCGATAGGAACAAAGTCCCGCCCCTTCCGCCAATCAACAACTAGAAGAATTTTGTTGACCAGAATTATTACGAGAACAAAAGATAAGATTTCTTCGTATTTATAGGGAGGAAATATCAACAACTACTCGACCAGGCTGTTCATCGAAGGAAGCCTATTAAGTCCCTCCCATTCTGGACACTCGGAGTGACTCACCCTGTATATACCTGTGCATCCGACATCCATGTATAATATGCCTTTGGGAACGGTTGAAAATTGAGAATTATTATTGTTAGTCCAGAGCTTTCATTCCAATCTCGGCATACGTCAATCAATCAATCCACCCTCGGATGCTGTAAAGGTTTACCTATGGTATATACGTCACTGTTTCGATTTTATCCCTCGTCGATTCTTTGGAGTTTGCCAATTTCGCGAATAATTCGCGCAGGACTTTTCATCCGGAGGTACCATACGTAACACGTTGGGCGGCTTGTATCACCCTATTTTACATGCAATTACATAATTAAATTCGCTCCTCTTTTGTTCCTGTATTATATTGGTCCTTTTCAGCAGCCGCTGTATAATATTACAATATTCAACAACTAAATGCATAACGGAAAGTTCCATCGCGAAGACTGCGGAAACTGAAAATTATTCAACAATAATTGCAGATCGATGCGGTATAAATAATTTTTACAGTCAAGAACCGCAGACGTCTGCAGTTGCAATAATAAACTATTTTCGTATACATCGAATAATCAGACGCGGCAATTGTGACCTACGACCACCTATTATAGGTCAATGCGGGTCGTCGGGGAACGATATTTGAATATTATATTTTTTCATTCTTACCTCTACGAATCTCGAGTTTTTCCGATCAAAAATCGTTGCAGAATATATACGTAAAATACATATGGATTACAAACTTAATATAACACTTTACGTTTCGTGACTGTTAGAAAATGATCACGGAAATAATTCATGCGGATGAAAATTGAAAGAATGCAAAAATGAAATGAACACGTGGAGGTCGTATATTTATATACATGTGCATCGCACGAGTTTTCTTTATTTATTTTTTTAACATTTCGCATAACCGCGGACCAGAAATATGCGTACCGCGACGCCGACGTCGCGCGACTGCCGTGATCCAGGCGTCGCGACGCTCTCGAAATGGCGCCTGCGTCTTTACATTTCACCCTTGCTTGCACCCTACTCTGCTTATTGCATGTACTCGACAGTTACTTTCCTCTGATCCTCTCCTCTTTTTTTTTCACACTTCTGTAAAAAAATTTTATTCCAATTTTCGCGATACAAGATTCGACGCCGTTTCCATCTCAAAATGTTATTTTCTTTTTTTCGAATTTTTTGCTTCTCGGAACACTAGAATCTCGATGAGCAACGATAGAACCAACGATAATCGAGTTTCATGGATTTATTCAATCTTTTTATTTGCTTTTCAAAATATTTTCGGTGAATCGAAACGAAGGGAATTAGATTTCTTTTGCGAATATTCTTAACACACCTCTCCGCGTCAATAAAATATATTTTCCAATTAATAAAAAATGAAAAAACGAAACAATGCTGAGAAATTGGCGTTGAACAATTCATAGTAAATTCTATGAATTTCTTTTTCTCTGTACTTTATGTGAAAAATATTTAATACGCGTTAATTTTTCATAATTATGCATAAATACACGAGATTCGCATTATTACGAGAAAACGGGGCGGGGGGGTTCGCCGTTTAAAATTGTTAATTCCCAAAGAAAATAAGTTAAGCTCAGTTTTACGATGTGCGAATATTATACAGCCGTATAGCTACGTAATTCGCACGTCCCTTTAATCTATATATAGAAATCCTGGATAAAATACGTGTAGGTATGAGCGCATTATATACGCGATTGCGGAAATAGCGCGGGATCACGTGTGACCTTGTGACCCTAAAGCCCTAAACCCCTTGGACGCAATTTAACCTCCTCCACGGATATATTCTGGAATCGGACGCAACGACTCTGCTCTACGTAATTTGCATGAACGGTATACATATATATTCTCCCTGTGTGTTTTTCTCCCTAGCTCGCATATCTCCCGCATCTGTATTATAACTGCGGTACACGGGGTATATGTAGTCGCTTCGCTACACCCCTAACCTAATTTTACACCCTGTTAGTATAGCATGAACATATGTTGCACCTGGTGGTACTACACTTTGGACAATTAATACGATTGAGTCCCCCCCCCCCGCACCTCGCTGCGACTCATTAATTTTTTTTCTTTCGTTCATTTATTCGACAAGTTTTCTAATTTTTTGGAATCGTCAACATTCGAATATTATGATTCATATGATAAGCATATACGTGTACACCCGGTGAGATTGATTCTGAATCGTTTTCAAACTCGATTGGAAAAAGTTGTCCAAATGCGCGCTTGGCCGCGATGCGGTTCAGAATCAACGTAACCGGGTGTACACAACCGATACACATGGTTACGTAAATATTGAAGCATTGGATAATATCGGATGGTTAAATAAAAGTTCGTAGAAAAAGTGGTGAAATTATTGGTGTGTATATTTGCCATCAGACTTTCCCGCGCTCGCGGTTTCAGTTCGTTCTATCGCAAGATATCCGCGAAGCGTCACGCCATAATTAACGCATCGTAGAATCCAAATTACTTAATTGCACTTGAATGTTTCATAATTATTATCACGTGCGGTGTGAATACGAAAGAACGTCAGTTTTTCGCGCCTGCATGCAGTGCAGACATGAATTCAATCGATTTTGATTTATCGATAATTGCTAATTGATTGTAAATTTATTAGACACTTTTAACTTGAAAAATTGCGAGAAGATTGGATGTGGTAGAGAAAAAAGTCGACGTGTATCTATACGTTCATCCGACGGATACACGACGACATCGTTTTCAGATATTCAGATTCCGTATTCGCCCGTTTTTTGATGCATGGAAATTTATTCATCTCGATAAACTTGATAAACCGGGGATGTAAGCCAAATCTCACCTACAACAGTCTTTACATTCTTATAACATAACTGCTGCTGCCGCTGGTCCTGCTGCCCTAATAGTACGTGTGAGACGCTACAGCGAAAAAGCTGACATTTATTTTTCTCGCGATTCTTAAATCGCAAATATTCCTTCCTCTCTTTCGCATTCGGAAAACGCGGGCATGCGGAGAAGTATTTTCTGCACCTACTCTATAATGCATGTTTTATCTGTCGGATACAAAATCAGAAAAACAAAACATTCTTGATATGAAAATAACATTTTTCCCGACACGAAAATATTATGAGTAATTGAATTTTAAATGTATGGAACATTCCATACCGAATCGACCACTTTCCGACCCTCTATTTTTTAATCTTTTCAAAATTCTTACAAATTATTGTGATTCCTCAAATTGAAGAAAAAATTTAAACCGATCAGAGTGAGTTACGATTTTTTCAAAAAATCGTAAACTTTGAAATGAAGTTTTCAGAAAACCCCAAAAAAATTCAATGCTATCTTCTATTTGTATAATTTATGGTTTTTTGGAGTGAATCGTAAATTTTTTGAAGATTACCACTTCGATTAGGTTTCCTGTTATTTTACCAAGAACATTTCGTCGAAAATAATTAGTTTTCGATTCAAATTATGCACTTTTTTTAGATGAAAGAATGACCTGAACGGATATTCACGTCAGATATTCAGTCATTCTTATTTAAAAAATAATATTTTTGATTTCGAGAATATAATTTCTTTGCAAATTTATGAAAATCCCAGAACAGCATCACATCCATATACACGTAAGTACGTCTATACCTAAGGTAAGTAATAAGAAGGTTGCACATGTGCGTCGAAGAAAGTTCTACAATATATCGTACGTACGCGTTTTTACCTGCATCAGGTGCAGCGATTAGTATTTTTATTGCAGATGTTACGTTATGTCATGTTACGTTAGAATTACCCGTATGTATATAGATATACCGTGTATATATACGCTCTTGTATCGGAAGTCAGAGGAGTTGGTTATCCAATCCTTACGAACAATTTCGCACACTCAATTTCACATTTCAATTTTAAAATTATTTTCCGTCTATCCAACGCGTTGCGTTTAATTATCATTGCCATCGTAATAATTGTGTTCTATAAATGTAATCCATCAGAATATATGTTTCCTGAATTATTTCATTTTTCTCTTTTTTTCTTTTGCAAGTGTTTCGCTCAATATAAATTATAGTTTTATAAGCCACAACACACATATTTCAATGTTGTATTTGTATTACCGCGTATAATTCTGATTTCCTCAACCCGGCAATGGAAGTTTCTTTATAGCACGCTCGAACTGCAACTGTATAGCTATATACTCGAAGAAACGGGGAATGGGTAACTAACTACTCATTTTCCCGTATAAAAGCAACCATCAAAAAGAGATCTTAATTCAGTACGAAGTAACTTCAAGAGTTAACGTTCGTATAGCCTGCATCATGAGTAAATACTCGGAAAAGTTAAAGGTATAATATAATATAGTAGCTCGAATAGGAAATAAGCAAAACTGCAAAACGATATCATAAATTACCCATTCACCTTTTGTCACCTGTATAATTACGATATTTTTTCCTCTCCCTTTCAATCATCGCCGTAGATTTTCATTCTGCTTTTCGGACTGGCGACGTTTGCGGCGGCCAGCGATACCGAAAAAGACAAGACAGGATCATCGGTCGACGAAAAATCGAAGCCCAAACGGGGTCTGGACCTCGGATACGGCGGTGGTTTTGGAGGTCACGATTTCGGAGGTCACGATTTCGGCGGTTTTGGAGACAGCGGCGGCGGAGAGGTCCTTGGAGGACACGAGGAACACATATCGGCTATAACGATTACCAAGGAAAAAAAGGTTCACGTTCCGGTGCCCTATCCCGTAACCGTGGAAAAGCCCGTTCCTTATCCAGTCAAAGTTCCGGTCAAGGTTCACGTGGATCGGCCCTATCCCGTTCACGTTCCTGCGCCCTATCCTGTGACGGTGGAAAAACATGTTCCCTATCCCGTCGAGAAACCTGTACCTTATCCCGTCAAGGTCCCCGTCAAGGTGCCCGTGAAAGTACCTTATCCAGTTAAAGTGCCTTACAAAGTACCTTACCCAGTTCACAAGCCTGTTCCGTACCCGGTGAAGGTCCCGGTCGTCGTGAAGGAGCCGTATCCTGTTTATGTGAAGGAACATCACCACGATCATGGATCATCGTTCGGTGGATCGTTCGGCGGATTTCACGGATTCGAATCTTTCGGACACCACTGATTCGGTGAACCGCCTGAATCACTGTCCAGTTCTTAGAAACAAAATTTGAAGAAAATATTTTATAGGACAAAAATGGAACACATCCTCTAAAGTTCGATCACCGATATTCCCGATGATGCGGTTTCGCATTTATTTAATCCATTCTGTCTTTAGTTTTGTAGAATTAATTTTTAATGATCATTATATAGACATGATTTACAATTAGACTCTACTAGAGGATCATCGTCGAAGCCGTTCTACTCAACTATTTTTTAATACCGTAAGAAAAATGTTACGAATGATATATCGAAGACACACTGAAATCCTGTAGTTTCGTTATAAATTAAAATGAATAAAAAAATAAACTGAAGATACAAAAAATTATTATTTTAAATAAAATAAGATGCTGATATTTTCTTTCGACTCGTCGATCAGCTGATATTATTCTTCAGATTCAGTATCGAAGGACGTCGATACGGAAACCATAATAATGTGTCCCGGAGGATGTCGTTATTATTTTAAAATTATATACGTCGTTTGAAATAATAAAATAGAAGGATAAAGCGGTAGCAAGCAAACGAGAACAAAAAAATATCGAAATACCTCAACGAAATGCGACACAATTAGGAAATTAGCGTCCTGGCAAGGACTGCGAAATGTATAAAGAAAATAACTCAATTACTGAATTATCTTGGGTTTTACGTAAAAAGCCACACACTCACTGAGCACACATTCGCACACTAAACACAAGTCGATGAACACGGGATGAAAAATGATAAACGCAACTGAACTAAATGACGAAATGAGAAACCGAACACGAGGAAATACTCGAACCACCGTCACCTCGCGACGACGATCGGCGTAGAACTAACTAATTTCGGATATCAGGTGAGGATTTTGGGATCTTGAACTTTGACCGGTCTCGTGATAAGTGCCTTGATCGGTAATTGGGTAATCGTATCCTCACATTTTGCTGCTCTATGTGGTCAGTCATGTGCGTGTGCGTTTGCGAAGAATGGATGGAAGAAACGATTAGCGATAGGCTTATAGGATAGACGAGTGCCGGAGCGATTAGAGGTCATGGAAAATAATACGAGCAACGAAATTGAAAATAACAAAATTGTTGTACTTGGATTAAACCGTTCCTACTTCGGAATTTTATCATTCGAAATAAGGAATAGTAAGGATTTTCAGGACTCAGTGACGTCGCAGAAATGCAACGTCACAATAGGTATGTGTACGTAGTTCACACGGCGACGCGGATGCCTTTGTGGAAATTTCAGTCATCAATCATTCCAACTATGAGATAGACGAGAAATTAATTATACAGCGAGTCAACACAAATTTGAGATTCATTGGATGGAGCTTGGTAGGGGGTAAGAGGATCAGGAATAACCTTAGATGGATTACAAGGAAAATCTTACAGCCGGTTACTTCAAAGATGCATTATGTGGTTCCATAAAAAATTTATTCGCAATTGCTAAATAGGAGAAACTTTTATCATACAAAAAACAGAATCATACTACTTTTTCTTCGGCATCTAATGTCTGGTCGTCCTTAGTCGATTTAGTTACCTCTGACACTGAGCCAGTTTCCGGTTTTTCTAGGTTAATCTGCTTATCAGTTGTAACTGTATTTTCAGCAGATTCTTTAGCAGTCGTTCCGGCATTTTTGAGCGCCAGATATTCCCCCACGGACCCTGTAGTTGGACTTTCTTCAGCTTTTTCTTTCGCAAATTTTTCGGATGTCGAATTAGCTGGGGAAGTTGTCGCCGGCGTTGTAAGCGATGCATTCTGAACGAGGTTGGAACCCGGAGAATTGTTGAGCCTGGCCAAGCGCTGCCTTTCTCTCAGCCGTTTTCTTATCTCCGATTGCATCTTCGATTCTTTTATCACACTCTGAACATCATCTGTCTGATAATAACGCGTAGCCCACGTTTCGGCACTCTGCGAAGCTTCCTCCTTATTGGAAGGAAGAATCACCTTTTTCATCTCAGCCTTCGGATTTTTATCCTTCGACTCCAGACCTTCTATATCATCGGGATAATCGTCAAGGTCAATCAATATCTCCGAATCAGTCAATTTGTCGTCGTCAAGTTCGGACTTATCGTTCGAGGATTCAACCTTCATAATTTTTCCTGACGCCTCCTCGGATTTGTTATTCCGTACGTTTTCTGTCCGTTCATCTGGATCTTTTTCCGAATCAGGAAGGTCTTTTGTTGCTGAAGAAGCAGCGTCGTTAATGGATTCCGTAGAACTTTTGTTTTTGGACTCAAATCCGGGAGATTTTTCGTTGGACACTGTAGTACTGTTCGTTTCAGTGGTGTTTGACTGCGGATTGTTCTTCAACTTCCGGAAAATTTCAAAATCCGGCGTATCCTTTGGCGATTCATCGACCAGCTTTTCTTTCCCACTAGACGATTCTCGCAACGCATCGCCCGGTTGACCGAGAACTTGACGCGGACCAGAAGAGCCTGAATCCAATAGTGATGGTGCTTTCGACTCGCCTCCGATGACGACATTGCTCCCTGATTGCTCCGTATTTTTCTCTCCACCGTTACCCGCCGAAGTTAAACGATCCGAAAAGCGTTCATTTTCTAATCTCTGATTTCTTCTGTTTCCCTGACCCGATTCGTCGTCGCTTCCGCTAGACAGAAGCTCTATGGTCGTTGTAGGTTCGAGTACCAGTACTACGTCTTCTTCCTCTGATATTTCGGGGCCGCCTTTGGTCGTCGCTTTATTTTTCTCAGCTTGCCGAAAACTTGAATCCAATTCCTGCAGTTTATCTTGCACTGCTTTAAGACTCATACTGCGATTTTTCGCTCTCATTTTCGACATGTTTGAGACAGTGGATTGTGGGTTCAGATTCAAGGCGCTACTCTGTGCTACGCTAGTCGTAGTCGCTGTGGGAATGATATCCTCTTCCTTTCGGATAAGGGCTCTGATAGCTCTAGCCCTCATTTCGAGTTCCAGCAAATCAAGCAAACTCTCGCCATCCTTTTCTTTTCCTTGTTCTTGATCAGTCTCCTTCTTTACCCTGATCTCACTTTCGGATTTTTGTGGCTTGGGCTCTACCTCCAACTTGACCTTGCTTTTGACCTTGGCCCTAGTTGTTTTTCCCTTATCCTTGCCACCCAATTTCTCTGGTCTGGATTTGGACCTAGCCTTCTGAGTTTTCGAGGTCTCAAGGTCTTTTGCTCCAACATCCACATCCGACATGTCCCCCCATTCCTCCGTATCTGATATTATCTCCAACGAAGGTCCTTGGGAAATAGAGAATTTATGTTAGAAAATTCCAAATGGGAGGGGTTTGCAATTCATGATGTAGAGTTTCCGATAGCATTTCCATATTTTACCAGAGTCTTCAGAATCATTGGAATCAGAGGAGTGAAGCATTGGCTGTCCACTGAGAATTGATATGATACGTGCTCTCGACATTCCGCTTAATTCGTTGGCGCACCATTCTTCTAGTTCACTCAATTCCATTTTCTGAAATAGAGAGGTGCAGTTTGCAGTGTGTTGTTGCTCATTATTACTTATTTGATCCACATTCAAGTGATCCGAATGCCTACTTTCAGGACTTGTGGCAACATCATTCGCAGCTTATCGCTCTTGACTGCGATGAACAGTTGCCGGGCTAATTCCCTGCGATCCATCAGGTATTCCTTCATTGGTTTCAAATCCAGATTGTTACTTTCATCATCAGATGACAGCGAAGACGTACTTTCAGAGCTACTGCTAGTCGTGCTGCTCAAATCCTGGAATTTTATCACACTATACTTGCTGTCTCAGCTTTTCACAATTTATTTTTAGGTTAATATTCAATTTGTTACATTAGGGTATGTGTTTTAAAGTCGCCACAAAAATAATTCGAGTTAATAACACGACGGTGGCTTGAATATTTGCTTTAAAATTCATCCTGTCAAATTACCTGACTTCGTTTTCTAAATTTCTTCGGTTTATTCTTTCGTTCTGACATTCTGAGTTATTTGTAATCAAAATTCTAGTTCTGCGCGCGCATCCCTTCGTCAATATCTCTGACAATGAGTCAATGGTTGTACGCGTGCGCTCGAAAGAATTGGTACCGTTGAGTGTACTTATCTACACTCAACGTTGGTACTAGCCACCGTGAAGAATAAAAGAGAAAAAAGCTCCTAGATTCTTGAGATAAATCTCTAATCATAGGGAGTCTCGTAGGGAGTATTATTGATTCATTAAATATTACAAATGTTCGATCAAATATATTTAAATGTAAAGATTATTACAGTTAACAGTTACAAGATACAAAGGCACAAACAATTAAAACACAATTCTAGTAACTATATCTTTCTAAACATTTTTCTTCCGATAGAATAATTACATTTCGTTTCGCGTTATATCTGCAGTTATAATTGTTATGTATATAATATAATATATTTCTATGTCTATATAACATATGTTCGTATGTAAACGCCGCATACATATATATTTATGCACCTACGTGTGTTTAATATACTTGTAATATAATGTATGGGTCTAACTTATACATATACTTTGATATAAATAACTTAGTTTTTTATTCACAACCATCTAATAAAAATCTTACACGAGGCGCAGTTAGTAGTTTGACGCAGACAATAGAACAACCGCCTCGCACTAACTAACGTCTTCCTTCTCGTAGTAAATAACTTCTTCATAATAGTCATATATGTGTATTTGTGTATAGAGAAATCTAGACAATTTAATGAATAATTATCTACTCGTTTTTTGTTAGAAGTATGACAGTTTCAGTTGTACAGTTTCTATAATTCCATAGTAGTGTACTAACAATCATTATTTTCACAACAATTATTCCTGCTACTATAAATATTTGCAAAGTATTTTTATCATCAATAGTTATCAATTTTCTAGCAACCTATGGGTCGCAGAAATTTGAATTTTTTTTGCTTTCGTAGTTCATGGTTTACGGCATATGCATGTATAACTTTCGGCCTAATTTTATCGCATCTGCCGATCTGCGCGTTTGTTCCCAAATTGTTAATAATTGTTAGGCCTCTTCAGTCTATTCGCGTACGGCTACGATCAAAGTAGCAGTAATTGGCTGCGAAAATATGTAAATGCAAAAATTTTTCATTCAACAAGCTGATCTGTTTTTTTTTTGTTTTTCAATTTTTCTATTGGAATGTTTTTCATTTACGTTATTTCTTTTATTTTTCGATGGAAAACTCTGCTTAGATAAGTGCGTTGGAAGACCTTTAACTTTACCTGTACACTTTGTTCCGTGTAATTCTGTTAAATGTTTGTTCATTTTTGTTATTATTATAAGAAAATGTTTTAACCCCTCAACAAAATCGATCAATTCTATCTCTTTCCTCATTCAATAATTATTGTGCTTCGTAATCTGTTAAATAATTTACAACCACGATCAGAACTGACTTCGGTTCGATCGCTGTAATCAAAAATAAAAATTACAACTTAAAAAAATACAACGTTTACTGTATATTCGATCGTACGCATACTTGCTTTTAAATCAAAAACGATTTAAAGAAGTATAAATCGGGCAAGACATGTGCCGTATATACTCGCTTACAGCACCACTTGAACATATTTTACACGAAAATCGAATGAAAAAAAAAACAAAAAAAAACGGGACAATGAAAAAGAAAATGTAAACCGATGTGAAACAGAAAACGGGCATAGAGAGAAATTCATTTCTTCGTGATTTAATCTGGAATGAAACAAAAATGTTCTTACGTACTATTTACACAATTTCGGGCCCAATATTACATCAGGCACGTGATATCGAATCAAACTTTAATAGGATGTATTATTAACTTTGATTTTATGCAGGATGTATCAGGCAGTGATTATTCTCTCTGCTCAATTAGAATAATAACTTGTCAACGGATCATAAAAAAAAAGATTACTCCTTCCATTCGCAAACACGATTTTAATTTGTTCGAGAGATCAATTCACTTGTATTTTGATCGGTTCGCGATGTCTTGAATGAAAAAAAAAAAAAAAAAATAGGAAACCACATGAGAAAAGAAGAAAAATAAATTCGATGAACACACATCTGCGAAAGATATGTCTAGGTATATTCTTACAACTCACCGGCGACCTTGAGAGCATACCTGCGAATTTTGTTCTCTAGAAAATCGTGCTTCATTTCGCTGTGAATTTCGAAGAGTTTAGCGACATAGTCGAAGAGTTGAGTCTTCTGGAAGGTGCGGGACTCACAGGCGCCGACGGTGAGGGTCCTCCGGTTGGTGTTGTCGGTTTCGAACCCTTTCTGCTTCTTCTCATCGAAGAATACGGACTGATTCCACGGTTGACGTGTTCGTGGGCGTAGAGCAGAACCCCGATATCACGATTTCCGGCTTCCAGAGCGATTTTTAATGCCGAACTACCGTCGACATCGAGGATCGAGGAATCGCAATCAGGATGTGCTAAAAGAAGACGAACGATGTCCGTGTGCCCGTGTTCAGCGGCGCACATCAGAGCGGTGCTACCATCTTCGTCCTGAATATTGACAGCGGCACCGGCGTCCAGTAGAAGTTTTGCCATGTCATTACGTCCGTGAGAAACTGCGAGCATCAAAGCTGTTTGTCCGTGCTGAAAAATTACAAATGAAATGGATGTGAAAAACCTTGTGATTCGGAGTAATTTTTTTCTTTCGTATCATGTAAATACCTGTTTCGCTCTGACGTTGACGTCTGCCATCTGGAAAAGCCTGTTGGCGACGGAGGAGTGTGTTGAATTTCTGACTTCTGCTAAAGCTGCCAACATCACAGCGGTGTAGCCGGCAACATTTGCCGTGTCAATGTCGCAGACTTTTGAATCCAAAAGTATCGAAACGACGTCGAAATTCCCGTGAGAAACTGCGTAATGCATCGCTGTGTTTCCACTGGCGTCATTCATGTTGACGATGTATTCTAGAAGGGCGCTCGAAGTTTCTTCGAAACAATCCAAGTAGTCCTCAACGTCCAAGGGGTTCGCAGTTGCCGTACTCGAGACCTTGAACCATTCCTGCTGGATGATCGTCGTCGCGTTTTTTATTTGATGGCTAATATTACGGCTCGGTGATTTTTTCAGGTTGTCATTCAGGACTTTCATAGCTGCACGCATTTCTCTAGACGGTTCGACCTTCTGTCTAGGCTTGTCCTGAATTGGTTGGAATAACGCGGAATCCGGCAATCCGTTTTTCTCAACGTCTTCCGACTTTTTTTTACTCGGCGATGATTCTTCGGATGATAATTTTTCTTCGTCGTTAATGATGTTCTCGACATCCAGGTGCTGGAGGCTGTAGATAAAAATGAAAATACTACATCGCTATATGGTCGTAATAAATCGCAGCTAACACAAAACAGGTGAAACCATAATGAGAAAGGAGGATAAACAAACGAAAGCTTCTGTGCGATAGAACGCATTATTTTCTCTCGGATTATTCATGATATATTCTTTTCGAATCGTGTGAGAACGGGAGCAATGATAATTTCACAATCTACTTTACAAAAAATGTTCACATCGTAACGACAAAAGCGCAACAATAACTGTGAGGCAAAAAGCGAAAAGCTGCGCTCGGGAATAGCGGTGAAATTACCCAGTGTCAGCGTCGCAAGTTGCTTCCAATGTCTGGCTCGACTCATCGTCGCGAAAATTCTGAGATACGGGCGAATACTGCCGGAGCATCGATGTCCTTCGCTCGATAAATAAAACTCTCACTTATCCACCATAGCCGAGCGCGAAAAGTGAAACCACGACGCAGTTCCCGACGTCAATTGTTCGACTGTTTCAGATCCCAGCAAGGGGGATGAAACTACCCTCGGAGACGTTCAGACTAATAACAACATCGCGCTATACTAGCCAGGCGAAAAGTATCGATCGAAACCATCTGGTGCTGGTTCGACGCTCGTTTTTGTCGAACTGCTAGTACAACTATACCAGGGAAATCTGGTGCACCACCATTCAGGTTCACGTACTAGTGTGGGAAAGCCTACCATTCAACGTGGATTGTAATTATGGTCACCATGGTAACCATCCAGGTGCAACACATGGCCAGACGCCACCCAGACGTTAAAGGTCTTTGCGAACAACTTGTGCGCACGTCTGGTTTGAAAAGAACGACGTAAAAAAAATCGGACCGCGCAGCTGACTCTGAGCGGTGAAGTCGAATCGCTACCCTGGCAACCGTTACTCGTTTCGAAGCGAGATATTGATAGGTGAAGGAAAAAAAAAAAATGCTGGCTCAAAAAATTATGAAAACTTACCGGTTGTTTGATTCGTATTGCTCCTTATTGTCAGCGTCGTACTTGATGACGGTGGACGCCGGGATTTTGGTATACGTGTCCTGCCTTTTGAATTGTCTCCTGTGGTCGGTTGGTGAACCGAGAGGGATGTAGGATGGCCTGGGTATGCGGGATACTTGATTGTTGTTCTGATGATTGATATTTTCCGTATTATTCACGATTTGTTTGGCCAGATTTTTGATAGTGTCCTTGCAGTTTTCGCAGTAATTCTCCGAGCAGGATATGCTGATATGCGGCCCGACGGAATCGCCGACCGAAACATCTGCGAACTTTTTTTTTATCGTCGAAGTTCCGAACTCCCGTTTCTTCGGGGCCAACCCCGCGGTATCCGTTGACCTCGCGGTGGTCTTTATCAATCCTTCGACCGTCAGACCGACCGATTTTGTTGTCTTCCTTGTGACCTTGCTGTCGCCGTAGTTGAAAGAATGACTTCTGGAACCCAACGCGTTCAAGGATATCAACTGCGTCACCACCGGATCGGGTCCCACGGCAACGTTCCTTGTTCCAGGACCTGGTTTCGCCTCTATACCGATGTCCGATGACCTTGGCTTCACCGTTACACCGATACTTGACGTTAATTTCAACGGTTTAGATACCTGAACTGCCTTCTCGGATTTTTCGACAATTTTCAGTAACGGTTTTACTTCCGGCATACACTGTGATTCCGTGGAAATCATTGTTACCTTTTTCGGAGTATTTTCGGCTTTGAAAATTCTCAAACTCTCGCCAAGATCCTTCGCGAACTCGTCGTTGGTCCGGACATCCTTCATGGTCAAAGTGGTTTCGGTGGCGCAGGTTTTCGTCTTTATTTTCAAAAATTCTTCCCTGCTCTTCGGCAGTATCTCATCGTAATAAAGACCGCTACGCTGAAGAAGTTTCCTTCGTTTATGGCTGGCAGACGATTCGATCTTTTTTCTACCGAAGGTCGATTCCATCGAGTTTTTCAGCATGTTCAAGTCAGGGTGTATCGCTTCGATTCGCAAATCACTTCGTTCCAGAACTTTCGCCTGCTTTAATTCTGGAAATATATTTTCCAACTTCAGACCACTGCGGGATAACTTCGGTTCAGGTTTTCCCATAACGCATGGTAAAATGCTCTCGATTTGAAGTCTGCTGCGTTCCAAACTCTTCAGCACTGTGTTACATCTCTGCGGTGTCGTCAACAACGAGTCATCGATAGTCGCGGTTGTTTGATCTTCTTTCGAATGCCGATGAATCGGCGTGCTGGTCACCATTCCAGCATCTCTGGTCCTTACCTGTTTGAAAATTGAAGTGTGAAGCCAACGGAACCAGACTTGAAATTAAACGATCGGACGTCTGGAGGACGAATGCAGAAAAATCATCCTCACCTGTTGATGAGAAACTCCAACGTCTCTGGTCATGACTCCGCACATGGTTCCCATGTCCCTGGTAGGAATTTTTGGACTAGGAGTGGCAGGATAATTACGTTCTTCAGAAAACGATTGGCTCTGGTACCTTTCCGATGTATTTCTGTCTTCGGTCACAGTAACCTCATTGAGTTCTTTGATCTGCTGTTGCAGGTGCCTTTTCTCTTCTTTTAAAACGGATACTTTGACCTGAAAGATTTCCCGGACGATAAAAAGCATTGTTCGAAAAATTACAAGGTGTATCAGTACGTAGAAAGCAATGTACGAGTACACGATTTGATTATTCAGTAGAAAGGTAAGCAGTCCGGAACCAACAATAATTGTTGACTAAACGTGGAAATCACGCGTATTCCCGACTCCATATAAAGTCACTTCGGTAGAAATGAGCGTAACAATCGCATCGAGAAATAATAAATTTCTTACTTGTAACATGGGGATAGCCTTAACCTGCTCTTCCAAATCCCGCATCCTTTCCAACGCCAAAGCCATTTGCTCTCTGATGTTCTGTTAGCAAAATAATTGTTCTAAGATAAATAGATATTCAAGCGAGAACGGTTCACCTTGAAATACAACAGTTAAAACTATTCAATAAGAAAACGCGCGACGGCGTAATATCTGATGTCATCTGTCGGTGTCCCCTGCGCGAGAAAATAATCACCGGCTAGGACTCCGGTTAAGAATGAATAAAAAAAAAAAATCATTATTTATCAAAAACGATCAAAAATTTTATATACCTGCAATGCTCCAGTGCTGAGGTTGGAATTTCCGCTGCCAATACTGGCGCTATCAAAATCCGCTGGGATTTCAGTATGCGGTGCATTTTGTACAGGTGTTGATGATACGCAGCCATCTAAAAAACGAGCATCTTTGAATTCACTTTTCGACCCAGGAAACTACAGCAAACCGACCACCGTGTACACAGTAAATTAGCAATTGCTACAGCGTTTTTGGAATTTTCATTTAAAAAAGTTATAGATTTGGATTCATGTCTTGGAAACGAAAAGCGTTCCAACTTTAGGCCGCGTGGTGAGCGAAGCGCGTTGACATGTTTTTTTTTTTTTTTTTAATAGACTCGAGTTGACCAGAGTGAATGTATACGGTGTTTAGCTCTCGTATTATAGGAACGATGATAACAACTGTATGAATTCCCACTGTTTGCATAAAGATAAGTTTGTCGTATGAACTCCAACTTTAACCTTGCTCAGACTAAGCGGTGAAAAATAATTATTGGCAACAGTTTACGATGACATAACTATAGGATTTCGTCTTCGACTTTCTGCCGCGTGCGATTGTTAATAGTGCGCAATAAAAAAACACAATTTTTTTTATTATCCTGTTTAATTTTTTTAATTTTTCGATCAGAACAGACTGTTGATTCGCAATAAAGAAATCGCTGCAAATTTTGTATCATTTCTAACAATCTGTCTGAACGAGAAAAAAAAGAAGAAAAAAAAACTGTTGTCGAAAGGGCAGAAAAAGAAAACAATAATGTGTTTGTGCCAAAGCTTGTGGATAAAAGCAAATGATAAATCAGACTGTATCGACTCACTGTTCTTTCGTTTCTTTATCTTTAACTTACAGAACGGTAAACGTTTTCGAATAAAACTTTTAACACCCATCTTGCCAGAATTTATAATAAAGTTTCACGCATATTATGTGAACTTTTGACATCACTTATTGGATTCATAAATAATATATTTTTTTTTTTTCTCAATTTTTTTAATCAAAATCACAGATCGCCATTGCGATCATAACTTTTTTTAGAAATCACATCTTCGTTTATATAAGTGTATAGAATGTTCGGTCAATTAATATTCATTTTGTAAATTGTCAGATCAAGGAAAAAGATTATATAGTTTTTTTTTTTATTAAAGATCCATTACGCAGAGATTATTTGTAGATTTAGCATCGGGAGCTATCAGCCTTTTTTTTTTTATTATACTAATTTTTCACGATTAATTGGTTAATTTGAGCTTCATTTTATATACGTTAATTACAATCCGGTTGTACGTAACGATAATTGAATTATTTCTTAATTAACTAATTACGGTTTTTAATTATATTAATATATCATCTTCACGATCGCGCGATTTGGTGTCCTGACTTTTCCCCATATTACGCGATATATCGCGAGGGGGGAAAACAATGAGAACGAATATTTAAATAGCACTCGAAGTACTTCATGTTATCCACATTCCCGGTACGGGCTCGCGTGTTTAACTGTTGCTTCTGACGGTCCGGCAGCGAAGTGGACTCAGAAAATGTCAGAGTGGGGATCCCCAGGCCCAGGTCGAACGTTCTACATCAGAGCGTCTCCGTGGAGTCGTTTCGTTTCGTTTCCATTGTCATTAATATCATTAGTTTTATCGCTATCGTTGTCATTATTATTACCGTTGTCTCTTATCATCATCAAACAGACAGCAACATTGATGTTTTAATTATAATTACGCCGCTCCGCTCGGGCAAAAAAAAAAACATGTAAAAATTTCTCTCTCTACCTCCGAAAGAATCCCTACGATTTGCAGAAATGATCGGTAAAAGTATTTCAAGAATCGGGACGGTGAAAGGATCGGTTTTTAAATTTCCATATTTCGTGACAGTTTTCGAAAATTTGGAAATTTTTGCTGCCTCCTTTAAGGACAACCAATTTATAAGCTCTGATAGTCGCTCGTTTTTCTTGCGTCGAGCGAAGTTAGACGCGTGCGATTCGTTGTCGAGTAAAAGGATTATTTGATTTCGATTCTTTCTTCAATTTTTGACAATCCCATTCGGGACTGCAAGAATAACCTTTCAATTTTACATTCTCCTCGCATGTAAGCTGCAAGAATAATTCAACATTCGCAAATATCAAAAGTCAAAAAACGATTCTTCTTCGATAATCCTGCCAATATGACTCACCAAAATTTAACTGTACATGTACACTAATCTAATCTGCAAATGAGAAAGTTGACGTAATCAACGACAGCTGTGAGTATCTATAAAATGGAACAGAATCGAACATTTGAATCGAAAAAAAAGCTCTTCCTGCAGGAGAGTTCCGAAAACAATTTTATTCTATCCGTCGCGATATCACGCGAATTAGCAGAGCAAGCTGCACTCTTCTTTGACTTCACACTAAAAAAAAAAAACTCGACTAATTCCGACAAATCCACTTTGTAAAATAGCAGTTGGTGCGAACAGGTGCATCGACCATATGCGTGCGTTCGACGACACATGCGATGATCATTGATCCAAATACCTCAAGATTTATAATCCATCTAACGCAATTCACTTGACTCGACTATGGAAAACAAGTCAAGCCTAGTCGAAGTAATCGATCTTCAAGGTGTTTGGTTCTTTTTTTTTTCTTTCAAATTTTAAATACTTTTTTTTGACAGGTGGAACCCCAACCTTCCATGGTGTCTCAGACCAAAAATCCTGATTCTCTTGTTTCACTGGAAGAAGTATACATTTTTTTTTCTATTCTCATTCATAATGGAAACTGAAGTTTCCACAATTAGTGAATCGCGAACTTTATGAATCGGTAGGAACTTTACAAATTTTCTATCGCAATGGATTTAATTCAGAGGAAGCAATCTTTCCGTGAGTTAAAAGGAAGTGAAAAGTATAAGAAGTTCCACAACACAGCCGGTGCAGTGCGGTCGGCACAGAACCGTTTGTTGCAAGGTGAGTTCGAACCGGCGTCGTTGTGTTCTTTGGTGCGTAGCCAAAAACACCTGTTTCCGTCCGTTGTGTTCGTTCAGTGACCACCGCGCCGGTTTTTCTTGGTTCATAGTTCGACGGAAAGAAATCAACGGAGCGAAATACCGAACCCAGCAATATAACGTAACCGCAGGCTTCGATGCACACACTTATATCCTGCACATTTTATCAGGCCACCGCATAATTCTTACAAAGTTTGAAAAACACAAGAAAAAACAAATAATTTCGCTAATCAATTCTTTTTCTTCTTCTGCAAATGGCGGCTATTCATGACGAATACGATAATATGCGCCGAAGCAATTTACGTATATAAAGCCGTCTGGAGGCGCAAATTGTTTGCAACAGATCTAATTGGAATACAGAAGAGATTTTCTTGTCCGGCCCTCGGATGGGCTTGCGAGAAAATATCATATACGAAGCTTCGGAGGAAGAATTGAAGATCGACGCGTGTTGGATTTTGAAAATTTTTTTACCCGGCGAAAATCCCGCCATATAGAAGATTCTAATTGACGATGATGGGCGTGTGCAGATCGCGGAAAGGGTGTTAAAGGTTTTAGTTTATCTCGCAAACGTCGCATTCTATGTTGAACTATTTTAAGAATTCTCCGGACTTGAAAAACGTGCTGAACGGTTCAACAGGTTTTTAATTTACTTTCAATGAGTCATGAAATGTACGAAAAGATATTTCCGACGACGACGACAAATCGACGGCTTTTAACGGCGTAACGAAATTGAAATATTCCGATAAATTTACTGATATTCTTCGCATGGATGCGGATGAACGCGCCACGATTTATGTTGTATAGTATACACTCATTTGGAGAAAATTGTAACGATAAAATATGGCGTTACATAAATCGCGGTTCCTTCGTTTTCACCGTATTGTGAATATTCCTATATAGAGAATAGAAAGCGGAGATATGTTATTCATTCATTTTGGAAAATGAATAATTTTTAATATACTTGTTAGAATGTCGATTGCGTCGACTAACAACGCGGTACAACTGCGATTCGCAGGAGAGAACTCGAAAGTTTGGTATTATTAATAAATTACCTTTCGCGAGTCCTATATACATTTTTTTATTCATTCAATTCTTTTTTTTTCCCCACACAGACGCCATATCGGTGGACGGAAAACGATCCATATTATATTGGAAAAGAAGAAAAATTCTAGTCATAAAATACCGTCGATATTTTATTTTATACATCCGTTCGATGAGATAGAGAATAGCTTACGAGTCGATGTTGCAAAACTTGTGGATTTAAGTGAGATTCAAAGGATAACACGAATGCAAATTAGATAAGCGACTCTCCGCAATTGCTATTCGACAAAAATAATTATTGAGTGATGTAGAAAAAGGAGAATATATATATAGAAAGAAGATTATTACGCTAAATTCACTTATTTTTTTCTTTCTAGCATAAACGCGCAACCAATAATATTTTGAATACGTCACCGCGAGTAAATAAAAATTATAATGAGGAGATAAGCAATAAAATAAATATTTGATATACTCACTTGGTTTCAGCCAGTGTTTGACTAGTTTATCGAATACCATAATGGCCGCGATCGTAAATTGTGAAATATTTTCGCATAGTAATTATGATAAATTTTCATCTCGTACATTTCACGAATTAATAATAATGAAGATAAAACTGAAATTATTTTTTAACATCGGCGGTATAATTATCGTACCATATTCAACCGCTAACGTGATGATTTGTGTAAAAAATAATTTTCTTAGCTAGTCACAATATGGCGCCAGCTACCGTACAGTGTTATTGGAAAGTATATTCAGATAAGGAATCCCTTGATTTAAAAATAAAATAATTACCACGCCAATCCGTATCACCTGATACGATATCAACGCAATCGGACTCGTGTAAATCACCGGCACAATTATGTCAGTGTTTTGTGTTTAATTATGTCAGTGTAGATTGTGCAGAACGAATAAGAGAGAGAAAAAAGCGCATCGAGCGTTCACCGGCAGACTTTTTCCCTGGATTTTATAAACCCGATGGTTAAGAATAAGGTGAGATCTAAAATACAAATCCTTCCATTCGTTCGGAACTTGTCGTGGGTCGTTCTATACCTGAAAATCTCAAGGTCAAAAACCTGCGACCATCGCGTATACCTGTACGGGATGACGAGGGTAGAAATGCGAAGAAAGAAAGAAAGAAAATCCGGGTTGATTTTTCTAGGAAAAATTGCCATAGAATTTGCATCAGCTATTTTTTTTAATAGAAATAAGAGAAAGTATGAATCTAATAATTTGAGCATCGCCATTTCTTGATTGTAAAAAAATAAATCAACATAATTTACGGTTCAAAATAGACGAAGCTAAATGATATCGTCGAGAGAAAACTAGATCGCGTTTCTCCATATCTGGGCGGCGTGATACGGTAGTCGGTTCATTATCGGGTCATATTGTATTGTAGTTAGCAACGTAGTTGCAGTGACAAACCGCATTTAGATAAGTGCGGGTTTCAGGTTATCGTAATAGGAGAAATGTGCGAAAGATTCTTAACAGAAGAAATGTTCCTCATTCATATGTCGGGCGTTTTGTAATTTTTTTTCGACACAAGAAAGTATACGAGGCTCACATTTACAGCTCAGCAATTTTCTAAACAGACTGCAGATTAACAAGACGTATGAAGGATGAATTATTGGCAAATTTCTGGCGGGATTTTAGCCCAATTAGCGTCTAAACGAAATTCGCTCCGTATTGCGTGAAAATAAAAACAATGGAACCGGAAGCGATGATTATAACTGCATCGAAGAATCGCGAAAGCAACGGGATCGGAATTCCCCTGGCGAAAATTTCGAATGTGACGTAACGTCGCATTATCAATGTTCTAATTACGGAGTAAAGTTTTTTATCAAAATTCTTGATCTCTAACACAAACCATAGCCGAATAAACGGAGTTGCGCTAACAAACGGAGAAACGGTGAAAGGAAATTGTTCACGAACTAGTTAATTAATGGGGCACGTGTACTGGAAATTTCAAAAATGCATCGAATAAGGAGTGTTCTATGTTAATTGCGAAAGATCCAGCTGATCGAATCGGATTGAATTTGTAATACGGGTAAACCTATTCAGAAAAAAAAAACAAGAAAAAAAAAAACACTCACCTAGTAAACCGCAGGATGCGATCGAACGAACTATGTTCACGTTGTACAAATCAACTGTGTTTTCCGAAAACGATGGGCAAATTTCGTAAACGCGTTTAAACAACAAAACTTCTGATACTCTTTCGAATAATTCAAGCACATTGATGCGGTAAAAATTAAAAATACCGTAAGCATTAGCCGCACACACCATAATAATTAGCTAACATAAGACAAAATAATTGTCCTCCAATCTACCGAAGCGTTACGATCTAACTGAACAGTTCAAAGACGGAACAGCAATTGACCGCAAATTCGGTCAAGTATTTACCTGTACTGTAATTTGTTTTCCCTGGACATGGGCAGGGGTTGCGGGGGAAACGGGAAGGGGAAGGAGAAAGGAAAAGGTCGAAGGGCGAAGAAGGGTCCGTCATACCTGGAGAAATTGAAGGACAATTTGTCAGAACTTCGAGAAAATAAAAACGAAGAATTTTACTGCAGCGATTTTTTTATTCAAATCGAAGGCGAATTGGAACGCTGAGGTGGCGTGTGGTGTACCGCATCACATTAGAGTCAGAAGAGTTGCCTACCAGTTAAGCGTGGGAAATTTTTCGAGGGCGAACGCAATTTTTTTATTAGCTTGATAAATTTGTCGCAGTAGCGAGACCTTGACTCACCGATATTTCGTTCACCGTTATCTTGGTGATTCGTGGTTTTCGAAGGCCTCGAAGAGCGTCTCAAGGTCGCCTCAAAGTCACCGACCACATCGCTGATGTCGAGAATCGGCGAATGTTGGACGTTGCAAGGTCGGGCGTGACTCGATCTCGGCAAGGTTATCGTACCGTTTGTTGAAAAAGTTTCTTGCGCGATTTTCGGCAGCTGGATTTCGATCCCCGCCAGAGCTGGGCTCACCTGAAAAGTCGAATCCACTGTTATTCGCTGTTCCGCAATGAATCGTGAAATTATCAAATGAAAAAATGAAATCGATGTGAAAAAAAAGCGATGCCTACCAGCCCAAGCAGGACTTCCATCGATTGACATTGTCGTCGACGCTCCCGTTTCCTTCGCCTCTCGCTCACGCGATCAGATCCTGAACTTCCAGCTGCGACCGCCTCGCAATATCTCACGAAGTCCAAATCGATGTGATAGCCGTATGGACAGCAGAGACATTTGGTCCCGATCGATCCGGAAATGTAGTTTTGACCACCCACTGGAATACGGAAAATTATAGTTTTTCAAAAATCTCTCTCTGCCAGATCTCGAAATATCGAGTAACACTATTTTACAATCGGTCAGTCACCCGCCGATTCGATTCGATTATTCGTATAAAATTGAATAATTTATAAATTATTCAGCGTTTGTTTTATCGATAGAGCGATGTTGATAAAAATCTGTTCAGGATTCAGAGTAGAGTATTAATGGTCGCGGTTTGTAAATATTTGCAAGTAGAGTTCTCGGAGCGGTGAATAAGGGAGGTCGGCGACCTCTTGAATTACAGTTGAAACCGAATCTGTTGTAACTATTGGCCGGCATCCAAAAGCCTCTGTTAATAATAATCCAAAGAAAGTTCGTTAGCCTCCCACATTCGGCTTCAAATTCACTTCATTCAATTGTTCATCAAGAGCCGACCTATTCTTCCAAAATATATGCCAAAAAATTATAAATTTTTCACCATTTCCGTTGAGGACCGGTGCCTGGATTTCCAACGTCAGCGACATCCTTTCCTCCCTACTCTTTGATCTGGATTACTATTCCGTTTCTCTTCTTTTTTTTTTCTCTTTTCGCTTTTTTCGCCTCTTTCCTCAGGGGCTTCAGTTTCTCATCGGCAGGAAATCATCTTCAGGTTTCTGAAACAAACGGGAAAATAAATCGTGAGAACCGAAAGTAATTATCTAAAATATTCGCGTAACGCTGCGCAGCGAACGCGTTTCAATTTAAACGTAAACTACGCACGGGATCTGCACACCAGCACCACGTGGTCATCTGTCATCCCGAGCACGTGGTTTCGAACCACGTGTAACTAACAAGTGAAATGATCCTACGTTAATATCGTTTAACGTCTAGACTCTAGTCGCGGTTCCACCAGCAGCCGAACCGGCGCCGTCGAATCGTGACTAATTACAACGGACGTTGGAAGGGAAGCCATTTATATAGATAATTGCAAACGTGTGCTCGGCAGGCGAAAATAAAAGCTTTCCAAAAAGACGAAGAAAAAAAAAAAAAAGTCGTCCATATCTGTATATTTAGATCCACGAAATGAACCGCGACGTTTTCCTGTAGATGCAAAAAATTGATTCCAATCAAAAAATCGTATATCTTCGTTTTATAGAGCTAGCTGAAGAGGGAGTATTTATATAATTGTTCGGTGCGAAGATAGGCCGCAATGGTTTCGCTATGCGTGTAACGCAGATCACGTGGTCCTCGAATCTATTCTGTGTCATCCGGACTGCGAAGCTTCTCCGGCTCTCGGGTACGTTCGACTGTCTCTTACCGCGCGAGTATCTTCCGAACATGAAGGGGTCTAATTTTGTCATCCGGATTTCTGGTCTGACGACCTTAGGGTGTATAGATGGTCGGTGCCCCGAAGTAGTGGATCTCAGCGACAATGTGAAAAAAAAAAACAACAAAAACTCAGACACGGAAAAACTCCGGTGATCGATGATCGTGTTGATCGACTTTATACACGAACCGTTCGTTATCTGTACGTTCACTCGAAGATTTTGTTTTCGGATAAAATTTCATTAAGAACAAAAAAAAACTTGAACAAATTTTACTTTCCCAAAGAACCAGATGACCGAGTGCAACGCGTTAAATCTTCGGGATTCGCAGGCGGTGGTTTGTACAGTAGGCATCAGGTAGGAGCGTAAGAAACCGGTCGAAACCTTGAAGAGGTGTTTGAGCGGCGGAGTCTGTGAAGGTTCGCTCGTCGATCTTACGAACTGTATGGTTAGGCGTATGTCCATATGTATAAAACTCGAGTCGGTTTATACGTAAAAGGTATCGCGCATGTGGCATGTCGACGCGACTCTGCAGTGGAACCATAGCGACGTTGTTGAATGGAAAGTAAAAAGCGTATATAACGTGAACTCGGCGAACACCTTATAGCTCCTGGTTTTTAACTCCGAACAACCGTGGCCTGGTTCGGCGACTCGGATCTCCTCGTCGGATGTACTCAACAAATTATAACAGAGGCCTAATCATTATTGACGAAAAAAAAAATCAAAATATAAAAAAATATAACTTTTCCCTGAATCGCAAATACGATGGACCGACTGACGATCACCAATTTCAGAGACAAACTGTTCCAATAATGTAGAACGGAAAAGCGGACAGCATCAGGAATCAATAGATAATAAATTGAGTCACGCTTGATAAAGCTTCTTTTTTTCATTTCATTTCATTTTTTTTTTTTTTTCTTATTTTGTTCAATGCGATAAGAATCGAACGACGCAGTCTCCGATGTTTACGTACTCATTGATTTAAAATATCAGGGTGAGGTCATCGACCGTCTTTTATTTTTTATTTATTTTTTTTACTCTGCGGTGATAAGAAACGGTGATACTTTTTTCAAAAATCTGCATATAATTCGTTCGAGAAAATTTTGAGAGGAAAAAAATGAAAAATTTGTGGGTTATTTTGTGACGGCCAAATTAAGCGATTGGTTCGTTAGAACCAGACGACAATGATATTACGTTATTGTACGACTTGTTTCCTGCGGAGTTACAAAATGAAAACGCGTAACCGACGGTTGAATCCAAGCAGCTCGTCCCTTAGAGATAAGCGAATCACTTCGAAATCCGGTTTTCGATCGTTTCTGCTGTACGGCAACTTATGCAAAAGCTGTCAAACCAGAAAATCAACGAGACTGTACACACCGTACATATACGCTGTAAAATCATAAATGAAATTTAAGTACACCTGGTTAGGTTGATTCTGAATCGCTTCGCGGCCAAGCTCGTTTGGACAAATTTTCAAAGCCGGCGCAGCTACGCGAAAAATTTGTCCAACACGCGCTTGGCCGCGAAGCGATTCAGAATCAACTTAACCGGGTGTACAACCGTTTTTATCCGCGTCATTGCATTCGTTGCAAAAACGTCATTACGATTCACAGGCAGATACGTCATTCATTGAATTTTTTTCTGGCAAAAACCGTAATGACGATACCGATTATTCTGATCCCATAAGTATAAATTTGTTGCCGCACAAACGGTATTTTTCACAGGTGGATAATTTCAAGTATTCGACAATAATTGGTGCGAAGTAAATTAGTCAAGTTAAGGGATGGGATGTTTTTACTCCGAATGATCTTAATGGGTTAAGATTTTAATGAGCCGCCGTGTGTATAAATAAATAGTGTGCGGGTAGAACACTTCGTGGAGAAAATAGAAGAAGAAGAGAAAAAAAAAAATAAGTCAGGAGTAAAAAAAAGCGGAGAAAGAAGAAAGGGAAGAACGGATATGGGGAAATAAGAGTCAAAGTAACGGACGGTGTGAAAAACTGTTGAAAGTTTTTGAAACACAACACAATATAATACGAAACGGTCTGGCTTTTGTCTGACGAAACTAAATTTACGTTGAGGTTGGTTCGTTTGGTAAAAATTCAACCCTATATACGCCGTATTTTTTCCCTCGCCTTTCAGGCGCGCTCAGGTCCCTTTTTCTACTTGTGCATTAAGTTTTTCTGAATGAAACCGAAAATATATATTTAGAAACCGGATGGTAAAGATGAAAAAAATATCACTTATTTTTATCATTTTCACAAATCCAGCGGGTCTGCGGGCGACGCTCGGTTAAGTACCGGAATAAAAACACACGGCGACTCTTATGGGATCGGAAGTGTTTCCTGGAAACTGAAGACCGCACTGCTCTAAATATAGATAAAATTACCTTTTCGTTTCAGCTTCTATCTGTTTTGGAGCAAAACAGTTGGATGCGCGTGGCGCCAGCGAATTTTATCACCAAACTTCATCGCAACCCCACGTAACAATTTCATAGAACTCCGACTGTACGGCGAGTTTCAACGGCGATTTTATAACGCTGAAATATAATACGACATCAGAATTTAGACGTCAGCAATTTCGAGCATTTGACGGATTCCGAATTCAATAATCAGTGTGACGACTTGAATGAGCTTCGCTGCAACGAATAACAATTGTTCGACTCACGTGTCCACCGCGTTTACTATATCTATACTACGACATAATAAAGTAGAAGATGACGAGCATAATTCTCTGGATTTCAAGTAGTAAATTCTTGCTATATACCAACGTCGTGAAACTTTCTGAGAATTTTTAATAATCTACATCCATTCTGAACACGTCCCAAAACGTTTTGTTTAACCAAAACCATTTTATAACGAAGCTCGACTCAACCGATCGTAGAAAAGTTTTCGATTCCTTGTTCAAACTGGGTCGCATATTATGTATATAAATGATACGTGTGTATATAAATGCAGAATGGATATGTATACATATAGCTATAATATGAGACGGTTTGAATATAAAGAAAACCAAAGAAAAAAAAAGAAACGGATGAAAGAAAAAAAACTCCATCGCGTTGCGCGTGACATACAAACGTTTCTAATTATCGTAAACGTTATGTAACGTTTACAGTATGTGTCTCGAACACTGTAAGATCATCGCGCATAATAAGATATTCTTTATTTTCTCATTCGTTTCGCGTAATATCTTGCGGAGCAACAGATGTCGTCATTGTAGCATTAAGTTTTGCAAAGCTATGAGTATAAAAAATACATAGTTACGAAGGTCGGAACATTTAGAATCCGATACGGTGTCGAGTGAAAACTGGAAGGCGTAACCCGCAAAAGTGTGCAGAAAAAAAAATTATCAAAATGTCATCGGGGGGAAGAACTGAATTGCAATTTTTCGAATTGATTTTTTTTACAACTGGTCCCCTTTAGAGGTATAAGATAAAATTGATTAAAATTTCAAAAAGTGGGGGATCAGGCCCTTCCGGTTATCAGTTCTCGATATCATGATTGATTAATGGAAAATTGAATTATGGTCAATGAAAAAAAAAAAAAAAAATGGTCCGGTTGTACACGCAGGCGGTAAAACGGGGCCCAGTTATCTCTGTTGTGATCGCATACACAACACGCCTCTCAAACTCCCGAGAGAATCGCATAACCCATTTATAGATACGTGAAGTTCTCTCCGTACACACGTGTTCGCAATCTCCCTATAATTCTGATGCAATTTACTTTATACCGTAGTCTGAAAACTGCGAAGGCGTTCAGGGCGGATAATTATAAGCGTAACGTCGCAGAACTCATTCAATTTTAATTATATGCTTTTTGTGTCCGCGGCGGAAGATCGACGCGATTTTTAGCAATCGGAACTATTGGAAATATCCAAATGAACGCGAGATATTGTGTCATTGATCTTGACTTTGAAGAAAAAAAAAAAAGGAAAGGAAAGAAGAACGTGATAATTAGTTATCGATTGATAATCGTCGCGATAATTACTGTGGACTGAACCACCGGAGAACAAAGGTGGTTTGTTCAGTGCACCGAGATGCCCGTAGGTGATAATTACCTGCTAGACTATGGTATGCGTAGAGAAAAGAGAGATATACTATAATGTTGTAGCCGCAAACGTATCCGGTTATAGTTTTTATGCATACGAAATTTATTTTGGACAGACGGGTGACGTTGACACGCCTAATTAAGTAAGTGGTTAGCGTTGTATTGAAGAATTGAATAAATAAAACGACCTTGAAATTCCTACGATGTTTTATAAAAGCGTAAAAACGTAGGACACTATACACGATGCAGTACGCGGCGCGCTAAAAAGTTGAAAAAAACAAAAAAAAAAAAAAAAACAACGCTGCAGCGGAACATGAGTAGAACTACCGTAACTATGCCACTTTTTACGCCGCTAATCCGTAATGCTTTAGATCGTCCCTGACGTAACCCCGGCGAAATTTTGTAACCACCAAAAAGTAGAAAGAAAAAAAAGGATAAAAATAAAATTGAAAAAAAAAGAAGCACATACTTATACTTTCTACTCGTGACTGTAGCGGGACCCGTTCTTTTTCTCCTACTTCCTAAACTGACCTCAGGGCATCCCCCGCGTTGAACTGTACACTACACTATTATACACTCTTGTCAACCCACGTGAAACAATTTCTCCACATTATAACCAACTCACTAATTATAGATCCAAGATCTATACTACGTTTACCGGTTCACCTTATAAGTCTCGCTATAACCAACTGACACTTTTTTCCGGCAAATTTTTTAATCGTTCGTCACACCGCATAAAATTTCAAGTAATCCGATCTTCACTGTGCAGCGAATTCGTTGCCAATGTCACGAAAACACACCTAGAGAATTGTTGACTGTTGAAAAAAAAAAAAAAGATCAACCGATGTAATTGAAATTTTGGTTCATTAATCCGACGTGTGAATTTTTACCTTTTTTTTTTCTTCAATTACATAACAAAATTCTCCTCATTCAACCACAAGACTATTTGTGGCTTGAAAAGTTCGACAGAGGTAGCAAAAGATCGGTATCTATACAGCGACGATTTTTCAATCAAATTAAATACCGTCAGGATTTTATTACAGGTGTACCGGAATACCGAGTGGCTAATAACCGCAGGTGTTCGAAATTTTCTGAGGCAATGGGTTATTATGCAATGTGTGCGTATCTACTTTTGACTCGGTTTATTGTCCTCATTGAAAAGCCGAAACGTATTGGGACTTGCTGCAAGCAATATGGAAATAGCAATTGAAACGTTTTAACACACTCTGGTATTACGATAGTTTCCACGCACCTGCGCAGGTGTGAATTTCATAGTTTTCACAACTCCACTATGTACACCTGGAGCGATAGCGCTTATCTCCTCAGGAACAAACATCATGACCGCAGCGTTCAACGAACGGCGTTTTTCTCATAGTTTTTCAAAAAATCGAACAAATCTTCTTCACCATCTGATGGTAACACGAGCACAAGCGCAGCGTGAAGCTCATTTACAAACGATCGGGTGCTGATTTTCTTTTTGCGTTTTTTTCGATTCGATAAAATCCGATGCAGATTATTTGGCACGATCGTGATCGCGCGACAAATAACGTTTTCAGATCTGCACACACATGCACGAGGCGTGTGTGTATAATAATAAAAAGCGACTCGCCCACCGAGTTGTTGAGCCACCGACTGAATCGTGATACTTGACTCAAGTTACACGTTCCACACCTCGATTTAAAGCGTGGGTCGGTTGAACGGCTGCTCGACGACGCGATGAAACGCTCGCTATTCGCTCTTTTTCATCCGCGAATAATTCGGTAATAATATCTAAGGAGGACAAATATAACGTGGTGGCGTGGGAGTGTGGCGTACAATATAGGTAAGCATCGGTCGCATATTCATCCACATCATGCCTCGATATGCAAAATCTTCTGACGAACGGAATCGCGTTCTTATTACCGATTCGCGGCGGTTTCGATTTTCCGGCTCCGAATCGCGACGATCCGAATGCCTGAAACGATCGCCTCGTTACAAATGTAGCGTTGACGCGTCGACGACGTTACGATGGAATAAATTAGAATTTATCTCATCCTCATTCGAACGCGATGTTGGTTTAGAAAAAAAAAAAAAAATATTCCAACATCGTTAATATTCGCATACGTGCCTATGTCGAAATTTTTGCGTTTGCAGAATTCAACCGGTGTACCTATTTTTGGTCCGTTAAAACGATAGCGGCGTTTGTAATATTCCAGCTTATCTCACTACGTCTGCAAAACTGAAACTTATCTCTCTCCGTATCACGCATGACGTTTATCATCCGCGGCGCGGGAGGCGCGCGGGATTCTATTTTGAATATCAATTGGTCCGTATAGGAATGATGACATTGATCACAAGTTCGCTCGCCATATATTCCAGTTGACCTATATGAAATATACAAATTAAATTCGATCCTCAATTCATTTCAATATTACATACTTTTTCATTCATCTATGAGGGCGTCTAAACTATACGCGAAAATTATACTGCACAATCATTTTTGTTTATATGGTGGCTAAGAAACATGCAGATCATTCCGCCATATACACTGTAATAATTAATAGCGTATAACTAATTATAGTGACTGTTGTTGAAAAAAAAAAAAATGAAAGAAATTGTTACGCGAGAAATATCGTAATAGGAATGAATGTATATAAAACTTCAGGTAACACATCATCCTAATAAATATCATTCAAGTTTTCAAACAACAAGAACGTGAAGGTCGTACTATTAACGTATATATGTATGCGTAGAATGATACCGTATAATTAGAATTTAATTAGATTTTAGATTTTTGAAAATAAATTGAAATTTTACTCACCTAAATTTTTCTCGTCTTTAGCACCATAATAATATATCCAATTAAAATCGATCGCATATGTTTTTATATCCGTTAGAAATTCGATGCACATAATAATAACGATAACAATAATAATAACAACAATAATCCATTGTACTTTGGACTATGGGTGTAATAACGATGAATAAATTTATTCGAATCACGTTTTCCCGAAACCATATTTTTCAATTATTATTATTACTACTATTACCTTCTTTCTACATCGCTATATATGTGTAATACGCGCGTTTATTATAATAATTTTATTTTATTCAATTTTATTTAAACAAAAAAAAAACGAATTAATTAATTAATTGTAACGAACGAAACGATAATAATTGTTATTATTGTTGTAAACGGTAAGAAGAGAAAAAAAAAAAAAACACCGTGCTCGTGTTCGGTGATTCCGGGCACGGTGGTTGACGACTTCTTTCTGGGAGGCTGCGTCTTGATGCAGACCCAGGTCGCCGCCTGGGACGCCAACATTCCAAGGGTGGGGGAAGCATTGAGTACAAGGTTCTCGCATTTCTCGTAGGTAGGTAGGTAATATACATGGGATACAGACCGGGCAATAAGGTATACCTTTTAACAGTGTTGGTTTCACTGGTGAACCCCGTTCAGCCTTTACCAATACAATTCCAAAACCCTCACGCATCTGGAGTTCGCCATAAGTACGGCCCGACAGTCAGGTAAAGAAGAAGTCCGAAGAACGAATCGCAGAGTTTGTTGGATCGACGCCTGATTTTCGCCGATGCAGAAATGCATTTTTTCCTATGGTCCATGTTTTTTTTTTTTTTCTACCCTTTTTTTTTCTTACGCTATCGCAGGTAGCATCGAAAATTGCGTTCATCGACTGCAGTTCTGCAGATAAAAAAAAAAAAATAAATAATCAAAAACCAAAATAGAACCATTAGAAATATGGGTTCGGTACAGTTTTGTTTTTTTTCTGCCTATTTCTTGTCTCCTAAAATGTCGAGACTGTTTTTTTTTTTTCTCATTTTAAAGTATTGCTCAAACCGTAGCGGTGAATTATGTCAGAGGATGCCGAACATCTGCTCTTGGGCCCCCCTTCAAGAACGTCTACTCTACACGCTGCAGTCTTTTACTCCACAATCCCACCTCATATATACCTCGTGCTGCTCCTGGAATTAAAATCCTCGTCAGGGTCAGGGCCTGCAGATTTAAAGAAGATGTCTTCGAGGAATCAACGAACTCATCATTTTAATCATATATTTTATACATTTCGCAAATATTCCAGTGTTTCATAGTTACTACTACATGCAAAAGAATAATGAATAAACAATAATTTGGAATGAAGAATAAAATTAAAAAAAAATAAACTGTCTTTCATTTTGGAATGAGAAAACATCCTTGAATGAAGAATATCACGTATCAATAATAATATCAAATCAAATCGAAAGTATTTTCTTTTCATTTTTTCTCATTCAATTTTGTACACACAGTGCGCTGGCTGTTGAACCATATTGACGTTTGCTTGCAGCTAATATTAAATCAACTAATAATACATAATATTTACAAATTCCAGACATAATTTGAACGGTTGGTAAATATTTTTTTTTCTACGGTTTATTCAACCTTTTTTTTCATCTCTTTTTTTTTCCCAGCCAGCTATGAGTGACAATCTCAATGGTTCGAGACTAACTTTTATACGATGATTTGAAGCGAATATTTAAAAAACTATTTTGACGGAGAAAAATAATTCGTGCATCCGCGCACCGCCATTTTGGATGACATGAAAATTTTAGATTCATTCACGACGTGAAGAAGAAAAAAATTCAAACTCTATTCCGCGTCCGATGTTGGAGGAACAAAAAACTTGAACAGAAAAGAAAAAAGCAAAAAGAGAAATGTAGGAAGAGAAGATCGCGTCCATCAAGTGGGTGCCAAGAGGAATGCATCGTGGGTGGACCTGCTTTTCCGCTTTTCACTATGCAGTAACGCCCTGCAGGAAGCGAGTGACTTTTAAGATCGTAAAACATTATTTAAAGAATTTACGAACTAAAAGTATCGTGTATTACATCACGAAAGTTACATCAAATGGCCATTACGCCTCTTTAATGTCATCGACAAAGCTGCTGCCGGGTTCTCATGTTCCATCTGTAGTTAATCAAAGTTATCGCATTCGTCTGTTTAGACGGAATATGTTAGGTTAGGTTATTGAACTGCAAGACTTTATTTGATGCACGTAAATTATTCGATTTCATATCGCATCAAGTGGTACGAAATCGAACGATTACTGTAAGAATAAATTTTCTATTCGTTTCTTTCTAAAAATTAGAATTCGAAAAGTAAAAGGACAGGAAAAAAGGAAAAGGAACAAATGAACAAGTTTGAAATTTCAAAATCAATCTTCACAAATATTGAACAATGCCTCGAACAATACAGCGATAATTATGCAGGATGAAAATTTAAATTATTTTTAATCTACTTGAAAATGAAATTCTGGAATCCTTCGTATTTTTTTTTCTTTTTATGTTTTATGTGATTTATCAACAGCTGTTTTATTGTATCGAGCATGTACATATATATATATATATTTATCGTAATATATACCACTAATGAAGTTCAACGTTATTTTTCTTTTTTTTTTTGTTTGGTTTTTTTGTTTTTCCAATTTACAATACATATACATGTATAACAATGTTACGTTATTTATATATAGCGGATAGGCAAATTTTACCGTTACAAGTTTGCAAGTTATATATATATATAACATTGATTGTTTATTAATTTATTTAATTATGTTTAACTATTTATTTATTCATTTATTCGTTTACTTATCATTCTATGCATGTACACAGTACTTTTCATCGGGATATAATTTGACAGTCTTTTACCAGTTATTTCAAAATTGAATACTCATTCAATTATTTAATTATAATTGATTACGGTAAATTGTCGAATCTTCTTTTCCATATCATGTGTTAAGGAAGATGTTGGTTTTTCTTTCCAGAATTTTCCTCTTTTTTTCTTTTTTTCCCACAATTCGTAGCACCTGTACATCGAATATTATAACATGGTGGTAAAAGTGAATGAACGACTGAAAGATAAATTCGGACAATCTTTCGCATCAGAGATAAAAATTAATTTTTTCAAATTTTCAAATTTCATATAAAATTAGAAGTTAAAATACTGGTTTGTATCAATCGTAGTATTCCATTCTAACGATCGAATAATATTAAGAAAAAAAAAAATAATTCAAATTGAAGGCCGATGACCATATACAAATAAGAATAACCGTCACGAGGCCAAGAGTGAAGAGAAATTAAAAAATTTTGCCATTCAATCATATTATTTAGGACTTTTGCAAGAATATTTTCGTTCTTTTTTTTTCTGCTTCTGCGCACTTCATTTATGAACTATACTTTATTGTTCATTCGTAGATTTATGTGACAATTAATTTATAATAAATTAGGACGAAACAAAATTTGTTGAAAAATTATTACACTCAACGCATAATGCATTATCTGCACCCGTATGTAACGATAATCGCCTTCACATTATAAATTTTAGATTTTCCACAATTCATAGATTTCATAAATATTATACCGAGCGAAATTTTGCATAGTTGAATGTAAATAGTTATAGTCAGATTCCCCATAATTTTTTCAATTTTTTCAATTTTTAAGACAATAATTTTAATAGACTCGGATTCATTCGCAAAAGGAGGATACTTGGAACCAATTCCTCATCAGGTTTGTCAGCATGCTGATTTTCCGAAAAATATCTGCCGATCAGAAATACCTGCTGATTTTTTTTTTCCACGTTTCAATAAATAATAACCTTTAATTATTTATATTATAGGTACTTTTATAATTGCGGAGAGATAATCATCATTAGATATCCCATACCAAGAAACTTATGGCGCATGCTATAGATATTAGATATTATTGTTATTATTACTTTTATAATTGTTAAATTGTTGTCGTTTCGTTTCCTTAATTTTCTTTTTTTCTCTTTCACTTAATTATTTATTTGATTTTTTTTTCATTTCAATTTTTTTCTGCATATTCATACTTGAAACTATATGTATATGTATAGATGGAGTTATCCGTTAATAATTACACTACGATTAAATATCACAATCTATAATGATAAGAATTATTTTTATAATAATCATAATTTTTATAAGAGCTCTCGTTCCAACCCTCCTCCTCTCATACAAATAGCTATACATAATTTAATAATATTACAATTCAGCCACGTTTTTCGTCTATATATGATGATACTTTTTATCGTATAATATTTGAATGTATATATATAGATTTATAATATCTAGCATACGTGCCCAAAAGAAGAAAAAAAAAATTCTTTCAATAAATTACATGTGATTCAACATTATATTATACGATTATCTATACATACATACGATGATATTTGATCGTTTTCAGTCAACTGATATTTATGGATTCCAGAATAAGTGAAATTTATACCATATTATTCGGATAAATTTTCAATTGCTTTTTACAATGTACAAACATGTATTTCATTTTATTTATTTATTTATTCTTTCAATTTTCATTTTAATTAATTTTATATATATTGATTTAGCTAGTAGTTTTTGTTTTCTTATTTTCTCTTCCATCTTTTTCATCTTTTTCTACTCATTCTCGATAGAACGTTCATAATATAGCAGTCTTTAGATGAAAATTTGATTTAAAGCGACAAATTATGTATAGTTAAATACATAGGTATAACTATACCCATACAATAGTCGATATTAAGTGATACGATTATTAATTTGCGGAATTTATTCAACGTTTGCATTAATTGTATAATCAACACATTTGCATAATTGCTATTATTGTTGTTATCAATATTATTAATATTATTATTATCATTATTACATGTATATAGGTAATATGCTTTTCGAACCGTTCACTAATATACTATAAATAAATAACCCCCGAATTAGATATTACCTAAATTTGATCTACTAAACGCCGTATTTTATTTATTAATTTTTTTCAAATTTATTTTATTTCTTTCAGTTTTTTTTTTTTTTTTAGTTTCTTCAAGATCTATCACGATCGTCGAAGAACAATTGAGTTTGCGATCAGTAAATTACTTCGTGAACATGGTCGTATCATATTCAATCAGTGAAATTTTTAAGTGTTTCGGTGGACATTTTTTTTTTTGCTTTCTTTTTTTTTATACAATAATATTAACATTTTTAATTAGGTCAGGCGTGTGTAACGAAGTATTTTTTTTTCTGTACAGATTATCGTGCTGTACAATTTTTTTTTTGCCATATCATTGGGATATTTGATTTATTTTATTTTATTTTTTTTGTTCGTCACAAATTTCGAAAATTATCATCAGTATCTGATGTCAATTTCATTGAGTCAGGAGGTCGTCTTCTGGCTATCTTTTTGAAGTAATAAATTACAGTTTATTTCTTTGTTTTTTTTTTTTTTTTTTTTTTAAATAAAAATGAATGTATAGTAGAAAAATAAGTTAGATTTTTATTCGAACAATATAATAGGGCGTTGATATTGAGAATCAACGTAGGTATAATGATCATGTAATGATGGTCGAAGGAATCATCTTAAATTATATACACAAGTATAACTAACTATAGGTTGCACTGAATTTTTTTTCCTCATTATTTTACTCTTCGTTTGCCAAAATCGATTTCAAATTGTAATTTTGTGCATACAATACGCATGTGTTCGAACAACGTGTGATAATACGTTTGGCGTAACACGTGGAAATATTAAAAATTAATAATACGAATGCGAAGACATTTAATTATTACGATAGACCGAGAATATTAGAAATCGATGCTTTCGAGCTTTCGGTTTTTGCACGATGTTTGGTGGGGTGGAAAAATAAATTTTCAATATAAAATAATTGATTACCACGTTGACCAATATTCTTTTGTTTCTCTTCCTTTCAGTTTTTTTCTTTTTTTTTTTTTGCTAAAGACACAAAAGTGAAAATTGTTCAGTTCAAATTCACGGTACATATTCGTAATAGGTGAAAAAATAAAAACAAAATTAATAACAATAGCCTACATAATTTTAATTTAAGCGTCGATCGTTTTAAAAAATAAAATAAAAAATTTAACTATCACAACTAATCCGATATCGCTAACTATAATATAAGTATAACTATTACGACTGATGATTTATAATAAACAAATGTACAAGGATGTTTTAAAGATATCAAATATAATCAATGAAATAATTAATTAATTTTCGGATCACAAATAAATTACTAGATCGTGAAATGCCAGAATGAAAAAAAAAAAAAAACAATGTGTGAGAAGTGAGTAGAGGAGGATGATGTGGTTCTATTTTTTTTCTTTCTACTTGACAATATGAGAAGAAAAAAAAATTCATTTCTACGATGCAATAAACTATAAATTTTTTATCAGCCTTCGTTCGTTTCATTCGTGAAAATAAAATTTGTTGTACGAATAAACGCGAAAGGAATTACAACGTCATTATATTTGATTAAATGATAATTCTAATAATATTATTAATTATACTAAAAAAGAAATAAATTAATTCTAATCTAATATAAACGGTGCAAATTTTTTTTTTTAAATAATGATAATAACTAAATAAAAATTATTTGAGGTCATAAAAAAATATAATTCTTTTTTTTTTTATTATTTTGTTAATAGGTATTTGTATACCAATCTCAAATTTGTCATCTCTAAAAAAAGATTCGTTAAAAATTAATTGATATATATATAATATTTATATATATATTTGTATACCTGCGTTGCGGCACGACGAACATGTTACCCTTAAATAATTAATCAAATCAATTACATTTGGTGTATTTACAGTTATTATTACTATTATTATCGGCGTAATGATTCGTCGATGATTTCCAGTTCAGCCGAAATACTCTAAGAGGGATTTGCGATATAATGATTGGAATATGATTAAAAAAAACAAATTCCAATTTTAACGCGGAAACCTGATCACATATTGGGCGTAATAATATTTTGTCGCGTCTCACACCTATATGTAAATGTAAGAATGAACGACTATTACATAACAAGACGACGACCATTAACTGTCCTACAATTAAAACTAAAACTGTTTTTTTGTTTTTCGTTTTTTTCTCTTTTTTTTTGCTTTTCTTTTACTTTTATTTAGTTTTTTGTACCTACAATGAGCTATGGTCAAAGCTTTTTTCGTCAGTGATTTTTTGATGGGGGAAGTTCAACACTATGTGACGATTGAAATATCTAACAGAGGAATTCGCTAACGGAGCAAGTGTAGATGTGGTACAGATCTTTCCTCCAAAGAAAAAAATAAGAGGTAGTTTGGCGAATAAGGCGTAGACCTTTAGCCCGGAGTAGGTAAAGTTTTGTGTCAGTGAATATTGAAATTGTATTGCTTTCGTGTCGATGTGATCCGGAGCCACCGACTGACGGCGAGTGGCTCCGGGTGGCAGTTTGACCATGAAATTTCGCCGAAATGTGGATAAGGCGTCGACGTGGTCGTCGCAGCGACTTGTATCGCGGTAGAAAATTCCTGCTGAAAATCGTGTTTGCTTCGTTTCGAAGGCCTGTTGCCCGGACTGAGATGATTGTGGGCGCTGACCGCTCGCTTCCCGTTCGTCATCTGGTTCGTTAAGGGGCCAGTTTGGGCCGATGGAAGTTGCAGAGGAACCGAACCCTCGAATATGCTCAAACATGGCATCGAAGCGTGGCCGCCGTAGGATTTGGCAGCGTTGGCGGCGGGAGAATGATGAGTATTTTTCGCCTGCGGGATCTGCACGATTATCTGGGACTTTCCAGCGGACTCCTTGTAACCGGATATCGGGGAGTAGATCGTCAGGCCCTCCGTTTCGACTTCGGTCGGCGTTTCCGCTTCGAGGATGCTCGATATCAAGGGCTGGGTCGCCGGCAATGAGGCGGGGACGGTCGAGGGCGCTGGCGAAACTGTTGCGGCTGGTATCAAGGTCGCTATCGGGGAGTCTCCGGGTTTCTTGACCGGAAGTGGAGACAAACTCGGCAGCAGAACCGATATGGGAGTCGTTATGGAACTCGGTACACCGGTGGAGTTGACCATCGAGGATTCTAGACCTAGCTCTTCGTTGGCGAAGTCTTCCTCGAGTTTAGTCTATGGCAAAAGAGAAACTCAGAAGCGTCAGTAACCCCGCGGGAACACCGATCCGTTAAATTTCAAGAACGCAAAGGTAAATGGCTTTACCTTTGGCAAGGGGTACATGTCCGGCAGCGACAGAACCGGCGGCGAACTTGGACCTCCCGATTCAACCCCGACCGAATTCGACGCCCCGATTACCAATGGATTCAAATTTGGAACGACGGCCGTCGACACGGTTACCGTTCCGGTTAATGTCACTTTCGTCGAGCGCGTCGGGAACTCCTTCGCAGCCCTGTGATCGGCGAGGAGTTTGTCGAAGGTTTTACTTCGCCCAGCGACCGTCCGCCGCAACGAGACCGTGTGTGCCTTGCAGGTGAGGGATCGGGTGCACGGTTTCCCGGTTTCTTCGTTCCAGACGCCGCAGTGCCGGTCCGGGTCGTATTCCCGGTCTTTGAGGAGAGATCTTTCGGTTTTAAACTTTTTCCGACGCGGATGGCTGCCGTTTCCGGGACTTTTGACTGGGCTTGTCGCGACCGTTGGCGCGGTGTTCGAAATTTGAATAGGAATGTTTTCGAGCGGTGATCGCGGGGACGTAAGAGGTAGTTGTGGTTGCAGGTTTGCTTGTTCTGCGGTTCGTTTGTTTGTCGAATGATTCGGTTTACTACTAGATGGGATTTGTGACGATTGAGCTTTTTTCAACTTTGATACTTTACAATAGGCAGTTTTCGCGATTGGCTTTACCACGGGGGTCGCGGGTGGCGGTAAATTAACCGTTCCGGATGGGTGTCGAATTTCTGGAAAAAAGTATCATCCGTCAATACATCATTCGAAATTCCTGGAATAAAATTTAACCATCAATAATACGCACCCATATGTTGTATAAGAGCTTGTGGTTTGACGATTGCGTTACATATTTCGCACACCACTCCGTAAAACGCATCCCTCTCAGGGCAAAAGCCATAGAGATCGATATCTGGAAGTTTAATATCATTCAGAAAATGAGCATTACGCTTCTTATCGGAACTTTGTCTATAACTATCATAGACTATCTCAAGACTGATCAGCCAGTAATGCGCTTTGCTCCAAAAATTCAGCGTTTCCAGATCAGTTATCCATGTCATCGCACGGAGAGAATTTTACCGCAAAATTCCCCATACTTGTATGGCAAACGTGGATTATACCTATAATATGGGATTCTGTCCTACACCAGTCTTAAATGCGTTCCAACGATCCCATAAAAGTTTGCCACAAATATGGTTCATCTTCACATTTTCCATAGGACAGAACCCCATGTTACGAGTATAATCCGCGTTTGCCATACAAGTATCGGAAATTTCACCATAAAACTTTCTCCGTGCACGAATATCGCACTCGGAAAAAAATAATCTGCTGTAACAGCAAACTGTTCGATTCATGTACAGTCTTTTGAGCGAAAAAATAATTTAGTTAAATCGATCAAATATTTTGCCAGGTAGACCAAAAAATTTTGTTCAACCAAGTTTTGAGGCTCGAACAAAACTTTTGTTATTCGAAAAAGCTTTTTTTTTGCTTGAACAAATTATTTCGATGTTCCAACAAGCTTTTTTTCGGAGTGCACGCATAGCACTGTTAACATTGGGCAACACAAAAGAATCAAATAAAAGTAAGCGTTCAGAAAATATAAATTTGTTTTTGGTTTTTTAATGTTGAAAAATAATTACATAATTACATATCAGGGAGAATATAAGACGAAAATGAAATAACACGTATATATATATTATTTTTCGTTACCAATAATTTTTTTTGTTTTTTTATTTATTTTTTTTTTACCTTCGGCAGCAAGGCGCATAACCGAGCTCCGCGGTTCTTCGTCAGTCTCATCGTCACCTGAATTACAATAACAAACAAAAATGTTCATAACAAAAACAACAACAACATTACGGTTAATACATGTATTAAAAAATGACAAATTTCAGTTTGAATGGGAAAAAATTCATTCATTGTCTGTATGAATTTTTTATTCAAGGATATTAAATGTTTCCACTTATATTACGATACATCAAATAATTACCGTTACGAAACGATTGCGAGCGACAATTTGTATATTATATCAACGTGTCAAGTACTATAGGTAAATAGAGGTTAGGTTAGGGTTTGGGATGGTCACTCGGTCGTACTTAAAAAGGTGATTCAATAACTCGCCGATATTTTGATGATCAGGCGAACGAACGTTAGTACTCACTCAACGGTTTGTCTCTTCCTATTTTTTCAATCCAACTGGACCATGGTTGACCGTGAAAAAATGTTGGGCTGTCACTTCCCGACATGGCAAGAGCGTTCTTCGTACTATACAGACGAATGCTGCGATGCTGTGTTGTTGTATACAGAAGCGTGTTTCGCTTCCACAGCCGCCGCTAATGCCGCTTGTTATGCCTGGCTTTCGTCCTCAGCCCTACAGCCCTGCCAGCTCGTGGCTTTCCGCCCTATACTTGCGATGGTCGGGGCAGGAGAAATCAGGACTGGGGAATTTGGGACTTCGGGAGTTCGCCGAAGGGTCTCTTATGCGATTATTTAAGCATTACTTAGAATTGGTTCATAAGTCGATGTCCACGCCATCTCAATGTTTCATTCATTTTCTCGTTACTTCATTCAGAAATACCACCGTCTCTACAATCGTGGGGTGGAATTTCCGACATGTTTATGCGCCAGGTACAGCAGACCCCATCCTCGGGCAACAGCTTCCCATGCTCTATAGCCCAGTTTTGAGAGTAGATATTGTGTAGAAGAGAAGCGGAAGTCAGCGGTATGGCTGCTGAGGTAAGGAAGAAAATTCAAGCTACCGTAACTCGCCGCAGCTGGGCAGTTGGAAAAAAACTGGTAGCGCCAAGCCGTGGTGAGTTACCGTAGCTCCAATTCCCCCCCTTACCTTAGCAGCCATTCCCCTTACCGTCTCCTCCTTTCTGCCATATTTACTCTGAACGGTTCTATAGGTATCTTGTCCAGAGGATCTTCGTTTTGAAAATGTACCCAAAATGCCAGCCGTTCCTGAATACGACTTATCAATATTTGTCGATACAGTTATTTCATAGATTTCGATTTAGTTGAACGGTACGATATTCTCATTAACTACCTGCCTTCTGACTAATTTCTGTTTATTGGACAAGAGAGTCAAAGGAACTACCTAGCTACGATATATCTATCTAGTAGTGCGAGCGTGATTTTGAATTCGTACAACCGCTGAATGCGTTCGAAGAAAAAAGGAACAAGATTCCGAAATTCCAAAATTCGTTGAATTCAAGTCCCATGTTGTTGCTCGTTATCGAGTCAATGAACTAGTGTTTTCGACACAGATCATGTGCCCCCGAGTCAATGGTATAATTTTATGGAATTAACGACGAATTGATTTGTGGTAAAAGAGAAAAACATTGTACAGGATCAATTTTTCAGTCAAATTTCATATTGCCAATGATGACGCACCGGGTCTCATGATATACAAGAGTTAAAACATTACAAAGAATACTTGGACGAATTCAGTCTCGATAATATATATGTATACATATAAAATAACAAACATAAAACATGTGAATTTGAAAAAATGTCGAATACATCCTGCGGGCAACGAACCTCGCCGTGTCAGTAACTTATCGTTGAAAATAAAATCATCTCATCAATGAATTCTGCAATTTTACAACAATTACGAATCGCCGAATGTTGACTTGCATTCCGTTGCTAGTGGAATGTGTGTAAAAATCACCGGATTTTTTTTTTTTTAACAATATAAATCCAGTTCTACAATAAAAAAAGAATATAGAGGTAGTTGATTAGGTGGAGCACTTCTTAAACTTATATGACAAAACGCTTTCTTGCCGTCGATTTTCTTACGACGCGAAAATTATCCTGCGAAAAAAGACGCTGCCCCAGTTACTGGTCGTACAACATTCTGCTGACCTTGGGGATGGAGGTGCTGGTCGATCTGTACCCTGTTGGTGTACCAAAAGGGTCTTTGGTCCGCGGGCCAGGTCTTAATTCTCTCAACCAGGTCGGCGTCGCCCAGAGCGTAAACCGGAAGATCAACCGTCGGAGTCACCGGAACGGCAAAAGGTTGTTGATTGTTGTTAACGGACGGTGCGAAGGTCGACGAGGGCGTATTTTCCCCAACGCGGTTTACCACGCCGGATGAAGCAGTCGTCGGCGTTGATACCGTAGTCGGGGTCGCTGTTTGTTGCTCTTGGAACCGAGGAAGCACTTGAGGGTAACGATTTGCACTCCCAGCGTACGGTGGCCTCTGAGCTTGACCCATCAACACGAGCATCGAGATAAGAGCGACGTACTTGATCTGCGATCAACAAAACACATTTGTTAATAAAAAAATTCAATTTTCTAAAATTCAGTTAACAATCTACGGTTTTTTCATCCCTCAATCAAAATTTTAACAAACTTACCATCTTGACACGATGTTTTTTTTCGAGATGATGTTCGAAACGAATTGCACTTTCAAAATATTGCGGTGATCGTGCTGCGTCTGAAAACCCCCTACGTGCTGAATGGCCGACTCGATATTGACTGGCCAGTGAAAGGATCGACGGAGAATATAAACTGTGAGCCGGGATTCTCCCACCGCTGAATAGACGTACGTCTGTGGATTCCGATATACAGTCGTGTGCCTATAACGTGGGGAAATTCACCACAACTTCTCGTAAAATTCTCCAAAGATCAGTGACGACAGTCGATGAGCCTGTTTAGCGTGCTTAATATACATATCTTCTGACCGCAACCTCACGAGGTAGTCCGAATCGTATTTACGAATATAAGATGCGATTATCTGTCTTGTCATTTGGAGCGAGACCGAATCGTAGAATCTCGACGATAATTTATTCCCACCAAAGATATCAGCGACGATGATATATACCCGCTAAAAAAAAAAAAAATAATGAAAAAATATCGAGAAGATATTCGGCAAACTCATCCCAAATCATATTTCATCGGTCTAAATTTATCTGTACAGAACAAAACCATGCGAATCTACTGAACTCTGAGCATCGGGATTCGGAGTGTAAGACTCTTGATATTCCGGTTTTGCCCTCGACTCGATTCGTCGTGTATTTCGATCGAAGTCATCGCAATAAACACGCGTATTACCTTCGTCAAGGTCAAAGAGTCCAGCGGTGGTGTGCACCCACCGTATCTGTATAGTGGCTAGCTTTTCCGGTTTTTCTTTCTCTTCTATTTCTGAACGATAGACGCAGACGCGTTGATTATGCCGGCGATGTATGTCGTTTCATTTTTCAATACATACCTAATCGAACTTTGCACTCGGTTTTTATTCCAGGCGAGGGATCTTCGTCCTTTTTCAGAAACGTGCAGTACTTGGTTTTCTCAACATTTGCAACAGCGACTCGCTCCAAAGGTCAATTTCTTCGGTTTCATCGAATTTTCTAACCAACCATTGCGATTGATTTTCGTAAAGTCACGAGACAAAGCCTAATGACGTGTAACTAAAGATGAACTGCATTTCCTCGTTGGGTAAAACCCAGGCGAACTTACCAAGCCCTTTCCGGGTATTGTGCTACTGCATTGTGACGAGGGAATATAATAAAGCAATTATAGAAATTCTGCATTGCCACAAGAATGTCAGAACGAAGTATCGAAGATTTATTAACTGGCTTCGATATATCGTCAGCTTCTTATTACATAACTACAATTAATTAACGCTAATGAATGATAACTATTTTTTTCGATATCAGCGACTGCAACGCAGAAACTCATGTGATTATAATTACGTAGAGATCTGGCACAGATTAGAATAACCGTCGATAATGATGCATGAAAAACATATGACTGATTCGAAGAAATGTGAAACAAAATTTGAAAGAAAAAAAAAAAATTAGGTAGGTTATAATTAAAAGTTAGCCTTGTGCAAAATATAATTTATGCTACCTCAGGCCTGAACCGATATTGTACATAGGTATACGGGCAATAAATAGCATGTATCGTAATTTTTTCCAGGGATTCTCTTTATTTATCATAACTCCACGGTTACGGTGGTATATTTCTAACAATAGAATGAAACTTTAGCAATTCACAACGAAACTGTGAATCACACTGCACGGATTTTATTAACCCGTTCACGGACGGCTACTTTGGCTATTGATTATTTAAATCAGTAATTGGAAGATCGAAATGTTGATAGGTCAAATTATTAGTTCAGATAACGACCGTCAAGGTCGTGCCTACATCGCACCGGTTTTACGATTCCAAATACGCAAGTACTTCTCGAACCTAATGTATAATGCGGAATATGAGGATAAATCGTTGGAAACCAGAATAAAAATGGCAGTGGATTTTTTCAAGGACTAACAGTGACAACGTAGATTCTATAGTATACAGCATATACCTGTAGTCGATTTTATGACAGATATAAACGCTTCCCCATTAAAAATTACGAAAGAAAAATTTTTGCCCAACTACTAACGACTCCGCGCTAATCTAAAGTATTGCCATTTTGACTATGAAAAATTACTACGGGGGTTCCAAGCCGAGTTCCTGGAACTTCGAATCCTAATGTAGTAATAAAATAATTACCTATCTAGCTCCGGAAACGACTGACCTTTCGGATACCGAGAGAAAATGCGGAGGATTCCGGAATTATCTCAAATATAATTTGACTCTAGAATGGACGTGTATACTCGACTGGTTTTACTCGAATATTTTCTGAAATTCCAATACAAATTGCTTTGTTAATTGTTGCCCGCCGGCAAGTTCAGAGTCAAAGTTCATAAACCGATTGAACTGCACTTCCTCTAGCAACTTATCAAACCACAACGATTGATTCATCGTGGTGTGCGATCAGGATTATAAATTATTATCGTAAGGCGTGTAAAAATGCTGATGACGATAATTATCACTATCCGATACATGTACTCGCTAAGTTTGACACGCCTGCAGTATCAAGGTTCACCATATTTCCGTTCGACGATGATGATCTTTTTATTTTCATACAAACGTTATAAATTTCTGCAACACATTCACGCCATGCCAGAGATATGCAATTCGATCAATTTTTCCTTACCAGTCAATTTGGAAAGTCTTCAATTGCCTTTTTTCTTTTTTTTCAGAAGCAATTTTCGAGCTGCGATGCCGGAATTTCAGAAATCCTCTACCGTAACAAAAGATATCGATATCAAACCCGAAAAATTTCTAAAGTACACAGCAATATAGTTTCGTTAAATTATTACAGTTTTTGGTTCTCAATATACAGCGGGAGATCACCACCCGTTTTTTGGCATTCGTCATAGATAACGGAGCTTAAAAATCTTTGGGGGTCACCGATAGTCTATGACGTGGGTATAATTACCGAATAGTCATCGCAACTATGACGTACGTCTAGAATTCGTTTCGTTCACGTGTACCACGTTTAGCTTACAACCTTGATGAGTATATCTGTATAGATTTAAGTAGTGAAAGTGTGCCAAATTATATTCATACGCATTTTTCGATTCGTTCACTATTATGCGGGTACGTCCATCATTGGTATTATTGCTACTCGCCATTAGCTCGCACAAAAATTGACCGATTTTTTAACGTTGAATTGGTACGGAATTCCCCGCACTTCTAGGTGAACCTATTCAGTGATGATTGCGAAAGTAAAAATTGCGTGGCGAAAGAAAAAAATACACAATACCTGGTAATGAACTTCCCCACTGATTTGGTTTGGCTAAAAATTAGTTCTAGCGTCTACAGAGAGCAATTATTACGATTCGAATAGGAATGGGCGAAAGCGAATTGCGAACTTTCGTTAAAAAAAAATGGGAAAGCTGGTAAGATCGGCTGACTTGTCCTGTAAGGTGTTGATTCAAAATGACCCAGAAACATATAAATTTTACGATCTTGACTGATGCAGTTGGAAATCTGAACTTAGTGGGGCATTGAATTTGACAGTGTTTTTTGGGCGTTCGATGACAAAAGTTAGTAAGCGATATAAGAATGAACAGTATTACCTGGTCGGAATGTCAACTGGGAAAAGGCACAAGTTTAACTCAACGTGGCAAAGATTTCTGAGTCAATAAAGATGTTTGTCTCGAGTGCCCGTAGCGACGGCCAATCAGATCGAACAATTATCGCTCGAACATCCGGTGACCCGAAGGGTCAGATACGCGCCACGTGAAAGACGCTTGCAGTTTGTTAGAAAAATCTGCACGCGTTTCTCGTTCATAGATGCATTGTAACGACATTGTTGCACTCTGCACAAAGTCGTCTGTGTCGAAGGGCAAATGTCACATGGATCATTCATTCCGAATAAGCTGAAAACGTAGATCTGAAATGGTATAAAAGCATCTGGATCATTGGCTATCGTCACTCCGTCTCGAAGTCAACCAGCAGAATGTGGTCTCCTCTACTTCTGTGTCTCCTTGGTAAGTACCAATTTTCTTTGTGAAAAATCCGAAAATAATTCGATTCCAAACTAGCATTCTTGCTCGCTGAAAATCATATTCTGTTGAAATTTTGTTCCTCGCTAATAAATTGAAAAACAAAATCAATTTGCAGTTGGAATCGCCTCCGCTGAGCAACATGCTTGGAAAGCCGGGCAAGAATATACGTATCAAGTGCAAGGTCGCACTTTAGCTGCCCTTCACCAGGTCGCTGACCAGTACACCGGTATTGCCCTTCAGGCTCAACTCAAATGTCAGCCGAAAGGATCTGACGCTTTGAGCTGTAACATCCAGAGGCCTCAGGTCGCCGACATTCACGCTCAGCTACCAGGTGGATGGGACTCTCCTCTTTCCGAGAAGCAAACCAACTACCAGAAGTTTGAGCTGAGTGAAAAACCATTTGAGATTAAGTTCAAGAATGGCGCCATCGACGACCTTGTTGTTGACAAGTCTCTGCCCACCTGGCAGGTCAACATCATCAAGTCCATCGCTTCACAACTCCAGGTTGACACTCAGGGTGAAAATGCCATGAAATCTCGCTACAACCAGGAACCTGAAGGTGATCAGGCTTACGCCACTTACAAGACCATGGAAGACACCGTCACCGGTGAGTGTGAGGTCCTCTACGACATCAGCCCTCTGCCCGAATACGTTCTGCAGACCAAACCCGAACTTGCACCAGTACCAGAGCTTAAAGGAAACGGACAGATTATTGACATTGTTAAGACTAGCAACTTCAGCAACTGCGAACAGCGTATGGGATACCACTTCGGCATTACCGGAGATACCGACTGGGAAGCCGGTAGCAACGCTATGGGCGATTTTCTCGCTGTAAGTACATATTAAGTTACAAGATCTCCAAGAGTTTTCGTAGGTAAAATTGAATCATGGAAACTGACGTGAGACTCTTCATGTTGTTTATTTTATCAGAAATCTTCTGTGAGCCGTGTTGTCATTTCTGGAAGTTTGGACCGTTACACCATCCAATCTTCGGTTACTACCAACAAAATCGTAGTGAGCCCCAACCTCAAGCACTCGCAGAAGGGTATGGTAGTCAGTAGACTGAACATCACTTTGGCCTCCGTAAATGCCGCCTCTGGAAGCCCCAGATCTCCATCTGAGCCCGAATCCACCGGTAACTTGGTCTACAGCTACAACAGCCCTTTTGAAGCAAACAACAAACGTCGCCCTCACAGCAACAACGATGATGACAGCAGCTCAAGTTCCTCTTCTTCATCTTCTTCCTCGTCATCTTCAAGCTCCAGCTCTTCCTCCTCTTCTGAAGAGGACGAACAACAGCAACGTGGCAACGCTCAAAACAAAAATAACAACCAGCATGGACATCGTCAAGCTCGTGCTGCTGGCCAAAAAGGACAAGGAAATCAAGACTCAGACTCCAGCTCCAGCTCCAGTTCCAGCTCCAGTTCCAGCTCCAGCTCAGACTCAAGCTCAAGCAGCTCAAGCGAAAGCGACAGCCTTAGCAGCAGCGAAGAATACTGGCAGTCAAGACCCACCTTGACCGATGCACCTGAAGCTCCCATGCTCCCACTCTTCATCGGTTACAAAGGTAGCGCAGCCCAGCAATCCAGCCAAGTGAACGCTGTGTCCGTCGCCAAGAAACTTGCCAGCCAAATCGGAGAAGAACTCCAAAAACCAAGCAGCATCCCCAAGCAAAACACTCTTGAGAAGTTCAGTCACCTCGCCGCCCTCTTGCGCACGATGAGTGCCAAGCAGATCGAGCAGGCTGCCCACGATATGTACGCACCCGCCAGGGACAACGCCAACAAGAGCGAAAGTGCCAAGAACGCCGCATGGAAAGCCTTCCGCGACGCAGTCGCCCAGGCTGGTACTGGACCTGCATTCTCCGTCATCAAGAACTGGATCGCAACCAAGAAGATCCAAGGCAAAGAAGCTGCTGATTTGATCGCCGTGCTACCAAACACCTCCAGATACCCAACTGCCGAATACATGGACGCCTTCTTCGAACTTGCTACCAGCTCTGAAGTTACCAAGCAAGCTCAACTCAACTCCACCGCTATCCTGGCTTTCGCCGATCTCGTACGTGAGTCTCAGGTGAACAATGCCTCCGCTCACGGTCGTTATCCCGTGCACAGTTTCGGCCGTCTCTCTCCCAAGAACAACCCTGCCGTCCAAGGACAATGGATTCCATACATCGCCAAGCAACTGAAAAGCGCTATCCGTGCTGCCGATAGCCAGAAAATCCAGGTGTACATTCGTGCGCTTGGAAACGTTGGCCACCCTAAGATGCTCTCCGTCTTCGAACCGTACCTCGAAGGTCAAGAAGACTCCTCCGACTTCCAGCGTTTGAGTATGGTTCTGGCCATGAACAATCTCGCTAGGCTCTACCCCAAACAAGCACGTGCTGTTCTTTACAAAATCTACCAGAATACCGGTGAAGCTTACCAAGTTCGTACCGCCGCAGTGTTCCAACTTATGAGGACCAACCCACCCCCCAGTATGCTGCAACGCATGGCTGAATTTACCAACCAGGATACCAACAAGCAGGTCAACGCTGCCGTGAAATCGATTATCGAATCTGCCGCTCGACTCGAAAACCCCGAACTGTAAGTGAATTATAATTACGGCAGCGAAAAAAGTGAGATACATTCGTGCATTCGCATCGATTTTTAACAATAATCCTTATCTTTTGTTTTTTAGTGCTCACAATGCTCGTGCTGCCCGCGAATTGCTCAGTACCAAGAACATGGGTCTCCAATACTCCCGGGGATGGCTTCACGATTACACCGCTGAGGCCATGAGCAGTGGCTACCAACTAAGTACTGCCTGGATCGGAAGTGACGATGCTATCGCACCTCAAGCCGTATTCGCCTCCGCAAAGATCACCAAGGGTGGATTCCAATCCCCTGCTTCTAACTACGCTGCCATGGTATCCAGCGTCGACGATTTGCTCGATGTCCTCTATGATCAATTCGAAGACGATGATGATGATAAACAGAACAAGAACAACAAATCCAGCAAGTTCAGCCCCGAAAACATTTTGAGTGCCCTTAATATTCAACGTGATGACGCCGAACAACTTGAAGGAAGCATCTTATTCCCCGTTCTTCAGGGTAACCGTTTCTACGCTTTCGACAACAACACCATCGAACAACTGCCCAAAGGTGAGTAGTAGCAATATGTTTTGCTCCCTTGAAGTGCTCGAATAAAAGACAATTTTTTCACGATTTAATACTTTCAGCCGTCAAGCAAGCAGCAGCTGCTCTCAAGCATGGACAGAGCTTCAACTACACCAAACTGTATTCCGGCGAGGAGCTGACCGTCAGTTTCCCCACTGCCATGGGTCTGCCCTTCGTCTACACCATGAGAACTCCATCTCTCGTACAATTCGGTGGTGAAATTCAGGCCCGCGCCTACCCCGAAGAGTACAGTGGCTCGAACGAGGAAATCTCCATCCCCGAAGCCGTCAACGCAAGTGCCGACATTCACGCAGTATACTCCACCAAGGTCATCGCCAGAATCGGATTCGTCAATCCTGCTAACCACCAACACCACATGGCTGGTTATGACAAGAACTTCCAGGTCAATTTGCCCCTCAGCGCCGAGATGGATGTCGATCTTGAAAACAGTCACGTTCGCGTCAAGCTCGAACCCATTGAACAGAATAAGAACTACAACCTTTTCCACTACAGCAGCTGGCCATACACTGCACAAAAGGACATCCTCGACGAAAAACCTGTTTCCCAGCAGAAGGGATACCAACTCATCAGCGATCGTGATTCCGAACAGAATCAATGGGTATTCGGTCAGAAATCCACCGGCCTTGCTCTGCGTTTGACTTCTGAAGGACAGCAGTCCGAGCACCAATTGAGAAACTGGGCTTGGCAGATGCTCCAGTCTGATGACCCCCTAGGAAGTGCTTTCGCTCTTGACGATGACATCCAACAGTCGAACTACAACCTTTGGTGGGACGGTCAGCACAGCAGCAATGAGGCCGTAGTACTTACCGCTTCTTACTCGAACTTCACTAAGGGAATGGGTGGTGATTCTGACTCTCAGTCGGAATACCAACACCCCGCAGGACGCAAGAATGCTGCCAACGAAGACAACGAATCCTCCAGCAAATTTGTTGCTGCTTTCCAACCGAGCAGCCAGAAACCCGACAGCGAAAGCCGCCAACAGCAATTCCTCAGGAAGGCAGCTTCCGGTATCAAGGACGCCTACTCTCAAGCCTTCGATTTCGGAGCTGTATTCCAGGGTAAAAACAAGGCCGAATACGCCGCTACCATTGCCATGGCCAGCAGCGATGTCGACCCCAAGAGCCGTGTCGTTTTCTACTATGGTAGCAACCCTGCTCAACAAAAGAACTACGAAATATGTTTGGCTTACCAGACCTCCAGACCGAAAGTACCCGTGATGGACTTCATCAAGGCCCTGAAGGCTGACCCTACAAGCAAATTCGCAGCTGACCTGAAGTTCGGTGAACAATGTCAATCCGGTGGCCAGGTTCAGATTCAAGGTCAATTGGAACAGTCCGAGGAACGAAGGGAATATCTACGTCGTACCCCAACCGCTCAGCAATGTGCCCAGCAAATGCAAGAAGGCAACAAGATCCTCTCCGCTTGCCGCAACGTAACCGCACGCGCTAACTTCTTGAACGAAGGACGCCTTACCGTTAAATTCAGCCACGTCTCCGACAACATGAAGAACATCTCCGCTCAGGCCTACAGCCTTGCACGTTACTTCGGATACCACAACGCCTACGAAAACATCGTCAACCCCGCAAACCAGGAGAATGGACAGATCGACTTCGAATACGAAGTCTCCCCAGACTTTGAACGTTTGAATGTCACCATGAACGCACCCGGCTTAGATGCTAACATCACCAATCTTGCGATCCACCCATGGGCTCGTCCCATCGTTGCGGTTGACCCCGTTCAATCCGTTGGACGTCGTTTCGGAAGAGCAGCACTCGCCGGACAGTACAACCGTAAGTTGCCTCAATAAATATTTCATATCATGATGAATGAAAAAAAAATCTAACTTGTTCCTATTTTAAATTGTTCAGCAACTTGCGTTATCGACAACAACCAGGCATCCACTTTCGACAACAAGACCTACCCCATCGAGCTCGGCAACTGCTGGCACGTTGTCATGACCACGATCCCCGATCAGGATGACGACGACGACCAAAACAATGATGATGAAATCCCAGAAGATATGCGCGTAAGCGTAGTTTGCCGTGACATGAACGACAACCAGAGAGAATGCAGATTAGTCCTTGGAGAGACCGAGATCGAGATGTACCCCAACAACGGTCAAGCTGCCATCAAGGTCAACGGCCGTGCCGTTCAACTTTCCGATAAGGAAACCTACCGCTACACATCCAACGACGGTGAAATTCAATTCGAAGCTTACCTTAAACCCAACGGTGCAGTTTCCATCCACTCCGAAGAATACGGAGTCAGGGCTCTGTACGACGGAGAGCGAATCAAGTTGATCCTCGACAACGAATACCGCGATCAAATCCGCGGTCTCTGCGGTACCTTCAACGGAGAATCAGCGACTGACTTCACCGCTCCTCAGAACTGCATTCTGAAGAACCCCGAACACTTCGCCGCCAGCTACGCGCTCACTCAAGATCAGTGCCAAGGACCAGCTAAGGAGAACGCCCGAAGAGCCCAACAGGCTCACTGCTACCGCGAAGCCGTACTTTTCGGCAACGTAGTCAGCGACCAGGACGCCGGCCGCGCCAAGAACAAGGACAGCAAATGGGAGAACAACAAATCCCGTAAATCTAGTTCCAGCAACAAGAAGTCTGGAAGTTGTACCAAATACGCAACCGCCACCATCGAGGAGAACGGAAAGATCTGCTTCTCTCTGCGCCCCGTACCCGCTTGTGCCGCCGGCTGCAAAGCCACCAGGAAACAAGAAACCACCGTCAAGATGCATTGCGTTGCGGCGAGCAGTTCCGCTCAACAACTCGTTCACCGTATCAAGCAGGGAGCCAACCCTGACTTCAGTCAGAAATCCCACGACAAGAGTTCCAGGATCGAAGTCCCAGAAAGTTGCGTTGCCCAGCAATAGAGTTCGGAGTCAAACACCAATTATCGACGCGATTAATTATAATCGCGCCATACGACGACCGCGATACTTAACGGAACTCTGTACATAGTACAAACCCTATAACATTAAAAAGCAATTGAAACAAAAAAAAAACAAAAAAAAAAAAAACATATTTAAACATAAACTAAAATCAATTCTAAATTTATTATGCTTGTAATTTGTATTATAATATTTAATAAATATTGAATCCAAATTTATCATGCTTGTCATTTTTTGTATCAATGTGTTCAATTAATATCGAAGTAACATATTCCCCTCTTTCATTGGTTAGATTGGTAAAATTGATCGAAAGAAGCTTTTAGATAAATTTGTCTTTATTTAGATTACAATTACATTAAATTACGACTACTATCTATACGTGCATACAATCGATAGACGAGCGTTGATTTTTTTTTATACCGTCTGCAGAATAATTTATTCACATCGCACGTTATGACACTCGATTTAGAGGTTTAGGGTTTGGGGTTTGGATTTAGATTCATGGGGCTAAGTCACACGCTTCATTCTTACGGATCACAATAAAAATTCGTCCTCAAATATCCACGTCACTCTAGTCAAGGCTCGTTGAACGTACTCCCCATCCCTGCGTATACCTTAATGATCATTACCGATTTATGATTATTTTAATTAAAAAGAATTAATTAATCGATTCATAATTATAATAATTAACAATGATTAAGAATCGTTGCTGATTTAATTCTTAATTTTTTTTGTCAAGCCGAAATATCAATGATTCCTTACATTCTTACCCTATTCTCATTTTCAATTCGTAACAGTTAGGTACATGCATATAATTCTTATTTCATTAAATGACTATAATTTCCGAAAACGATGCCGCGTTGCGGCTCATCCATTTAATTATCCTTATTCTGAGATACCAAAAAAATAAAAAATAAAAAATAATTGCAATATGCCCAAGACTCTCAATTATGGCCGTCATTTGCAGAAACGCGTTACTGAAATAATATCCGTTTTAAACGGTACCCGCCGCTATTCTTTTTTTTTTTCCTAGCTTTGCAGTTTCGTATTAAACTAAACGAAACGCGTTTCCGAATACAAATATCTGGCGATATAATTAAATAGTACGTTGACTACTAATGAAAAATTGACTTTTTCTCATCGACCAAGTATAAATACAACCACAACAATCACTCCGATCCCGACAAACTTCCCTCCTGTATTCGAAAACGAAATAGAATACAAATAAGAATTAATTAGAGTCCAGTGCAATTAAAGTATTTACTGGATCTGACAAAAAAATAAAAAATGGGATTTGGTCTTCCACAGATATCACTAGAGAGGAAAACTATATTGTCAGGAGTAAAGATATCGAATAATGATAATTTTTCACTTCAATTTTTTTTTTTTTCTTTTTACTTTTTTCTTTTTTGCCACGACACTTTTACGTTCACGACATACCTTTTCCAAATTCATACACGTATACCTATATAGATCAGATTAGTTCGTTACAATAGTATCATGAATATAACGAATGATTTTTTTTTTTTAATTTTCTTCTTTTTTTTTTAATACCGAGATCATTAGTGAAATAGTTTATCAAATATACCGCGGATAGCTAATTATTAGACTGATGTGTCGGAGGCGGTTTTGATTAAAAAAATGTATAAAGTTCGAAGCAGTTCACCGCCCCCCATATTACCATTTTGGTTATAAGTACGTCTCGGTAAAAAATTGGAAACAGTATAAATATTAATTTCACGCACAGGCGTATTGGCCTCGGTATGAGAAACATGATTATCAAAATGTGCGGGTAAAATATAATTAACACCGCATAATGTTATCGAAATAGTACACAGTTATGCAATTCTAACTAGTCAAGGGCGACAGCCGCGCACTTATTTAGTCGTAAGAAAAAAATTAAGACCTCTTATCGATAAACGGTGTAAGTGTACCATTACTAAAACGTGAAACACTGTACGCGCGGTGCATTTTATTCCGTTCTACGACTTATCGTAGTTCTGGATTAACAATCCACATTAATATGCAACATCCAATCGTTACAGATTCTTTGATTCTTGTCATACTCCCCCGTTGATTTGTTTACCCCTGTTTCTCCCCCCCTCCCCGCCCGTTCTGTTTTCTATTTCATTAACTTATATAAAAAAGAACAAAAAAATATATGTACAATTATTACGCGTTTCGGTATCAAAATACGTCCAATGAAATTATTGGTATTGCGAAACGATCATCGTGTTCTTTCGCTTCTGAGACAATAGAGAGATAAAGAAATATACAAAATTAACGATTTTTCGTTACTGAATTACGACGTCGCCGTTCTTTTCTTTGACGGAATCCATGTCCGGTATGTAGTCGAGCGCCATTAAACACGCGAACACCGTCATCACCATTTTTGGTTTCACCTCGGCGATGTCTTCGGGAAGCGCGTAAACTCGCGCCCCAATTTTTCTCGCCGTCGATATCGCGTACTTGGCGTTATCCAGATTCGAAACGTCCGTTCCACCCTCCTTGACAAGGTCATAATTTATTATACCGGGCTTTATGGTGTCGATCAAATCGATCACGACCTTCGCGTCGGATATACTGTAGTCCTGAAAGCTCTTTATACTGCTGGTTTTACCCGCCGCTTGTAGCTTCGAATTCACCCATTGGACGATCGACTTTTCAACAATCGGACTACCCTGGGTACCGGCAAGAGATGCGAGAATCGAAAGAGTGTAGGATCTCATCAATTGCCAGATCAAGGCCAACGTGAGGGTCGCGTTACCGTCGTTTATGTCCTGCCCGGCGATTCCGACCAGGGAGAAGTTCATCTGTTTTCCAAGCGCCACCGCGTAGTTGCAGTTCTCAAGTTTTTCCATGAACTTTCTAAGCTTTGTGAACTTTTTATGAACCTTGTTCCAGCTGACGGTACCTGGTTTGATGATATCGTAGAGTTGGAAGATGACGAGCCCATCCGCAAGGTCGGAATAGAGCCAATTCACATGCGGCGAAACGCCCAACGAGTTCATCCAATTTCTGTACGTTTTTTCTTCCCTCGTTTCCTCCAGGGATTCAAGGCCCTCGATAACCGTCTCTGGATTGTCCAATCCGGGATGATTGTTGAACAGATTAGCTACGAATGCCAAATTCAATTTGTATATTCCGTTTACCACGTCATTGGGTGTTACGAAACTTCTGCAACCAAGTTTCGCGGCCTGTTGTAACATTATTTCAGCTCGGGTGCTGTGATTCGGTTCCATGAGAGCTTCCAGAGTGACCTCAGCGTCGGACGGAGCGATTTGTTTAATGAGATGCGAGTAGATCTCGGAATCGGTAATGTCGGATTGGAAGTTATTGCATCTCCTTGCAATGCCGGCCTTCTGAAGGTGGTGGTTAACCCACCTCAACAGTATCGCTTCAGGGGACAATTTGAGAAGGTCTTCGATCCGTTCTCCATCTTGCAGGAGGGTCGTTAGTCCTGGACAATTTTCCAAGGTTATTTGATTGAACAAACCGATCCTGATGATCTGCCACAACAGTCCGAGAACCAGATGAGGCGATCCTTTCGTAAGATCGTGAGCATCGATGTTGATTATGTTGCAGCCGATCGCCTGCGCCGAAGAAAGAGCGAGCGTCAGGTTTTCGTGCTTCGTGTAAAGCGTCAGATTCTTCTTGTTTATTGTACGTTCGTCGATCGTGTCCGGACATGAGTGGTTGATTATTTTACTGCAACAAGGAAATACACAATTAGCCAAGTGCGCAATCGTTGAGATATTGGCGTCAGATTATCCAGTTCGTTATTGCAATAATACTATTGGATAAGGTATGAGATAAAAAGTTTCGCACCTGAAACTTGGAACAATTGCAAGAAAAATTGGCAAACATTGTCTAAAACTTAGCAGATACTGTACAACATGTTCGGATCGATCGTAGAATGGTAGACAGTGGGCGTTATCTAATCTGAATAATCTGGACGCTTGGTTTTGAATGACCCCATTTACCAAAGAAGTATTCCGTCCTTGACTTTGTCGTATAAAGTCCTTCCCTCCGAATCAATTGGCAGGAGGTGTTTGAGGTCGGGATCGTAGCCAAGGTTTGTGTTGATCCAATCGCTGAAAGCTAACTGTTCTTCGAGTCTTACGGAATGGGTCGTCCCCTCGCTGGAGGCCTCGGAAATTCCGCCGAGCGTTTCCAGATTTTCCTTTTTCGATACCACCTGCTTAAAGGTCGATCCCAACTCGTTCGCTTTCAGTTCTTTACAAAGTTTTTCAAATTCCTCGAAAGACAAACGCCCCTTGTGTTCCAACCTCGACTTGTCGTCGTACTCCTCGATCATCCGGCGCACCTTATATCCTGGCATTTTGAAACCACAGACGTCCAACGCGCCCCTGAGTTCCGCCAGATCGATAAAACCATCCCCATTTTGATCGATCTGAAAATAGAGAAGCAAAAACGAGTTAATCTACGGTTCAACATTCATCACGAGTGACGTATTCTTCGACCGGTCTTCGTGAACTTCTTCAAGAAACTGAAACGAATTTTCGTTCGGTTTCGAGATATTTCGATAAGTCACTACGACTCACCCCGTTGAAGAGGATGTAAAAGTCCTTAAAATACTCGTCCATGGGGTCCCACTTTTTCATGAAGAGTATCTCCATGGTTTTTTATACCGAATAGAATAGAATAGAATAGAATAAATAAACAAATAATTAGAAAAAAGAAGAGCGATACTCGCAGAACCTTGCCGAATCGAAACTCACGAGAGAACTCAGCGTTCAGTCAATCGGTCGGTAGACCGCTTATCAACCTTATCAGAATCACGGAGTTTCGATAACGAACATCAGGAACCAATACAGCGCTGCATTTACTCTATAAGTCATTACGCGATGATTAACAATTGTTAACAATTTTTAAAATTCCATAAATCATGACACGGCAAGTGTTTTTTTTTTAGTATTACGATTTCGACGATCACAGTAGCGATTTAATTCTCGAGATGACTTACTAGAGATTTCTATTCGGTGGCAATTTGCATTATTCGTCATCAGTCATGAATGAATCATTCCGACGTAATCATCATCAATGTGTTCATTTGCTCGACGTGTATAGATCATTTTAAGTAATTCCAAACGCGGCCTCTGCTGATTCATACAATCGATCAAATCGATTCTGAATTTCCCAAGGCGTTTCAATCCTAACGTTAAAAAACTTTACATATATTCGTCACTGTCCCGTTTAATACTCAACACCACATAATAGGCACATCGAACAATCGAGTTGTTTATAAGCAGAGTACGTACTCAAGTGCTCGATGTGTCTCGATAACGATATTGACTATTTTTCAACAATCCAATCGAAGACAAAAAAAAAAGTTGAATGAACGACAAAGATTTTTTACTCTGTACAGACGGTAATTTTTTTTTTCTTTCTCTCTCATCCAGTTCAATAAATTACGATCACCGCAGTTTTATGACAACAATCAGATCGATGAGAAATTTTTCACGACAAATTAAATGCATGTATTGCGAATCGTTGTTTGATCTTTTTTTTGTTTCAGCTGCAAGATTAGCTACCGATATTATCACAATACGTCATGTGTACAATTTATATCTGCCATGTATTTAGAGGAGTTCGAATAATCTTTGCAGGGAGCGATATGGTAATCGAGCAAATTTTTATCCAACGGCAATAATAATGTGAGTTTTTTCGCGCGTTCGCATGACTCATATAATGCAAGTTGAACGAATGTTGGAAATGATCGTCGCGCGAGGAATCCGCGAGAATATTTGTACGATATACAGCGTGAACATTTTTGCGCTCTACGAGTTCAAGAATATTTCCCACAATATGATGTCGAGCGAATTCGGGACACGCGAGCGCAAGCAATGTGCTCGATATTTTACGCACGATGACGCGATCCCAGCAACTGGCTATTAACAAATGTCTGATCTATACTGTCGTGAACTGATTCACAGATGCCTAATGATAAAAAAGAATCAGAAGAAGAAAAAGAAAAAAACAATATATGCGCGAATTCCATTCCATAACGGTTTTCATTATGTTCCGCGCAATTCCACATAATTACTCTACAATTCTGAAATAATTTATACTACCTATAAAATGTTCTAGAAATCAGAAAAAAAGAAAAAAAAAGAAAAGAACAACACTACGTGCCTGGTGCTTATCAGAAAACAATTACAAATACTAACGTAATTTCTGAAAAAAACTTGGTCACGTATAATTGGACAGAATTATAGTTGGCTGCTAATAATAATTTTTTCAGATAGTCGAAGGTGTATTTTTCGTATGTTTTTAAATTTCGTTCGAATCGATACGGGTGATCCTCGTTCATAGATCATCGCCAAATGATATTTTTAATATCGTATTAGAGAAAAGTGAGAGCTTTTGAGGTTGAGGAAAGTTGATTCATGGAATGTAAATTGATCGAGGACATGATTCGATATCATACTTGGAATTGCACGTCGATCGGACTCGACTATCGTAGGTTAAAGTTGCGCCTCGGAATTCCAACTCCCACACTCACTATTCGCACCTATAGTTTTACACTGTTCGCTATTATTGTCAATTTCACGTTGTATTCCAAACCTGCCTCCGGTTCTTCGATGACGAAATACGAGTAGGATGCGAATCTGAGTAATTATATCATCGTAATGACGCAGGCCAAATAGACTACGACGAATGCGAAATGAAGTAGCAAAGTTCAACCTACGCCTGAGTTCGCACGCTTGATTCTGGATTTTTCAAGGACCGATTCCAAATTTTCTACCCACGCACCGAGGATCATTTCTTCCAATAGATAAAACCGCATAAGTTCCAGAGAAAAAAAAAAACCAACAATATTTTTTCTCAAAGAAATTCAGACTCGATTCGCTGTCATTTCTTGTTTCAAGTTTATGTCCCAGTGACCTTCTCTCTAGTCTATAATACCACCACGTGTGGACGGTGAAGAAGAAAACTCTTCACACGTGTCCAGATGATTAAACTTCCGGAGTTAAGTGTCTAGATCCATATATTAGTGCAGCGTTAAAAAAAAAAGAAAGAAAAAAAAAATCTATCCCTGAATTACCTGTGGTAAAAATTTTTCAATTTCTAGAAAAAAAAAACACTTGTTATTTCGATCGAATTCCTGAGTTGAGAGCAGATTTTTTTTTTTTTCGCTGCTCCGAATGCGCCGGCCACTCCTTAGATTCATTAGTCCGATCGATGATAATCTTTCGAGAATCGTAGCGATATTTAAATGACGATTGAAACTTGATTTGTTCCAAAGTGGCATATTGGTAAGCTATATACATTTACGTTACAAACCGCTAACGTTCGTTTTATTAGAAACTAGGACGTGGCGTGGTCTTTCGCAGCATTTATATACTTTGTAAACCGAACACGAAGGAAGGAAAGCAGTTTGAAAGTAACTAGATAATGTGAGGAGTTGCGGGTCGCCGTATACGTTATGTGTAATTCACTTCGCAGTATGATTCAGTGATGCAATTCAAGCGCATAGGATATACAAATGCACGAGCAAATGCAACGACTGTACACATATAAAATACATGGACTGCAGTATTAAACGGTATGCGTAATACGCTTGATATGCTGAAACAAGGAATCGCGGTCAGCCGCTTGCTGGTCATCGGAGAGATGAGGGTTTTTTTTTCTCCTCATTTTTACATATTTTTTATCTTCATTTATTTATTTATTTATTTATTTCCATTTCTTTCTCTTATTTCTGGTGTAAAGGAATTTTATACTTTTTGCGGTATACTTTTTTTCTACACCAACTACATATATACACACGTACATAACCAACTACACCGCAACGTCCTTAGATACTCGGTGCGGGGTGAAAAAAATTTCAGTAATATCATTTTCCCGCACGATACACGTACGTGAAGATGTCTAATAATTCAAAAAGAAAATCCTGAAATCCTTATCTTATACATTACGGGGAACATGATATATTCATATATTATGGTCGGAAATAATCACGACTGTCTGCTCGTAGTTTTTCTTTTCTTTTTTATGATAAATTCGATTAATTAATAAATTTAATACACCCAATTATTATATTTCAGGGTATGTAGATGTAACAAAGGAACGCCGCGGTATAATTACAAAGTTCCCGAAGAACGAGCCTACGAGTGCGAGTTATGAACTTTTTTTTTTCTTTTTTTTCAACAAATGGGTAACAGCAGACAGTTCCTGAGAAAAATGGACTTCCTATAAATATAATACACGATACCGTAAGGTTGAACCCTATGGTAGATTCTATAGAAACGAGGTCAAACTTCAGAGCAGAAAAGTTTCAGAATATTCCGGAAGCCTAATAACCTTTTAATCTTATAGGTTACGATATTTTTATACGTATAGAGTTTTTTTTATGATCTATCGTTGGCGCGATCGCAAAGCGAAAAATGGCGGATTGCTTAATTTCTCAAATACGTTCTGATTTTGTTTTTTTCTTAATTATCTCCCATAGCAGGTTCATACACATATTGTTAAACTATTACGATAAGTTTACGAGAGACACACCCACGTCCGCTCGATCATTCCATCCGTCGCGTGCAATAATCTTTTAATTTAAAAATATATTTATATCTATAGGCATATAAAAAATATGCATATGTGAAAAACGTTAGTCATCGCGGTGATGAGTTTTATCGCGCGTAAATGACGCGAATAAGACGGAGGGAAAAGAAGAAAAGAAGAACCCCGAGCAACAAATCGATCGCCGATCTACAGCAGGCGAGATTTATCGGGGAAAAAAATTTGGGCATTTAATTTTCATAAATGTTACGCCGCTACATCAACTAATTCGTTTGATTTGACGTACGATTTACACGTCGCGTGTTTCTGAACGGATTTTAATAATTTCGAGCGAATTACGCGCGTCCCGCACGCATCGCGTTATAGGTAAATTATATACGAGGATAGATGGTCGAGGTGTGGCCGGTATAATTCTGGCACGCTTTTTGCACCCAAGTAGACATGTCATCGGGTTGACGCAATGCATGAAGTAAGTTTTAAGTGTTGTCTTGAAGTCTCTGTTAAGCAGCGCGTAGCAGCGTAATACTGACACTTTTTAAGCATCACGTTTCCCTTTTGTTTTCTATTACTGCAAACAAGCCACGTGACGCGACTAGCAAAAACATTCGTCGCAGGTATATAATATAGTTTGTTCATTCGTTCATCTTATGTACGGGAATGGAATACACACCTTGACACGGATCTAATTATCTATACATACGAGCAAAACGTTTCGCCACTGTATCTATGTACAAAATGCGAGAATTCAAACTAAGGATAATTCCAAGGATGTGTCTTCTTTCCATAGAAAAATCTATGCCATTTACTCATAGAACAAAAAAAAAAAATACCCGCCTACGTCATTTCCATGTACTCAGAATTTTCCGTATATGCGCTAAGATCGATCTGATATAGACTTTGTGGGTGAGACGCAGATTTACATACAGAGAAATTTCAGTCGCATGACATTAAAATTGTGAGAGACAATTTTCGGTGAGAAAAAAAAGAAAAATGAACAAAAATAAAGTTGACTTCGACATGAATTTAACACCGTTATACAGGGTGAACTGTGGATCTGTAAAAGAAGAATAAAAAAAAAGAAGACTGTCGATCCAGTGACAAGTAACCTGGACGCGCGCTACCGTTAAACGACTGTAGAGACGAAGAAGCCTCTCGAAGCGAATCAGCTGCAGTAAGTCGATATAAATACGGTTCACTAGTTCGGACTTATCCGGTGATTTATCTCAATCAAAATCCTATTTTGCGTCGGTATTATCTGTGCAAAGTATTACAAAGTACAGACTTATTTCCGGTGTTACTGCAGCAGTATAATAATTTGTTACATGTAATCTAACGTAAGGAAAACTATAAAGGAACGGGGAATTAATCGTGGGATTATTTTGTAAACATGAATATAACGTGTATCCGATATGCGGAGACTTACGCCGGGATCGTCTGGTTATTCCCATTATTTAATAACTTATTTAGATTATAAATAATATCGACTATAAAAAACCACAGCGATGACAAGCCCGGACATCCCATTTCGATAGCTACAATCACATGGGATGAATACAGTGACTAGTTTGCTGACGCGTCCGTAGATATTGCAGCATTCAAATCTACATTCATCATCCAGAAAAAAACAACAACAATTTTTTTTTAATATTCATGATTCATGAAGAATTTTTACCTCCAGTGATCGGGCGATGATCCAAAGATTCTGAAGCGATGCCGTATAATTGTATTCGAAAATTTTTCTGCCTCGTAGATTTGGATTCGCATGATCTCTTTTTCTTTTATATATTGTTTGTGTCGGGACGAATAAATTGCAAGTGCAGCTGTCTAGGCGATGTTTATAATTTTTGTCTAATCAGTTGAAATTTTATATAGGCTGTACTGCGATACCTCACATCCGTTAATACGACTCCGAAAAATTATATCGTTCAGGTAAAATTTTATGAATTAGAATATTCAATTTCTAACGGAATCTGCGTACGCGATTTTTTTTCCAAACTCCTATCTGAAAAAACTGCGGCACGCATGCTTCATCCATGTGCTTCGCTGGCAAAAAACTGCATTATAGATGCTAAAAAAAAAGAATGAATTTTTGGAGACTATTTCTTGGAAAGGTCGAGACCCGGAGGCCAACGACTTCTTTTTCGAAACTTTCATTTATGAAAAAGAAAAATAAAGAAAAAAAAATGCGTACGGTTCACACGATCTCATACAGGATGCAAAAGCGTTTTATATATGAGGAGGTACTACGTAGTTGTTCATTTTTTTTTACGTGAGAAAAGTACCCACATAATTTCAGTATTGTTTCGAAAATCTTCTCATCGGAATAAATACGAAGCACGTAGCACAGGTTTTTTTTTTTTTTTAATAGCGTTGGGAAATATAGACGATTGTAATAAACTGAGGAATTCAGACCGATGGATTATTATATCCCTTTTCAAAGAAAGTCTGATGCTTCACATTCAGCATGCTATTTTTTGTTTCATCAATTTTGTTTTATGATTATACGTAAAAGACTACCGATTAAAATGGGTTTCGAGGATTTTCAAAAATTTTTCTCAAATCTATCAAGTTACGTTTTTTATCAAAAAATATTATCTCTATTACTCTTACGCAATTTCTTTTGAGACGAGAAAAAATGATCTTGAAATAATCTGATTACCGATTCGAAGATTTGCAAAAATTCTAAATTGAATTCAGAGAAATCTGGGCCTTTGAAATTTGATTAGAATGTAAATTCAAAAAACGTAAAAAAAATTGTAATTCCCGCTTCAGTTTTCCGATGATTTTCTGAACCATGTAAAAGAGTTCAATCGACTCGTTCGTAATTAAAACTGTTGAATAATTTTTTTTTTTCTTCTTCCAACTTATACGCGTCATCATTGTCATGACCATCGAAGTAGTTTTGAAAGATCAAGAAACTAGCGAATCAAAATCCTTCGCGGAAATTCCGAAAAATTTGAGCGAGGTCAGGTACCCGTTTAGATTACCACCACGCAACCAACTCCCATTATATCGGTAGCTCTGAAGTGATGATAATGAACCGTTTATCGTTACTATAATATTTTCATGAATCGTTCCACCAACATATAGATATGTTTGGGTCTATATATATATATGTACAGTAAATAAGGTGCTCGTAAGTCGCACTCTGTGGGTCTCGACGCTGTGGGTCTTTCTCGTTACCATATCATCAAGTTGGTCTAGACCGAAATGCAAAGCTCTATTTACATTACGATCGAAAAAGAATTACGCACATTATGATGACCTTTCTTTCATTCTTTCTTTCTTTCCTCCTACAATTCTGCTCGATCTTTTTCATTCCTCTTTTTATTATTATTATTTATTACAAGGGGAGATTCTGCTTGCAAACAATTATTTTTATAAAGCGACTATCTTCACATTATACATATATAGCTTATGTATACCGTCGTACTTTTATCTGTTACTATACATACTATATCACCTGCAGCTCGTTTACTCTGCGCCAACATTCCTCGCTTCCATAAATATACCTATTTATTAAAAAAAAAAAGAAAGTTGTTTGTACGTTTTATTTATTTATTATTTTGTTTCGTTTTTTTTTTTTTTTTTCTCATAATCCATACCACCGATGACTATAATAATGGTTGACTAGAGAATAGATATAACTCGCATAATTCGCATGCCCTATCACCTGACATAAAACAGTTTTTTCAATTTATTGAATTCATTTTTCTTTTTTCTTTACAGTTTGGCACGTGTCGTCTGCAGCATATTAGGATCATGAATCGACTCTTTTTTTACATCCAACGCATTTTTGAATGTAATAAAAATGAGAATCATGAAATGAAATCGTTGTCGTCGGTACGCAAGAAGCATGGAATATTTTATTAGAAAGACAAAGTTTTCAGTTTTAGCAGCTCAACATCCCTTGGGATCGGCAAGTTTTTAATTATAGGGATAAATTTGGGAACTCAATCCCAATGAATATAAACCTTATACTATACATTTTTGCCCACGCGATGCGTTGTAGGAACGATCCAGGGGAGCTTTTTGGTCACGTGCAGGTCTCTGAGTAATCGTATAATAGATATTTTTCTTGTTTCGGTTTTAGAAATATTTCAAAAATACTTTACCGAAGTGTCTTAAATATGCCGGGAATGTATGCACATAGTATATCGGTAGCAATAAATGCGCCTCAGAGTCGAGGTATTTTTTTCGATAAGAATAAAAGTTAGCTAAGCATGTATATGTGCTGGTCCGATAAATATATTCAGCCTTTTACGGTCATGAAGAATACATGTGTACACATATCTATGTACATATATGCAATTTGACGTATATATCTACTTAAATATTTTGCACAACGCGCGCAAATGTATAATTCAGATGAGGAGAATAACACTAACATATTATCCGATCGCATTCGTCACGACGATCGTCTTATTTTCAATCTTCGTCGTACTCCAAACACGAGATGATCGTTTGTTTAAATAACAGCCGATTTTTCTATCGAACCAGATCACTGCCAGGAATTTTTCTGGATAAAAAAATCGCCGATTTTATCAATAGCTAATGTGTTAAAAACCTGCACCGATTCGTGTGATCTGATCTTTGAATTGCGAAAAAAAAAACATTTCATTCGTTGAATAAAAAATGCAGGTTCATTTTAACGTACTACACTAATTTTTACAAGTTTTTATACTATGTAAAGTACGCATATTCGAACAGGTTCGTAACAGGGAGTGGTTCAAAGAAACTTAACATTGAAATTCAATGCCCACCGCATTGTCAGCGCATAAGAAAAAATAGTTTAAACTATAATGTTACCTATCTTACATATATATATATGTGTATAGGTATGTACATCACATTTTACATACTTATATATGTAGAGGTGCAGGTTTCATGTAGCCAAGGTCCAAAGGTACGTGTACATTTTTTTTTTGGCTTTTCGTTTTTTTTTTAACCTTTTTGACTCGTACGGAAATACGTACAAGGATATTAACACTTAACGGAGATGGCTTGTTGTTCTCTCTTTCAATTTTTTTCATTTTTTGAGAGAATTAAATACCGTGCGATACGATCTAGTATTGGATGTGAATTACCGGCGTTTTGATGTAAGGTAATCATGACACAAGATCGATATGATTCGGATAATTGTATCGATCGATCTGCAGTTTTCGAATTAAAAAACGTCGTGTGGTTGTCTTCTCCTTTTTTCTATACTTTGACAATTATAATTAAGCGTAAGTTGACGTTGTACGATTGACCGGAACACGTCTATGATCTATAGCGAGTCACACGTGTTGTAATAGGTGCCTTCGTAGCTTGAGGATTTAGGAATCCTTACAGAAATTCGTTCGCGTCTTTAATTCGCGTATCGTCACAGAATATATTAGCACTAAAAAATAATGTTCCATAGTAATAGTGTGTGGAGAAGTTTACGAATATACAATGAGACGAATTACAAGACCCGCATGGCTCGTTCAGCCTGAATTTCTAAAATCAATTGTGCGCTATTTTCTCTCCTCGTTTCATACACCCGGCATTTATTCGATCGGCTGGGATTAAAACCGAACCATCTTTTGTCTCCGGTTGTCACAGTATTCGAAATTCAAAATGATAAGATACACGCTCCCGCAGTTATTAATGGTTGAATGGCCCCGACCGTAGAAGAGGGTGAATTTCGGACCCCTTTTCAACCCCTTGGAAAGGGTTAAATTTAAAGTCATAGTTGATACATCAAAAACCTCGTGCTCCCGAACGTATTTATACTACATGGGCGACGATATTGTATATAAGGCGGAGTAGCGCCGTTGAGCGATCAATAAAGTTGATGTAAAAAATTTCAAATTCTACCATCCCTCGTGAGAGAAATGAAGTTTGTTTTATCGGTTGGGATTTAAATCAGTAGATGAAAAATAGTGTTTTAACAAATAAACAGGACTTACCGCTTGAAATTGTTCGAGGAGTTCCTGTCTGTCGTCTATCGCGGTCGCCATGTTGTTAGCTTCTGTAGTTAGCGGTATATATGTATAATAAAGTTGCGGTCAGGGATTGTCCTTGGTGAAATAAAATATCTTCCTTTTTTTGGAGAATTTTTAAATTCCGAACCGAATGGGGGGGCTTTTGTAGTAGGGCACTTTTATAACAACTATCTTCTATACCTGCGCCTATTGTTTTAATTTTGCGTCCAACACTTGCCGCGCACCTTACGGCACGACGTCTATAATATGACTGGATTCTATATTCCGGATTCGAAGAGCGAATACCATCCGGCCATGGACAACGGGTATGGTATGCGCATACACAAACCACGCACACATTCCTTCATTCGTATCGATACAGAAAACCAACACAAAATCATCTCAACTTACCATTCACTGAGTCACACTGATTAGCGTCACATGGACACAAACTCTCAAACAATAAATATCATCATGAACCGGTCATTCTCTGTCTCGTAACAACACTTTGCTATACTTTGAATTAGCCTTGTGTAGTTTGACAGATCTGTAAATACACCTCGTGCGATTGTCACTCGTTTGACCCTTATCCTTCTGGATCGATAAAATCTTTATCAGAAATTTTATCAACCGTCCAAACTTTATTCTTCCAAATATGATGACTTCTGGGGATCAATTAATGGTTTCGAAATTTACCGGCACGTGGGTTGAAATTTCGGGAAAATTAATATCTCGGAAACCAGAAGGAAGATCGCGAGATCCTTAAAAAATTCCTTCAAAAGGACAAGAAGATTGATCCAACAGTAAAATGAAAAATCCCCTTTGCATGCGATGAGTAAGAGTTGTCTTACCCCATATTTTAAGGGTTCATTTGCCAAAGTTGTTGACTCATGGAGCGAAAGTTGACTACATATGGTGTTAAACAACCCGCGGACAGGTCATCGAATTGATTCAGAAAACCACATTATGTTCTATCCCCGGTAAAAAGTTAGTCAATGAAAAATTGCCTCGCGTGAATCATCATTCGTCGTTGGTGCGATGGGTGGTCAATATTAAACGGCACATAAGAATGATAGGAGAATTGATGATAAGAAACGCATTTTAATAAACTATCGATTACCGTACACTGATTATCTTCCGACTCGTTAATGTGGTTCGGATTCTTCGATGAATTTAGTGTTAAGAATTTTTCGAAATTTTCATCCAGACCAACGCCCGACGAATTCTTAATTGTATACTATAATTATTTTATTTCTTATAATTTGTCAAGGATCTACAAGGGTAGTAACAAGCTATACAACGATTGGCCGGTGTCCAAATATATCACTTATAGTAGTCAACGTATTATTACATGATATTTATTTAAGATGATTCTGCGTATCACTGATTTCTCTCTTTTCTCTCATCTCGAGTCATTAATATAATTCTTTTAGATTGGACGATGCATTTTATGGTTATAAATATATCTCAACTTCGCCTATTTTCCGATCGTACCGCAGTATACAGTTAAGTATATTTTATGTTATATTCATATCACTTATAATTAACACAAACTTTTGACAGTACTTTTGTTATTTCTTTTCTTTCCTCTCTTTCCTTTAATTTTTTAACTTATCTAATTCGCTATAGAAATCTATACTTTTACCTATATATTCAATAATATGATTAAGAAACTCAATCGTAGAATAACATCTAGTACAACGCAACGAATGAGAAAAAAAAATGTCTATGTATAGTTTAATTCTAAGCAACGAAATAATTAATGATCAATATAATATTCTAATCTTCACGACATACGAAAAACTACTGGTCATATTTTATATAGTACGAATTTATACGATCTGAAATTGTCTTCTTCCAAATAAAATTATACTTATAGTATGTAATTATCATATAATACATTATACATTTTGATATTAGGTGTATCGTGCGCGGTAGAAATTAAAACGTTTTTTTTCCCCGTCTGGGCATTAAATTTCATCTTCATTGAAAACTTCTTCTTTTTTGTTTTTTCTCTTTTGGTTTGTCTCTATAATATTGAAAATAAATTATTATACCGTTTCGTGTTACACATATACTTTTCTTGGTTTCTTTAATTTTAATTTTACATAATATGTATATATAGAAAATATCTTTCTTTTATACGGTCACATATAGTGAGAATACATGTGTGAAATATAGTTAATAATTGTTGTACATAATAATATGTAGTTAAATGTATAAATGGTATAATCACATTTTGTATACCGTATTTAATTAATTCTGAATAGATGTGAATGTTCGTTTATTACGATGAAAAACGATCATTTTGCATTTACGTCTAGCCTATTGTAAATCATTTAATTTATAACTCATCATTAATAAACATATTAGGTATTAATCTACACAGTCTATAATATATTTAATCTGTATTTATCTACACTATATTTATGTACCTTTTATAAATCACTATCCACTTAATATTCTTTAATTCTAATCATACCGAACTTGTACACCTGTGACGCATGAGCTGCTCATGTTCTTTTTTTTCTGTATCTATTTGTTGGTAAAAATTCATTACATTCTTTTTTTGTATTTTATTTTATTTTAGTTTATTTTATATTACTTTATCTCTCGCAATTATCTGTTCGTCATTCACTCAAAAGTTATTATAAAATATAGACATTATTGATCTATAGAAAAATGACGAATTCATAAAATTGAAGAACGTAAAATAAAGTGGTGAACTTATAAAAAAAAGCACGGGAAAAGGATCCTCTATAAGTTTGTGCTCTCTTCGTGATATCGAAAAATTATTCAATTAAAATAATTACCGAATAACGATATTTCCTTCATCGATGATAACATCTGCCCGGAATTCTTCGGGTGACGTATTCAGTCCATCTTCAAAAAGAGAAAATAAAAATCATGCAGTATTAACGTCACTCCAGAAATCAAAGTACATGAAATATCATTGTTTGCCCTGGAAATATTTGATAATCTTCCTCAGCCAGTCAGTTGGGACAAAATTAGTCACATGAGATAATAGAAGACTTACAAAGGTACATTAAATTGGGCTAGATGATATTTACATAGAGATATATACATATATATCGCGTGTCTAATGGTATAAGGTCGTATCCGCCATTTTGAGATGAGCGAATTAATGGCGAATTTTTTTTTTTTTTACATCGATGTTTTTGCGCATTTCACAAGTTTTTAATGCGTTTTACCACGAAAATCGCATTTTTGGCGCATACGACCTTTTACCATTAGTCAGGCGATATGTATAATGTATATATTTTTTTTCATTGAACTAACAATGATGTTCACGATATTTAGCCTCCGATACCAAAGATATTCAATACTTTAGTTTCTAATTTCAATAGATTGTTCAATTTTCAAGGACGCCATTTTTATAACATGACAACCAACATACCAAATACCATATAAATTTCAGATGAATGTCTTATAGGATCTCTTGGCTTACCGGTCATTAAATATTAAATTATGATCTAACGATTAATTGCTCTATAATCTTAATGCAGAGCCTATAAAAATATACGTGCGATGGGTAGCTCCTTTTTTTTTTCTTTCTATTTTGTTTCATGTGTAATACGCGATATTGTATTTGAGATTTTTCTAATATAGGTAGAAAATAAATCAAAGAAAAACAAAAATTTGAGCCAATCGTTAATCCGATATTTCTCAATAGGATTCACAATATATAGGTAACTTATACTCTATGATAATAATCAGTTGATAAAATTACGTATACTATTTTCTCTATAATCCTTATGTATATACCTAGGGCATATGATCAACACCGCAGTTCGTTAAAGAGCCGTGTAAGTTTTTCAGTAATTGACGTTGTTTGTTTGATTGTTTTTTTTTTTATATTGTTTCTAATGGTGAAATAATTATTACAATAAACAGATTGTACTTTTAAAAAATTTATTTCACTAACACGTCTCGACTGCAGAATTTATTTTACATAATGTCAGTTGTATAATACAAAATACACGATTAAAATTACGACATTGATATTTTGGCTATTATATCCGTTATTTATATTGCTATCATTAACATCATCAAATTATTATCATCGTTTATATTTCGAATGGTTAAAATAAAATCTTGAAGTGAAATTAACCCGATCACTTTGCAGATCGAAAACGATTCTACAAAGACAAGTGTCGAGTAATTTTTGATCTGATTTTCACTAAATTACGACTACGATCGATCTCAATCGTCAACAATTATCCAGCGCAGTAGATCTTTCACAAAAACAATTTTACATAACTTTGATTAATGGTGAGAACGGAGAATTTCACCTAGTTTCAGGAGATTAAGGAAAGCAAAAATGTTCTGCAGTCTCTGGGAGCACGACGAACTTTTCTACGATCTACGGTGTCGAAGTTTTCAGGTCTTTGATGGAGAGGAAGGAGACAGAGTGGGGGAAATTAATCATTGTCATTTTAGAAGAAGCGAACTGCAGTGAATTTGCAACTCTTGATCAATGGTGTAAAGTTTTTATGGGATAGAGGAGAGTAGAAATATTTTTTTAAATTAGCTACTAATTATGATCTCAAATTAGTAGGTCCTGACGAACGAAGAAGCTTCTTGAATCTCCGGTTCTGTATCGCCACTGTTGTATCCCTGAGACTGTGAAAGCGAAAGAAGTGCATCCAGGCCTAATGATTCATCGACCGGATCTGCCAACTACATTGGGTCCAGCATGAACAAAAACAAAACCATTTTTTTTTTCCTCCGTCGAAGATGAAGCTAAGATAAATATCTAAATACCCACTTCTTTACTAAACTCTACAAACCACATCAATTAAACCAAACTTTATATTCCGCCAATATAAAGTCTGCATTAAAAACCAACTTCAGATACTACAAACTAAAAGATAAAAAATGATAATAACTTATAGCGTTTTAAATTGTTCAATGATTATAATTTTCGTCGCATTTGTATATAAATATTTCAACATAATGATAATATAATAATAATAATAATAATAATAATAATGTTTTAAAAATATAAAATACATAATTAAGTAATAATAAAGATATAAGTTTTGGAATTTGTTCTCGTCGATTAATAATGATTTTTTTTTTCTTTGATTTATAATTCTAATTATTTTTTCATCGCTTATATCATACATCAAACAAATTATCCATTCAAATTATCCTGATAGTGTTAAAAAATATGACAAATCGACAGAAAAAATTGGAAGAGAAAAAAAATATTAAAAAAACACAAAAAAAAAAACGACAAATTTGTACTGGTTTCGACAAAAGGTTCAGATAGTAGTGTTAATAGTGATAGAAAATAGTCAGGTTTATAATAGTTTTGCCAATCATATGGTAATATGGGATAAAATAAAAGAAACAGGAGTACATGAGTATGCATGGGTTATGGTAGCATTATTTATTCCGTGGACATGAAAAACTTTTGTATGAAACTATTGTACGATGGAGGAACAGAGCGGCGGTGATGTAGGGTAGGAGATGGATTGTGCTGGAAAGTAAGACTTATTTTGAGAAAATGCTAATTAAATAAAATGAATTATCGTACCGTGACATTCTGTTCGCCGTCTTTGCAATTACTGCATATGTAATCGTCCTCCTCAGCGATCTCGGCTCGGTCCAGGCCAACACAGTGCATGTGGAACCAACCGTCGCAACCTCCGTCGCATTGAACCCAGTCAACTTCTCGTCCTGCCGAAGACGGAAAGAAAAGAAGATAAAGAAGATAAATTATCCTACTTCCAGATAAACTGATTGTTAATAATACATTCAAAGTCAATATTGAAAGTTATAAAACGCGTCATTACCACTTGGACGGAGACAGTTGACCGCCGCGCAATCATCTTCTTCGTCCGATGTGTCTTGTTTCGTTTTTTTCCTATTACCTCCGCGTTTTTTGGGCCCCTCTTCTCCCTCCTTACGCTTCATCTGGAAAATTCAATCGATCTGAAATCGCGCTAGCCAATATTCTAAAGGCTAGATTCGACTTCGTAAGAAAATAAATGTGAATGAGGTACTTCAGATCGAATCTCCCTCCGTCCCATCTCCCTTGCGATTTGGAACCATTTCTAGTGAGGGAGGAGAAATTTGATCCGAAATTGAACCCGGTGATCAATTTTTACCAAATTACCTTTCTGGGGCCCCGTTTAATCGGCCCGACAGCCGCCGCGGCAGCTACAACAATTTTCTTCTCCTTGACGAGGCCTTTGCGCTTCATGATATTTTTTTCGTCTACTTTTTGCCTGCCGAGTTTTTTGAGGAGCTCAAATTCCTCGGACTTACGTTTCCTCCCCCGTTTTTTCACGTCTTTTATGTCGTGTTTGAAGGAAGCTTGAACTTCTTCGAAAGGTGCGTACTTTTGAACGCTACTAGGGATATTTGTATGACTTAGGATTTTCCATATGTCTTGCGTTTCGTCTAAAGCGACTTCGAGAAGGTCGCCTTCCATCATTAACTCCTCTAACCGACCTCGTGCCGTTTCTGACAAAACGACAGCAGCATCGGCATCCTGTGACTGAAGTTTACTCGGTTGAAACTTTGAAACTATAAGATAGAAAAATGCGATTAAAATATACAGAATTTCCAGATTTGGGGGAACAAAGATAGCCGACGGTTCATTACTACTCAAAATAAAAATAACTAAATAAAAATGAAATAACATAACGAATCGACTTCCACAGCGCTTTCAATTTACTTTTTTCCCTTAAACATGAACACAAAAAAAAAAAAAGAAAAGAAAAAACAGAAAGTGGGAACAATAATTAGCTTATAGATTGATGGGAGTCGCTGATTGTAGAAGTAAATTATGTTATAAGAGGAAAAGGAACAACAATTTACCGTACGAATAATCGTGTTCGTTACTATTAAACGTACTACAAGTAGGCTCGTCATCCTCGATGGTAACAACGTCGTCGTCGTCATCCTGAAACATAGAAAATGGAAGCGAGAATCGTTAAATTTTGTTTGAATTATTAAAATCTGGATAACTTGAGAATGATTTTGGATACGTACAGCGGTGCTAGGTACGCTGTCGTCGGAATGTACCCCGCTAAGTGGAGCGATGGCCTGTACTCGCTGGTGCAGTTCGGGATTGTTGGCAGCCTTTTTCAACTCGCTGCTGATTATTTTTTCAGTTTTCTCCCTCGCCGCGGCTTCAACAAGCTTTTGAGACAAGACCGAAAGCTCCGCCAACGCTGAGGAAAGCTCATCTGTTGCGAGGGCTTGCCTTGCGCGATCCTACCGGATTGCAGATGTTAAAGTATTGGCGGTACGCGTTAAGGGCTGTGAGTTAAATTTTTGGGTTTACTCACCTGCCAGTTCATCGCTCGTTCAGTGAGACATTGGAGTGCTTCGCCTTCGGGCAGCCGCACGGATATTTTCTGCAAACTAACCAACAGGGCCAATATTGTTTCGAGCCTCGGTCTGCGTGACCTCAGACAACAGGGGCAGAGGAACTTCGTCTCGCGCGACACGGGCAGCTTTCCTTTGTACGTGGTTTTTGGTAAAGGCACGCAGTTTGCTGTGGAATGAGAAACATCTTTGAAGTTTGAAATTCCAGAGGTTGGGGAGGATAATTTTATTATTCTTACAATGAAACCAATCCTTGCACAACTCGCACTGTAGCATTAGTCCGAAACGAGGTCTCCGACACACACAGTATCTCGAATCGTCCATCTCAGTCTTGGTCAAATTCCTCTCTCTAAGATTCCTCATCGCTTCCATTTCTCGCTGTTCCGCGAGCTTGAAAGCTGCGACTACGTTCGCCGAATCGTTTGTGTCATCCAATTTTGTGTCGCAGACGAATACAGCCCCAACCGGTTCCTCCCCCTTATTTCTTTTAGTTTTCATCGCCTGAACGCCAACTCCGATTCTCGGAGAGAGAGCTTCCATTAAACTATAGTGAGAATTCTTCCTCAGAAAAGTCCTTGCTGTTCTTTCCTTCCAAACTTTCGCTTGGGACAACGTCGACTCGAGAATAGGCAGCGCGTCCAAATGGAGAGGAATATTTCGCCCCCTGCGCACCAAGTCGTCGAGGGTGTCGTAGTAGGGAAAGTTTTCCTTTGCCTGTATGCCCTCAACGGTTTTGGTCCAGTTCTTAGCCTTAGTTAAAATGTCTTGTAACGTATCCAGACTTGGTAAATAGGCGTCGATAGCATCGGCTTCCTTTAAGAAATCCTCTATCGTTCCAATCGTCTGACGATTTTTATTCTGTAGATAATTCTTGGCCTTGTCTTCCCATTTTTCTATATTAGTCATCAAGTTTTGTAATTTTGAGAGCGTGTTTTCTATACTGATATGCGGAGGAATCGACATTCCTTTTTCTACAAGCTTCGCCAAGTCTTCGTGACTAGCCGAATTCGACTCCTCTTGAATAGACTTCACTTCTTCCAACCATTGCGTCTGTAGTAATCTCTGGAAAAAAATTGATATTCAAAGAACTCTTATCCTTTTTTGGTAGTGTTTACGATAAAAAATTTCTGTCCCGCGTACCTGTTTGAGCCTGACCAGCTGAGGCAACTCGATACAAATAGAATCGCCGAAATCTATGCATTTTTCAAGTTTTTGAACATCAGAAACCTCATCCTTCGATTCGAGTTCTTCAGCATCTTTTTGAAACTGAACAACTTGATCGAGTATGTATTTAACACCATCGGATTCCTTTAGTTCGCAACAAAGATTTGTTATCTCTTTATAAAACAGTGTTAATTCTTCGACTGTAAGTTTATATTTTGTATCAACAGATTGCCGGGTCCTGTTAAAGCAATAAATAAACGAATAATTTAATAAATGTGAAAAAAATATTCTCACAGAGTTTTTGCCACAAAACTATGTTCATCAAAATTATCCGAACCTTGTTCGCTGCTTGTTGTTCAGTAGCTGCTGAGCAACGCTCGCGCATTTCTCTGCATCTTGAACCGCAGTAGTAAGAGCGGTGAGTAACTCACTCTCTGGGAACTTTTTTACCTCAGCCTCACTGAGTAACTCTTTGAGTTCCGTGAGCTCGATTTTGTCCCCTTTCGGGTCCATCGCCTCTTTCACTTTTGTTACCCAGGAGTCAAAAGACTCTGCTTTGAGTTTAAGTTTTTGCAACATTATTGGCAACTCATCGAGGGTATAACGATATCTGAGAGTGTGCTTGTCCGGCGAGCAATCGCAGAGGTCAGTAAAATGCCTCAGACAAACTAGTTGTGAATTGTGGCATGCGCACGTCACTGCACTCAGGAAACAAGTTGTTTTACATGCCTCGCACTGTCTCTCGTCATCTGGCAATAACTCGAATGCTTCCCTTTCTGCCTCCGTTACACCCTAGAATTAGAAGCACCATGTCCAGTAATAGAGAAACCTTTAATACATTGGAGGATATAATTTTCAAAATGAAAATCTGGGGGATAGGGTAACAGTTTGACCGCAAAGAAAAAGTCTATGTTCTTTTTATTTCATGTAATCAGCCGCTTCACATGTGAATATTGTTGAATGTTCTTGGAGTAGGTTTTCTTGAATAAAAAAAGACTAAAGAAGATAACAGAGTTTGTAATACTAGCATTGTCATATGTATGATGGTAAATTAAAGAAGACAACTTGATTAAAAACCTCATGTTGAAATGAACAAAATAGTTGCTAAGATGATCAAAGTAATATGGGCTGCCTTTTGCAAAATAGCGGGCAAAAAAGCATCGATTCATTAAAACTTATGCTGAGACTTGAGAATTGATCTTAACTTTTGATAATATGTTTGACAACAAACTGTGAGCACAAGAATAGTTGGTTGAAAAGACAGCAGCTTAGAGTATAACCGAGATGAAGGAGATCTAGATAAAAATATGCGATCAATTTTTTTTGGAGCAACATCGTAGTATCAATAGAATTGCCTAGAGAGTAGTATTGAGGATGAAAGCTGTGTTTCATTAGTGGTTTTAGAGAACATAACCTGCACTCACCAAATCATGTTACGTAACTAAAGTTATAGCACAGTATCATCGAGTAGTGATAAACAAACGATGAAAATTAAGACGTAGGTAAAAGAGTTGTCGGAACAGAATGAACAATAACTTATCGATGGGTCTTGTTGAACGCAAGTCAGGTACAGTAATGTACGTAAGCAAAGACATTAATTAAATGTATAATGTGAACTAAGACACTACGATGTTTAACAAACTGGCAATACATGGCAACTCTATGTGTACGTTACGTGTGGCATGTGGTAATGTACTATTCATCCCAATCACATAAACCTTTCCAATTCCACACCACACTACTAGGTTCCCACTTCCTCCTTCCTCCATCTTCTTCTCCCTCCTTCTGTTTTTGCTCCTACTCCTCCGGCTCTACCCACTCATATCTTTACATAACATTACCAACACATGCACATACCCTGAGTGTGTATGTACGTGGATTGGTTCAGTCCATTGGGTATGACTCACTCTCTCATCCAATAGGTATACATTAATTGATATCCTACATAATTTACTTCGACAATGTTACATGAGTGATCGGATGTACCCTACCAGAAAAATTGTAAATTGCAGAATCAATTGCAAACATCAATCATCATGCAGAAAAGCTAAATAATAATGTGCAGGGAAAGTAAGTTTGTCAAATAAACATATACAGAAATTGATTTCTCTTCCAGTTTCACCAAAATTCTGTGTTGAAATTGAAGATGAAACACTTTTACCAGTGATTGTTTTTTATTTCCAAAGAATCGTGTTACCATGCGATTATTTGGAGATACAAGATCTTCCAATTTTGCGGTTCTTTGGTAATAGAAACTGCCTATGAATATTCCAAAACAAATCCAACTTAGAGAGTTGTTAGTTCTATTTTTTTTTTTTTTTTTTCATAATTGGTTTTAGTCGAGACTCACTCTAGAGTTTGCGGAAAGTTCGGTACGAGAAAATGTAACCGATATCGACCGTTTTTTCGCAAACTAACAAACGCAATGATATCACGAAGAATTTCATATATCCCTGTATCTCTTTTCCAAGAAACTAAAGGAATAGGTTTGAAGGACGAACTTCAAGCCCGAAAAATCGGCCACGAGACACGATTTACGTATGTTGATAAAAGATTTGTTCGTACTCACCCATTCAAGGAGATTTTTCCGTAATTTTTTCTCGTCGTCGACCATTTGCAGCATATCGTGATACGTAGCCGTTGCAATACCGATGTCAAGAGAATCGGGATCAAGCGACATTTTGCAAACCAGTTCGTCGTGAGAGAAAACGCAGAAACGTCGAAGATTGGAATAATGTGAAATACATTCGCGGCCCATTTTTAGCTATACGAAAAAGTTGTAGCGACAAGAATCGAAATTAGTTTGATTGTCAGGAAAAATAAAATACTGTACACTTTCGTGAATACTTTGATTGCGACTCACCCAATCGGCCGGTGCGAAATTAACGGCCTCGGCAAAATTGTACCCTTGATTAAATCCGGCATGGTAAGCCCTGGGAAATGTCACAACAAATTCACCAGCGTGTTGATCAGTTCTGAACACTGGAACTCCTGGATAACAGAAAAGATATTTCCGATTTATCAGATACATGTCAATTCAATTCTAAAAACTGAGCAAGAAAATGAGATCGGTATAACTTGAACTGGATTGATCGCTGCTTTTTCGAATATGATTGTGCATAATTTAAATTACGTGCCACTATCAGCCCCTGATCATTCAAGGTCGATAAACTTGCTCCGTTTTTCGAATTTATTTTCATCTTTTTCCTCAATAATAATCAGGAATACTTGAGTCAAGGAGGTGGAGAAATGGTAGGAAATTAGATACCTATATGGATGGGAGTGGGATTATTTGCGTGCTCGCATCTCAGGGAACAACCTGGTCCAGGACAGTACAGCCATCGTTGATTTTCTACAGTAAAACAACGACGGAGTACACTTGTCTCTCAAAGTCGTCAGAGGCCGACAAGTAGTTTTACCAGAAATATGGATTTATCAATCGAGCCAGCAGGATCAGCCATAAATTATGAATCGCGCGTACTAACCTTCGTTCATGAGTATGTTCGGGTTCATGATCGTTACGAGTTGATGGAGGAGGTCCGGCTGGCTGTGGAATAGCTCTGGGGCGGCAGATTTCATGGAATGTTCGAACCTCTCCGCTTGGGTTCCAGGAACACCATACCAAGTTTTGGGTTCTCCCCAGTGTAAATAATTAATGGAATAGCTCCAGTGGTCTTCGTTGTGCCAGCAAAAGGTTGCGAAGCACATCCCTACGTACATCCACGGCACTTTCATGCCGCTAATATCCGCGTTTATGTGACCCAAAACGCTGCCTTGCAAGACCGGTAAATTATTCAGGTTCCATGAAGATTCGGCGTACTCCTGATCGCAGGTGAATAAATTAACGCTAGTTTTCGTAGGAAAACCTGAACCATGATCCATGGTGTGCAGGTCAGCTCCGTATTCAACGGTCACGTCTTCGTCTATGGAGGATACGATACGCCAGAATTCTTTCTCGACCAATGGAGTTGGCACCATCTGGAAATGCAAGGATGAAAGCATTCAATAAGTGTACTAAATTTTCAAGATACACTCTGGTCATCCTGATTAGTGAGATGTTTGCTTACGTGTACTGGCATGTTGAAGTAATCGCTTTTGAACTGATCAGCCATTTCCCCGAATTGTTGGAGCGTGTACTCTCGCTGAGCCTGTTCAAATCCGAAAGCTTCCATAGGTTTCGATACTTCTTCAGCAACGCATTTTGGACACCTCCAATCTCCTTTGGGTATTTCTGTTAGCGGAGGCATGAGACAAAATGTGTGATAGCTGTCGTCGCATCCGTCACACAGAAGCATGCTCTCTTCTGTGTCGCCTCTTCCGCAATTGTGACATATGTATTTCGCCAGCTGTACGAAAAAAATCGGAAATTAGTTATGGTTGGCTGGAAGTGAGACGACAGCCTTCCGGAAAAATCATGATATGAACTCACTGGGTCAAAATCGTAGTGTAACTTGACGCCTCTAGTTTTGCTTGGTTTTTTAACTTCTTTGGTATTGAAGCCGGCCATTTTTGGTCCAGGTCCATAAAACTGTAGCTTTTTAAGCTCTTTACTGTTATCCTTATCCTTTTCATTGTCGGAGTCGCACTCATCCTTGCAATCCTCTTGCTTGACGGGTGACGTGCAGTCTGTAAGGACATCCGGCTTTTCATCCGTTCCAGTAAACCGCTTTGAACGTCGTGAAAATTTTTCGTTTGGCGGTTTTATTTGCTGACGCGATATTATACCGTGCGGTTTGTAATCCCGGTCCTTTTTTTCATTTACGTCTGTTTCTGGTTCTATTTTCTAAAAGAGTGTAATCGGAATTTAATAGGACTCAGATATTCAGCGGGTATAAATTCGCTTCATTCGTTCCTCGGATAATTCAATACTTGTTCGGGTTTTCGATCATTCCGATTGAGATAATGTTTCGAAAACGCTCGATGGATAAATGATTGTCCGAGAATGGAAACGTTCTAGCATTTCTAATTTTAGTCTGTCTAGAATGGGTGAAACCATACGGGGTTCAGGGGTGTAAAGCATTATTGATCACTACTCTCCCTCAACTGAGGTACACTATTCAATCATACATACACTCCTCAAAACTTCTTAAGAAACACCCATTTTGCGAACGAAAAAAAAGCTCAACTTCAAACGCTCGTATCTCGGTGAAAAATTCTCGTAAAATATTGAAAAAAGCATTGTTCTTCAATCGAAACGTCTCCCATTTGAATGAAAAAAATCCCCCGTCCCACACGAAGCTGTAAGCTCAACGAATCATTAGGTTGACTCCGCTTGTCTGAATTCAAATAATCATAAGTTCGGCCATGGGTGTCCGAGACTGATTTTTCAAGAAGCATTTTAAAGTGGAAACTTCAAGCTTCAAAATGCTTTTTTTCGATATTTTACGAGAATTTTTTACTGAGACACGGGCGTTCGGAGTTGAGCGTTTTTTTGTTCGCTATATGGGTGGTTCTTAAGAAGTTTTAAGGAGTGTACATAATTATCATGGGTAAAAATTTATTAAAAAAACAAAAATGCTGCTCACAATATCGGTCAATGTCTTTCCTTGTTTAAAAACGTCAAATGGATATAAAATTCTTTCGTAGTGAGTTTTCAGAATGCTCCCAACGCTTCTTCCTGATGGATATCCTATCCTGTTCGCGATCTTTGCCCATCTTCGTTCTTTAGTTACGATTTCGATGCCACCTGAAGCGAAAAAGAAGAGTTAGTATTCATTGTCGATTGCTAAAGATGGAGGAAATAATTTGAATAGGATACAAAACGCACCTTCCTCAGTGACGATTCTGTGAAGAGAATATAGGTCTAGAGCTTTTCTTTCGACCAGTGGAATTTTTAACGAAGATCCTTGAAGCTCCCAAAACTTGGCTATTTGGTCTAAGAAATTCAATTTTATCCGGGTTTTGGCTTCAAGTTCATTGAGTCTCTGAATTCTTGGTACGAATTTAAATTTGTCAACATCCACAGCAAAAGGTGGTTGCCAATTCTGGAAAAAAAAAAACAATCAAATCAAGTAAAATGGGCTCGGTTCAATATGAGAGAAAAAACAAATAAATAAAATAAACATCTGAATCTTACCCGGAACATCATTCACATTACGCAATCTCGATGCAATCGGTCCGTTAAACAAACTCTTGCGAGAAAAAAAATATTCTGACGGTTTAAACACCCTTCGCTTATAGCGGAAGCAACCATTTCAAATTTTGAATGAAAAAAGTCTCCCTTCGCGTGGAACCGTCCTTTGTTTCCCACCCCTTCCGCGTATTGATGTAAGTCCCCGTTTTACTGGCTTACCAACTAACGGATGAGCAAAGATTTTGTATTGATCGAATATCGTTTGGATTGTTTATTTATTTATTTATTTTTTTTTACGACATTAGATTGGTTTTTCTGAGCTTTTTAATGTCCCATAAAAAATACCGAGAAGGTGATAAAACAAAATGGACATTATCATCATATGGCGCGGGTCCCTTGTCTGTAAAGCGAAATGAAAGCGAGGATATAACTTTTCGATGTTTCTCTAAAACATGTATAGAGCAAGCGGTCGACAATTTAATCGAATTAATTGACGCAAGCGTTACCCTCTGTGTTGTTTTCTTTTTACGTTCTATTTTCGAGCTAAATCGTCAGTAGAATAAATTTCTATCAAGTCCTAGTAGAATAATTCGTCTATTCGCCAAAGTAGGTAGCATAATGACGAACGACCATCATGGTGTAGATGTAACAAGAGATTGATGTCCGTACGAAGTTTCAGAAAAATGGAGTAAAAGGATTGTAGGGAAAAAGAAGAAAACAAACGATGACAGGTTTGCATGTACCTCAATAACAGAGAAGCGAGAACGTTTATTGACTAACAATAAACGAACAATGTTTTGGCAATGAAATCGATTGACTGAACTTAACAACGTTCAGAAATATGTCAGAAATGATAAAACGTGACGTCATAACGAGGAGACGCTGTTTGGTGTAGTTGTCATTTGTTTCAGATTGCTTCGAACAAAAAAAAAAATTGTCGCGATTTATCGTTCAGGAAGAGAAGGTTCCCTGGTGAGCAGAAAAAAGCATCCATTTAAATACTTTTGAATTCCGAGAAAAGGTAAAAAGGCCCAATGACCCGAGGGATAGATTTCACAGATCTTTACACCCTGCGATTGTGGCGATTAGATTTTTTTTTCTTCGGAGGCCAGAACGAGAGACAGTCAGATACGTTGGCGACGCTGAGCATTGATACTTTGGGTATCCTTGGTCCGTCGTTTTAGGTCTCTCAGGGGTCGTAAATTCGTTTTTTTTACATACAAAGACAGAGGTATATGATCTACTCACTGGTGGTGGTTTTATTTTGCAAATCCCTGATTTTTCGGCGATCGGACGAATCTTGGAGATATAGCCAAGGGGGTCGAGGAATTCCTCGGCTGTTGGCTCAAATACTGGTGCCTCCGGTGGTATTGCGAACTCGAAATCCGTGTCAGCTTTTTCACTCATATCTTTACCGTGATAAGTACCAAAACGAGCCTCGCACCCGATATTTACATCCACCTTAGAGACCATCACGTAATTTCGTCACACAACACAACACAACGCGCACATATATACTGGAGCACGGTGTAATGTAAATGCGTGATTTTGTGAAGCGTGCACTAATACACCCCGTGCGACACGTGACCAATACGCAGGGATACGATCGATTAGGGAACTCAGGGTACTACTCAGGTATTAATTGGAAAAACTTGTTCAGAAGTGTTTTTAGCGCAGCCATGGCTACGGATGTCGTATATTTGTTAGTTAGAGCGAACGCGGTGACAATGCATGCACACACGGTCGCGGGTTGAAGAAACTGTACTATAGGATGATGTGCTGCTGGAAACGTATACCAACGTAAGTATGACACCGTCGAAGAGCCATCAACGATCCCCTACCTACCAATCAGCTAGCAACGCTTTCCCAATTTCAATTTCATCATCCCTTCCACAAAATGGTCGCCGTGCCGTGCAGAACCCTAGGTAAAACCTAGGCTTGCAGCAGCGCCAGCAGATGTGTAGTAGACCTCCTAGGCTCGCGAGTCCCGGTCACTTTTTCGCCGAATCTGGACACCCCGAATCCCGCAGGTCAGTGTTGAAGACACTTTGGGATTTTCTCATAAATATCTATTGTTCTAGGGTCATAGCTGCTGGTGAAAACTTCGTGGAAATCAACACCTGCAAATATGGAGGTCAGCGGCACGCTTTGACGTTTGAATCCGAGACGTTGGTTGGTGGAAAAGTACAATGAATATTCGGGGATTGGTGAGGATTCGATTCGTGGGAAATCTTGAATCAGTTCCTGGAATTCTAGTTGAGTCACGTTGGTAGAACTGTAAGTTAGAGATTTAAAACGTTTTGTTGGCACCTGTTCGTGTGGGTTACAAGATACCGTATTGCGAGTAGTAGTTTCTTTTTCTTCTCTCAGCAAGGATTTAAAGGTAGGTATTTTCTCACAGAATTACATAATTTATGTAAAGAACAATACGCTCCTGCAGTTTAACAATCCAGCAGAGATTATCCGTGACATCTTGTGTCTCATATTTTCGATCCATAACTCTAGAAACTATACATGACTCGTGATGTTACATGTTTCGTCTCTGCTGCGATAAAATATTTGCCAAACGTTCCAACAACCTTCTACATTTATCAGTCTCTATTTTATATTTCTCTCATTTCTCGAATTAAATGTCACGAAGACATCGTGCATAATTGATCGCAGTACTCATAGTTCTACTATTAAAATTTATCTCGTGACTAGATAAGTGCAATCCATTGCAGGGACACCACAAAATACAATCATAACCTCTGTTCTTCAATTTTTGCAGACTATTCACCTTCCAAGATGGGGAAAATTTTTGGTAACCTCGCCAAAATCCGAGGGATTGTTTATTACCGTCTTAGTCCTTACGAACAGAAAGCCTTTGCTGGTGCCCTAGATCATGGTGTACCAAATATGATACGAAGATTCCGTGAGAACATATTCCGTGTTGGACCATGTTAGTATTTTTGACTTTTCTAGTTACAAGTTTTCAATTCGTAAACTAATATTTCGGCTTGTCCTTGCCAGGTTTTCTCATTTCATACTTGATATACGACTGGACAGAAAAAGACTACGCTCGTCGCCAGAGGAAAAATCCTAAGGATTACGAAAATGACGTATAAATAATTAAAACTCTAGCAATTATAGTTTATTTATAGGATTGTCCATAAGCTGAACTCTGTACAGAATATCATATAATGAATGCGTATGTACAACATCTTGTAACATAAATAAAGTCAGTGGACTGTAAAAAAAACCTATCCCGATAATTAACAATTGAAGTGACACGAAGCCTCGTACGGTCGATAAAACAGTGCTCGAAGTTACCGTACTTGAAAGAACAACCGGAGTTGGAATTTCGAGATTATCAGGAAGACAGGTAAGCTCTTGGACTCTACCTGAGTGCCGATCCTAATGTTCGGCATGACGTCTCGGCCAATGGAAAGTCCGGTATCGTACGTATCTCATCCAATAAGGTGGCTCGTTTCATTAGCTACCTGTCGACGGGGGGAGGACCCCCGCCCAAGTTTACGTGGGGCTTCATCGGGACCCGAAGGTAAGGCTCAGGTATTTCCAGTCGACAATGAGTGGGACCCAGGTCCACCCAAAACTCCGTTGCATTGCACCGTATTGTATATAGGTGAGTAAAGTGTGACGTCGAGGCTGACACTTGTTGATAGTTTAAGTAGTTATCGTAGTTATTTTGTTCTCCGTTGAGTGATCGGCAGCTGTAATTGTTGCCTCCCCAAGGGATCGATTTTCGGATTTTATAAACCGAGGCCAAACCCCGATCACGGGTTCGACCGAAACTCACTCGACTGTCAAGGTATTTATCAAAGCTACATTTTTATACATCTGAAAACTCCGTATCGACGATCGTACCGTGACATCGGAGTAACAACTGGTCGCTCAACGCACCGATTTCTCTGCCCATATGATCTACAACGTGTCTCCGATCGATTCCGATGGACGACCGAACGATATCGCCGATTATCTTATTTTAGAAACACTTGTTTTCCCCGAAAACAATTACACCTGAAAATAATGCCTAGATCATTACGAGGATCTTCACGTAACGAGTGGATAATTTAAAAAATCAATCAATCCGTATTACGAACACCCACGCGGTATCGATACTTGAATATCATGGGGTTCTTCTGTTTCATCGCGTTCGATTTATTCTTCGAAATCCCCCGCAAACAAAACGCGATCGCGATCACCCGCAGTGTTGTATTTCAAATTCCCGTTCGAATTATTACGAACAACAGTACAGGCGATTGTTCAACGATCAGGAATTTCTTCGAGTATAAAAGAATTAGAAAACAGACTTTAGACATTTCCCTGCCGCCGTAGCTTATATGATTGAAGGAATCTACCGAGGTTATCTTTCCTCGATTAAAATTAATCATTAGTTAAACACGCATGTGAATATATATAGTCAGATACAAAAAACCGCCTCAACTTTTACAACATAATAATTATAATTTATTTGTCGGATATCTTAATTTATTTTTTTTTCTTCTTTTTCCGTTTAAGTCAGGGTGTGTCTCGCATTCTCCGTTAAAATGTGTCGTACGTACCGTACGTACGTTCGTTCGTTCGTTCGCATACCTATGAATATGGTTAGTGCGTTTTATTCACGTTTATACTCCCATAAACGCATTACGGAACAACGCCTATACCTATAAGAGACATTTCCGATATGCGTTTCGTAACGGTCAACTATAAGTTTGCCTGCAGCACATACGTATACCTGTATCTACACATCATGTACGACCCGTTTAACGGGCGAACGGACGCAGTTTTAAATATATTCACGCATATAATAATATGTTGGAATGTCTAGTGTACAGATATTTCTATACGCGCATAATATTATTTTCAATAATAAATGCTTTCCATGTACAAACGCACGCGCGCGAGTTATATGCGCCCGAGGTAAAATACGAGACGACGACGACTTTATATAGAAAGTTTACAAACCTCATGTGTATTTGCTGTTGATGCCGATGCAGTTGCGGAGGATCGCGCCCAGCTTCGGCAGCATCCCGTGCGATTTACAAGAACTGAAATATTAAACTCATAATTATACATGTTCGAAACCATTGTAATTATTTTCTACCTGATCACTCGGAACGAAGATATGTATCGCTAAATCATTCGGAATGTATACGGTTAAAAATTTGTACATATAGTTTATGGTAATCCTCGTATCCTAGAGTCAACTTACACGGTGTTAGACCCACGTCCTTGGCCTTGGCAAGGTCATTTAACCGATACTCGTCGACCGAGTAACCTTCCAACAATTTCTCGTCAGTTCGTACCTTTCTCATTATCATGTACATAGAGGATTACATCGTCAGCAGCATATATATAGGTGTATGCGACATACCTATGCATGACCCACATTATGCACCAATACGATCAATTGTTTTTTTTGCTCTTCTCTCTCTCTCTCTATTTTAAAGTTGTGCGGACCGCAGAAAACATCTCCTTAGAAATATGGATGAAAGTTTCTCCGTACAAACATCGTATCGAACTGAGCGCGGGATACGATTCACTACATTATAGATATAAGTATAAGATTTTCAATGACGAAGGTGACGATGCGAACGTGTGAGTTGGGCGCTGTGTTTGTGTATCAAACGTCTCAGCGTACGTCCATTACGGATGGAGAATTTGAAATGTGGTCGAAGTCGTTTTGGAATCTCTGGAATGTGATTCAGTCGAGAACTCCCTTCTATAGTTGCGCCCACACTAACATCGCCTGTTCGTGTAGATCACACTATCCTGTACCTGGATAGTCGGCATCTTATGCCAGCCACAGAGGGAAAAAGAGGAAGGGAGAGGCGAGGGCTCCTTTCCTTACTTGCTTAACACCTAACATTACCTCAGCCTATATCGACGATGTACAGAAGTGTCAACATAAAGGCGCGTGCACACGTGACGTATTCATCACTTTCGTTTGATCGTTTTTTTGTCTTTTAGAATTCGGTATTTTTCAGATTTTCTCTTCTTATCTTCATAGTCATCACTGCCGACAGTAGTGTGTTTGTTATCTAAGTCCTTGGTGTACGAAGAACTGATGAGATTATCCGCTAAATTAATTTTCGCTTTTTTTCTAATCACTTTAATTCGGATTCATGAATCATAGTTTAGGAATTTAGTATAGATATAAAACTTATGCACGAGAAGTAAAACAAGTTTTTATTCGGAATCTGCAGGTTGACGCATTTCAAATTAGAGATTGACCGAGTTTTTGTGCAACCAATCATCCCGCAGTTGAACCAAAACTAGAAATTTCGAAAGAAGATTCATCGATACAACATGTCCTGAAAATCAAAAATTGTTTCGAATAATTTTTCCTGCATCGCAACAAAAATACGAATTTTGTTTTGTTTTTTCTTTTTTTTAACAATTAAACGAAATTAAAAGTCATCATCGTTCCGATAACTGTAGATTTGTAGGGCAACCGTTTTACGCTTTGTGAACGTAAAGAATGTGGATGCGCTTCTCCTGCTGCACCTGCAATTTTCCTTACACAGAGGATATTTTTTTTCGTTGTTTCTAGAATCGCGAAATCATAGAAATGTCAGCCATGAATAGGGATCGATGTCTAGAGTCATTCATTCAGTAATAAAAACCGATATACATGCACATAAAATAGCATAGTGATGAACAATATCGTATTACACTATATAATCCTATACAAAAATTATACGAAACCTCATGAATAATTCGTAGCAAAGTCTTATCCTGATTCCCTTCGTGTGTGTAAAATCATTTTATACACATTGTGATCTAATTCGAAGTCTCGTACATGTATAGGAATATATTCCGATTATACTAATTACTAATTAGCGAAAACGACTTCACGTGAAAAGGCCTCAGAGTATATACATAACGAGAATTCTTGTAATTATCATATTCAGTATATAACAACAACGCTATACGCAATTTCGATAATTTTAAAAAATCATTATATTATATATATGAAATACGTATAGTTGATCAGTTGTTTTTTTTTCTTCTTCTTCTACCTTTCACTCGCGTCTTTTGGATAGCAGGGGGAAAAATAATTTTAATTACTTTATAACGAGCTACATATTGAAGAGGGAGGGGGGAGGCTGGGGTAACGAACAGAATTTTGAGAATAATTGATACAAAAGTCGAGAAACTGGTGCAGAAAAGTCCGACGCAGGCGCGGTCATGCAGAGTAAAACCTTGTTAAAGAAAGGTAACCATATAACGTAGGTAGTACCGATGCACGCTGGAGGTACACGATAGAGTACATGGGATCCGAAGAACTAGTCTGCACTTTCGCTTCGAAACAGAAACGGAAGTCAACATTTCTCTATTCGAATGTAGAAGAAAATAACAAAATGAAATTAGATCCGATACAGATGCACGAGGGAGAAAATAAATAAATAAATAAAACTGTAAGAATCTATATAACAATGGCGAACACCATGTTCACGATCTACATGTGTAATGAAACTGAGTAAATGAATATATTGGATGGTTTGTAAATTTTTTCTTTGTCATTAGTGAGTTGAATTGTAAAATAAATTTTGTTAGTTTTCCCAGAATACTTTGGAATTAGACAGCGGTCGGCTCAATTACAAGTAATTCCCATGGTTATAAGAGTTTGAATAATACTCGACCTAATTTTCAACAACATGCCCTCGACCCACGCGTGGAGTTTGTTAGCGACTCGAAGAAGGTGCATGCGAATAACGCACATTATACATAATTATAATATTGCGTCACCGATGAAAGATATTTTTTTCCTATATTGGTATTTCCGAAGGATGTATAAAAATGAGCCTATATGGATGTAGTTGCAAAAATCATAAAAACAGATTCGCAAGCATATTTATTTTACGCAATGACCTTTCCTGACCTCTAGCAAGAACGTAATCTAAACTGCACACGACCCCTATGGGTGCCTCGGATTATGCCGGCGCCCTTATATTAGTCTATATTGCAACGATAACTGGTTCGTCGAATCGTTGAATTTTCGTTCTGCCGAAGCTATTTTATAATCCGGAATTCTTTCTACGCAATTCCCGTGTATACAAATCACGAAGATGACATTGAAACGCGACAAATTTAACAGGGGGAATGAAATTTCAAAGTAAGAAGTGAAAAATATCACCTCTATAATAGTTTTATAGATTTTCGTCTGGAAAAAATAGTTTTTCATGCAGATTCGAACAACTATGGCGTTGATCTAATCGATGATTTTTCATGGCTCCGGCGATTGTTTGATTAAAAAAAAAAAAAAGGATATTCAAAGAAATTTTATTAGCTCTCTGTAGCTGCGTATTTGATTAAGAAAGATATATATGATGCATTTCAGATGATGTTTCGTCAAAATCGCAGATATATTTTATCACGACTCATATATATATATAGATACTACTTGATATTTTCGATGAAGTGTGCAGATAGGAAGAACAGCTATACCTAATACGATGCCGATTGCCATGAGAAGTGTGAGCTACAATCTAATCGGCATCGCAATTTTGCGGTTCGAAACTCGTGGAGAATCGTGCGCAGGAATTTCATAAAATGCAATAAATAATAAACACACCGCAGAAATCTTACACACGTGATCTATGCGCTACTCTCATGATGTATTTACGCAGCATTATCAGCACCCGTCGTGATTCACTGATATCGTGAATCACCGAATTATAAGTTAGGAACAGGAATTTGAAAAAAAAAAAAAACAACAGCAACGGAGAAACATCATTTGACAGTTTTTATGGAATCACCATATCTTCATGCACGATAAGAAAATATGCGTATAGCAGCCGATCATTTTTCTTATTATAGGATCCGTGCGAGTTTTATAACGACAGGAGTTTCTTTATGCTGATCGTCGTCGCCATTGTTCTTCACCGTTTGCTGATGAGTAGCGTCAATTTAGTCCCTGCAGAAATTTCGTTTGACTATAATAAAAGGCAACTTTCATGTTGCATCTATTTTAGTCGTCCTGACCTAATTGCAATTAATATTCGACTTGATATTACACCGGATGCATGTATAAGAAAGCTGCAATCGGAGGGGATCACGAGAAATGAATTTTACAACAGTCGGAACCGTTTCTAAATATTAGGTCACAATAAAACGTGATCGAAAGAGCTACGTATCGTGATACATTAAAACCAGGGGCGTAATAATTTTTTGGGAACCGCAGTTATCAGATTCTATTATTATAAAACAACTTCCTCTGTTTCAGCCGAAGCCCAAGAAAAAAAAGAACGTAAAGGCAGTTCACACGATGCCTTACTATAACAGTAGCGGTCATAGCACATCGACCTACAACAAAGGTGAGTATAGAAGACTCCGTGACGTAATATTTCGCATAAAAAATTTGCCGCGAATCTAGATCTTTCAGTTCTCGATCTATCGCCCCTTACTATTGCGTTGAACAGATGGAGGATCCAGCGGTTCTCCAAGTACATCGGGAGCTGTTGGAACCGGCTCGGAACCGACCTATCTTATGGAACATTTAGCAACCTTCACGGTCACCATTGAGACCGGAATAGTTTACCCCGCTGATGGAATGAGGAGGCTTCTTCAGCTCGAAAAAAGTAACGGAATATGGAGCCAAAAAATGCAGCTAAGATTGGAGAGGTCTTGGGTTTTGATTATGGACAACGAAACCGGGGTAAGTTACGATGTTATACAGAAATTCGGGTGCAGTTTTTGTAGCTGAAAGCTAACTGCTGAAAAAATATTCCAGGCAGTCATGGAGAGATTTCCAGCATCGCTGATACAAGAACCCACAGCATTCACGTCGCGGGATCCCATGGAAATGTACAACAATATTTTAGTATTCACAGTAGCAGACGATAGTGCTTCCGGGCAACGTGCTGAAATGCACATATTTCAATGTCAGAGTATATCTGCTCAGGATCTCGTGGAAGATCTAAAGATGCTACAAATGGGCAAATTGGTACCCGGAGGGTCGCCCAGAGGACCAAGAGGGCACATTCCACCACCCCCGGCTTTGCCACCCCCGGAACCACCGCTGAACGGTGTTAATGTTCGCGAACAAGTTTCGGCCTTCAATGCAGCGAACAGTAAGAATCGAATAACTCATAAACTTTGTGTGTTTTCATCGGATTCTCATCTGCGATTCATCATTTATTCGTAAATCACGTTACAGACGATGCTCCGAACGACATGTCGAGGGAAGAGAACATCGACGAGGTGTCGTCAACGTCTTCGGAAAAGTACGAAAGGGACGTGACCATTCTCAACCATTGTTTCGACGACATAGAAAAGTTCATAGCGCGTCTTCAGCACGCGGCAGCTGCATCGAGGGAGCTGGAACGTCGGCGGCGTAATCGTAAGTCGAAGAAGAGAAATCTTGGAGACGGTATGCTGACGATGCGCGCAAAGCCACCCCCGGAAATGGAGTTCATCGATATTTTTCAAAAGTTTAAACTTTCCTTCAATCTCCTCGCGAAACTAAAAGCCCATATCCACGACCCCAACGCCCCTGAACTCGTTCATTTCCTCTTCACACCCTTGGCCTTGATAGTCGACGCGTCACACGATACGAACTACGATCCAAATTTACCGAACAAGGTCGTCTCGCCACTTCTTACTCGCGAAGCGGTCAATCTTCTGATAAACTGTGTCACGAGCAAGGAAACCGAGCTGTGGCACTCGCTCGGGGACACTTGGCTGATCCCTCGGGATCAGTGGAAGGGACACGTGCCGCTTTACCATCCGATTTTCATGGACGGTTGGTCTCCGGAATACCCGATCCCGGAAGATCGCGACCACGATCATCTGGCGTCGCTTTTGAACGCGGACAAACAAAAGAGGGACGAAATACCCGAGCAACAAAACATTAACGATCCTTACTACAATCACAGAGACGTTGACGAGTCTCATTACAGTAGCGATTACCTCGAGTACGAAGGTGGGAGAGAAGAGCGTCCAAACAACGACTATTTCGACAGAAATTACGGTCCACCCTCCGATCTTTACGGCCGTGAGGAGAGAGAGAGAGAGAGAGAACGAGACAGGGCGGATCAGACCAGAGCTCACAGCGAAATATCTTTGGACTCGATCGAAAGAGGACCGAGAGGCGTTGCCGTTGAACGTGCTCAAGAAACATGGCTCGATGAGCTCGTATCGCGACATGCGAAAATCGTTCAGGTCACGTATCCCAGGACCGCGAATAACGACAAAGAACTCACCGTCGTGAGGGGTGAGTACCTCGAACTTTTGGACGACAGTCGGAAGTGGTGGAAGGCCAGGAATTCGAAGGGGCAAATCGCCCATGTTCCTCATACGATCGTCACCCCCCACAACGCATCCGCGCAGTCCGGGGATAACGATGTTTTCAACAACCCCCTGTACACCAGCAGATACCAACGTCAAGGTCACGGATACAATTACGAGGTAGATATGACCTTTCAGGTTCATTTTCTTACCATTTTGGATCGCCGAAGAATTCGATTTCATTTTTTGTTTCTCTCTTTCTTCAGGATTCGGAAGTCGAAGGCACGAGCACTAGCCCGGGTCCCGATGCCTCGCACCGTCCCCATGCCATACCGCCTCCTGCGCCAGCTGACTGGGTCAGAAAAGAAAGGCTCGGGAAAAAAGGTGAATTTCGATATTTTTGAGCGATTTTATTACTCATCATTCACAGATATTTATGTATGGTTGTTGTTAATTGTTCTTCGAGCAACGAATTTTACCTGTTTTTTCATTCTTCGAAGCGTTAGCAATTTTCAGAATACAATTGCACTCCGTCGAACATGATATCGTCAACTTTTAGAATGTCTGTCTGTCTTTTTTTTTCGTCCGCATATTTATCGACTAACTAAATCCTCACCAACGTTTAACACAACGAGTAGTACAGTTCGGAAAGTTCAGATCTTTTATATAACGTAACTGGTTTTTTTTTTTCACCAGAAACTGAATCCAAAAATTGACTGATCCTTTAGCTAAATCTGATTTTTTACAATCCAGTAGATTTTCTTTGTTTCGTCCTTTACCTTGTCACACTTATAGTTTTATCTGTAAATCATTGAGCATGTGCAATATCGACAAGCATGAACCAGACTATTAATTTTATCATCCCATTTTTTTTGTTTTTTTTTTACGTCGTATACGATCATTACAACAATTGATGGATCACGAAAAATCTCGCCGCAAAAAAAGCTACTTATTTTCAGAATCAGAATTATTTCAATTTTTTTTTAAGTTCAAGAAAAACAGCTCAAAATAAGAAGCTGCAATTCGCACAATGACCTTGATTCGTAGTAGCAGTTTTGAGTTAAAACTTCGAGCTACAAATCCAATTTTTTTTCATTGGAGTTCATCTATTTTTCAAAATTACAACTATTTGAAAAACCGGTCATGGTTCCCTCAATTATTGTGATTAACGTATCTAATTGTGAAAAAATTCAATCATCAAAACTGGCGCACAAGTAAAAAAGTATGGATTCCACTACAAAAAAAGGAAAAAAGAAAAACATTTGTTCTGTCTCTGCACACCTTTGGTCCTGTTTTTAAATTTGTTCGACATTCGTACGTCACCATCAGAATAAATTCATCAAAATTGGATGCAAAAAAAATCTTCAGCGTGTCGCTTGTTAATCGGGGTGTCGTACGAATGTCTACATACCTGTATATGGTTGTTGAGTGAATTAGGTGTTACGACAAAATTTTAAGTTCTGTGACGTCCTCTCTAATTTCAATTCAATTAATAGTGTGAAGTCCAAAAAAGCGAATGAGGGGGAAAAAAAAAAGAAAAAGAAACAAAAATTTATACCATGCAACGTTCGGAAAAGAAAATCACTCGTAGGAACAGAGAGTAATGCGATCATAGTATATAGTTTTTGATAATAAAATTAAAAAAAAAAAGAAAAAAAAACAAGTAATAGTAGAATAAATTCAATTTACGCACAAATATTTGAGTTTTCTTCCATTCTCGAATTACTCGCTGTTTCCATTAAATGTCATCGTTAATTACTGTCTCACCGTATGAAATTCTACCTACACGTACACAGTAATATATATATATATATATATATATATATAATTTTTTTTTTCTACTCACATTGTATGTACCGGATATGGATTCCATTGATCCGTCCAGTATTTTTATTGTATTGTAATTTATGTAAATCTTATTAATAAATATATATATACGATCATATGTGTGTATGTTGTGATTGTCTATGTTTACGTCAATTTATATATTGCATATTGTGTGAAGTAAATATTTTGTCGTCTCGATGTTATACACGCCTGCTATTGGTTCACCCCATCCCTTATCGGTTATCCAAATTATCAGACGATCTATGAGAAATCAAAAAAAAAAATCCTTTCCGTTTCCTAACTTATGTATATTAAACGTGGAACAAACCTCGCAATGTTTTTTTTCTCTTTGTGTCTTTACCTGCACTGCCTATTTGTCAACGTAAAGCGTCCTGTCTGCCGATTCCTTCGCTTCGAATTATTGGTGCCAAAATTATGTTACCGCTTCTGAGGAGGAGAGATAATCAATCGAACTCGAGATATAACAACGATTTCTACGTATCGCGGAAGGAGAAAAACTTTTACTTCTACGGTGAGTCGTCAATGTTTTAAGCATGCTTGCTTTGCATATTGCGGTCAATGGTTTTGGTGGAGTGTTATTTGTGCTGTGAGAGTTGAAAAGTTTTTTTTTACTCCATTTTTGGGACTATGACAGTAAAATCACGAGAGGATAAAAGTCCTCACTTTTGATGGTTTGTTACTAACATGATCAGGTTTACTAATTATTGTTACATTTTTCGGGACTGTATCAAAAAAATTTACTGTATCTTTTTTTTCTGTCAGGCAACTAACCGAAATTGTTTTTTACTTCTGGTTGTGAGAAACAGGCTCGATTCAGCGATAATATCACAAATTAACAAATTTTGTGTGCTGCGAATATGAAATTTTTTAACAAAATATTATTCAATTTGTGCATAATTTTAACGGTGGTGGAAATCAATCTGATAATTGCCAAAATTTGTTATCGTGAGTAACATAAATTAGTTTGCTTGAAATTACAGATGAATCTAGTGTGTCAGGTAGTAGCAGAACGAACAGCACGGCTGCAGAAGATTCATCGAGTACTCCGGCAGAGAGCTTAAAATTAAAAAATGGCAGCGCTTATCAGTCCGACTGCAATTCAACCGCAAGTTCAAGTTCAACTTCAACTTCAACTTCAAATTCGAGAGCACTAATGATCGCGCCTCCCCCTCCACCCCCTCTTCCTCCACTTCCCGGCTCGAATTCTTCGTTAAAAAAATCGGCAACCATGCCAGGAATTTCTGACGCCGACAGAAGTGGGACAACAAAAAGCAACAAATCTGTTGGAGCAGGTGAACTATAAATTTTGAAAAACCGAATGAAATTTGCAATCGGTTCTATTGTATATATAACTGACTTTGAATAACGAAATCGTAGGAATAAGCAGCCAAGACCAGATGCAAGAAGAGCTTAAATACGTGCTAACAATGTTCATGGAAAAGAGGCGTAATCACAACGTGCCAAAAAACCCCGACGTCTACATCGACCAACGTTCTTCCCCTAGTGAAGTTCAAACTTGGTTGAAGGCTAAAGGTTTTTCAGAAAAGTCAGTCGTCATTGATTGGATGTATTGAAAATTAGAGGCAACTTTAAAAAAAATAATATAATCTTCTTTCACCAGAATATGCAGGCAACTGAGAGGTATGGCTGGTTCGGAATTATTCTCCATTTCCAAACGTCAACTAGAGCAATATTGTGGGCAAGCCGAAGGAAAAAGGCTAGAAGACCAAATCATTTTATCTCGGAACGCAACGGGAGTTAGTATAATTCTCTACATGAACATGCCTAATATTATTATTATTTTTTTCAACGTCCACCGAATACGTGTAATCCCAATTTTCTTTTTTCTTCTTCTCATTACAGTACAAAACTGTGAGATCCACCGAACTTAGAGAAATTTTAGAGAAAGTCCGTCAGAAAGCAGATACGGATGATTTAGAAAATGGCGTCCGGCATGACCATTGAAATTATATCCTGCAGTGTCGACAGAATCAATGAATACTTGCGCGTGTACATATTTCGGCGTATATATGTACATATGATAATCGTAATAGTATATTATTAATAATAATGATAACAATAATAATAATAATAGTATAATGATTATTGATTCGCAAACACTTATATGTAAAGTGGAATCGATAGTAGTGTTCTATACGAATTGTGACAATCTACACGAATCATTAATAAAAATAGTACCTATTCTAATTTATATAAAAAAATCATAGAAATATCGCCGTGTTATTATATTGTGTATATTGTTAATGTTATTGTTGTTATAGCTATTGGACGGCAGTTCGTACGAATTTCTCAAATTGTATTATATAATTATATATCTACGCATAAAGTACTTTATCTATAAAAATTGCCACCCAGTGATAATATAATTGTATACGATACAGATATTGATTTATTGTTACCAAAATTGTATATCGAAAAAAGAAGAAAAAAAAAAGAAAGAAAATAGTAGTGATAAACAAGATATATTATAAGCAATGATTATATTTATTACTTGTATTTTTTTTTTTTTTCTTTATTCACTTAAGCAATACCACATACAGATTTTTAACAGACGTAATCAATCTGCCATTTATTTATACGCATATCATATTATCTCTTTCTTAGTCCACCTCATCATATATTCTTGAAAAAATGGACACGTATAATTATGTTATCTATACTTCCGCGGTTACAATTAGTTTTTACTTTTTTTACCGCTTGCCTTTTTTAGTATTAGCCCGTTTTACGAGAAATCAGCAGTTTTTTTTTTTTGGGTGGTTAATTGGATTTTCAAACATTATATTATAGTTTGTCGTTCGTATTATGTCGGGAAAAATTCTTAATCCACTTATCTCCTTCAATTAAAAAAATTGTTAGTACTTTTTCCCTGGCAATGAAATTCTGGCTCTCAATATTCGGAAGTCACATTTTTGAAGTTTCAATTCATTTCAAAATCGATATTTTCACGCAATCATATCCAAGACGTATTTGATTATTATGATAAGTAATTTGTTCAGCATAAAAATTGTGAAATTTTGTTAAAAAATCTAGTAGAAAAACTGGAAGTAATCCGATGATAAACTCTACGCATTCTGTATACATACAGTAGATATATTATGAATATATTATTTTAACTAATCAATAATCGTCGTCAAAAATTTTTCTAAAATTCTCCACAGTACGAGTATATTTATTTTTTCATCATTCATTTGTTTTTAAACTATCTTTTTTCATAGTAATATTTATAAAATTGCAAGGCTGCATGAAGCGTCAAATATTTTAACGATCCAGATCATATTTTATTTTCATCAATCAATCAAAGTTCAATAGCTAGGTCATCGATTTTTTCATACCGTTAATTTTCCTCAGGTTTTACATTTATTCATGGCTCGACAGATTTTTCAATCAACTCTTTTCATGCTGAGAACGATACGCTGGATTTTCACTAGAATTCTTGGTTGTTTCTACATTTGATCGTCCTCGATTTTCGCAGCTATCATATCATTTCGATTACCCTTTGCTATTCGATTTCTTTTCTTACAGAAATTCCTCTCCGAGTTGCAGATTTGCAGGTAGGTACGGTCGTTGAATTTTTAACTTCATAACACGCGGTTTTCAAAATTTCGGAATTTTACGGTACCCATAATACAGGTGATAATTAAACCAACTGCAACGTTCTTTATTTCTGATTTTTTCAATAATTTTTTTTTGTTTTTGTTTCATATTTATCCATCGATTTATTATAGTCATTGTTCATTATTTAAGAAGAACAATTTTAATAGCAACCTCAACAAGCTCTATATTTCACTATTTTTATCATTTTAATTTGGTTCTCATTAGATTTCATTATTTTTTTTTCTCTTCAAGGCTTTTTATACAGGCTGGAGCGCAGTATCCGCATTATACACAACTTAATAGACAGCATAATGTTTAACAATTACGATTTATTATCCAAATCGCAACTGAATTTGTGCGCGATTAAATTACCTTGCTCTATATTCTTCTTTTCCTCTCCGCAATGACGATCTAATAATATTCGTAATAATGATAATAATAACGATATAATGATAATATTAATGACAATGATGATAATATTAATAATGATAACAATTACAATAAATCTTACAACTCAATTAACTATAATCTAATTCGACAGTTGTTCAATTCAAATGAAATTACAACTATAATATTATCGTATCTTTGGACTAAAAAACTTCGTAATGAACGAGAAAAGGTACTTTGCATATGTGATTATTAAAATGCTTTGATTTTAATCTTATCTCATGAAGTCGACGCAGAAATAGTTATATGTACTGCACATTTACGGTACATATATATATATATAACTTCAAATAAATAGATCAATACATATAGTACACATATCAATCGATTAATAAATAATACGAATAATCCTTTTTTTCAAATTTTCCATGCCTTTTTTGCGTTGTTGTTTGTCAAATTTAGATCGATGATAAGAATAATAATAACGACAATACCAACAATATTACGAATAATAATAATAATAACAACAATAATAATAGTAATAGCAATAATATCAAAGAATATTGTACATCGTCAGTTTGTATTATTATTGAATGATCATTATTCTTGTCAAGTTTATTATCATATAAATTATCGGAATTGTTTATAAGAAACAATGATAGAAGAAAAAAAAAGGATTAATGATGGTGAAAACTCAAGATATAGAAAATATACCTAATAATAAAAAGTAAATGACGAACGAAAATCTTTCTTTTATTTTAAATAAAATCTTTTCTCTTTTTGATCCCAAGCACCACCGCCTCTTTTTTTTTTTATTAATAAGGGCGACTCTCAATTGCATTCTAATTTTTATAATCATAAAGACTCTTTTATTGTACGCACCGAAGAACTTATAAATAATTTTTTCAAACACAATAAATAAATGGTAAAAAAAAACTCACACCGGACCGATTTTTAGTAGTATAATATTCCTGCGCCACAACCCGGCCGTATTATAATAACAATTGTTTCACAAATGTGAAGAAGAAGCAAGAAACAAAAAAAAAGCTTGGTAAAAAGCTATTTCAGCATGGTTAGAATGTTAACATAGCATTATACTCTGCTCCTGCCAATTAATATTTTGTATTACACTCGCAGGAAGCTCTTTTATTTTGGGAACTTGAGCGGCACTCTGGCCTATCAGGATCAAGTCGACGGAGCTTTAACTGTTCAGGATACCCACTTGGCCAGAGAGAAAGACAGAGAGCTATGTGTGATGGACAGAAATGTGTGTGTGAGAGAGAGAGAGAGAGAGAGAGAGAGAATTGACTGGCAGTTATGCGGCATACGTGAGCAGCGAAATGCATATTATAAAAAATTTATTTGAGTCTGGCCTGTCGATACAAAACCTACTGGCTTGGCACCTCCGAATCCTCCTTGGATGGAACAGACCTTGATGAATTTAAACGAATTAACGGTGTTGATAAGAAAAACTTAATGTTTAATATTTGGTGAGTAGCAAAACTTCAAAGCTATACATTCTTTCTTCTTTGTTTGTTTGTTTTTTTTTTCTAGCCGATGCGTTGATGTGTAGAAGAGGGCGACGAGAAGGACTGGGGGAAACATGAAATGGGGGTTCGGGAATAATTCTTTATCTCGTTGGTATCGCTGTCAGAGTTTCTTTCAGCAATTAATATTTTTTTTTGTTCTGTATGGTTGTTTTTTTTTTTTTGTTCTTTTTTTCTGCTTTTGAAAAGAAAGTTCAATTGTTTGCGCGCTTTAAGCGGAACCATGACAACCCTTTATGGGCCAAATTACCAAAAACCACCGGCGCTGCGACCACCTGGGGGATTGTTGACGCGAATACACGCGCGTCGTGCCTCGTCAACGTCTTCTGCAAATTGAGAATGAAAGTAAAATAATTGAAAATCGTTCGTACCGTCGACAAGATCATGATCTGGCCATTCTACTTACCGCTGATAGAGAAGGTAGAATCTTGAAGATTTCTCTGACCTTCGAGCCTTGGTCCTTTCGCTGACGGGGTGACTACCGCGGACTCCGGCAATGTGGGAACACATGAAAGGCTCGCTAATTTTGATTTCAGGGTATCGATCGAACCATTCGTGTAATTGCTCTGAATCGATGCAGTTGCTGCAGCAACTGCAGCCGCCTTTGCTGCTTCCCTTGCTTTTGCCATTGCAGCATCTTCTTCGGCGTATCTTTTCAAATCCGCTTCCGATCGGGCAACACCGCGAGGTTTCTGAAAAACGATCATTTTTCTTGACGTTCGATGGAACGAATAACATTTCATGGACGATGTGGTTTACTCACCTTTTCCCGTTCGGCGATCAGATCGTAAACATAGGGTGGATAGATCGGCGTTTCCACAAACCTACCGTAACCATGAACGACCTTGACATCGCCCTCGTCGACGCAAACACGACCGTTTACGACCACGTATTCGGGACCACCATGGACCACCATACCCTGAAGACAAGGGAAAGCAAAGAAGACGCAACTGATTAATTAGTGTCGTATCGATCAATGGGCAATCAATCACAGCCAGATTCGAACCTCGAAAATGTTGAAATCAACTGCCTGCACGTGTGTCTCGGCAGAAATTTTTCGTTTTCTGTTCGGATCCCAGACGACAATATCTGCGTCAGATCCCACGGCTATTACACCCTTCCTCGGGTAGAGGTTGAAGATTTTAGCAGCGTTTGTACTCGTCACTGCCACGAATCTGGTAGGATCCATAATTCCGGCTTGGACACCCTTTTCCCACACAACAGACATCCTATCTTCAACTCCGTTAACACCGTTCGGAATTTTCGAAAAGTCATCTTTTCCCAAGGCTTTCTGATCGGCATTAAAAGTGCAGTTGTCGCTCCCGGTAACCTGAAGTCCGCCCCTGATCGGTTGGAAGAAAAAAAAAAGAAGATAATCTTCAAGATAATGGCGAACATAAGCCGAGTGATGAATGAATTATAAAATGTACTGGCCAGAAAAGAAATTCGTCGTGACATAAAAGCATAGAAACAAAATTTTTTTTTTTCATCCGTATCCATCTTGGTTCGCGAGATATTTTTACTGGCACGTTGAAAATGAGCTATCCTTTTTCTATTTCGACTCACACGACTTTATGACTCACTAGACAAAATGCCGCGACATGAATGCCAAAAAAACTATGGCAAACATTTGATTTTATAAAGCCATCGATCGATTATCCCAAATTTATATCATACTTTCGGCGGCTGAATTGCAGGTCAGTCCAGTGAACGGTGAATACCGACCAAGATAGTTGAACTAAAATATGTTTCCTCGACCTACTCTTGAAGCGACTTACGCAATCTGTTTACAACCGTCAACTAGACGCCCACGTACAGAAAAATTACCATAAAGATAAAACGCATCGACTCATCCCAAGGTGAGTTTCTAACGAAGCCACTCGGTTATGGAAGTGCAGGATACAGAGTCGGAAAGTGTAATAGAAAAAAAAAATTCTTTGGCGAACGGACAGTAATCGCATTGCAATATACTCTTCGTTGAAAAATTTTACTTACTGAGCAAGTTGCTCAATCAAATACACAGGCGTTGTCGGATCTGGTCTTAACGGAGGACTTGTGATGAGCTCAATAGCCTTGTTAACGTCCTCTCCGTATTGTTTACTACCGTCAATCCCGATGCTACTCGCCGGGGGTTCTCCGAATACGACATAGCCGTTGGAACGTTTTGCAGCAATTACATCAGCTGACGATTTGCTCGTCACCGGAGATACGTACAGCGGACAATTTACCTAAATGTCGAATGATCAGAGATTGTTTTTTTTTTCTTTTTCTTTCAAACTCCAAGTTATCAAATTCCAGGACTAAATAAAACTCAACGGAAGCTCGAATGGGAGAGAACAAAATAATACACGTGCCAACAAAAAGAAACCTTGCAGTTCTACAAAAAAACTAATGTGAGTCAAGCTAAAAAACAAGAAATTCTGCACAGCGTCACGACCACAAAATCGGATACCGGAGTCCGAAAGCCATTTCTAACTCTTGACTCGCTGGAAGGCTGCGCCTACATCCAAGTCGACGAAAAGTCTGAGATCTCTTCCGACCAGTATTTACAGTCTTTGAATCGAAACGAAGAACTTACGTTGCGAGTTTTGTCATTAAATCGTAAGGTGTGTCCGGATCTGGTCTGAGGGGAGGACTCAGTACGTGTCCAGCCGCGTGTCTCCAGCAGGAATGTTGGTAATTTGTACCGTCGGTTCCTAAAGCAGCTGCCAAAGTCTCACCCCAAACTATACATCCTCGTCTTCGTGCGGCCTCTATTTCTTCGGCAGCACTTCGACTCATCACATGCACAACATACAGCGGACAGTTGACCTAGTCGTGCACAACTACTGATTAAAATTTGTGAACAGCAAAGCAACAAGACCGGCCAAAATCGGCTACTCGTTCAAGGAGAAACTTCAAAAAAGTTCCAGTCTTGATCTCAGCAAATAAAAGAGTTGCAGGTAAAATAAATAAAACATGACGAAAGTGCTAACCAAACACCGAGTAACTATGAATAATAGTGAAAATATTCACGCCTACCTGATTTGCGATGACACACGCTCTGTTTACTGCCTCCGCTTCAACTTCTTCGGTTCGCGACATTTCGTGACCTTCGGGTCCGGTCACGCCGGCAGCCAAAAGTTTTTTAGTGTTCTGAAATTATTTGGATAATGAAATCTAAACTTGTGCGAATCTGCAGAGTTTGCGAACGAAGATTAGCTCACCTCTGCGATCAGGTCGCCATTTTCGGCGTGAACTTGAGCAACACCTCCGATGCTTTTACAGGCTGTAAAAACTTCGATGAGTTCCGGATCTCTTAGCATATAAAGATCCTTATAGGCCATGAAGACTTTGAAACTGTTAACTCCATGGTCTCGTGCTAGAATAGCCATTTCTTCTTTGACCTGTTGGTTCAAAAAATATCTCTTTGATTTTCCGTGCGATAAAAAGTATCGATAGTTTTCCGTCGAATGTCTAGTTGACTTGGCAAGTGAACCTTACAGTAAGACCCAGCGTGTCATGAGAGAAAAAAGAGAAAGCTTGAACTACCATCTTGTTATCTACACGATCTCAACGTTGCAAGTTGTTCGTTGTTCGTTAGTTTCAAATGGAAGTTGAAGCCGGTCACTAATGTCTCACGGACTTACTGGAAAGACAAGTATAGGTATATACGTCTCGTATTTGTGGTTTGAAACCAACCGGTGCAAAAGAATTCAGAAAAGCTTCGGTACCCCAACTCTTGAGATTCTTGAATGATATGCTGGTAGGCACCGGTTTTTAATATAAATATGAAAAGCGCTAGATTTTTTTTCGTTTTTTTTTTTTTTTTTAGTAAATTGTACTAAGAGAGATCAGTGGTGAATTTAATAAAAGTATCTACTTCACCTGACCTAGTTTTTAAAATATACGTAATCGGCTTGAATTTCAGGCATATATTTTCTTTAAAGTAATCAGTCGAAATCTTACAGTTTAGCGGCGTAAGAAATGCTATTTTAAAATAATCTAAACCACAAATACGAATATCTGAGTACACGAAGCCAACATGGATGAGTAGCCATTATAGCGCTTCACGCATTCATTGTTGGCCCCTATATGCGTATTAATTCAGCTGCTCTTAATTACAACAGAATTAGCCTTTACCGTTCAACAGCTCCTTCCGTCACGATTAAATTTCTTCAACTTCTTTTCATACGTCCAATTTTCCTTTTTATTAATTTTAACTAACGCAGGTCACTTTGATTAATTACCAAAAAATTCATGAAGGCTATTCAATGAATTAGGCTATCTTGTAATTGTTTCGCGTAACAGTTTACGCCTCTGAATTTATCTTGTATGAATTTCTCAAACTTCAAAGTGATAAAATTATTTATCACACTTCTTATAGAAAATTTAATTCATAATTTTTATCTATTTTATCAAAATATAAGCACATCTTCGTAGCAATTTAAAAAGATTATTCCAATTGAAATATAATAATTGAATTCTATTTCTCCTTCGATTTATGAAAGAAAATCAATCAATAACCACCGAATACAAATCATAATCGAAGGTAAAATTTTTGAGTAAATTCTAGGATCATGAAAAATGAATTAAATTAAAATTCTTTCCCCAAAAAATAATTATAGGTAATCATTGATCGAACTCGACTGGAATCGAAATATCAAAAATGACGATTTCGAAAAAAATTAATTCGGTGAATCGAACTCGTGTTAATTTTGTAGATTAAAAAAAAAAATAAATAAAAACAACGCGAATTCATTGACCCTTATTTCGATATGTTGTGGACTGACGGATCGCGTCAACAGCACCATCAGCATCCATTAAATGTCGCCTATTAAGCATCATCAAAGTTATAAAACCGTCCGATCTCTTCACCCACGTTTATCGCATTATAGACGCGAACGACAGTGCGTCGTAACCGCACGCACAGGATGTTCCGTATTTAAAGAGACACACAAAAGCGTAGCAAGTTAGCCGTTGATTAATTTGTATGTACGTAAAATAATTCGAACGATCAACAATTTATTTATAATAACAATAATAATAATAACAATGACGATGATGATGATATAGCATACCTTGCTGTTCCACGAGGTGATGCCAATGTGAAGTCCGTAATCGCAGCAAACTTTTTCGTCGGCAGTTGTTCTGTAGCGATCGTAGGTCTCTAGAAGAGATTCGCCTTTTTTCGGAAGAGCAAAATCTATAATCATAGTCGTACCGCCAGCCACGGCTGCTTTGGTACCCTGATAAAAATCATCGACCGATGTGGCCCCCATTAATTCAAGTTCGAAATGAGTGTGAGGATCGATACCTCCAGGGATCACATATTTTCCCCGAGCATCGATAACCCTCGTGCCACCCGGTATTATCAAATTCCGGCCAAGTTGTCTGTGGAGGAAAATGAAACGCTTAATTATAGCTGATCGATTAACCACCGGATCGATTAAAATACAATTGTAAATTTCCGATGAAAAAACAAACAGAACACGGAGATTCAGAAATAAAAAATGGCGACGGTAATATGAACGTTGGAAAATAGTTTTGGCGAGGTATTTTAGGAATTATTTTGACAGCAATCCGTCCCACTGTATGACGTGTCTCTGGATATATACTTATACCGTGGACAAATACTTCCGCTGTATTCGTGATCATGCATGCGATGGTTGGATAAAAATGATTCACACTTTTGCCGAGCTAACTGGTCATTGGCATGCGTTGGTTTATATCGAATGTAAAACGTTCGAACGTCTACAGAGTCTATAAATTTTCTGAATTAACAAAGGTGCGAATTTTTTGTCACGCCTTGTGATTAAAACGCTGTACCTACTGTTTTTCTCTAATTCAAGTAGTAATTAACGTGAAAAATGTAATTAAGATAAAACGTCTAGAGCCCACTTTAGACGGACACGTGTCCACACCTCGCATCCAAATTGGTGTACAACTTTTTAATCATCACGACATGTGCCAGGCGCTAATTATTTGGCCGGTGAAAATAAACGAATTTTCTGTTTTCAGTTTCGAATTTTTTCGTTGTTTAACTAATTCCTGGTGTCAGAAACCGTCCCTTGCGTGTTGAAGATCCTAAAAATTGCGTGCGCTGATAGATTAGGAATTGCTCCGAAAATAGGAGTATGTAGCATGTGTTTTCCGGCTACGCTGAGTTTTATTATCTCCGATGTACGCGAGTGCAGAGTCGTTTTATCTATAGAGTGAAAGCACATAATGATATAGACGGCCCAAATGCGAGTGATCTTTTTTTTCTTTCTCTTTTTGTTTTTTACGTCACAGCTCGTATAATCAAATTTTGATATTCAGTCTGCGCCGATATATTCCCAAAGTCATGACCAAGTGTTGATAACACTTGAGATTATATTCCGATCTCTGGTCAAGTGTTGATATACTTTATTCTTATTTATTTATATTTTTTTTCTTATTCTACAGTTCGTCGACGGGATAATATCGGCGGTGAATTACATTATCATAAATATTTATGAACGATGCTATTATTACTGGATCTGCAAAACAGCTTAATCATAATATTTCCAATTACCACTTAATTATTTCAACGTCTGCGGATGCTGCAGTGATCTCTTTCACACACAGATACATCTGTCGCACATATAGTCTCAGTATTACCGAAACGGTATTATCGATCCGATAAGATTGCGCATTCTACGTGATAAAACTGCTGATGTGCTGAAAAAGTGTTGGATTTCTGCCCGTATTTAGACCTGCATGAAAAGAGAAGAGAGTTTTTTTTTTCTGCAAAGCTGAACAGCTGAAGAGAACGTCGACTACGGCGATATAATTGTACGGTTGATATAATTGTATGTCCGGTCGTTGAAATGGGAACAGAATCAAAAGTTCAAGGTCAACTTGTCGACAGTTCGGAGCTTTAGACAGTAAGATAGTAATTTGGAACGTTTCAACACTTTCGGAATTTATAATATCGACCTTTTAACTGTAAATTCAGGTTCAATGATTGTGTGATTTTGGACGTATTAGCGACACTGAGGCTGCCCGCAGTGAGTCACGAAACGGACGTTTTTAATCTTATGAATTCAATCGGTTCAACACCCTTTCCGTTCCTGTTCACTGGGCTTGACAGCTTTAACCTTGTACGAAAAGGGTAACAGTTTGGGTTAAAGTTACACCCTCTCGGCTCGCCCCGAGCAAATATCAGTGGTCCGCTGCAGTGTTGAGTTTGATTCCTTGCGGTTCCTGTTTTCATGGAATATCGCATCGATTTTTTTTATACTCACTTGATAATTCCGTCTTCCACGTATACATCGCTGTCAACCATTCCATCCTCGTTAACGATTGTCCCATTTTTGATCAGGAGACGATTTTGCGCGCTCTGGAATACGAATTTTTTCCAGGTTAGTTCGAAGCATCCATTAAATTTTGTGGATTGTATTTTTTTTGGGGGGTAATTTATGCGGGAATATTTTTATACGGAAATCGGCATCGTGAGGCTCAAGTTTATTTTAATCACCCGTTTCCCGCTATTCGTTCGATCTATTTTTGTACCAAAACTTTCTTCCATACGGTCCAGGGGAGATAGTTTTAATGCTCGTCGCTCGAAGGAGGCTCCTCATGTTCCTCATGCAATTTTACGTACCCAGGGCGTTGTCCTTAGATTCTCTTCGCACCCTCGAGCAACGTTTGAATCGTCAGCGCCACCTACGTAAACGCCTACCCTTCGGAGCAGCCACCCTCAAATATAGATTTTCTCGATACACTAGCATTCTCACATACACTACTAACCCATCATTTATTTATATACCTACTCTTCCTCTACAGACTTGGAATCGTTTGAGATAATTTCTGGAAACAATAAAGAAGATGCGAGTTTTCTGAGAAGCCGTTTTGAAAAAAAAAATTTCCTTCCGTTTTGGAAATTCCATTCTCAAAGACTTGGATTTTCAGTTCGAAGGCCGGAGTTTATGCACCTGCGAAACGGAAGCTACCGTGAGAATCAATACGCTGTCAATTTCGCAAAGTTGCAGAGTCAGGAAATAGGTACTGGAATATAAAGTATCGATCGCCCGGAAATGGAAGGTCTCTGGCCTGTCTCTATATTTCTAGCCACAGTAGCTAACGTACGCCTTTGAACTTTGACTCATTTTATTCCAGACCTCAGGCAACTTTAAATCCTAATACAAGCTAAACTCCCTTTCCCAGTTGTGGAATATCAGGTAACGGTTTACAAAAACTCCTAAGATTTCTAAAATCCACAATAATTGAAAACAGTACGTATAAAGAGCTGCGTTCGAAAATGCGATGCAAGCGCTTCTCGTTGTCATGGAAAACTTGAATTGCGGCTAAGCTCTGTAGTCTCATTTCGAGCTTGAAAAGCCTGAATAATGACGACCTACTTGAACGGGGCCTCAGACGTATAAATGAAGTCGTGTTGTACACCCGGTTAGATTGATTCTGAATCGCTTCGTGGCCAAGCGCGCGTTTGGACAACTTTTTGTGCAACTTGGCCAGCTACGAAAATTTGTCCAAACACGCGCTTGGCCGCGAAGCGATTCAGAATAAACCCAACCGGGTGTACGATCGCTTAGATTACTTGATGTATTCGTACACCTGTTCCAACCGGACCTACGATATCGGTCATTCCATCTTTCAACCTGTAGGTTGTTGCCCCTTTCCCTCATATCCGGAATAAAATAGAGTTGCCCGGCTGACTGAATTTCGGAAAAAAATTCTGTTGTTAACAGTCTTTAACGATTATCAATATCCATGGAAACACTTTGGACGGTGTTATAATATCGATTTAGCACCACCGGGCTCCCGACCGTCGGTTTTATTCATGTGGTCCGCTAAAAATTAGCGCAGAATCTTTCTTCGGATCCAAAAAATGAAAATTCCATCATCGGTAATCGGTACGCCTTGACAGTAATTTGTTTTCCGTTCTTTGAAAACCTCACAACGCATCAATCGCATGAATGACTTGGGACGTATGTATGCAAACTAATTATGTTTCATTTGTAAATTTCTTTTTCTTCCCAACCTTGTTCGAAGCGAAAAGAACAGTACGTTCTTCAATTCATATTCCACAAGCATGAACGGTAAGTCGTAACCGGATGCTATTTCATGCATCACATACGTGTAGCATCTATTCCCTAACATAACTTCTCTGCAAGAACTATCGTGTCCGTCCGGCGAATAAAAATTCGTGTACAATCTCATCGGCAGAATTTTATTGAAACCGTTGAAAATTACGAACGTTTCTTTCATTCGGCAACAATTACTATCGGAATAATTCAACTGCAGAGTACTACGGTGAAATTCCATGTTGGAAAACTATCTAAGCGTGCAAGGTTACGCTAATGGATTATCTGGGTCTGTGTTAATACAGCAAATTATAGTGATATCGTTAATAGGCTACGTAACTTGCATACAGTTTCATTCATTACGCCCACTTTGATCTAGATCACGATCGTGAACGTATCAATGAATTGATGGCGTGTGTTTAACGTTCTCGTAAATAGTGTTTGTTAAACGATTAAGCTGTAGATATACCGTAGTGAGGATAATATCTGATTTGAAAATAGTATAGTATCTGCTGTTACTATAGTCGTGAAAAACGTGTTCATTGTATATTTACAAACGCTCTACTATACGGCGTCGTTTTTTTTTTTTTCGGTATAATTTCCATCGGATTTACGGAAACCATACGCGTTTTTAGATTTTCAACAAACGGACATCGGGAGATGGTAAATTTGTATAAAAAAAAAAATAAGAGACTGCAGACACGGTGGCCGAGCGAAACGTCGAAGAGAAAAGTTTGTGGAAGAAGATGAAGAGCAAACTAGCCATGCATTAGTTGCGAGCAGGAAAGAGTACAAGTGATGAGGGTATCGAGGGCATGACAAGAAAATAGCTGGAATAGAGCGAGACGTGGACAATGTTAACGGTGATGCGATCATCATCGATAATCATGATAATAACAAAGCATAGTAAAGTACCCGTATATCAACTCATTGTGAATTTTCTATTTTTCATTCCACTGGAGGGTTGAATTCGATGTAACTTTTTCACAGTTCTTTCGACTATAATCGCGCGCAGTCGAAATGGGGAATTGTTTCCCGAAACCGGTTTATACCTTGGAATGAAAAATTTCTTTCAACTCGCCTTTTATCGTCCTTCTAATCAACGGCGAACTTGAACGTGGGAACTGGACAATTTTCAGGTGTTTAAACATTTGCTTCGAAAAACGCACGAACTCGTTACTCAGTACGTGAATAGACTATTACGCAACTCGCACGAATTCTCATCAATGCGAACGCAGTTCCAATAGCAGCGTATTACGTACCTGCAAGTGGATCGGCACCTTCTTCACCGGTGTACTCATGATCTTGATTTCGATGCACTGTCCGCGTTATCACCTTCGGTTGTATCAACTTTCAGTGATAATTTTGCGCAAGGTATTCGGCACTTTTATTTTGAATACGTAGTATTCGATTTTTGCAAAGTTTTTCTTCAAATTTCCTCGAAAATATTCCCTCTTGGTTTTTAAACAACGCAGTATACTCGGGGAAAATCCAAAAGTAATACGCGCTGGTTGCCAGTGGGGAAATTATCCGAACGCGTTCCCAGCAGAGATCTAATCGTCGCAGAGGCACGCTATAGTTGGGTGGCTTTGCGACGGTCGGAGTCTGCGCGGCTGGTTCAACGGCTTGCGATCGACTGACAGACCCGGCGAGTTTCGTGCCGCCTGGTGGTTTGATACGACTGGTTAACGAAATACCTAAAAGAATTATATCTTCGCGGTGCTAGACCACTGCAACAGAATTTATATGCATCCATTTCGTCATCTAGAACGTCTTCGTACGCGGCGAGATCGCCGCGATAGAATAGCCGCCACAATTCTGTGGAATCCTTCAGGCAGCATGTAAAATAGAAAATTTCAACATTTTCTATTCGTAATCTCACAGAGTCTATCGCAAATAGGCAGTTTACGATTGTCTTTTTTGTCTATGACATCTGAAAGTTACTTGTCGTTTTTTTGTTTTTTTTTCTGCTGTACCAACTTTCTTCAGAACGAGACCCGTGGCTCTGAGAGGTACGGGTACGAAAGGAGTATAGAATTGATTTCCATAAAAGATTTTTAAACCGCAAACAACGCGGCAAAACTAGTCGATGATTACATTTCGAAATTTCTCTCCTCAAGTATTATAAACTTACATTGCAAATTGAACACGTTGTCGCTCCGAGGTTATTCCTAATGCGGGAATAGAAAATGAATCACGATTAGTTTTTATCGATAAATTCTACTGTGCGAAAGTTATCCGTATGAACCCTGTCGTCAATGGTAGATAATATGGTAAAAAGAGTAAATTCTCACGGTGGCTTTCGAAGGCAACAAGTTTTTATTTCATTTTTTTAACCGCCTCACCCTACTCTAGTCTGATTCATATGTTATCTTCGTTACGTTGAGAATTTGAACCGCGGCAGAAGCTGCGCGCATTTTGAATTGATTTCGCGGTGAAACAAAAGGAAAAAAAACATTATCAAAGCGCAATGTGCGGCCTGGTCTGTTGAACTTGGAAAGAAACTATAATATCAGTTGCCATAGGAGAAGACCGGGGCCGGTAGTTGATGCGATAAATACTAATGAACTTCCTTAAGTCACCGTGACGGTGATTTCTCGTTCCATAGATGGGCTGAGACTCAGAGTTTCTTAATCCGCACCGATGTGAGCGAAATCTAAAGGCAGTTATTCCAATAAACGAGTGCACCTGCAGCAAACGCCGTCAAAAGACGGCTTCGAAAGCTAATGCAGATTTTTTTTTTATGCTTTGGACCCCTAAGGAGGCTGTAAAATCCGCAACCTCATTCCAGGCAAAAGTTAATCTCAAAGTACAACAATTGACTCGAACGTAGCTGAGAGAAAGAAAAACATTTATTCACTCGGGGAAATGACGAGGCACTTCTACCTAAAAGTAGAAATTTAAAATAATGTATTTTTGGAACGCCTTGGCATTGGTGAAGGTTGGTTAATTTTAACATCCATCTTTCTGGACTCCCGCCGCGTTTTTTTTTTTTTTTTGGTTACACTTTTCACGTGCTACCGCGACCAACATCGAGGGGCAGTAAAAGTTGATATGATATCAATTAAACGTTCGAATGATAAAATCATAAGCGCCACAATGGAATATTCCCAAGAGAGCATCGTGGCTGGAAGATCGATTTGAATGCAGGTGGGATTTATCTTGATTTATGCTACGGATGTAATTCGAAAGAGAAGTCGAAAAATTCACCACTAAGCGCGCTACTAAACGCCAACCACCCCAGTATTTGTTCGGCAAGAAACTTGAATGGATAACTTTATTGGGCCAAAATCTACAGCTAACAATTCAGCATCACCACATCATTTTGCAACGGCGCAAGCCTACCGACTGCAGTGACTGTATCTCAAGTCACCGGAATAGCGTTCTGCATTCTACCGACTGTAGAATAACCAACGACCGTTGAGGGTGGCTGCCGGTATTTAGAATTGTTTGGAACCATTTGGATTTTTTAGTAAATCAAATATTGCCCGCGTTTACTTTTCTCCGCACTACAGTGCACCGGTTCACCTTTTTCCCCCTCAAATATGCAAACTAAATTGATCTATCCTTCGGAATAATCAAGTTGTCATCTCTTTCCAGGTCCTCGAGCATTTACAGAAATTTCCGAACCAAAAAAAAGCGATAATTTCATCGTTTTCAAGGATTACTCGGATTTTTTTAGCTCGAAATACAATAAGAACCAATCGTACAAGGGGTTTTGAATTTTTCGACAAAGCAATTGAAGACGAATATATGTAAAAATATGTATTTATTGTACATAGATCATTATTAGCAGCGATTGAAACAGTCAATTTATATAATTCAAATTTATTCTTAGCCTAATAATCAATTAGATACATTTATTTTGATATTCGTTACACTTAAACAGTGATGGTGAAGTCTTTTGGTGACTTTGAGAGTGCGCTGAGCGTAACACCCTTTTTGTGGTGGAGTTTGAGCTTCATGTCGATGTCACACTCAGCCTCGCTCGTTTCGTGGGCATCCATGAAGCCGGAAGGTGGTTTGAGTTCCAAAGTGGATAGCTCATTACCCCAGTCTTCGTCTCTATCCTGCTTTCTAGTTTTCTGAGTCCGCCGAAAGTCGCGGGGTTCACCCAGTAGACAAAGTGACTCAACGGATTTTCGCGCGTTGAACTCTTTTAGCCGATCGCAGACACTCGGAGCCTGTAATGTTCGATTGCAGATCGTCGGTGGATGGCTGGGCGATACATTCGCCGAATATGGGCGCATTCCAGCCTCCGATAACTTTAAAATTGGTCGAGTTCCGCTGGGAACACGGCCGGCATCAACTGAAATATCTGGCGTTGCTCCACGACTCCTGGAAGAATATTCCCCACGTGACATTCGAAGGTGGAATGATCGCGAGCCGCCCATGATTTTTACAAATTTGAATTCAAAGAACACAATATGAAAGCAAAAGAAGACGTACAATGACTGCGTACCTCTGCTTTTCCAGTCTGGGAAAAGTCTTTCGTTCAGAAATTGGTGACGGCTCTGTTGATGTACTTGATTCTTGCGTGTGGTACAGCACATCTGATGTGAATTTTGTTGAAAAAATAAATTGCGGATAACAAGTGAAATTAGTACAATGAGATTAGGCGATAGAAAATCAACACAGAAGTCCGAATACTAACTTACTATGATGAACCGCCCGCGGTACCAGAGCCAATCGTTGTTCTCGACTCCGATGGGCTCCGGAATTCGGTCCGGGCGATCTCGCCATAATTGAAGTTGGCCCGGAGTCGTCCAGATGATTTGAGGATTCCGTACGACTACTTGTGCCAACTTCGGTATCACTGTCGGAACCCAAAGTATCATATTCCTCCGATTCCGACTTGAAGTGAGATTTGCGCCTTGAACGTCCTCGCACTTTTGTATATTGATCCACGTCACACTGCAACACCACCGAAAATTACATCAAAAGACATGTAAATAAAACAAAAAAGGACTACAGAAATACTGATCAACGTATATTCAAATCACCTGTGCTCCCTGAAGCATCGTCTCTCCACGCTCGTAGAAAAAAGCCTGTCGCATAGGATTAGCCGACAGATTTTCTTGTTCGGGAAGATGAAATGTCGCGTACGGATAAATGTCTTCGGAATACTCCGGGATTCGCTCCAGAGCATTCACTTCTCTACACGGTGATTGCTGTCCTGGTTTCCGCGCGGTCGCGTAGTATTGTTCCCTTTGTTCCATGTTGTGTTTGTTATCCAGAGCCGCCTGAGTCTGTGAAGGTGGATCATTCGCTGACCCTGCCCTTCCAGGATCTGAAAAACGATTTTCAATAGGCCTTTGGTGTCGAATCCGATATGTCCTGATATGAATTAGCATAAAGTCCATATTTACGAGTTCTTAAACAGAAACACACGCCAGCGACTGCTAATATTACAGCTAGAACTGACACCACACTGGGAGCAAGGACTTGGGCATCCAGATACAGCGGCGTTTCTTCAGTTTCAATAGCTGGCCCATCATATATTCTCTTCCCACCGTTATGACTCAAAGTTGTGAACAAATACTCTGCCTGTGTAGAGCCTGCATTGTTGTACGCCGTCAGCCTCAAGTTGTAATTGGCGCCGCTTTCCAAGTCAACTATCGAGAACCTGGAGTGCGGTGGAATATTGTTGGAAACTGGAAACCGAAAGTATGATAATAATTAGTCCACGCGAATGATTCGAAAAACTCTAATACTTGCTTACCCAGAAGCCAGTCACCGGGTAGTCGTCTGTATTCAACGACGAAGTAAAGCAGTGGGCATCCGCCATCTTGCCATGAGGCCAATTCTAGTATAATCGACGTTAAGTTAGCTCTGACAAGATGCTGCTTGGCCGGAGCAACTGGTTTTGACCCTTTGGTTTTCGCGGTCTCAGTTTTGCTGGCACTTCCACTTCCAATACGATTGAAGGCCGCTAAATTGAATTGATAATTGGTCCCGCATTGCAGACCTTCCAGCAAGTAGGTGCTAGCTTTACGATCTATCATAACTTCTTCCCATTCAGCGAATTCCCTTCGATAAGCCAGCAAAAATCCTTTGATCGGAGAGCCTCCGTTGTCTCCTTGCTTCCATTGCAATTGAACTGCATCGGTTGTCGTTCCGGTAGCTAAAAGCGTTGGCGGCGTTGGCGGTACTGGATACAAAGTAGAAAGTTTCCCAATTAGCTCAAAAGTTGGTTTGCAAAGTGGGGCAGATAGATATGTATATTATTCCATACACGAGCAATGATATAATCGGGTATATGTATATTCAATATGCATTCAAACCACAGAATGACGTGAAATGTGATGAGGTAAAGTAGCGAAGGCTGAACATTCCCCTTTACGGGATTTCCAAAATTATTAATTAACTCCACGCTGAAAACAAACTGCTGAAATTATACGATATTAAAACGCTCACCTTGTACTTGTAAGCTGTACACAATCTGATCTGATCCCAATGAATTCCTAACGTGGCACGAATAGTTGCCCTCGTGACTTCGCTGCACGCTTCGAAGTAAAAGCTTGTTGTCCGCACCGATTTCTAATCTGGAATGATCGAATGCAAAAATCACCGAATCCTACCATGCGCAATGATTTATGTTCACCAGTGGAAAACTCACCTTTGCTGCTTCTGCAGTTTCACATCCCCAAGTCTCCATTCAGCAACTGGACGTGGATTTCCAACAAAAAGGCACGCGAGATTTACATCAACTCTCCACGGTACCAGAACCATTACACCAAACGATATAATTGCGGCTGGAACTGAGAATAATCATTGATTAATTTTTTCGGCATCGTTCAATTGATCAAAATGGCGTCGCATGCTTACCGGTGGAACTCGGTTGTAGTTTGATCACTGCAGATTTGGAACCTTCCCCAACTTTGGTCCACGCAGTTACCCAAGCTTCGTACGACTCGCGAACTTTCAATCCCATAGCATCGTAATGAAGATTTGAAGCCGGGACGGAATTGGGCGTGATTTTTTTTTCCAGCCCTTGATCGGACATCTTTATATAAACGACGTATTTGGTCAATACACCGTTTGGTCTTCGTGGCGGTAACCAAGAAATGACCACGGAGTCTTCCGCACTGGTTACAGCCTTGACTCGTTCCGGCGCGTCAGGCACTGCGAAAAAAATACTAAATCGCTATCGAAGTTCATAAAAAATTGCATGTTCAAGGCCGTTTATTTCCCTTACCAGTTTCTTCTGTAGTACACGACACGGGGCTACTGCTGACACCTTCTCCAGCACGAGTGTACGCCAAGGCCTGGACAGTATAGTTCGTGTAAGGGTTGAGCCCATGAAGAACAATGCTCAAGGCATGAGTAATCTTCGTTTCGCGAGAACCCTGTAGCTCGGAAGATGCTGCGTCATTCGCCGCTTCGTAGAGAAGCTTGTAACCCTGCACCACACCGTGAACTTTGTCAGACGGTGGTGGTTTCCAAGTTACTTGGACCTTCTGAGCCGTGAGAGCGACGCAGGCAACGTTCTGAGGTGGAGCGCTGGGAACTGCATGAAAAGACACGAGCATCAGTTGGATTTGTTTTTTGAAACTTAACATTTTTCGGATTCTACCCGAAATTCAAGAGGCAGCCATCGTACCGTCCTCAAGTGTTTGTGCTATTATCGGATCTGATCCGGGTCCATCACCCTTGCTGTTGTAAGCCTTCACGACGACGCTGTACTGAGTGTATTTTTCCAATCCCGTAAGCCTGTAGTCATAGGAACCGTCACCGTTTCCCATAATACCGACTCTGGTGATGTTGACTGATTTTTCATCATTCCTAAAACGCCGGAGAGAAATAGAAAAATGACGAATCACCGAGACCATCGGACCTAATCATATCTCGATGAAATCTATACCCCAAGTTTCTGTAGCCAATCGTATATCCGAGAAGTTCACCGTTCCAAAGCGATCGGTCAGGTGGCTGCCAGGTTATTCTGAGTTGTTGAGGTCCCAAGGGTTCAACTGACACCTGTCGTGGTGGTCCGCTAGGTACTTCACCGTCCGTTTGTGCCTGCAGAGGCCGAAAAATATCGATGCGAAGTTTCTTTTAAGGGATGAAAAATGTTAAGAAGAGTATCAAAGGTGGCTCGACAAAGCTACTCACGTGAAGTATATCGCTTGGAGCTGATGTTCCAAGATGATTTTCGGCGTAAACCCGGAAGTGATAAGTTGTAGCTGGTTTCAACGGTGTCACCAGAGCAACGGTGTTGTCGCCGGCGACTAATTTCTGGGTATTGTGTTCGTGCCAAACGTCTGTCGATGAATTTCATTGATTGGTTATCGATCAGAGAATGATGCCGACAAAGTTGCATTGTTTTAATTTGATGAACGATGAAACCGCTTCTTGTGGTTATTAGCATTTCGTGTGCGGGTATTCGTCTGGGCGCAAGAATATATGCTGGGGATAATAGCACTCGGGCTGAATGGGCTTGTTGAAAAATTAAAAAAACAAACAACAAAAAACAAACAGTGTACCAGTGTGCGAAGTTACAAAAGTTTGTGGGGTCGGATACGGCGATGGATTTGCACAATCGCGTCCGTGTATACGAAATACGATAAAAGCTGACGATGTAAACGGAAATCGAGACGAAAGTCGTCGAGTTGAAAATCGTGAGTAAAGAAAAAGTTATAAAATAGGAGATGCTGCGGGAGGATTCTGTGCTGTCGAAACTAGAAGTAGAATCTACATGATGCAAACCTTGTGCCTCTTTGTATTGAACGACATAGCTGATGATCGGAGAGTCGGGGTGGACAGGGTCCGAGTCGCCGGAGGGCGGTGACCAGGCCAAGAGTATCGAGCGACTTCCTTGTTCGGCGACGCGTAAGTTTCTTGGAAAGTTTGGTGGTTCTTGCACGAGCAGATGAACGTTTGCACGATCGTGACCGTAAGCATTACTCGCAACACACGTGTATTCTCCTCGGTCAGCATGGCCCGCCTCAGATATCCGTAATTCCGAAATCACGCCCCTTGGTATCGGAGAATTGTCCAAAGTGTACCTGAACCACACAAAGAGGAAGTAGAAGTGGACCAGGGGAGCAGCACTCGAGCTGCACGCAACAACTTAATTGCAAGTTACCGCCAAACAAAGACACGTCCACCAATGACCTTTCTGTAAACAGAGGGTAGGTACAATCCATCCAACCCCAGGGGTAGCCATTGTCTCGATGACAGTTTACTTTCTCTTCTCTTTTTCCTATTCTTCAGAGTAATAATACGAGGGTAACGTTTAATGTACAAGTTTCCTTAGGCGAAGAGAGATGTATGAAAGTTTTAATGATACTTTAATTTGAGTGCAGGTCGCGCGATATATATACGCCTACAATTACTCCGCGCTCGTATTTCTTAGTGAAGCGTGTTGATCGAGAACAATAGATCTCTACGACAAACTTCGCCTTCACTATTCAATCCGGATATCAGTTTCAAATTTCAACATCATCAGCTAGTTGAACCGTACCGAACTACCAACTCCCACCCGACTTATAGAGAGTTTTCCACATGCGGATCGTCGTACGCCGAATGATTAAAAAATTTCAACAAATCCCACAGTCTCATTGAAACCTACTTTTCACAAGATTCTCGGTACACAGGGCAAGTCACCGCAAAGGTCCGATTCGGGAGGAGCTTAAATTGACCGAGGCTTCGCCTCTATCCATTCTGACTTGTCATTTTGAAAATTCCTGTTGCCAATTAGCGATCAGATACAGATTAGCAACAGGAATTTTCAAAATAACAATCAAGAATGGAGCCTCAGCCAATCGAAGCTCCTCCCAAATCGGACCTTTGCGGTGACTCACCCTGTATACATAGATATTGCCCCTCTAGGCGGAATTCTTCTCTCCAAAATATTCGCATCCCCTCATGCAGAAGTATGAGCGCGAGGTGTCATTCCCGTGAGGTTGTTTGGATTCTGGAGAATCGTGACGAAAGAGGCACGTGCTTGGATTTGTGGCACGAGTTTGTATTGAGGGGCAGATCGGGGGGGAGGGGGAGGGGGCTTCGAATTCGAAGTTGGCTGTATTCTGTGGCGTTCTACGTTGTGGTCTGGTCTCTGCGTACGTCAACCATTAGTTTGTCCTGCAGAGAAATTGGGAGGTAGAGAGGATCGGGAGGAGAGGTGAGGTCGGAGAAAGCTACGTGAGTGGATTGGATACCAACCTAATGTCGTAGTTAGGGTCGACCCGACTGCCGCGAGCACGCCAGCTGAGTTCAAGGGGTGAGTCTCCCTCGGCTTCGCAGCGCAGGGTGACTGCCTCACCCCTGCGTACCGACTCCTGCCTCGTCCTCACCGTCACGCTGGGTCCCGCTGCGGCAACGAGTCACGATTCTCATGTCATACAATTAGCAACGTTTTACTATATCCCTAAAGCCCTCACTCGCACATTCGGTGTAGACATTTGGTACACCTGAGTGTTTCGTCATATCCATACACGGCTCGGAGCGCAAAGTCTGCCAGCCGAGTTCGTGTATTTCGGACACGAAATTTACGTTCGAGGTAAAATAAGAATAATCATCACAATAATAATGATAATAACACGATACGTGTACGCGCGGGGGTCATAAATAGCTGTGATCCTTGCGAATGTATAAATATAATTTTTTTTTTCTTCATAAAAATTGCTCGGCTGAGGGGACCGGTGAAGATACGACGTTTCTCTATAAACGTCTCTCCATAAATATTTCCCGATGGTTTACGAGAACCCCTCCCGGTTGATATCTAACCCACGTCAGATGCGAGGAGGAGTACAATATCCTAGAGAGGATTTGAATATTTTACCGTGAACGGTTAGTCGAATTAGTTTGCTCAGTCCTGGACCGATCCCGTTGCTTGCTTGGCAGAGATAAAATCCCCCGTGCTCTTTGGTTACTCGTGGAATGACCAAAGAACCGTTGTCAGCAACTCCTGCACCTTCGGTACCACCGTAACCAAGCTCTCTGTAGTCACCAGGTGTGTCTCCTAGAAATGTAATTTCGTAAAAAAAGTGGTATCGAAATGTTGAACAGGTCCTCAGAGGCCAACGATCTAAAACCCTCCTTGATCAAAATTCGATTATCGCATCGATACTCCGTCGTTGTGAAAAAATCTCCTCTAGAAAACAAAATTTTCGACGTCAAATACGGGTAATAAACTATTTTGAGAAAGTATTTTTCTTTTACGCGTTACCCTGATTTTTGTCACGAGAAACAGAAGCGAACCCCATGAAAAAAATAATTTCTTACGGTTCACCAAGAAACTTTGACGAAGCAAATACTTTTTTACCGCGAGGGTTGAGGACCTGAAAGATGCTTTAAGATATCGAGTAGACTCACCTATAGATTGTTTCCAAGTGACCGAAGGAATCGGAAAGCCTTCCGCTTGACAGGCCACCGAAACACCATGACCTACTATGGCGGTCTGATCGATAGGTTCCACGGTCCATCTTGGAGGAACTAGAAATATGTTTCCGTTTACCCAAAATCTATTTCCGCCCCTTCCCCCTTCCCCCTCCTCCCCCTTCCGCCCCCGACCGACCACTCGATTTACCAGTCTGCTTCACCGGGTCGTATAGATACTGAGAAACCTTTTGACCAGAACATTCGAGTATGAAGGAATCGATCGGACCCTAGAAACGATCGCCTTGTCAAAGGGTCGGAATGATCGATTTGGTTTCGCGGTATTGAACGTATTGGGTGGTGGTTTCGGTTTTAACAACTAAATACATACCCGGTGTACAGCAGATTGACTATTGTAAATTCTCCGAAATCATCGATCGATCAAATTAGGCGGGATTGATCGAATTGACTTCCGAGAAATACGATTGTTTTTTAGCACTGATTAGTGTCCGAAGAAAACGGGTGTTCCAATTCTTGACGATTCAAAATTCGGATTTTTATTCGTCGAGGATCGATACGTTATTCTTAATTAGAAATTCGGTTCCAGTCAACATCGTTATTCAGATTTCGAGCTGGAGGCTTCAATTAGCGTTTCGTATAGTTTTCGTTGGCGAGACGTTATTAAAACAAAAAAAAAAGTATAACGTAAAAAACGTGGGGGTAAATATCGAACGGCGTGTTGGGCGAATAAATATAAATAACGAAATAAAAACTGTTTCGTATAATTCAAAATGGTTCGATGCAAATAATAATCTATGTAACGCATACCTACTCTTCGCTTCCGTGCGATGAGCTGTGTTTTAAAGTAAAAAGAAAAATGAAGAAAAAAAAAATATGAAAAGAAAAGGAAAAAAAATCGTCTGAGGGATGGATATTTGTTAATTGGCAATAACAATTTGAAATTGGATACTAATTTTCTGTTGTATAAACTGATCGTGATACCGTGCAGAAGAGGGCTGTACTCGTGTTAACCTGGCTGCATACCCTCGGGCCTTCGTTATCGCCCGGGTAAACATCAGCGTTGCGCGAAAATTACACGAGGAATTGGAACACCCCGTGATCACAGACAGGCGGCTGGCACACGGGCGTAACAACCCCCTTTTAGAGTATCCAATAAGGGTGTCTGCGTCCGTGTCTCTGCCGGTGCAGGTTTGGCGGGTACCTACGTGTTTCATTGTGAATAACTTGCAGCCTACTAGCTGCGACGCATATACTACTGCGCTAGATCTTCGTCAATGTAACTTAAACTAGCTCATTACTCATTCTACGTTATAGGTATAGGTATATATATAAGTAAACGTAACTTAACTTTATATATCGTATACCGAGAAATTTCATGCATTATCGAACTTGATTCTAAAGTGTAACGTGTTTTGAGGGTGGAACGTGTGGCCGTTGGAAGTGACGATGAATATTTCGGCGAAACGTTTTCTCTCCGCGGTCGTTAGCTACCCGGAAAATTCTGGTGAAATATTATCGAATGAGAACCCCGCGTAATGGGGTAAAAATATATATCTCTTTCGTGGAATTGAAGGCCATTGGATAAATTACCATTTCGATTGCTAATTTTTTAATAACACATCAAAAGGAGGTTAACAGGTGTTTAATTATTTGCTGAATGCGGAAATACTATTGACCGGAAATTGCATATTTTGCTGAACGTTGGAGCCCAGGCAGTGTAAATACGAGCAGACGCAACTAATTAATTTTTAATTGGTCAAACCGTCGAATAGCTCTGTTTGCCAATTTGCGCAACGCGTGCATCCGGTTCGTTCATGTGAATATACTATCTAACTCTTGTGACCTTCATTCCCACTATGTCAATCCTCACCCTTGTTTGTCGGTCGAACATCGAATATCATCTGCGGAGGGTGATGCCCTCTGACTAGAATACGGTGTCAATCGTCCTACTGGAGATCAAAGGTAATTGGAACGTGAATCACGAATTGTGATTTAGAATGCGTACGTATTCAGCCTAGAGAAAGCTCTTTTGCGGAAAAAAAACGCGAAAAGATTTTTTTTTCTTGCTGAAACAAACGCGAAAAACTTTCCCCCTGAAACAAACGCGAAGGGATTTTTCTTGCTGAAACAAACGCGGGTGGGTTTTTTTTTGCTGAAACAAACGCGGAAAACTTTCCCCCCTGAAACAAACGCGAAGGAATTTTTCTTGCTGAAACAAACGCGGAAGGATTTTTTTCTTAGTGAAACAAACGCGAAAAACTTTTTTCCTGAAACAAACGCGGAAAACTTTTTCCCCTGAAACAAACGCGGAGAAAACGAAACAAGATGTTCATCGTCACGTACGAATTGGAAAGCTCTGTCTCATGTGTTTATTTGTCAAATGGCATGCTGGTCAGTTTCGATGTATTCAGTCGATTCGGTATGCCTATCTGTGATTGTATTCATTGCAAATTTGCGAAATGACTTTTGTCGTTACTCGTGGTTACAGTGACATTGCTTATGGTAGGTGTAATGTTCTATCTATATAACTACTAATTACGTAAGTTATGGATCAAACGTAGGTAGATATGATAAATTATCCCCGTTTAATTTGAATATGCTATGATAATTCTCAAACAATATATACATTAATTAAACAATGATCATCTAAGTGTATATCTCACCATGCACTAACTATTAGTTATATATACAAATTGTGATAACGAAATAACGAACGATCAATTAAAATGATATAAATGATTGGTAGTATTGTAGTGTGCAGTTTACCGCTGATGAACTGGTTTGAAAAAAAAAATAGTTTCAATTGTTAGCGTGTTTCTTATGGGTTTAGTTATATCTGTGAATATATTTTGTGCCACGTGCTTTTTAGTTCTGTGCTTGATTCTGCCGCGATCTAGTGAAACGAAAAGTAAAATTGAGAAAGAAAAAAATATATCGCTAACTCCCGACGATCATCCTGGTGCTGATTTTTAAGGTGCCCATGTTAAAAGGATAGGATTTGACGTACGTCACACCAAACACTAGGAAAGGATAAGTGTAATGGAATTTCTTTTCCTTTCATAAGTTTTGGATTTCACACAGCCGCCGTTTATATGAGCTTGCCGGTGTTCACGTTTAAATAATTCTTATCTTAGAGCTACCAAAATTCTTTTGTGTACTGGGTTTTTTGAACCCACCGGTGACGAAGAGGCTCGCAAAATGTTCAGCAATGCCAGCAGCGTTACTGATTTGACAGGTGTAGTTTCCGCTGTGTCTTGCAGTGACGCTATTAATCGTCAGAATGCTCGAGAATGGTGGATAGTCGCTTATCTGAATGCTGTTTGATGGCGAAGATGTTCCGACGCTGGTTGGCCCCTGACCTTGTTCCCCGGAACCGGATAACATCTGACCAATTTGTATCGGTTTGTTGTCCATCAGCCAGGTTATGTTGAGCGGTTGATCGCCTTGGCTCGTAGTGCACATTAGTTGCGTCCTCATGCCTTCTGTCACTCCGTCCTCGAAATAAAAGGGCGAAATCCTCGGTGGAACTATAAGGGTAGTAGCATTGATGGCATTTTACCTTTACGAAGGGAGTCCTCGTCATTCGGAAAACACCGGGCATAAGGTGACCGTTCTTTCTCGCGGATCTTTATCTTACATTAAATCTATATACGTATACGTTCAATTTCCTAATAGCTCCGAGTGCTCCTAGTTCAAGTTACCCAATTCCCTAAATTTCATTATCCTACGGGACGACGACGCCTCGTTTATCCTGCGTGTATGTCTGTGCGTGTTCATGATCTTTTACTTATGAGATTTTATCATTATTCATACTTACCGGTTCACCCTTTCTTTTGTGAACGGACCATACCGTGCTTTCAAGGTGAAATTGGCGGGTCCATGGGTCGCCATTTTGCACGCGCCATTAACCTCAATTTAACAGCGCCTGCACACAGGCTACCCGAATGGCGCACCACCAGTTTCAACTTGGAAACCCGGTATACCTAGGCTGATTTTTATTTAATCAACGCTACTATATATAATGTACAGTTCCATGACAGGTACAATACGAATATATACGACTATATCAAAAGAATATGAAAAAAAGTTATTATTATCATATGTAAATTGAATTTATCAAACGATTGACTACCGATCGGTACGTCACTTCGTACTTTGATCATCGCGGACAGAAAATCAGCCGCGCAAAGATCCTGCACTTTTTTTTTAGGGTCGCGTTACAGATATATGAGCTGTGAGGTGAGGTCAGTCGAGAAACAATTATCCGAGAAGATCAAGGTAAGTAGAAACTTGTACAGATCAAATATACGACACATTACACAACGATAATATTTTTTCAAGACATGTGATCATTAATTGAAAAAATTTCCTACCATGTATATCAGAGTGATCCTTAAAAATGTAATATTTTTAAATTGATGTCCCATGTAGGCTGAAACTGCTAGGAATGTTTAAAAAAAAATCTAGGCTATCGAAAAGCTCTTAATTTCATTTTTAATCGTCTTCCTATTCGGCTTCGAAAATTTTTCATTTAAATGACACAGGAAATTCTTTTTCCCCAAAATTCAAATGACTGTACCAAAGTTGAAGCTAAATATTCTTCAGCTTTGTTATGCTTTCGGAATAAAATTTTTCCGTGTTAATCGAATGGAAAGTTTGCAGGGCCATGGGGAAATAGTTAAAATCAAAATTAACAGCTAGTTCATAGCTGAAATATTTTTTATAAATATTCCCGAGAATTTCAGCCAATGGGAGCATCGAAATAGAAAAATGACGTTTCTAAGGATGTCCCAAACATATACATATTATATACTTTGGATTCAAACGATGACGTGTGGTACATTTAAATATTTATATGAATATATAAAATTGTGATCCATGTAAAACGCTAATATACATAATACGAATGAAAGAAAATTGATCAACAATAATTGTGAATATACAATAATACTGAATATTACGGACGCTGAATAAATAATTATATAATAATGTATAATAGATCAACGAATGATGCATTGTAAAAAAATGCGTTGTGTCCAATCGCATTACGATGATAATTTTTTTTGTTTTACGAGTGTATTTACATATAAAACGGCGTGTTAGAATATAATAAATATACATAGGTGGACAATTTGTAAAAACTAGTCCACTTTGATCGTTACGGTCCAATAATTCGCGAAATGAGATATGGACACGAGAAAAAGTTTCGGACAAAAATTGTGCAATATCAAAGAGGAGAAATAATGTCCGAATCACTTTTCACGTAAAACCTATTTATTCAGAGAATTCTGAACATGCGCCATTTTTTTAACTGCGAATTGATCCTTTTTTTTTTTTTTTTTGGGAACTAAAGTTGTGGCTGCATTATTATATTGATATATAAATACAAATCTGATGACCTGCGGTCGTTTTCAATAATGAGTTGAATTGAATAATAAAATCAAATTGCATAAAAGAAAATAAAATGAGATAGAAAGTAGAATAAAGTAAAATTATCTGGCTTAGAACGACCTTTAATGAAATGAAATTAGAAAAAACCAAATAAAGTCATGTATGAAGTAGAAACAAATGAAACCGTATGGACTAGAACAAAATGAATTTCATTAAAATCATGGAAAATCGAGTAATATAAAATTGGTCAAAGTAAATTTTTTTTTTTTCACTCTACCTGGTGATTCAAGTGACACTCATGTTCCTTCTCTCTATTCGATTCGTGAATATGCTTTTGATCCCTCAGTCGGTGAAAAGTGAACCGCGATAGAAATGGTGAAACGTTAATTTTGATGAATTTTATTTTTCGTTTTTAATTCATCACATTTTGATGAATTTTATTTGAAACCTATTTTATTCGATTCGATTCTACGTTATTCAACATTTCATCTCCTCCCACATCATTGGATGTCTTCTCACTGCGCATTCGTCCTTTTTAATAACGAATAACTTTCGGGCGAAAAAAATTCTTCAGCGTCTTATCTTAATTCGTGAGGTATTAGACCGTTGCGTTCAAATGTACATTATAATACGTGTGCCAATGATATTGAAATTTGAAACGAACAAACGAAGAATAAATATAACACTTCAATCAAATTTTAATGAAGATATTTTTAGTAGATACATACACATTTAATAATAAGCGTGCAATCAGCGTGCAAAAGAGATAGCGTGCAGGATGGGGGGAAATAAGTATAATAAAATTTAAATAAGAAATTTGCAAGTTATTCTCAAGTATAATTCGATCGGTGAATCGCATCGGCAGAACTTCTATCTCACTGCGGTTGCGATTCATCCCATGATCGATTCCAGCGTGCAGCGTTTATTAATTTTGTACGTTTTTCTTTCTTTCTTTTTTTTTTCATACGCTACCAGTTAGCAAACCCGCAAGTCTCGCGACGCGATTTAATACCGAGAAATTAATCTTCACGATCGAATGATCAATGATTTTTTTTTTTTTTTTCAATATTTTCATGTCCGCTTTTTTCGCGCCGACTTTTGACTTGCGAGTTTCAACTGGGATGAGTCGTGTGTCGTGGTGGTAAGATAAGAAAAGAAAGTGAAGAATTGAGGTTGGTGCTTAAGAAACACCAACGGTTGGTTACCGTTGACGTTGAGGAGTGCGGAATGTGCGACTGTAGCAGCGTCATTTGCTACACGACAGGTATAGGTGCCATTGTGAACGGGGGCGATCTTTCCAATGCTCAAGGCGCTGTTAAACTCGTCGAATTGTCGTACGGTGATAGTTTTCCCGCCCCGTTCATTCATGGGGGAAGATTCACCTTTCTTGGACGGCACTTCCAAAGACGCTTCGATCGATGCGTTATCTTTTAGCCAAGTGAACGTGAGCGGAAGGTCGCCCGTCGCCACAACGCACTGTATGCTAGTTCGGTCTCCTACGTTTAAATCGCGACCGAAACTGAAAGGTGTGATTTTAGGTGGCACTGAAAGAACAATACAGAACAGGTGGCATTCCATATCAAAGCGGTACAGAACAGACACGTGTCTCACGGTATTTGATTCGCATAGAAAACACAACATATCTCAACATCGTCACGCTAATTTTACCCCACGAATATCACGCGATGAGGAATCCCCCAGTCACATACCATCAACCAAAAAAAAAAAAAATAGAAGAAATTAGCTCTCTTCGAAATCTCTATCGGTTTTCCTCATCCGTGCAGGAGCGATTAGAAAAATTCCGTCGAACAGGAAAAAGCAAAATAGTTTGTGGAAAAAAAAAGAAGAAGAAAATTTCAACTGAAATTCTTTTATCACCCAAAAATGTCTGCGGTTTCGGTGTGCAGAATTTTTTTTCTTTTTGAAAATCTTTTCAACTCAAGAATTTAGATATATTCGCCGCGCGCTTCCGATACGCGACGTGAGCTAATTTGACAACAGATTTTTCCGCGGAGATTGTCGAATTTTTTTCACTTAAGTAAGTTTTGAAAAATTCAGTGAAAACAGGTGATACTGGAGTTTAAAAGTTTTATGAACTTTCCGTGACTCCCCGATACCCCGGGGTGATTTTTTTTTTCTCCTTTTCTTGGCCATACGTCGCATTCGTGAGGTACAACAGCGAGCGAAGTGTGTAGGTATGTGGAGTATAGCGGTGAATAGGTTGGCGGATCAATCGATAGGCTGGATAAGAGTGAAAGTGGTTCTTGCAAGCTTTTAACTTTCAGCCCTTATAGCTTTCAGCCTGAAGATTTCTGGTCTTGTTCTATTTGCATCGACACGGAGTCTCCGGTTACACGCAAGGTTTTTTCAAAAAAATAATAATTTCATACAATCTGTTTATTGGCCGATGAATATATCTGGGGTATTTCACAATCTCGATGTCACAGTCGATCCGATTAGAAAAGTTTAAATAGAATTTGATTGAACAAATTTTTCATCTCGATTTTCAATGAAATTCCCAGAGACTCCGTGAAATGGTGAATATAACGAGATTTCAACATTATAGACGTGTGCAGAGTTGGGATTATTTGCTGGACTCGACAGTTCGGACTGGTAGACAAGGGCGTTCGAGTTTTCTAGGATAACCGAACGTTGTAAATAAACGTAAAAATATCCCAGTGAACTCGAACTTATGGGTTTGCAAACATGGTGAAGTGAATATCAAAGTGTAACGCGTGCAAGAAGGGCAGTGCTCGAGCGGTGCAGTGAAATCGCTGTGCTCTGTGCTTGGACATTTTTCCACTTATGTTTAAACAACACTTTCGTTAAACACGACATACGGATATATATTTATAAAATATATATCCGGCATATTCGATGCGGCAATTGTGCCAAAAAAAGCATAACACAAAACGACGGGTAGGACCGGACATTGGTTTTTTTGATAAGATAAGCAGCGAACTTGGAGTACACAGTATAGTAATTATCCATCCATCACGCATATAGTATAGAAAAAAAGCCGGGCTGCAGATTTGATCAGGTGTTGTATTTTGTTCGTTCCAATAAATTTTCTTTTTTTCCTTTTTTTCAACAGCACACTATCGCGGTGTATCAAAAGAAAAGAAAATGATAACGATAAATTTGAAGTTCACATAAAACAGAACTGATACAAAAAAAAACAAAAAAACTCACGATTATTTTGAATTTCGGATATATCCGAATCGACATAAAGCGTCGAATTAATTGGCAACTAAGAAAAGATTATGTTAAATCTACTTGATCGCGGTCCGTTTTTTTTTTTTTTTACTCTTCGGTAAACGGAGTAAAGCAGTTGGCTATCGGGATGCCAGAATCATCTGTCGTTACGAATGAATCATGACAAAGGTTTTTATCCTCCTAACGAATGTAACTGTGTTTTAATACGTTCGATAGGATCAAACGATTCGTTATCGTTAATTTTATTGGCACAGATTCTGAGCGTAGGATTAATTCGATTATCTGTAATAAAATTCGTGCGATGGTATTCGTGGAACGTTGAGATTATTTATCCGTCAGCCTGTTTCAAACTAGATTCTATGGATCGGAAAATTTTGTCAAATTATAATCACGTACCGAGCTGACGTCGTGACACTGCAGCACTTTTATTCACCGGAAAATCCCTGCGGTTCTTTTTCTTTTTTTCCACGATTGTATTATAATAAATTCACTCCCTTTAAATATTCTAACAAATTCTAACGCTCGTCGAAATGCTGTTATCATATGTTAATTAACTTTCCTTGTTGGTTAACGATATTACCCGTTATGCCCCGCTGTCAAAACCACGCTATCGTAAACATTGATGTTTTACTTTTCGACGAGCGGATCTCTCGCCCATCGGATGTATACGAAATTATTATTAATTTATGCTTTTCACTAAAACTCATTACGAGGAATGTTTTTTTTTTTTTTTTTCAGAACATTTGATTCGCTGAAATGATTATCAAATTTATTTTCTCATCTGTTCGATTTTACTTTGCACAATTGTTTGTTTGTTTTTTTTTTTTGGGTTTGAAAAACTTACCGAGAACACGAACTTCGACCGCTCTATGAGATGTGTAATTATGCTTGTTTTTTGCCGTGCAAGTATATGTACCTTGATCGGCATTTTTTTGGACAGTTTCAACGAGTAGAGTTCCGTTACCAATTCGCTGCCTCATGTTCGTCGGCAATCTGACTCCATCTACAAGAAAAAAAAAACGGAAATAGAAAGACAAAAAATTGATCGTTTTAAATATTTGACTTTATTCGGTTTCTAAGTTTTTTTTTTCCTTCGTTTCTCTCGTCATATGTTTGCTCCGGGGTTCTATAACGATTCTCGACCATCTGGAGAGTCGCCGAGTCCCACGTCATGAGTCGCACGTTAATTCAGGGTGTTACGAAGGTTCGGACCTTATCATCAGCCCTTTGGTCTGATGTTATTAATTACTGAATAACCCGCCGCTGAATTGTCCGCAAAACTGCATGAAGAGGGACATCGAGAATGAGCTGAAAATTTTGGCGTGACGGCGCAAATATCGGTGGCTAAAACCAGAAGGGAGTAACCCTCAGTTTTTGGACTTTTGAGCAATTTTCCGGCGTAAGGATAATCCCTTAATCATTGGCCAATGCCTGATGAAGTCAACAAAAAAAGAAATCAATATCGAATGAATTGAATTTGTTTTGCTGACAGCTGCACCTTATAAAGCGTAAATTTCATGAAATCACGCCGAGCTATCTACCAGAAAAGCGTATGAAATCAAAAATCCAAATTCAATCCGAAAAATTGTCGGTAAGTTTTTTTGTCGAATTATATTTCATTGAAAGAAGTATTTCCCTTCACTGTCTAGATCCTTAGATTTTAGTCTTCAGCCCTCGATATAATTATAGCTAATTAGAGAAGATTGAGAAGAACTTTGGCGTTTTTGGTAGGTTGGAAAGACTCGGAATGAACTGCACAAAGCGCATACGAAACGCAATCATTCGCAGAATGCGAGAAAAAAAAAACATGGCGAAAGTATGAAGGAAACAGGGATAATGATAAAAGGCACTGCGGGAATCCTTCGAACTATAGATACGTTGTCTTACCCTTTTCCCATATAATCGAGTCTATCGGATAACCCGCCACGGGACATTTTATGTGAAGTTGTTTTCCAGCTACTGCTGAAACTGCGGGCATCGGTCGCACATACGGTAACCCTGGAAATGAAAAGAAAGAAAAAGAAAACGAAAAAGGAAAAAAAAAAAAAAAGAACCGGTAAGTGTGCGTTTCTCTATCGGTTCTGGTATGGAGTAACATATACGTATATATTTTTTCACTTTTCTACCCCAATGTAAACGCAGCTGCAGCGGGTAGATAACGAGTGAAGGGGTTTGAGCTTGCAGTATTTATCGGGAAATGGAATGTTTTTGAAAATAGTATCGGGGGTGAAATGTGAATCAATTACTCTTGAACTGGTTCACCCGGTGAAGTTAAATGCCCAGCTATTCTCCCCTTTTATTTTCATTTTTCTTCTACTTGTGCGGAACTAAAAATGCAAATTCAAATCCATTCACCATAAATGTTCAGTCTTGCTGCGTGGCTCGCTTCCCCCGCTCTACTGCTTGCTGTGCATTCGTATTCGCCACCGTCCTCAGGTTTTACCGATGAGATGTTAACGTGGGATATAACGTCGCCGTATACGGTGACGTATTGTCCGATGAGAAGTCGGTCGTTTTGAGGCAAAGGAAAACCGTCGAGATGCCAAGATATCTGAGGAGTTGGATTGCCGGATGCGCTACACTTTAGCGAAACCGATGGACCGGGTTGCATCGTTTGTTCTATGAATCTATAGACCAGCTGCGGTGAAATTTCTGTCGAAAGTAAAATTTATTGTTGGGGCAAATTTAGTTCGATGAACATTTTAGGATAAGATGGTTCATTCTCAGCGCACTTCTGGATTCCGATGTTGGTTTAACTCTCGGTAATCTCGAAGGGTCGATGAGTGGCCTTGGAAATGTACTTTACCTTACTCCTTAAAGTCACAAACTTTGATGAGGCTACCGCCTGGTTAACCTATGCAAATTTAGGGACTCCGTCATTGATGGCTTCATGCATCTGGTCCAAGACTGACCTTGGAAATCTATCGTACCGATCATTTTTTTTCACCGAAGAACTAACAAATCAGATTTTCATCAGCTCTCTGCGATGAAATCGTTCGCGTATCGAAAGACAGTTTTCCGACATTCTTACTCATTGTCAAAATTGTCAAAGTGAGCCTATAAACCGTCGTGAAAACGAGTGGATCGGAAATTGGAAAGCTATGTATGATAATTCCGATCGATGGAGGTCCTTTGACAATCGATCGTTAGCAAATTATATGAGGTGTCGAGTGGTGTGCCGTAAATTATTTATTTCAATATTCCACGTGCTTAATTTTATGAAGGAACCCCGTTCCGAATAATCTTGAGCTAACATTGGAGGCTTTTGATTAACGTATCAAGACAATTGGTCCTTGATGCTGAACAAAAACAAGGAGGGCCTAGTCTGTCCATGGAACGTGACAGTGGTTGAACAAAGGAGGGTAGGTCGATCCTCTGTCACCGAGTAAATGGAAGGGTGTCCTTCCCTTCCGACCGTGAAACAATACCGCGCGTTATTATCTCGTTCACGATCCCGTTTACCCCTGTTCTAACGTACAAACGCTAATACTGTACGCACAACCTGCGCGACGTAAAGTTAGATTAAATATTCTGAATTGAGTTTGCTTTTCATATCGATGAATCGGTTGTCCATTGTACACCCGGTCAGGTTGATTCCGAATCGCTTCGCGGCCAAGCGCGCGTTTGGACAATTTTTTTTTTTTTTTGTCCAAACGAGCTTGGCCGCGAAGCGATTCAGAATCAACCTCACCGGGTGTACATTACGGTTGTGAACATGCGAGAATGAGAGAAATGGGAAAACTGACCTCCCAAACGTAGCTCGGCTATCCCTTGCGCCATTTCATGCTCGTTTCGAACAAAACATTGATACATTCCGCGATCTTCCCTCGCAACTGAAGTGACGGATATTCTTTCCCTCGAGACGGCTCTCACCCTGGCACCGGTGCGTAGAGGTTGACCATCCTTCAGCCAATATAAAGCCGTTTGGGGAAAACCGTTCGCGCTGCATGTCTGGAACAGTCGGGTGAAGTGTCAGAAACAGGCTTCTGTTCGTTCCTAAAACTTTGGCGAACAACGAGTAACTTCGGTTCGGATCTTCAACAAGTTTTTACCATCCGGATACACGGTGATGAGGATGCAAAAAAATTCATAACCGAGGCGAAAGTTTATCGCGGTTATTTTCGAAGGATGTAGCGAATGTCAATAGCCTAAAAACCGGGTAAATATTATTTCGGTTATCGGAGCTTTCAATTTATCCGCAGGGGAGGGACGGATCCCGGCTCTCGGTTCACCCGGATAATCGGGGTTCCCCACTGTATTTAAGCCGAATGTCGTACTGCAGACAATAGAGTTAATCTACTATTTGCGAGCCACTTCGCGTGGCTTCGTGGTTTCATGGTTCCGTAGCTCTCCGTGGGCTCTGCATATTTAGTCAGCCCTCAAAACTCGTAAGTTCGACGAACTCAACGGGACAACTTTTAATTACTCCCGCTAATTATCTCCAACTCTCACGATCAACTTTACCGCTTTTTCATCCTTTTTCATACCCCGGCGTTCTACGCCCCGCCCGTAGCTCCGATTCTCCGGGTATACCTCCGGCTACGGCAGCTCTGACGATAAAAAATTTTTTCTCCACATCGCCGCGATAATGTGAAAAAAAAGAAAAAAGAAAAACGAAAAGCAAACCAAACAGAATAAGCGTATGAAAAACCAAACTATATACGAGGAGTTTATATTCCCTCGAGGGAAACCATAGGAAAACACTGCATATTCGCAACATCAACAGCGATATGACGGTAAACAGCGACCTGTCAGAAACCGTCGAGCACATCTGACGTTATTAGAATTCGACTCCAAATTTCATCCTACTCATGTGTAAATCTCTCGAACATCATATTCGATGATGTGGCTGCCGTGGACTTACCAAGTACGCCGGTTTCCCCAGATCTACCGTCTGGATCACGGGTTGCACGTGGACACCTAGAGGTGCCGAAACTGTTAGTCGTACCTCCAAAGTCTCACTTCCTTCGTTATTGCTGGCTGTGCACAAGTAGGATCCAGCATCCGGTTCTTGAACCGATTGGATGATCAAGGAACCGTCGCGCACCATGAAACGACTCGAAGAATCCTCGACAGGCTCCTCTCTTTGATTGCGCCTGTAGTACCACCTGCGGAATAACGGATGCTCAGAATCGATTACAAGAGTAAATCGAAAGCGCGTCTCGCCGCGAGGATGAAAATGAATGTTTTTCAGATCGCCCGACCTTTATGCTTTCTTAATTTTCTTTGAGAGCGTGAAATTATCAATGATTTAACAGTTCGGGATTTATTCATCGCGAGAAGGATTCCGAAATAGAATTTTCTCTCTCCAAGGTGATTCGGATATTTCAAATCCTTGAACTGTGACGGGAATCTCGTTCACACTACTCGCGTATGCGTCATGGGATGTTGTTGGGGGTGACGAATACAAATAATCGAATGCTGAAGACGTGAATTTTGGAGCGTGGAATCGCGTCTGTTGGATTTCCAGACCGTTATGAAAGGATGACAAAGGGACGCGGAGCAGTCGCGCACGTTGCGATCATCGCCATCGTCTAGCTACCGAACAAGTGTATTTGGCCATGTGCTTTTTCCACAGACGTGAAATATTTGATGCCCTGTCACCGTCAGGCTTCGTCATCAGCGTTGATTCGCTCCTGTACCAATTTGTTTTCGTTCCGAGTCAAACCCACGCTTTCCCAGGGACGTCATGAATCGGTTGGTTGCTAGGCGGCCGCACCTGACGTCGCTAAAAGTGCCGCTCGAACGAACTCAGAAGCCAAAAAAAAATATTTCGAATTCCTCTTGCGACTTGAGCAAGGTATAAACCACTGCCGAATGTAGATGATAATCGCGAATCGATTGAGTCGGTCAGTCCGTGCGTTAACGGAAGTAAAACCGACGTCGGCTTTTTCGGGCTTTTCCAGAGACTGAAACTAACAATAAGTCCTCCCCTCCGTATCCTTGAGGTTCTGCAAAGCTTCCAGTAACCTTGCTCGCCGAGTTATCCACGCATACACTTTTCCTCGAGGGAAAATTAGGTGAAAGCTCACCACTGTGAACTTAGCCGATGGACCTCAGCTTTCGTTACTTTTATTACCCGGAATTGTTTGTAATTCATTTGCGAGTGATCAGCTCAATTATAACTTGTAGAATGAAAATCAGCATGCTCATAGCCGACAATTTTACTTCCATTGCTTTTTTTTAGAAAGTAAGACAAGTTTTTGGAAGGAAATCGTTTGCAAGTAACGAATTTGGCGACTTCCAGTTTTGTAAGTCGATGATTATTTATATTAAGTAAGTTTCATGGCGTTCATCACTGTGAATTTAATTATTTTTTATCAGAAATCCTTTGTAATTCGTTTGTAATACGATTACTACGATTAGTGCACGTTTGCAAGTTACTGTAAGTCGATTAAAAACGTTTGTAATCGATCAGTTTGATTGTGATTCGTAAAATAAAAAGTAACGCGGCGTATTCAGACGAGCAGAATTTGCTTAATATAAGTAATTGTAGACACACAAAAGTGGAAATCGATGAATTCATTACTTACAAACCATTTACTTCCAAATACACGTCTTACTTAAAAAAAAAAAAAAAAGAAGCATTGAAAGTAAAATTGTCGGCTAACTAGATGCATGCTGATTTTTTTTTTTAATGAATTCCAATTAAAGTGATCACTTACACACGAATTACAAACGATTCATGCTGATAAGAATTACGAAAGCTGAAGTTCGCCGGTGGCTAAACCTTGACGTAATCGAGAAACCCTGGTCTGGTTTGGTACCCACCTATCAACCGAGCTGTACGTTTGCTAACCCCATAATAATGCTCCTGTCAACGGCAGATCGTCTAATTTACAGAGTCCGTTGTTTATTTTTCCGCAAAAACGAGGCGAATCGTTTATCGTCTAACGTTTATTGTTGAGAGGAGTGGGCCGAGTGGGATGAGATTGCTGGCACCCCACGCTAAGTGGCGACGTCATTAATAGTAACCCAGCAACAGCGGCAAAAGTTCCGACCTTCGGATTGCCTAGGCGATGAGGAAAAACTCCAATATTATCCGGTGGAAAAGGTGGAAAAATAAAAAAAAAAAAAACAACAAGGAAAGGAAAGGAAAAATCAACAACCATGAGCGAATGGGTTTACGAGGACGTTATTTCATCCTAACCGCTGAGCTAAATCGATTACATTTTGGGACTCTCACCCTTCGTCGCGCCCTTGGTGAAGTGTCAATGGCCCGGAGCCGACTCACGTACTTTGCAGAGCAGGATAAGGTTAGGAACCTTCGCTGCAGACCTCCGAGGTCTTAGAGGCGAGTTCAATGTTTAAAATTAGCATTAATATGGAAAATACGAGAGTCTGGATTCCCAGGTAGAATATATCCACACAGTGATAGTGAAAGCAACTTGTTATACCGATGCGTATACGTATATACATATTTTTATCTGGATCTTGAGAATCGTGATTTTCTTCCGTTTTTCTGCTTATGGCCTCCGAGAAACCATTTCCAAAATTATAACAATATCGGCGGGATACGCCGTCCGCGATTAAGTATGCGGGTTATGGATACATAAAGTAATGACGAAAATATGAAACTTCAGAATGGAGGTGAAGTCTAACGAGTTATGCTAATTTCTAAATATTTTGGGTCTGCAGGTAACAGGGCTGCTTCTATGTACCTACTTAAGAATTGTGTATTTGTAATTAACGCTAATTGCCCCGGGCAGCCCGTTATATTTCGTGCCAATTACAGTTTGAGTATAAACTCGGACAAACTTTACAAGTGGTTTTATCTCTGCAATTAAAAATCTAGCTGACGCAGGACGCTAGAATTGGCCGACTTACAATACGTCGCGAAAAATTCTTTTCCTTCATTTTACGCTTTGACGAAAAGCTGTTTCTAATAAATTATTCACTCTCCATTTAGCTCATCATTTGACATTTTACCAGCGAAAGTTCGCAAATTCTATTTCGCAATTGGCTTTCATAATCCTCAAAATGAGTAACCAAAATCTATCTTACTCTGCGAAATTTTTTTATTTTTCGATTTCGGAAATTTTCAGGCGTATCAGTATCAGTCTCTTGCAACTATAAGCGATCCTTTAAAGGAAAATCCGTTTCTTGGCTGCCGTTTAGGAGTTACAGGCGATAATATCTTCGGTGGTAAAACAGGACTGCAGCATGCTCTTAAGATTCAACTTTTTAGACAACTGACTAGCGCGGAGTGACAGCATTTCGTACAAACGTTGTAACTAACTATGCTTACAAGAAACAATATTTGAGTTAATTTACTTCAACATCCTTCGTTAAGGACTGAGCGAATTTATCCGGGGCACTGTGATGCCGTCTAACGAGTAAACAAAATATGTGTATGAAAAGTATTTTTATTCTCTACCTTTCACCTTCGATTTTTTAATTATTTTTACCTCACAGTTCGCCGATTTCGAATTAAAGTTAAACAGGAAAACAACGTATCATTAATTAGAGCCGGAGCTCTGGAGCGGAAATCTGAAAAATGGAAAAACTAATTGCAATTTAGTTGCTCGCTCCGAATGCTTCTCGTGTTAGTTTATACCGCTACGATCGAATTTTTCTGTTGTTACGTTATTTTATTTCATTATTTTCTCTCATTGCGGAAATGAATATCAACCAAAACTGGAGTACATCCAATGCAACCTTCTTCCAAAAAAAACGATTAATATTGAATCTTGCATTTCCGTCACTGCTGATTTCGGTCTACTCTAGCTTCATTTACGCGCAGCACGTTTGCCCTCAAATATTTTGGCACACGGCACACTCGCTCTTGGGACACGTGCCTAAATAAAATTCCTACGAATCCTTCGAATCGTTCGAAGTTGAGCCGAAAAGTCCGAATCACCTATAAAAATTATTCGAGCTATCGCCACTGTTCCCGATCAGATTTAGGGGTGGCAAAATTTAGTAGACAGATGCAGATTCGCGAGTTGAAAATTCATGAAACAAACACCCGTCTAACGAACGATTCGGGAAAGATTCTACATGGAGAAAAAGATGGGTACAGATATTCAATTTTGGAAGATGGTAGAAAGTACAGTACGACATAGAAATGAAGTGGAAAATAAAAAATACGTGCAATCACGGGAGGCCGATTTCCGAGGCACTAAGCGCAAAGTTCAGTACATACACGAACAATACGTATCTATTTCTGGTTACACAACGTATAACGTACGTGCAACGTGAAGCCAAGTGAAACGGACGTATCACGAGGTCAGATTCCTGACCTCCCACTGGACTTGCTCACCATATCTATATACCTACAGGTATAACGTATAGGTTTACACAGTCAGGGTACTGCAGCTGTCGGGTTACCAGCCAAGCTCAGCAAAGGCGACTGCATGCATTTAATTGATCGCGATAATTGAAGCGCTCAGGGAATTCCACGTTTTGTGGTCCGCGGAGCTGGAATCAGCTTCGTCACGTTAACAACGTACACCGGCCAATTCTAGAATTACAAGGGTAGCTTCCGCCACCCACTCCCCCCTCTCCCTTCTCCCCCCGACCTTCGCACAGAGCTAGCCAATTTCTACGATACAAAAGTCTGACCACTTTTCATCGAAATCGTAATACAAGAAGCCAAAACCCATCAATTTCCCGTCTAATTTTTTATTCGTCTAATTTTCTCACACTGAATGAGTGAAAATAATTTTACCTGTTTTCCGGTCTAGGATTCGCGTAGGCCACGCAGGGGATAACGATCGTGTCTTCCAGCCGTGCAGAAAAGTAGACGAGTTTTTCGTTCAGAATCGGCGGCATAGAACCTCGGATTTCTGAAAAATGAAAAACGACATGTAAAATCCGACACCGCTCGACATCGAGACAGAAAAAGTATAATTAGCGAGATGTAAAGTTGACGTCCGGATGAATGGGTCGGTAAAACATTGACTTGATCCTCTCTTCGTCGCTGCATCCAGAAACGCTAATTAACTGAAATCAATATCGATAGCTTACTAATGAATGGATGGGTTCAAGTGTTTCTCTAATGACTTGCTATGCGGGGGTGGAAATACACGCACTTGTGAGCATATGTATTTTTTTTTTTAATTTTTTTTGGTTTGATTCTGATTTTTTTTTTTCCTTTTTTTTTTTCAATTCCTCGCGCGATTCCGCTGCCGCGTTGTATCGCTGCGCCGTCGACGTTACGCTGGAGGGAGCTCAATTTCTCCTCGCGTTAACGTACCACCCATGAGTTGTAAAAAAAAAGTAGACTAGTTATCGGTAATTTCCGCTCTGTAGTCCGCAGGTTCTTCTAAACATTCCCGCTACCGCTGGCTCCTTCTGCTAACCGTAGTAGGAAAAGCAAATAAACTGGAAAATACGGGTCTGCGAGAGTCGTTAAACATTACCAGTCTTAGATATATAGGATATCCGAGCTGACCCAGCAGCTTTAACGTAACTCGGTAAAAAATTTTAAGGCCATTCTTCCCAGCGGTCCAACTTCATCTATTCTCTACAGTTTCCGAACCCCCGACAACCCGAGTGCGATCGAATGACGGGGTATCAAAAATAAGGACCAATCATTAATATCGGTGAAAATCGTTTTATGGAATTGAACATTCTACGGAATTGGAAGAAAATTTATTTTCATCCGAAATGTACAAATTGCATATATATCTAGTTAATGTGGAATTCAAGGATCAAGGACCATAAAGGCGCAACCCTTACTTCTTTGACTTTTAAAAAATTTTTTGAGACAAGAGTGTATCCTACACTAATTGTAAAGAAAGGAAAAATCTTTTTTACAATTCGCGGAATCGAGTCATTTTATTTTTTTGTGTGATACATCTTTCTAGCAGCACGTCAAGCGTAAATTTTTTAAAATGGCGCCGAGCCATCCGCCAGAAGGAATTTGAAAAATTGTGCAAAAGTTTTTTTTTCATGATGTTTCATTTGAAAAGTTGTGATTTTCATTTTTTTTCTGTTCTTACTGACATCCTGATGGGATCATTTCTAGATTTGTGGGTTACGCCTTTCTGGTCCTTAGATCTCGCTATCACCCATCGACATTGACCAATATCAGATCATAAAATCTTACTGGCATCTGCCAAGGAGATAAAAGATGACACCATTTTCAGCGATATCAAGGGAGCTCCCAAAGCACAAAAACTTTATTGGACTGCACCCATATGGCCATCGTCATAAATCACAACTTTCCATAATACCAACCAGTGCGATTCTTCCCAAATCAATTCAATATTTCAATGGATTCCCATACCCTCGAAATAGATCTGTAATGAGCAAAAAATATGAAAAAAAAAAAGTTTCAGAGACGCGGTGAATATTCTGGAAACATGTCTCCCGACATGTCTACTTCGGAAGGTAACGCTGATCCAGTGTGTGCATGTTTTTGATGAAGAAAAAAAGTCCTGCGACGTTACCTGATAGCGTACCATTACGTTCAGCGAACCACAGGTGGTGATTCTTTCGTTCGTGTTTTGTGATCTATGGAAAATTTTTGGCCCGCTAGTCTCGTAAATATTGAGAATACACCAGAGTCCGGGGCATGAAAGCCTGATGTAATGGGAAATTATGGTGTTGAATATACAGCGGAGCAGCAGCGGCAGCGGGGTATTCCGCACCCCGTAGCATCGACCAGGTGAAAATGGGCACGAGCATTCTTCTTCGCCGAACCATGTTTTACGTAGTTTTGCTCCGACGGCATGAAACGCAACGTTGGACGCCGGCCATTTTTCATCCCTTTTAAAAAGTACAACTACAACCGAACACGCGAACAACCCACGATATCCACCGCTAAAATCCCCCCTAACTCCGAGGCCTTTTGTCCGCGATCCCTTAATATGTTCTTTCATCACGCGGATCCTTGTTCGTTCTACGGGATCCTTAGCGTCTATTTATTTATTTATTTATCATCTTGATTTTTCTCCTTTTTTCTCGGGAGGAAAATCAGCTCGGAGGTGGTGCTTTCTCGGAAGACCTGTACAGCCTCGATCGCTATTTGGATTCTGGAGTAAGGGAGTAAATAAACACTGGCGATCAATGCCGCGGTGAATAAGACCCTCGGTGTACGGGGCACCTCCACGCCTCCGCGATTCAACGGCACAGTTTGAGGACGTTCGGAATAAGGGGGTTGAGATGCCGGTACTCCAGTCGAGCTAACTAATGATCCTTCTACTCTGGCTCTGCAACTCCACACAGCCACTGCAGCTTCCGCCGCTGCAACTGCAACCCTACCAACAGCCACGGGGGGTTTGCGTTCAGACGATTCCGAGGACACGACAGCGAGCGTTACACCGAAGGTTGGCGCGTCTTCGCTCTGTTTTCCAGTTTCCAGACTGCTTCATACTCTCTTATTAGCAACGTCGTTATTTCCGGAAACCCTGCAGATTTCTCTGTACCGAGGTATCGAGTTATCGATCGATACCATCCGGAGACATTTATGTATTCGACTTATCGATTTCGCTCGGGAGGTGAAACCAAGCGGGTAAAACTCCCGGACACAGTGTTTGATCCTAGAGTCAGTTGAGGATGTGAAAATCATTGTAGGATTCCTAGGGGAATTTTTCAATACGCGGGATTATGAGGGCATCGAATCAATCCCGAATGAAAATTAACCGACTTCGCGACGCTCCGAACAAGGGAAGCACATTTATACGCGTCAAATATTTATGGAAACAGCGTCGCTGCCACACCTGCGAATTTCGACGCCTACGTTTCGGCCTCACCCCGTCATTCCAAACTTTGCGAGAGACACGCTGTCAGAATTCCATACCGGGCGTTACTGTAGGAATTCAATACCGGAATATCATAGAAATGCGACGAAAGATTCGAACGTTATTCTCATTCGCCGCTGTCCCCAAATGTACACCCGGTTAGGTTGATCGTGAATCGCTTCGCGGCCAAGCTCGTTTGGACAAATTTTCGTAGCCGACCCATCTACACGAAAAAGTTGTCCAAACGCGCCCGGTTACATTGATTGTGAATCGCTTCGCGGCCAAGCTCATTTGGACTACACGAAAAATTTGTCCAAACGTGCGCTCGGCCGCGAAGCGATTCAGAATCAACCTAACCGGGTGTACATCTAATGACGATGTTTTTTTTATTGGTTTCATTTCGGTCTGCTGCGCGAAATCAACAGGGTGTAACCCGTTGTATAGTCGGTAATTTACTGTTCGTCTATTTTTTATGTTGTGTTTTTGGAAAAAAAGCTTGGTAATAATTGCTGCGTATAAGCCAGGCGGATCGTTCACATCAATATCTTTGATTAAAACCACACGCAATGTTTGTGTGCCTCCGCCACTGCAGATAACCCGGTGACTATGGCGGCTTTTACATACTATGTGAATGAAGCGGGAATGGTTTCACTGTTTATTATTTGTCGATGAGCAGTCGAAACAATGGTGCAACGTTCTAGAATATTAATGAAAACTTTTGGGAGATATTAAAAGGGGAGGAAATACTGTCCGGACGTTTCAGTTTGCTAGTGAGGAGTCACGGGCGAAAACAAGAAACTGATCTAAAAACACTGGCGAAATATATGCTGCGGGAAATTTTCTAAAAATACGAATGAAACTTCGTTTCCGCCCCCTTCTCGCTATACGTATTCGAGGTTTGTCACCGACGCTATAATTTATCGAATCCGACGAACCGTGTGACGCGTTGCGGTTTTGGTTGGAGAGAAAATTCTGCGGGACAATTTTCAATGTATAAATCGTAAAAAGTCTGGTCATCGAATTTTGAAAATAGTAATTCTCGTGTAATGAATTATAGTATGAAATTTCGATTGTTGATGCAGAAAATAATTACTGTACCCGATTCGTTACACGTTTGGAAATTATTTTTAATCAAACTCTGCAGCTTCGTTATACGAGCGTGTCAAAAGTTCGTTTGGTTTTAGTTAAGACGAAAAAAAAGGGTGACAACCTTATTGTTTGAATAAGGAACCTGCCGGAATTTACGACGACATCTTAATCCGGGTTGGCGGTGTAGAGACAACAGCGTGAAAAAAAAAGCTCGCCTCTTATACGGAAAATTTGATCCCTGATACAGCACGTCTCATAGGGTGTCTTCCGGTGGCACACTTAAAGGAATCTCTGGCGTGTTTTACGTGACTTTTGGTTTCGATTCTCCGGCAACGGTTGGCCAGGAGATAGTATATTACACCGAAGTGAGATGGGGTAGTAAACTCCAGCTAACAATAAGAAGAGCTGTTGAATTCAGGGCGAAGGAACGGCAACCGTAGCTTGCGGTAGTAGTTGTGGTCCGCGGTGGAAAAATATTGGTTTTTTCAGCGATACCAAAACCACCTTCTCTCGACGATACGCCGAGCTATGAAATACATCCGTAGCAGCAGCCGAGGATGGTTTTGTCCGTTGCCGCTGCACGCAACACAGATGGGCGAGGGTACGACGTATATTCTATCTCGAAATAGATAGAAATCAAATAAAGTGCATCCCTTGAACTACCGGAGAACCATTCACCCGATACTGATGCTACGCCACGATGCGAAAGACCGAAGACGAACGACCGAGGAATTTTTCAAATTACAACTTTTATCCAATGAGCCATTGTTTCCGCGACGTTCTCGATTTATCGAAAAATTTCGTCTCTAGTATTTTTGGTTTTGATTTTGATGAAACAAATTTTTTCCCTCAAAATCCGGTTTGTCCCGAAGGTTTGCCGAAAGTAAGGCGGTGCGATGTTCGGGTCGTCCATTGGGATTTGCTCGAAATCGAAAATGTTAAATTGGCTATCGGGGCTTGTCTATAATTAGCATCGCTCAGCGTCAACCCATATGCACAAAATTCGTTGGTACCGCATCCGAGCGATCGATGCAATGCGCTCGGCCCCGGCGAGAATTGATGAGGTTAAAGTTACCGACTAAGTTCGTCGGAACTTCACCGACGTTTTGACGGTCCTCGCTGAAAACTTGAGACAATTTCTGCTACGGCGCGGGTGCCGACGTGGGCCAGAACAGCTCCGAACAATACCTTATCTGGCTCACCCTCTCGCAGACCGGCTGCCTACGTCTCTGCCTGCCTGTCTGTCTGCCAGGTCGCAGGATTCCACGAGGCAGAAGAGCGGAATTTTTTTACTTAATTAAGAACCACCAGAGAACCCTGTGTCAACCCGGCGAACATGTACGAAAATTATTTCGTTCTCTGGGTACCTATATTTAATTTTATATCATCTCGTGCACTGCATCGGAATGAAAATTTCCAGTCACTATTATACAGACCCCGTTTTGTCAAGATGTAGTTTTGGATTTTTTTTTGCTCTTCTTTTTGGATGAACAATTTTTTATTCCAACCCACCTGTCAGCTGTACGCGTCCAACGTTGCTACTGACAACCGGCTCCTGGGTGAGCCGATGATGAGTTCTGCATCTGTAGGTCATTTGAGCATCACTCCTCGATATATTAATTATCATGAGTTCACCGGTGGGCAGCATATGGTATTTACCATCTGTAAAACAAACAACAGGAAATCCAATAATGTTCCGCATCCTGTGTTTGACGTTTGTATTCAAATTATACAATCTCATTGACGTAGTCCACCCTACTCCGTACAACAAGTCAGATTTATCATCTCGTGCTTTTGGTTTGAAATTTTTATTCTTCCCGTGTACGGGGACGCCCCCCTCTCCGACGCTCATCGATTTCTCATTTTTCTTTCATAAGTTTTGTGGTTCATAAAAAGAAAAAAAAACAAAAAAAAAAAAGAATCGAAGGTCTTCATCAAGCTCATCTACCCCGCGGTATAAATTAACTACCGTCGGAGCTGTTATACAACGTTACGGTTATTCGAGTTCTGAAAGCTCGACTTGCGACCGAAGTGCCAAAAGTTTCGAGGCAATTCATCAACTTACCGCTTATCGTCGATGGATAGATGTTGAAGGAAGGTTCCTGGAGCCAGGAAGTCACGGCAACGTGTTCCCTCACGAAACTTGGAACGCTGCATCGCATCAGAACGTTGTTGCCCAAAAAACCGCCCGGGCTTTGAACTTCGGCGTCGTAGCGTTGATTCACCACTGAAATACAAAACGGCGTATGTGGCCTTCGGATGAAAGAGAGAGAGCGCGAAAAGGTAGTGGAAAAAGAGGGGGAACGGAACAGAGAAATATGCAGGCTCTTGAACGAGGCTAAGAACTTGAGGAACCCCACGGTGCCATTCCAGAAACCACTAGACCTCGGCACAAGCGTAAAAACCCGCGGAGTTTTCTACTTTCAAATCGTACTCAGCCAACGAAGTAGCTGGTACCAAGGCAGGAGCAGACTCACCAACCACTCACGAACCCTCTAAAACCTGCCTGCTTTCCTGGCTTTCCCTGCTTCCCTCATGTTCGCAGCGAGCATGCGAACGTCCGTTACTAGAGAACCTAGCGAAGCACAAAGCCGACCGCCGTATTACTTTCTACGCTTCAAACTCCGCCTTTCACATTACGCACAGGGTTTATGATCCGCAAAAAACTGCGAAATATTCACGTACACACCCCGATGTACCCCGCGGGCTGCGGATGCGATCTGAAAATGACTAATCTTTCTCGAGTGCATTTCTGACCTGTGCAAAAGATTTCACGGACATTTATTCTACTCTCTGTTTCTTCGATACAATGTATCAACAGTTCGAATCGCACCCTTCGAAAATCCATAGACCCGTCCGTTAGCAGATTGGTCGGACGATATCGGTTCCTATTATTGGAAATATTGAGCATCGAACGTATTGGTTTAAAATTAGTACGAAACTGCGGCCGATGGCTTTTCATCCCAGAATTCTCTCACTGTGTGACGGACGTAACTTTGATTTTGGTAATCGATTTTTTAACGCATGAATGGAAAAAAAAGTATACGCCGAGAGGGAAATGTTATCAGTCATCGCGGGCATTTTTCTAGCCAGAAATTTTATTTGCTTTTACGTTATCACGAGGTTTGTTCTTCGCCGAAGAAGGCCGGCCCTCTGAAGAAGATAGAGTGATTGATGGAGCATAATTATGACCAGGTAGCCTCTGCCATCCGACGAGGTCGCTGAATTAATCACCCGACGAGCTTCGTCAGCGAAAGTACTTTTCCTCTGTTTTAACCCCGGAAAATGACTTTCTTACCCTTTTCATAACATCCTTTTCTTACGTGACGAACGATACGTAAGACCTCGAGGAAGAGGATACGGCGAAGGATTCGTCGTTCGATGTATTTTTTTTGAAGAATCATGCTCACCGGCTCTTATGGTGACGTCCCTACTGACGACGGCACCGACACTGTTGACCGCTGCGCATTTGTAAATGGCCCAATGAACGTCTTGTCTGAAAGCTTCGGCCTCAAAGGGCGGAAAATGAATGCTTCCATTCTCAAGGACGTGCCTAATCCCGGGAATACTGGCCACACTGCCTCCGTCCGCAGCCAGCCAATCCACCGTTGGCGCCGGGTTCCCTCTGGCCGTACATTCGACCTTTCCGCCACTGACGTTCGTGAATTCAACCCTGGACAACGGTTCCGTTATGAAACTTGGCCCCTGTGTTTCGTATGATGCTCTACTTCCTGCAACACATCAAATGGAAAGGAAACGGAGTGGTGTGTTGGACGTTAGAGGCGTTAACAATTTTCTAACTATCGCATGCAAGACTATAGTGGATATTTCGAAACCACTGAACAGAATCGCTTTTCCAAATTAGGACGTAACAGCCTCGGGTACGAAGAGATACCTGAACCTGAGAGGCTGCGATGATGTTTGTGTTTGTAACAAAGTACACTTCAGGTGCGCCATTAAGCGCGCTTATCATCCCTTCAGATATTAACTAACGGTTTTATGCCTAGGTACTTCCAGAACGTGGTATTCGAAAAGCGCAGGGTGGGCCGATAATTCGCGTTGATTTTAATTAGGATCTGAATTTTATTTCTAATAATTTCTACTAGAAAAGACGACGTCATCTTCATCGCGTGGAAGTGACATCGGGTTGGGCTACCGGTGGGGCGTATTAAGGGTGAATTTCGCCCGTGGTTTCTGCTCAAACTGTACAGAGCCGCATCGGCAACCCCTCGCAGTATTCTCGAGGGGTTCAAAGAGGAAATCCTCGAGCGATAGATAGCTGGCTATTGTGTAGACATTCTGATGAGGTAGTACCTTTTCAAACCCGTTTTAACAAGCAATTATACGAGGGTTGTTTTTTTTTTTTTTTGTTTGAATTTTTTTCATTCATCATTTTATTATGCTTCTTCAATCAGTATCCCTCGGAGTTTGACGAGTATTTTTCATCAATCGTGTACACCCGGTTAGATTGATTGTGAATCGCTTCGCGGCAAAGCGCGCGTTTGGACAAAATGCCAAAAGTTGTCCAAACGAGCTTGGCCGCGAAGCGATTCACAATCAATCCAACCGAGTGTACATCCGATTTCTATCGAGAACCTACGCATATTGAAAAGGTGAAAAAAAAAATCGGTAAGTAATTATTTTCAGAGGTAATAACCGAAGGACGAATGTTGTCTGGTACATGGCGGTCGTTGTTTTCTCATTTGTCGTGTGCCTAATTCAATTTGCGAGGATTGAATAAGTGCGGTAGGGACTTTCACTCTGTGGAGTAAAAGCATATTCTTCAGTCGTACCCCGTTGACTGCATTTCGCTAAATGGGAAAACCTCGTCCTTCCGCTATCATGGCTCATCACTTGAGGCTTAGAATTTCTTCGTTCATTTTTTTTCCAGTCTGCGTCGGACAGACGAGTTTGTGCCGCAGATATTTCTCACAGACGTGCTCACCGTTGTTGGGTCCAACAATGCAAACCAACTTTCGCATTTCAATGTATTGTTTCCATTGTTCCTTCAGCTCATTCCGATCACCCTGCGCTGTCGTCGCTTTTCACCAACCAACCTGCAACTGCATCTCCAACGACCACCGCGATCCCCTCACATAATATGTGAGTCTCCGAGCCAACCGAATGAGCGGTTGTTTTACATTGAAAATTGAAACCCCATGAAATTGAAACGGCTTCCTTACCGCACTCGGATCATTCCAAATTACAAACAAGTCTGCGACACGCTGTACTCTGTACCATAAATTTTCCACACTTGGCACTCTGAATTTTTCATGGACGAATTTTCTCTTCGAGAAACTTTCCGAGTCGAAACTTGCCGCCCGTACGAACGGAGTGCCGGTAAAAAATTGAAGAGATATACGGTAGCGAGGCACTACTAACCGAATACCGTTGCCAAAAAACTTGTATACTTTTTCAATAATTTCCTCTATCGAACGCGTACCTCGACGTCGATGAAAACCTAACACGACGGAATGGAACGTCGTGTCGCACAATGTGGTGTAAATATAAAGTCAGGAATCCGGATAAATTCACGATTTTACTCCACGGTCACAAAACCGCGTTCACCGCAGGATCGATACATCCAGATGAACACATCGGAAAACGGCTTCTTGCCATGTCGATATACCCACATTACCAATGTCGATACCATCTCATGAGTTTTCCTCTTCTCCATGGATCGGGTTCGGATCAGACTCCCGGAGGATTGATCATCTTCCCATTGTGCGCCCGTTTTCACCTACATGTGTAGTAAGTACTTGTGTCTTTATACGTCAGTTTTAAAGAGCTCGTAATCCCGAAGCGTAATCTTGATCGGGTCCTGCCTTCCTTCACGATGTAATGTGATACTCGGAATCAAATATTACGTTTCACTTCTCGGAAAACTTTGGTAATTTCCTTTTTTTCCTGCTTTTTGTTTGAACGGTGTTCACTTTACGGTTTTTTTTATGCAATGAACGGGATAACGGAGTGTATATAGCGTGGTGGAGTATAATTTCTGATAAGCATCTGCGGAGGGAAAAAAAGAAGAAACACACACGTTCACCCGTGGTAAATAAATAAGGGAAGAAAGGAAGAGAAAGGAAAGAGAAAAGGAGGAAAAAGAAATTTCTTTGGCGGTTGACGAGAGGGGCAAAGCCCATAATGCTTTGATTTGACTTTTGTAAACAGTGAGCGGTAATGCCGGTTCAGTTTTGCGGCAGAGGGTTGCAGCTTCCGAGCACACGCCGGCACACAAAGACCAAAATGCAAATATACTGTGTACTTAGGAAGCTGCGAGAGTCGAGAACCTCATACATAGAGATTGTGTGTTGTACGTCCAGCCCCTGCACCTCCTCACTACCCCGCCAGACTCTACCTAACCTATACGCCCACGCCAACCAACATCCACGCTATCCACACCATCCGTAACGCACTGGAACGGCTGGTCCATGTCTCTCCCTTAATCTCCGTTCACCTCATTCCGCCCCTCGCTAATTCTCTCCTCCTCCCTCTTTGTCTATCCCATTCTCTCTCCTTCGCACGAAATTTCCTAAATTAGAAACGTCCCCTTCAATTTACGTTTGTCGAAAAAAATTGAAAAAAAAAAAACAACAACAATCTTGCGTGCGAGGACGAATGGGGGTGGAAGCTCCGATGTTGTAATTTCCGATATCTGACGATTTCCGAATTTCTTCATCTTGGACGACGCGCTCTATGCGCGTATACCTGTTTATGGCGGTCGTTATATTTACACCGTAATTAATCTCGTTTAGAGAACAATTCCAGTATGTAATTGTACTTGAACAAAACGTGAGTATTACAGCTCCTGAAGGTAAAAGTTCTCATTATGTGGGGATATAATACAATGCGTATAGAATTTATAACTATCCCCCTCATGCCCACGTTGCACGCGAGGTATATTTACTTTTTACCTACGTAGAAGCGAACCGGGAGCGGCGAGGTTCATTCAGTGAGAAGAACTATCCACATATATATATATATATATTCTTTATCCATTCCAGTAACAATAATAACTCTCATTAACTACTCTTATCCGGATTTTCTCCTCAGCAGCAGCTTCAAGCAAACTCACCATATCCGTTGAGTACTGTTTTTCAAATGTTCTCATGCAATTTTCAGTACCTATGCTCATTACGAGCTCGCTTTAAAAACGATATTTAAACGGGTCGAAATTTTTTGTTTTTCAATATCACTTCAATTTCGGATCCACGAATTACTAGGACTGTAGGAAACCATAGATTGAGATGAATTTTTAGCTTTATTCAGTTTTTTTTTTCTCTTCTTCGATGTGCCTGAAGAATAAATATTACACTGATAGCGTGGAGAGAGAAAAAATATGCACTTTAAAGTAATCTGGGGAAAGATGGCCAGCGGTCAGACACGGTCAAGGGCAAAAATTTGCCTACGAGAGGTGAAATGTTGAGAAAATTTTGAATACCAAGGTTATCCGAAGAGCTAGGGGTTTTGGGAAAGAATTTTTGGAAAATCTCAGCTTCAATGAGCAAATTTTGACCGTTGGCCATCCACCCCCGAATTACTCTGATTGTTTTTCGAAAGCGCCCTTCATCTGATAATTTCTGATAATTTCTTTCAAACTTGAGGAAGTAGAATAGTTTGAGAATTCAAAAATCTCTGAAGCTATGGAAAATCATCAATCTGCAAATCTCCATTCGAAATGGAAGAAGAGCTTTTTCGTATCACATTTCTGTGCTTTCGAAATTTTTTTACTTTCATAGAATGCGCCCTTAATCGCCGGATAAAATTAATTGAAAGTCCAAGAAGCAAGGGCTACGCTCTTCTGGTTCTCGGCCCTCGACGAACACCGTTACGAAATCTATCGGTGTGGGTATTAAAACTCCGAGTAGTAGGTGCTGTTTGGTGACCGGAAATGAAAATCACGGTTGAATCGTCGCCCGAGAAGTGAAGACGTAACGTTAGTGGTGGTGGTGGTGGTGCGACATCTGCTGCCGCTCTGTGATCAACGAGCCCTTCCGTCACTCTCTGGTGCACCCGGCAATTAAACATCCTGCGCGCAATTATATGCGAGGTCAGAATCCTGTGCGTTTGAATTTCGAGAAAATATCGTAATACTATCTTCTGGCGGGAATCCGATATCCGTGAATGATTATATCCCACTGTGAGATGAAACGGTTTCCCTTAATTATCAATAATCAATAATTTATCGAAATTCTTTGAGCCTTCGTCTTCCGCTCGTGCCGTCTCTGCAGACATTAATCTTTCACGAAATAGGTAGACGCAGCGCCACCTTCTGCACCACCAGGTTTCCCTGAGGAATATTACCACGATCACGGAAAAAAAGTTGCAACCCAGTCGTAAATTATCATGGTCGATTTAGTTCGTTCGGTTTTCGCTACGGCTAAAGCCCCGCAGGATATTTTGCTGACCTTACAGAATTTTCAGTTCCTTTACCGGTCGTTTTTTTAACGTTTAAAACTGAGAAATAGAGAAATTATATCTTGTCAGATTTAAACAGCAGGGCGGTTTTATTTTCATCATTTTTTTCAGAGGATCGACGCATATTCGCTCGAAATGGTTGGTTGGCTGGTTGTTGAGTTGAAAACGTACGTTATGCATACCTATATAGACACCCACCCCCTTTACCCAGTTCTGTACCGCACTACCTCTTGAATTAGCATCGTACGGGGGTTGAATCCTCTTGAGAGTAAAATTCCAGTCGGTTACAGTGAAAATATTATGCTTCGAACAAGTTATTTGCATACTTAGACTTTTGTTCGTCGCGTTCGGAAGACTCAAGAGTCGAGGTTCGATCGATATTTATTTTAAAGGTAAACAATGGTCGGGCGTTATTATCGATCGTCGCCGCGTTTCAACAGAAAAAAAAAAAAAAACAAAAACACCATCGCAGCCGTATTCCTATATTTCAATATAATCGTTCGCTAAAATTTTATCCTTTTTACCAACTGCACGCGATCGCTCGATTGTAATCAACGTGACAACGAAATGTGAGGAGCAGAAATTCTGCGGGACAAAAAATGAAGATGTAGACTCTTGAGAATTGTGCAAAGATCGATTATATGTTGATTACAAAGTCCCAATAGAATCCCATCTATTTTTCTCTCATCATTTTATGGTACCCATTTTTAGTTCGAACATCTTTTTCCATATCATCCGGTCGACGCAGAATTTTTTTTTTTCTCATATGGGATTTCACAGCAGCGTACGCGGTGTAGTAGTGTGGGAAAATTTCGGGAACTGGGATCTGAAATCCAGGTTAGCAAAGCCGTGTCGGATTTTGTTTGAAAATTCCGAGAGTCACCCAACGTCACCTGCAGGTCGGTGTGTAGTTATAATGTTTACTGCAACGACCACCGCTGGGAACGAATATTCCGGTGCCAAACCTAATTTGGCCGAACTTAATCTCGTGCTTGCATCACCGCCGCCACTACTACAACTACTACTACCTGTGCAGGGGGCACCACCTAACCCGAAACAACTTAACCCACCTCAACTTAATTGCGTCACACGCCTCGATCCGAGCCGAACCATACATAATCTGCATAGCTGGACTAGTAAACCGAGTACACTCGGTCAGGTTGATTGTGAATCGCTTCGCGGCCAAGCCCGCGTTTGGACAAATTTTTCGTCTAGCTGGGCCGGCTACCAAAATTTGTCCAAACATGCGCTTGGCCGCGAAGCGATTTATAATCAACCCAAACGGGCGCGTTTGGACAAATTTTTCGCGTAACTGGTCCGGCTACCAAAATTTGTCCAAACACGCGCTTGGCCGCGAAGCGATTCATAATCAACCCAACCGGGCGCGTTTGGACATTTTTTTCGTGTAGCTGGGCCGGCAACGAAAATTTGTCCAATCGTGCGCTTGGCCGTGAAGCGATTCAGAATCAACCTGACCGGGTGTACATTTTGTAAACGCCAACGTTCTGCGTATGGTAGATCCGAACGTATAGTTCATGCGATGAAATTTCGAACGCACGCAACGAAACGTAGCGCAGCTAAAGCCAGCGAATCCGGAAATTACCTGAACCACCGGAACACTAGGCGAGCCAAAACGCAGATCGATTCTTGTGTCACTTCAGGGTAATTTGAAAGAAAAGAAAAAAAGAAAAATATTCTCCTTATATTAATTTCGCTAGCTTGATGAGATCCGGAGTGTCGTTGCGACGAGCGTGCGATGAAGAAGAGTGAGGTACGGGGATCGAATAATTTGGGTTGTTTGACGATGAGCGTTGATTGGTAAGATGGTGGAAACAAAGGCTTGGCATATTGTTACGGGGAAAATTTCCCTCAGCTTTTCTTCCATGGTCTTGTGATTACAGCGTCTAGAAGCGCGCGAAGAAGAAGAAGAAGAAGAAGTCCTTTTCTCTTTTTCTTTTTCTTCATCTATTTGGCGTAACGGCGTCTTCGCCGCGTGCTCGAGTAGTGCGATTTCCGGCGTTGCTGCTGCAGGGTAGAAATCAAATGTAAAACCGAAAAAAAAGCTCTCTCTGTGTGCGTCTTTGTTTTGGGTTTCAGGAACAATCTACGCTTTTGCTTATACACATACCTTACACGGGATAGAAGAGTGAACGGGGTTCGTTCCGAGGGTTGGAGACGGATCCGGAGTCGGAGTCGGAGTCAGGGTTGGGATCCGGGCGGGTCGAGGTGGTGGTGCTACGGTAAGGTTGATTGTAAAGTGAGAGGGCGAGAGGCACGGGATGGAGAGAGAAAGAGAAACAGGGAGTTCCGACGCCGGGCGAGACGTACGTTGTGTAAGAGAGAGATGAAAGGTCGTTCCTTCACCCCTGAACTAATGAGACCGCGCGGTTACATCAGAGACCGGGGACAAATTGAAACGTACGGGCCTGCGACGGTGAGGGGTTGAGGTAGATGTTGAAGCAGCCTCCGGCCCCCGATCCCCCCCGACCCCTCCATTCTCCAACTCTTGCCTACAGCCTCCTGACATATACGAACACCCGCATATACATCGACGTAGTACCCTTCTCGCGTCATTGGTCGGTTGTAATGAGATTTCTAGTAGCGCACGTAAATTTACTAATTGCAAATCATCGCGTTGTCCGATTCTACTCGAGGTGTTTTGATCGAACTGTTCCACGTTTTCTATACACATAATTCGCTTCCATGGGCACCTTCGACATTTTCGTATTATACGACAAATTTTACCTCTGCAAGAGATGCGGTGCAGGGTATATTTTGCGACGAGTATCACTCGAGGGCGCACTTTTGACGGTACACGTATAAATTGTCGCGTGGGCGGATATCGACTCTGGGAAAATCGATCGAATATTTTAAACGCCAAAACCATCGGTTGCGGAAACTTTTTTTTTTTTTTTCTCGCGGCTCACTTCAAACACTGTACACGACCCTCCTCACCACTTATCCACAACGCAGGTGACGATTGCCGGATGAAACACTGCAAGCTAAGGATACTACGTGCTCGGATATAGTATACAAAGATTTCATCTTCTCTAGACTCTGGAGAAATTCAACTCGCTTTCTTCGTACCATAAATATACGAGAATCCTATAGAAACAACTTCGCGAAATATTAAAAACCATCCGTTAAACCGACGTTTTCAACATTTTTATACTATAGCAATACGTGGAAATGTCTTATCAGCAGATTATAGAGCAACCGGTGCCATAGAGCGGAGAATCCATATCCTGTATACCTATATGTGCTATACTTTTCTATATAATTGAGACGATCTGCCAACGATGAAGAGATGAACGATTTATCGGAGGATGGAGACTCTGCGTTTGCCGCGAGAGCAACAAACAAAAACCTACAGCAGAAGTTGGTTATATGGATGGTGTGAATGAAAGAGAAGAAAAGAACCCTGTGCGAGAGTTGCGGAAAGAGTGAATAGCGGTTGAGAAGGAAGCGGATGAAAGAGAGATAGGGAGAGAGAGAGAGAGAGAAAGAGAGGGAAGATGTAGTTGGTGGGTCTGAGTCTCTGCTGCGTCGACGTTATCTAGGGAGGTTTGATAAAGGGGCTGACTTGGAAGATGGGTACTTGGCGTACCTAGACGGTTTTCCATTTCTTGGCACGTTTTCCATGCAAAAAGTTTCCAAGCTTGCATCTTTATTGTTCACGAACGTGGGCGGACCTCCGATCTTTATATAACCACAAGGAACGAGTTCACGGTATAAGAATGCAGCATGGAAGGTAGGCAGGTAGGTAAGAACCTGAAGTTAGCTTATTAGAATCGGCGAAGCCGGAAAATTCGCCTCTTGCAATCGGAGCGAATCAAAGTGAGACGAATTCCTTCCGATGGAATGAAAACTTTCATCAAAATATTTCATCCCCGTCAAGAGAGGAAAAAAAAAAAAAAACGAAGAAAAGAAGTCACAAGGAGAAGAAAAGAAAAAAAAACGGAAAACACAATCGTCGCGAAGTTTTTAGCAAAAATGACGAACCGGCGAGGTGCGAGAGTTTGTCGTGAATTAAAACTCACTTATCGAAGAAATAACTTTGAAACAGCAAACGTCAGAGCGGAGTTGCGTTTCGCGTTCGGCTCTCCTCTCTTTTCGCCTCTTCTTACCTCGGCTCACCTTCAACGGCGTTCTCGGTATAGAAATCCGCGGCCACGCCTCGGTTTGAGGTAGGCGATCTATAGAGAGGCGAAAACAACTTTGGCCATTTTCATTTCAGCCGGGATCAAAGGTGAAATAATTTCCAACGTTTCCGCGGTCCGCGGCAATTATCTGAATTCTTGTTTCATCCCTCCGGCAGCCCACATCCCGACCGCAGCAGCCGCCTCCTCTCCCGCTCGCGAGATTTCCTGTTTGTTGTAAACACGCGCACACAAACACACACAACTCCGGAGGTTTTCAGCTCCTTTTTTCATGCTTCTGGCCTTCTTTCTTTATCTCCTTCCTTCTTGCTTTGACTTACGTTTCTCATTTATTTCCTCGCCACGCTGGGCACGCGGACAAAATGAGAGAAGCGCAAAAAGAAGAAGAGAAGAAGAAGTAAAAAAAAAAAAAACACACATTAAAAACGAAAAAGGAAAAAAATAGGCATGGGTGCGCGAAAGAAAAAGGACCACCATGAGTAGCAGGGGAAGGAGAATGCGGGTGGAAGACTCCGCGCAGGATGGTGGCTATGGGCTGCAAACAGCTCCTTCTAAAGTAAGAGGGATATAGATGGCAGAGCAAAGTGGTTCGTGTAGAGTTGTATTGTGTTTTCTGGTGGCAACGGTGGCGGTGACCCGTGGAACGTTCGCCAAGCCCTCACCCTTATCTTCTTCTTCTTTTTTTTCGCCTCCTCTTCCAGTTCTCCTTCTTCCGCGATGTATACAGCGAGCGAGCGCGGGGGGTTTTTGCTTCGGGAAGTCACCCGGCGAACCTAACCGGAGCTAACCTACCCTTACATTTCAACCTTGTGCTTCCCTCCGGAGTTAACCGAAACCTGGTGTCGACAGTCTAGCCGCAGGTTGACTACCACCTGCTAAGAACCCCTCCGCGTATTGTGGGTAGAGCGACCTCGGTTGTTTGACCTTAATGGTCCGAAGTACTTGAAACCGTGTCGTGCTCCGGCTTTTGCTTTTTCTATTTCCCAACCGACAACCCATCGCTACCCATTGTTTTAACGTTACCGGAGCTACATGAGCTGTGAATTAGTACAGAGAGTTCAACGTCTCAGAAATGCCCAGCAATTTCTCACGCTTTTATGGCGCTGGAAAGAAGAAAAAAAAAAAAAACAACAACAACATTTCTCTTTGAATTTTAATATCATCCCCTTTTAACGAACGCGCCTCCGACACGAACCAGATCGGTATAGATCCGGTATAATGACGAATGTATAACGATCGGGCAATTTTTTTTTCAATACTTTTTTTCGCCATTTTATTCCCAGCTATACACGGATTATATTTTAGTTTTGAAATTCTTTGTGTCACTGATCGCGTACCTCGTAATTGGGTATTATTCGAGTTTGCGGAACCGACGTGAGTTGTGTTTCGTAACTCAACTTGCTGTTGGCTTTTGGTTGATAATCCCTGAAATAACTGAACTTTGCCGTTGTGGTATAGAAAACTATACCATGCAGTAAACTAGAGTTAGCAGCTCCGACTCTTTCCAACGTATATACATACAGTCGCTCTTCGTAAACGACCTCGTATAGACATAGGTGTGCTTATACATATATACCTACACTGGTCAACCGTTCCGTGCGGTACGTCGTTCTATTTGCACGAAAAACTCGGTACCGTACCGTCTGCCACTTCACGTAAATTACTGGTACCCACTGAAGTCTAAAACTTTTGTTTCATCTAACCGTATTTGCGTCGATATCATTCGATCGGAACAAATCAAATTTCGGGCGGGTTTACGAAAAGCTTCCTTTCCTGTCCTGTATAACCGAATTCGTTCACTGCAGAGCAACCGTATAAGTTTATTTTAAAAACCATTATTTTCCAATTTAGCGAACCGAAAAATTCTCACAAATCATCGGATCGGATGTGAAACAAAAAAAGATGTCGACTTATCGGTCGTATGCTCCCCAGATTAATGAAAAAATGGCTGGTTACATTGCGTCATGATTTGTTAGAAATTGAGCCGATATCTGCAGAATTCAGATCAACTCTTTTGGGTAGAAAATTTCATCGAAATGGAAAAACCTTCTGCATTTGAGTTTGCTTCATTCAATTCGTCTATATTTTCAGTTTCGAGTGAGAGAGTTAAAAAATATTTCTAGACGTATTTTTTTGAGAGTAATTCTTGGAGAAATTATGAGAAAAATTTGTTTAGCTTCAATCAGAGGATAATATTTTGATGGAAATTGGTAGATGAAAAGGCAGCGGATCTGATTCCGCGTATAAAATTAACGAGCCAAAGAATTCCTCGTGGACTTTTCCCGAAAAGGAATTTTCGGAGAAGTAAAGAAAGAAAAGTGGCATCAAAAAGTGGGCACGTGAAACAATTTGGGGAATTTATATTGTAAAATATTCCGTCGTAATGAAACGCGTAGCTTACCAAAAGAAGTAAAAAAAAAAGGTAAGAAAAAAAAATAACCATTGTTGGTACAAAAACACAAATACAATTCCAACGTGGTTTTAGCCGCCCGTTTGGCAATCGCTCGCAATTTCCCATGTTCGGAAAACTCCAGAGCAATCACACATATATATCCCACTATTTTACTGTACTCAGAAATAATAGCGAAAGGTGAATCGAGAAAATTTTCGGAATGCTTCCGCGGAACGCGTTTCACAGAAATTTGGATTCGGTAGATCGTAGGTGACGGTTCAAAGAACCGGCCCATAAATTCGAAATCTCTTTCACGACGGACGGAGGAGGAAGCGACAAAAAAGAGCGATAGCCAAAGGAAATAATAATGCTAAAATAAGAAGAAAAAAAAGATCGCGGAGGAACGCCACATGCAGGCATCGGAGGAAGGAATCGGCGACCTGGATACCGAAAGGTAAATCGTGTGATCATGGATTCGATTAGCTTGCCGGACACTTCTGACGGTTTCGTGGATGCGGTGGTTCGAGGCAGAAGGAATTTCGCTTGGATAAAGCTAGGAAAAATCCACTACCTAGTTTCTCATCCGCCTTAGGTGCTGGAAAAGCTCCGAGGCGACCTCTGTACATTAGAAGAGATACACGCGACTGTCTAACAATTTTTCAACGTAACGAGAAACCAGCTACAAACCGTCGGTTTAATTTTCCGATTGAGTTTCATCCAACGATGATGTCTACGTGGTTTGAGAAATTGATGATATGAGAGAATTCTAAAATTCAGCCAAGCTATTTCAGGGATGGCGAACGCCGAGCGATATTCTATGCAAGAGCGGAGTGTACAGCACTATAGTAGGTAGTGCAACGGCTGAGAAATAACTTTGCGCAAGTAGTTAAAGGTAATTTAGTAGCTATTGGATTTTTCGTAATGAAATTGCACCGTATGCGGTTATGAGAACAAGGTGTTCGAAAATGAGGATAAAAAGAGGAACGTCGAGTAGACGAGACTTTCTTAACCCCCGGCGCACCGGGATCCCTGCAGCGTGAGGAATAATATAATGATAACCGTATATACAGCGCGATTGATTTGGGATGAGAAGGAAATAAATATACCACCAAGTTCCGATATATCTGTATACATATAATAACGTTATCGCGAAAATGGAATTTCCAAATTTTTACACCCCCTCATAAAATTCCACAGCCATTTTACGTTGTACCTGCTGCAGCAGCAGCGGAACAACCTCCCCTAGCTTCAACATTTTTACGATTCCTCCTCAACCTTCTCCGGAATTGCTTGGAGAGCTTTCGCAACTCTAGGGACCCGGTGAACTGGTCTTCGTGCTCCTGCTCTGTGTTATTTAGAAAATTCTACCCCCTTAGTCTTTCTCTCATTTCTTTTTTCTTTTTTTTCCTTCTTCTTGCTTTTCCTTTTTCTTTTTTCCTCCACTTTTTATCTCGCAACGGAAAACCGTACGTTACTCCCCAACAACTCTGTAGTACTTTCGCCTGGTTAACTATCCGCGAAGCTACAACACAACGAATTCTTATAACACAGCTTAATTCTCACCGCTGTTAGATAAGACAGCAGAATACCCTTTGAGGTGAAAAAAAAAAACAAAGTAAAATAAACGAATGAATGAAAAAAGTGTTTATCATTCTCCGTGGAGGAAGAAAACTTTTCGAGATCTTTGCTTCGGATAACGGTAATGTTGGCGTAAGGCTCTCAATTTTTTTGGTCATCTTCTCGAAGGGTGGCTTCCCCCCCTTTTCTTCTCGCGGTGTAGATGAAGTAAGAGTTAATGGAACAACAAGAGAAGCAACTATGGCTGGGGCCGAGGGATCGTCTTTTAGATCTTTTGAGCACAGCTGCTACCACGGAAACAGATACGGTACAGACACCGGCGGTGGCTCACCAACGCTTTGAAAGGATCATCAAAAGGACTATTTCAATCGATCGCCTTTGATCTTATCGTACTACCGCGGGACCAACTAAGCGACCACTTTTCACCGGCGCTGGATAACATGACTCTACGTTTATATTTATTTATTAATTTTCCATTGACTTTATTCTTCTCTTTTTATTCCTCACAGAAGCGGTTCCACATATTCCAGGTGTCCATTTGTACCTCAAAATTTTCCAACACTTTTTTTTCAACGAAATCAAGCAGAACCCACATCAAACAATTTTTTTTCACTGGAATTTCATGCCGATTTCGGTATTCGTCTTTTCAATACCTTTTTCGACGGAAATTTTTCCGATTTTGATCGAACAAAAAAAACTTAACACTTCGTAATTAAGATTGACATATTTTTCTACGAAGTACGAGGAAGCCCAGTGTAAAAATCTCAGACGTCAAAGAGAATAGTTACAAAAAAAAAATCGAAACTTATCATTCGTCGGACAAAAAACATGAAGTACCGAAATTGGCGTGAAATTCCATTGAACGAAAATTGATTGATGTTGGTTTAGCTTCATTTCGATGGCTATTGACCATTGGTGATAAAAAAAAAAAAGGTCGAAAATTTCGAGGCACAAATCCACAGCTGGAATTTGCGAACCCCCTCATAGACATATCGTGCAGTGTACCGATATGAAATGAAAAGCCAGATTTCATATTCCGTGTATCGCGTGCGGCGGCGAGGAGGAAATTCGGTGGAACTTTCGAAGGAAATTTTCCCGGATAAACAACAATCGGAATATAAATTCCCGCACCTCAGAAATAGATTATTCGAGAGTCGCGCGAAATGACGAATGTTTGGCAGCGACAGATTGAATCCATGATTAATATCACGGTACTGTGAAGCCGGATAGTGGCGGCCGCGATGATTGGCCTTTGAGAGGAATCCCTCCCTATCCACACCCGGGTTATATTGCGGCGATATCTATACATCCAGTAAAATCAACAGGCGGCCACCCGATGTTTCTTTATTTATTTATTTATATAACTTTTCGTTTTTCATATCGATTTATTTCGATATTTTCTACGCGTGTATGTAAAGTGTTTTTTTTTCTCTCTTTTTCATTTTCATTTATTTCGTTCCTTTTGTTTTTTTTCGTCCCTTTACACATCAACCGATCGCAAAACTGGGAACCGTCAACATTTCCTTGAAATATGAACGTGCTGTTCACATGTTATATGGGTTCACACTGTACATACATATGTATATAATAGGTAACATGAGAGTTGCCAACTACGTGGGCAGGACTTTGTACAATTACTTATTATTCATACCCATAACAGACCGCGGGAGCTCTGAATTTGTGTGGTAAAAATAATGTTCCTTCTATTCTTCTAGTTTTCTTTTTTTTCAGTTTTTTTGCTGCGCTTATATAAACACCGTACCGAGCAGCGTGGAAATAAGATCGTTGAAATATGGTTTCTGGCCGCTGCGCAAGGCGATGTATAAGAAATATTTTAAACTTGCAGCTGGATATGAATATTCAATTGATGAAAATTTGCCGAATTCAAGACATGCAGATTTTCAACGGTTGAAAATAATTCATTCCAAATTAAATCCATAATCTCTCGGATCTGAATGATTCATGAAAGATTTCTAGCGATACATTAGCCGCGAGTAAGGGAATAATACCGAAACGGTGATAACGAATCTCGGTGTATAAAATCAAGGGTAAAATATCAGGGGGTTGATTCCATTCGTCGACCGGCAAGTTGACGATGAGGTTGTTTGTTAATGAAGTGGTTTTAGCTACTCAGCGATAAAAGTTAGGAAAACTTAAGTTTGCCTTTGCGACACAACAGAAATTTGTCTTCGCACCAAGTTCCGAGTCCCCCGTTCCCCTTCAGTCAGTTCCTTCGCTTTAAATACTTTGATAAGAAAGCCAGAGCTTTGGGCGGAATTCTAAATTACAAGTTCGGAATGGTCGTTCGAGAGGAGTTCCGCCGCTATATCTATATACATGAGCTTTGAGGATTATATACCTATTTGAAGACGGGAAAACTCGGTGAATAATCTGTAAATGAAGAGAATCGCAGCAGCTAAAAGAATCAGTAGTGTTCAGCAATTTATGCTGATCCCTGGAATTTCGCGTGATCCCAGCCATCCCGTGCAGTAAACACTTTGAATCGCGATGCAGGTTGGAATTATAACTGTCGGGTGGTATTCTCTGTGTTTGACAGCTCGTTTGGGGGGGTTAGAAATCTTGCCGAGAGTAAAAGCTGCCGTTGAATATTCCCCGGTTTTGGTATACATATACTTGCCACACCGCGTAGTTCGTTCGTTCGTTCGTTCGCTCTGGCGTTAATGAGTTTGGAAGCTAATTAGACCGGCATAATCGCCGAGAGTGGAAATTATCGGTATTCCTAAAGGAGTATGAATGTTTTCTCTGAAATTTACCCCCTGCCCCCTCTTCGCCCCGCCCCGCAGAGCGGCACCAGATCAGAATCAGCGATTCAACGTCTCGCGAGTAAAATTCAAAGTTTATTAAATATCGATCCCACCTCAAATGTGATGTCGAGCTTAAAACCGACTCGGTATACAAACTTTTAGCGCGAAGGAAACCTGCTAACAAGAAAAGTGGAGTTCGCGTGTATTTTAAGTTATCTCTAGCAGACGAAATATATTTCCACAAGCTTTTATGGACGGGACACGCGTGGATACGCGAGAAGGGAAAGCGGTCGGGTAGGTGAAGGTCGAAAGGAATGGGGAAAACGAGGCGCAGCTGGGGTGGCTTCAGTCTCTGGACCGACAGTTTCTCATTCCGGCTGGCACGGGGCGGAGGTAGAATTTTATGGCGACGGTATAGAAGATGCCCTTTCCCCCTGACCCCGTGCCTCGTGATCGTTGAGATGCAGATACCGCTACATCGTAGACATTTGCCATTCCAGATCCCGGATGATTTCTTTCCCACCCCTCGTTCCGGCTCATCTTACCAATAAGAGCAATAAGATGTGAATGGAGAAAAAGAAAAAAAAGACTTTCGATTCTTCTAAACTCCTCCGTACTTAATTAACGAGTGAAAGCACTTAGGGGCAGTTCAGGCCAAGTTTTGATACCCTTACCCTCGTAGGGAACAAGGTGAGGCTTTTAGAACTCCGTTACAGGGCCGGCTTCTCCTTCCTTACGACTTTCGGCATCTGCAGCACGTTTCGCCGCTCGCTAGTGGGTTAACCTTAATGGCAACAGACTACGGTCAAGTGAAGGTGATGCCGTTGGAAAAGGGTCGGGGGAATCCCCCGCGTGAGGAACTCGGCACGATCCGAAGCGAGCGCATGAAATGGAATGGAATAGCATGGAATGAAATGGAATGGTGGAAAGAGAACGGAATGGAATGGATGTGAAATGTCGGTGTTTGCTGTGACAGACCCTCCTTAATGCATTCCATTCATGGTCCCCGTGGTTCGAGTTACCCGCTAAGATGGATCGGATTAAATAACGCGAAAGATACCGCGGGAGAAAAGGAATGGGGTGCAAGGTCGTTGCAGACTCTATCTTCGGAAGACACTTGTGGCGCGCTAGCGGTGAAGAAAAAAAAAAAAAACATTTCCGAAAACGAAACCGGGGTAAAACAAGGACAGCGCCGCGCTTCGCTGTTTGAAGACGGAACTTTTTTGGATATATGTACATACATTTCGGGGATCTTCAGCGTCGTTTATATGATAAAGCAAACACGTTTCATAACGTTTTATATGCCGCGGTTTCTTTGCACAGGAATTCCTTCCCCTCGCTTTCTGTTTAGCGTCTTCGGGGAATCCGAGAAAATCGGGGATCAACACTTTTTACATCCGCTCAGCTCCCTACGAAACATTCTCCCACGTTATAATTCCCTCCAGGGACAATCGTATCGCGCTATCATTTCTCCACTCTCGAATCAATCCCGAGGAAAATATTTTCACTTCTCTATACAGCTGATAGAATAGTATACATCTAAACGCGGTGGTTTATTTTTTTTCCCCCTCTTATTTCCTCCTTTTTCGCGAGTTCCACTTCAGTTCCGAACTCCGATCATTCGAAGGGTTCACCGATAGCATATATAGCTACGTAACGCTACTTTGCGGAGTTCAACGAGAAACTTTTTTCTCATCAAGAATCCGATCCGTCTTCATTAAACTTTCCATTTTCGATAGACCTGAAGAACATTCTGTGTAACCCGCGATTGCGGTTCTTCGATGTTGATGATACGATCGTCGCACTTGTGTAGCGACTTTATACAGTTGTTCGGGGATTTTCTTCATTTTTGTTTTTTTTTCTCTTCTCTCTCCCGACCGATGCACATTTTTGCTTGTTAATTTTCATCATTGACAAAAAAAAAAACAACATCCTTTTTTTCCTCTCTCTCTCTCTCTTGTCTTTTTGCACACGTTTATTATTCAGCGCACGTATTCCGCCGCGCGCGGGTAGCGAGACTTGTGGAAGGTACTCGTGGTCATTTTTTGAGTGCTTGTTAATTAGTTTATCAAATGTAACCTCATGCTATATAATTGTTTAATCGAAATGCGGTTAATAAATTATGTCAATTATGGTAATCGTGTTACTTCAATTTTCATTCCGATTAATTTGCTCTCTCGACAGACTCGATAGAGCATTTTTTCTTCCTTCTTTTTTATGCCGTACAAAATATAAACCCGCATGTTTTCGTCACTACGGTTGGTAGATTGAAATGAATCGGCAACTTTGTCCGTGCAATCGGTGAAAGGAAAATAGGGGAAGTCCGGACAATCATTTGACCCCGAAAAATCTTTGCTTACCGGGTGTGAGCGCCAGAAGTAGATGAACCATCGTTAAGATCGACTCCACGTGGCCTGCGTAGCTTCGCCGAGCGCGTGACAATTTGAAATGCGTCGATTGCCACGGACGGACAACCCGCCGCATCGCGAGCCGCCGTCTCCCGACCGGAAGGTCGGCCACCACTTCCGTTACAAAACGGGCACCTCCTTTTGCACCCTTACGGACAGCCAACTTCCGGCTACTACACGCTATAACCGCTAAACGAAGACTGCCGCTTAAGCTACGCTTCGCGGCGAAGTTCGCACCTTTCCGGTTTTCCTCGGGTGTCTTCGCCCTGCACCCTTGCCAACCCTCCGCCACCCCCGTGTCCGACCACAGGGTCGCACGCCGTTGGCCACCAACCCCCAATCACACAGAGCACAGGCTACCCATATTTCGTGCGCACCACCCTCACCCGCCCGCCGCCACTATACCTCAAAGAGCTCACCGGCAAACTTTGTACCGCCAACAAATTAAATATCAAAATACGATTTGCCTACAGAAAACAGGTCGGATTTTGATTGAAATTTCCGAAACCTCGCAACCCGCTATCCATGCGCCCTTTGACAAAGTTGATATGGAAAGTATTATTCCATTTTTTCTTTTCTTTTCTTTTTCTTTTTTCAAATCAAATCACAACCTACTCAAGAAGTATAATTTATTCCGCTCTTTTTTTCTTCCCCCTCCTCATACAAACAGGTGCAAAAATTAAGGATCAATTGTCGAATTATCGTAAACAGTTTTTTGAGAATAATTTCGTGCCCATTGGATACAATAAATTAATATTCCAAGCGATGGGAGTTTTGTGAAAAATGTATCGTAGAGTTTATTCACAATGCATCATATGTACACCCGATATGTCATACTTTTCAATATGGTATATTCGAAAATAAATCCACCCCTATGGTGGCGCGGTAATTGTCTAGATAAACTTTCTGACATTGTGAACCATATCTCCTTATTAAGGGTCGTAAAACCGTAGCCAAGATGGAATTTTCAGAACCATCGTATATCTCTATTTGCAGGAAATCTCTTTGCTTCCGGATTCTCTTCCACCGCGGGAGATTTTAACCCCCATCCCCTCCCCCCCCGTTCTCTCTTCATCCCCTCTTCTGTATAAATTTCTACCCCATGAAATCAAATTCGAGGTTCATTTATTTACCAGTATATAATGTAGTCGCAATGTTCGAAAGTTCAAGGAGACGTGTGTACGGTAATAAGAATTGAGGAAATTGTTTAGTCCCTGGGGAAAATTTGAGTAAAAAAAAAAAAACGAAACGATTGAAAAAACAAATAACGTATACCGGTGAACATAAATATCGTTAGGCATCACGCTAGACGGAGCGTGTAATTAATGGAAAAATGCAAATGGAATCATAAAAGTATGGCGCGGTTGGAAATTGTTATTCCTTTTGTTTTTTTACACTCTGACAAAAGGTCATCGTCGCCAGCCCGCATTTGTTCCCCGGAGCATCCGCATTCTTTATTGGAAAATGAAATATTTGCATTCCGTTGCAGTTAGCTGAGTTTCACTGAATAAAGTGGAAATCAGACCTCCCAGAATTTGACCTCCAGATTTGAGGTCCGTCTCGTTCGAACGCGACAGTCATCTCGGATCAACCTCAAGTAGATTTTCCCATGGAAATGATCAACTCCACACGCGATTCATCAACGCGAGAAATTCCTGCTACGGTACAATAAAACACCGTCGTCGGTGAGCCTGCAATAACACGCTCGAGTAAATGCACGAACGGTCAGATTGTTTCAATGAATTTTGTCTGGATGAAATTAGCTGAATCGAGCATCGGAGTCAAACGGAACCACCCTATCTCGGGGGTGGAGGTCAATTACAATCCGGAACGTAGCCGTGAATTTATATCGGTAGGTGACGGAAGAAAAACAGAAGAGAAATGAATTTGGAAGAACAAATGAAAAAGATTATATTCTTGGCAAGTGTTATGAAAAAGTGAGATGAGATCAAAAACAGTCCTTGAAACACTTTGGAGGGAAGCTTTGAGCTTTTCACTTGTCTCAATCTTTGAATGGATTGGCATCCTTTGAGCAACGCTTTTTCTCTGAATGTATACGCGCGCTTCTTTCACTTAGCGGGACCTCAATCCTCAAGGTTGACGTCAACATCTGGAAGGCTTTTATGGTTGTTGGCTTAATATAACTACGTATCCATAGCTTTGAGTCAAAACGACCCGGGATTATGCAGAAACATTGTGGCGGCACGAGGAATGCTTTCGATGCTAGAATGCCCTTTAGAGGACGATTCCAACATGTGCTCACATACATTCATTACTCAATTTACACAGCGTACCGATAGTGTACCACTTTTACCTCTGATTCTCGCCGGTAAGAGCACTTCACCTAATAACGAGCCCGCAAGTCCTAGTTGCGGCATTCGTGGGAAAGGTTTGTTTATTTTTTTTGGATTTTCAAAAATCCATTTTACTTTGATTTCTTGAGAAAATAACCCGGCCAAGTGGGTACTCGTTGGAATCGTCTGAAAATTTTCCGATCGATGGTTCATGAAAATGTCGTATGAGACGAGGTTGAAATCTCTTATAAAAATTGAGATTATTTTCACAGCAAGATCGGTCGATGGAATGCTTATTGATTCGATAGTACGAAACATGGTGGATGGATTCGAGGTGACCACTTCGTATTCTCTTTGTGGCGGTGGCACAGCCCGCGCGTGCATTACTTACGAGGGATATGGTATGGGTTTGTTGATTTGCGGCAGACCGTGTTTGTGAAGCAAGTCCAAATGTGGAATTGCTTCAATGAATCTGTTGTTTAACGCGAGTAAATGGAGCACTCTAGAATGTGAAAAATGCAGGGAAGAGGATTTTAAGGACGGAGATCATAAAACATAAAAGTTTCGGATGTACCAACCGACATCTGAGCCAAGACGTGTTGCCAGAAAGTTATACCGTTACAGAAACTAGGGTGAGCGGCGAAGCTTCCCTGGATCAAGCCTCGGGAAATTCAGGAGGAGTTAGTTAATACCTAATAACCTGTAAGGTAAACTGGGAAAACTAACGACGTACAGGCCTCTCAAATATAGCATCGCGACTAATACTCAGATTTCTCAACATCTTATCATCCATTATCGGCAAAAGTTCAAAATCTATAGACTACTTGAAATTGTTCACGAAAAGTTTCAAATTCATATCGGGACGTTCTGATTGATTTTACCCGCATTAAATTAATGTTTATTGCACCACCTGTTTATCCATATCGATTTATTCTTTGAACCTGAATATCGAGGACTGTAATATTCTCTAATTAGTAACGTTTCGAACACTGGCTATAATGACCGCAGCTCAGTATAAATTTTATGGTGAATTGAATTTCAGCTTTTTATTACCGATTTTTATCGCCACTCAGATTCTACCCGATTCAAAATAAATAAACAAATTAGACGGTCATCTTAATTTCGACTTTCTCGTACAGGCAAAAATCGCTAGTTGAAACCTTCAGACGTACCTACTTCAAAATTTTTTACCTAAAAATGAAAAAATTATGAATCAATTTTCAAAATTGTTGATTCAATCTTTGAATATGAGGAAAAGCGGAGCACATTTTAAAGGCGTGTTTGAAAATTCCGAGGACTCGAATGACCCAAGTACATATGACGTTTAATAGTGGGGGTTCGTTGGCGATGAAGACCTTCTCAATTACTGGGGCGTAAACGTATGGGGATAGGACTATAACCCGTGGGATAAGTTTATTAAATTGGACCTTAATTACCGTATGTAAAACAATAATCGGATTACCACGAAAATACCTAATGTAACTGTGCTAACTCACAACGTCGTAATAATAACTCTCGCTAATTATTATTCCCGTGTAATAATGTCATACTGTAAGTTTTTTTTTTTTTTGTTCCAACTCAAATTTTTTCATTCTCAGATTTGCAGTTGGACATAACTTGAATTGATCCAAATGAATCTAGATTCTAGGCTGTAAAATCGATCAAAATTTCGATTACGCAGACATTATTGATTTTCTGTGGAAACCACGGTTCTGATTTCAATTTTTAAGCCTTAGAAAAAAAATTATTTACACGACGATGTCCTTACCTCATTTCCTCTGCTCTGCTCACAGATAACCTGTTCCTGACCCATCCGCTCCACGCGAACCGCACGTGATGTTCGTTTCAATTTCTCGATATATTTGAAACTTTTATTCGGCGTACATAACCGTCGCTATTGGTTATTTGAGTGTTCGGATAAAAGATCAGAGAAGAGTGTTGAATTTTATTTAAGGGTCAGCGGAATGTGGTATTCATTCGGGAATGAATATCGCATGAGAAAATACACGCGAAAAGCTTTTTCGAAAATGCAGGGTATAAGCTATCGGCATGATTTGCGAGTACGATTTTAATAGTCAAAATAATGCCGAAGAAAGATACTCGACGAAAAACATGAACGCGGTTTATTAGTTTCAGGTTACATAAATGACCCTCTTAAAAATCCATCGGCTTCTCTCAGCCCGAAATTTTCGTCCTTCCGTCCCCAGCTGCTGTTATTGACGATGTAAATTCAACAACCTAATTTCATTCCAACAACATGTCGTAGCTTCGCGACTTTATACATTACGATAAAAGGGGATGGTATATAAGTTCTACGTTCTAACGTCATCTCATTAATTTTTTTTATTTCTTGCCATACCAGACGAAATATGTTGCAAGAATTAACCACCTTCCGATCCTTTAACCGTAAGTTATATCGCCAACGTACGTTCCGTAGTAACAATATATAGTAATATATCGGGCTGCTTCACATTTTGACCACGTAATCGCCCCCGCTCTTTTGATCCCCGTAACTTTCAATCTAACCAAAGAATATTGAGTTAGAACATGCTGGGGAAGTATATAACATTAAATTTTATACATATTCATTTCCCTATGATAACAGTAGAAGGAAAAATGAAATGAATAGGAAATATTGGTGAAAATTTCAAAATCAAAAACGTGCTCGCCTCCTCAGACGTTTTCCAAAAAGACTTTGGTCCTCGGCGCAAGAAAGTTGAAAAAAATACGTCAAAGATATAAACAAGGAAAAAGGATAAATCCTTCTCAATCATGGGCTGCATATTTTCGGACAATTTGGGGCGGCCCTTAAATTCGCTTCAACTACAGTTTTTCTGGTTTTTTGTTTATTATTGCAAGTTAATTAATAAAGCTACAGGGGTGCAAAAAATCTTTAAACTTGCAAAATGATGAGGCGCACAACTTTTGTAGAAACCTTCTCCCCAAAAAACCCACAGGAAAAAAGTTTGTTCCAAAATACAAGATTTTCAAATTTTGACGATTTTTAGAAAAAAATCCGGACCTAGTTTGGACGGAATTTTTTCCCCATTTTTGACCCAAAAAAATTCCCTACCCTCTACGCGGCCGCTTTAGAACTCAGTCGATTTTACGTCTAATTCGACTGGACTAAGTGTAAAAAATCTCCTGCCAAATATTCTCTTGCGGATGTATTCCGGATGAAAAAAAATAAACGTAGATACAGAAATGAAATGAAACAAAAGCATCAATATACGTTGGTTTTCTTTTTTTCCCCCTTCCTTTTGGATTTGGTTTTTGTTTTTCTAGTTATATGCAAAACACAAGTGCAGATACCTAAAACGCTGGAGGGATTTCGGTTGCTACATATACCGTGTGTATTACGGCGAAACAATTTTCCGCCATGCAGCGGCATAAGTGATGAAGTCATTCACAATGATACTTTTCATAGCAGAGTTTTGGCCCGCCGCATAGGTAGGTACGTATAACATTCTACGCGCAGCCCATCCCTGTCGCGTGTGCGGGTGCAGGGTATTGTTGAAGAGACAATAATTGTCGGAACTGTTTTTTTTGTCTCTTCTCTCCTTCTTTTTTCTCTTCTGTCTTCGTTTTCTTTTTATTCTCATATATACGTATGCCACGATATGGAAAAGGGCGGTTCTCGCGAGAGCTTAATTCCTCATGCACGAGGGAGATGGTATCGTATGTATCTATATATACCTATACATACTTTATCAAAAGCGAGGTATGCGGGAAGGACGAAACTTTTTTCATTCTTTGCGAGCCGGATTATCGAAAGAGGCGGATGATTTTTAAGGAATTAGAAACTCCGACGTTTTCGATTAATTCAATGCATTATCAGATCAAATTACCGATAATTTAAAACCTCGTAGCTGCTGTGTTGACATTATTCTTAAATTACCCTTCATTCGCGTTTCAAATTCCTTCGACATTTCGATGGAAGATGTTTTCGTTCTATTTTTAGAATCGTCGTTTTTACCGATACTGATTTTTTGTTTTTTTTTTTGCTCGATATCCCCCTTATATGAGATATCATTATCGTACAGCCGCATGTAATGGTAGAACAAATAATATAATTTCATCCCCTGTAATTGTATGAAGATTTTATACTTCAAAAAGTTATAATATTTTTCGGGACCGAGTCTCTCAACAAACACTTGACGCTTCGTAATAAATGTATCTCGTTAAAAAAAAATAATTCCAAAAACAACTTAAAACAGGCAAAATGAAAGTAGAAAAAAGAAATAATGAGAGGAGATTATAAATTATTCACAATCATGGGGCTTCGATTGTTATCCCTGAATATCATTCTCAGTAGGTACTTATAATTCAGCAAGTAGCAATTCGCTAACAGAGAAGCTGAGAAAGTAAGAAGAAAAAGTGAGAAAAAGAAACGCTGGTCTTACGGCCTTGGTTGATGATTTAACTTAGTTTTCGTATAAAGTGATCGAAATTCTACGCAGTCAGCTAAAACTCGGGGAAATGCCTTGCGGGATTAAAATCTACCGCCACCAAATCCGTGATTGAAAGAAACCATAATCTTGGGTTAGCTTTTTATCTCCGTTCTATTTCCTCCTCGGTTCATCTCGTTTCTGTTCCTGACCTCATTTGCAACCAAGAAAAAAAAAATAAAAAAATAAATAATAATATTTATATATATAAACCCGAGTATGGGAGGTGAGAGATAAAAATGAGAAAGACATGGGGTGGCTGCAGTTGACAAAGGGAAATAATGCCTTTCCTTCAATTCACTTTAATATTCACCTTTATCTACAAAGACCGCGAGCTGCATTATTATTTGTTCGCAAGAATAAAGCGCCCAACATCAAGCAGTGCTCGCGGTTAGATTACAAATACAAAGTTCTTCATGAAAAAATACTCGGCTTTGGGGTCTCGCAGAAAATACGCATGATAATATACATTCTAGTTGATTAGCAGCCGTCGTTGACACGAACTTATGATGAATCAGATGTGACTTGCGAAATAGTGCGGACGGGATTAGGAGTAGGGCGAGACAGCGTTTCTCACAATACGCACTGGCAGATGCTCGGTCTTGTTTACTTTTATTCAAGGTTATTAGATGACTATTGGATTTTGCATAGGAAGGTCTTTTTGAATAGATGTTTGTGTTTCGACCGAAAATTGCGATTGCAAATGGCGGCGCCCACGAAATCCAAATTAAGCAAACGTCTTAATTAAAATTAAGGTGTTCTTTGACTAAGATTTTGTTCTGAAATCGCTGGAAAATATACAAAGACTATAGTCTTTGGTGTTTTTTCACTCAAATTTTTCTGAAAATCGCTGCAAAAATATACAAAGACTATAGTCATTGGTGTTTTTTCGCTCAGTTTTTAATCAAAAATCGCCGAAAAATATACAAAGACTTTGGTGTTTTTTTACTCAAATTTTTCTGAAAATCGCTGCAAAAATATACAAAGACTATAGTCTTTGGTGTTTTTCGCTCAGTTTTTTCTGAAAATCACTGCAAAAATATACAAAGACTGTAGTGTTTTTTTTACTCAGATTTTGATCTGAAATCGCTGAAAAATATACAAAGACTATAGTCTTTGCCAGTATACGCTTGAGTTGGCGTCAGAAATGAAAATTGATTTCCTTTGTATCAAATCAAGCGAAGTCATGTGATATTTCCATCTGAAACAATACGATCGAAGAACCGGATTCGCGATCTCGAAACCTTTGAAATGCTTTCTTCCATTACCATTTTCAAATCTCGCCGCACCAAGGCCAAATTAATCTCAACCACAAATACGTAATTTCTATGAAACCCCGGGGCGGATCATTTAATTAAAGGAAATGTATTCAATTAACTTAAACTACGTCTAATTACTCGTGACTTGTCTCCTAATGTTGGTCTATCGATCTTTGACGTATTCCCACAATCAGAGGATTCCTCACTTACCGAGATGCCCAATTAGAAAGTTATCATTTCTACGATGACGATATGCTTACTCAAACCACGTAATCCTACCGAATGAGAAATCATCGCACTTATATCTCGGCTCCTGCTTTCGTTCAATCGCGATAAAAAAAATCCCCAGGTACGTAAAATTTACAGGAAAGATCTGAAGTACAATCATTCTGATTTTATTGTACAGACTATATACGGGTGATGTATCGAAGTTCGAATCATCCGACGGAAAGCAAAGTTATAATTTTCCGACTGTTGCAGGTTTGTATTTTTTTTTTTCATTCAACGTCGGATGGCGAATTAATGCTCCGAACCGTAACGTTAACCGCCAAGTGGGTTGGGGCTCGGAAAACGTAGGGGGTTGGCGTTCGCTCGGGGGCGCAAAACCCCACGACCCAGCTGCAGTCAGCGATATCCGAAAAGCAAGCAGCTGGGCTCGACGCAATATCGAACCGAGCAGGCCCTTATCTTTTCCATGTGGTTATCCTACGTCGACCGTCTCGCTGTCTTGCACGAGCTGCTTCTTCATCATCGAGAGTCAAGAGCCAATGACGCTGATGAGCGATACACGAAACACATCACTCGCGTTTTCTCGTCTGATCGTCACGTGACTCTTTTTTCTACTCACAACATATTGCGACGAATCTTCATCGGTCATAATCGCTTCGTTTTACATCCGACCGATTCTGAAGAGGCCCTCGAAAGATACGAACTTTTTCTAACTCACAGATATCGCTGATCGAGTAAAAAAAAAAAGAAACTTCTCACCCTATTTTTGCCGGACAAATAAAAGTTATTAGGTAAACAAGTAGGAATGTCATCATTTTTATTCTTCTGCATCTTCGTAAACTTCGTTATCATGATCGACGAAAGCTGATTACATTGATTAGACTTATAAAAAGTCTGATGGAAGTTTTCGAAGTGAAAACAAAATTCAGGTTCTAGATTATACTTCGGCACGTGCAGAAATTATTTCGTTTACAAATTTTACAACATCGACGCTTTGATGTACAGTGTTTCAGAATTTCCCAAAGGTCATTCATCATTTTCTAAAAGCCTTGAAATTTTATCAACAGTCAAATTTTATCAGAACTCATTCATTTTTCTCATTTTCATTCTCAACACGGATCATTCGAAACTCAGCATCTCAGGACAGCATCAACAGCGTGAATTTTTCAATCACTAGTTCAGGCTTCAATTTTAGTATTTTTTATTAATTATTTTTGTATCGCTGCACAGTGAATTTAGAATTGTTTGAACATCCAAAGGGTGTTGACCGGGTGAAATCAGGTGACCCGTACAGATCCTTCACTTTCTCTCTACATATACATGCTGACTTAACATTTTTCGTTTACTTTTTCGAAATATTTTTTTTTATGCTGACATTGAACTCTTGACTGTTTACGGAGTAAATATCAGAGACTTGTGTAGAAAAAAAAAATTATTCGGAAGGCAAGAGGAACGAGAACACAAAGTCAACATTTTTTTTATTCGTGTGCAGTTGGATCAAACTTGTGGAAAGAAATAATTTTTGATATTGTGATCAAAGAGTCGTTGATTCATTAACCTGAAACAACTCGAGGCGAACTCGCCGAGAGAGGCTTGTTTCTCTCGGCGAACCTCAATAATCAACCTCAAATTATTCACCCTTGATGTTTCAGACGAGAGTTGGAAGCCCCAGAGCCTTGAACGTTTGGAGAAGAATATTTCGCTTTCCAGAATTGAACCCTTGGGAACCCAATTATGAAAATTTCCAACTGCCAGGTTAACAGCCGCTGTATAACCAGACAGCACACTATAACATAGTCTTATCATGATATCGCGAATCCCTTCGTTTTATTCCATTTTACTCTACCGGCGCCGATAAAATTGCCAGGATATAAGGATGTCGAAAAAAGAATTTGGAAAGGTGACAGGCTCGTCATCGCCTCTTGAAATAATTCAAACGGAGCATATTGCAGTTTAGTTTATTCTTACTGTTTTTATTATCCTCACGATGATCGCATGCGGAAAAGTAAAATTGAGGTATTATACTCGGTATACGGAATTGTGGCAACTCCATTCTCCGGGGGTGTTAGGAGCATACAAGACTTCGAGATCTTGGTGGGTAGCTTGGAAAATAAAATGAAACGCTGCATCAAATTGCATTTACATTCAAACGCTATTACGTTTCACAAAGTCCGCATTTCCGCAGTAAGGAAGTGGGGCCAAGCCAGGACGTGTTTGTGTGAGGTAGATATAAATGCAACGGTTCTCTTGCCAGATGAACCAGCTACCGTCCTGCAAACAGGACCGTGCTGTGCACGGCTGCATTTCATCCGGAAGAATAAAAAAAGACAATCGCATCATTCGCGGAAAGTTTCGGTAGAACAATTTTCGCCATTTGATTATTCTTACGCTCAATCTCGTTCGAAATATTTCAAGCGGTTCACCTTGACTGACTTGAATTCCCATCCCCGTGATTATTATCTGTGAAAATACCCTGCAATATTTTTTTTTTTTTTTTTTCAGAAGGTATGAACCTTGCAATATTAGTCAAAGCGTACGGCCCTGACTGCAGCACTTACCGTACAGGAAGGATAGTCGCTGACTGCAAGAACTAGGGAGCAGAAATAGTCGTAGGAAATGTCGTTCCATATCAGGGAGGAAGTTGCCACTGAAAATATGCTACGTGGCAACAAACTATTCTTGATTTAGTTCCGCGATTTTATCGCCGGATCTTATCAGCCCCGACTGGAATCTTTTTCATCTTTTCTGCCCCGAAGCGTCCCAGTTCACCCTACCCTCCTTTCTTCGCAACCCCGAGTGCCGTTTGTTTGGGCTACGAAAATTTAGATTCGAAAAGTTGAACCGATATTCGCATTTTATTTCCTTCGACCTTGAGACCTGCCCATTCATGACCCCAGATTCGGTCGCTCGATACAAAAAAGTTACGAAACTCCGTCTCGTTGAAATTTATGTCTTCGTCAAACTCGTGCCGAAAGCAAAAATATAAACATCATTCGATCCTGCGTTGTCAATCTGACATTCAATCTAATCGACCTTGACGACGATTCGATTTGATGGAGGCACGATCGGCTCCTCATTCAACGGTCTTCGAACTTGGACGGTTTGCGACAAACTTAAAACCCTCGCCGTTTTTATCCTGTCGACGTTTCCAGCCGCCAAACCAACCTTGAAGCCTTTCCACGGATGACAGATTTCAGGGACGATGATTAGCTGAGGACACCATCCTACTTTTCCAATTTGCTTTTTCGCGTCCAGTAGACACGACGACTTTTTAACCGCCATCATTCGTCCTTATTATCACCAAATTCGGAGGAGCAACATCCGGACTTGAGAAGTTAACAAAATGGGCATAGCGTAAAAATATGAGGGATGTTATGCACGGCCTCGCTATCGAGCCGAGGAGTCGTGAGTTGCAATTGAAAGCTGAAAATTGTTTTCCGTAGTTGTTGGGCCGTACCGACCCTACCCCTGAGCTTTTGTTCCGACAACGCTGCCACTCGACTCGAACGACAAGGACATTTGAAAACACATGAACGAGAAGAAAAGTACGCTACATCTCAAAGGGCACTTCGATTCAGTAATGAAAATTATTATTGAAAATTCTTCAACTACAAACCACTAGAACTCCTAGATGTGACGATGAGTTGTTGTGAAAAAAAAAAAATTGAATAACAAGGTAAGTGGATCGCATTCTGTGCAACTAGCGTTCATAATCACACAGACAGGTTATCTCGAGTCCACTGCGAGTACATGCTATTTATTTCGCTCTTGTTGTTAATTAAAAGATAACAAAAAATTATGATCTTGTACAAAAAGATCGTATCGCATATTTACTTCTAAGAACAGATCTTGATCCTTGTAATAATGATAGCTTTAATGATTGCTTCTCATTAGTTAATCGTCCTAAAAAAAAAAAGAAACGATATCTTAAATTTATCTCAATATGTGATTATCACGAATCATGCGCGACGTCTAACGTTTAAAATTAGAGTTGAATACCGGAAAAGAAGAGAAAATGTTTATTTACGAACATTCGTGGAAAACTCAATGACATTTTTATTATCTCCATCTTTAACAATTCTTTATTATGCGCAGTGTCAAAATTGAAATAGTAAAATTTAATACAGGGTAAAGTCTATTCGGAATTTGAGGGACCTATGGCTGAATTTAAGTAGACATTATTTTCTCGCTTTGCATCTTAACCAGAAGCCGCCTTCGGGCCGTGGGCTGAAACTCGAGGCGCTCATCCTCAAGTTTGGACTAGTCTTCGAACACGTCATCACGTCGCACTTGGCGAGTAGATGAAACAATGTGAGCTTCACAATCATCAGGGCGTAACGATTCGCGATACAAATTCTGGGACCTATTCCGAAAGGCATGTAGGTCAGGGGATTGATATTGCCCTTGTTTTCGTCGTTGAATCTTTCCGGGTCGAACTTTTCAGGGTTTGGATAATATTTTGGGTCATGATGCAGAGAGTAGACTGGAATCCAAACGTTTTGGAAGGGTTTTATCTCCAGTGGCTCGAGTCCAGGTAACGCAGGGGGAAGAGTAAACCCTCTCGAACCGATTCGGTCCAGCAGAAAACCAGCTGTGAACATCCTGAGGGTTTCATTGACGACGGCGTCCAGATACTTCATCCCCAGTACCTCTTCGTAAGTAACGTCTTCCGGTTTTCTATCGCCTAATACTTGGTCAATTTCAGCTTGTAGTTTTTTTTTAACATCGGGATGCAACGCGATGAGCTGGGCAGCGTAACACATCGCCGATGACGGGCCTTCGTAACCTCCGAGAAGAAAGATGAAAGCTTGAGCGGTCATGTTTTCCATGGTCAGTTCCGATTTGTCCTTCCTTTCTCTCGCCTGCATCATCAGGTGAATCATGTCCGGTCTTACAATTTTCTCTCTATCCCTTGTCTCTATGGTGGTCTGTATTATGTTTGTGAAAAAGTTTGACGTTTTCACATCGATGAATCTGATGTGAAAAAGCCTCGCAACCCAAGCAGGAATGCTCCTGAGGATGAAGAACTTTATCACCCTGACACCGGAAAGATTGGCAACTTTTTTACTCAGTTTGAAAAACTCATTATCCCGATCCTTCATGGAATCTGTGGACAGACCGAACGCTGTCGAAGCGATCATGTCTATTGTACATCTTCCGAATGTGTCCTTCATCTCGAGTGATTCGGGTTGCGGATCCAGGGAAGCCAAATGGTTGGCAAAGTTTATCGCGCACTGCGTAGTGATGGTGAACATCATTTTCATTTTGCTCGAAGTAAACGCCGGGCTTAGAAGCGTTCGCATTTCTCTCCACTCGTCGTCTTTCAGTGCGACAAGGTTTTTCTGGAAAAGAGGCTCCGACGGGGAGGTAAAAACCATCCTGTGGTTCGGAAAGCTGTCGAAATATTTGATCGTCACTTGTTTTATCAGCTCCGGATCTTTCAACACGATAGCGGAAGTTGTGAAGTCGTAGAAGCCGAAGTACTTCGCGTCAGGAAAACGCTTGTAGAGATTGTCGACCAGGTAAGGTAGCGCCTCGATTTTGAAGAACAATTTCATCATGTTTCCAAATATTGGTAACGGTTGAACGTACGGGATTCCATTTTCTTTGAAGTAATTATACCTGCGATTGAGAAACCAATAATATATCACAATCGCACCCGCTATCGACGTCAACAGTATCGTCCAGAAATCCATCGTAACTGTTGGATTCGCGTACAATTACTTCGTTGAATTTCTCGCAGTCGGTTACGCAGTCTACTGTCTCCGGCAGCAATGCATATAACTTCTCATTAACTTGTACACGCAACAACACTTCGACTAACACATCGTACCGAAACGACGAACTAGCCTCGACCGCTCGACAAACTATACTGTTGAATGGAAAGGCCGTAACGAGTGACGGAACACGCGAAGGAACCTCAGGTTTTATCACGTTATGTCATATCAATCTAGCCACACTTGCCCCCGCTCGTTGCAACTTCTCTACATCAAATAAATCATATCGCGCCTCTGACCAATTGAACAATTTTTTCTCATTCCAAGGTCGGATACTCTCGGAACGATTCAAAGTCGGGGCGTTATATAAATGATGAGTTTCCGAACACAAATATGCATTGGAACGATAATTGATTATTTTTACAAACTACCGACTAATAAATCATTTGAAACATGAAAAATCGAAGTCTTCGCACTGCAAACTCGGACGATGATGTTGTTATTCTCATCTTGACTTCACTTCGTGACGTGTTTTTATGTCGGGGGATGAAAAACATCCGGTCGAGTCGCTGAAATCAATTACCTCGATATCAATTGACCCATGCTCCCTGAGTTTTATCTGCAAATTAGTAAAAACTTAATTCGCCACAAAACGAGGCAAAGAGTTGAGGAATTTTTCATTCAGAAAAAGTGTTCGCGGACACGTCCGTGCTCTTCGAACTCGACTTATGATCAGCAGAAAAACATTATTACTCAATTGACACAGCCAATTTTTACAACTTTACCAATGTGAATTTCAAGAATCATACGCAGTTCGTGTCAATCGTGTCGGATGGGAATGTGAATAGAATAATTGCAGGGATTATATAAATTTAGCTCCAATTTTGTCCAATTCTTTGCCACACAGCTTTATTGTACGTGTAATCAGATTTAAAAAGGTAGCATAATTTCCTAGATTGAATACGCCCAGAATTGAGGTACAGAGGAGTGAATGCGACGTTATTTTTTCCTTGATTGAATTTTCAACCAGAACCCGTCTACCGGCACCAGCGTGAAGTCGGCAGTACTTAACTTGATTTCCGGGCGAGTTTTTGAGCACGGCAACACATCACATTTGGCTAGCACGTGAAACAAAGCAAGCTTAACAACCATTAGAGCGAAACGATTCGCGATGCAAATTCTGGGGCCTATTCCGAAAGGCAAGTAGGCCAGGGGGTTGATCTCACGCTTATTGACGTCATTAAATCTCTCCGGATCGAATTGATCCGGGTTCGCAAAAAATTTCTCGTCACGATTGAAGGAGTATATGGGAATCCAAATTTCTTGCGATGGTTTCACCTCCAATGGTTCGAGTCCAGGTAATGCGGGGGGCAGAGTGAACGCCTTCGAACAAACCCTGTCTAACACTATACCAGGTGAAAAGATCCTCAAGGTTTCGTTAACGACCGCGTCTAGGTATTTCATTTCGTGTATTTCTTCGTACGTCGCTCCCTCCGGATTCTTTTCCAAAATCTCGTCGATTTCAGCCTGCAGTTTCCTTTGGACGTGGAGATTGAGCGCGAGGAAATGAGTAGCGAAGCACATCGTGGTCGCCGGACTGTCAAATCCACCGAGAAGAAAAATGAAGGCTTGGGCGGCCATGTCCTCCATAGACAAATTGGATTTGGCTTCCCTCTCTCTGGCTTGCATCATCAAGTGAATCATGTCTGGTCTCAAAATTCCCTCTCTATCCCTCGTCTCTATCGTGGTTTTTATTATGTCCAAAAAATAGCTGGACACTTTGTGGTCGAGAATCCGAATATCGAGAGACTGCGCGAGGCCCGGGAAATTCCTCAGGAGGAAAAACTTGAACATTTTAATACCGGAAAAGTCGGTGACCTTTTTTCCCAGATTGTAAAAATCGTTGTTACGATTTTTCAGCGAGTCTGTCGACAGGCCGAACGCCGTGGAGGCGATCACATCGAGAGTATATCTTCCGAAGGTGTCCTTCATGTCGAGGTTTTCGGGCTGAGGATTCTGGGCCGCCAAATAATTGGCGAAGTTCACCGCACACTGTGACACAACTTCGAACATTATTTTCATTTTACTCGAAGTAAACGCCGGGCTCAAAAGCGCCCGCATATCTTTCCACTCGGTGTCCGCCAATGAGATGAGATTTTTTCGCAAAAGTGGCTCATTCGTGGTTTCGACGAACGGCCTGTGATTCGGAAAGCTATCGAAATACTTGATCGCGACCTGCTTCACTAATTCGGGATCCTTCAGCATGATAACTGGAGTTGAAAATTCGTAGAAACCAACGTACTTTGCGTCGGGGTGAATTTTGTAAGTATCGTTCATCACGTCCGCGAATGATTTCGTCCTGAACAATATCGGGCCCATGTTTCCGAATATCGGCCACGGAGAAATGCAGGAGATGCCACGCTTCTTGAAATAATTGTGGTTACGAGTGGAAAACCAGTATAGGATCACCGCGCCCGCTATTACGGTCAAGGTTATCGTCCACGCGTCCATAGCGGCAAAGATTTGTGAAAATGACGATTGAAGAAAATTTTTACGCCCAACACTTGGAATCCGATTTTGCACAGAACCCTTGACAGCGACTAATAAATTTCTAAATATCGGAGCAGCCTCGACCGCTGGTCAAACTAGACTGTGGCATAAAATGGCCGCTGCAGAATACGTTACAGAGAATACGAAACGTCACTACGTCACGTATCAGATCAGCCGCAATCGACCTGTGGGCGCTCTTCAGCTGCTTTGAAGTCCGAGTAAATACTTACTACTGATATATATGTGCGCTTTGCTCGGCCGAATAAACGATCATTTGATCCTCGAGATTGACTTATGTAACTTTCGAAGTTAAGTGCTTACAAAATGAGCCACCGTAACCGGAGAATTATTTTTATCGTATAATTTAAATCGATCCACTTGATGACTCGCTAAATGCAAATGAAACCTGAAACGATGACGTAATGTAATTTTTTTCATCCAGAAGATTGCCAGACTATTAAAATGGAATGATAATAGACGACAGCCATGATCCGTTGGCCATCAGTTTACCTGTTATTTTATACGACCTTGAGAAGGTCGTGCGGGGGTAACTTTTTTTCTCCGATTGTTTAGTTCGTTCATAAACGTAAAGTTAGTGGGAAATAATTTGAATGAAAAAAATTCGAGAATAATTTTCTACGACAGTCATTGTGAGGACAGATCCACAATATCTTGATCATCTTGATCTTTCGACTCAAAACACATTACACCTAAGTTTCCAACGATCGGCCATGTTTCGGAGTCCGGGATGCTATAGTTTTGAAAAAAATCAATGGAATTAAGGGTAAAAAATAAAAACACGATTAGAGCGCCAGTAATTATATCGTTAGACATATCTTATGCGAGATGACAGTAGTCAGATAGTCGTGGCGAACGAAAACCCACGCGATAAAATCTTCATTCTAAAGCTCGACTAATTAAATTTTTTCAAGTAGCGATAGCGCCATAGCGTTTCTTGAACGTCAGTTTCGACTGCGGCGTAAAACGAATGCTTCTGAGTGACGTAACATCCAGCGAACGAACTCCTCAATCATCTCTCATTGATACTAGTAGTGTACTATAGCATCCTACATGATCGTATCTAATTGGCCGCACTTGACTGTCACGTACACATTAAAAAACGGTCATTCTGAAAAGAGACTTTTTGATAACAGGAAATAATCACCACGGCATCGGTGATAAAACGATCCTGATGTCATACTTGTTTTGATCCGACACCTGAGTTTATTTTTAAGCGAGTGGAGGCTCAAAATATTTCTAATTTTCACCGTGTATTTATCGACAGAAAAATAGCTTCGAGCTAAAGTCCGACCGAAGTGCTGCGTATTCCGATAATCAGTTACTTCACAGACTATCATCATTGTTTTGACGCCTTTTTTTTTATCCCCGACGATAAAAATTTTTCACACTGACATTGGCGATGAGTCAAAACTCATCGGCTGCACTTGACCCTCACGTAAGTTAGAGAAAAAAATAAATAGGTAAGTCTAGAAATTTGCGGCGTTTTTTACTAGGTCCGATTGAAATGAAAGTTGATCATTTTATTTATGTCGGTCGATTCTAAATCTGTGTATGCTGAATTGTATAATATTTCGATCTGCCAAAATATACTTAGGATGATTTTGTCGTACCTCGTAATTTCGTGAATTACACTTTCTGACGGTCAACTTCTCAATAGCATTTCGTAAAATAACCGCGCAAAGGAAAGATTACTCGAGGTTATCATGCATAAATAATATTATTTCTCGGTACTGCTTTACATGACGTATACTATAATGTTTTATATGATTAGAGAGATATAAGTTATAATTAATTATGATTGTAGCCACATTAACAACGACTCGTATTTGTATTTGATTATACGTCGCACGGTGTCGTTTACGTCAATATTATACGTATATAATAATTTCTTTTTTTTCGAGCATGCTGACAAGTTCAAATTCGCGATCGATTCTTACGATCCCTGCAGTTCTGTGGCAATTATCTAAAGTAATACAATTTTTTCGGTAAATTCTGAAACCCTTCGTTTATTGCCCTTGTTTTTCTCATTGAATCTGAAGAGATTGATAAATCCGTGTAAGAAAAATATCTCTCATGGTTGCCAAATCAGCTGGATCCAAAGAAGAGTAAAATGAGGAGATATTTGTTATAAAAATTGATGGCCCCGTAGAGTAAACTATTCCGACAGCAAATTATTTCCTTGCTTGGATTTTCAACCAAAAGCCGCCCTCGGTCTCCAGGGTGAAAGCTCTGGTGCTGATCTTGACTTTTGGCTTAGTTTTTGAGCACGGTAAAATATCGCACTTTGCTAGAAGGTAAAACAAGGCGAGCTTTACTACCATTAAAGCAAAACGATTCGCGATACAAATTCTGGGTCCTATTCCGAAGGGTAAGTAGATCGGGGGGTTGACGTTGTCTTTGTTTTCCTCACTGAACCTTTCCGGGTCAAATTCGTCCGGGTTTGGATAATATTTTTCGTCATTCTGCAGCGCGTGAACCGGAATCCAAATATCTTGAAATGGTTTTATCTTCAGCGGTTCGAGGCCGGGTAACGCGGGCGGTAAAGTGTACTCTTTGGAACCGATTCTGTCCAACACAAAACCAGGTGTGTACATCCTGAGGGTTTCGCTGATCACAGCGTCCAAATATTTCATCGCGTGTATCTCTTCGTAGGAAACTCCGTCCGGACTCTTTTCCAGCACCTCATCGATTTCGGCCTGCAGTTTCGTTCGAACGTCGGAATTCAGCGCGAGTACCTGGGCGGCAAAGCTCATCGTCGTCGCTGGACTGTCGAACCCACCGAGTAAAAAGATGAAGGCCTGAGCGGTCATGTCGTCCAAGGTCAGATTCGACTTTTCCTTCCTGTCTCTTGCCTGCATCATCAGATGAATCATGTCCGGTCTCACGATTCCTTCTTTGTCCCTCGTCTCTATGGTCGTTTTTATGATATCCCTGAAGTAGTCCGTCGTTTTACCGCCGATGAATTTTATGTTGAACAACTTTGCGAGTCCTGGAAAGCTCCTGATTATGTAGAATTTAATCATCCTACTGACACCGCCGAAGTTGGTGACGTCCTTTCCCACCGTGTAGAACGTGTTATCGCGATCCTTCATAGAGTTTGTCGAGAGGCCGAACGCCGTAGATGCAATCACGTCCATGGTATACCTTCCGAAAAAGTCTTTCATGTCCAGTACTTCGGGTTGTGGATCCTGGGCGGCCAAATATTCTGCGAAATTCACCGCGCACTGTGATACTATTTTGAACATCATTTTCATTTTGCTAGATGTGAACGCTGGACTGAGTAGCGTTCGCATTTCCCTCCACTCGTCGTCTTTTAGAGCGAAAAGATTTTTCTGGAAAAGTTGCTCCGTCGGAGAATCAGCAAACATTCTATGATTTGGGAAATTATCGAACTGTTTTATCGTGACTTGTTTTATCAGTTCGGGATCTCTCAGCAGGATAATTGGAGTCCTGAAGTCGTAAAAACCGACGTACTTTGCTTCGGGGCTACTTTTGTAAATGTCTTGTAGTGCGTGCGGCATCGATTTTCTTTGGAAAATTATGTCGCCCATGTTGCCGTACATCGGCCATGGCTTGACGTGCGGAATCCCATGTTTCTTGAAGTAGTCATGGTTACGAGTAGAAAACCAGTATATGATCACCGCGCCCACCAATATCGTCAACACAATCGTCCAGTAGTCCATGGTGGTTTTAAATTCATGGAAAACTACCGACTCAAAAAGCGTAATCCGTACAGACACTTCACTGCAGCTTCATCGAGTACTGACCGCGAAGTAGCGTTCCAGGGGCGTCGGACGTAACTGCGGTGTACGACGCCTGCTTGAAGTTATGCAATATTAGAAGGACCGCCTCTTCGGCTTCTTTATTGATAACAATATGATAATAAACTACCTCGCTTTTCATCACCCGCAAAAGCTCATCCCGAATAAAAGACGATTCGCTTCAGTTGGTAACATGAACTTCCATCGTGGTATTTTTAATCGCTGTTTAATATGAAGAACGCCCCGCCCGTAATCTCCGTCGATCTTAATATTTTTTGTCGTCGACAATTAGCCTCATATTATCAGACGCGGTTGACCGACACGCACGCGTTCGCTACATTCGAGTCTCGACCAATTATGTATCGTAATTACTAATTACCATGGGATAAACAACCTTCAACATCTACTAGTCATCCGAAGTATAATGAATATCAGGAAACAATTAAGAATGATGATTGCGGGGCAAACGAATACATGCAATTTGATTAAACGGCTTCTGTATTTTTATTTTTTATTTTTTCCATTCGTTTCTGGCTGCACAATCGAACAGACTGGCAAAAAATGACATTGGGCAAAATCGTCAAGAATACCGATGAAAGATTATTTTCTTGCTTGAAGTTTCAACCAAAAACCGCCTTCGGGACCTAGATTCCCACCATCGGCAGAAATTTTGATTTTTGGTCTGGTTTTCGAGCATGGTAACATGTCGCATTTGGCGAATAAGTGAAACAACGCAAGTTTCACGACCATCAGGGCAAATCGATTGGCGATACAAATTCTGGGACCTATTCCAAACGGCAGGTAAGTCAAGGGGTTGATGTTGCCCTTGTTCTCGTCATTGAATCTCTCAGGGTCGAATTGATCTGGGTTCGAAAAATATTTCTCGTCATGATGCAGAGCGTGCACTGGAATCCAAACATTTTGGAAGGGTTTCATCTCCACTGGATCGAGTCCCGGTAACGCGGGGGGAAGAGTAAATCCTTTGGAACCAATCCTGTCCAACATTACACCGGGTGTGAACATCCTCAAGGTTTCATTGACGACAGCATCCAGGTACTTCATAGCGTGGATCTCTTCGTAGGACACTTTCTCTGGGTTTTTCTTCATCATTTCATCGATTTCGGCTTGCAGCTTTTTTTGCACGTGAGGGTTCAGGGCCAGAAGTTGGCAAATGAAGCACATCGTTACCGCCGGACTTTCAAGCCCACCGAGAAGAAATATGAACGCTTGAGCGGTCATATTTTCCAAGGACAGGGCGGATTTACCTTTTCTATCTCTTCCCTGCATCATCAAGTGAATCATATCCGGTCTTACGATTCCCTCTTTTTCTCTCGTCTCTATCGTATTCTTTATCACGTTCGTGAAGTAATCGGACGCTTCGGTGTCAAGGATTTTGGTGTTGAAGAGCTTCGCTAAGCCGGGCAGGCTTCGCATGAGGAAAAACTTTACCAATTTTAAACCGGTAAAATTGGATACCTCTTTTCCCATTTTGTAAAAATCATTATCACGATCTTTCATCGAGTCTGTGGACAGGCCGAATGCCGTGGATGCAATGACGTCGAGGGTGTATCTGCAAAAAGTGTCCTTCACATCGAGTTCTTCGGGCTGAGGATCCTGAGCGGCCAAGTAGTCGGTGAACTTAATCGCACACTGCGACACAGTTTCGAACATCATTTTCATTTTGCTGGAAGTAAACGCCGGGCTCAAAAGTGCCCGCATGTCTCTCCACTCGTCGTCTTTCAGAGCGAAGAGATTTTTCTGGAAGAGGGGCTCATTTGGCGAGGTAATGAACATCCTGTGATTCGGAAAACTATCGAACTCCTTTATCGTGATTTGCTTGATCAGTTCGGGATCCCTTAGCATTATAATCGGAGTTGAAAAGTCGAAGAAGCCAACGTATTTGGCTTCGGAGTGGCAATTGTAGATCTCCTGGATCATGTAAGGCATCGCTTGAATCCTGAAGAACATTTTTCCCATGTTTCCAAAAAACGGCCATGGCCAAAGGTACGGTATACCCTGATCTTTGAAAAAGTTATAGTTGCGAGTGGAAAGCCAGTAAATTAGCGCGCCCACCAGTATCGTCAAAAGTACCACCCACGTCTCCATATTGGTACCAAGGTCTCAAAAATCGAACAAACGCAACAGTCGGCTAGATATTTAGCACCTAATTTTTTACACTCACATTCGGTGAGGCCTGTAATTTCTATTACGATCGATCAAATTTATTTGTCGATTCACACACACGATCGCAGTTTGACCTCAGGACTGGTGTCGCATGCAGTTTGGAACAGACTAATGCTCGGAATAATAGCTTCAAGTTGAACAAGATACAAATCGACGTCTTTTCTACGCATGACTTGATAGCGCGTCATTATAATCTATATCATATGTCATTCCATGCAATTGACCAACGCGCGAATGGTCGACGCTGAAGTGGAGTGGGAGTGGAGAGTGGAACGGAGTTTGCTGTGAAGTCCGAGCTAGAGTCATTTGCAATGTCAACGAGATAAACGATTTCTTCAACTTCGCAGATTGACTCACATGCCTTCTAAGTTAGATACTTTCGGCCTCGTGTTAAATCCACGTCGCTTTATAGCCTATCATCGTGTTCGAAGAAACGGAAAATTTCCAGAACAAATCTAGAAAATGTCGATGACAGCCGAAGAGCGATGTTTGAGTTAAAACGAAAAATTCCTGAGTGAAAATTTATTAAAAAAAGAAAAATTAGGTTTACACATTATATTTGTATCTATCATCATCGTTCATCCACGCAATATACATCGAATTACTATCGTAGTTTAATTTTCAGCCAGAAGCCCCCTTCGGGTAAAACGAAAAATTCCTGGGTGAAAATTTATTAAAAAAAGAAAAATTAGGTTTACACATTATATTTGTATCTATCATCATCGTTCATCCACGCAATATACATCGAATTACTATCGTAGTTTAATTTTCAGCCAGAAGCCCCCTTCGGGTATCAGAATGAAGCCTTTCGCGCTCAATTTGATTGGCGATTTTGTTTTCGAAGACGGTAGCAATTCGCACCTCGCCAGTAAATGAAAGATCACGAGCTTAAGTTCCATCAGAGCAAACCGATTGGCAATGCACATTCTGGGTCCAATTCCGAAGGGCAAATAAGTCAGGGGATTTATGCTCGACTTGTTCTCGTCGTTGAACCTTTCGGGATCGAACTTTTCCGGTTCCGGAAAATATTTCGGGTCGTGATGGAAGCTGTACACCGGTAACCAAATACTTTGTCCCGGCTTGACCTCGACTGGTTCCAAACCCGGCAGCGATGGAGGTAAAGTGAAACTCTTCGTACACTGCCTATCCATAGCGGCACCAGGTGGATACATCCTCAGCGTCTCGCTCACTACAGCATCCATGTACTTCATCGCGTTAAGTTCTTCGTACGAAACGCCGCCCCCACATTTTTCTCGAACGTTATCAATTTCCGTTCGAAGCTTTCTTTGCACTTCAGGATTCAAAGCTAGTAACTGGGCCATGAAACACATGGTGTTCGTAGGACTGTCGGATCCTCCGACAAGGAAGGCAAAACCCTGCGAGACTATGTCGTCGTTGTCCAGCGAAGTTTTACCATTTTCATTTCTCGCCTGTATCATCAACTGTAACATATCTTGTCTCACTATTCCCTGTTCATCTCTAGCCACGATCGCATCCCGCACAACATTTTCGAGGTATTCGGTGGCCGCGACGTCGAGGAGTTTCATGTTGATGAGTCTAGTGAACCAAGGAAAGTTTTTAATCAGCATATATTTCAACACTTGCGCATTACTGAGCGCGAGCCGTTTCGCCGTTCGGTAAAATTCGTTCTCCGGATTTTTTATGGAATTAATCGACAGGCCAAAAGCTGTTGTCGCTATTACGTCGATGGCGTATCTCCCGAATACATCGCTCATGTCCACCGCATCCGATGATGGATTCAGCGTTGCTACAGATTCCCCAAAGTCTACGGCGCACTGTGATATCATTTTGAACATCATCTTCATCTTACTGGAAGTAAAAGACGGGCTCAGAAGGGCTCTCATTCTTCGCCAGGTTTCACCTTTGAGCGAGAATAATGATTTTGCGAACAAAGTTTCGTCGGGTATGTCGGTGAAGAACTTGTGGTCGGGAAAACTATCGAAATTTTTAATCGTTATGGATTTCACCAGCTCAGGATCCTTCACCAGAATTATCGGGGTCCCGAAATCATAGAAGCCAACATACTTCGCATCGGGCTGTAGAAAGTATATCTCATGTATCAAATCTGTTATCAGTTTCTTCCCAGAAATTACACTAGACATATTTCCGAAGACTGACATTGGCTTCAGGTGCGGAACGCCTAATCTCTTGAAGTAAACATGATTCCAGGTTACGTTCATAAACAAGTAGATGCAAATAGCACCTACTAACAACGCTACTAGGATCGTCCACAAATTCATGTTTCTAAAAAGAACTTCTTCTCCGATTCTCGATGAACAGTTTCAGAACCCGCGGTATCGTACTTGTTTTTCTCGAATCAGATTACACTACTCCAGTTGCTACACTGACCAAAGACCGGTCATTATACTAACGCGTCGAGAGAACGTCGCCTATTTATATCTCATGCTGAGCACGACTGTCATCACTCACACGATAATTCTGACGCTTGTATAGCCGCCATATGCCTGTGATTTCAATTCGCGACTCATAATTCGAAACATCATTTTGCTTTTAATTTGTTCCTGCGATAACGACGATAATTATGCTCATTTATTTTTTAGTAAGCTTCGAAGAAACTTGTTCAGGCTCAAATATATTTCCTCGGTTACTGAAAAATAGAACTTCGCTTGAGCGCCTTCAGTAGCGGCGAATTTGTTGTGATTTGTTTAAATTTAGTCGGAGCATAGATATATTGAACTGGATCGGACAAGTTGCGAAAAGTCAGAGTCATAAGGTAGTAAGTCGCAAAATAAGAGCGCCAGCCCAGGGCGCCATCTGCGTTTTATGGTAAACAGACCCTTCATCGACCTCCGAGAAATTGTGGGCCTGGCGCTTGAGCGATCTGCAGATCGAATCTTCAAATTCGTCCTTATAGACGGTGACGCGCAATAAATATAACACACTTAGACTATCGGAATGACGGTGCAGCCGATGAGCTTCTCTCATCACTACGATGATTTTAATGCAAAGTGGTATCATTATAGTTTGTTCACACTTGAGTACAAAAATCTGGAATACAATATTTTCTGTAAAAAAAATTATTCTTGTTCGGTTGAAAATAATTTCAGTTTCATGTTCGCTAAAACAAACTACCGGTAAAAAAAAAAAAACTGAATATATCTTTTATTGTTGTTGGGGCTTGAGAGTAGGAGTTTTTTCGTTGTTTAGCCTTTTGTAAACTTGTCAACATGTTATGCAAATTATGAATTTATCGTCTGGTACGAAGTATCTTTCAAAGGTTCGATACTTGAGGACATAATGTCTCTACGTGACAGTCTGATGGGAAAAAAAAATCTTAGCCAGTGACACAGTACAAGAAAAAACGTTTGTAGTGAATTGAGGATTTTTGATTGAAAAGGAAATATTAAAAAAAAAATCGGAGAAGTGGGCGTAGCAGCTATGAAAAATTCGCAATGACAAATTTTCCGGACGATCTGCATGGGGTTATAAATCTGTATGGGGATAGGGAAAAATAATTAAAAACTTTTTAGACCGTTTTAGAAACGTGGTATATTGGGGGGGAGGGAAATATGTTTTAAATAATTATTGTCTGCTGTTTAATCTTGGGATAATAACTGTATTTTTTCATATTTCATTATAATACATTTTATTGATTAACGATCGGTTTTTTTAATTCTTTTGTTTTTTTGAAAACGGAGTTAATATTGCATTGTCATCCGGTTCTAAACTGTGGTTGAAGTTAAAAATCTCCAGCTCATCGGGAAGTTGTTTAAAAATCGATTGCAAAATTAGTACCAAACAGACAAACAGACAGGCAAGAAAGCGGGTATTATACGAAAAAAAATCTCTCGATAAAATTTCAAAAAAATTTAGGAGACTAAAGAAAAAGGTTTTATAAGCAAATTCAACACGAAATCGCACTTCACCGTTTTGTAAACGAGATAATTAATTAATAACGTTCAATATATCTATGGTTGGAGTCTTCGGGGTTCGTATAAAAAGAAATCGCAGAGGGTATTTTTTATGAGTAGACAGACATGAAGTTCAGAAAAGATACGAAATACCCAAAAAAACATGTGACTATGGTAGAATTGGAAATTAAATTTCAGAATTATCATATGCAAACCCTGCAATGAATATTAATCTAATCGCTTGTGTTAATTCGTAACGTCGCCAGAGTCTGTCATTTGATATCTCAAAGTCATTTCCGTGTATACGCGACACGCTACAACTTTTCACACAATAGGCTTTAATTTAAAAACTTCAAAGACTCCAAGAAATGTATATTACAGTTGAATGAAGAAAACAGAAAACAAACTAACAGTTTCAATCTCTTCCAGAAAGAATGGTAGCAGTTTAAATGAACGAAGAAAGATGCAAATTTCAATCCAATTTTGAAAAGAATTATTAGGTACTTGCAACATAACAAAACTAACGTATCATTTAGTTTATATCATACAATGTGTAGTTTACACCGAGGGTGTTCGGAGGTTGTTCGCATAATCCATTTCATGAACCCATAGCGTAGATGAAGAAGTTCTTAGTTAGATTAGGAAGGGCAGGCTCATGAACGACGGTACTTATATACCATATCACGAAGACCGTTCTCCCAGCACATATGTGTATACCTATACTTGTTGTGTAACGCGCAACGTCGCTAACCTAAGTACAGACGTTGGATGGGTACGCAAACTGTACCATGTTTGCTCAGGCCTTGATACGAGGTTACCGAAAGCAACCACGAACGCAGGGATGTAACACGCCCACCCTCCTGGCTATCCACCTGCCTCATATATCCCCCAGTGACGCCTAAGTTCTCGTTCCTCATCGTGTCTTTGTCACCGAATGTGGTATACGCCGCGGTACAAGGTATAATAAGTGGTATGACAGACATTCGGGTTGTGTACGTAGCGCCAGCTATCGGCATCCAGAATTCGAAATTCTGAGAAACCAGTTTCAGAATCTGTGTAATCAGAGTTCGCGATTCAATATATTCAGCTGTACGTCTCGAAGACCGAGCCGCAAAAAAAATATACGTTCGAAATAAGGCCTTCTAAATTGGTCGAAACATTTTTCGAAACCCTACCTAAACCTGCGAAAAACTTTAAGAACTTTATGTTTGATATGACGACGAGAGATGTAGCGTAGAAAATAGTCTGCCAATGTCTTCCGGCTGCCCGGAGTTTTTCATAACCGCGAGTGAGCATCGTCAGCGAGTATATTCGGATGTATAAGGTACGTGGAAAGCGTCGTTGCAAGACGGGCGAGGTTGGGGAAGTCTAAAAAAAGATTCAAGTAGCCACGAAGAGATGGCCGCTGGTTTGAGGGTGAAACGGGAGGTCAAAAGAGGGATGACTGAAGTGCGAAGGGTGAGATCGTATCTTTAATTCAGTCAGGAGAAGTTTGTTGGTCTAAGATAGGGCGACAGCAAATGTGTGCCGATAGAAATAGCGGCACCACGACCACACTGGAGAGAATTCCTGGAACAACTGAGGTACTACCTTCCCTCTACTCTATCCGATTAAAAGTGGTTGCCGAGCCAGCCGTTTATCGAGCGTTTTATTTTATTTCATCGCACACCGACTCTAAGATCTCTCCATGTCCTTCCGACTCCCTCATGTATTTTTTCGGGATGTGCAATTTCCTTTCAAAGGAATTATCCCCTGGTTCTCTTTTTTTCTCCTCAACGTCTTGATCGTCATCAACTATAACCACTTTCAACCCCAGAGGTTTTCGTGGCCTGCTCATGATTCCAGCTTTTTCATTTTTTCAAAATTTATTCCTGACTGATCCGGCCGTTTAACAACTACCGAACACCACAGCTAAGGACTAAGTTTTCCCGACGTCACGTCATCGCCGCCAGATCATAAGACCGTGGGATTCATGAGGAAAGGGTATATGTTTTAGTGGTAAGTTTTGATGCGGAGGAACATTCTGACTGAAACCTGACGTTGCTGATGGAGTGGCGACGATATTCCGTCCACGTCCTCCGTTCATTGCCGCATCCAGGTGAGGTCAGACTCGCGAACTTCGCGTATCAATCGAGGTCACAAGACCCGCAAGATTTAACGAGATGTATCGACGCGAAAAGGTGGGGGGGGGCGTGATGTCGCGTCAGCACGTGAGAAATTTGAAACCGACTTGGCTCGATTTCAATTTCAGTGCAAATAGGGCTTTTCAGGGCTTTCTAAGAAGAACCAACGCGAACCTCATGGACTGGACTTGGATGACGATTTTTTTTTTTTTTCGGAACGAAGATTTACAACGGTTAGACTTGACCAATGAAGTCTGGGCGAGGCGATCAAATGCTGACATTGTTTTAACATCCTGACGATATTCAAAGGGCCACGGGTTTCACCCTCAACAGCTGTCGTGCATACAAATCGAACCTCTTTGCATCAATCGATGATGAAATTACCTTTACTGAACAAACGGATCCGGAATAAACCCACCTCGTGTTAGCAAGTTCGGCAATTTGTGAGGTTTTTTAAAAACTTTTCAACCCCCTCACCACCCGCCGGTCGCTCCACGCAATAAAAAGTTTGTAAAAAATAAAAGAACCAAGGGGATGAAAAAAAAAAATATTTATTTAAGAAGGAACACTTTATCACACTCGCCGCATTATCGCCACAGTTCTTTTTTTTTTCTTCTCCTTTTATTTTTCTATCCTTTTCAACAGAAAATCCAGATGGTATCGAATGCGAACGGATAAACCGAGTCAATGATCAACTGCACAGTGGTTTGACCTGATTAAAAAACGAACCATCTCATTTGGCTCGCCTCTTCGTCGACGTCTCCTAATTGCGTTACCTACCTCTTTTCCAACGGAGATCCTCGACGTCTTTTTTTTATCATTATTATTATTTTTTCACGTGCGATGTGCTCTCTGAATCAAGTATATTTATAGCTCCGGATAACTTTCGATTCGAACGCCTCACCGTGTGCGATTACGAAAAAAATCGCTGTGAGATTTTCAGGTGGCAGAAACACAAACCCCAAGTCTGAGGGTTCGAGAGATAAAATACCGAACGGAATATCAGAGATGATTTGAATGCATAGCAAGATAACAATTCGGAAAAAAGGTTGTGGCGTCATTCGATGAAGTGTACATTAAATTTCGGAGCTACGCTTTGAGCTGAGCAAATGTGTTCGTAGGCAGTCGTGGATGAATAGATTTCGACTGCTGTTAACGTTAGTTGTAGTATTTACTACACTTCCATGCCTTGAAGTGGATCTCTCTCAGGTTCCATGGCATACCAAACCATGCAATGTAGTACCTGTACCGTAGACACCTGTGCACACAAATATTTGGCGTGCCTTAGACCGCGGAACCAGGGACAATGCACGATCCACATCGGCGAGAATGGAAGGACATGTAGGTATAAGTGGACGCACTATTGTCCCAGTATGTATAGCGAAACCCCACATGGCCAGCGTTACCAACCAAACCGTGCGTCGACCGAACGCGAACACATTCGAGAGCATCGCCACACCATAGGGTATTACCGTCACGCCATCCGTTCCAAATTTCCAATTAGCCTAAATCAACATTCCAGCATAAATAATACTCCTAGAATGAGCCGAGCTACGACCATTTTCCAATCTTGCACAGCTCCGATTCTGACCAGTTTTACAGATGATATACGATCCTATGCATACCACTTATTCGTTTACTCTGTAGCCGCGTCTCGTATTGCAAGCGCTCTTCGTTTTCAAGTACTCTCAACGATTGCTCTTCGTCTCTATATTTCTCTCTCGTGATCGTCTTTTGTTTATTTCCAAAGTTTCTACATTCCTTTTACTTTTTTTCCCAAGAATAACTCCACACCCCAGGAGTAACAAAATAAAGAAGAATGACGACTCGATGAATTTCCTCCCATTCGATAAACATCATTGACGTTAGATGGCGTCAAAAATGAAATTCGACGATATCAAAACGAATCGGTTTTTTTTTTTTTTTTTTTTTTCTTATAAATTCATAGCAAAGGCGGCTAGAGGAATAGCGAGCTACAGAGTAAACGCCATCCTGGAATTGAATTTGATAGTAATTTGATTTGCTTTAGAGGAGTCTCGCGAGTCAACAAAAGCTCGAAATTTGTGTCCGTGCAACATATACGCTCGGTTGCTGCAGAGTCAGTTTAACAGTTTGCTCATCATTCCACAGATGGTCAGAGCGGGGGGGGAGGTTGGGTTGGAAGTCGAGGGTGGTTGCCCCCCCCCCTCTGGCCCCTTCTGCCTCCGCCGGTGTACAAGGACGTAACATTGGCCAGGTGTATTTGTAACGGTGAGGCGCAGAGCAGAGGGCGAGTTAGAGAACACATAACGTACAATTAGTTAATACAGGCTTGGGGGAATCCCCCGAGAAAACGGGGTTGGCGCAGACTCCGGACCTGACCTCTGATCTGTGTGATCATAATTAATAGCCTGCCTCAACGGAGAAATTCGCGTCGGTGTTAAAATGTTGAGTGTGAGTGAGCTTGAGGGATGTGGAAAAAAAGAAGAGAGAACGAAGGCGAGCTAGGCGACTTTTAGCGCGCGCACAACATTCGCCAGCTGTTTCGAAGATGAGGTGCGTTTATACGGGAAGGCATTCGATGAAATGGGAGTAAAAGTCTTGTCCTCATGAAAGTTTCATGCAATGAAATAAATTGTTCTCACGGACTTTCTGCCCGCTACTTATTTAATGGCGGCCACTCCGTCGGATACCATCGGTGGGGGTTGTCAAGACGGACGTTGGCAGCGCTCCCATTCTGGTCCAGAAGATATTTACACTTTACACTATTTCATGGGAAATTCAGGTGGGCCCAAGTTCGTGGCTTGATTGTCGAATGGATTCTCCTGACATGCGGATATACGAAAATAATATCGCGAAGATGCCGTTCGCGACATGTTTTCCCGGTCTATTTTCGTCCTCGAGAAAACTAATTCGCCTCTTTGTATGTGCGTCCGACCTGCTTTCATTTGCTACATGTTTTTTTTTTTTTTTTCCCTCCGCTTTTTCCCTTCGCGTTCTTCATGCTCAACAAATGACCCAACCACCTCGATAATTGGCAATTTCCTTCTCACAATGTACCCAGCCATTTCTTTTTAGCGACCATAAACCGCTTCAGTGAATACGCGCTGTGCGGTTCGATTGAGGAACATAGTCAATCACTGTGTATGTATATGCAACGGTCAATATTCCCGGTCGTTTTTAAGGAATAAAAGTATTACGCTGGTTTGTAGGGAAGAAAATTGGATGAGGAGTGAATCAAACCGTGAAAATGTTTGCGTGCTGAAGTTGGCGGTGGGTGGCGCGGGTCCGCCGTGAAAAAGAGGGGCGTCTAACGGGAATCAGAAAATCTTACCTGGACCGCACACAGCACCTAGAGCAACTCGATCAATACTCTAGCCCATGGTACCAGGCATGGTAAAAAAATGTTGTTTGAACCGAAGGGGGTCGGGTGTACGAAAGGTCAGGGGCAGATAAAGGGGATGTTAAGATGGGGAGGGAGGAGGGCGAACTCCCCTGCCCCCTATACCCGTAGCACTTTATCTTGGTACACCGCGAAGCGAACCTTTTAGGAAAGAGGTTCTGGTCGTTAAGGAGGCTTCTTTTATTATATATCCTCAGCATCCCGATGGTTGCCGTTCTCCTTCTCAAGCCTCGCAGTTCCGCTAGCCTCGGGGAACCGTTTGGTACTGGGAATTGTACATCCGCCGATCAGCTACTGGACGAGGCCATCAGCCTCCGGATGTCATTTATCCTGACCTCGGGCCCAAAATATTTGTTGCCATAGAGTCTTCGGGGTCGCAATTGAATCGACAAAGAACTGTGTAAATTTCTGAAGACAGCCAACTCGAGTTACCCTCCGGACTCAACGATCGAATTCACTCTGCGGGGTGACCTTGAAGAGTAATTCATCGCCCCCTTCTTACAGTAACGGCCAATAGAGCAATTATCATTCCGCGGAATAATCTAGACTTTTGGAAAAGGTCTGAACCGAATGTTATTTCATCATCGGTCGAAATGTGGTCATTTATTTCACGTTATGGGATGTGAATTAAAAAATTTATCACTCATCCTAAGTACGAGATCTGGGTTAAAGGTTAACAGACGATGTAGCGGTGGTTTCCCATTTGTATTCAAGAAAGAAAACGGCAGTGCGCCGGGGTCTTGGAAATAAAAGGGTTGAAAAAAAAAGGACAGATTCGAAGGAACGGTGAAAGAAAACCGTCAGCAGTACCGCCGAGACAACCCAGCAATTTTCAAATCGTCGATTTGCGTCGCGTAAGCAAATTGGTACATCGTCACATACACGTAGAAAAGGAAAGATGAACGCTGGGGAATTCTTAGAGCTGAAGTTCCAGATCTATAATGAAGAAGAAGAAGAAGAAGGAGAACCTGAAGAATCTTCAAGACACGCGTTATATGTTGTTGCAGTAAATGGTCTCCTGCTGAGAATAAAAAAAAGTAAACAGGATCTAGAGGAAGAAAAAAGAAATGGAGTTTACTGTACACGATGAATGTATTTACGGATTCAAAGTTTCGCGTTTCTGTATCGCTGGGAAATTCGTATTTTTCAACAAATATAAAGAGAAAATGTTGCGATTTCGGCGAACAGCGTCACGGATTATCTAAGGGGATCGCGTGTCGAGGTGTTTTAACAGCAGAGTTTCAACTGGAAGGCGAAGGTAAAGGTGCGGACAAGTGAAACAGGGATGAAGATAAAGAGAACGACGAAGAAGAAGTGGAAGGGAGAAGTTCCCTCGACGGTACGAGGCTATTACCAGTCCGTAACATCTCCCACAGGACCTTCTATTCCCTTTTCTACTAGTCCATGCTCGACTCGAACAGTTTACCCACATATATATCTTTGTACAGACATTTCGCACATCCTTATTGCGCCGGTTCTTCGGTCGGCTCAAGATTCAAGCCGAGGCTGAGGCTCAGAGTTCGCTTATATCATGTTGTTAGGAGCATATAAGTAGGTGATAGCTAAAGCTTACGCTGTGTATCCATTTCCAAAAATATTGCAACGCGTTGCGTTTAACCTTACTTCAGTTAATTCTTCACCTTTTTTCAAGTGTAAGAAAGGTGAAGTTATTTCATCTCAGGTAAGAAGGTAAGTATAGAGAAACTGTTGAGTAAGGAATACAAGGAAATAAATAAAATATAAAGATAGAAAAATACGAGGGTTCGCGAAGTTCCTTGCCGGCGATAACTTTCAGCAGTTATTTTTCTTCTCCTTTTCTTTATTTATTTTTTTTCTTTCTTTCTCTCTATTTTCTCTCATTCGGGATAAAAATTTGATTTATAAACCTTAGTCGCAAAGTTACTTCGCTATTTCTGTATCCACTCGTGTTGGAAGAAGATAATGTTTTATACATGTTCCGTTTTCCGCGCCCCAGCTTTCCCAAACGAAGCAATAGATTCTTCAACGAAAGTGAGCGTCTGAGATATATACGTGGTACAAACTTTCAAATTTTTTCATTTACAAACCGAAGCGATTTTTCTCTCTTTTTAAAAAATTAACAATATTGTTCTTTCCTTTTTCTAAAATCGTGGTGGTTTACCTTTTATTCTTTTTTTTCTTCATTTTTTACCGTAAGATCTGCCTCGCTGTTAAATTTTCCATTTATTTCTACGAGTATTTACGTCGAATGCGTTCATGTCAATAGCATATAAAGCTTTTTCTGATTACGTTTGGCGCTCGAAGAAGGACGAGCGGGTGAATTTTTTTATTTACTTTTCATTTATCGCGATTATAAACCCGAGCTCGTCCTCGGCTTGTTATGTTATAATACTCATCCTAAACAACATCAATATTATCCTTTACAGTACCAACAGATCTCGCCGCTGAGTAGTTCTCTTGCACTTAATTGAAAACCTGTCAACAACAGTCAAAAACAAAGAAGAAGAAAAAAAATGGAAACGAAAAAAAAGGAGCGGAAAAAGAAAAATACGGAAAGAAAAAACGACCTCGAAGAGGTGGGGTGACCGAAGAGAGGAATTTGCGGTCTTGCAGGCTGCTGATGTTGCGGCAATGGTGGTGGTTGTGGTACCAGTGGTGGTGGATGCAGCCTAATCTGGACCGGCGCACAACCCCCGCTATTTCCACTTCATCATCCAGGACTGTACTACATTTTCTTCCCCCATCGAAACTCACGCGCTACCACAAATCCCACGACCTTTAATCGTCCCTGATTTGTACCGCCGAATGATCCTACCGGAAAATCCACCTCTAGAATTTTCGTTATCTACTCAAGATCGGGTTATCAAACCTTCGAAGGTTTCTCTCTCATCTGTGTTTTCAGTTCGGTTCGGAAATATTTCGCAGGGACTCGTTTAGTGGGCAAGAAAATTATTTCGAACGTAAGAGCAATTTTTTTTTCATAGTGTAAACTGAGATCGATATTTTGGAACTTTATTCCCAGGGCTCCCTTATTATCTCCTTTTTTTTAAGATCCAACGTTACGCTACTGTACCTTGCGATCAATTCCACGCCCCGACGTCTCTGCCTCCGTCTCCGCTTCCGCCGACGTCGCCGCCCCGACCCCCGCTGCTTCCTTCTGTTTATTTTCCCTTTCCGGTGTTCGGGATCTTTCCACTTTTTCGCTTCGTCCGCGATATATTTACGAAATCAACCTTCCAGATTGAACCCACAGACCGTCGATTGCTTGGTTTGCGGGGGTTGAAGGCTTACCTTTTATTTTTTTTTGCCGGTATCGTTACTGAGCTACCTTTATAGACACAGATTAGAACCAACACCCGACGGAATTTGCGGTTCGGATATTCCGACCGCAAAATCGACCCGTCTCCAGAGTCGGTAGATTTTACAACTTGATTATAAAGAAAATTGAAAATTATCACCCGCAACACCGATCAGCATCTCTTCAAGGCCATCCAATCGTTGATCGACTCAGCCCCCGGAATGGATTACGCCAAAGTTCATTATTCAGTACCATTAATTTTACACCGCGAGTGTACCTGAGGTACCACGCTATCGATTCATGTTGAATAACTTCGAAATAATTCTACACGGCGAAGAAAAGTACGAGGTAAAAAAAAGAAAAATCAGATAACTATGGCGGTCCTGATTTTTCATTTTGAAGTGAAATATTTTTCGATATCCGTAGGCTTCAAGATGGAAAAAAAAATTATCGGGACGATTAAATGATTCCGTTTAGCCGGCTGATCAATTAACACTATATATAATGATTCTTCGTTTGATTCCAAAATAATTATCAGATCAATCTGAAATTCGGCCCATTTTCCTTAATTCTTATAATGCAGGTCGGTGGTTTTTGCCTAATGAGGAACTGCGCAGAAAATATCTTTCGTGTGCAGATATCTTTTGATCGACGAAATAAATGAAGAAAACTTTTACCAATTTACATCTTATCGTAATAATATTTTTTGTTTTTTTTTTCGACTTACAACCTGTATATATATATTATATATTATATTATATTATGTGTATATAATATATTCGATATATATAATATATATTATATAATATATTTCCATACAATATTCATAATAATCGTCAGCAATTTTAGTGTGTCATTTTTTTATATTATTGTAATTATGGTGATTATGACGTAGTTTATTCACACTCATTATTTGTTTTTTTCTCAAATTGTTCTTACTCATTTTTGTTTTCTTCGTTTTTCATTTATTAGAAATTGAATTTAACTATAGCGGTGTAAGTGATCAATTATCTTATCGGTAGTAAAGGTAGTAGTGCATCGTTCGTTACTTAAGATAAAGATCACGATATTCTTGCATTACTTCGTATAATTTAAAAATCTATTTTTGTTAATTATTATAGTACATAAACTATTTTAGTTTTTTCTTGTTGTTTTTTTTTTTTCTTTTTTTCATCTTCTCAATGTGATGTTTGATCACTCTTTGAAATTTTTTTATCTCGGCAGCGGTGCCAAAATGTGTGTATATAATATATAATACTGAATTTGAATGACATCCTTAAAACCGTACTTCGCGATCGATACTTTCTTTATAAAATGACGAGGGGGGAGAAAAGAAGTGAAAAAAGAAAAAATTATTCTTGAACTTTTCAACTTTTAGAACCACATGATCCGACCATTTGAGATTCAATTAGCCAATTAATTTAATTCAGTCGTATAAAAATTACTCTTCATTTCAATAGAAATATTTATCTTATATCTTGAGTGCATAGAAAAGTCTTCATTAATTTAATTTCATTTACTTTTTCTTTTCTTTTCTCAGATTCTTCTTCTCAATAATATTCTTCATCGGCCGTGTAATAATCTCGTTTCGTAATTTTGTATTCTATTCGATCTAATAATAATATAATATAGAATTTGGTCCGAACATTACGATCTTAAAACATGTATACACGTGATGATGCAGTTTGCTTATCATTAAATAGGAAGAGCAAATGCTCAAAATAATTTTAATTATTTTCTAAATCGCTTGTAAAGTCGAATTTAATACGCATTATCAGCACCGCGCCGTTTCATTGACACCCCCAATATTCTCTGCAACTCGATCGACAGACGTCAGAGAATTTTAATTCATCAATTCTCAACAGATGTTCATTTCATTTCAATTTTCTATCGACACAAAAATTAGTTTCATTACATCTATAGGTTTAGATCTTTGTTTAATTCTTTTTTTCTCATTTCACTCTGTAGCAAAGTATGCGCTGGACAGTGACTTTAATAAAATTGAAAATAATTTAAACGAACTATATTTCGATATTGAAATGGCGTGTACGCGACGCACAATATTCAGCCTTTTGTTTCAATCAGGATTCGTCTCCTGTCCGAATTAACGAGGTAAATTTGTTGACTCTCTCGATTAGTTTGATTCAATGAGCAGATGACTATTGTTCAAAAAACCATCGCAAACACTAAAACTTTGACGAAGTAAAAAAAAAGGAACCGATTACTTGTTAACTATTTGTTGCGAATTTCAGTCGAAAATCGGTTGACCATATAGGTAAGCGCGATAAAATGTGAACTATTGTAACGAATAACGATAATAATAATAATAGAATTAGATACTAAAAAAGTAATGATTTTGTGCGTTGAAATGAGTTACAATAGTGGCAGTAATTCGTAGTTATTGAATCTGAAAATCGGTTCCAGAGTTATGAGAATTATCCTCTGGACTGGACTGTTAATCGCTGTTTGTTGTTCTCAAACCGCAATAGTAAAGTCCCGAGGTATACGATGCCGGCTACGTCCTCGGTCAAGGTCACATTCCGCCTCACTTAACTCAAGCGTGTCGGTGAAACCCGAGGGTGGATCCAACTTGGTGGCGAACAAGCTTCCTGATCCGTCGATGCTCGACTGGTGCTTGGAACCGCCAGACATGGCGACTGAGCCGAGGCTTGCACGGGTCTCCTCGCTGGTATAACGCGCCAGCTGTAACATCCTGGCGGAAAAAAAAGGATTTTTCATATCGTCGTTTGATGAAAAAAAGTCCTGGGAATTAACACTCACTTGGGTCTTCCTCTTCGAGGAAACGATTTTCTCTCAAAAATCGGTGAGGGTTCTGTAGACGTGCTAGATTCTGGTCCATGGTACAGGAAGTCTGCAAAATAAAACCGATCGTTTCATTCGCCGAAACATAATCGGCGCCATTTTTTTTTCATCTGTTTTTCATTTCACTCAATTCGTTTTTGTGCATAGTACGTGCAGACAATTTTTCAATCAGTGCTTAATACGATCGATATTAGATTAAAAGTATAAGGTAATAAAAAATAATCCGGTGGTAGTGAACATATAATGAAGAGAGAGTGATGAAAAAATTCGGAAGAACGAAACGAAGAGCCGTTTGGCGGGCTCGTTTGATTTTTGTTCTGTGTTTTCATTATGCATTTGCTTTTGTGCGATTTTTGTATTTGTCTTTGTTTGCTGTTGTTGTTGTTGTTTTAATTTTTGTTGTTGTTTTTTTTTTTAACCGTCGTACTGTGAACACGCGAATCTGCCTTGGTGACAGGATGCCGGGAGTCCACCAGGTGATTCGAAGATTCCGTCCGGCTGCTGGTCCCCACTTCTGTGTCACTGTCCGAGCCCAGGGTGTCGTACTCTTCCGATTCGGACTTCCCTTGATTGACCTTGTTCATTTTGTGCAATGGCACCGATGACGAGCGACCGCCGCGAACCTTTGCGTACCGGTTGCAATCCGACTGCAATCATACGGGGGATTTGTTGGTTGGTTGGTTGATTGGTTGTTTCATTCATTGGTTCATTACTTTTTTTGTTGATGGCTGGTGGTTTGTCGGTTTATGTTGGTTCATTGGTTTGTTGACCGGTTTGGTAAACGTGAAGCGAGTCAAAGGGGGACCAGCAGACGCAACGTTTTATTCAGATTCATTGACTTTGACCTTGGTCTTGACCTTAAACTTCCGCCTGGCTTTCCGGTATTCGCAAGTGTTAATTATCATCGAAAATCGGTATACCCACACAGCTCGAAATTTACTTCCAGTATCGACCTCCCACGGTTAATTTTTCTTTCGAAGTAGAGTGAATAAGGTATAGGTGGTTGGAAAGGTATCGCATACCGTAGTAGGACTCATGATTAACGATCCGGTGATAGTTATAGGCCAGATACAACATTATCGAGCAGCCGTGCATTAGAACTACTTCAACACAGGGTGTTGGTGTAACAGAAACAGGCCATTAAAGGTGCGATTTTCATAACGAAATAATAGCAAAGAGTGTAGAGATACTCAAAATTGACTTTCAGTTAAAACGCTGCAGCAATATATCGTTGAAGTTGTGGAAAAAAAAAATTGTAGCAAAATGAATGATCACTTGTCTCTTTACTTACCTCCCGCAGCTGAAGGGTATCGGCAGTGGAAAGTCGGGGGTCGTGATAAACGAATGTCTGGAGAGGCGCAGCGGAGCCGCAACGGCTCTCTCCCGGTGCCGGGACGCTTTCCTTCAGCTGGAACGTCGCGTAAGGGTAGATGTCTTCGGAGTATTCTATAATCAGTCAGCCATCGCAGCCATAGTACAAACTAGTAAGCGAAACCGATGCTCTACTTCGTAAACTTTTTTTCTGGTCGGGTGATTCTTTTTAAAAATCTATTCGCGTTCTCCGACATGTTGTGTCGAGTGACGTGAGTCGTTCTTCAGATGCGTCATGGCAGAGCGAAGCACTAAGTGCGGTTAACAGGAAATTCTTACCTGGTATCCTTTCGAGGGTTGCCATTTCGTTGATCGGTGATCGAAGCGTTTTTCGAACAGTCGCGTAATATTGTTCCCTCTGTTCCATGTTCTGCTTGTTGTCCAGAGCAGCGGCTGTTTGAGCGTCGTGCAAACTACCCACGTCGCCCAGAAACGGTCCTGCACAGACATGACCTTGACGTTAAAAATACAAAAAAACAATTTCTTTCAACCAATAACTCCAGAATTTTATAACGAATTCGTACGTTTCCTGAAGCAATAAAAGACCGCTCCAGCTGCGGCTATTATCACGAATGAACTCAGTACCAGTGGAAGGATTAATTTAAGGTCAGAGTACAGCGGAGTGTGCTGAGGAACAAACTGATCCAAATCTATCGCAGGAACGGTCGAGCTTCCAGCTGGCTGCAGAGTTGTGAATCGATACTCAGCGACTGCTGACCCTGCATTGTTGTGCGCTCGAATCCTTATTTCATAGCTGGTACCAGGCTGAAGTTCATTAAGAGTGTAGGTCCTCTGCACCTGTTGGAAGAAGAGAAGTATAAAAAGCTGTCCACTGTTTCGGTATTCCGAACGTAAAAGCTTACCTCTATATTGTTTGACACAAGTGTCCACAAATCTTCGCCACTTCTTCTGTACTCCAGTTCGAAATAAAGCAGAGGACACCCACCGTTGTGCCACGTGTAGAGGTGCAAAGTGATCCACGATACGTTAACCGTTATGAATTTATCGCCCGATGCTGGAGACGGGTCTGGTTTCGACCCTTCCGTCATGGCATCGATGATGTCACTTCTGAGTCCCATTCCAATACGGTTGAAGGCCGTCATGTACACTCGATACTTGGTACCGCACCATAATTGGGAAAGAAGATAGCTACTTATCTTGTGGGAAACCTTCACTTCCTCCCATTCGCCGTATTCTCTCTTGTACTGAAGTACGTAGCCTCTGATCGGAGCACCGCCATCGTCACCTTGCTTCCACTGTACCGTAATCGAGGTGCTCGTTGACACGGTAGCGTGAAGAAGCGGAGGCGCCGGAGGTACTGTTCGAAAAAAATTAGAAGCGTTTTAATCCCGTTCCAAAAATTTCACAATCCATGATCGACTCACCTTGGACGGTCAGACGATGTGTTATCTGATCCGACCCGTGTCTGTTTTCAACGATGCAAGTATAATTTCCGCTCTCGTCACGTTGCAGTTCCGACATTCTCAGCGAGCCGTCACTTTTGATGGATATTTTTGCGGATGGTTTCACCAGCTGACCACCACGTTGCTTCCATGTCGTCGATGGCTCTGGTTTTCCAACGCTTTGACAAGGAAGAGTAATGTCCTGCTTCCAGGGCACCACGAAAACCATTCCAAATGAATATATCGCTGCGCGTACTGAAATCAAATGGACAATCGTTACTACCGATTCGAAATCTTCTTGTTATTCACCGAATTTTTTACCTTCAACCGACGGCCCCAAGATTATTGAAGCAGTGTGAGTTCCTTCTCCGATGGAAGTCACAGCAGCAACGACAAATTCGTACTGATTACGTTTGTGCAAATTTTCTGCCTCGTAGCTGGTCCGTTGAGGTGCCAAGGTCCTTCGGTACCACTCACCTTCCGGACCAACGGCTCTATAATGCACATTGTAGGATGTAATTATTCCATTCGCCCTAATCGGGGGCTGCCACGAGACCATAATAGATGTCGCAGAACTGGCGACTGCCTTGACCGCGGCAGGCATTTCGGGAAGGTCTTCTTCCGTGAGGCAATAAAGTGGCGAAGATGCGACGCCGTCACCTGCTCTGGTGTAAGCCAAGGCCTGTACTGAATAATTTGTGTATTTCTCCAGTCCGTGCATCACGACCGTTAAACCAGTAGTAATTTTTGTCTCAGACTTCGAACTGGCCACAAAGTTATCCATGCTTTCCCAGATGACTTTGTATCCCTTCAGAACACCGTTCAAACTTGAATCCGGAGGTGAATCCCATGACACCTGTAGCGACTGGGACGACAATGCGGTGCATCTTACGTCCTGCGGTGGACTGCTTGGAACTGCAAAAAAATATCAATGACTTCACCGTCGTTTTGAAAAACGAGGTTTCTAGATCCGCTTACCGTCTTCAAGGGTGGCTACCACTACTTCCGTCGTGACGGGTCCAGGACCGAGCGCGTTGTAGGCTTGCACCACAATGCTGTACCTTGTAAACTTCTTCAAGTCAGTGAGCTGGCACTGCCGACCGGGGATCGATGTTCGTGCAAGTCCAAGCGCCACGTTCGCGGTTGATACTCTTCCTTCGACCGTCCGATAAGTGTACTGCTCAGCGGCAACTCTGCACAAAGTCAAAGGGTCACTTCTTTCTGCAGGGTTCACGAACCCCGTGGCGAAGAACTTATCGACTGAGGGTTGGAATTCTGAGCGAGCCCAAAACCCTGGAAAATCTACCCTCCCGACCGCTTTGCTTTCCAACCCTTGGAGCAGCCAATCGATTTTCTGTGCTGACCGATATACGTTGATTGTTACCTGTGCTCTTTGTAGCCGATGTGGTATCCCAGTATTTCCCCGTTCCATAGATCGTGATCGGGTGGATCCCAAATTACTCTCAATTCCGTTGAACTAACAGGATCTACTTTCAAATTCCTAGGTGGTCCACCCGGCGTTTCGCCCTCCGTAGTAACGTCCAGTATCTGGAGAACGGTATCTTACAACATTAGAGGATAATCAATGGGCCCGACTACTCTGGACCCTATTCAATTTTTTTCCTCACGAGAACAAAGAAAAAGAAACGTTAGAATAGAGGCGGTTGTAACACCAGCATTTCTTTTTTTTTCTTTGTTTTGCGCCAAATGGACTTTTGGAGCACCTTTTAGTCTCGTTTAATGGAAAAGTATATGCGAAAAGCACTTCAGTATGCGTTACCTACATCGCTCGATTGACTCCGACCCAGTTCGTTCTCGGCAAAAAGACGAAACTGGTAGCTGACAGCCGGCCTTAAAGAACTGACGTGGCCGAATGCTTGGCTGCCTGGTACGTTGATGTGGAAAGTGTGGTCGTGCCAAACCTCTGTCGGATAAAAAAGTTCCAGAAAAATTCAAATTCTCAACTTTCAACGTTTCAAAGATTCAAGATCCGATTTTCAGACTCACCAGCGTCGGTCTTGTACTCGATTATATACTGCGTTATGGGACTATTTCCATCCTGACTGGTAGTCCATCCCAACTTCACATATCGACTACCTTTTTCGATGATGTGAAGATTTCGCGGAAAATCAGGTGGTTCTGAAATCGAGTCGTGAGAATTATGTTGAGTCGGTTTCAGATTCGCTAAAATCACGGTGAGTTTCATTCCTCGTACCTTGTATGTACAATTGCAAGGTCATTTCATCGCGACCGTAGGCGTTCGAAGCTATGCAAAAGTATAGGCCACTGTCTTCTCTCGTTGTGCTAACTATTCCTAAAATACTAACAGCTCCGTCAGTCGTATTTAATTCCTTGACCGCGTATCGATAGTCCGAAACAGCTGGTTCCAAAGCTGAGCCAGCCTTTCGCCATGCTATTTTCAAGGGATGATCGCCCTTCGCCTCGCATCGAAGTGACGCGCTCGACGCGAGCCTTGCAGTTTGATTTCGATGTTTTTCGGGAAAATGAGCTGGTGCTATGGACAAAAAAATCAATAATCAACTTTCCGATTTGTCAAGATCCAACAAAAAATTAGTTCCTAGTACAAACCATTGACCGTCAAATAGACGACCTTGCTGAGCCCTGCGCCTATTCCATTTATGGCTTCGCAGAGGTAAAAGCCTTCGTGATTTTCTTGGACCGTGCCAAAAACCAGAGAACCGTTCGAATGGATCCTCAGATCTTGGGCGTGCTCGTGATTGGCTATCGCTATATCTCTATAGTTTCCAGGGCGATTGCCGGTCGCTCTTCTCCAGGTAACTGCTGGTTTTGGAAAACCATCAGCGTGGCAATGTAGCACCAAACGTGGCATACCTTCCGGCGCATGAACGTCTTGGGGTTCCATGACCCATCTTGGAGGTACTGCGTTCGTGAACAAGACATCGAGATTAAACGATGGTTTCTCTTTTTCGTAACCAAGATATTGCCTATCATTCATTCTTTTCTTTCTTTTTACTTTAATCTTCGAATCATACATTTTTTTTTCAATTCTATGCCAAAGGCTGAGGCAAATTCAAATATAAGCTTACAATGACGTGAAAGTAAAACTAAAAAAAAAAAAAAAATTAATGATTATTATCATATCATAATACCGAATACCGTCTTAGACAGTAAACACCAAACTTTGAATAAAATATTTTGCGACGTGTTATACACTGCGCGCAAAAATTTCAGGGATCACTCGAATTTTGTCGTAAAAAAGACCCATTTTCAAATGAGTGTAACTTCGTCGAAAATGAATTGAAAAATTGAAAACTGTCAACCTGAATTTGGTTTTTGCACAGTTTTTTTGCGCGATGATTAAAAAAAAGGGGAAGTTTCAAGCTACAAAACCACTGTGACGTTATCCTTGCGCAATTTTTTCGACACACGGTGCACATGGTACAAAAAAAAAGAAAGAAAAACGCAAGATTTCTGCCTTCATGGCTTCAAGCTTCAAATCTGAATTTTTTTATCGTAATTCGTTCATTTTCGACGGAGTTACATTCATTTGAAGATGGATCTTTTTTACGAAAAAATTCGAGCGATCCCTTAATTGTTGTACGCAGTGTATATTATATAGATATGCGATACATCTTACTGTTACAATAAAAATATTATCAGTGCTGTGCAGACATTTCGACACCCAGAAACTGTGCACCAAATTGACATAGAAGTGATTAGCAAAATTGTGTGAGAAATAAAAAAAAAAAAAAGTTCAAATAATCAGTTAAGAAGATTTGTGCACGGTGGTAGATAATAGAATAGAGAGAGGAAAATTAACACAAGGACAGACAAAAACGTGTTTTGGTGCTGACTGTGTGCCGGTGCTCAAGGAAAATCCACTTCCATTTCTGATCCGTTTCGAAATACAAACCGTAAAGTTCCACGCCCAAGAAAGAATAAACGAATGAAATTCGAAGCGAATCAATCAAGGGAAATGAACTGCCTTGGATCGTGACTAAAAGGAGGTGATGAATGTTATATGAGGTGTGGTGCATGTGCAATATACCGTGAATTAGGCTTTGTGCGTTTGTGCTATTATGCGTTGCTTATTTAATTTTATTCATTTATTTATTTCATTTTTTTTTTCTTCTTTTTTCTTCTTATTTAATAAATTATTTCATGTGCATTTTGTGCTCTGGCGGTGACTGCGGGAGTTGCTGTTGCTGCTGCTGGCATGGCTGCTGAGTTCTATGCATGGCAAATTTGCTTCTAATTAATATTCATGCTATGACACGCGATCATTCTAATTAATTCTCTTTTCATTTTCTTTTTTTCTTTTTTGCTTTTACTTTGTATTTAACGAATGACTTTGAAACGTGTCGCGTTTCGCAATCTACTTTACCACTAACGACTAACTCTGCCGTCCAAGAGACCTCTGCGACGGAGTTCCGGGCGACGCATGTATAATTTCCGGTATGGGTAGCAGTGACCCTTTCGATAACTATGGTACTCGAGTGTGCGTCGATACTGGTCACTCTTAGTCCAGGAGATTGGACCGCTCTTGAAGATCCGGAGGCTCCTAATGAGCCGAAAATCGTTCCACCAGAGGTGCCGATCTGAACCCCGTTTCTCAACCAGGTGATCGTGAACGGCGGGTCACCTTTTTCGATCATGCAGGTCACCTGGGTCCGAACACCCTCGGACAAGTCCTTGTTAAAACTAAAAGGAGCTATCCTAGGCGGAACTGTAACGCACAAGAAGAAACACGGGTTCTCATGACTAAAATTACTTTCTTTTCATTTCATTTTCTTTTTTCATCACTTTTGCAATGGAATTTTACTCAAGTAACGTCAATTTATGTTCCTCGAACGGACATCATTTAAGCCGTAATCCAATCTTCTGGAGTTACGATTTCCAATAATTTTTTTTTTCTATTCATTCAAATGGTTCATCTTGAATTTGACGATTATGTAGGGCTGTAACGGTGTGCTGGAAACTACTTCCCCAAGTACAAGGATATCTGGTAGCTTTGACGCAAAAGAGAAACTTGATACTATACAGATTTACTAAACAGCGATATCACGAGGATGCTGAACATGGGATGACAGTGGTTGTAATATGGTTGACGGCAAGATTAGTTGCTTACGATGATTACTTCGCAGGTTGTTTCCTCGAATACAGTGTATGAGTGAAGTTTTGTATAAGAGACTGTACGACCGTCTCGAAATGTATAAAAAAGAAACATTGTTTGAGGTTGTACAATTGTGTAGGGATGTGGATGACGCCTTACTGGACACAGCGTCGCTGATTCTGAACAACGAAAATGTTCTTCCAATTAAAATCATGGTAATTAGACTGCAGTCCACCACCGAAGAAAAAGTGTCTGATATATATTCCTCCGAAGATTAAGACTAGCGAAAATGTGTGCGAGAAAAGCAGGAAAGTTGAGAAACTCTGTTCGGTAAGGCGTACCTGTGGGGTTGCGGAACAAAGGGAAAGTTGTTTGAGTGTAATTGAGGAAACGTAGAACCAGAGGGTGTCACGTGACTAACACCCAAAGAGAGCGGAGCGTGCAGTGGCGAGTCTGAAGTCTGGAGTCTGGAGCGTTGTTCTGGTTGTCGGCACAACACGTGATGAAGAATTGCCCCCGAAGGGTTTTTGTTCGCTCATTAATTTGGCGATCGACTGATCTTACGTATCCTTTCACAAGGATGATTCTACCGAGACTCTGGTACCAGAGTCTTTCCGATCGAGTAGAAACATCCTTGGATTTTTTTTAAGTCGCGAACCATACCGTGAACCAGCAACAATGCAGTGTGTGTAGATTTCGAGGCATCGTTGCTCGCCACGCACGTGTAGTTTCCGTCGTGCGCGGGGGACGCGCTTTGGATCCTCAATGCAAGGTCATACTCTCCGATCTGGTGTGTGGTTACTTCTTCCGGTTTCAAAGCATGCCCGTCCTTCAGCCAAGTGATTTTTATCGGAGCGTCACCTTCGCTGACCACACAAGTCACGTGGACTCTCGCCCCGGCCTGGATATTAGCAGGAAAGCTAAACGGTTCGATTTTGGGAGGGACTGAAATGACAACGATGCAAAAAATGTCTCAACGTTCGAAGATACGTCATAAAAAAAAAAAAAAAAAACAACAACTAAGAAAATTTCATCGGATCAAGAAAAGAGCCAATCATAGGTTCTCCAGGTCCAGAAGCGCAGCTCCAGAGAATTTTTGTCATCCCGCAATCATCTGATAACCCTGAAAGTAGAAGCTAGTTTGTTCGGTTAAGATGCTCGATTTTCTGAATCAAACTGGAAACACTGTCTCAAATAATTCCATCAATTCTCATCGTCTTTAATCCGTTCAAAGTCCGTTGAGCGAATAATCGGCTTACCTTTGACTTCGATCTGTACTGTTTGCGAATCCGAGTGGCCCTGTTTGTTTCTGGCAGTGCAGGTGTACGCGCCTCTGTCGGTGCTGCTGTCGACGTGATGCAAAACCAGAGTTCCATTTCCCGAGACTTCCTGGCGCCGACTGGTCGGCAGGAGTTGACCATCTGTGAGATGAAGTCAATTGAGGTGAGTTTTCATCATTCGCGCAATTTTTTTTTTTTTTTTCACCTTCTCACGAAAACACTGACCCTTTTCCCAGGTGATACTGGCGATCGGAAATCCAGCAACTGGACATTTCATTACAGTCGTCTCTCCGGCCACAGCTGCGTAGTTGCCCATGGGTCGGACATGCGGTAATCCGTAAATGTTGAGACGCGCCGAATGATGAACCCTCGAAACACGGTTCGAGGCCGAGCATTTGTATTCACCTCCGTCTTCAACTCGCACGGCGCTGATGTTCACGTGAGATATTACATCTCCATGTATCGTTACGTACTGACCGATAACGAATCTGTGGAAATTTTTTTTTTTGCGGATTCATGTGTGAAGAAACTAGAACACTGGAATATCTCTCGAGCGAAGCTTTTCGGTACGTACGATCGACTTATTTTGCAATAATTCGAGACACTGCGATTCCGATAGCAAAAAGTCAAGTAATACGCATGAATTGAATTCCACTTTCAATGCGACAGCAAACAGCGTTAATTTCATCCCCCACCTTTCACTTCTCTAAACTTATTCGCGCGTCTTCATATCTCAACCTGAAATGCGTTTATACTGCATGTCTTTGAATGCCACCTTGATTCCGAATCAGGGTTCATTTTTCTAAAAATATTTTCTAGACGCGAATGAAAAGGGAATGGAATATTTTTCTCTGTTTTGTAGATTTGTCCCGATTTTTCAACACATCCCAATTACTAAATTTTTGAAATTGGAAATTTATTGCCTGTTACTCTCGATATTATCGAGGCTACAAACTAACAACTCGGATCAGACACAAAATTACGCAAAATAATTGTCCGCCAGAAAAAGCGCTGATTCTCAATCTCCGGTTAAAGCCAATCTGATCGTGAGAAAGAAATCCCTTAGGATTATATAAGTAAGGTTGTAGTATGATGTTCAATATTTCACTAAACGTGAACTTAATTTTGAAAGGATACTGACGAGGATTCGTTAAATCTTTTGCAGCCGTAGCATAGTAAGGATGTTAAGAAAAAAATTGGAAAAATATCAGATCGGCATGATTTATTCCCTCGCGAAAAACATGGCTGCTCTTGAAGACAGTTTGACTTCATGCAAAATCGATTATGACACCGGAGACACCGGAGCCGGTGTATTTGTATAGGTATACGTAGGTGACGGCGGTGAAAGGGTTGAGAAATTCTGCGCGGCTGCCGTTTAATTAATCCCCACCGTTAATTAAAGAAGTCAGCACAGTGTTAAGGGTAGACGATTCATTAAATGACGAATTAAATTTCTGTCTCTTATTAAGACCTACCTGCGAAATGTCTCGGAATGGTGAGCGTGAGGAATTCGCGTCTGAATTAACATTTAGATGACGATAACGTCTCGTCGCAGGAAGACTCCCGAAAGCAATAAGCCCGGGCAATCCATATGCCTAACCGTTTTACCAATTATGCCTTTCGCTTTTTTTTTCCACAATATTTCACTCGTTCAATTCACGTTCAGCTTTTTGTCTCTTAAAAATATTATCTGTTTTAAACTGAAAACCTAACAGTGCGTTCGTCTTTGCTTCATGGATCGGATAAAAATCAATACTGATTGAAATTTGTAAAAAAGCAAAAAAAATGTAACAAGTCTGACGAAGATGAGTTTCAGCAAAAAAACATCGTGTCATTTAGTTTGACGATCACAATATGGGGTTACGGAAGCAACTTGAGATAATCGAAACGGGGTCCGCCCGTGTCCGTCCTATCAGCCCTTGGAAACGGCTCAATTCCCAGGGTGAAGAGGAAATGTAGCTGTAAACTTCGAGAAGGGATGCTACAAAAAAAACTGTACCGAGCCGACCCGGAATCACGTCAGTCACTTTTGTAGTGGTTTGCGAAATAGTTGGTAGGTTGAAAGTAAGAAAATTCTCTCACCTGTCATTCTGAGGGAGCGGGAATCCATCGAGAGTCCATGTAAAATGTGGGGTCGGGTTTCCCGCAGCGATGCATTTTAGGGACACCGATGGTCCAGGCTGGATCGTCTGCTCGATGAATTTGTATACTAGTTGAGGAGCGGCGTCTAAAAATCGTTAATGGAAATTTCTTACCCCCATTAAATTCGCAAAATAATTCAAGCTAATTGAGAAATTCCCAACAATTACGTATATAATCCCTGTGGAATAATTCGAATTATCAAAACCATTCCATTTGTCGTTCGTCAAGAGAATCACCGTTTTAACACTTCCATAATCATAGTTTTGAAATTTCCGAAGGGTCAATATGTGCGCACACCACATAATTGTTACAGCCAATTTGGCACAAAGTACACTTGCCAAGTAAACGGTTACACGCGTCAATAAACTCACTTGGCACACGTCACATTTATCCCCAGAAAAATTTTGCCCCGGGCAAATCGTACGCAGAGCAATCGAGCGCTGGGCAAGTCGGCTGCCCAATTTTAAAACACAGTAAGGGAGAAATTTTTCAAAATTGATTTTTTAGCATTTTTCGTACCAATAGAGTCGTGTGAACATGATTCAATTGACATTATTCAATAATTCACTTTCATCGTATAAATATCAAAATTGATAAACCTAGTAAATGCATTTCGTGCGGCTTTGAGGAAATAGGTCTTATTGATTTCCTGGAAAATTTTATTTTTGTCCCTTACTGTGTTTCAAAATTGGGCAGCCGAAGTGTTCTACGGATTTACATTTTCGTTGTTGGTGTCACGAATTTTTCAAAATTTTTCTGATCGAACGTGGGAAATCTCGCCCGAAGCAAGTGTGTGCAACAATTTCAAATTTCTGTGGACAAGCGTGCCGGGTGCAGCTAAGGTGAATTATTTAACATGTGCAATCTCACCATAGGCAAGTATGCCCCTTAGGGTGGTCGTTAAAAATTAAATTTTTTCCGACGCCCCAAAAAAACCTTCCTTTCGATGAAAAAATACGGGAGAAATTTTTTTTCAAACAAAAATGACTCGTGCCTCAAGAAGATCTGAGTTTATTTTTTGATGAAATTTCAGCTTTTGCTAAGTATCTCGTCAAGTATACGGATTTGAGAAAAAGTTACGGGACCAATTTTGTAGGGAATTCAATTTTCTAAATTTTTTATATTTCAGAAAAATTAACGTTTGTAGGTCTTGAAATGTCGACTATATGGAGTTAATGAATATCTCCATGAAAATGAATTTTATGAAGAAAATGAAGGGCACTTTTTTTGTAGAAAATTAAATTCCCTACAAATTTGGTCTCATAACTTTTTCTCAAATCCGTATACTTTACGAGATACTCATAAAAAACTGCGATTTTATCAAAAAATGAACTCAGATCATCTTGAGGCAGGTGTTATTTTTGTTTAAAAAGAAAAGAAAAATTCTCCCGTATTTTTTCATCAAAAGGAAGGTTTTTTTGGGGCGTCGGAATAAATGTAATTTTTAGATTTACGGTTCGATGGAACGATCGCAAAACAGAGAAGAAAAGGAAAAGAAAAGGAAAGATAGAAAAAGTAAGCACATAGTGACATTCGAAAAAGGCATTTTCATTGTTATAATTCGTTTTTTATCTCGCGCGCCCCAAAGATTTGATCCGCAACGCGTCTCATCCCACGAATCTTTCGCTTCCATTCCATGGAGTCTCCGCTCCGATCTCTATGAAGACGAAAACGTGTAAAAAAACAAGTGTACACGTCTAACCGGATTACACATGCCTCATGTCTACCCCGAGGTGGTTTTCCGATTCTTAAACTCGCTCTGAAAACCCTCCAGATGCTTTTTTTTCACCTTCGCGTAAAAACGGAAGACAAGAAAAGGAAAAGAAAAACATACACACAAAAAGACGACAGTAAAAGAAGGTCATGGATCTGGCGCCGAAATAATTTTGTCTAAAACTTTAGTTGTGTGTAGAAGAAATTCTTTTGATTTACGTCCCTTGCGGTGCATAAATTTACACTTTCCAGATGACCTGGTATATTTCGAAGACTTGCGGAGGCAATTGAAGAGCCCGACGGGCCGGACGTTCGGTACCTTCGGGAGCATTTGACGTAACGTGAGAATTATTACACATCGAAGAACGTTTAGGGAACATCTACGGGGAGGGGTTGTTACGTGTGGGCAAAGGGTATAAAGAGGTACGAAGGGGTTGAATTATCGATCTGCGGTTTGACGCCTGAACTCTAGTACCGCCTCGCGAATTAAGCCCGCGAAATTACACAACGAATGGGCTTTGCATGTTCACCGCTCGGTTATAGCTGCTGGTGGTGCTCACGCGTATACACCTCTGTACCCAATACTACTTTACCCATATTTACGCTCGCGCCCTTCGCCCAGCTTATGCAACGAAACCTCGATATAAATTTTGCGACTCATAATCTAGCGTTATATACATTATAGGTAGTCGCGCGCTGGTGTAGATCGCAAAATATTATCGTACGTTTATTTCGCACATGCATATATAAAACGCCCTCCCGAGTTCAGTGACCGCTAATAATGTCCTCCTCTTTTACCGCGCCACGCGTTGTTTGTTCGATTATTTTTTCAAAAGACATAAATTATAATCTATTAGCCCAGAACCTCCAACCCCCCCTCCCCCCCAACCAACGTCAACTCCAACAGACGCGATTTGCATGCCATTTATTTTTGTCATTATTATTATTATTATTAACACGGTTATCCCAGGTGCCATAATTATTGCTGTAATTATTATTATTATCAATTACATTGAACGCTGCTCTTCGTAAACTGTGACTACGAATGTATTGAAACACATCGATTATTCGCACATATCGATGCTCTCAATAGAAAAGTGTCAATTTTTTTTTTGGAAATCATTTTTTTGTATTTTCTGTTGAGAAATAACATTCTTCATATGCCCTGAACTTGGTAAGCGTGTAATTGAAATTTTTCACTTCGAAAAGTTGCTGCAGAAAAATTGTCTGACTAACTCATCTGATTTTAAAAATTCAGGATCAAAATTGTCCAACTCCAAAAAAGCTTCTTAGCTGACATGATTTTAGTACGTGGACATATTTTTATATATCTACTCAATAATAAACACATTTTTAAGAAAATTCAAATTTTTTGTTTTTAATTTTATCATTTTGTTTATCAGTAAAACATTTTTTGGCCCTCCAGAAAAATTGACAAAAATGGAGTTGGAAAATTTGCTAATTAGAGCGTCGATGAATACCGGGACTTGAACGATAATTAGCTACTCGCTGTACAAACAGATAGATTTTGAAAATTTGTCCAAATTTTCTATACCGACCTTGTTCGTAATCAGGAAACAGCGAGGATTTCAGACGCCTTGGTTTGGAATTTAATCGAAAGCGGCGATCGGAAAAGAGGTGGGTGAAAAAAATAATCCGAGAGATAAGCGTCCACAGCTAGCTAGGCATTGAAATTTTTTCTACGTTAATCTGGTCGGCGGTATTGATCCCCGAAGATACCTACGCCTCGTGAATTAATATTCATTCGGCTCCTGTAAAGCACATTTGTTTAAACGGAATCTGTTGTTCCATAGCCGCGCACGGCTGGCTTATATCCGTCGTGCCAGCTGTTTGTTCTGCGAGAAGTTTAACCGCCAGCAGGTCGTCGTTCCGTAACCTAAAATTTCCTCGTTTAATGTCTATTCATAGTCTTACTAATGTATATATTCGCTTCGTCGGCATGGAAAATCATAATTTCAGCTCTGATATTGGGGATAAAATTGAACCGAGTAATGTCTCGGCGCTTTGGGTATTTCTAAGGTCTTCGGGATTTATAGTAAGGGGCGAGGAAAAGTGAAGTCATAACGAATTTATACCAGAAGTTAAACCACCCTTCTCACGCCCTGGCTGTGACAAGGTGTACCGAATCATGGGAAGGACATTATTATTCAATAATTCCTCCTCCCCCATCCGCCTCTTTTTTTTTCTTCTCTCACATTTCTGCTCTCAATTTTGCTGGAAGAATTTGGAAAAATTTATCATTCTTCGATCGGTTCACACGATGACCTTGCGGTGCCGATGATTATGAGCAGTCAGCGTGACCGCGTGAAAATAAGAAGAGAAAAAAATATATTTCGGTAAGGCAGGTGCAGAACTGCGTGAGATGGTGTAGTGCTCACTCGGTAGACGTGACGTGAATCCACAAAGTGGTAAACCTTGGAAAACGGCGCTATTAACTTTCCACTTCCACCAACACGTAAAATAATGTCGCAGAGTGAGAACTTCTCAACTACTTAAACCATTAGGGTTTCTAACGCTTTCAAAACGACCTCAAACTTACCAAATTCTTCTTATTATGTAGTTCGCCGTATACTCGAAACGACACGATATAATGTTGAGTAAAAAATTTTTCACTGCTGCCGAATATTTATTTATTTAATTACGTTTATTATCGTCTTTCGCGAATCGATTCGACTCCGTTTCGTAGAATAATTTTTGAAGAACTTATACGGGGATGATGAACAATCCTCATGGTGTGACTGTGCGCCGTTCAATATTAAATTCGTATGGGGTGGAGAATCGGCACGTGCAATGTTATTAATAGAGCTGTTTAGCCCCCCAAATAGCATTGTCGGTCGTAGGAATTGATTACCTTTTCCTTGGCAGCAGAAACACCGGGCAGCGTAGCTCTGTAGCGAACAGTATTCCAGTTTAGGTTTTAAAGATGGTACGAACGAACGGGGCAGGCGGGCACGTTGGCGCTATTTGTCTGGAGGGTATTCGCTCTCGGGGTTTTTGCCAAGGAAGTTTCTCCCCTTTATACCGCGACCGCGACAAAGACAAATGGGATATATTTATTTAACGAAACGCCAGACCAGGCTACGCCGTTCCAAACCATAGTGGCGCTATAAGGCCGTAGTGTATTTCTAGTTCTCTACTTTCATCCGCATTTTATGTTTCCGCACGTTGTTCTAGTCCTGTTACTAAAGTCGAAACCCGACCACTAAGAACCTTTTTTTTTGTCCAAGCGAAACGAAAACACGGAACTACGGTTCAACGACGCCTAACGAACAAAACTGCTCATCCTTCTTCCGAGGACGACTTCCTACTCTTACGCTGACTTCAACCACTGCAACGAAATCACCAGATGGATGAACGCACGCGATCTTTTCTCGCCTCGTCCGTCGATCAGGGGATGGAAAAAAGGAAGGTAACTAAAAGGTCACGGTCAGAGATGGATAGGATCAGGTAAGGGGTCCTGGAACCATCCTTGCATATGTTATCGTTCGTCGTTCAGCCGCTGTTTTTCTTTCTTTCTTTTTTTTTATCCATTGGTTTCTTTTGTTTCCTGCTTGTTTTAAAAGTGGGGTGATACAGGAGTCGAAAAAAGGACGTGGAAAATTTATCGGTAAAATGGGAAATGGGATCTGCATTTGTTATCACACTTTGGAAAGGATCGTTATAAGCCAAAACAAACGACGATTAAGCTTGACTTTACCTTTGGATAAGTTCCAGAAGGATATCGCAAATTGTTAGCAGGAAAATCGTAGGCTTTTGTCCAAATTTTGAGTACTCGAAGCGTAGTTGAAGACTTTTTTTTTTTTTTTTTAAATTATGGTGATTCCTTCTTACCAAGTTTCTCATATCTGATTTTGGCAGTGTATCTGCCCAAAGTCGCAGAAATCAACAATCCCGTTTCGTCATCCGAATTATCAAATCCAATTTGAATGTTCTCGTAAATTTCGGGTTTTGTAAAAAAACGAAATTCATCCTTCGTGCAAGAGCTGATATTAATTCAAAGATAAAAAGCCCTCGCAGGACCTCGTTGTACATGATATATCTCCGCGCGATTAACGAGCCTAATTAGCATTTTTCGTTGTTGCTGTAAAACGAGGGGTGGAAGAGAAAGAAAAAGCTCAAACGGATGCAGCGTCTGTTTTGCCTATGGCTGACAATGAGAAGCCCGAAGGCGTACGCCAACTTTTCCTTCAGTCGAACGTGTTACTGAATTTGATTAGTCCCTTCCGGATTCTATTCCATATAAATTTTCATCGGCCACAAGCTCCGATGGAATTTCCATAAAATGTTTGATTGATCCGGCGCAAATTGAAGTTATCCTGCCCAAGGCATTATAAATTACATACGAACTCCAAGAACTTCTCCACTCCGCAATCGATTCCTGTCAACGCGCAAACTTCCGAACGAAAATCGAGGAGACAAGGTTCCGATCTCCGACTCACCCCCCAGTCTGAGTTCTGCGGTAGCCTGGACCATCTCGTAGTCGTTTTTGGCAAAGCATTGATACATCCCACGATCGTCTCGATTCACCCCAGTGATGTGGAGCGTCGATCCGCTGTGCCCAACCACTCTGATCCTGCTCGAAGAAACGTCTCTCAGAGGCAGGCCGTCCTTCGTCCAGGAAATTACGGGCGTCGGCTGCCCGGTAACGACACATTGGAACTCCGTGTCCTTTCCAAGGTCGACCGTAATCTGCGTAAAGAAAGTACGGTGTATATAGTTTCCGAGAGAAGGGGGACGTTAGTTTGACGGAATCCCGAAGCGAGGGGAGTAGTCGAGAAAGGATATCAAGGATCGCACACAAAGCCTTTGGAAAGCTCATCGCCACCCAGCCAGCTGCTGGCACCTATCGCTAAACAAGTTAGCGAGGACCCGACAACGAAATGCAAATTTTCAGCCCGACAAGCGTGTTGGAAACGCCTCTCCTAACAAATGGTCCTTTTCGTCCTCATTTTCACTCTCCATAGATCGTGATCGATGGTCGAGCTTTCCCACCGTCTGATTTTTCATTACGTCTGTTAATCGTCACTGACCTGTTGAGGAGTCAGATGGACCGACAGACTGCTGATGACGAACACTTCCAGTTCCACCCTTTCGGAACCAGCGGTATTATTCGCATGGCACACGTAACGACCGGCGTCTTCGGTCCGCGCTGATTGAAGCACAAGGACTCCAGCCCTGCCGTGTACCCGTTCGGAGTTTCCGACCACTTCTGAAACGCTGCCCTTCTCGCGAAACCACAAATAGTTTGGCGGTGGTATGCCTTGTGAGATGCAGGACAATACGGCGGTCTCCCCGGACCTTACGGGCGCCGGGCTCACTCGCTCGTTAAATCGCGGTGGTACCGGGTTAAGGTGTTCTGAAACAGACAAAAGCACTTAAAAATGAACTCCTGGACACTCTCCGATTCGCGCCGATTCGGCACGGATAAATTTTCATCGGTATAAATCACGATCGTATATCTCTCGTTGGTTGTCCGCAACCTTTTCGTGGCCGAGTTTCTTTCCGAATCGACATTGTCCCGCTGAAGAGGTGGTTCCAAATCGACGAACTTCGCGAGCACCCGGTTTGCATCGAGCAATTACCACCCCTTCTTTGACACTGTGTCACCCGGCCAGCCGGACCCGAGCTTCCTATGGCATGTAATTTACTGGGTTTCAGGGAACGGGTGGCGGGGAATCGTGCCATCCTGGTGCACGGCCATCCGCCGCGGGCCGCCATTTGCTCCGTGGTTATGGATGTGCGCCTGTGTGCGCCGGCTAAGCATATATGCGGGAATGTCACAGTGTGGGGGCGAAAAAACAAAAAAATAACTAGAAAAAATGGAAACAGTCACCGAAAGGAACCCATGGATCCATTAGTGCGATGCATTTGATCATTTCTATGGGGCCACCGTGCGTGAGATGGTGCAGCGGATAAAGCGTGTATGCTGAAAACATGATATGCGACCTTCTGCTAATTGCTCTTTGGGAATCTTAATGGACGTAAAGTGGTTTTGGTAATGGTTCAGCGACTGCGCGTTCGAAGGCAAGTTTAAAGTGGTCCTTTCCCATACGTCTGACAATGAGCATGTCGAATAAGGTCTCCCTAACGGACAAACCACAGTTCATCTCGCCGTGCGGAGGCTGGCGATCGAGAAGCTTTCGCACTTACAATTAGTGGCTTTCCTCGTCCTTGGAATCTGCGGGTCTGGTGAGATCGACTTTCGGTCGGAGCAACAGTTTCTGAGAACACGTGCGACGCGAGATGTATCGGAAGGAGGATGAGAGCATCATCGATTGATCATGGCGCTCTAGAATCCTGAAATCTTGGGCACCTTGAGATTGCGGTATACGCCGTTCTTATTTATTTAGGCTTGACTCTCGACGGTAAGTGTTCCTCACAAAGTGAACAACGATACTTAGAGTAATTCGGAAACGAAGTGATCGACGTCTGACGATACGGAAATTCTGAGGAGGGTCTTTGAAGAGCTTCTTGAAAAGACATCTACCAAAAAAAAAGTACCACGCTGCACCGAGCCCGCTGGTGTCGGTAAGCAGCTTTGAGCTTTTGAAACCTCATACAAAAGTTCCGAATCCACAATATTCGCGCTCGCAAACGGATGGGACAAAGTTTTATTTTATGTAGATTCGCAGTTTTATCTTTTCATCTCTCTCTTCAAACCTCCCCCCTGCCGCGTAGTTATATCTCTTCAATATGAAATATTGCCGACGCACCAAAATAAGAGATTTCAGAATAAACGATTCCGTTTCTCGAAATAGTTCAACCCGTAAATTAAACTCGCTCAGTGGTAGAAATGATAATCTTCTCAATTATTACTATAAATTAACGATAATTGCAGAACTTGTGTTTTTCCGGTAAAAAATTTCAAATCTTCATTTCAATCTCTGGGAATCCCCCGTGTATTGAAAAAAAAAGATTCGACCATCGCTCGTCGCCAATCAGCGAATTGGTACACGACATTGTTTGCCCTTGATCAGTGGCAATCAGGCCGTATGCATGTCAAGTTAGCAGCCGTCAAATGTTCAAGGGATAAAAAGGAGCGTGTCCAAAAATTTATTCGATTCTGTTGAAAGGAATTTCCGACGGATGTGATGGTCAAAATTGATTCGAGCATTTTCATTTCGCATCTCATTCGAGAAATGTTCAAATTTTTATTCGAAAGGACCTGTCATTCTACAAATTTTTTCGTGCCCTTAAGAAAATAGGGTGTCTGAAGGTCGCCTGTAGGCTGGTCCGGGAAAAAAATCACACGAGTGACAAGTGAGGATCATTTTTTTTTCAAACTCGCTCAAAACGCCCTTTTTCATTATCTGGTCGGAAAAACCAAAATGCTTTCAATTTCAGAAATAATTGCTAAAGCTATAAAAGCTTGAAGCTATAGAAAATGATAATCACTCTCTTCTTTTTTACGACGTTGAATTGAACAGAAAATTATATCTTCAACGAATACGGAAATAATGAACATTCGTTACGTTAAATGTTACGGTAACATTTTCGTTCTTTTTTATTGATATAGCTCAATATACAGTAAATTTCGTTTGTACTAAAGGGGAAAAAAACAGTAGCTACCTTCCACTTACATAATCGGAATGATATTTTCATAATTTGTCCTCTATATCGTTGTCAAACTTCATGTGGTTTATATTTTGATCACCTGGACTGAATTTTTACTAGACTCGGTTTTCAGAGTTGCTTAATTTTTTTTATGCTTTGTGTAGCCGTTCCAAGCGCTCTACTCGGTTTTATAAGGTGCACGCGTGTCTTGATTAAGCTGAAGCTAGAAGCATATTAAAGCCAGCATTAACCTGATGAGAATTGAAATTTGTTGCCCCTTTAAACAATGCGTAATGTTTTCTGAAACCTTAATCTTGAAATGCACTCGTGCCAGATTCTTCGTGTGATATAAACGCATAGAAAAAGTGGATTCAAATGAAACTCGAAGAAATATTTGTTACACTTTTGCATCATCGTTGAAAAAAAAAAGTGTATTACAAGTTACTGCGATTACTTACCGCTAATATTTTCAAAGTTTTTGAAAATTTTCGTTCAAAGAAAAAATTGTCGAGAGACCATGAATCTAGAAAACAAGGGGCCGGCGCGGTGCAGCGACAGTGAGCAGATCACACACGATGTTGCTGCTGTGAGGTTTTGAATTTGAAAAGCATATTTCTGTAGGGGAGTATATTCCTTCCTTCTTCGCCTTACCGTGGAGTTGAAGGAAAACTTTTGGTTCGAGTCCTACGCCACCCGGGGCCGCAATTCCAGAAGTTTGAAACCAGCACAAAGAGCATTTTTCTTCAGCGAAGGATCCACGAGAGGCTTTACACGAGATTAACCTTTGGAGTGACTTGCAGATGGAATTTCTCTCCTCGACTATACGCGGATAGGGTGAAGCGAGGTGTACTACGTCGAATACAAAACCTTGGATTTAACAATCCAGGCTCACTTCGTTCCCCGCCAACTTTAATTATTCCCAAGATCCAAGTGACCATTTCCCCCGATTTTTCTTTTCACGCCGATCATAAAACGCCTTCTGTTCAATTCCCCTGAAAAATATCAACCCCAAATTATCGAATCCGAAAAAAATTCATCGATTCCTAACACATGCAGATATCCGCAGACGATCAGTCGGGTTCCTGAAATCAGGAGGATGATTCGATCGGTCCAGTGCGGCGGGTGCTGACGTCATATGTGCAACTAGACATTAGTTTTGACATCGCTCCCGGCATAGCTCGGGGTAAATCGATAGACACCTGCTGTATCCTCTTCCCCCAATGGGCGATGATGAGTATCAGGAATTGTTTTGTCCCTATACGTCCTGGTAACTGAGTAACCCTTTAAAAAGTAATCGCCTACTCGGGTCCGGGAGGCGGTGTGCTTTTTATAAAAGCTTCCGGAGTCGATTGCCGCGGTAGATTGTCGGGGGTATCCCGAAACTCGGTGGGAAGTTTATTTGTATAGTACATTGAGACGAAATTGTTCGCGATGGTCTCCAGCGGTGGACCGGCGCCAGTATTTTTTGCACCCCCGCTACTTCATAATATGGCAAGTCCAGTACCGCCCCCGTTTTCACGTATTATTGTAATTTAAGCTGATGATATATTGATCGCGGTCCTGGGCACACTCGCCTCGTACATCCCCGGGGCTTTGCATGCATCGTCCGGTTCCACATGGTCCAGTTTCAACGTCCGCCATTTGCAAATTGTGTCGCGTCATCAAACGAAAGACTGAAAAGCAAACGGAAAAACAAACCAAAACAAAACAAACGAGATAGAAAAAAATTTAGACATTCCCTCCTGTTCTATCATCCTATCAAAATGAGAAAAATTTTACCCGACCCCCGATTATTTCATACCCCATCAAGTAGCCCTCTATCGATCTATGGGTTTTATACGATATAATCTTATCGAAGATTGCGGCCGACGTTATTAAGTCCAAAACTGGTTTACTATATTTAATAATAATCAGACCCGTACCGAACAAAAGCTTTCTTTTTTCCATCTTCTCTCTTTTTGTCTTCGCATGTATATAAGTATCGGTGATAAAGTTAGCTTAGCACTAATGGATCGGCTGATGAATGACTCGCAAAAAAAAAAACCGTCTCCGGCTCTACATTCTCCCCTGTTTCTAATAAATTGACCCACTCGCTGCAGCGTCGCTTCCTTTAAAGTCAGACTGAAAAAGTTTTGCTCGAAACTTTTCCTCTCCTCTCGTTTTTTTTTCTTCTACTCCTAACAATATTCCCATCCCTTCTTCATAAAACAGAGGTACGTTACCGATAATAAATCTGGTCGGAAATTTTTTTTTTTTCACCTCAAATCCAGACGATTATTTTCGACTCTAAAAGATTTTTCGAACGAGTTAAATACACTCTATAGTATTCCTGAACGCGTTTCCGCAAGTCCACCATTTTTAAAAAGCACGAAGAATAGTCCAAGCAAAGAAACAATTTCTGGACAGAATGAATACTCCCGTACGACTTTTCTAACCGGAACTCTTGACGCCCGTCCGAACAATGCCATCTGTCTAGACAAGTGGATGGCTCTTCGCTTCTCTTTCTTGCATAAGAAAAAAAATACGAGCAAAAAAAAAACGCTGCACTTACGCCAGTCAGTTTTAGGGGGTACGATCAAATGCATCAACGATGTGTCGTCGAATACTCCATCTTCCCCCCCCCCCCTTATATACAGGTTGATTCGGCAGAGGTGTCGGAATAGGCGGAGACTAGTCGACGGCATGCTTAGCTCTATAGCCAATGAACAGCGAGAGAATCCACGGAAGAAAATAGCAACGCATTTGCATCACGTCGTTTAGTCTCCGCCTATTCTGGGACACCTCTGGTGAATCGCCCTGTATATGCGTACGAAGAAGGTGTAAAAAATGGAGGGGAAACTAGTGGAGAATAAAAATTTCTGATAGTCCTTGGAGAAGAACATGAAGAGCTTTATACTTTTTAAAAATGTTACAGAGTAGCTCCGGGTAGATAGTGGGATGTACGTAACCGTCGTCGGTATTACGCACATACTTTATGCTTCGGTCTTCCTTTTTCTGCGGAGTGGTTTTTGGGAGATGGCTTTTCTTTTTTTTTCTCTCTCTATCTCCCCCGTGCTTTCAGAAACTCTTATGTGTCGGACCTGGATTCTCGCGCTGATATGCTGCGCTCCAGAAGTTAGCGAGTGGTTCTTGCGATAGCGTTCATCTTCGGCCATTAGAAAGAAGGAGGGAGGGACGGGAAGTTTATAGTTTGAAAAGTGCTTTTCAGTGGACATCGTATTCTATCGCCTTGAGGAGAATCAATCAATCCACCCTGATTCTTAACTCGAACTTCAAACACTTATACTCCGTTTCACGGTCAACGGCCATCCATCAAACTTCATTTTCTTTCTGTCTATTTCTTCATCAGATTCAAGTTTCCCGTAACCGGAAGATGGACGACTATTGGGACGAGAGGAGACGTTTCGTTATTTTTCACCTTCCCCTCCGGATTCCCCTGTTTGAGGAAATTAATATTGATATTCGTTCTGCACCTCGAAAATGTAACGTATATTTTTATGCAACGATAAACGGTCGCGAATAACAGATAAAAAGAAAATCATCATCATCTTCATCTTCTTTGATCGTTATCTGAGATCTCTGCCTCTACCGAAACTCCGTCAATAAAAGGCGACGTTTATTCCCAGCAGCGCTTCCCACTTTACGACCAACGGCTGTTCGGTTCGGTGAAAGACAATATTTAATATTTGCAGAAAATCTGAGACTACTCTTCGGGGTACGTTGATGGGCTGTGGGGTTCCACGCAGAGGGGTACGAGTGAGTTATTTTCGAGTACACAATCTGAGGTAAACGGGAAAACTGCAACACAAACGTGTGGGTTGATAATATTGAAATGTACCGCTTGGAAGAAAAGCTTTCCACCTCTAAACCAGGCGTCTGTTTTGCGGTTCGACGTTCTCCCTCGCTGTATAAGGGCAGCTGGATTCATTCGCGTGAAATAAAGAGAAGAGGAAGAATCTAGTCGAAATTGAGTGGCGAACCGAAAATTTCATCGGCAGTCGGGGAATCCAAGATGAGTAGTCTTCGCGTTCTAGCTAGTCGTTTTTAATGGGGCCGGTACATAGCTGGGTATCGTGGAAAAAAAGGCAGCCGCATCTCCGCGCTGTAAACTTGCCTCCAATTAAGACCGGCTCTTCACCACTTGCAACAGCAGCTACCGAGAGAGCGGGGGGCGGGTGTCTTTGAACCAACACTGACGGACCAATAACGGGCGAGTATCGATCGACGCGATACACTTTTCAAACCTTGATTAAACACGAACGCGCCACGTTCGCAGACTTGCTGCTATTCTACCTTTAAAACTTGCGGCAAGCAAATCTTCAGCAACGGTCTTCCACTCTTCGCTTTCCCTCTATCTTCTTTCCCCTACCACAGCAGCTGTCTCTCGATGTTCATCACGGCCAGTTTGCTTGGCTAAGATCCCAGACGATGAGAGTACCATCCGCATTGTTTCTTCTTGTCTTCCGACGTCACGCTGGGATTCCGCAATGCACAAAGAAAGATGTAGAGTCGCTTCTTCTTCTTCTTCTTCTTCTTCTTCTTCTTCTCTACGTTAAGCCAAGCCAAGCCAAACCGAACCGAGCCAAGTCAGACACATTCCTTCCGTAGCAAAATAGTAAAAAGCACATCAACGATAAGAACGCGATACACCAGATTTTTTTTCACCACCCTTTTTAGGTGAAAAATCAGTCGTTAGCTATTTCGCCGACAATAACCGAGAACTCTCCGCGTTCGAAGTAAATCAACTTTATACTTAAACTTGACACAAAAACTTTATTCGTAATACGAGTTATTCCCATATTGCAAAGTTTCAGTGTACTCGAATTATTCACTTCACTTCGTTAATTAAATGGAATTTTCTGCCGCGATTGAAAAATCGTTTTCCAAAAAGAAAAAAATGATTCACAAAAACGAAAGATAAATCGGAAACTATATTATTGAATTTGTCGATGCTGCGCCGACGTATAATGTTTTCATCAGGTTGTTTATAAAAACATTGCGTATCGCGGTGTTAAATATTTTTCGAGAGGAATCTCGCTACAGGACGCGGCGTATAAGAGAGTGGATGATTATTTTTAATTGGACAAGAAAATTGGGCGGTGGGACAGTGACAGGACATGAGGTATACCGTTGGATACGGTCAACACGAAAGGTTAACGCGCGCCCCTAGTGGAGGCACGAAAACACCGGAGGGAATGTGTAATCTGTACGTAGCGAACCCGGGACCGCAATAACGCGGGTTGATACCGGGGAAAAATAACAGAACGAAAAAAAAAAAAAAAGAAAAAGAAATTGGTGGACGAAGAGAAACGGAACAACACGCGTGGGAAACGGTGACCGCGCGCGGTACGTGATAAGCGGTTATTATACCGAAACCAGGAATATGCGGACGCACTCGCGTTCGGCCGCCTCTCCTTTTTTACTCAATTTTACCGCTCGCTTCTATTTCCCGGTAACTTTGTTCAACGTAATGCAACGTAACGTAAGGTAACGACTGGAAAACTCGCTGAATTCATGGCGTTATCCTCCATTCAGCGATGCTCTCAACACCGCCCTACACAGTAATTAAGTTAGGGAGTTGCGGATGCTGAGCTTCCGCAACTAGCTTCACCGGTCACTCCTTGCCTCGTTCGACTCTCCTATTCGGATAAGCATCGCCGTGCAATTCGGATCCAATCCTGGCCAACGGTCATCGATCAAAGTCATCTCTGGTTTACATTTACGCAGAGTGCATCTGAGTTCATTCGGACCACAAACGATAGAAACGAACCTGCCGTATAAAAAAGCCGTACACTCCATCATCTTTATCTCATCCCAAGAATAACTGCGTCAAGGTCATTTCGAACTCTCCATAAGATCCGTAACTATTAGGGTGGCCCTTATTTTGGATATTTTTGAATTTCTCTACTCTGATGGTTCGACATGAATGAAAACAAATTTATCCCATGTTTTCTATTTTTTATTACGGCCGAAAATAATTATTGACAAAATTTAAAACTCTGTAGGCTATAGTATCTTCATAATAGCAGCTAAATCTCAGAATTTTTAAATTTTCATCACAGCTGAAATAATTGTTCGAAAAATTTGAAACTTGGCAGACTTATATTTCTTATCATAGTAGTTATCCATTAGAATTTTTACAGATCTTTAGCTATTGAATAAATGTTTTTTTTTTAATAAATGAATTTTTTTTTCTTTCCATCCAATTGCAAACTAAAAATTTCAATAGCTAAAAATCTGTAAAAATTCTAAATCTGCCAAGTTCCAAAGATTTTAAAAAATTATTTTGGCCGCAATAAAAAGTCAAAAAAATTACAAAATTAGGCGGCACAGGTATAAGATAAAGATAGGGGGATGAAACTTGGGGTGCTTTTTTTTTGATCCATTTCAAACCATTTGATCCTCTGGGAGCGAAGAAATTCAAAAATGCAAAAAATAAGAACCACCCTACCAACCATATAGTATAGCAAAACGAAGAATAGAGTTAATTTGCGTGCTTTATTCGCGAGAGGAGAATGTAATAAAATAATTTGCTTCGAGAGGGCGAAGGGCGAAAGGGGGGTGTGGGGGAGGGGGGGAGCCTAGTTTATGGGAAACATCCGTTAACTGATACACGTGCCCTGCTGTCGGAAGGCACAAAGAGGAACGTGAGCTCGGAAGGTAACGCGTGGATTCGGCGGCGAGAAAACTCCGTCTGCCTCCATCAGTGCCTTGTTGTTTTCCCGACGGTGTCATTTTTCTCTTCCCATAGTTCCTTCTCCATTATCCAACGGCGCTGGCTCTTCCGACTCAACGGGAAAAGAGGAGTCGGACTATCCGCTGCTGCTGCTGCTCGTAACCCACAGACACCGCTCCCCCCACCCCCAACTTTGCTGGCTTTGCTATTTCCCCTCCCCCATGTTCGACAATATTTCCCTTTGTTTGCCTCCTTATTGCATGGAAAATGAACGAACGTTGGGAATATAAAGCGAGAAAAACGAAGGAGCGAGGACGTTATCGATCTCGAGGGCGATCAGCTGCGCCGGCGATTAGCCTCGGAGGTTTTATTGAAAGGGGGCTAGCGGGCAGTGATAATAAAAAAAATGAGAAGAAGAATCCCTTGAGCCGGGTGAGGATTCATTTTCCACTAATACGCGAACCTCCCCCTCGATTCCTTGTCTTATTCTTCTTCCTCGAGAGCGACGAACGGGCCAGTTATTATCGCTTCGCACGTCTCGTCCCTTTTTATCTACTACTCTCTTATTTTTTTACGCCCAGTTAGAAATCCCCCCCCCCCCCCCCCCCCCCAACAGACCGCAAAGATCCTCGAAAAGATCCGAATGCAGTTTATTGCTCGAGTTCCGAGGGTCGTAATTCTCGGATTTCTTTTCCTCTAATTAAAAAGCTTTAATACGAACGCGATAAATCTCAGACTCACCGGTAACCACCAAACGAGCGTACGATGAACTTTCGACGGTGTCCCCCGTCACGTGGTGGACAGTTCGGCATCGGTAACTCGAATGGGCGTCGGCAGTGCTCACTGAAAATATGAGCAACTCTCCGGTCGGTAGCATGTGATATTTTCCATCTGAAAATAGAATGACAAAGACAATCATTACTCCCGTTCTCCGACTCGATCAAAAGAGACGTCAATATTTCGTACTTTCTTCGTTCCTTTCTCTTCGTCTCCCTGACGCAGATATTTTTGGAAATCTGCTATCTGTAGAAGAAGCAATAGAAAGTTGGATGTAAGGGTCGGTATTACGGCAAGCATTCGACAGGTTTCACGCTTTGTCGATGAGCCGAAGGTTGGGATTAAGGTGAAAGGGTGTAGGTCTGACGGAAAGCGAGCGAACTCCTTTTCGCCGAGAATCTTCAGCTCTTTCCGCGACTCGCGTTTACGCTCCGCCATCGTTTAACGAACTTCGCAAAACTCTGATGAATCGCGTGTGGATTTCTTTCTCACCTCCGAAATCTTCGGTTCGGCTCCTCATCGTATCCGAGTAAGAAACTCCGAAATCTCTTTATAGCTCGACGCCCGATGAAATTGATTTACTAGTTGCGGGTGTAGATTTTTAACTCAACTTCCGTCGTTGTTTCAACGTTCAAATTCTGCACCCCGCAAAACGAGTCTGACACCTTCGGCGTAATTTGCTCACTTCACGAATACGATTTCCAACTAAGAATATCCGTTCAGACGTGAGCCGCACTATCTCATCCATCAACCCCGACAGGGTCTAGAAATTGAACTTTAACGAGATAACGAAAATTTCGAAGGCTCAGAATTTCCATGACAGGGAAACACCGTAGCCGCGTTCTCTGGAAGTTGCGAGCGATAAATTTCATCGTCTGTTCGTGATTCTTTTTTTTTTTTGCTTTTTCCTTCATCCGTAACTTTGAACACTAATTAATTAACGCTAGGTGAGATTTTACTCTGGAAATTATTTTCGAATCCCTTTGAACTTTTCTCTCTCGTTCCTTTTCATCCGAGAGAATAGCATTGGTTTTCCACCCGGCCATTTTATTGCCCCGTTTCGAATTCAGCTCGGGTTGCACGGTCGTGTATAGCAAATGTATAAAGTAATATATGAAATCCAATATGCCGATAATTCCACACTTTCTATCGATACCAGCTCAGGCGGTTCTCCATGCAGGTTTTCCACGTATGTATGCAACGCGTAGTATTGATGGTATTGCCGATGGTATACGGAAATTCAAAACCAATTTGTCAGGCTCCTGTAGAAAAGTCGGTTGTGTATTGCGCATAATCGAATTTACCAATGAAAATGTATACGCCAAAATAGTTTCTGCCGTACGTATATATAACCTCACGGTTTGCAAATAGAGCATTAAAAAGTTATGACTGAAAAATATTCTGGCTTTTAAAATTAAGTGGAAATATCGCTGGATACGTATCGCGTATACTTCTGCTGCTGGATGAACGCTTTGAAAAAATTCTGCATCGTAATACCGCCGCCTCCGTCGCATCGGGGTGCTTACAGATATTCCGAACCTTCATTCAACATTGGTTGGTTGAAAGTATTAAAAAAAAAGGGTTCGGTGGTTCCATGTATATGGAAGGTGTTAGGAAAATGCCTGCTGAAATTGCTATGCTCTCCGCGTTTTAAATATTGTATACAACTTCCAGATTGGACTTTTTTTTATGTCATTTTTGTTTTTTTTTGTTTTTTTTTTATCCCCAATGAAACGCCGGTGTAAAAATACAGCCGACCTAACTAACTTCAATAAATCAAGAAAACGCGCAACACTTTGTTGTTATATTTTTTTTCTACTTTTTATCATTCGCTTCAACAAAATTTTTCCTTTCAAATTTATCCCCCCGCTCTAACGCGCATTCTCAAACTGTAGATTCATTTTTTGTGTTTTATCTCGTTGCGAAAATTGAGAAAAAAAAGAAGTTACACGGTTATAAAGCACCCTGGTAAGGAACAGGAGTCTATATGGATTTTTTTTTTTTTTGCTTCGGCCACAATGCACTTGTAGCACTTTCCCGGTAGCAACGTTTCATTTGTTAAAATCCTTGTAATCGTCGATGATCGTTTTTTTTTTGGTTTTTTTTCGGGTACTAGAAAATGTTGACCATCGGCATTTTAATTTTTTTCATATTTCTACTCGCCAGCTAGAATGACGAGGATTAAAACACGAGGTAGTGGCACTCAACCTTACTGGGGCTCTCGACTCTTGGAAAACCCACTCAGATCATTGAGGCGAAAAAAATGTCGTCGTGAGCAATATTTCTCCAAGTTATGGATTTCTTCCAGTAGCGTTCGGCTTTAACGTGATTTATACTTGCAACTTTAATCGCTCTCCGGTACTAAAGGGTAATTCGAAGGATGTGAACCCCGACAGGACAGAACGCGATTAGATGAAACGAAAGCAGGCGTAATGTGTATTTATACTGTAGTTGTTCGGAGATGTGGCTGCTCGATGATGATAATGACAATGCATAGTTTGGCAAACCGCGCGGTCGACCAGCGGGCGTACGAATGGGTGGCTAGGGAGACGAGGGGCTCGAAAACGTGTGTGGAGGAAGAAGAGGAGGTGAGGTTGGTAGTTCAGATGCGATAATGGCGGACAGTTGAACACTGGCGGCTTGGTAGTTCGGATTTACATTGCGAGTTTAGTACCCGATGTTTGAACAGGTTCTGGTATATGCTGCGGCGGAGGGTAGCGTGAAGGTGGAGATGCGCGATGGGTCGATTGAAACTTTACCAACATTTGATGCCGGGACCAGAGACAGTGACAAAGGAGTTCTGCGGCGCTTGTAGAGTGCGGAAAGTTTTCTCTCGACATTCTCGCGACAGTGCGGTGGTATAACGTGGAACGAAGGGCGCGGTTTCCGGACTGGTTTTCACAACTCTTTTGTAACGACTGAGATTAAAGGCTTTTCTGACAGTGTTTCTTCGTCTCAATAGTCTGCCAACGAACGAATGGAAGGGTGGCTCCTACCAAGTACCGCAACTTACAGAAGGATTCCGAACGCGCCTACGGTTCAGTCGTCTGAAAATTTATCAAACCATGTGCCTCTCGAGTACCGCATGTCTATCGATCGACCTCTTCATCGTCAATACCTTCATTAAACACGTTTTCTTTTCATCGAGGCGATATCGTATCGGATCACGGACCGCGATAATGAGGAGTCAAACTTTTGCGACACTCCCAAATCGACCGCTCTGTAGAAACTTTCAAACTCCTTATCAGTTCGAGGGACTTCTTGCGGGTGTTTACAGCCTCCTTTCGTAGTCGATTGAATGTTCTCGAGATACCGATCTAGTGCTCGGTATTGTAAGGATGAGTAGATGGAAGGGACTCGCTCCTTGTTTTTCAACCCTTGTAAGCGCAGATCTGCGAACGTGGAATTACACCCAAAAACAAACGCGGTGAAGGAGCCACCCCGAAGACGGAGACGAGTAGACTCTTGCCTTTCTTGTTTCAACACCAGAGAGAGCGAGAGACACAGAGAGAGAGGGAAGATAGAGAACGAGAAGAGAGAATGCGAACAAAACACCACCCCAGGGGGAATAGAGAGCAGCTGTATTCTAGAGCTAACGGACCCTTCCAGCATTAATACACTACTCCGTGTGGAGCAGCCGCGAGCAACGTAGACCTAGATTTCCACACTCTTGAACCGTAAGCTCCCTCTCCTCTTCCACTGCGGAAAACAAGTCCGTGGTGCACGCATTCGAATTGCCCTCTCAGCCACTAATTAACTGCGATATTGACTCGAAACGTAGTCAGACTCTAATTCCGTCTGCTGGAACAGCACTACCAGCCCCGAGTACCAAGAGGCGCACGTACTTCTGGACCGTGAAAATTTTTCCACGAAAATATACGCCGATGATAATCCCAACCGTAAATGTGTTTCGATATTTTTACCAGCGTGCGATTTTACGTGGCAAACTGTATCACCTAGTGTCGTCACGTTATCGTTGCCACGTATGATTATTATCTCCGCATGATGCTAGGAGCGTAACGCCATCGAGGGGGGCGGCCCTCGACCTTACCCTACTTAATGGTCCGACTAAATTACTGACACAGGTGGTCCGGGTGTAGACTAAAGTACGTCTTAATGGCTCGAGAGACAGCCGGAAGGCTCGCGATTATGAGAGGCGAGCAATTTCCACAATCTGTGCATCGCGACGCTACATCCGTTCGAGTTATCGGAGAAATATAACGAACAACACGAGGCAAGGGTACCGCTAAACTCGTGAATTTCTACGAATCCCAATTGCCAAGCGAGGTAAATATGTGCGAGAGCATCGCGAGGCATCTTTCATTTTTTTACCGGCAGCTCCAACGATCGGCGTAAAATTTTACTCAATTCACGGTCGCGCACGTCACATACCTACCACGTCAAGATGGCGTCGTTAATCGATTCAGCCTCGCCTCGACATATTGGAATGATGACGTTATTGCAGTACCGAACAACCCCCACCCCCCGTTCTTGTGCGGACTTTGCTCATCGGAATCAACTCGCGTCTACACTCCCCGTGCCTGAAAAAATTTATTTACGATTCACCAATCGAGTCGATGGTATAATACAAACCATTTTTTGGCTCCGGGTAAATGTTGAACGCCGAGTCCTGGACCCACGACGTAACCGCCACATGTTCCTTGACGAAAGCTGGAATCTCGCATCTTAAGACACCGGTGTTTCCAGCCAGCACGTATGTGTCGCGCACTTGGACTTCGTATTTTTGTCTTACGACTGGCGGCAAAAGTAAAAAATGAAAATCATCAAGAAATTAGCGTTCGACTCCGACGTTCGTGAAGAGCATGAATTCCACTCACCAGCCCGGACACTGATTTCTCTCCCAAGGACTCGACCAACGCTGTTGGAAGCTTGACATCTGTAAACAGCTGAGTGTACGTCGTGACGATAACTTTCGGCACTGAAGGGGAGGAAGTACATTGACCCGTTTCTCAACATCTCACGGATATTTGGTATCGGAAGTACCGGTGCGCCGTCACCCATGAGCCAATCTACTCGAGGCGCTGGACTCCCATGTGCCGAACAGTGCATCATCGTACCACTGTCGTTCGCGAATTCGACAGTCGATCTTGGCTCCGCTACTAAAACTGGTCCTTGGCTGTCCAGTATTACTCCTCGTCCTGAAACAAAAGCAAATCGAGACAAATTTTTACACCAAATTCATCAGTCATCGAGGAGCGTCCAACTTGCTTTGGATAATTATATATCATCCCAAAGTCATCGTCTGGTTCGATATCACTGGGATTTATTGGGCAGCGTTACACCGCGCTGCGCCAGGGATTATGTTACATAAATTTACCGGATTGACACGAATGCGTTTTCGCAGCTATCAGATTAGCGAAATTAATGTGATGGGAGGATCAGTTTAATGATTACGTTCCTCATACTGCAAGGATTATTCTAACGAATGGGAGTTAGCGGCTGGTCTACCTAGTTTGCCAACGTAATTCATTTCGCTTTTCAGCTGTTTTTTTTTTTTTTCATTCTCTTTTCTCGCATCACCTAGTCGTTTCGAGCTTCATCCGAACGGTGGATAGACACTTTGCTAACAACTCTCGAGCGTAAGTGTATCGAGCCGGCGACGACGAATATATTTTGTGACTCGATTCAGCCTCCTCAGTTACCAACCTTTCTCCTTTTTGTCAGAATATCTCGTTCCGAGTGTCGCTGACACGCTTAACTGACTCCAACATCTGTTTTTTTCTGTCTTCTCCGCCACCCTTATAGACCTACAAACAACTCCTTTAACTGATCCTTCTTCGTGTACTGAAATCATCAAAATAGCGCCTTCCAAACCTTCCTTTCTCACACGTTTCCTCCCTTTATTTCCAGTGTTTTTGTTTTTTTTTGCAAGCTAGTCATTACCGGACCACTGTAATATCAGGAGCAGATATTTGTTGTCAGAGGTCATCCTTGATGGGAAAAAAAAGCTACGTCGTATCGTTACTTCTGCTCTTCGACAACCGAAGTTGGGTTTCGAATAGTATCCATAGATATGATAACGTAAGGCAACTTCAAGTCATGCTGAACAAAGCAAATTCTGTTCATTACCATTCCTCTCCTAAAATCTTTCTACCGGAAAGCCCTTTACCTTTTTCCCGTTCTCCATCTCTCAACAAAACTCATCCTTTCACCCCAAACATTTCTATTTTAGCTCCGCAGCTACGGAGCTTCATTCACAAACCTGAACAGAGGAGAACTCTTGACTCGCTTTCTTGTTCAGATGTGCTTCGTAATTAGCCAACTAAGATAACCCAAAGCGTCATACCCGAAACAGACTCTACGCGAATAATACATCCGAGCGGTTTTACAAATTTCAACCACTTCATTTCATCAATAATGCTCCATGTCCTTCAAAATGAACCAAAAACCACATCTATTAATTTTTCTCCTGTAGAATTTCACGCCAATTCCGGTATTTCGAGTTTCTCGCGTTTTTTAATGATATCGAAGAAGCTGATAGTCCGACAAATAAATTTTCCACACAATTTTCGACGGAAATTTTCCGCTGGAAATGATATGATATGAAAAAAGTGCAGCTCCCTTGTGTTTTTAGGTTTGTAAGACGACGTTCAGTAATGAATTTGTGTATAAGCGGTATCTGTGGTCAGTTCTAGTGAAATTAGTGCGACGGTACAAATAAGTCATTTAGCGATGTTAGCCGCGTAGCATAATTCGTCATTTGCACGGAGCGTTTGCTCGGTACGTTTACGAATAGTGGACACCGGCCCAATTGTGTTCCGTCCAGTCGTACCCTTCGTATTCTCTCCGCATTCAGCTCCAGTTTGACCAGGTCGACGCGACGTCCAGGTCCAGATCCTGCAGGTTCAGATCCAGGTTTGAGTCCCATAGGGTGGTGTTCTGTATTCAAGCACTGAGCAGTGATTAATTACAGAACCAGGTTCTACTGGTGCCACGTTACGCCGTACAGTGCCATGCCTTGGCACGGACAGCATCAACATCAGACCAACACTCAGATATATTGGATTAGCGGGCTTATGCTAAAGCCTAGGTTGTACGCTCGGTATACCTTGCGACACGTTTCAACCCCCGCGGGTTACCAAGCAACACGCTCAGCGGTGCCTTTCCGTTCAAATATGCCATCCGCCGCTTCATCCCGGAGCCGCTGCCATACGCGGACATAATTGGCCAAATTTAACGGATGCTATTTCTATTCACAAAAGGGAAAAAAAAAAAAAAACTGCAAGCATAATGGGAGAGAACGCGCAGAGATGAAGAATACCATCACATAAAATACGGGTGTACACCCGGTTGGGTTGGTTCTGAATCGCTTCGCGTTTGGACAAGTTTTTCGCGTAGCTGGGCCGGCTACGAAAAGTTGTCCAAACGAGCTTGGCCGCAAAGCGAGTCACAATCAACCTAACCGGGTTCTGTTTTTACTTTATTCGAAAGTTGAGGTGTGCTGGCGAGGATCCGCTGATTTTCGTTAACTTGTTTGCTCGTCTTAAGTTTTTTTTTTTTCTCATGAGAATCGTCATTCTTCAAGAAAGATATATTTCTAACAGTGAAATCGGAATCGCAAATCAGGGTATTAACTGAAACCCGTAGTTATAACGATATTCAATTACTTGAAATGATTATTGAATAAATGTATATAAAGTTCTCGGGCCCGGAGGAAGTGCTGCAGAGTCTAACAGGGTCAACGAGGGATGAAAAAAGAGGAAAGAAAAGAAAAACGCATCGCCGAAGACATTGAAAATCCCTCAGTTTGAAATTAAAATCTATTCATTTTTCACGATCTGTGTATCGAGAAGTTTCAGCATGCGATATTTTACAATACCTAGTTCACGGATTAGCCGTACATTGTTCCCCGCCAATCATTGTGTTAAAAAAAAAAGATATAAACAGAAAGAAAAAAAAAAAAAACAAACAAACAGTAATGAAGAGAAAGGAAAAAATGCATTTGCTGCGGCTCGACAAAACCCACGGCGCTACCGATAGGTCGTATAGTCATTTGTTCCGCTTCGAATAGAAACTCACCGCCGCTGTTCCAATCCACACCCCATACGCCTCGACGATGAGAAGGGGCGCATTCGCATATGCCGGTGATCATCATTCTTCTGTTATTTACGGTCGGTTCTCATTGCGCAGGATTGCGTCGATTGCGTAAAATTATTTATTAATGGACGGCTGATCATTTACACGGTGATTCTCTATTTTCTGATCCTTTATACATATCCTCAGCATTTGCGTACGTGTACGAATCGATACTGTTTTGGCTGAAAAAATATCAGCTGCTCTATTCGCGGTTGATCTGAAAGAATAAAAAGAGTCACATCGAGGAGGAGTATACGACTGGGTTAGTGTAGTTTTGCCTCTTGAAAACGGCACGTGAAATCGATCGAACAAACGAAAAGTAGGAGTACAAAGTAGGATATATACGGCCCTCGCAGCGCATTCCTCTGAGAGTTAATCCCTTCGAACCTCGTAGACTGCGACTGGCAATTTCAGCCGTCTTATTCTCCATCTCCATTTCCGTCTCCATTTCCATCTCTCTATATGTATATTCTCTCTCGTTTCTTGATCGATTTGTCGATTCGTAATATCACGAAACTCTGCCAGTAAATGGATTGTAATGTTCGTGGAATTCAACCTTTCCCCCACCCTCGGCTACCGCGACTTCTCACGTACCTCCTCGCACGTATATATTTTTCCCTGGGCCCCGGCAATCAACCCCAACTTCATGCAAGACTGAAGTCTGAACGCCCGAAGTCCCAGGGTTTCAGTCTATCAATTCGTTTAAGGAAATTCGCCGTTTGCTTCATCGGCGAGAAAAATCTCCGATTCGATCCCCAGGGTAGCGTAATCAGCGGGGTGGGTCAAAAAATGTGCATTCCATCCAATAATTTTTCCCACACCCGCGGCGTGCGCCTGACACGGACACTCCGACTTGAAATTTTCGTTCGTCGTGACGAATTATTAATCGATTCCGATGACATTTCCACCTCTGATCGAGCCATAAAGTGTTTTCAATTATCCAACACCGTCTCAGCTATATCGGGGGGCTGAGCGAATGTCTCGAGGAATTTATCCCGATCACGCGCACGTACCGGGGCGCTTCGAGTCCTTCGACTACCTCCGGTAATTCTAGGACGATTTCCATCCTCAACCTCCGAACTTCCTTGCGTATACATCTCACTTCATGGCTGGTAAGAGCCCGCGATTTCAGCCGACAACCCGTTTCACGCTAATCGAAATTTACGGGTACTTTCCGAGCGACTTGCTTGCGGCTTTCACGCCGCGCCTCTTTATCCCCCCCTTTCACATCCACGCTCTTCACGGCTATTACTCGCCGATGGAAAGTCGTGACGACTCCCGTAAACACGTGAAATAGACCCGAGAGACGATACAAGGGAAAAGCCGCGATGCACCTGCTACTATTTTCTTACCCTAGCATAAAAGGGTCGCACCTCAGACACCCGGAGGTTCGAAGGTTTGTTCAGAGGCGGTTGGCGTTGCCAAATTTTCAGCAAAAAATCAACCATCGGTTGCAAAAGAATAAAAAAAGAACAAAAAACAAAAACAACCTAGCCCCTAAAAATAGAGGCATGAAATTCTGCTCCTATGATTGCCAAAAAACATGATGTATGTACAGCGCTTTTGTTATATACGGGTGCAGTGCAAACACTTTGGATAAAAATCCGCACCCTCCGTTTTTTTTTTTCTCTCTTCGAACCGTCGCATTTTTGTTTTTTGTTTTAATTTTTTTTACGAAGCATGAGGGTGACTGTGAACATTTTTTACACCGATGTATACGCGGGTTGCTTTCGATATTCAATACGCGCGAGGTTCGTCGTCGACAGAAAATTAACAAGGGAAAGATTCTTGGACTATATCCTCCGGTTATGGAAAAGCTTCCCATGCATTTATGGAAGACCTGCGGAAATCAGTAGGGTTTCAACCGGCGATGTTTCTGTGCTGTTGGTTATTCAAAACTATGGAAGTTTCACGTTCACGTAGACACGTATACCGATGATTCGTCTAGACTTTACATGAGTGGGGTTAAAATCCCAGCAGCCCACGAACATGCAATTCTAAGGTCTGAGAAACAACGGCGCCCTTTCACGCTGTTTATAAAACTGCGGGTAATGAATTGAGAACAATTAACGGCGTTGGTTTAAAAAAAAAGGAGAAATTCTGTACCGATCTCCATATTTCACTCTGTAGCAAAGAACATATTGTGTCAAGTAGCGAAACGGTCGCGTAACATTGTTGCACAGTGAATTCATATAACGGGGTACGTGTGCTGCCTTTTACCCCGTGTATTGCAATAGCGTTGCGCGGGTACTCGTGAACTACGGAGGCATGACAGGATGCTCGAGCGCAACAATACAATAGAATATCGATCAGGTGAGGAAGATATAGTCGCGTCGGTGGTGAGAAGAGAGAAAAGAGAGGAGGTGGTTTCGCGGATCCGAGAGGGCGACGAACGGGGTGGAAGTCGAGGGAGAATAAAGGGGGTTCAGGATACCGTACGAGAACGAGAGAGTGGAAAGAGGTTCGAAGTAAGCCTCCAGGGATATCTTGGATTAACTACTCTCTCATCAGCACTCACTGTTGTCATCCTTGATTGGCTGATATAACCTCGACTACTCCTCTTCAAACCGAGAATATTCGACGTCGAACCGTCCCAACAACTCCCCCCTCTTTATTCAGCGTGACAAAAAACGATCCGATCTCTTCGATATACATCGAAATTATCAGAACTCCTACGATCTACTTTCCGTTCGAATTTTTTCGAACCACATCTAGCAAACGTATCAGACTCAGACTCTCTTCCCTTAATTATTCACCGTGCATATGAAATTATCTTACATTCGGAATAATCCTTAAATTATTTATAACCCGATCGTGAATTAAAGGAGAAAGGCAGACTCACTGGCAGGAAAACCAGAAATTGTAATTTGATACAATTTCTCATTCAAAAGAGGAAGCTGTTTCGGTAGCACGTTTTAATTGCTCAGAACTGCAGGTTCATACGCTATACATCTGATGCGGTTAAACATTGTTAATTACAATTTAAATAGAAGTGTGTATAAATTCTTCAAACTACCCGATGGTTGGAAGTGGTTTGGTTGTACATGCACCCCCATTGTTCGCAACATTTCTACGTGTAGACAATCCGCCGGTAATTACTTGGATGGTATGAACATTCGTGATTATAAGTAGGTAGATAATGGAGGAGCGTGTTCCATTCCACTTACTCGATAATCTTGTTGAGCTTTTTTCCTTCTTATTTTTATCTTCTTACCTGGCATCGAGAAAAGGAAAGCATCGTGGCGTCGATCAAAATACATGCTCTTTTCGCTTTTTTTCGATTGCTTCTTCTGGCTTCATTTCCTTCGAGACACGTTCCGTCTAGCCCGTGGCAATTTTTCTACGATGAAGAGTCTCCCTTGAGGAAATGTCCTTTCGAAATAAGTCAAGTTTCCGCAGGACTTCTACCGGATATACCGCCATTCATGAGGGAACGTAATTAAATGGACTGTGTTCGATACATGACAGTCCCCGTATGCTATAAAGTGAAATAGTGTTGGTGAATTCGGTTGGCATGCACCTCTAGAGTATCCCGGTTCAGCCGGTACTTTGGCGAAGCAAGTAGATGGCACCATACGATATCCAGTTATCGTACGGCTTTCCGTGATAGTCCGGTTCTCCGATTAATTAGTTTGTAGAAATTAACCGGGTCCCTCGGGTGTCTCTTCCGCATGTGGATAATCAAAGCACTGGAGTCCACCTTGATCTCTCTTGGTATGGGGGAAAATTCGGCACAATCAACGCTCCTCTGCGTTAAAACAAGGAACTAATTCGGAACACCTATCACCGTCACGGCACGATTAGGCAATGTTAAAAAAAAAAAACATTTCCAATTAAACGAAAATTGTCAGCGACACTTCGTTCGAAAATACTTTTTTCATCGTCGTCGTCATTTTTGTGGATCGAAAAAAAAAAAAGGAGAACATAACCAGTTCTGTTTTCCAGTCTTCAGCATCCCTAGATTTCAGTGGGTTACATTTTTCTGGTACTGAGCTTTCGATATTGAGGTGGGAATCTCGCAGGACAGTCGACGTTAGATATTCTACCTTCGGGTCTACGTTGATTCCGTACGAAGGAAAAGCTCAGAGTTCCAAGCTGAAATCGCGTTAGTCCGGTGGATAGCGATTGTAAGCACGCGAGCGTGGCGATACGCACTTTTGCACACACGTCTCATCTCTACTACGGACACTGGAGTTGATCCTGACGAGGGGGAGGAAGTGGATAGCGAACGTTGAACAGCTCACGTTCGTACGATGATCACGGCTCGGGACTCAACTGAGCGTTACATAAACTGCAAGTGCGTGCCGGGCGAAGATTCTTTTTTCCTCTTTCGTCAGTGAGACGAAATGGAAGCGACGTCGAGGTATATAAAATGGTTCTTCGTGTCTTTGAACCGCGATTTTCTTATCCAATCAACGCATTGACTTCGTCATCTAGCGAAATGCTGTTCAATCAAACGTCGTTTATATGCGCTGATCAAACGAACGTAAAAACTTTTTTTCTCACAGTTTGCTTCCGTATCGATTATATGGGCGGTATCGAATGATTGAACAAATTTTCCTAGATACTTCATAGATTGGATGTACCGCACGACCCGCAGCTTTGAACTCTCGCTGGTCGAATGAAAAGAAAAAAATTGAAGGGGGAAAAAAAATATCGGGAACGTTGCTAGCCGGACTTGACGAAGATGAATGAACGCGGAGTCCAAGGATTGCATGACTGTCGCAATTTTCAGATCGGTCGCGAATATCGGAGTTCGAATTTCGATGTATACGGTTTTCTTTAAAGGAATCTTCGAGTCCCTCGCGATGTCCACGGTGATCCCTAATCTCCGGAAGAATTCCTGACAACTGCGCGTGGTAAACATTCAAATATTTTGTAGCACCAGTCGCATCCCTTGCCCTCGTAATCAAATTCAACCCTATTACGGACAATAGGACCTTCGCCTCTTCTCCCACAGCTTCTTCGCCCGTAACCCCACTGGGGCCATCCACTTCACTCTCTACTCTCAACTCGCCGGTCTTCAGTCTCCGACCTTAAAGTTCCACCGTTCCTCCCCTCGGGCGAGGGTTCCACGATCTGCTAACAGAATTAATATTGATTGAACCGAGTCTCGTCGCTTTGCTGGCTTGAATATAGCCGAAGGTGTTGCGAGCCGCCCCGTCTTCGTGCCATCGCTCTTACCAGATTTTCGCCGCCTATTCTCTTCGCTTAGCGATTTGCCGGAGCGACAAAATTATAAGTCAAAACTATACGTACACCCGGTTAGGTTGATCCTGAATCACTTCGCGTTTGGACAACTTTTTCGTGTAGCTGGGCCGGCTACGAAAATTCGTCCAAACACGCGCTTGGCCGCGAAGCGATTCACAATCAACGTAACCGGGTGTACGTATGATACTGAACGTAACTCGGTAGGAACGTAGAGATGATATTTTTCCCCCGCTAAATTAGTACTTCTGGTCGGTGGGTAGACGGGCGGGTTTGTGGTATGCTCAACGCAATTTCCTCTCGAATCAGGTCGTTGCTTAGTGACATTATATCAATTTTGAATCGCGGATATTACCTGGTCTGTTGGTTCCCCCGGTTTACGTTATGCAGTTCTATAATAGGAGAGCAGCCATTTCGAATAATTTATAAACTAGTACGATCACAGTATCGATTGAATTAAATCGTTCTGGGTGACGGGAAACCCATGAGATCCATCGATCGCTCAAGGTTGTTACTTCTGGGCTGTACACGTCTCACAACTTCGTACCTCGAACGTACTGCGACGCCGGTGTTTTCACGCCCAATTAAACCCGCGGAAACTCCTCGCTTCAATTCCTCCCCCCACACAACGCCTTCCGCTCTCACCCCAAAGGTACGGCAGCCTCTCCTTTACAAATTCCATTCCTTGTCGGAATCCATTCTGTGAATTTATCCCTCAGAATCTATCCCGTTTCTAAGGGACCCATTTTACCGTAATTACACTGTGTTTTTTTTTTCTTTCCCTTTTTTTATTCGGGATGATCGCTGAATTTTAGATTGGGGGGGGTGAGAGAAAATCTAAGGTCATTTCCATAGTTGGCAGCAGTGTTTATGCGGATCAACGCGTCAATGGGTAGAATTTATTTTCGCATATTACTCGCAGCGGCTACGCGATTCTTCCAGAACGTAGTATACGTCCTACGTCGTACAATTGACTTTCAGCTTGTTAATTATCGATTTCTTTCATGAAAAGCCTTTTTTCTATGCGCGAAACCTCTCTCGAGACGCCATCAGGGAACAATAGATTGGGTTTAGCTGGCATAGAGCATTTCAGTGTTCCGGGATTTTCACATCCCTTGATGCCTGCGGAAAAAGTGTTGACAACACCTGGAAAAATATAACCCCCGACGTAACGCGAGTCCGAGTGAATTTTAGGAGAAAATATTTCGAAAGGTGACGAAGAAAAAAAAAAGAAAATGAGAAAAGAATGAGAAATAAAGTGAAGAGGGACGCCCCAGGGGGCTGCGAAACTCCGCTGGATACTTTGAACAATAAACTATTATCATCGCGAAAAGAAAAGAAAATAGCTCCACAAGGTGAATTGTTTTATTTTAGTTTCAACAATTTCTGTCTCACAGATCGTGGCCGTGAATTCAAAATTTATCTCAACATCGGGCCACGAATTCAACGCATAATCATCAACAATACGTAGAATGTAGATATATGGAAAATGTGTTATAATTACAAGTATTATAATTACCCTCGTAACTGTTACCTGAAACTTCAGACTAATGTTCAGTCACAAGAGGGTGCTTTGAAATGCACCGTTAGCTTCTTCACCTTTGAATTTATCCCTTGAATTCAGTTAGTTAGGGTAGACTGAACTTAATAAAAAAGATTAGGTGCCTGATTTTTCGAGGATGAAAATCAGGCTAAGGGTCATTTTTACGCGGTAGGCATTTGCCTGTGCGGAAATCTTATATTGGCATATCGCGTGCAGTTGCCCACTTAAAAAATTTCACTCGGGAAAGATTTTTAGAAAAATTGACATTGACGATCATTTTATCGGGTCGAAAAAGCTCAGAACTTTACCGTCGTTATTGTTGGAAATTGTCAGATGATGGAGACGAGTGACGGTAACGGAGAATGAATATTGAGAAAGGATTGACAAAGAGGTGTACAATTTTTAAAAAAAATTTATTTCTATCATTTCTAGTCGCAAAGTTTTGTACAATGCATACATACATATAGAAGAAAGACACGGTTCGCAATAACTTATGCAAATGTAATCCCTCCGAGCACAGATAATTCCTGTTTTGGCTTCGAAAGGGTTTAAGAAAGTTCAGGCAGTGCAGGTGAGCTGAGCAGCTGGCTCATTCTTTTTTCTTTTTTATTGGTTTTCTCCGCTTTTCTCTCCGTAGCGAGAGCGCTCTCACACCTCCATTTCGTGTCTCTGGAGAAAACGGAACGGCGTCGCCCTCTCTTCCTTTCCTTACTGTCTTTCTCTCTCTTTACAACTTTCTCTGAGGGGTAATCGAATAGTCGCCAGCAGCAGACTTGAACGTTAAAGCGCTCAATTAAGCTCTATCAGCTAGTCTCAACAAATTGCGAAGGACGTTAAGACGGTGGAAATTTTAAAACATCTTTCGAGGGCTTTAGAGGAAACAATTTCGTACACTGCGAACCAACAACCGGATAAAATTAAATTTTTCCACCGCTCCCTCCGCCGTTCGACACTTTTTTTTTTCTACTCAGTTTCGGTTCCGAAAACATCATCCAGAGAAGCTTCGCTGCCATCTTTACACACGTCCGCACCTCCCTCATTATAATTGGCGATTAATTGGTACTGATTTTTCATTACTCAATAATTCAATTGCTTTGGTTTCTTTCTCGCTGAAAAATTAGATTCATCAATATTCTGCGGCTGAACAGAAACTTGAGATAAAGTCACTTTTGATGGAATAAATTTGATTGAAAAAATTTCGTATCCACGCAACATACATTCGAAATCAGAAAAACACTTTGATGTGATAAAAATTAGACAGTTTGTATTTTTATTCCGGTTGCAATTTTTTTTTTTTTTGTGTTTTAGGTACGCTCAGTCATTGAACTCTAATTCTCACACAGCTGCACCCCTAGTGCTCATATTGCGACGTCACTGTGACGACTCTGCACATTAAAAACCCTTAATTAGGAACTCCGGCTGTGGAGGAGCTTTACTCGTTATACGCGTATGCAGGTAGGTTATACGTACCGCAAAACACACATCGCGAGCTTTAGCATTCAATGGGCTTTATAGCCGTAAATTGCTGCGTTCTCAACGCAGGCGAGACTATTTTCATAATGGCTTATGTCGAAGCAGGTATGAAATGAACGGCTGCCTGAATATAGACGAGCGCTGAAGCTGCACGGCATCGTTACATCATCATTCGCATCGATGACGAATCACAGTTCGTTTCAAGGAAGAATTAGAAAAAACTCAGCCTTTTCCGAATCAGCTATTTATCCGACCCTACGTGATTCGTATAATTTAAAAATATTCGTGTACACTTGTATTTTTTTCTTTTTCTTTACTTCTTCTTCTTCCGTTGCAGGGAGAACGTTCGAAGAAAAATAGCCTCAGGTACTGCGAATTTGTATTTATAAGACGAAAAGTTTAGCCACTGTACGTTTTCTGTACATGTAGATATAACGGCGAGCAGCGCCTCCACGCTAGACTTGCTTATTATCCCCGTGAGTGAGAAGAAAGTCCCACTGCGCTGTAAAAGTTTACTCAACTTAAACAACCAACTCACTCATTCCCCCGCTCGCTCACTTGCTTTCTTTATAACGGTTGTTACAATTAACGCTTCTCAAAGTTAAGGTGACACCTATGTACACATCTCATGTATAGCCAGGTACATATTTATTTTACACATTATTTGACCGTCCGTATAGTTTTTACAATTTTTTTTCCTTTCGCTTTTTTGGTTTCCCAAATAATTTCGAATTTTCATTCCCCATATCTGATAGCATCTCGTTTGGATATTTTTTGTTTTGCTTTTTTTTTTTGTTTTTCCCAAATTGAACAATACATACGCAAACGGGGAAAAAAGATTAATATGGGACGAACCGTAATGGGTAACGGTTTTTTTCCAAACCCCCTTTGAAAGGCCCAGTTAAAAATTTCCATCATGCGTCTCTGTAGCCGCACCACGCCGTTTTAATTACAAAGGGTAGAAAATTTACGTCGCTCTGGGTAGAACGGAATTGCAATTTCCGGATCACCCACGGCCACCACCGTCCGAACATGTCCGTTGTGTACAGTTGGTATAATCAGCATTATGCAATGATTGTGAGTAAATGAAGTTCGCCTGGTCCCGCATATATGTATATATATTATGTGCATATATATGGTCATCCCAAAACTACATTTGGCCTTGCAATTATGTTTCTAATTAACGGAAACATCACTTCACAAAGTTTGACATGGAGAGTTTTAATCGCCAATGCGAATTTATCGGACGAATCGCGTTATCTGTATCAATACTACTGATTCGATTGCCTCGAAAAACTTTTATCGATTATGGTCGAGGTTTTAATTCCGTAAAAATTTTTTCGGCTGGATTTGATCGCCTGTGAATTACAGTCTCGAATCCGAGCCCTTTGTAGAATAATACGAAGTTGATGATAAAATAAAGACCGGGATTTGAATTCCCAGTTTCGAAATCCTTTCCGAGGTTTGTACAAAATAAGGTTGAATAGCGTTGGCACTTTCTTAAGTGATTAAAACGTCTTCAAAGTTCTATTAAATCTTAAGCGTAACATTCTGCAGACGGAAAGGAGAACTCGGTTCGCGTTATAGCCGTGAGAAAGGCGAGTGGAAATGTGCGAATGAATAAATAAATATATTAGCACGTCAAAAATTTGAAACGCAACGTTCATAATCGCAATCATTTTTTTAAACTCTTTTTCAATTTTATGTAAACACGCGCATCCTACGAGCAAAAAGATGAATTAGCAAACATCAACTTTAAAATGGTATTCCAGAGTTACCACGCTGTTGAAAATGACGAGACGACAGTGACGATGACGACGACGACGAACTCCTTTGAACTACATCCGAGGAGATCAAAAGGTGCTCGTGGGTGAAATACGCCATCTACCTCAGCGGCAGACAGCCGTGATAATCAAATAGTACCCATACCACCAAGGTGCATCTCAAACGGTCCAGTTCTAGTCCCGTCGTTTAAAAAACCTTGTGTAGGAGTTACTCTATAGAAACCCTGGTAATCGGACCCTTCGTTTCTGAAAATCCTATCAATACTCGAAAATTTTTCATCCTCCTTCTTCTTCTCATTCTTCTGAACTTGTACGCATCCGACGATCTTTCAGATCGAAAGGCGAAGGCCTGAAACTTTCGTACAACTATTTTTGGTGACCCTGACGAGATTCAGGGGTCATTGATTTGATGAACCAAGTAGTGAGTTTTACGGGTCGTTTGCGCGGGCTAAAACCGATGCCGATATCTAGGCTAGGACGGACTGACTCTGAAATTGTCGATGAGGGAGCAGCAAATGTGACTTGAGAGTTTGAGGCGGCAGAGCGCGAATCCCTCTCCTGAAGTCAAACAGAAGCGACCAACCGTTAAATCGCGCCCTTCTACCAAGTTTCGCATACTTTGCTTGGATTCTGAATGGAGAAACAGAGAGGCCCTGAAATTATGACGACTCAAACATACCTCGGTAGGGAGATTCTTGGAAACATCATTTTCGAATTTCGATGCCCACCTAGGTTATTAAAAATCTTAAGAAAAAAAAGTTCGAACTACGAAAGAGCGCGCAATATTAATTTTAACTATTTCCCCAAGTGTTCCATTTAAATAATACGCCGCGAAAATTTTTGCAACGGGCGATGATTTTTCATTCTGGAAAAAATTTTGTCGGAAGCAAAAGGAGAAACAAATGCCCTAAAGTTTTCATTCGAAGCTGATCGTAAAAACGAAGATGAAGAGCCTGGAACCTCATCAGAGTTCCGGCGCGAAAATCAATCCAATAACGCCACGAGGATATAAACTTCGGAGGGCAAACTAAAAAGCCTAAGAAGCTAGCGGAAGAGAAACAAAAAGATTACCTTAAAATGGCCGACTGTTTTTCCCTCATCGTTTAATTTTTCTCATCGTAATAACTGGACGCATTATACAACACCTTATTTTACTTTTTTTTTCTACTTTCAGAATGATCAAAGGATAAGTTGAATTTTAGTAAGATGTCAATTAATTTATACACGGCGTATTTTAACAACGATCTGTAAAAATCTAATGCGAAGTAAATTGGTAAAGAGAAACTCGAGCAGTAGACGGTTTTTGTAAAGTTCCGGAAAAAAGAGCGTGGCGTCGAATGAGAGTATAAAAAAGAAGCGACCGCAGCGAGTAAAAAACCGCTTGATTTCTCTATTTCACTATTTCCTCTTATTCTCATCTATCGGCCGACCGCCGTCATCTAGCATTTAGTGGAATAAACTCGTAAATGGCGTCGAAAACCACCTGCACCGATATGTTTTCATTTCCGCATACATCTCTCCGCCCGCCCGAATTCCGCGATGTATCGTATAGATTTCCGCACCTTTTTTCCGCTCGAACGTTGGAGGAACTCGGTTCCCGCAACGCTATATTTTCTCTGGGGTGTTTCTCGCGTCTACTGCTCGTGTACGATGGCGGTAAATAAATTGAGGAAAAACCCTACTCAGGGGTTGGGTTATAGGCAGCGTTAGCACATAAAGGAGAATCAATTCGATTCCCTTAGCCGTCGTCCAACTCCGGTGCCATTCTCATGGCTCGGCGTTCGCGAGCTCCGAGGAAAAAGACGGCGGCGGTGGAGGGGCGCGGCGACACCGACCCGCATCTATAGGTTCAGGAGTCTGTGAAAAGCGTGGAAGAATAAGGTAAAAGGTTGAAGGTGGAAAGCTTCGCTCCGCGCTTATACCCCGGCACATGGGGCATATAGCGTCTCATCGGCGAACTTGGAGCAACAAGTGTGTGCCTCCCTGGCAAACGTCTTTAAGAAACCACCCCACGATCGCTACCTCAACCTTCACGACTATTGCCTCCCAACCCCCTCACCTACTTCGACTCGACTCGACGCTACTTTCTCCGTCGCTGGCCAACTTGGACTTTTCTATTTTCGTCTTGGCTCGGATCACCTTTAACGCAACACTTATTTCCGCACGCGCTCTCCTGCGCCAGGATTACCGGCTACAACAGGCCCCTTTTCCCCGGCGTGCAAAAAAAAGTCTTTCCAAAAATTTCATACTTTCTTTCTCTTAACTCGTTGCCAATTACAATGTGAAAAGTATCGGCGCCCGAGGATCGTTCGCACGGAAATAATCACGCCTTGGGTGAGGTGCTGAGCGAACAGAGTGTTAAATGCGGCCTGCCCGAAACTGCGATAAATTCACACCGCGGTGCAGGAAAGTGCGGAGGTGAATAAGCAGCAATAAAAAATTTAACGGGCTCCCTTCGCTCGCGGCAATATCTTCGGCTCCTTATTTCACGCCCCAGAACGAAGATTCGCTCCGGAGAACGGACGACTTTCGACGCGATCGGCGGGTGGTCCATGAATCGGCGAATTTTCATCGCGAATAAAAATAAAATAAAACTAAGAAAAAGGTTAAAGTATTTCGGAGCATCGCGCTGATTGTGAGTCGAACGACTTATTCGTTCCGCTGTATTCTTTCTTCTTCTTCGTTTTACCTTTTCAAAGGTCATTATTTACCCAAACGCATTTCCGTCCGGCCCTAAATCCGGGCGTCGAACAGTCGGGGATAGAGATTAATGGGGCGTCTGTGAATGCGAGCGTGAGTCTTTTCATCTAGAGCTATCGGGCGAGCCGAATTTTCGCTGTTTTACTTTTCCCTGAATTTTACCTATCCCCTTGTCCCCTCACAGTACAGCAGCTGTGGGTGAGGCTTTCGCATCATCAAAACCGGCGCATTTCCAAGAAATATTTCCCAAATTCTTTCCCAAACTTTCATTATTTACTTCTTGATACAGAGATTCCTGGGACTTGATATCAGCCTCGGTATTCGCGTTCTACTCGCGACGATCCCCGTTTCCCAGAATTTCGATTTTCACTCAAAAGTAGGCTGATATATTGCGGAGACCGGGGCGTTTAATTATCCCGAGGTATTCAATTCTATTTCATCGTTATTATTATTTAATACAATTCTTCATTCATCTTCGTAGAATGTGTTGCCGTTCGCGTGCAGTGAATATTTTGGCGAAAAATTTTGTTCTGCTGCTGATTTAAAATTAGAGCCCGTTGAAAAATGGTGTTTGACTTTTTTTTAAATAGTTACTCACCGCTGACGAAAACTACGATGACGAATAGGAACACGGCATAGAAGGCCGTGTTTCGCTGGAGATAGCAGGCCATGGAGCTGGCCCGGAGCGCTTCGTGCGCTACGTCGATTCAGGTTCCTCCTGAAACAATACAACCACGTCCAATCAATCAAGCTATCCATCTATCTCGCCCTGTCTATTCCTACAACACGACCCTGCGCCCCACGTTCCACATGTTCCCCGGTCAACCGGGGCGTTGGTGTAAATTTACAAAATCCACGCCGAACATGCTCGGTACATAGAACATTAAACGTGGACAGGTTGAGACGAAAATTTGGAAAATTATTCCAGTCTGTCGGTCGATTCGGAATTCAATCGGCCGTGAGGAAATCTATTTACTTGCGGTTATCGCTTACGGAACTTTATATTTCATATCCTCGTCCTTGCCGCAGCAAATACTCCTCTCGAATTCAATATGGCTGATTTGAATCAACAATTGTTATCGTTACTCTCGTTGTCTCTTCCGACTACGATGTGGAGCCCCTTGGGTGTGTATCGCTCGTTCGAACGAAGTTGCAGTTTCCATGGGCAAACTCTACACGTCTCTCCACGTATAATAATATATCGTCGGTAAAATACATGCTCGATCTAAACCGGGCAACAAAACTCGCGGAAACACGTGTCTGCGGTCCGAACAATCGTGCATAAGTTTTCGACGCCGCGTAACGTCGATGTCGATTTATTCTTATGTCAACGAACTCCCCTACGTTTTTTTTTTCATTTTTTCAATCCTCTTTTTTTTTCTCTCGATCAATTTTTCAACAGTCCACCGTCCTTTCTTCGTCCATCCAGACCTACCTGGAATGAAATTTTAACCTTCTTCGGTGATTCTTAATTTATTTCTCATTTCGTTGATTCTCTGCTCGATCGTATCGCCCACTTGAGATTCCTAAAACTTGAGGTCGAAAAAAACGAGATACCGTGACCGTCGCGGCAGCTAGAGCGCCGATGTTGGGTGAAGTTATGTTGTTCTTTGCGTTTGAATTAGAATTAGAATTTTTTTTATTCTTCATTTCGCGAATACTTTTTCCCGAATCTCGGGTATTCCCGGGAGAAGCGGGGTCTTTATCGCGTAATGTATTCAAACCGCAGTCAACGTTGTAAAAAATAAAGCAAGGCGTAGCTATAGGAAAATATGAAGCCGAGAAAGTATAACTGGTCGGTATGAGAAGAAAAGTCCTTGATTTTTGCGCGATATCAAAGTGGCTAAATCTTAGAATCAAATTTATGGGCCAGAAAGAGGAGATAGGTGATATGTGGACGACCACTTCCGCAGCCACCTTCGAAACCATTGATTTTATACGATAATCAGATTTTTCACTCCATTCGATTTCCACTCCCACCCTATAGCTTCCGGCTCCCGTTTTATACCTCCTATACCCTCAGTGTCTTAGATCTTTTTTTTTTTTGTCTTGTTTTCCATTTTCCTTTTTCTAAGGTTCTTCGAGTATAAAATCATAAATATAAGTAAACAGACATGCATTCTATTTATCTCCTTTATATTCTCCTCCGGCCATAAATATCAGTGTCTCAACAGCCAAAGTCTGTAATACGAGTTCCACGGTTAAATTTCATTGGTTATGAGTTTTAACATAAAATAGAGCTTGGGCAGGACTTTTTTCTCTTTTCATTCGATATCGACGAAAAAGATAGAAATGGATTACGTACATTCAGCAAAAAAAAAAAAAAACGACGTCATCATCCCGTGACACAGAGAACTGAAAATTTCAGTAAAGGCCGTCAAGTGAAGTTTATTTAATTCCGGGGATTTCATGCGCTACCTTCAGACGAGATAGAAGGAGAAAACGAGGTGTTTTGATTCAAGGGTTTGCTGAAATATTCATTCCTGATGAATAATTAATTAGCTACTGTGCGCGTAGTCTTCCGCGGGGTATTTCGAAGCAGGAAATATATACATTTATCTCCCTCCAAATGTCTTCCAGTAATATTTCCACCGACGAAGGGGTTGCCGGGCTTTTTCCAGCCTCCGAAAAGTGATGAGCTACATGTTTTATCAGACGCCTTATATATTGACCCAAGAGGGTTCGACTAATCAAAGATAAAACCATTATCCATTTTGTTTTTTTTTTTTTTTTTTATTTTCACTTTTTTCGGACCCCGAGATCCTGCGCCGCCAACAAAGGTCACTATGTAATATGCTAAAATGTCAAAACCATTTCTTCTTTTTCTTTTTTTCTCTGTGTAGGTGAATCGGAATCGGGGAATTGAATTTTGAAATTCGGATTGAGGTTGGATAACATATTTCTACCCCATAAGGAACGGACCTTGGGGAAACGAAATCCCCCTCTCTATTTTACTTCCTTTTTCCACCTGCACGCTGTGTGACAATTTGAATAATTTCCGTTGAACTACTTTGCATAAAATATGGATCCTTCGCGTTCGCGGGTCTCTTTCGGATAGGAGATCCATAGGTCCTACCGCAAGATGTGCGAATGGAATAAGAAATACAAAGAGTTTCTGTCAACAAGTTTCGAAACGCGTACAGCTGGGAGAAAGTCTTTGAACCGTATCCAGAATTTATCAAAAGTTATCATCGTTTTTTCAAATATCCAACGCAAATACATTCAGACCACTGGAATAAGGACGTTGCCGAAGGATCGCCGATTTCCACATTATTATTCCTAGAATCGAAAGATTTTACGCAGCAACGTGGGAAGAAGATTTAACGATTGGATTGTACACCCGGTCAGGTTGATTGTGAATCGAAAAAATTGTCTATGAAAAAGTTGTCCAAATAATTCAGTGGGATTGAACCTTTAAGGAAAGGGATTTGAGCCACGTGAACTTTCATCGCTTCGAAATCAGTTCGTCATAAAAAATTTAAGGTGATGAACTAAAGTTGCTCGAAGGTAAGACCATTTCAAGTTCATGGAACGAACCCTCGGTGAGGGAATCGCTCGCGACACTTCTAGGAGTTTCCTCAGCTTGGTTGCCTCGTTGATTCAAAGAGGTACAATCTGGAGCGTGAAATCGTTTGATTCGCCTCACGGCTGCACAGTCACGTCTTCCACTCATCCTGTTTCTCGCTCACCCTTTCCCGAGCGGTGGTCGGTCACCCTTACCACACCGAATCCCGAAACCCTCCGCAATCTTTCTTTCATCAACCTTTGGAATAAAACCTACTTGTCTTCCATACCCAACAATGAAAGGATTAATAATTAGCTGTAATGTCACGCCGCCGCAATAATTGGGTCTGCTTGTTGCGCCGTGACTAACGATAACTTGAAGACAACATCACTCGCGATTGTCTGGTAAAGTTTGTTTGTTTGTTTTTTTTTTTCGTCGACGTTGGAAAAATATAATCCACGAAAGAAATTCGGAGTAGGACATTTTCGTGATGGATTGACGATATGGAAGACTTCTGCATATTCCGGTCGCGCAGCAACGTCTCAGTTCAACATTGGGCATTCCGCCAAAGACATTCCAACGATAATGCCTGAGGTTCTACATCATCCCATTTGGATGGCACGACGATATCGTTCATACATTTCGATGCGTCTATTTTAGCGCTTTGGTTCGTTTCTTGCCTTTGCGAGTGGTGCGGAATTAATCGTCGGTCCAAAGGACGCAAAAGACGTCTTTGAGCTTCTTGTTCCCGCTTTGTTCTCGATGAGGTATTGTTCCAAAAACCGGTGGAAGGCGTCGGCGTCGATGCCGATGAATCCCACCTGGACCGATCCGCAAAGATTGACTCGTGCGCTTCTCTCCCGATTTTTTCACGAGGATCAAACCACGGTTAGCTTCATCCCATCGCTACAAACTTGAAGAGCATCCCTCGCCTGTCAAGCTGACGTCTCCCTGCCTCGGTTCCATCCACCGCCACCACCACCGTCGCCAGGGTACTCCATGAGTCCTCTTTTTCTTCTTTCAGTGTCTCCACTCGTCCATATCCCTCTCATCCCTAAAGCCGAACCCCTGCTGCTTCTCGCCGACTTTACCACCAGCCACCGCCATCACCGATACGCGAACGAATCCCGCGCTCAGTCACGTTGAAAGAATTCAAACTCTATATTCTATCGCGACCCTCAAGTGTGGCAACCACTTTCAAAATTAGTACCCGTCTGTCTTCTTGTGAGGAGGGGAAACTGATGAACACCAACCGTATGTATTTCGCCGTCTCGCTTCAGGGATGTCTTCAAGAACGAAAAACAAAAAAAAAACACATCAGGTACAGCGAGGCGATATAAATCTAGAATGAAATGGCGTATGGCGGAATGCTCGTTGTTTTATTCAGGAACATGCATCCGAAGTGACACTATACGGTGTGCATGGTGAGAGGTGAACATTTTTCAGTATTTCATCCCGTACCCTTTTATTTATCGAAGACTGATATACGAGCACCGCAAATACCTGGAGAATTTCATTAAAATTATGACTCGGATATTGGGAAGCGAACGTACGTTGAGGATCGCACGAGGTATGCGGCTATACGACGCAGTGAATTCTGCGGGGGTTGAAACGAACGAACCGAACGAGCGAACGAAGTGAGGCGATTGAGAGACGGAGAAAGGCGAGGCAGCCCGCATTTTTTGGCGTCGTGACGTTCCAACTTCCTGCTGCGATGAATCGCAAGATATTTATCGATTTTTCCGATACACACCGCGCCAATCGAAGGCAATATACACTTCGAATCTGTCCACGTGATCAACAAATTCATCTCCGAAATTTCAAACCTTTCCGGTATCCAGATAACCGTCAAAACCTTGTTCATAAGCAGCTAGTCTGCACCGGTGTCAAACTGCTGACGGATATTGCGAGGCGAAAAAAACACAATTTTCAAAAATTCTTTGTCCTCGATTTTTCGCACAAAGTTAATCCCTCGCACTAATCTATCTCTGCACCCTACGAATGTAGCCGACCAATGGCATCGAATAAAATTTTAGCTGGCGCAGGTACTTCCGAACATAATGAAAGACACGCATAGGGTGCGTTCCGCCGAGTTTAATCGGTCGGAATTTTCGTCGGCTCGATTGCGAGTAACATCGAGTGAAACGTACAACACCGCATGACATGATAATACCAAGCGACGATTTTTCCAGCGCCGTAAGTGCGGGTGGATGGAAACATGTTCGAGAATAAATGGATGAGAATGAAACACTCGTGTTTCAAAAGCGCGCAACATAAGGAGAACGACCTCCAACGGTCTGCTACGGATGACGCTGCGACGTACTGAATAAAAAGCACGAATTATACCGTCTCTCATGTAAAACACGTCCGCCCTACCGTTTTGAGAAATACTCGAGCGGACTCTGACTCGGAAAAGATTATAAAGGCGTTTCTTCCCTCGAACTTTCACCTTGAGTAACGGAGAGCCCGATGTCCCCTCCTGCAGGTTACATCGCTTTATCGACGAAAGTGAACATCCGGATGTCGAGGAAAAAAGCTCCGCAACCTGACACCCTGTGTCAAGTTTCAGGTATCCACCTATAGAGAACTTTCGGCGACCAAATGCGCCGAGGAGATACTCTAAGCCCGGATAAAAAAGTGAACCACTTCACTCGCTCTTTGTTCTTTTCCACTATTGATAAATTTTTTCTTCGCATTTCGCGAAGGAGCGAAAATCAGGTTTCATTTTTTAAGAATAAATCCCCAACCTATTTTCCAAGTAACGATTCTTCGATATATCACGATTGTGAAATGAGTGAAATTTAGATTTCACGTTAGGAGCCCATTTTTCAATCGTACAGATTTACGCGAAGTCTACTTTCGGACATGATTAAAAAGTTCAATCTCGCATTCTCGCTCGCTTCTTTCCGTCGGTATTAAAATGGCATTGCTCGAGCGATCGTATTCTAATTGTAAGTGTTCCAAGCCATCAAAAGATATAATCAGAATGGTCCCCGACGTTACGGAAAGTACAACGAGAAATTTCTCTATCTGATTGTCCGACCAAAAAGAACAAAGAACTGCTCGAGAGTTGCGAAGAGGATTGCTTTGATCGAGACGGTAATGATGCTCAAACTCATCGCGACTTTCCCCCGAGCTTTCCGAAAGCCGAAAAGGGGGCGGAAACGGCGCGAGCCGTTGAGAACCCAGCCAGCTAACGGCGTCGCGATGTTCGGGGATAAAAAATTTACCTTGTCAATTTCAATTTAGACAACATCGTCCGACGCCGGTCCGATTTATGACTACAACCCAGACAACCACTCCGATTCCGATTCCGATTCCGATTCCGATTCCGATTTCGATTCACTCAACGTCTCGCCCTCGAGGACTCGCGGAAACAGATGGGGAGAGCATTATATTTTGTCGTCAAGTTTTGAAGCATCAGGTCTTCCAGCCGGTAAGAGTAGCACACATTTAGAACAAGGGATGTATCCCGACCATTCAGCCAAAGTGCTGCCGCGTTCGTAATGGCTTGTTGGAATTGAGTGCGCGTTATGCAACAGTGTATTTATCTTCCTAATGTAGGAAAAAGATGATACTTTGCCAGAGTTTTAAAGCGTTTCAAATCTTCCTTCTTTTTTTCTCTTCTTCTTTTAAAAAGAGCGAAAAAACTATGCCTGAGAATCCCGCCAGGATCCCAGGTGGGAATATGAGACGACCAACCACTGTACCATCAACTCTCGGGGTAGGTGTGCTGAATCAATACTCGCGTGACATGGAGCACGTAAGGTTCGTTAAATGCGCCATGGGTTTTCATAAATTAGAAGAATTACGAAGAGAGTTCATTTTTAGAAACTATCGTCCGATTGCTAATTAAAAATTCATCAACCCGATACCCACCGAGGTGGCGAACTGATGCCGCGGTGTCGGATAAACGGCTGCGGTGGACCCTCTCGACGATGAGTAACACTTGGCAATTTCATTCATAATTTAGACTCGTAATAGACGCGGTTAATAATTAACCGGGTAGCCTCCTTGGCGCTAAGACCCCCGGTACCTTTTCCGCAAAGTTGGACCGTCGCGATATAAGCTGAGGCGTTTAGGATAACGAGATCATCTGGGAAGGCAGAGCGAGTCCGTTAACCGGATGAAACTGTTTGACGGGAATCCAAGTGAACGTACGTCGTTCGTTTACCGGATGACTTTAGTTCGGCGTCGAATCAACTCGAGACTGAAGGGCCGGGCAGATAAAGGGCCGATACCCGAAAGCCCGGTCCGCTCCACTGGCGAAGCAGCAATTAGTATTGAAACGGAAAACCGCGTCTCGGTTGTACCAAAATTATTGTTTGCCGATTTTTCCGCGGCGCCGAAGAAGCGAAAAATCTATGGAATAAAGAGAAGCTGAGCTAAGCTTAACTCTCGTTGTGCGCGTTCACCCGGCATTTTATGCCCCGACTACGAGGGTGTGCACTGCTAGTTCAATCTTCTCCAATTAAATTCTATTGGAATTCGTGCAAACGCCAATACTCCGGGACTACGACGTTCATTGTACTCGGGTAATGAGCGCGCGCGCACACCACGAGACATCGTGCACCAGCTCGCTCTGCTTCCACTTCCCAGTTCCAATCTTACAATTTTCAGCTTATCCAATGAACCGATGGAAATGCACCAGTTTTTCATACATACTAATTGGTTTGCGCACTTTATCGCTCCAGCCGCTGCACTTCAGGGAAGATAAGTTACATCTTACAGAGTCAGTCGCGGCAGGTTCCTGGGTATTTTACATCACGTGTCGCCACATCCGCGTTATTGCAAAACGTTTTTCACCCCCATAAATTTAGTCAGTCCGACCGACCGTCGTTAACGAATAAAGATACGACTTCAAAAGCGGGGAAAATGATCGTCGAACGAATTCGGCAACCAGATACGGTCCCGTTGTGATGAATAATTCGACGGAGAAACCAAAACACATCGAAAATTCAATGCTTTCGAATAATAGAAGATGAGGATTCGCTATAGTTTTTCAGTTACTTCGTTACTCAGAAAAAGCGCGAGACATTCTCCGGCTTTCGGATAATTTTAAATAGCATTCGATGATATCGTTTATTGATCGCTTTACCAATGAGAACGGAGTATAATATTCATTCATTCAAACAGTCGTCCATTCATCGATTCTTTTAGTCGGCAACAATGACCGGCAAACTGTAATAAAAGTAATTTGAAACTTTATAATACTATTGCTCTCCTCATTAGCGGTAATTGTTGGATCTATTACTGTCCGCAGGCGCGTCTGAAGTAAGCGGAGTCTCGAAAGACACTGCAGCAGGGCTCTTCCAGAGAAATGAGCCTTTCGTATCGGCTTCATCATCCTGCCTCATTCCCTGGCGTAAAAAGAAAAACGAACAAAAAAAAAAAAGAACGGAAGAGACGACTCCATCTACCCAGGTTATTAGATCCTTCACCTGTCCGTGAAAAAGCACGCCTTCCAATACGTTGAAATCGAGATCCTTGGGTGAAAAAAAAGTCATAATTGTCTACCGTTCGTACAGTTCCTGAGTTACGCTAGTGTAGGGCTTGTAGTCGTTTATTGTGTTGCGCGAATCTACTTGAGATTTGAAACAGAAGAGGGTGATGCTTATGGATGTGAGCCTACCAGGTCTCCACTACTAGCTACCAGAATTTGAACAAGGCGTACGTACACAGATAATACAACACACAACAGAGAACGGAACACACACACGATGTAGGATAGCCCCTGCATTATTTAGTCAATATCGCGCCGTCCCGGACCCATCGACCGACACCCCTCACCTCCACTCCATACACCAACGTCGATCCCGCTCTTCTCTTCCTCTTCCTCTTCCACCTCGCCCTTATCCTCATCCTCACCCTCGTCCTCATCCTCTTCTTCGTCCTCATCCTCATTCTATTTCCTCTCCGCTCAACTCTCATCTCCGCTTCACCTCCTTTCACAATTTTATTCTAGCCAATAATCATCGAATTCGTACGTACACCCGGTTACGTTGATTGTGAATTGCTTCGCGGCCGAGCGCGGGTTTGGACAAATTTTCATAGCCGGCCCAGCTGCACGAAAAACTTGTCCAAACGCGCCCGGTTATGTTGATTGTGAATCGCTTCGCGTTTGGACAACTTTTTCGTGTAGCTGGGCCGGCTCCGAAAAGTTGTCCAGACGCGCGTTTGGCCGCGAAGCGATTCAGAATCAGCCCAACCGGGTGTACCTAGGGTACACGATCAAAGCAGTCACGTTATGCTTGGAAAACAAATAGCGAGGAGTCGGTGAAAAAAATCTGACGTTGAAAATCAACGATCCGAGTTCAAAAAGCTCGGGGATTCCAGAGTCCTTTGAATCTTATGGTACACACGAGTCAAACGAGTCGACTGTTTTGTCGCTGCAATTACAAAACGCTTCTCGACGACGTGTCTGAAATATTTATTGTATATCAGAAGCGATGTAAAAGCTTTATGTTCTCCGGAAGTTACGAGTGCATTTTACATACCTATATCGCCTTCCTTATCGCGGCGAAAACGGTTTAGTATTTGTGCATGTAAAACTAGCGGAGTCTACGTTGTACCTAAGAAGCCTGTTCGGTTGTAACTAGAAAACGCAGGAGCAGCGGCAGCAGGAAAGCTGGTGCACGATCCTGGCATGAATTGCTGCAACACTGGGTGGGTTTCCTTCCAAAGTATAGGAGACCGTCAAGTAGCTACGCCAAACTTCCTTCCCCCGGCGTGAGATTTATCCTCATCCGTCAGGTTTCGGGCGTAGCTGCCGCGTACCACCGGCACAAATAAATGGAGCGCGCAATATCATATGAAAACTCCCAGAGCGCATTGTCCCTCCATTATTTTTCCTCCCTTTTCTTTTATCGCGTATAAAGTTCCGTTTTTTTCCCTTTTTTTTATTATCTCCTTCGAGCGCTGAAACTCCAGGTGTCTTCATCGAAATATACAAATTTCTAGTCACATTTTCTCGGCGATATTTTCGAAAAGACGTAAGTCTCGACTCGCGGGAATGTCTTGTACGTCATTCTGACCGAAAGCTTACGATATTCAAATGCCGAACCCCTCGCGAGACAATTCATCGCGTTTTCAAGTACCTGCCACTTGAAATGTACCAAAGTTTTATACAGACTCTCGCTGGGACGCGCGATGTGGCAATGGTATTGATGATTTTCACCGCGAGAATTTAGTGAACGACGTATGCAAATATCTGACAAAAATCTATGAGAAAAAAATGAAAAGCTGACCCAGTTTTCCGGAACTTTTGCCGCGACTGTCTATTGCATAAAACGTTACCCGGCGGTAGCAGCGGTGGCAACGTTACTCTCTGTCTCTGCAATCTGCACCTCCCCTCGTGTCCGTTTGCTATAGTTTTTTCTTCTCTTCTTTTTCGAGCAGCTGTACTGATTTTTTTCCTCAACCAAACCCTACAAAATTAGAACCGCTTTAATTTCGACCGAGAAATTTCGAAATTCCTTCGGAACGCTTCGGAAATCTTTCGACGATAAAAAAAAAAACAGTTTTCTATGACGCTGACCGCGATTCATCAGTGTTCGTGAGTCGAAGGAGTTCGAAACTGTACAGTAAGCGAGAGCGAATAGAAATTCAAGGTTTGTGGGAAAGTCAGGCATAAATTTTTGTATTCACAGCAACCTCCGCGACGCGGCACCTGTTCTCTTCATCCGCTATTCTATCTATGTAAGCTTTGGGGGCGTGTTGTATGGGGGGAAACAGGTGCTTCGAATTGTGCAATTTCGAAGTAGATTGCTCCGATAATTGGTTCTAGAAGAGCGTATGCTTTCGAGTATGTGTTTACATAGTCACATAGGCAAAGTGTGTGTTCCCAAGGGATGAAATATGCGGCGGGAGTCAAGTTTTGACTCCAAAGAAGCTAGTAAAAATGGATCGACAGAAAATTTTAAAAAAAGATCGACACAAATTTGATTTCAAGATCGTCTTCATTTATCTCATTCTTTTTTTCTTCCACTCTTTCGGTCCATGAACGTCGTGACTCGTCTTCTTCGGGATTCTATGAGGTCTACATTTTTTAACAACGGCTTCGTGACGCGCATCCCCCTTGCTCCCTCCACCCCCGGGGGGGTTTCATCTAACGTAAGCTTGAATTCAATGATGGAAGGGTATTCCCTCATTTATAATCTGGTGAGTAATTGCCGCCGCCTGTTTGTTGATTTATTCAAAGTTATTTATTCATTAGCTTGTCTACTCCCCCGCTATATGGTCGGTGGAGTTTTACGCTGGTCGCAAATGTACCGGCGGTGATGGTGTTTTTTTTTTTTTTCAGAAGACGGCGTTCTCTCGTGCAAATGAAGGGTAATTTCACTCCGCTCTTAGATTCCGTCAAGATTGTTTTCTTCTCTGTATTTTTTCTTTTTGCTAATTTGATTATTTTCTTCATTTATTTATTATACATGTTTTTTACTCGACAAAATTCTCAACACTTTATACTTTTTCGGGGTTGATAATGAAGCCGCTTTTCGTATACATATTTCATTACTTCTAGCTTCATTCGGTAATCTATGCCGGTATAGAGCAGCTTATGTTTTTACTCATTAAAAGCTGAATCTACTGTCGATAAATAAAAATCAATCGATCGATCGATCGATGAATGGTGAGAGTTTGAAATGCAAAGTTGTAAGGGAGAAGTGAATATTTCAGACAATAGAGCAAGTCAAATTTATACAATTGAAATCCCGGGTTATGACGAACTTCCGTGTCCCAAGGAATAATGATCGACAATTCTATTATCCGAAATTTCACGTGAATCCGGCGTTAGATTTCTGGATGAATTTTAAAAAAATGAAGTTCATGCCATCCTGAGGGTGTTCGTGGTATCGCTGTGTTATATGTATCTGAATGGTTTGATAAGTGATTCGATGATCGACGAGACGTTTGAGTTCTAAATGGAATGAAAAAAATGAGAATGGAATGAGAAATTAGATCCGCATGCTACGTACATTGCAGTCGCTGGACATTCCGAAAGCTGACAAATGCAGATTCGAGGCTGCCACGTGTGAAAAGTTCTGTTCGATGATTGGAGAAGATCGGCGTTTGATGAACGAATCCGAAATCGCGTGATGTTTCACTGATCATTCACGGGTTATTAAACACCTTCGTTACTCCTGCGTATCTGCGTATCGCGTCCGTGGTGTTAAATTTGGTCCATGCACACCACTGATCGTAGGGAGGCCGCGCGCAGAACTGACGTGCGAACGCGCGATTCCAGCATCCCTTGGCCCCCACCGAACTGAGCCGAGCACTCGCGAGACCCACCCCCCATGGACCGTTTTCTGCCTCCGCACTTATGCCACCCACATTCCTTTCTCCGGCAGATGCGAGCCCGCGGAAACACCGACTTACGGTAAAAGGTGTCGGATGGGGTTGACGCATTAAACCTAAATTATCAAACATTGATTTCTTGTCTCCTCCAGTAGGCTGGAGTCCATAGAAGTTTTGAAGATTTTTCTGAACGGAGATGTGAATTTGGTGAGAAAAACCAAATTAAAGAATTAAATATGTCTCAGTTAAAACGGTTTAATCACGATACATACATCGATACGTTTTACTCCTTTACATCGATGACTAAGAACCCGAAAAGCACAAACCTCCCTTTTTTGATTCTCAATCGATCTTATGGCACAAGAGCGTATCGCGCAAAAGTGAAAAATAGAAACAGACGAACATCGAAATCACAGTTCTTCGGATGATTTGGGATGCGAAAGACGCTCTTTTACCATTTGTGAAATACATTTCTCTTTGCTAACGATACGGCCTTTTGGCAGCGAGCAAAGCTGAAATTTTAGAAACTCACGCACATCCATGCTACAAAAAGGAACAAGGAGAAAGGAACAAGGAGAACAAAAAAATGATGAAATTGAAATGTTCCGAAGAAGTATTTTTTCGCATCACATTTTATTTGAACAGTTGTAATTTGGACGATATTTTTTTTTTACACTTCTATGCAAGGATCTACAGGTTTTTGTGGGTTCAGCCCTTCCGGTTCTTGATCCCGGACGTGATATAATTTACAGTAAACTACACGACTACTTGAAACAATGACAAATTATCGAAACGTGATGACACGCAGAAAAGGTACGTAGTCGAAAAGCGAATCATCGGCTCACGTAGCAACGACCTTGAAGTGAGATGGCCGATGCGTATCTGAGACAAAAGAAGTGACGTTTCATCGGATGACGTAAAAAATTCATTGGCCCGAACCTAGAGCTCGGTTGAAATTTGATTCCAACTACAGTGGAACGATCTTGATGGGCATTTCGGTAGTCGTCAGGATCACGTGACATTCGTAATGGACCCCTCGGAGCAAACTGCATTGACCTAAGAGGCGAACAGTGTGCGGGCTGCAGGTCCGAGGGTCTGGTCCGAGCGATATGAAGGGTTTGTACTCCCAGAACAAGACCGCGGAGCCACGTGAAATGGATTATTGTATTCGGAGTATTGGTATAGTTATACTGGTACTCCACTCGGAGCAAACGCCTGGAATATTCTCTAATAGGGGGCCGGGGTTGCAATTAATTATAATTGCAGCAGCGCGCTAGAATTGTTGGGAAATAGTTGGGGTGGGCTGCGCCCTCCGCCTCGACCCACCTCGCCCGAACCTCACTCGTCCCTGTTCCCTTCCGTATTCCCTCGCCTTGACTCTGTACAGTTATGAAACCGACTCCGGTGACTCCGAACGGAGCCACGGCAGTTTCCTTCGTCATTTCAACTCTTCAGGGGCGGAATCGGCGCGATAATTCAACTGGCAACGTGACTCCTGACGACATAACCTGCGATCAGTTATCGCTTTCTGATTCCTTACCTTAATTCGGAATCGTTACGTTCCACGTGCTCTGCTGAAGCTGGGTCGCCGAGGACTCTGATTTCGAAGAATCAAGCTGCACCATGATCACAAAGTAGGCCACCACAGCGCAGAAAATCTGTAATAAAATTCAGAAGCTTGTTTTTTTCATCCCCAAATATTAAACAATCACTTCTCGAGTTTTTAGTCACCTTGTAGAGGTAAGAATAATCCAAGGGGAAAAAACCGAAGGCCGATATTATTAGTGGTCTTTGTAGAAGCTGAAGAGAGAGCATCTGAATCTGTAAAAACAAACGAAACATCTGATTATTCACCAACATCGTTAGAGAGACATTGGTATTCGGTGACCTTCGATGTCATTCATCTCACAATCAGAGGATTTGATTCGGTACAAGTTCTGAAAGAAAATGTCGCAAAAAAAAACAGAAATCGGCTACGGCCAATGCAGAATATGGAAATACATAGGATGTGGTCTTTCACCTACGATTTTTCGAAGAGCATATCATGAATTCTACACTTCTCTCCTGAACAGTCTGTCACGTGGGAAAAACTTGACAAACCATATTGGAACGTAAGTATGACTCGTAACGTATCTCATTATCGGTATGAGAAGGTGTTTGCGGTTGAAATATTTGCGAAGAATGACATTGTGGAACTCACCTCGTCCATCAGTTTATCGGGATGATTTTTCAACCACACCTTGTGCAATATAATCGCTGTGGATTTTCCCTTATTATGAAACAGAAGAAATAATTAATTTTGCGAAGCCTTCTCTAACAAAAAAGTTTCAGGTGTCCGCTAGTGAAAAGTTTTATCTTTACCGTACGCTGGACCGAATTACTAGCTCTTGCGATAGAGAACAACTCCAAGGACTGCAACATCATCCAAAAAATTCTTCCCACGATTTGATAAGTAGCTGTGGCACTCAGTATCGAAAGATTTATGTAAGTGGTATATATGTAAAAACAGCAGAACAAAAGATTCAGAAAATAATAACCGATTATCGCTAATATTGGGAAAGAAAATAACTCCACGATTTTTTCAACCGCGCTGTGAATTTTGCCGTAAACGAACTCGATCTCTAAGAGAACCTCGATTTCCTTCGTTTCGTGGCCAGTCATCGGTACTTGAAGATGGCCAATTCTGCTGCCTCCGAACTCAGTTAAGGTCAAATCACAGTGTGGCTTGCAAAAGCTCAGCAGCCGTTTGTTCAGCTCTTTAAGATAATCTTCGGCAAAGGACATTACGTTCACAAACATTATGATGACTAAATGGAGAGCCAAGCCATACAAGCAGCTAATGATGGTGATGCTCAGAGTCCAAGGATCGAGTTGGCTGTACCAGTAAATAATAGTTGAATTGCAGTTGAGGAACATAATGCCGAATATTGCTAGTCCTGTTTGAATCAGAAGCACTTTGAACTTGTTTCGGTATTCGTTTCGCACTCTTGAACGATCGAGAATCTCTTGGGTCGTGATTAAAGTTTCGATGATTTCCACCACGATTCCTTCTTTACTGAGGAATGTCGCTACGGGTATTACCACCCCGAAGAGGCCCAAGTACCATATCAAATTTTCGGTCAATCGAGAAACTTCTGAGACATCGGTAAGGGCTGACGAAGGCAAGATCGTTAGTGTACTTGCAAAAATCGGTACGGTGAGCAAAACGAACACAATGGAATATATCTTTTCAGATCGCGATCCTCGAGAAAATTTGTTGCCTCTGAAGGAAAACGGTGCCAATCCCCATATCTTTGCGAAATAGTAAAGACAAACAATGTACACATTCGTGCTGCCGTTCGACATTTTTTTTATCCGACGTGATCCGTACATGTTCGTCTTTTCAGAGGCAACAGTCGAGTGGTCGTCACTAGCACTAATGGGATTTCATGTACATGCGCCGTGCCAATCAATCTTAATGCTAAATCGCTCAATCTAATAAAGTGCTCGTAGAACAAGCACTGTCCAGATCGATATTACATGACTCGTAACGGGAAAAGGGTAAAAAAACATGACAAAAGTGAATAGAAAGTGAACTACCTGATCTTTCAATTCGACCGGATGGTATTTGATCCATACATTATGAAGGGTACGGGCCATCGAGTTCGCCTGCATAGAAATGAAGAAAAATGAATACTTGTCGAATTATTTTTCCAGATTAATTCTTACCGTTCTTTGAGTCGAGGAGCATACAACGGCGACGATAATTAATTCTGTAAACAGAATGCTTAGCCAAATAATATCGATCGCCATTTCATCAATTGCTTTCAAATGTCTCGTTTTAAACACATCTGACAAAAGAACGTGGAAGTGGTAGACCATGGTCAATGATATCGCCGAATAATATACAATCATACAAAGTATCGGTAGAGAAAATACTCCAAAAATATCGTCGGTCAGTTTCGACAGCTCGTCGTAAGAAGCTGCGATCTCTTTAATCTTGTGTCGAAGCCTCGGCTGATGGGAAATCTCATCGTTATTGATAATCCGGTGAAACGTGTCCGGAGAAACGTTCGAAGAGTTCCGAATCGTGAACAGGCTGTGCCGATTGTGCGCGTTACAAGGCACGTAATATGATGAACACAGATTTTCAAGCACGTCGTTCAGCTGTTGGTAACGCTCTCGAAGATACTCCATAGAATTAGCGAATAAGAAAAAACCGTAATGATTCACCATACTAAGCAAGTTGCCAATCGTAATCATAAACACGAAAGGAAACGTCGTTTTCCAGCCAATTTTCTGCCAATACATACTGGTCGTCCCGATAGTCGCTACAGATATGACAATAGAGAAGGAAATATATAAAATGGTACGCGATTTGAAGTATTTCTCGTAATTTTGTTCGACTCCAAAAAAGCCCAAGAGCTCATCCACTCTGCACATCGCGTTCACGATGTCTGTAATTTTTTTGTTCATCAGGCCGAATGTTGACAGAAAAATGCCGCAGCATAAATTGCCGATGTGACCGGACAGGTTGTTGCTGATTTCTGTCAACACCGTTTGACTGCCATAACCGTCGGTATCGTCTTCCAAAAGTGCGAAGATCAACTCGGGAATGCACAGGCATGCGAACAGCAAGGAATATAGTATCGCCAGCGATGATCCAGAGTGAGCTCTCCTTTTTGTTAACGTAAATGTTCCCAAACCCCACAACTTCATCATGTAATACAAGAATTTAGCGTACACGCGCGCACGACCATTCATGATCGATAATGCGATGTGGAAGTAAAGTTTACCGTTGGAATGATCTTGAATTAGTTTTCACCGGCGAAAAGAACGTCGCCCAACTAGAGCGACTTTGATGTAATGCTCGATGGCCTAAGGTAATTGCAGTAAAAGCGGTTATCGTTGTTGTCCGACGACCTATCATAATTGGTCAGCACATAATCGTCTTCGATATACATATTCATAACGCTTGGTCAGCAGTTCAGTTCAATTAGTAATGACGCAATGTGATGGGTACTCACGAATATTAACCTGAAATCCCTAGGTGTGAAATTCGACGATGGAAATGCGAGTGCCCAGGTGATGGATGCACAATTATTTATCTTCTGACCATCGAAAGTCATTTTTTCCAATTAACTTATAGTTCCTCACTTGTTTTCAGAACATACGATTCGTCATGTGGCTGTAAAGTTCTAGCGAATATTCAACTGAAATTTATTGGGCCCTACACTTCAAATCATCAGAACCCATCGATGAAATAAAAATGGCAAATAGTAAGTCGAAACATTTAAAAATTTTACAGATGACTTTTCAATACTTTTGCAACCTAATTTCTGCACCAACAATGACTGCGATTCGTTCGGATGTTTTATTTTCCATTTATTCATTAAGTCAAGTGCTAATAACATGTTTACATTATCAAGAAAAATATTTAGTGCATCGAGTCAATTATTTTCATTAGAACGCGGAGATTAAGCGGGTTGTATATTTTTTTTGTTCTTTCACTTTGACGTCTTGAAAAACCACATCGATTGACATTGATCTATGTATTCATTGATAATCGATACCCAGAGGACTTTAGCTAAAAAAAAAGATAACTGAACCAGGATGACATGACGCTGGACAATATTGGACAACACTGAACGTACAGAGGATGTTGAAACGAAGCATTGATTGAATGAAAAAGAAATTCGCTGGCAGGAAAAATCCATCGACTAGTTTATCACGTACCTCGTTCTTCAACTCAACGGGATGATGCTCGATCCACGTGTCATGAAGTGTGGATGCCGTGCCCGCAGCCTGAAGAAATGGTATCAATTCTACAGTTATTTCCAAACTACTATGAAAAGTAATTAGCTAGCTAAGTAATTAGGCATTATGAAAACCTAAAACAAAAACTATTTCTCACCTTTTTTTGAATTCGCGAGCACGCGATGGCGATGTAAAAGAGTTCGGCTAAGACTATGAAGAGCCACCAGAAAATGTTGACCAGTTGATAACCAGCTTCCAAATCACTTGTATTGTACACATTTAAGCCAAGAAGGAAACACCGATAGCACAAGGTCAAAAATGCCATGCTGTAATGAGCGACGCTCACGAGTATCAGCGGTGAAAACAAATCCACCAGTTGCTCTGTCAACTCGTGAAAATGATGGCAAAGTTTGACAATTTTTCTCAACTCCCGACAACGCTGCTCTTTTATTTCGAGCGTAGTTTTCGTGTAAATTTCACCGTTCTCTTGCAACGGAACAGGTGAACAGATATCGCCAAGTGCACCGTTCAGTTCTTCATATCTTATTCGAACAAAGTCAATGGCATTTGCAAACAAAAGAACCCCGTGATGGCTGACCAAAAAAGTCAAGGGCGACAATATCACCGTCAATGAGTAGGATGACCCGTAATAAGCGGTTTCGTATAATATATAAAAATAAAGGGTGCTTCCGTACGCGAATATCATGATGAAGAAGGACGTCAGGCCAACGCTTATCGCGCGGGGTTTGAAGTAGCGTTCATAATTTTGTTCGACTCCTAGATCGCCGAGTAGTTCGTCCGCCTTCTGGAGTGCTTGTAAAATTTTCACGACCTTTTCTCTCTTCAACAAAAATGTCAGCGGGAACAAAGCGCTACTGAAGTTGGAAACGTGTACAGTTATGGCATTGCTCAGCTGTATCATGGCTGTTTGTTCGGCGAAATTAAAATTTGATCTGTTGGCAATGCGTTCGACGAATTGAGGAACGCATAGTGCGATGTAGAAAATGGAAAGGATCAAGTGTTTCCATGACCCTGAGTACACTCTGTTATTTTCCATCATGAAAGGAGCCATTCCAAAACTCTTAACCAAAAGATATAAAAATTTAGCGTACGAGGTCGAACTGACCAACATCGTCTAGCAGTTTGTTACTTTGGCAAACTATTTTCTGTGTCTTTCTTATTTTTTTTTTTTTTTTTTCCCCACGATACTCAAATCCGATTGTGTTCATGAAGATTGGACTATCGGGTAAAACTGTAGATTATACTCCGGAGTTCACACGAGCATATCTGCGTGATCGTATCATGAATAGTTTATAATCGATTTGACGTTGACTGATATCTGACATGTTTTCCGTCACATGGCATAAACAATTAGGTCTAATGGTTAGGCGGGGACTTTATTTTCCGCGAGTGACGAGAGAAAGTAATTTAATCGTTGTCGATCGATCGATCGTCTTCTGCAAGAAAAAAAAATAAAAAAAAAACAACACGAACAAATTACGCAGCCTTCAACACTTTCAGCTTGATGAAAAATTGAAAATATCAAGTTTTGCAATATCACGTAACTGACCTTCACGTAACGCGTCGAATACTTAATATTGCATGGGAAAAACGTACAGTCGTTATTATTAATTGAGCGAACGTTCAGATTCGCCAAGTATTCTCTACCATATAACATCGGTGTCGTCTGTGTAATCCGTTTACCTGAAACATCGTCGTTATTAACGGATGTATTTAGGACACGTGACCTTGCACGTGGGCTTGTCGCGTGTCAATGGGGTCCTACACGTGTCTATATCGCTTCAACATTCAGCAGATCAATGGCATTCTTTGTTTCAGGATAATTCACAAAACGCCATATTTGGGTAATAAACCGTCTGCTCGACCATTATTGACGATGAGACATATTTTTTGCGCCAAGATGTAGATGATATTCGTTACGATCAACAGATTCAGTTGACTCGCGGTAGAGCGTGCTGGCGGCCATATTGGATAGTTGACTGCTTCGAAGAGCCGATTCGCAGTTTCCCTGAAATTACGCTCTGGATTCACACGAAACTTCGAGAAACAACACACCTTTAATCGCAGAAATTAGGTAAATATCTGATCTATCCAATTTTTGTTTTTCAATTCTACAAATTCTTTTACCATATATAAACACTTATTCATTCTTATGGTAAGGGAATCTGTACGAAACAATCCAGAATCTTGAAAACTCAAAATTCTAAGTCAACGTTTGCCCGAATAATTAGTTAGTTTCCAAAGTTTTCTATCAATGGAAAGCGATATTTCGAAGTGTACAGAGTATCTCCAATAGCCCCATATAACCTGCAGAATCGCTGCATTTGAATGGTGCTCAAGATCGATCATCCACATCCATATGCTCTCTTTAGTATTTCGTCTGGGCGTTGAGTGTCGATTGGAATTCATGGCATGTGGTACCAATTGCACAAGGACTAATTGATGCATAGGAAAGAGTAGAGTTTTTTACGTGGTATTGATCATCGTAGCCCTATATGATTTTATATATATATATACCTATTTTATGGTATGATAGCAGATCATAGATGAGGTTGGGTTTGGTGAGTTGAATGGGGTTGTTGAATAGGCAGAGCTATCAAAAATTTTTTGTGAAATAACGGCGAAATAAAGGTGAAAAATAAAAACCAGTGCAGGTATATATACATCAGATTTGTAGGTTCGGAGAATTGATATGTACAGGGTGTATCCGGAAGTAAGTTATTTAGCCAAATATTCTTCATATGAAAGTTTTAAGATATCGGAGATGGACACAGGGAGGCAAAGTTTTCGAATTCAAATGCGTTTGCGAACTGTTTTCACTATTTTTCTAGATCTAATTTTTATTAGAATTTTTTTTTTCACTCCTTATATAGTATTCTTGTAACCATGTTCTTTATTATAATTATTATTACAAAAGTTAGTTTCATTTGTATTATTAACGTACCCATTTTTACTTATGTCAAATACACGCATTTGAATGCGAAAACTTTCCTCGAACAATTATCTTACAACTTTCACACGAACAATATTTGGCTAAATGATTTACTTTGGTGCGATTTATATGCCGTCGAAAGTAATGCCTCACTTTCGGATACACCCTATATATGCAGTTATATATAACGTTGTTCTCAGCAGCAACAGCAGCGGCAGAAATATCTAAGAGGTTTGACGTATCTTTTTCCTCGGAGGCAGTGGGGTGGGATTTTTATTGTATATCATAGCGGTGTAAGCAGGCCGACAACACGTCAAGAACAAGTAAAGAAAATATCGGAAAAGACCAAGTTTAAAAGAAGATTTTCTTCCCGTCGCGCCGCGTCGCACGGTACGAGCTGACGACCGACAGACCGACCAACCAACTGCAGCATAAGTATCAACCTTGGTCTCAGGATCTCAGGATATCTCTGCAGAGGAGAGGCTGCGACTCCCTTATACTTCGATAGAGATAGAATTTCGTTCAAATATTTTCAACTACGCCGGGCGAAATAACTTGACTTTTTCAACGAGATGGAAGGACATCACCTAAAAGTTTGTCGATCTGCATTTTTCAACCATCTCTTGTTTAGACTCTTCAGCTATAAATATACCTACGAGACGGGCAGAAAATAATATTTCAAACGCAACGAAATTAATTCTAATAATCCCACAAAATGATGTCAAAATAATGTGAAGCTTGACTTTCAACGGTGTCAACCGAACTTCCCTTGAAGACAGAATTTGCGTGGCAAGGATTTTCAGGTTTTATATTCCTCCCCCATTCAGTGATCCATTTACGCTCGTTACCTTGCACGGAGACTACGTTAGGCTGCGAGTGAAATTGTTGCGTCTCGTTTATCAAATAAAGTCAGTTCGCTGTTGAGGTGGACCTTAAAAACGCTAGTTCAACCAGTGTTACTGAATTTTCATCCATTTTATTTAAACCATCGCTCAGAATTTCAGCGCCCTGAAACGCGGATTGTAATGGACATAGAGAGACAACGCATCTCGTGTTACAAAAATTATCCCCCTTTTTTTTTCTTTTTTTTTTAACAAGGAATCGAAGCGCCACAATCACAGTTATGGATAACGGATATGGGAATCAATCGAAACTTTGGTATTCTATTACAGTTACTCAATTATTTCGGAATTGATGGATAGTGTGGATAATAATTTGTTGTTCTTTTTTTTTTTTGTGTAATTTACTCGAATTTTGTCTTAGTCTGTACGCGATATACACAATATAGATGGGGGTGTATTCATAAAATCGCAAAAACGTAAAATGCAGACGCATCGTCTGCCTACAACGCGCGGCTGGTGACAGAATAGCCTGCGGCTGGTTCAGGGTGAGAGCTGAGAGTAAAAAATGGAACAAAAAAAAATGAAAAAAAAAAAAGAGAGATGGTTGGGCGCTAGAATAAATTCTCTAAAAGCTGTACAATATCCCCAGTATTCTCGACCAACGTTGCGCGCGCTGATACAGCAGCAGCAGCAGCAGCAGCAGCCAACACTGAAACCGTCCCTGCAACACGCGGGTGTCAGCCTCTTTCTACTCATGCATAAAATCTATATTCTTTCAAGAAAACACTACGCTCGTCTTCATATATTCACCATTTTTTTCTTCTATTTTTTTTTTTTTTTTTTTTTCTCTTCCCCAACCTTCGCCGCGAATATATGGAACAAGTTTATAAAACACACTGCCCTACCACTGTGGTCATCACAATCGTACGATGCGCCGGCAGACTTGAGATGAAAAGTTTCCGACTCCCATTTGAGAGAAAAAAAAAAAAAAAAAGGGAGATACAGCGGCGAATCAAATAATGTAGTAAACGAAACTAAAAACGTACTACGGTAACTTTAAAGAGATGCAAATACGATTATTGCACACCTACTTGCCATTTGGTAACAAATATACACGAGTCGAGAACTTACGTAAAGTAGAATGTAATCCTCTTAAATGGGTCTTTGAAATCCTAGCCCAGCAAGCTGGCATTTGAAAAAAAAATGTCGGTCCTTTTTTTTCAAACTTTTTGTCGTTGAAACGGCACGTGGATTCCACCTTTCCTTGCTTTTTAGTTACTTTTTGCGTTATCGCGCGCGCTCTTTTCCCCTCCGCCCCTCTCTCTCTCTCTCTCTCTCCTCGCATATACGACTTTGTGGGATTCTCACGAGTGTCGATCAATTGGATAAATTGAACGTATATCTACGAGGGTACAGATGTACGCCGACGCAGTGGTCACTAGCATTTCCCTTCCACGCTATTGGTCTCATTCCGACAGCCAGGTATTGCGGATCGCAGCTATGAATAGAACCGGAAAAAGATTAGGGTCATATTCTGCCTATTCTTTCCGTTTTCCACCCCGCCGGTGCAACCTACGGAAAAATGCACGGGGTCGAATCGTTGCAGTTGTAACGATTAACAAAAAAATCAAATCGTTATCGGTGTTATTTGGAATATTCTATCTGTTGCTGTACAGCAAAATTATTCAACTACGGTAATTTCGGGAGGAAAAGGGAAATCTTTTTTAGTATTTAGAACTCTTTGAATAACCTTGCTTATGACAGAGTTTTTTTTTTTTCTATGTTTCAGCTATTGTCGGCAAATTTTTACAATTCTGAACAGAAGTGAACAAAAAAAGAAACATCTAAATCATAGTTTTTCGGATATAGAATGTGATGCGAAAAGAGCTTTTTTACCATTTTTAGAAACGAACGTTTTTTTCCGCCAGTGATAGGACCTTTCGGAAGCACGTAGAGCTTAAATTTCATTACATCACGTAGAGCCATCTGCCTGAAGGGCGTATAAAAGCGAAAAAAAAATCAATTCGAAAAACTGCAATGAAGTTTACTTCGCATCACATTTCTTTCGAACGCCCATAATTTGGCTGATTTTTTTTTTTACTCACTTTTGTGGGCCACGTCTCTCTAGTTTTCAGTTCCATTAATCAATGATAAAAAAGATTGGGCAAAAAAACGTCCCTCAAGTTCGGTTTTTTCATCACATTTCGGAATAACAATTACATTTTCACACAGAACAGATTCTTTGCCCATTTTGAAATTAGAGTAGAGGGAATGAACTAATTTTTGGGAATTAAAAAATTTTTTTAAACATGGCGAGTTTTGAAAAAAGTGGAATTGCAATTTCCAAAACGTGTTTTCGTGGTCGTGCATTTTGTTTCTAACAAAATGGATAATTTCGCATGAACGTAGGGAAAAAAAAATCCTATAATCTATTGTCTGTGAGAATTGGAAACAAATTTTTGATGGCACCTTTTCCTTATAGATAAAATTGACCCACTGTCCCTGAATTTTTTTTCTCTCGAGTTTCAATTACGCAGATTTGTACACTAGATTACTAGAAGTTTCGTTCAAATGATTAGATCAGAATTTTTTTTGCCCGTTTCTCTTCCTTATTATTTGTCTTTTCGTTTGACCAAGTTCCATGGGGTCGCGCCGTACCGGTTTGATTATGTGTATTTAATATAGTATACACAGACATCTGTGTATCAGGGTATAGGAGAGCAGGTACTTCGCGGAACCTTGCTATATATATTTATCAAGTCAAGGCGTCGCCAGAAAATTTGAATTGTAAATCGAGAAGGGCGTCGTGGCGTTCCACGTTATATATAAATATACGTACAATATATACGTGCGGTCTGCGTATAGCTCTCAGTGAAGCGGAGTATGAGGTATAAGAACGATGTTGGGTTCTCGGGTTTTTCGAGGCAACAGCTTGTTACGTTCTAAAAAAAAAAAAAATTGCAAAAAAAAATCTGAGGAGCTGAAAAAAATTCACCGAGACATTGAAAAGCTCTGTGATAACTCCCGAACTTTCATTCCATATATGGTTAAGCGGCGCGTCGTCCTTTATATGTAGGTATGAGAAAAGGAGGGGCAATAAAACCTGCGATTTTTCGTTGTCAGCAAATTTCGGTCTCTGCTCACTGAAATACAAGTCGTCCGTTTTGCCCCGTTTGAACCCGCCTTGCCTGACTTTCCCTTATTTTATTGACACAAGGTTTTTTTGAAAAGCGATATTTATGCGATTTCTTTGTGTATATCTCCATCGCTTGAGTCGCTCGTCAGGCGTATAATCGTATAATTATCATCGTTTGAAGTAATTTGGTGAACTCAAACGGGCAAACGATTCAAATGGACCACTTCCGGTGGGTCGATAATAATTCACCTGATACAAAACGCCCATAATTATGGAGTTCGTGAATTAGTCAGCAGCCGAAGATTGGATTCCGCAACGTCTGAAAGAACGACTTTGAAGGAATAAAATTCGAGGGCTAAGAATCATGAGGGCGCAGCCCAGAAAAGTAAGTAAAAAAAATCAGCAAAATTATGACCGTTCGAATGAAATCTGATGCGAAATAAACTTCAATTTAGTTTCTTGAATTCGAGGACCACAAGGACGTGTCAACGCAACGAAAAAAAATGTCAAAAAGTCAATTTGAAAAATTGCATTAAACTTTTTTTGACATCACATTTTATTCGAACAACCGTATAATTTTAATGATGTTCTTTTTTGCTTACTTTTGTGGGTTATTTATTCATGACAGCATCCATTGATTCTATATGTATGTATATAGCTATTCAAACAGACCACTTCTGTCAGGTCGATAATTCACCTGATCAAAATACCTGCAATCGTCGAAATCGTGAATCAGCGGATTGCGTACATAATTTTGGCGGCCTCCGAAAGAACGAAACGAATAAAATTAATGAAAATTATTCAACGAAACGAAAAAATTTCTCCGATACGAATAATCGTCGCGCCCTGTACCTACTATCGTGTATACTACATCAAGTTACGGAATTCGATTGGTTTTTTAAAAATAGAATTATTACCTGTTCCAACCGCGGTGCTGTAACGAGTAATATGCATATTTTGAACGGCAGCTGGTACCAAATCCAACGCTAATTAACCACTGTAGACAGTACTAATTACTCGACTTTGCCCGCTAACTCTCTGATATTGCTGCGCACGATTCGCATCAGTCGTAACACACGCACATTGTGTGTATATTGAGTAGGTACTGCAGCGTTAGTTTTTACTCGAAAATGAAAAATAATTCGACCGAAAATATTGGCTCATGTTTCAATTCTAAAATAAATTAAATATATAAATGCCCACTCTGCGATGTCATGTACATGTATACATAAAAATGTTATGTATTATGTACGTTGTGATATTCAATTTTACATATACAGTCGTGAAGAGCGGATTCAAATTTTATTCGAAAAGACTGTCGCGAAAATCGAAAATCGTTCGGTGATACAGAAAGAGGATTAATTAATTGTATTGGTATACATTAACGAAATTGGATTCTTTTTAGTGGATAAAATTTTCAATCTATATATGTATAATATACATGCAGTGTATACGAGACAGATTCTGATCACGGAAAAAGCTCGCAGGATCGCTAGCGAATTTGATGAATAAACAGAACAAATTCACACTCGATTAGCAAAACAGATGTACCGCTATGACGGATATACACACGTACGGGTTGGATATACATAATGTACTTGTTCGGAAGGGTTGCCAGCTTTGAAACAACATTTCCGAATGCTAAAATATACTATTTACCATTACACATAACCAGCAGCACCGCAGTGTGTATTTTACGTCAAAAAATATGAACGCATACATTACACTCTGTGAATGTTTTCGCTTCAAGAGGGTGTGTCATCGATTGCCAATCAATTATGCTCTAAATTGTTCTCCAATTTTGCGTCGAAAATTTTTGCTCAACAATTCGTTGAGCAAAGCCATTATAACGCACGTTATCTGATTAGCCATGCATGACATGATTCGTTTCTACGCGGGTCTTATTTGATACAAAATCATCTATTAACATCGGCGTACTCGCCTAGCGTAAAATCGATTTTGTCTCGCGCCATACAACGAATCTTCTCATTGATCTGTTATCGGCAAAACTGCGACCAGTGTTAGCGGGAGGGTTGCGGATATTAGCAAACTGTGCGGTAAAAGAAACTGCACAAGTTCGTTTTTGTTTTTTTTTCAGTTTAAAATAAAGGGGAGGCTTTTGTTCGGATTTCCCCGAACGATCTCGTTCGCCCATGTTCAACTTCCCCGTCCGCCCCTCTGTTTCAATGATGATGGTCCTTGGAAAGCGCTACCTTTCACGCTTGGTAGTCTTTTTCTAAACATAGGGTTTATACTGCATGTATATCTCGCACCACCTGGTACCGGTGGTGCTGTTGTGCCTGCTACTCTTTGTCGCCTGGACAATAATAAAGAGAAAAAACAGGGCTTTCATACGCCCACTAAAATATTCATTGTCTTGAAATAGGTGTTTGTTTAGGGTGGCAGAGCACGTAGAGCTCAAGCGTGTTACAACGCTCACGATAAGAGAAAAAAAAAGAAGCGGGAAAAATAAGAGAAGATAAATAAAAAATTCCCTCTTCATGCTACGTCATAATAAGACGTTGCAGCGTTGTATTAGGCACACCTAAATAAAGCTCACGTAGCTCGCAGCTCTATTACATTATGCAGTTTATATCCCATTGTGAAATGTTGAGGGGAATTCCCAGTGCACTTCAATCCCTACAAACCTGCTATGAACTTCCACAGGAGATCCCTTGGATACACACCCTCAGGGAAACTTAACACTGTATCACAGTTTGCGAAAGGTAAATTATCATTAGGAGCGAGAACTCTGTAATCTCGAAATATATTTAGAAATTTAATGAAATTAACGGGGCTGGGAATTCAGGGGAAAATAAATATGGGATTTACCTGATCTTGTCACTTTAATGTGCATATTGATTTAAATAAGTAACTAAGTACAAAAATATTATTAATCGAAATATATGGAGGAAATAGCTGTTACTGGTATTTGTTCTTTATTATATTTTCTCTTTTTTCCAGATCTTATCACCGTCCGTGCATCTCCCTGTACTTTGCGCCGACTCTGCATCATCATACCGTAAGAAATACAATCGAACGCAAACGTAGATACATTTTAAATTATTCATAATAAAAATAACAATATTGGTGACAAATTGACTGCGACGCCAAAAATTGAATCAACAAGGTACGTAATAATTTATTTAACAAACAGAGACGCAAGTTACAGGAAAATTGAACGGTGTTAGCGATTTATAGCCCCTCCGTTTTTTTAGGATCGTCTGATAATTCTTTTTCTTTCCTAGTTATTTCTCATTGCGACTTTGCTTCTTCCTTCAATTTCCAAAGAACTAACTCCATGCACGAGACAGCGTCTTCGTTGCTGTCGTGACCACCGACTGCAAAAGTATTCAGTGTTCATAAAATCCATTTCTAATCATTGTCAAGTCAATTGATATTCACTTACCGTCGTTCTGAATTATCTTTCGAAGATATTCCGAGCAAAGATTTCGGAGCGCTCTTTTTTGCGGGGGCCCATTTCGGTGAGGAAACATAATACTGGTGTCAACTACCGTGTCATGGAGCAATTTCAGAGCCTTAAAATCGCTCTCCAAGCTGTGGCCGATGAGTATAGTTTTATCAGAGAACATGGATAACAGAGTGGCCTGAACATCGAGCAAGCTGGTGGTGATCCCTTCCATATTTTGTTCTGTAATCCCTGAGAATCTGAATTGACATCACGGAAAACATTTTTATTCTCGACATTCACAATTGGAAATTTGAAAGCCGTTTATTTTGTACTCGGACACATTTTTGGGAACAAGTTTTTCCTCACCTAGTGTTGTAGTCTATCACAGGGTGGACGGGTTTTACCAATGTTTCGTAAACAACGTTGCACTCTTCGTTTATCACAGTCACCCGAGTTAATTCGAGACCTTGCGTTGTGTAAGACATTTCACAATCCAAGGCATAGACTCCATGCTCTTCGACCGGTAGGTCATCTTTGAGAAAAGGATAGAGAAGTGAAATAACAGCGAACTATCGGAATCTTCCGCGAAGATTATTTATGGGAGGCTCACCTTTAGGCAGTGTTTTAACGTAGCCGCGAAGATTTTCGTAATCCACGTAGTCCCAGACATGTGTTTTCGCGTCGCAGCATCCAGGTGCAGATCCGTACTGGTGACAACAGCTATACCTTCCCTCGCCTTTTACCGTGAATTTTCTGCCCCAATGATATATACAATTTTGTTGCGTGGTGGCTTGTCCATATTTGTCAACCATATAAGGCTGATTGCAGCGACTACAGAACCTCTCATTAGGCACTTTGGAAAGAATCGTTTGACCTCGCGTGTTTGTGACGTAGACTTTTACGCGCCCCTAGGAAATTAACAAATTCTGTCATGTCGCGAAACTCCCTTGCGAGGAGATGATTTACTTACGGTAGGCCCATCGGGATGTGGCCTTGGATATCCATTTTCTCTGAGTTGTTCTTCCGTCATAATCCATTTCGAAAGAAGGGTATAGAGTGTTGCTCCCTTAAATTCCATCACCGATCTCTTCGTTTTTACTACACTCCACGACCCCTTGGATTTTCCAGCAAGCACCGCTTCGTGGGAAACGGTTCCACTGGCGGAAGAGGTGCCGCTATCACCTGATTGCTGGTCTAACTCTTTTCGAAGCCTATGCGTAGCCAGCATGCAAGAATTCTTGTACACAGCCACTGCCTTACAACGTTCATGGCAAGCGTATTCCTCCCTCACAGCCCTTTGTGCCGCGTCTTCGGCGTTTGTATATATTTGCACACAAACATCTTGCATCATGTTCACGTAGTATTGGCGAACGTTGAGCGGGAATTTCTGAGTTACTACATTCAAAGGTTCCGGTCTTATCAGCTGAGGAATCTAAAAAACAGTACTACTTGTTACTAGCCGCAATTCCCAAACCACAGGAATGGACTAGCTCCGTTTGCATAGCCCCTTATGTGCCCGGATTGGATTTTTTCTTATACCGATCGATTGTAGTTCATTTATGGATGATTTTAGTGCTAATTTTGACGTTTGTTTGTTAATCATTCGTTGATAATAACGAAAACAAAATCGCCTAGGGAATTTTGTGATGTTGTCCCCACACTACCAGCTCAGTATACTTAGCCGCTCATGTACTCGGATTAGATTTTTTCTTATCCCAATCGATTGTAGTTCAATTGTAGATGATTTTAGTTCTAATTCCGTCGTTTGCTAGTTAATCATTCGTTGATAATAACGAGAACAAAATCGCCTACATACGAACTACGATCGATTGGGATAAGAAAAAATCTAAGCCGGGCATATAAGAGGGTAAGTATACACAGCTGAATGAACTCACCGCTTGCGGAACGTGTGCAACTCGAGATCCACCTTTTGCCGTTTGTGCGACAGTTTTGTTTTCCACAGTTTTGTTCATCGCCTGCGATACTTTTTGCTTTGCCAATGCAAGAGAAGTCGCATAAGGTACATGCGCGATTCTCAAACGACCTGTGAAAAAGTTGGTGTACTATACTGCGGCGTACGTGAGATTTGAAGGAGCCTTGTAAGTTACCGTTTCCATTGACGAGTTGTTCGGTATTTCTTGTGCCTCCTGAGGTTTTTTTTGAGTCTGCAGAGAAGCTTTGGGAAGCGTTGGTCGCGGCGGTGGCAGCTGCTGTTTTCTCAGCAGTAGCAGTGGCAAGCGCTTCCTTCATTAATCGCCACCTTTCGGTCAATCGAAGATGAGGATTCACTGGAATCTTTGGTGGTTTAGCGGGTACCCTTTTAAGTTCACAAAATTGATCCGCCGAGGGATGAGCTACCCTTTTGCGCCCTGGTTCTTCAGTTTCTTGAGGCTCCCGCTTAGGCCGCTCTGCAACAGTGATCTCTTTTGGGTGGTCAGTAACTTCGTATTCCTGAAATATCTTGAGGCATTCTTCCTCAATATCGTGGTCAGAGTCGGAGATCTCCAGTATCTCTTCAGAGAACGGGGGAGAGGACCTGTACCTGATCGATGGGCTATTCTCTTTTTCGTCATGGTCTTCATTGCTGCTAGTCTCATTCCCGCTTGTTTTTCTGGATTCGGATTTTTTGTTCGAACTGCTCGATTTTGTGCTTGATCTGTAACTCTTATCTGATTTGTTGGACTGTTTATCCTTGCTGGTTGACGAACTAGATGTGCTTCTATGCTTATCATGACTGCCAGATTTGTGACCATCCTTGCTTTTTCCTCTCACGCCCCTGTCTTTATGTCTGCTCGACTTAGACGAGGATTCTTTGCTTCGCTTCGAGCTGTCCTTGCCACTGTGCCTGCTTTTCCCTTTTTCTTTTGTGTTCCGACTACTCTTATCCTTATTCGAAGATGATGACTGAGACTTTTCCTTTGAACTTGAACTACTCCTATGCTTGTCTTTGTCCTTGCTTTTCTCTCGATTACTGACTTCCTTCAAGTCCTTGTTCCGTTCACTTGTGCTGCTGCTCCTTTCCCTTCTACTATTCTTATCCTTATCAGACTTGTCTTTGGACTTTTCCTTATCCTTAACATTGCTTGTCGGTTTATCCGTTGTTTTATTACTACGGCTATTATCCTTGATCTCGTTCGACCTACTACTCGACTTCTGACTTCTTCTAGACTCTTCCGAATTTGTGACCTCTGTTTCATTTACTTTTTTAGTGGGACTAGTGCACATTTTATCCGGCTCATCTTCATCAGAAAATTGTGGTTCTGCTTCCAGCTCATATTCCTCCGAGCCCTCGTTTCCAAGTCGTCCAGTATTCTGTTTATCGGCATTCAGAACCTCCCCTATAGTCACCAGTTCGGCTACTGTTTGATCTGCAATGGGCTCGTCTAATTGCTGTACGATCTTGAGGGGGACTTTAAGTTTTTTCGGAACATATTCTTCCCTGCGCTTTTTGGACTTGGGCCAATATTCCTCTTTTGTCTTGAAAATGTAATCGCTTGAGTTTCCGTCTTCAAAAGAGTTCGAAGATGAGGAATCAGATTTCGTGGTTGGTATATATCCTTGCACATTAGTGCTGTCTATGATGTTCGTTATTGCGGTAGGCTTGTAAGTTATTTCTGTAACCTTGCCAGTTGAATAGCTAGGCCCTGACAAGGCATTGTCTAAGGAGTTGGTAATATCCTGCGGAACACTAAGCCAGGGTTTGAATCTCTCCGGAGAAGTCTTGCGTTTCACTGCAATTTTACTATCTCTGGTGGGCATATAAGGAACAACAGGAATGTGCCTTTTCTTCAGCTCTGCTATAGGTGTGGGATTATAGACACAAGGTGTTGGTTGAACTGTGGCCTGAGGTGCCGGAACTCCTGGTCGAACCACCGAACTGGAGGCTGGATTAAGCTCCTCAACTACCCTGGATACAATGTTATCTGATATTTTAGACGTTTCAGTCACATCCTGGTTAGCCAAAACCTTTTTTACAGCTTGGGAGACCAACTCTTGGAAGGTACTAGAATTCTGAGTTCCTATGGTGGAAATTCCTTCACCTTCGTTCGATGCCACAGCCTGAATCGGTAAACCAGAATGTGTCGCCGCTTCATCTGTAAGAAAATAATATGTATGGCATCATTGTTATTTGAACGAATCGATCGAGGTGTTCTCTGGGATCACTTTTTACATCTCGACAATATAGTTTCGGATCACATAAACATCAATGAATAACATACACACGAAGTAGACTGATTACCTCTCCTCGGATGTTTGAAGTGACAATAAGGCCTTTCGCACAAACCACTGTCATAAAATGGGCAGTTGATTGTTTTAAAGTACCCTGTGGAGGGTAACATCTCTATGTGTGTCGCCGAATAAATATGAACTAACACGTGATCATAATGGTATCGTAACTAAATGTGAATTTATATCTTTCAATTTAACTATATAACATGACATTAGCGACGAATTAATTGCCTTCCTGACTATGCAAACCCATATTCCTCATTTGTCAATTGATTATTTACAGCTTGGAGTATTCTAGTATTTCGTCAACAATCAAATCGTTATTATTATCAGACGAACGCTCAAGTTTTTATTGTAAAAACCGGGATCAAATCTACACTGTTGTGTAGATTTCAGGTTATATTTCGTTTTAAGGCGTTTGTGTCTTCTTCAGAATATTGGACTCCAATGGCTTAGTAACTAGTTCATTCGCCAGAGTTCATACATTTCAAACAAATTTCACGGGCAAGACGCCAGGTGGACAAGTTTCACACAAAGTATACCAACTCACGATAAAACCGAGCTACGGTACAGGCAGGAAGGAAGAGAGAAGGTTAAACATACGGTACAGATACGAAATAATAACCGTGCCGAGCTTCGATTAACCCGTACAAATTTTTTCCCACAGGCAAAAACGATTACAAGGAGAGAGTAGGCCTTGGGAAACTTATTGTCAGCAGGATATGAAGCTTGATATATTACCAGTATACCATAAAGGTATTCACACAAGAGTCTATCCATCACCTAATTCACGGTCGAAAGGCTCAAGTAAGAGCGATCTTATGTCCTGCTTTAATTATTATTTTTGCTTATTGAGAAAAAAATTAAAAATCAAAGGTTCTGTTTTATCTGTACAATAATTGCTTATTCATTGAGTCTTATGTGATATTCAAATAACACTAAAATTTAAGTCATTCGTCCAAAAAAAAATTATCAATAATTGAAAATAATTTTATGAACAGTTTTGACTGGTTTATTCAATTCATAGAACTACATCATCCACAGATACGAAACGTGCCCATGGTGAAGAAAATATAACCAATTTCGTCGTAATTGTTGGTAAGGTACAAAATTCTTATCAATAATCGAATAGTTTCGCGTAAGTCGTTTGTTGCTCTGTTACCGACTTCCTCTCCACCGGAAACTATTTATTACTGACAATAAAATGCGGTGATATCTATGACAGTAAAACCACAGCTGTAAGCAGTTACATTTTGCATATTATAAGTAGCATTTACGCACCTATTATACCTCATTTCCAACTTGAAGATTTGATTCGCGAAAATCGATGTCTACACCTTCTTACAGGCCCAAAAATCAAGACGTGGATCCACACTGAACGAAAAAGAAAATAACCGACAACGAATTATAAAATCTGATGAAACGCAGAGACCTCAACGGAGGATGGTAAGCTGATTTCTGGGTCTCTCAGCATCCGGAATTTACAAACTCTAAGATATTCGTTTCATGTTACAGAAAATTCGCTGGAGCTTCCCAGGTGATTTACGATACTTCTCGTTACAGCTCTTAGCGAGTTTGGGTTACGCACTCGTCTTGGAACAAATTTCGCACGCTGTCGCCATTTTGTCGGCTTTCGGATCAAAAAAATGGAGATATCTCGATGAGTGTTGGAAGCAGCTTGATATTCTCGCCATAGATACGGTTCCTGAGGTCATAAAACATACGAAAATAAACGTTCGATCGATTCGGAAATTACTTAATTTCATGTTCCAGAAATAGTAGGAATTTGAAGACTCATAGCCTTTAATTTTTTTGTTTATTTTGTGGCTACAAATCCAGGTCATTCCTTCCAGTGTATTATCATCATATATTTTAAGCTCAGGAATCCAAGCTTGCCATTTGAATTGATTCATCCATCGAATCGATCGAGTTATAGCTGATTCTCCGTTGTAAACAGTAGCAGAATCTAGATATCTCGATAGCCTTGAGTCTTAGCTCAATTAAGTTGACGGATTTGTGTTGTTGAAATCAAACTACATAAAAATACGGTTCTGCAAACATTTGTAAAGTATTTTATGTCGGATTCGGGAAACGGCAATTTTCTCCTACTATGAGATTATCTAAGACTGCGGTAGTCTTCTTATTTTCTCGATTCCGGCACCAGAAATTACAGATAATTTGTTTTCTTGTGGTTTCTCATGTATTTTGAGCCCGGGAATCCGAATCTGCTCACTGAATTGATTTATCTATCGAATTAATCGAGTGATTGCCAATCTTTAACCGTAGGAAGCTGATAAATTGAAATATCTCCACAGCTCTGAGTCGTAGCTCACTTAATCCGACGGATTTGTGTTTCCGAGGTGAGAGTACATCAGAATACCGTCGTTTGCACATTTGAAACATATTTCTTATCATGCTCATGAAATCACAAGAATACTAAGACTGTAGTTCTCGCTTTTTTCAATTTCTATAGGCTCAAAATAGGATCTCAGTTTTCGATATCCAGTTTTCCCATGTATATTTAACCCAGGATGGCGAACATGCTGAACAAATCATTTCACCTGTGAAATTAATCGAGTTATCATTGACTTGCAACTCTGAAACATGAAAAAATTGAAAAATTTACATAGCTTGAAGTCGTGGTTTAATTTTGTAATCAGATTCTTGTTTCCTTGATTGAAATACAGAAGATTGTCGCACTGTCGACGTTTATTATAATCCTTTTCTCGTTTTTTCTGCATTCTTTTTGATTATTTCGTTTATTTTTAATCATTTACCGCATCTCTTTCATTTTTTGATGGTGGCTAATGAGACAAAACTATTGTTACACCAACCCAGATCCTTGAGGATTTATTCCTGGGTCTCTTCTAATTTTTTGTGAATGTTTTTCTATTTTTTTTCTATTTTTGACGAATTTTATTTAATTTTTTGCTTGATTATTGAATATAAATTAGCTTCTGCGAGTGCTAGATGATATGCGAGTGTAGTGACGCTGACTCAGATTTATTTGAGAATTTTTAATCATTTTTTCTAATAGTTTTTCAATTTTTATCGATTTTTTTGCATTATTTTTGATGTTAGGCTCCGCCCCAAGCCCCTACGGGCGCCCAATCATATGTAAGCAAAGTAACATTAGCTCAGATTATTTTAAGAATTTTTCCCGAATTTTTTCAATTTTTTTCCAATTTTTTTCGATTTTCCCAATATTTTTAATTAAATCCCACCCACAGCCCCTGGCGGGCGCCTAATTATATGCAACACCGCATTACATCCCTGTAAACACCGCCAAGTTGCCTAACATTAGGCGCTCGGTAAAGTCGAAAATCGCGCTCGTGGCGCCATCTCTCGGATTTTCGACCCGAACTAAAGGTCAGTTTTGGCTCAAAATCGCGCTCGTGGCGCCATCTCTCGGATTTTTGACACGAACTAAAAGTCAGTTTTGGCTCAAAATCGCGCTCGTGGCGCCATCCCACGGAATCTTCGCGAACCTTGGTACCGACATAAATATCGATTAGTTCGCGAAGATTCCGTGGGATGGCGCCACGAGCGCGATTTTGAGCCAAAACTGACTTTTAGTTCGTGTCAAAAATCCGAGAGATGGCGCCACGAGCGCGATTTTTCAACTTTACCGACCGGCGGGATTTATTCAAAAATATTGGAAAAATCGAAAAAAATTCGAAAAAAATTGGAAAAAATCGGAAAAAATTCTGAAAATAATTTGAGCTGGTTTGACTTTGGTTGCATATGATTGGGCACCCGAAGGAACTTGGGGGCGGAGCCTCACATCGAAGATATGGCAAAAAAATTGATAAAAATTGAAAAACAATTAAAAAAAATTAGAGAAAATTCGAAAATAAATCTGAGTTAGCGTCGATACACTCGCATCTCACTTGACGCTTGCAGAAGCGGAATTATATACAATAATCGAGTAAAAAATTAATAAAATTCGTCAAAAATAGAAAAAAAATAGAAAAACATTAACAAAAAATTAGAAGAGACCCAGGAACAAATCCTCAAGGATCTGGGTTGGTGTAACTGTAGTTACGAATCACTAGACACTATCAAAAACTAGGAAAGATGCGGTAAATGATTAAAAATAAACGAAATAATCAAAAAGAATACAGAAAAAACGAGAAAAGGATTATAATAAACGTCGAGAGTGCAATAATCTTCTGTATTTCAATCAAGGAAACAAGAATCTGATTACAAAATTAAACCACGACTTCAAGCTATGTAAATTTTTCAATTTTTTCATGTTTTAGAGTTGCAAGTCAATGATAACTCGATTAATTTCACAGGTGAAATGATTTGTTCAGCATGTTCGCCATCCTGGGTGAAATATACATGGGAAAACTGGATATCGAAAACTGAGATCCTATTTTGAGCCTAGAAATTGAAAAAAGCGAGAACTACAGTCTTAGTATTCTTGTGATTTCACGAGCATGATAAGAAATATGTTTCAAATGTGCAAACGACGGTATTCTGATGTACTCTCACCTCGGAAACACAAATCCGTCGGATTAAGTGAGCTACGACTCAGAGCTGTGGAGATATTTCAATTTATCAGCTTCCTACGGTTAAAGATTGGCAATCACTCGATTAATTCGATAGATAAATCAATTCAGTGAGCAGATTCGGATTCCCGGGCTCAAAATACATGAGAAACCACAAGAAAACAAATTATCTGTAATTTCTGGTGCCGGAATCGAGAAAATAAGAAGACTACCGCAGTCTTGGATAATCTCATAGTACAAGAGAATCGCCGTTTCCCGAATCCGACATAAAATACTTTACAAATGTTTGCAGAACCGTATTTTTATGTAGTTTGATTTCAACAACACAAATCCGTCAACTTAATTGAGCTAAGACTTAAGGCTATCGAGATATCTAGATTCTGCTACTGTTTACAGCGAAGAATCAGCTATAACTCGATCGATTCGATGGATGAATCAATTCAAATGGCAAGCTTGGATTCCTGAGCCTAAAATACGTAATGACAATACACTAGATTTGGATTAAATCACCCGAGAAGCTCTACCGATTTCCCTGTAACAAGAAACGAATATCTTAGAGTTTGTGAATTTTCGGATACTGAGAGACCCAGAAATCCGCTTACCATTCTCCATTAAGATGTGGACATCGATGTCGCGAATTGAATCTCCAAGTTGAAAATTCGGTGGCAACTTTTTCCATCAAATTTATTCGCGACACATCCTGCAGTCTCCTGTTCTGAGTCGGTCCACCAACATCTGATCAACTGCCGTGTTTAAACTTGTGGATAGAAATAAGCATGGAAATCTGACAGATATTTTACATTTGAAGAATGCTAATACTTTTAAACATACTGCACCTGACGTCACTCTCGCTTTGCTGTTATCAGCACGTCTCGCTATGTATCGTAGCTCTGCTTTTGGGGCAACCATTTTAATTTTCCATCAGAATTGCCCATCTCCCACGAGAATGATCTCTATTGCAGATTTGTCTGTCTTGGTATCGATTCGTATAGGGTTGGTCGTGGCCCTCTTGACTAGCTGCAAAGTGTTGCAATGTTCTGTCATGTTTTCACTTTCGAACGGAAATTGATGATCGACGTCCCAATGATTCATACGATGGTGGTCCATGAGACTTGCTGAGTCAAACACAGGTTGCTTCTGGAATAAGATTCAAGTTCACACATTGTTCAGCTGTATCTGAAGAAAAATTGAAGTGACATGGGAGAGTCTGAGCAATGCTTGCACAGAAATCCTACCTTGTGATCCTACAATCTTTTTCTACCTTCTTCCTATCGAGAGGTATTTCGCTCGTTCAGCTTCAAGATGATCCACTTTTCTGTGCCTGTCATTTCGCGTTTGAGTTTCAATCACCTTTTCGTTCATTATGCCGCTCCAAACTTCAACGAATAGTAAACGACGTCCATAGGAGCTGTTGGACAGCGCTAAGGTCAGTAACTCCTAATTTACTCGTGTGCGCATTTTTGCGGAGCGCCTAAATTTAGGCAATTCGTACGTGTCGACATGTGTGTGATGCGGGGTTGCATATGGTTAGGCGCCTACAGGGGCTTGGTGGGCGGGGCCTAATGGATTGCTGACTTTAGCGCTGTCAAACAGCTCCTAGACGTCAGATGCTGTTCGTTCGTTGAAGTTTGAAGCGGTATGATGAACAAAAAGGTGATTGAAACACTATCGTAAAATGACGGGCTCAGAATAGTGGATCATGTTATGCAAAGATGACATTTTGCCCCCCAGCGCCGTGCGGGCAACGCATCATCACTTCGAAGCTGAACGAGCAAAATACCTCTCGATAGGAAGAAGGTAGAAAAAGGTAGGATCACAAGGTAGGATTTCTGTACAAGCATTGCTCAGACTCTCCCATGTCACTTCAATTTCTCTTCAGATACAGCTGATCAGTGTGTGAACTGGAATCTTATTTGAGAAGCAGCCTGTGGTTGACTCAGCAAGTCTCATGGACCACCATCGTATGGACCATAGAGACGTCGATCATCAACTTCCATTCCAACGTGAAATGATGACAGAACATTGCAACACTTGGCGGCTGCTTAAAGGGGCCACGAGTCACCCTACAAATTGTATACCAAGAAACACGAAGCTCTAATAGAGATGGTTTTCGTGGAAGGCGGGTAGTTCTGATGGAAAATCGGAATGGTCGCCCCAAAAGCAGAGCTACGATAAATAGCGGTACGTGCCGATATCAGCAGAGCGAGAGTGACGTAAGGTGTTGTTTAAGAATATTAGCATTATTTGGATGGAGAATATCTGTCAGATTTTAATTCTCATTTTTAGTCACAAGTTTGAACACGGCAGGTAATCAGACGTTCGTGGACCGATTCGGAGAAGAAGACTGCAGGCCGTGTCGCGAATAAATTTGATGGAAAAAGTTGCCACCGAATTTTCAACTTGGAGATTCAATTCGCGACATCGATGTCCACACCTTCTTACAGGCCCACAAATCAAGAGGTGGATCCATACTGAACGAAAAAGAAAACATAACTAATGAATTATAAAATCTGATTAATTATATACGTTACAAGAGATCTCAATGGAGGATGGTAAGCTGATTTCTGGGTCTCTCAGTATCCGAAAATTCACAAACTCTAAGATATTCGTTTCTTGTTACAGGGAAATCGGTAGAGCTTCTCGGGTGATTTAATCCAAATCGTTCTCTCTAGTGTGTTGCCATTACGTATTTTAGGCTCAGGAATCCAAGCTTGCCATTTAAATTGATTTATCTATCAAATTGGACAAGTTATAGCTAATTCTCCGCTGTAAATAGTAGCAGAATCTAGATATCTTCATAGCTTCAAGTCGTAGCTCACTCAGTTCGATGGATTTGTGTTTTTGATTCGAGTGTTCATCGGAATAGAGTCGTTCGCATGTTCGAAACATATAACTATTCCATATCTAGGCCAAAAATAGCATTTGATTTTTCGATATTGAATTTTTCCATGTATTCCGAGCTCAGGAATGTTAACATGCTATTTAAATCAATTTACCTGTAAAATTAATCGAGTTATCATTGATTTTCCACTGTGAAGATCAAAAAAATTGATATATCTACACAGCTTTTAGCCGTAGATTGATTTGGTAATGAGATGCTTCTTTCCTCGATCAAAATACATGAGATTAATGCACTGTCAAGGTTTTTTATAATTCTTTTCTCCTTTTTCCTGCATTCCTTTCGAATATTCTATTCAATTTGGATTAATTACCGCATCTCCCTTCGTCTCTGATAGTGGCTGTTATCACGCAACTGAAGTTGCACCAGCTCAAATTCTTGAGGATTTTTTCCAGGTTTTTTTCTAATTATTTACTGATTTTTTTCTGTTTCTTACAATTTTAAATTGCTTTTCCAATGAATTATTGAATATAATTCAGCCCCTGCAAGCGCCGGATGATATGTGAGTGGAGTGACGGTAACTTATTTTTATATTGAAATTTTTCCTAATTTTTTAAAATTGTTTTTCGATTTTCTTCGATTTTTTTGCGATATTTTTGATGATAAGCCCCGCCCTCAAGCCCCCACGGGCGCCTAATCGAATGCAACTAAAGTCAAACCAGCTTAGAGTATTTTCCGATTTTTTCCGAATTTTTTTCGAATTTTTTTCGAATTTTTTTCGATTTTTTCAATATTTTTAATTAAATCCCGCCGGTCGGTAAAGTTAAAAATCGCGCTCGTGGCGCCATCTCTCTGATTTTTTGCATGAACTAAAAGTCATTTTTGGCTCAAAATCGCGCTCGTGGCGCCATCTCTCGGATTTTCGGCCCGAACTAAAAGTCAGTTTTGGCTCAAAATCGCGCTCGTGGCGCCATCCCACGGAATCTTTGCGAACTAATCGGTATTTATGTTGGTAACTGAGTTCGCGAAGATTCCGTGGGATGGCGCCACGAGCGCGATTTTGAACCAAAACTGACTTTTAGTTAATGTTAAAAATCCGAGAGATGGCGCCACGAGCGCGATTTTTCACCATTACCGAGCGCCTAATGTTAGGCAATTTGGCAGTGTTTACAGGGATGTAATGCGGGGTTGCATATAATTAGGCGCTCGCCAGGGGCTGTGGGCGGGATTGAATTAAAAATATTGGAAAAATCGAAAAAAATTGGAAAAAAATTGAAAAAATTCGGGAAAAACTCTTAAAATAATCTGAGCTAATGTTACTTTGCTTACATATAATTGGGCGCCCGTAGGGGCTTGGGGCGGAGCCTAACATCAAAAATAATGCAAAAAAATCGATAAAAATTGAAAAACTATTAGAAAAAATGATTAAAAATTCTCAAATAAATCTGAGTCAGCGTCACTACACTCGCATATCATCTAGCACTCGCAGAAGCTAATTTATATTTAATAATCAAGCAAAAAATTAAATAAAATTCGTCAAAAATAGAAAAAAAATAGAAAAACATTAACAAAAAATTAGAAGAGACCCAGGAATAAATCCTCAAGGATCTGGGTTGGTGTAACAATAGTTTTGTCTCATTAGCCACCATCAAAAAATGAAAGAGATGCGGTAAATGATTAAAAATAAACGAAATAATCAAAAAGAATGCAGAAAAAACGAGAAAAGGATTATAATAAACGTCGACAGTGCGACAATCTTCTGTATTTCAATCAAGGAAACAAGAATCTGATTACAAAATTAAACCACGACTTCAAGCTATGTAAATGTTTCAATTTTTTCATATTTCAGAGTTGCAAGTCAATGATAACTCGATTAATTCCACAGGTGAAATGATTTGTTCAGCATGTTCGCCATCCTGGGTTAAATATACATGGGAAAACTGGATATCGAAAACTGAGATCCTATTTTGAGCCTAGAAATTGAAAAAAGCGAGAACTACAGTCTTAGTATTCTTGTGATTTCACGAGCATGATAAGAAATATGTTTCAAATGTGCAAACGACGGTATTCTGATGTACTCTCACCTCGGAAACACAAATCCGTCGGATTAAGTGAGCTACGACTCAGAGCTGTGGAGATATTTCAATTTATCAGCTTCCTACGGTTAAAGATTGGCAATCACTCGATTAATTTGATAGATAAATCAATTCAGTGCAGAGCAGATTCGGATTCCCGGGCTCAAAATACATGAGAAACCACAAGAAAACAAATTATCTGTAATTTCTGGTGCCGGAATCGAGAAAATAAGAAGACTACCGCAGTCTTGGATAATCTCATAGTACAAGAGAATCGCCGTTTCCCGAATCCGACATAAAATACTCTACAAATGTTTGCAGAACCGTATTTTTATGTAGTTTGATTTCAACAACACAAATCCGTCAACTTAATTGAGCTAAGACTTAAGGCTATCGAGATATCTAGATTCTGCTACTGTTTACAGCAAAGAATCAGCTATAACTCGATCGATTCGATGGATGAATCAATTCAAATGGCAAGCTTGGATTCCTGAGCCTAAAATACGTAATGACAATACACTAGATTTGGATTAAATCACCCGAGAAGCTCTACCGATTTCCCTGTAACAAGAAACAAATATCTTAGAGTTTGTGAATTTTCGGATACTGAGAGACCCAGAAATCAGCTTACCATCCTCCATTGAGATTTCTTGTAACGTATATAATTAATCAGATTTTATAATTCATTAGTTATTTTTTCTTTTTCGTTCAGTGTGGATCCACCTCTTGATTTGTGGGCCTGTAAGAAGGTGTGGACATCGATGTCGCGAATTGAATCTCCAAGTTGAAAATTCGGTGGCAACTTTTTCCATCAAATTTATTCGCGACACGGCCTGCAGTCTTCTTCTCCGAATCGGTCCACGAACGTCTGATTACCTGCCGTGTTCAAACTTGTGACTAAAAATGAGAATTAAAATCTGACAGATATTCTCCATCCAAATAATGCTAATATTCTTAAACAACACCTTACGTCACTCTCGCTCTGCTGATATCGGCACGTACCGCTATTTATCGTAGCTCTGCTTTTGGGGCGACCATTCCGATTTTCCATCAGAACTACCCGCCTTCCACGAAAACCATCTCTATTAGAGCTTCGTGTTTCTTGGTATACAATTTGTAGGGTGAATCGTGGCCCCTTTAAGCAGTCGCCAAGTGTTGCAATGTTCTGTCATTATTTCACGTTGGAATGCAAGTTGATGATCGACGTCTCTATGGTCCATACGATGGTGGTCCATGAGATTTGCTGAGTCAACCACAGGCTGCTTCTCAAATAAGATTCCAGTTCACACACTGATCAGCTGTATCTGAAGAGAAATTGAAGTGACATGGGAGAGTCTGAGCAATGCTTGTACAGAAATCCTACCTTGTGATCCTACCTTTTTCTACCTTCTTCCTATCGAGAGGTATTTTGCTCGTTCAGCTTCGAAGTGATGATGCGTTGCCCGCACGGCGCTGGGTGGCATCATGTCATCTTCGCTAGGATGATCCACTTTTCAGTATCCGTCATTTGGCGTTTGTGTTTCAACCACCTTCTTGTGTACCGTACCGCTTCAAACTTCAACGAACAGCATCCGACGTCTAGAAGCTATTTGACAGCACTAGGGTCACCAACCCCTAATTTATTGTATGCTCAATATTTTGCGAAACGTGTGATGCGAAGTTGCCTATAATTAGGCGCTACAACGCGTTGGGAAACATAAGCACAGCATTCAGTAAAAAATTAGTAAAAAACAATGAGAATTGTGAGAAAATCTCGAAAACGGGCAACAAAATCCATAGACCGTTGATATTGCTATCGTTTAACCGTATTTAGACTTAAGCAACATGGACACGCCGATCAAATTAATCTAGAATCAAATCCCATCGAGGCATCCTTGATTTTTCTATTTTTAAAGCGATCAATTGGCAATAACTCCGTCAGTTTGATGGATAAATCCTTTTGGCTTGCAGATTCGGATTCCTGAATTCAGAATACACAAGATTATCATCAGGAAGTCAATGAAAAAAAATGTGGATACTTCTCTCAGATTCTGAGAAAAAACCAAGACTGTAGTCTTTAGTGTTCTTTCACTCAGATTTTGATCAAGAATCGCTGAAAAATATACAAAGACTATAGTCCTTTTTGTTTTTTCGCTCGAATTTTGTTGAAAATCACTGTCGAAATTTACAAAGACTATAGTCTTTGTATATTTTTCGGCGATTTTCGATCGAAATCTAAACGAAAAAACACCAGAGACTATAGTCTTTGTATTTTTTTCAGCGATTTTGGAACGAAATTTGAATGAGAAAACAACAAAGACTATAGTCTTTGTATATTTTTCGGCGATTTTTGATCTAAATCTGGGCGAAAAAACACGAAAGACTATAGTCTTTGTATTTTTTTTAGCGATTTTGGAACAAAATTTGAGTGAGAAAACACCAAAGACTATAGTCTTTGTATATTTTTCGGCGATTTTTTATCGTAATCTGGGCGGAAAAATACCAAAGACTATAGTCTTGGTATATTTTTCGGCGATTCTTGATCGAAATCTAAACGAAAAAACACCAAAGACTATAGTCTTTGTATTTTTTTTGCAGCGATTTTGGAACAAAATTTAAGTGAGAAAACACCAAAGACTATAGTCTTTGTATATTTTTCGGCGATTCTTGATCGAAATCTAAACGAAGAAACACCAAAGACTATAGTCTTTGTATTTTTTTTAGCGATTTTGGAACAAAATTTGAGTGAGAAAACACCAAAGACTATAGTCTTTGTATATTTTTCGGCGATTTTTTATCGTAATCTGGGCGGAAAAATACCAAAGACTATAGTCTTTGTATATTTTTCTGCGATTTTTGATCGAAATCTGGGCGAAAAAACACCAAAGACTATAGTCTTTGTATTTTTTTCAGCGATTTTGGAACAAAATTTGAGTGAGAAAACACCAAAGACTATAGTCTTTGTATATTTTTCGGCGATTTTTGATCGAAATCTGGGCGAAAAAACACCAAAGTCTATAGTCTTTGTATTTTTTTCAGCGATTTTGGAACAAAATTTGAGTGAGAAAACACCAAAGACTATAGTCTTTGTATATTTTTCGGCGATCTTTGATCGAAATCTGAACGAAAAAACACCAAAGACTATAGTCTTTGTATTTTTTTCAGCGATTTTGGAACAAAATTTGAGTGAGAAAACACCAAAGACTATAGTCTTTGTATATTTTTCGGCGATATTTGATCGAAATCTGGGCAAAAAAACACCAAAGACTAGTCTTTGTATTTTTTTCAGCGATTTTGGAACAAAATTTGAGTGAGAAAACACCAAAGAAAGACTATAGTCTTTGTATATTTTTCGGCGATTTTTTATCGTAATCTGGGCGGAAAAATACCAAAGACTATAGTCTTGGTATATTTTTCGGCGATTTTTGATCGAAATCTGGGCGAAAAAACACCAAAGACTAGTCTTTGTATTTTTTTCAGCGATTTTGGAACAAAATTTGAGTGAGAAAACACCAAAGACTATAGTCTTTGTATATTTTTCGGCGATTCTTGATCGAAATCTAAACGAAAAAACACCAAAGACTATAGTCTTTGTATTTTTTTTAGCGATTTTGGAACAAAAGTTGAGTGAGAAAACACCAAAGACTATAGTCTTTGTATTTTTTTTAGCGATTTTGGAACAAAATTTAAGTGAGAAAACACCAAAGACTATAGTCTTTGTATATTTTTCGGCGATTTTTGATCGAAATCTGGGCGAAAAAACACCAAAGTCTATAGTCTTTGTATTTTTTTCAGCTAAATCTAAACGAAAAAACACCAAAGACTATAGTCTTTGTATTTTTTTTAGCGATTTTGGAACAAAATTTGAGTGAGAAAACACCAAAGACTATAGTCTTTGTATATTTTTCTGCGATTTTTTATCGAAATCTGGGCGAAAAAACACCAAAGACTATAGTCTTTGTATTTTTTTCAGCGATTTTGGAACAAAATTTGAGTGAGAAAACACCAAAGAAAGACTATAGTCTTTGTATATTTTTCGGCGATTTTTGATCGAAATCTAAACGATAAACACCAAAGCTATAGTTTTTATTCGTTACCGGCATTGATACCGATTAGTTCTCAAAAATTCCGTGGAACAGCGCTACGAGCGCGATTTCTAACTTCACGGACCGCCTACTGTTAGGCAACATGGCGGCGATGACAGGGATGTGAGGCGGAATTGCATAGAAATAGGCGTTCGCAGGGGCTGGTGGGCGGGGTTTAATTAAATATATTGAAAAATATTCGAAAAAATTCGAAAAATTCCGGAAAAATTTTGAAAATAATTTGATTTGGTGTTACTTTGGTCGCATATGATTAGGTACCCGTAGGGGCCTGGGGGCGGGGCCTAACATTAACACTATTGTAAAAAAGTCAAAGAAAATTGAAAAACAATTAGAAACAATCAGGAAAAATTCTAAAATGAATATAAGTCCGCGTCACTCCACTTGCATACCATCCAGTGCTTTCAGGGGCCGATTTATATCCAATAAGTAATTTATAAAGTAATCAAAAATAGAAGAAAGTATACAAAAATCAGTAGACAATCAGAAGAAAACCTAGCAAAAATTCTCGAGAATCGAAGCTGTTGTCACTTCAGTCGCGTATCATGACTTACTACTAGAAAATGGGAAAAATGTGGTAATTAATCAAAAATAAATGAACTCATCGAAAAGAATTGAGTAAAAACGAGAAAAGAATGATCAAGAACCTCGACAGTATGACAATCTTCTGTATTTTGATTGAGAAAACAAAAATCTGATCACAAACTTGAACTACGACTTGAAGCTATGTAGATATTCAAATTTTTTTTTTCTCCATAGTGGAAAATCAATGACAACTTGATGAATGTCACAAATAAAATGATTGGAATAGCATGTTTGCAGTTCTGAGCTCAAAGTACATGAGAGAACTAAATATCGAAAAATTAGTTGCTGATTTCTGTTTGAAAATTGAGAAAAGCGAAAACTTCGTGCTGAGTATTTCCGCGATTTCACGAGCATGATAAAAAATATGTTTCAAATAGTGCAAATGATAGTATTATCTAATGTATTCTGACTTTGGAAACACGAATTGGGGTACTTCGTCTGAAATTGAAAAGAATCGGAAAGAAATCGAAAGTGGACACAAAATACCAATAAAAGTTTATTCTGCTGTATCGTGATAAGTACAGTTCAATATGAGAGAGACGAATCCGTCGAATGCACCAAACTTTAACTAAATACTCATCGAGATATCTTATTTTTTTTCAGTACTCCCAGGACATCCGACGTTCCACCAAGTTGGCGGTCCTTACCTTCGACAGGAAGTGTATTTAGGTCCTGCTTTAGTTTCCAATTTAAAAATTAATTATTATACATGTGTAGCAAATAATTAAAGTAAAGTATGGATAAGTCATCATGTCTTCACATCTTGCATTCATTAGAATTCCTGCCAATTCTGCAATATTGAAATAAACATACAGCTTGTTAATGATATCGAAACATAGTTAACATAGCAATAAGTATTTTGATGAAGCGATTGTTGAATGTATTCAACCTGCATAACTCATTAATAAACGACTTATTATTTCCGAATTGATTACTCAATTTTTGTCGATTAGACCCCTGATTCTATCTGTCAATAACATTCTCTAAGTATAAGCAACGAATCACGACATCAAGCAGAGTCCTGGAATAACGGATAATAAGCAAGCATCTGATGGAGTATGATGCGACACACATGCATGCACATGATCGCTTGATGTTTCGAACTGGCTCCTTGCCTGTCCTGTTCTCCTGATACCAAAATAAAATTTTTGGCCAAAATGTGCCTTGAATTTTGAGGGCCGATATCGTAGGGCTCTACCTTATCACTTCTAGTTGTCATAAAGCATGATCAAATATACACGCATGCACATGATGAGGCCTGCATATGATCAATCAATCATTCAGCACCCCAGTGTGATGAGAAACACATGCATACACATGCATGCACATGATCGCTTGATGTTTCGAACTGGCTCCTCGCTTGTCCTGTTCTCCTGATGCCAAAATAAAATTTTTGGCCAAAATGTGCCTTGCATTTTGAGGGCCGGTATTGTAGGGCTCTACCTTATCACTTCCGGTTGTGATGAAGCATGATCAGATACACGCATGCACAAGATCAGGCCTGCATTTGATCTATCAATCACTCGGCACCCAAGTATGATTCGAAACACATGCATACACATGCATGCACATGATGGCTTGATGTTTCGAACTGGCTCCTCGCCTGTCCTGTTCTCCTGATACCAAAATAAAATTTTTGGCCAAAATGTGCCTTGAATTTTGAGGGCCGGTATTGTAGGGCTCTACCTTATCACTTCCGGTTGTGAGGAAGCATGATCAAATACACACGCATGCACATAATGAGGCCTGCATATGATCATTCGGCACACGAGTATGATGCTATGCACATGCATGCACATGCATGCATTCAGGGCCGGTATCGTAGGGATCTACCTTAACACTTCCGATTTGGCAAATTTGGCCAAAAATCGAGTTTGGTATCAGGAGAACAGGACAGGCGAGGAGCCAGTCCGAGACAGAGCGTGATGACGAGCATGCATGCGTGTGATGATGTATGATATCAAGTACGATATGATCTGTGTATTTTTCCAACAACGAATATTAGCGAATGAGGTGTGCAGAGGGGTAATCAATAATAGTTGAACAATCATGTATTGATAGTGATTATTGTTTATTGATAAATCAACGGTCAAAAATACATATAAGGACATCGTAATGACTAGATCATGGATTCATTCTTACAGATACATTCCTTCTTAAATGATTACAACGAGTTACAATAGTGTACAGGACAATGTACTTTGATCTCGCTCAACAATTGATTATTAATTCAATAGTTTTTAAATTAAAAAGATAGACAATATGTATACAGGACGGTCTATGTATATCATAACTTATTCAGACAAATTTTCTACGCCGAACACATGATGATTGGCCTTGTAGATGCCTCGAGGATAGTCTTGACTTCCCGATGAGGGTCCGAACTGATTCCTAGGCTGCTCGTTTGTGTCCTGAGAAAAAGAAAAACAAAGATGAGTATACATGGTAAACGTAACTTGCAGTTGCGGAAAAATAGAGTTATCTCAGAAAATATTCAGCGGGTTCACGTTCTTCAGGTCAAAATATACAATTGAGGAGTTACCCTTTAATTGATTTCGCAGATACTTCGATTTTTAGTCCGAAAAAACACCAAGCCTATACCCTTTGTTTTTTCTCAGAATCCAAGAGGAGAATCTACAATTTTTTTTGTGGACTTTTCTATGGTATTCCTATGTATTTCGATCTCAGGAGTCCGAATCTGCAAGACAAATTGATTTATCTATAAAATTGATCGAGTTATCGCCAATTTATAGATCTGAAAAGTCAACAATCAAGGATATCTCGAAGGCATTTGATGTATTCAAGTAGCACATTGCACTTTCGCATTAAACTGCGTTGCATGTATCATTGTATATTTATTTTTGTTTCCACTTTGTTATTATCATAATTTTTTCTTTTTCTCTCTCTGCGTAGGAAAGGTCAACCGGAGAAACTGCATTATAACTTTCACGCGACACTTTTGCTCGGGAGAACCAGCAACTGTATGCTTCTGAACCCGAACCATCGGGTACGTAGGTGTATAATTATACCATACATACCAACACTTATGTTTTTTCTTTTTCTTTCATTTCATTCGCCTCTGAAAATCGACTCGTTAAATCGCGAAGGATGCAGTCTATGAAGTTAATTGCTATGGAGATAAAAAACAAGGAACAACGGAGAACTTGTAGAGGATGCCGAAATATAACAGACAAATATATATTTGTTGTAATTGTATGCTTTTGATGTTTTAACACTTTTGGTGATGTAAGAAAAAATTATATTGGTATTGGTTTTGGTCGAAGATAACTTTTTTCTCATCTTAATGAATCTCCAGATTTTCGATCTCCATTATTCAACAAACAGGTTTTTAAAAAATGTCAGTTTGTCCCAACAAAATACAACGATGATCTCGAGAACGATTAGACACAAAATTAGTCCTTGAGGGAATTTATCCATGCCTTTCGTTTCCAACTATTTAGCTATGTAGCAAATGAATTCCAAATGGTCGATCGAAATCGCTAAAAATCGCAACACATGAACATGAAATTTGACAAGATTAGATTTTCGGGATCGTTGATTATAACGAATCATAACCGACGAACGTTTGTCAACATTTTTGCACTCTATAACATATATCATATAGTTATTCATCTGCAAGCGAATTTCTAATAGAAAATAGAAGCACTTTCGAACAGGTTTGAATCTCTTTAATCCCAGAAGACATCAAATTCATCCCACTATATTAGTAAATATTCGTATAAGCTTCTAACTTATATTTATGTCATAGAAATTTCGTCACGGCAGATGTTTACAAATTTCAAAATCTAATATATGTTCAGATGGCACTGGGACAAGGCGATGACGAAGGCCTTCGATTAATTGATCGAAATGCGAGCGATCGCTAGAAAATTTATGAAAATAGATTTAGAAGCGACATTTATAATGAATTTCGTTTTAAACATAATATTTTTTTCGATAACGCCATTCATTCTATTCGTCCATATCGTACAGATATTTATGCGGAGTTAAACTCGATTCGTGTCAAACTGATTATAAATTCGGATATCAATCGATCAATTGATTTTATCACCGTAACTCCGGACAATTAAATATTTCTACCATCGAGTATTATAGTGGAATTACTAGGGCGATCAATGAATGACTCAATATTTAACATCCCCAGACATATACTCGAAAGATAAATCCATCGATTAGATTTACATTGGTTAACATCGTGATACCTTAATGATATTCAGATTAGCATGTTATCGTCGACGAATGAAAAATATCAATAACCACGCAACTTGAGTTACTACATGGGTAGGTCCTCCAGTTTTTTGCCAACGATCCGTGATCGAAATGTCGATTTTTTATTTCTTTTACGTTGACAAAAAAGATTTTCGCAAAAAAAAGACAACGGTGGTTAAGAAATACGTTCGTAACAATAGTTTCATTGAATTTTACTACTTTTCTGAACAACTACAAACGATTCTGAATCGACGCCTTACGAAATGAATCTATAAATTCGTGATTCGCATAGCTACTTATACGTGTAGATGCATATTTTTTGCCGCCGCCGATGTCCCGCAGATGCCGATTTAAAACTGTTTGAATTTATAGCGTCCACAAGTCGAGGAATCATCGGCGAGAACGGCCCTGACCGAGTCGAAAGCAGAGCACAGTCCCCTACGGCGACAAAACCAGCTTGCCTTGCCATTAACTTCTTCGAGCTGACGGAATAGAAAATACAAGAAAAGCTTCTTCGCGTCCGATACGATCTCGTTATTGCATCGTGCGAACTGCTCGTGCACGACTTTCGGCAATATAAATCCGATTTTTCCTAACAACGAATCGAATCGATGACGGACAAACACGTGATTGCCAAGGCTGACATATGTGGAGTATAATATGCGTTCTGAATAATCTTGAAATTAGGGTGCGTAAATTTCATTACGTTACATTTTATAAGAAGGATATTTCCTATGGAAGCTGGAGCCGTATGTTTCCCATTTTATCATCCAAATCACTGCCGAAATTTACAAAGACTTTGTATTTTTTTTGGCGATTTATTATCGTAATCTGGGCGAAAAAATACCAAAGACTATAGTCTTTGTACATTATTCGTCGATTTTTGATCGAAATCTGGGCGAAAAAACACCAAAGACTATAGTCTTTGTATTTTTTTCAGCGATTTTGGAACAAAATTTGAGTGAGAAAACACCAAAGACTATAGTCTTTGTATATTTTTCGGCGATTCTTGATCGAAATCTAAACGAAAAAACACCAAAGACTATAGTCTTTGAATTTTATTCAGCGATTTTGGAACAAAATTTGAGTGAGGAAACACCAAAGACTATAGTCTTTGTATATTTTTCAGCGATTTTTGATCTAAATTTGGGCGAAAAAACACCAAAGACTATAGTCTTTGTATTTTTTTCAGCGATTTTGGAACAAAATTTGAGTGAGGAAACACCAAAGACTATAGTCTTTGTATATTTTTCGGCGATTCTTGATCGAAATCTAAACGAAAAAACACCAAAGACTATAGTCATTGTATTTTTTTTAGCGATTTTGGACCAAATTCTGAGTGAGAAAACACCAAAGACTATAGTCTTTGTATATTTTTCGGCGATTCTTGATTGAAATCTAAACGAAAAAACACCAAAGACTATAGTCATTGTATTTTTTTTAGCGATTTTGGACCAAATTCTGAGTGAGAAAACACCAAAGACTATAGTCTTTGTATTTTTTTTAGCGATTTTGGAACAAAGTTTGAGTGAGAAATTACCAAAGACTATAGTCTTTGTATATTGAAATTAGGGTGCGTGAATTTTATTACGTTACATTCTATAAAAAAGATAATACCTATGGAAGCTGGAGTCGTATGTTTTCTATTTTCGTTAAGCCTTGTCAATCTTTTTGTTAGAAAATTTTATTTCACAGTTTCCCTTTTAGTATTTCCATCGGTTTGAACACAATCACATGTATGCATACTTATGTATGAGGTTTCCCATGTGGAGTTTAATTTTATTTAATTTTATTTGTTTCTCAAAATTTTATGAAAAAATAACTCGTAGGTTTTTGAGTTTCGACAAATTCATGCAGAGTTACGGTAGTCAGGTTTTAAATTTTATCAATCTACAAGCATATTGTGTAATATCCGAAACAATTCTGCAAAATTCCTAAAAATTTTCAATCGACCGGCCATCTTAATCAAGTTATGGAGTATTTGGAAGGTCGTTTTCAACAGAAAAAAAAAACCCGGAAACGAAGCGTCGGCCAAATTTCCGTAGAATTTTTTGTAAAATTATCAAGACCGGTTGGACTTCGGCGCATACGATGTAGTAAATGTCGAAGATCGTGACCTTGAATGCTGGTCACCTTCGACGCATTCGTCCAATAACAGAACGTAAAGAAAAAAAAAAAAAAAAATGGCTCACGGGTCGATGTTGGAATGATCATATTCTGGTATCGTTTGTTGAAAAAAAACCATTATTGGTATTACCGATTTGCTTTTTCTTTTTTTTTTTTTGTGAAAACTATAAAACAATTATACGATGAGAATATTGTCAACGGTTAATAATGTGACCCGGACAATTGAGTTCGTGATGTGGGTAGATTAATCTAAATTAAAAAGTGGAGCCACAATATACGAATATAATTGACGTATTGCGTCATTCCATCGTAAATATCACAGCTTGCAATTGTTCAATCTCAGCTCTGCGAGCCAACGACCCAATCAACCCTTTACGAAATTGTCCCTCCAATGGTTTCTATTATAGGTCTACAGATAATTTAACGCCGTGTATTATATCTATATATAAATACAAATGGACTGAATACGCGAATTAAATTCCAAGCTGCTCTACTGAACTATAATAACCCACACGTAATGCTCTGCAAGTTTTGTTTGATGAAATAAAATCTCTTCCTAGAATTCCTCCTATAAATATAAACGCTTAGGTATTTATAGAAATTTTACTGTAAAATCATTTCGACGAACAGTATAACAGCAAAAGTTGAGACTTATGGTGGACAGCAAGCGAAACTCCACGATCAGGATCTTCACCCCTTATTTTAGTTCTCGTCGCGTTTTTGACCTCTGAACTTTCAACATCTGCGCACATTTTGGCGCCACGTGTTCGCCCTAACCCACGATCCATTCATTCATTTTCCTTGGCTCAATTTATTGCGCCTCGTATGAAACAGACACGATTTTAACGTCGTACACGCTATCGTAAGAAAAAAAATGAAAAAGAAGAGTAATTGAATATTACGGAAATCGCATTTTACTAGATAACATGAGAAAAAGATTTATGTCCCCTAATTTCAAGGTCGTTCGGGAATTTAATCGATCCGCGTGGTTTCGTTTAGCATAAGAAAATCGCATGCCGGATAATCGGCATGCGTGCGTTGTCAAATCGTGTGCGAAAAATTCAAGCTACGTCGGTGGAATCGGTACGACGACGTATGAAAGGACGACTAATAGTATCCGACCCCTCTTCGCTTGCGCGAGCAATTCGTCTCATTGTCGGTCGGAATTAGTTACAGTGGAATCTCCATTTTGCCTGATTGGTTTGACAATGCGAACTCCAAACTGATCCCCACGGGCATCTGCCCCTTATTGTTGCTCACCGTTGCGTAAACGTCGTCAGATTATTGCTGCGTTCAAACCACCACATATTGCTAATTGGATTGCACGCCCCTTTAACGCTGCAGATACGCATGCTAGGCTTCCAATATGTGTGATGTTATTTTCATTCCATGATACCACAGCGGGTGCTTTTGGTCTGCGGCATCAGCACACCCAATTATAGATAATTGTGGCCAATATGGCGACTGCAGCTGGAAATTATGTCGTCCAGTTTATCTTCGGACACTGGAAGACCCGAGTGCAATGAGAAGTCGGTCGATGTAAATTTTTCTAAACTTTTCCGTGGGAATAGAGGGAACACTGAGAGCCCCTTATTGTTGCTAGCATGCGTATCTGCATTTTGAAAAAAGTCGTGTTTCGTTTCGAAACCGCACTACAAATCACGTCCGACTTTAAAAACACACGATTTCTCGTTCCGTTCCTCAACAAAAGCACAACTTTCCGATTCCTATAAAAAACTATGCGTTCTTCGGTTTTGCGTTCCACTTTGAATAAACCTACATCACGCCCGGCTTCAAAAAAGCAGAACATTTAGTTCCGTTTCGAAGCTGCACTGCATTTTGTTTGACTTTAAAAACGGCACTACCGCGCGTTTCAGTGGTGCGTTTTTGGAGTCTGTGCGCGAACAAAGTAGCCCGGTTGGTAAAAAAGTTTCGTCCCGTTCACGTCGATGAATATGAAAAATGTAGCAAAGTCCGCAGTGCAGATCCTGCTTATAAATATATCGAACAAGTTCGTGTGAAGGGAATGTTGGCGGTATAAGTCGTGTATTTTCTCTATCCACTCAGCAGGCCAGCGGTAATCTGAAGGTTGCTATTGACTGATTCGTCTTACAATCAGCCCCGGTAGGTGAGAACCTATTGTTGCAGTCTTACGCGTAATCGTTAGCCGTAAGCCTACCCAATCTTATCACGTCACGTGCGTCGCTTTGTAACAATAGAGTTTCCTAGAGTTTCACTTCATAGTAACAATTATATCGTCACAAATAACTTCAAGGGGTTTATCGACATTCGAACGTACAATGCGTATAATAATACTATAGATGCGGCATAGCTGATATCCTGTAGTCTCTAGTACCGGCCATTGTAGCGCTTCAGGCTACGCGTACACAAATATCCGCATGATGTTTACTTTGGAATAAATAATATTGTTTCTGCGCCAAAACCCAAAGGGCCGTTTCGTTCGAAGTCTCGTTATTTTCGTACACTCACGGGTACATTACGAGTCTTTGAATTTATATGACGGACGAATAAAGCTGGGCTTCTGGAAATAATTTAGTGGATGGATTGGAAATATCGATTTCCAGCAGAATATAAACGCACACATAATTTCTCGAACTCAATTTTTGCGGGGTGAAAATTTAACTCAATCAAGAATTGCCCTTCGGCTGCGCACGGTTTCTTATTACGTAATATCCAACTGATTATTATCATCGCATATAGACGTAGACATAATCTTCGGTAGTTAGGTACACCTATAGCGAGATGAGTCGAGAAAGTTGTTTATTTCATCAACCGTATTGCATAGAGCGATGATTTTAAGCCGGCGGAACACCCGGTGCACCTCTTATTCGTCCACCGAATTATATTATGCAATCAGATTCTATGAAGATGAATTATTCAAAATTGGGCGAAAATTCCTGAGCTATTTATACAGAGCTGTGCGGTGGTAAGTCGATAACCCATTGCAATTGAAATAATAATAATAACAATTCAGTGGTAAATTGAAATAAATATCTGCGCTGCAGCCGAAGAGTTATAACTCATGCTCTGTTCGAGATTTTCATTACCCCTGAAAATTTTGTATGTAGCATGCATAATTTCGCATTATTATTGTTTCTTTTCATTAGTGGCACAATAAGATGTACTGTTCTTAATTTTGTACCTCAAAAATTTCATCTCGAATTCGTAACTGAAGATCCGAAAAGCCCAAAAATGCAAGGTTCCATGTTAACCAGGTATAAGTTTTTTAGAATCTGTCCACCATTTTGAGTTTACCGTTTTGAATTTCAAAAATGTAACATCAGGTTCGTAATCAGGGACCCCAAGAACCCACGGGTTCTCAAGTTTCACGTCAATAATGCGATTTCTCACGATTTGGATCCGCCATTTTGAATTTTTCCAACAGAACCGCAAAAAAGAGACAAAAAAAACGGCAGGGTGGTAATTTTTTATGCCCATTAGTTGAATGAATAGTAATCTGGCAAATTTCCGATTCTCGCATCAAGCCAATTCCGAGATGATCGAGGAAGTTTCAGATAAAAATTTTTTAGAGCCCTCAAGGATGATAAAAAGTAAAAAATACATCACTCTGTTACGAACTTTTTATTCAACAGACGCTTGGGCAAAAAATTTTGACAAATTATTTTGAAACGCATCATGATGAGTCAGATATCTGCCGCGTCATAGTCATTATAGTATTATTTACTTTTACCCGAATACGATCTTTGCTTCCGCATTCCGTCACGAACAAAACTTGTCGCCTTGAGTATTAAAAACGTTCGGAAACTTGAAAGTTTCTGAATAAATAAAATTAAAATTGATACCTCGATGATAAAAAATTAACTGCACTTACCGAATAACGCCAGATTCAATTAGACATATACTACAGGCATTACAAAGCTAATGATAAATTTTTTGTATCCTTTCTCTAAAAATCTATTATTACAACATCGATAAATTCATCAAGGAAATCAATGTAACTTTATTCAGCTCGTAATAATTTTTTTTCTCTTCTATTTCAATTCAATAGCTTTTTCTCCATACCTAAGTCTTTTGAACAATTTGAAAAAGTGCACTTTTCACACGGCTGGTTAAATTGGGGAAAAAAAAAATTTGAATTATTCAATTACCCATGTATAATTATGTGGGAGGGGCGGGGGGGATGTAATTAATAAGATACACTTACGATTATCGATTAACAATGCTTACGTAGCACCACAATTATAGTATATTGAGCGTGATATTAAAGTACAATAGGAGATACTATTTCTAGTAATAATATTACATAGTTAATTATGATTATCGCCATCATACAATCATCATCATTCTTATTACCATTCGTATATAATATACCGATATATATTATCATGTGTTACGAATTTGTTACCATTATCGTTATTTCCTGTACAATTATATCGATATTATCATCGTTATGATTACTATTATTATTATAGATGTTATTATTTTTATTATTTTCATCAATTGGTGTAATTGTTACATATTTTTGAATACAACAAAGTTAAATTTGGTTACCGCGGTGAAATTTTTCGCCGCGATTGCACACATGTGGTAAATATTTCTTAAATAGTTATAATATTCTTTGCAGTAATATAGGATTTTGACACGATATTATTAATCATCCCACAAAATGGCGGAATGTTTATTTAAATTTATATTTAATTACAAAATGATATTTTCTTTTTAATTTAGATCGCATAGTATTACAGAATAATTAAAACCCGTACAGGAGATCTTCTGATTCTTTTTTCTGTATTCGGAACACGCATCGTAATAAATGAAGAAGAAAAATAGTACCAATAATAAATAATGATAATAATATTAATGATAATAGTAACGACAATGAAGGTGACAATTATAATCATAATTATAGCTTTAGGGTATGTATAACAGTATAGTTTAAAATTGAAGACCATATAATAATAATAATATTAATAATAATGATATAATAACAACAAAAACAACACGATTTGATCGTTAAAGCGATCAAAGTTCGCCATGAAACTATATAGGAACAGCGATGAGAATGGGAACAGCGTCGTTCTGGAGATAAATCGGAAGCGCTCACAATTAATTAAGTAAAGTACTTAAATTTTCTCTTGCGTATTTCAGTATTATCTACGATTTATTCGTCTATTGTAAGTTCATTGAAATTCGAGCCTGCAGATCCTTGCAATGTGTCTGATAAGAAAGCTAAAGTGCACCTCTTGGATCTTCTGGCTATTCAATTCAAATAAAGGTAAAAAATACTCGACTTTAAGGAGACTGTCGAAGAAACGAAATGTTCCCCCGTTACTCAAACTTTTGAGAAAAATGTTTCAATTATTCTTCAAACTACTGCTGACAATTGTACGATGAAAAAGTGCATGCTAAAATTTTTAGAAAACGATGACGAGTAAGATCTGAGAAAGATTCCAGTCGCCAACATTTTCATTGCAAGATTTCTATCCGCAGCAAAAATTCAGCCAATATTTTCATTGCAGGAAACTGAAATTATGCTATGAAAATGGCGACGCATGTAATCTCTTGCAATGGTAAAGCGCAGCTTATTTAATGCTAGATAAAATTTCATGCGACGACATTTTCATCGCAGTGCGATATTTTTTTTTTTTTATCCTGTACCAGCGATACTGAAAAATTGTATGATGCACTTTTGGATCGAATAATTTTTATCAATTTATCAAGAATAAAATAAATCGCTTTTGTCGAAGTTTCAGTATAGCCGAGTCTTCGCTTGAAAAATGAAGCTGGGAACTCCCAACAGCCAAGAAGATTTTAAGAGAATTATACGTTCCACACTTATCATAATATTCTTAACATATTCTTACGACGAATGCAACGCCACGTGTCTGCACTTCGTGTACACAATACTAGAATCCATTTTATACCCATAAGGATATACACCTTGGGTTATATATCACATATAATATACACACAGAGGACGTCTACATCCGGCGCTTAAGTAGAATCTACAGTACTCGAGTCGAGCGTATCCTTGAAAGATCTCCAGAACAAAGCGTCGTCGAACGGCGCATCAGCGTCGCAGGGGCAGGGGCAAGGAGACGGAAAAGACAAGGGTGAGGAGACGGCGTGGGGGAAAATATGAGGGGAGGGGGTCAGCTTCGTCTCAGTGTCTTGGCCCCCGCAGGGCAGCACACTCCCTCTCCTTCCCTCCTAAAGATGAAGACAAGTCCGCGAATTATGCTTCACTTTACCCGCCGCTGGACATCCGATAGATGTGCAAAATAATTTACCGCGAAGGGATTTTATCGCGTTCAAAGATTATCATCGTATCGGAATTTTCTGACCCATTTTTTGCTCGTTTCCTTTTTGGTTTATTGTATTTTCTTCGGTTTTCTTTTCAATTTGTGTCAATGATTGCAGGGGTGAAGAGAAAAAGAAAAAAAGAAACAGGGGAGAGAAAAGAAGAAGATTGCTTGTTTCTCATGTGATAATTTATAGGGGGATTTGCAATTTGCAGTAAACAAGAAATATAGTGGAAAAGTGCGATCATTCGAAAAATTGATTGGAAACTATAAACAATAAGTATATACGCGATACGTTCGCGTCGTGGCGAAAGAAACGGATGCACAATATGTCGATATTTGAGGGTGAATGGCGATAAACGAGGACAGCAATTCTTATATAAATGGCGGAAACACGTATTCGTCTCACGAGATCCTTGATTGTCAAATTATCTTCCATTTTTTCTCCTTTTTTAGATTTGAATACCTGGCAAGAAAAAAATATGAGTACAGCAAGAAAAAAAAAAAAAAAAACAGGATCCAAAAATCGAAAATAAAAGTATTTCTACCACTTTCAGCTGAAGATATAATTTACAATTTTGATTCGCGATTTAAAAAGAATTAAAATTTCATTTGACCCCAGAAAACGTTCTTATTTTTCTACGTCAATTCGACACTAAAATCTAAAATAACTTCAGAAAATCGCTGGGTTAACTTTTTCGAAAAAATACGAAAGAAAAAAGTGTGCGCGCCGCATTTATGAACCAGCCTTTCTTTTTCCTTCATCAAAAATCATCCATTAATACCGCGACTCTATTGTAAGTATTTTATAACAAAATTACCTACCCGGTATACATGCAATGCGAATACCCGGGACTGGTTCTTCAGGCGAGAGCGACTTAAAAAAATGAAAAAAAAAAAGAAAAAAAAGAAAGAAAAGAAAAAAGGGAGGCTTAGTAGATAAGATACAGCGCGCGCAAGATTTTCAAGGACAGGATTAATGCGAGACGGAGAAAAGAAGGGCGAGCGGGGGACAGGGGCGTCGTCACTAATACCAAGCCCAAGAATGTACTGCACTATAAAGTAGGTGTGTGTTTGAGGGGGAAGGGGGGGCAGGACGCCTTTCCTCCCGCAGAGGATAATGCAAGGCTTTTATCATCGTCGGGATAGGATGATCGAGATACTTGACTATGCTTTTCTCAGATTTAGCGGTTTGAGAAGGTGAAAAATTTCTTACACGATGACGATGTGATTCGGTATGCACAGACTGTCACATCCTGTATATATATTATTCCGAAATTCTTACCGGATTATCTTTAAATATTTTACTCAATTATATATTATATATTTTCCGACACAAGGATCGTAGCACATGTGACGAGTGCGAAATAAAAGACGATAATTTATATCGTAAATATACAAAAATAACTTCATTACGATTCATCATCACTATTAAACGAGCTGCAATAGAATCGTGATTTTATTATAATCAGCTATTTATACACATGTCTTTATTTATTCATTAATTCATTCATTCGTTGGTTCGTTCATTTTCATCGTCATATAATCCGAGACTCTATAACGCCGTTGGGAAACAAAGGGTAGTGTTTCTTTTTCTTTTTTTCATTTCTTTTTCCTTTTCGTTTCGTTCTTCTCTTATTTTATAGCCGTTGAGCGGTGCGAAAATACAAGAGAGAAAAAAGAAAAGAAGAAAACCGAAGGCGTGCGGCTACGTTCACTCATTTTATTTATTTATTTTTTTTTTTTTTTCACGTGAATAAACGCGGGACGACATATTCCGCGCGGGAATATAGCTGCTGCTAACTTCGGTTTGCCGAGCTGTGAAGCTGTATATGACAAAAAGGAATAATAATAAAAATAATAAATAATAATAATAAAATAAGAGCGAGTGAAGCGTTCTCAGCTACCGCGTATATCCTTTGGAGACTTTGAGACGGGTTCAAAAGCCTTATACAGCGACAGAAAATGCTTTTCGGTTAAGAGACTTGGGTTGAATCGTAGGGTATATGTAGAGGTTTGCCCCTACGGTGAATGGAAAGGAGGGGACCCCCTGCAGAAGCTTCGATTTTTTTCTCCTTCGTATATCCTTGTTTCTTTTTTTAGTTTTTCTTTTTCTTTTTTTCATTATGTTACGATTTTCGAAGAAATACGATTTATTTTTTGGTAAAGAGAAAAATTCACTATCTATATTTATATGTATATATGTTTGTGTGTACCTATTATATTATGCGTACGTAGATAGATTTATAGATTTAATATTTATATTCTAAATTAATTTACATAATTAGGAATAATTTAACGATTTCTCTCACCGATGCGAAATCATAAGAAAAAAATGCATCGAGGACATTTTTTATATACATATTATAGTCGATAGCGATTCCCATGAGAAATTATTATCAATGAAATTGAACGCTTAAATTACTCTACACGTATATTATATAATTAAGTTCCGTAGGCACTGAGACACCCTTAATTTATTGGGTTGGCACTTATAAAGTAGGAGAAATTATCACCACTAATTAATAACTTAGAGTTATTATAATATATGTAAACACATGTATATATGTTATTTAATTACACAATTCTAGAGATTTATTGTTTGACTGATCATGTGTTTTTTTATTTATATATAGGGTGTGTTCAGTAAAATTCGTTTAACGCGGGAATAACGCGACGCCGATCAGGGTAATTGTGTGCACGAAGTCAGTCTTTCTTCAGTTTATTTTAGTTATTTTTTTTTTTTTCACTTTTCTCTTCATACAACTATATATTTATTCATTCCTTTATTCACTTCTTCTTTTTTTTTTTTTTCTTCTCATTTAACTCAGGCGAATCTCCGGAGAAGTTGGAATGCGTGGGTTTCATCAGCTTGAGTTTATCGCACATGGTTAGTTTGGAGTTAATTTCGCAGTAACCAATTAGGTTGGGTTACATAAGATCTTTAACTTTTTAACTTTTCTACTTGTTTTTTTTTTATTTTTGCTCGAACTCTCGAAATATCGTGCACATCACGATCAGACCGCGTTAGAACCTTTTGAGAACTGTAACCAGTTTATAATTGATATGATTTTAAAAACAGATGATGTGAAAAATGGAGTTTTAATTCGATAATTATTGACTTTAGTTATTAATCGCAAGTCTTTTTACAACTACTTTATTCACTAAATTCGCAAGTTTCAAAATTTCGGTAGTCAAAAAATGCATTTCTGTGTATCCAATTTTTGGTAGATTTACGAAAATTCCAATCACTCTTCGCTTTCACCTAATTAAAAAAAAATCAATGGTGAAATAACAGCTTACCCCACCACGTGATGCACTCTCTGGATAATGAGATATTTTTTTTCTTTAACTATAATAATGGCAAAATTAATCACTGCACAAACGAACGAATAACCTTTGGTGTTCAACCATGAACATAAAACTTCGTAGATACGAAAACAGGAGTTTTAAAATGCTTCCGACTCGCAGCGCAGCATCATCGAAAGTCCATTCTATGTCTTAACGGATTTATTCGCCTCGTTCTCGAACTACGTCTGGACCTAGGGGCCGTTGACTATCTCTTCGAAATGTGACCGGGGCCAAAAAAGCCCAAAGTTTTCAGTGTCCGCGTAACCCTGTCGATTAATTTACTTTTGTACTTCCATATCGTAGTGTCCATTACACTGTTCTCCCTGTACTCGACGCAGGTTTTCTTCAACGATTTCACGCAATCGGCACGATAATGTTGAAGTTGTGCGTCACCAGTTTCTATGGGGTAACTTGTACAACCAGCACCGAGACAAGCTAGCGGAAAATGATTGTGGAGAGTCACAACTCGCTCCGGATTGTGAAAACATTTCACGTACTGATTCGGTTTCGTGAAATTTTGCGACCTGTAGACGTGCTGAAGCATGTGCATGTATCTGAAACACACAGAAAACAAATATTCCCATCAAATCTCCAAGAATCTCTTTTCTTTTTTCTTTCAATTCGAAAGGAAACGGATTTTCCAAATGGAAAAAACTTCGTAGGAATTTCTCGACAATCTTGTTATTGAAATAAAAAATGGAATTTTCATGTCCTTTGGAAACTGGCAGTGAATACATTCCGTTGATAATTTCACGCGGAAGATTAGCGCTGAATAAAAGGAATTACGGATGAGCGATCGAACCTACCTTGGCACGTCCTTGAACCAGCCATGCGAGTGTAACAGATCGTCCAGGAAGTAAACGTTTCTGACGTTATAGGAAGCTCTGGATTCGTTACGGATTTGCAGTGACTTCGGTAATATCCTGTCCATGAGTTCCTTCCAATTAGAATCTTGAACGGGCATAATAATCTCATCGATGTCCAAAAGAGCGATGTACTCGTACTCGTACATGTGTTTATAAAGACAATCGTTGTAAGGAATGAGTTCATTTTGTCGTTTGTGGTTCATTTTTTTCGTAAGGTACATGTGTTGGAAAGCCGGAACATTGGGTTGTCCGCCGGGTAAAGTGAGAGGAGTGACGTGAACTTTTCCTTGTTTTTCGTAGTAGTTCAGAACCTTGCTGATGTTCGGATGAACCTGAAGTTCGTAGAAGAATATTTTGTCGGCACCCAAAAGGTTGATCATTTCGATCCACTCGACGAGCCTCACGGACAGATCGTCGTGCAAAAAATCCAGGCCTTTGACGCAGACGGCAAAATCTTTTTTCCGAGGTGGTTTGTTGTAAATGACTCTCAAATTGTTAGTCGCCGTATCGCACGCCTTTGCCACAAGCGACACCGAAGCCGGCACTTGTTTTCTATGAGTTTGCGGAACTTTACACGCGATTATGTAAGGCTGATAAATTCCCTGTTTGTAATTACCCCATTTCGGATACCAAATGTACTTGTATTCGAGGGTATCGACAAGTTGCGGTTCCTTTTCGCCTTCGTACCAGATCTGACAGTAAGTTTTCACCGTAGGTTCGATTCTGTTGATCATACCAACGATCCTGATCGCCGGTCCGATTCTGGAGAGTTTTCTCGTGTCGTAAAAAGCACCGAACAATTGAAAAGAACCATTCGTCGTGTGCATACTCTGCCAGTATATGTTGTTGAATTCGAGATCGAAAATGCTGGGAAATTTAGCGCAGCTTTCATTCTTGTAGTGCATCGCCTTGTTGTTTTTATTACGGTTCCAATAAGCAAGTGGCAAACTGGGCAGCCTTGTTTCGATTTCTTCTATAAGTTTTTCTTCAGTTTTCGACGGAGTTTTATCGAGAAGTGGTTCCATATCGAGCGGACTCTGCGTAGTAGAGACGACTGGTTCTCGAGTATAACTGGAATCAATTAATTGTTGTAATAAAAAACGACCGGAGCTTAGACTGGCTCCGCGTGATCCGGAACCAGCCGAATTCTCCGTTACTGTTTCCATATGACGGAACTGTATAGCTGCTATCATTATCAATCCCCATACGAAGACGAAAAAAAGCGCTTTTCGCACGCAGCGGGCGCTCCCGCTGCACCAGGACTGTAACATCTTCAGTGTCGTATTCCTCTTCACCTCGTATCGATACCTTTTTCCAGGAAAATCACGTTCTCCTCGAGTGTTTCATATCTGCAAAAAAAAACAAACATTTTACAGATTATTATATCAGTCGGTTGAAACAAATTTTAAACCTAACGATAATCAAACGCATATGGACTTCGTGATCGGTAAAATGTCACGGAAATTATTTTACGATATTGGATAATGTTTTACAACGGTATACAAATAACGCGAGCGTTCGCATGTTATCGGTTTAGAAAACTTTTAATTTCACTTCTTCGAGACACGCTTTGACGATTTATCGTTCTTGTAGTCGACTGAACGCACTAGATAATCTCGCAGCTATTTCTGTCGTTGGATTACGAGCGGAAAAGCAGGTAGGATTGTGGTATAATATTTTTCTTTTTACACGGTATTATAGATAATACAACTATCAAGCATTTTGTTCCTGCTGATTGTCTACAGTGAGATAAGACAAGGCTGCGGTACGCTGCATGTTTTTCAAGTTTCATAATTTTCCATCCCATTTGCCAATTTGAATCGATCAACAGTTCAACCAAATTAAAAGTTGATCGAATATGAACGAAATGTGATGACAAAAATCGTGAAATTCAATTTTTTATATTTTTTTGATAGCGTTGTAAATTTTATTACAAAAAGTATAACGGGTAGTTTTATCAAGAGTTACACGTTGTATAACAGAAAAAATTAATTGCTCGCCGGAATGTAATTTTATACTTTTATTTTTCGATAAAAATTCGAAGACAAGTGTATTTCATTCTACTCGTGGTTATATAGTTGGTTTGAAAAATGCATTTTTTCTCTTTACACTAACGACGACGAAAGCGCGGATTTCAACTCTAACGCACGTTACATGAATTGGTTCTCGTTTACGAATCCCATTCACTATTATACGTGCTCCACTTTATTTTCTTCTCTTTTTTAGTTTTTTTTTTTTTTTCTCTCCCCCTTTTCTTTTCCGAGTACATAGGAGAACGCGTTTCGGGAATTTGTTAATTAAAACAGCGCGTTAATTAACTACAGGGAAATTATAAATAGCCTCGAAAACTTTCGCAATTGCAGCAGTTTTAATTATCCTGAAAATTTATATATTCGCGTTTTGCTACCGTAGAATAAAACCGACGATGACGACGATCGTATAGAAAGTCTTCGTTTATACCTACTTATTGTTGTTTGACGTTGAATGAATTTTTTCTCTTTTTTTCCGAATTTTTCCGCAGCCAATTCATATCCAGAAATAAAATGAAGCTATAATCGATATCAATTTCCGTTAATACTCGCGGTAATTGAAAAATAATGTAATAATAAAAAACAAAATCATACACCGACTATATTTATTTCTAGACGACCTTGTCTCTCAACACGCCTCAATTCAACTCGATGTAGTAATAACACATAAGTAACCCGCAACTGCGGTGATACTTTCGTTTTACTTTAAATAAGCGGTAATAATTTAAGGTTTAAAATTAAAACCAAATGACTAATTTCTGAGTAACCTCGAATCACTGACAATTTTTCTCCCCCCCCCCCCCTTTTTCTTCCTTTTTTTTCGTTGTCTTTCACTCAGGGATTTTAAACAGGATTTCACCTCACGCAAGACATTCAACCGACATTTTTAACGGAACTCGCTCAATCGATAAATTCGTGCATTAATTTTTTTCAACGATCATTTCATTTACATTTGGAAACCGTCGATCGTAAAATGGTCAAGGATTGAAATTTCAACACAGGGTCAGACCAAATTTAATTGATTTACATCAATTCTTGAAATAGAGATAAGAATTGAAGCCATCGATTCTTTTTTCTTGCATTTCCGTAAGATGGAAGAAAGTAAAAAAATATATTTTTTTGTTTTTCAAATTTTACTGTCACATTAATTACGTGGACTTGCAGCCTTCCACTCTGGGTATTGAATGTAATTTTTGATGGAGAGTCGAGGTTCAATTTTGTAGAAAGTTTAAACAGCGTATCAGGCAGACTGCAGGCGCCAAACTTCTACTTTTTCACAATTTTTGGCTCCGAAAATCCTGAACTCGTGATTTATCGCTAATTAATCAAAGGCTGTGCTTGCCCTTGTGATCGGCCGCGACGAAAATTTTCTAATTCCTACCGGCTCTTATTGCGGGTCATTGCATTTTCACTGCGCTTTCTAAATCCCTGTAATTCTATAATGTATGTACTTGGGCCCATTGCACATCTTGTGTCGCCATATTGAGTCGAAGCATGTAAAATAATTCTGGGGTATTCTATACTAATTCGATTATATAACGTGATTTTTGATACGAAACCAAAAAAAAAATCACAGTTTTTCCAATTTTTACATTAGCACAGCAGAAATACCTGAGAATATTTTCTACCAAATTTTTTCACATAATTTTCAGACACCACAATGGAAATACCAATTACACCATACTGATTATGAAAAAATAGAATTCGTAAAGGTTAGGAAAAAAAAAATGAAATCTGAAATATTTTGGTCCGACAAAAATCATTTTTAATCACTCAACAATCGAGCTAATTATGTCGTCCATTTTTTTATACGTTCAACAAAAAGTTTTGTAAATATATTAAATCGTTGTTTGTTTGTCTTCAATATTTTTTTCAACAAAAATTGTTTGTTGAAAAAAATTAGCCTTTCAAAACAGTGTTGACGAAAATTTTCTGTCCGGTGAAAAAAAAACGAAAGTGCAGAGATTCCAATTTTCATGTACTTTCTCCAGATTACAAAAAAACTCCAACTGGCTTTTCCATTCCTAAATGTTCAGAGGAATTGAAACTCGAAGGGACATATTTCTTACTTTTCTGATTTACCATAAATTGAATCTTTCGATCCGCAATATTTGAAACTTTGCTTATTTTCCTGCAAGCCCTGCCAATTTTATTTCAAATAATTTCCACACGTTTCAGGAATGGTACTTTTCGCGCAAGCTTTACCATACGTTTAGATTCGTATAAAATAAAATAAAGAAATGCTGGGAACTCGCGAGTCGATGCAAGCTTTTTTCTTTTGTAAGAATAACAATAAAAATAAAAATATAAAAAAAGCAGCAGAATATCGTACCGCATCGTAAATCTTCTAGGAGCTATAGGCTTGAGTTTGTCGTGTCAGAGGGCGGGGGTTAGGTTAGATGTACGTTCTATGGAATTTTATGGTCCAACGAGTATAGAGAAAAAGTATATCTATATAAACGGAATATTCAGGAACTGTACGGAAGAGAAGTCGAGATAACTTGATCCAGGTTTACCAAAATCTCTCTGCAGTTGAAAATAATCACGTTGCATGCGCTGGAAATCGGGAAGATTATCTAGATGTGGATAAAATAAAAGTGTCGAATTTTATCGCCAAACTCTTGCACGATTCGTTCGTATCATTTCAAACGAAAGAAAAATTTGATGGCTTGGAAATCATGCGATAGAATCTCGACGTGCTGAAATAAATCGACGAACTAAAACGACGTATTAACTCTGGAGTGCGAAAATATTTAGAATTTCAATAATCCAAATAATTGGAAGGCTCATTTTTCGCCGGTTTCAAATTTAAATCGGGCCCGGCTAAATATAAGTCCTTTCTTAGAGAGCGTTCATTTTTGACTTCAACTTCCTTAGAAACTTTGCGAAATAATCTGCTATTATCCTCCAGATATGATCCAGTCAAATAGTCCGAAAACGGCTCAAAAGGACGAAAAAAAAAAACAAGCCGTCAACAAAAGGATTCATTGGCCCCGTTTCCTTTGGTCCAATTTTTCCGTCAATCGATCCAAGAAATATCAATTTCATCTAACTGATCCCGTTTTGTTGCACTGCAGAGAAGTTTAATGATCCTCAATTTTCAATTCGAGTTCATATTTGGAACCGAATGAATTTCCTTCAAATTTTTGAATTTGATTTTTTTACTGAATTGAAAAACGAAATGAAATTTTGACGAGAATTTTTTGAAAAGCTCGTTCAACATTATTCCATTCGATATTCGATCAGATTTTCAAGTCGAATTCAATCCAAGCGTGAAAATTCAGGTACATTCTAAAAATCAAAAAAAAAAAAGGAAAAAAAAATCTGACGTAACAGAAGTTGCGCGTGTGAATTTGTGGGCGTCACATTACTTAGAAACGACCGGAGTTTATGTGCCCGTGAAGATATGCATAAATATCGCGACTAGGTTTTTTTTTTTTTTTTATATTTATGCCCGGAGTATAACCAATTTTATGTACGCTACGAATCTAATAAACTGACGTTATATTCTCCGTCTCGGGGTTGGTTTTACAGTTCCACGCGTGGAAAAGCGGCACGTTTTCTTGCTGTTTTTTTTTTTTTTTTCTTCCTTCCTTATCTACATGATATGTCGTGCGGGGTACGTAAAAGAGCTTCACAAATATATATGTATTATATGTAGTTGATTTAACGATGATGAGCGCGTATAATTTATATTCCCTCACAATCTCACGTGAAAAGCACTTATTATGCTTCTTCAAATTGACAATCCCATTAACAACATGAAGATGTGTGTATTACACCCGTAATATAAGGTTGGGCCTTGGAAAGACCGGATATAAAAATTGGATGTACACGTCGCGGTCACGTATGAATAAATTGATGTAAGCATAGGTTGGCATATGTATAGGGTGTATAAAAATTATATATCGCCGCAGGTAATTTCTCCGCGGTTCAAAATCGGTAAGGATATGTGAGATTTCGTAGCCGCAAGATCGGCAAAATTATTGTAATTTGAGGTAAAATTTTTCATTGCCGTAAAAAAAAACCTACTTGTCAAGAGAATCAAAAATGGAAGGGACACCATGGATCGCAAATGTTCCCTTCAAACCCCAAAAAAAAAATAACGAAGTCATCAAAAGGATTCATGACCCCGTTGAGATTTTTGTTCTCCTCAAGAACTAAAACTTTTGTAGCCAATAAGAATTTTTCCTTGATTTCTATAGTGAAAATTAATTTTCAGCAGATTCCAAGGATCTTCGCCGATCTTGAACTGCAGGAAGAACATGTAAAATTTCGGGGTGAACGCGTAAATAAATTCTGGCAAACTTTTTTCAAAGTCCTTTAACTTGTGGGTGTCGTTTTTGGCGAGGGATTGAGATTTTCCAAATTTCCAAAAACAAAATAAAAACTTTACTCGGCCAATAGGTAATTGTCATAGTAGAAAAAAGTTTGGCGGATTTTTTACGTTCTCATTAAATTTTCTTCACGCTTTTGATCCGATCGGGAAATTTACTTTTTTTTTTTAGTTCACCCTGTATATCCACGCAGATAGATGCTGCCGCGTGATCTGACGAAACGAGACGTATTTTACATAATTGAATTCGGATCAAATATCGTGGGACATAAGGTCGATACAAAAACAAAATACCTCATCGAGAAAGTGTCTGCATTGGTATTCGTCACATCCAAATCGATCCGAAATCTGTCGACTTAAGTTTGCCAAGTAGACCCGCGCATATTTCGAGAAGATCAGATATTTTAATTTTTGCAAAAATTCAATCATTCTACGCTATAATCATAGGCGACTGTCGCATCCCACGTTTCTGCGGCTGAAAATTTGAAGAAAGAAAAAAAATGTTGTTTCTGTACGCGGTCACGTGACTTGGTTGCAACTCACCTGAAACGCACGCACCAGAAGAGTAGACAACGACCTTGCCGGTGGACAAGGTAGATCTTCTTTTCGAGAAAGTTAAAGTAGATCCGATCTAACCTTGATTTCCAAGAGCCGTGCACATATTTTTAATTCCGTTCTTTTCAAACGGACCCTGGAGATGCGTGGGCGATTTTTACCACCATAATTTGCAGATTCTTAACTGGATTCTCAGTAAAATATCATTAAACTCTTTGCAATCCGGCTTGTCTGCACCATACCAGATGTGAAGCTCGTCGAATACGTTTCATCAAACTACGAAGTTGGCGTCATGATAACTCGTAAAACGAACAGATGTGATACAATCTGCTGGACGTAAAAAAATGAAGAAAAAAACTATCTGGGGCATCTTCAGATATATGAGTACAATATACACATGTATATAATTACGCTTTGCGTTTCATTTTTCTTCGAAAGTTGTTGAGATTTTTTCCGTCAATGGCAGATCACAAAATCATACAAAAATCGACATTTTTCAACGTCCGATTTATATATATCGTTACTTTTCGCTTGTGAAATATTGGCCATTATCTCTGTAATATATACGCCACAATTTCAATCACACGCCATGCCCTGAATGATCTGCTTTCATAAAAAAAAATGTTTTCAACGATTCGTTTATGAATTTCATTCAGGATTCTGTACAAATTATGTTCAAAACAATCCGCATAATGCAGAAAATTTCTCTGTACAAGCGCCCACAATTCAAGGTCAATTTTTCGAATGCGATTAACAAATTGCGGATGTAATTGGAGTGAAAAAAAAATGTCTCAACTTTTTCACAGCATTTCATCGATACAAATACTTTAGGTTTTCCATTTCCGACGATCCTGAATATACGCGAGGTAACGACGTTTTTCAACTGGCACAAGCAAAGCTTATAAACAGTCGTAGTGTCCAATCTAAGCACTTCAGGTTATGTGTAAAGATATAACTCAGAAGCGGTAGAGTTTGTTCCACCTCCTCGGTAAAAGTCCATCTCTCTACACGTCGGAGATAAAGTACCGTTAATCTACTCCACATTCTCTAAGTAAATATATTCCCGTGTAGACTGTTACATGAGTTGAAAACGTCGAGTCTAACAACCGGACTTGACACACCGAATACAAACGAAATCGTGCTTTCCAGGCGATCATCATTCATCTTTATACTTGGCGATCCGCATCGTAATTCTACCGTTCATGATTTAACATCCCGTGACGTTCATAGTTGCTTTGTGCCGTTTTTGGACCGTCTACGTTCCGCCTCACCGTATCACAAACGGATACATACGTACGATACGTGACTTGTGAAGCGTACGGAACGGATTAATAAATCATTCCATCTGGCATCCCGACGTCGTAAGCAAACAATCAAGATCATGTTTTACAGGGTCCTAATGTTAGAAAACATAAGAACTGTTGTCGGCATCTCAAGAGCTAACAACTTCTTTTTTTTTTTCTTGTACCAGAATCCCACAGTGAAAAATTATTAGACTTCACATGCACACGTCTAAATTACCTTGACAAAATTTTACCAATTTTCATCCATCAAATTTCGCTGATGGCAAAAAAGACTAGTTTAAATTTTCGTTGAAGTTGTGTACAGAAGATTTGCAAGAATTTGGAAAAATGTTGTACCGATCATTCGACGTGGTTTTCGCGTGAGAATTGACAGTTGCAAAAAAAAAAAAAAGACCTCTTCGAAGTCGTGAACAACGTGGATTCGGATTTGCAAGTTGTGCTGTGTGTAGGAAGATACTGTTATATCTGGAAAAGAATTAGCAACACACATGTATTGTAAAACGTTCCTCATACGTGCAAGAGAACGTATGTGGCATTTGGACCGTTAGAGTTCATCCCATGAATAGCGAATACAGCGTCTGCTAATTTTTTTAGTCACTAATTAATCATGCTAAAATTATTTCTGAAAGCCACCGCTACGCGTAGTTCGATGTAAAAACAAAAAAGGAATATTAAAAAGCAATGAAAAATATTACAACAAAATCTTAGGCATACTTTTATTTATTCACTACGACTACAAAGCTGACTAATTTATTTCTAGTCAGCGAGTGCGAATATCGTATTGTATAATTAGAATGCAGATATACTTTGCAATCGCTGACCAAATGGAGTATGAAGAATTGAATAAAATTGCAGTGGCCGGAAATGATCGGTGGAATAATGATCGTTGAACAGTATAGGTAACTTATATCTGGTTTGCTTCTTCATTCGAAATTCAAAATGGCGTTGGATTTTCAATTAATGAATCTTATAGCGATATTCTTTCAGTTTATTTTAATTTATATACCTCTGCTAATTCCAGTTTCACTTTGAGTACATCGGCCTAATATCGGACACTGGAGTCTGGACCTTACTGAATTATGTAAAAATTTTATGGCCGCGAAATTTTCAGGAGAAGACCATCCAAGTTACGTGTGAAAATGGATTGCTAACTTGGAACAAAGCGAAAGTTGATTTTGATGGAAACTCTTCTCGGCAATGGTGAAGAATAGAAAATATAACACATGGATTGAGTATAGAGTGATCAAAACTCGAATCCGAGTAATCCAAAAACGAGGATTCCGATAAACCCACATCGTAATAAATCCTTGCTATGTACTGAAGAGCGGAGTCAGAATCTCAAGAAACAGAAGACGCGAGGCGCGATGCCGGGATTGGTCAGTTATTTAATTATCGAGAAACGAACGAGTGGCTCGCAGACGTCGAGAGGAAATAAGGAATCTTTCCCTGGGGTTCGCGGCATCCCGTTCTGAGAGTGAAAAAAAACGAAAAAGGATAAAAAGGAGCTTGCCTCAATCATAACCCCCTCGAGACTTCCAATTGAAACGGTGGAAAATGGTAAGGTATAAGAGCGCGGCCGCTGGTCTAACATAAGGGAGAAGTGAAACTTTACGAGCCATTGAAGATCGAGAAAAATGTTAACAAGGACCACATTCGATTGGCTATTTTGCTTTGGTCACCCACTGACCTGGGTCGAGGAATCTCGATGCTCTCCATTTCCATAAACATCGTGTCCGCCTTCAGATATACGTATACGGATGGAGTAAAAATCGGCTACCTATAAAATTTTCATGCACTGTAACTTTTTTTTTTTTCTTCACGCAACGTACAAATATAAAAAAATGGCGTCTCGTAATGTCAAATATTGATAAACATAAACGGATGCCAACTGATCGAAAAACGACAACAGCCAAATATTGGGAATTCCTTTCTTCTAATTTTTCGATTTTTAATGTCCTGTGCCTATAAAAGTGTAAATTTGAATTTTATTCAACTTGTTACGATTAGGTCTGGTGGGCATAAGAGCGTGAAAATTTGCAGGAACTTGTAAACCACAAGAGAAGGGAAGCCTTGGTTTGACATCCAATTGAAAAAGGACAACCGCAAGTCTGATACATTTTATATGACTTCAAGTCAAAAGCCCGTAAGGGCTTGCTCATTTTTCTGAGTTTCATGACGTTGACTGTGCTCAATTTCTCAAGGTATCAAGGACACTCGTTCCGATTACTTCATTACTGAAATCAATTAATCAATCAGTTGATTCGATTAATTAAAAATTTCCCAAACCAGACTCCTATTCATGCTGAAAATCCAAAGCTGCCTATAGCAAAAAAATATGCAAGTTGAGTTGGTCATCAAAGTGGACTGTGCAGTACCACGTCATGAGTTATAAATACCAAAAAAAAAGAAAATCCGTAGGCGTTAGCGTGTATCAAGTCAGTGATCTGCAACTTGAATTTCTTTTGTGTCGCAGTTAAAATTGCGGAGAGAAAATCACCGTGTCGTGTAATATCACCCACGTAATTCTTAAATCGGTCTCTTGAATCTTGAATCGTTGTCGTGATAATATACAATATGTGCTGCAATTCTGCCATGATTATTCATGCCCCGAGTTATACTAAATCTTCACGATTACTAATCTATTTCAAACGAGTCATATAATATTCCGCCACGATGGTGAGATTAGCCAGCCTTGCGGGTTCGCCTAATTGACATTTGGTCGTCTCGAGTGTCGGCGACGTACGATCAGCGATACTTTTGTGAGTTCTCGAATCTCGCGTGCAAAGACTATTATTTGATATACACAGGGTGAGTTTTTCCAAAGTTCGAAATAGGGCGGTGCTTGATTTGGCAGAAATGAGACCGCCTCATTCGTTGAGCATGCTATATTTTTTAGCAGACTTTTCTCAACTTTTTTCTCGTGGGTGGGGCGTTGACCGCGCGAGAAAACCGAATGAGGCTCCTCCCGTTCTCGGAGTCTCAAATGACTCACCCTATATATATTTTTTTCATAGAATCCATCGATACCATCGCCATTCGAGCCATACGGCTGCGTCGAAACCATGAAATTTACATCCGTTCCCTCGGTATACTCAACATACTTACTCAAGTTTGACTATATTTTACGACTCATTGTGCGCTAAGGAAATTTCACTACCGTGTGTAATGTATTTTCGCACGTATTTCAACCAGTAACACTCCGAACGGAACTCTGATATCTGGCCGAATAGAATACGGCATTTTTTATGCATTCATTTTTAGCGAGTATAAGGTAAGGATTCAAAAATCGTATGTATAGGTACGTACAACTGATTTTGGGACGTTCAGAATTTTTGGGTAAGTGAAGTCGTAAAAATTCATCCTGCCATCCTGAATTTTCGAAGGTTTCATTTAACATTATACGAGACAATTCGATGCATACATCGAATTTGAGGAATGTTCATAAAATACACCTTGGAATTAGACTCTGCGAATGAGCAACACGATGCAAGCATGAAAAAGAAGAATTTTTCGATCCCAGCTCGATTGATTTTTTCTCAACCTAAAACTTCATTAGATTATTATTCAAAAAATGGAAGCAATTTATAAACTAAGTTACGACTTGTTTGAACTAACGTTTGTTTCGTTTCGTCGCTACTTTCTCGCGACACCCCAAGCATAATCGGTAGCCAGATGCTAATTGAAGCACCGTCTTAATTAGGCGACAAGCATCCTCGTTGGGACGTCAAGTAAAAGACAGAGAAAGGGGGCGAGAATTTTGTGAACAATACAAAGTTAGTCGATATATGTATATGTATATGCCCGGTGAAAGCTTAAAAGATGGTGAATAATTTTTAGTGCAAATTTCTACGTAATTAGACGTTAGATAGTTGAATATTTTCTCAGAAAATAATATCTTTTGTACGCCTGAAAAGGTACTTTTCATTCTCTTTTTCTTCCTGAAGGAATTCCTTCCAACAAATGACAAGTGTCAACATTTTCGTCCGAACAAACGAGCCCTTCTATGGTAACCACATGTCTGACAACTCCAAAGTTTTTCAAACGATGCCAGAGAACTTGACCTTCCATTTAAACATTGAAAGAGATGGAGAGATGGAGAGTCCTTTGTTTTCTGCAAAGTTACGGTTTTAAGACTTTTCGAAAAAGTTCAATCGACGTCGACATTAATTTTGTATAGGATGAATCGAGGGACGTATTTTTCCAACTTCAGAATTATCGTACGGAGTAATAAAAAATATTTTACAAATGTCGGAAGTCCCATAATTTACATGAAATATCGATGATATCTTAAAGTTCTCATGTGACGGCAACGTGACATTTAAAGATGGTGGGAACGCGGACTGAGATTATTTCAATGCTACAACTGATATAATCTGCAAATAAAATCGGAGTAAAAATCTTTACAAATCCTTCAATCATCTGAATGGTTACGAGACGTTTTCCGAGTATTTCCAGTCTTTAGAATCGAAGCGATACTTCTTTTTATCGCATCACAAAGATCTTGCGGTGATGTCGTATTACGGAACATCGACTCTTCGCTTCATTGTCAGAGTAAGTCTCGTACAAGGTAGGTATGTCAAAGTACAGATAGAATAGAAAAATTTCTTTTTTCTTTTGTCACGACGTTAGACTTCCCAATAGTCGAAAAAAAAGTACAATGGATCAATAAACCGGGAATTAGATACAAAGATTTTCATTCGACAAAATTTCATGCCCACGCACGCCATGTCGACTGTATGAGAGAGCAAGAAATTCGTTTTTTTAGTCTTCATCTACCTGTTTGAATAAAACGAAAGAATAATCAATTTCTGTGACCCATTGAAAAATCGAAGTACATTTGCAATCACTCAAACTATATGACAAAAACAAAAATAATTCAGAAACCATAATTTGTTGTTCGAATGAAAAGAAAAAAAAAAAAACGAACAGTAGAGTAAAATGTGTGATAACTTAAAATATTTAATATTTAATAAAACAGACAAAAATCGAATCTCTGTGGATTTGTATTTTTATTATACCTTATCGACCGACCTGACCAGATGCAATGAAATACATGTTCGCTAAGGCGAAAAAAAATAAAATAACTGAATAAACAAAACGACGAAGAAAAAAATATCGATATTATCGCTGTAGCTAATTGCATTACACGTGCAGAACCACCAGTGCAGTCGGATTATTGAAAAAAGGTCAAATAGTGCCACGAGTTGGACGATTAATAATCGAACAGCAATTGCTGATTTGTATAGGAAGAAGGAGGGTGCTGCCGGTTTACCGGCAACCTTTTGTTTTAATTTTAATTTTTCTTTTTTTAAACACAAGCCATCAAAGAATTCTAATTATTGTTAGCGACCATGCGTAAGATTATGTGTTGTTCAACGTTCACTCACGATTACCAAGACCCATATAATATGGGCCCGTCGAGAGAAAGGTCGAAATAATTATCAGCACAGGATATAATATTTTACATTATAGATATATCGATTGCTACCGCATGGTTTGAACGTTGTGAATGTCAATTGATTCGTGTTATATACTTAAAAACAATTTAAATCCATATCGATCGATAAACACGTTCCGTAATAATGATAACAATGATAATAATAACAATAGACACAACAGTTGAAAATCACCTTCTACGTGAGCCCCTGTACCGTGTGTTCGTATAGTGCATGGCTATGTGTTTCTCGTGAGCGTGAGATATAACGAGGTCTCCAGAGACGACGTTCTGAAGTGATTATTATCCGCCCCGTTAGCCAGACTTCCATCATCATCATCATCAACAACCGGCAAATGTACTTGTATAGATAGTATCCATGTCGCGATCTCATGTATTGTGTCACAATAAAATGGGCTATATGCCCACATAATATGTATATACACATGGGAATTAAGTCCCAGAAATCTGGCCGAACGTCGTAAATTTTTCTCTTAGCTTATTCTCTTTTTTTCGCGCTCGGTTTTCGATTTCTTTCGATTTACACAAAAATTTACAAAAATCCACCAAGATGAAAAAATTGTCAACGTCTCAATTAAACCGAATTGATTTTTTTAACGCAGGTCGTCGGATTCGTAGGCAAAATCGGTATGAAGAAAAAAAAAAAAACAAAATGGTTGTAACTTGGAGAAAAGGAATCAGTTGCTAATCTGCGATATCGTCAAGGACGAGTGAAGCTCGACTTTTTCGCGTTGAATTTTTTGTGAGAATTTATTTTTATTATCCAAGTGGAAATACGTGTACCGCTGTGCCGCGCATGAAAAGTAACCATGAAGTAGTAAAATAATTGGCTTGAAATTCAGCCGCCCGTTTCTAATGAGTTTTGTAAGATTAATTATGTCTCCTTGTGGCCGATTTAAACCCAACTGTAACTTGGCTGTACAACAATAAGGGTCGTTGGGAGCGGAAGAACTCGGCCTCATGAAGGTCACAGGCGAAGGTCGCCTCATTTTTCACCAGCCACATGTAACGCCATTTTTAAACTTCATCTAGACAGAATTGTATCAGATATTTTATTGATAGACGTGAAAATTACTGATTGTGAATTAAGAAGATTTCAGGTCGTGCAACGCGATCAGAAAAATTGAATGCGGTGATTAGCCGACAACATTTAGCAGCATCAGTTCTCTCGAAAGATCCTTCATGCCAGCGTCAAGGTTGCGGTAATAATGATGAGGTGATGTGGTTGAGTGTCTAGATATCGCAGCTAGATTCTTAATGTTCTTCATTTCGTTTCCATCTCATTCCATCGAATATTTCAATGTCCGAATGGCATTCAGACTGTTTGTCTTCGAGTGCAAGAAGAGAAATGCGCGTTACGATGTGAGGTATTTTTCAGTCGAAGAAGCCAGAAAAACAGAAATGAGGTCCATAAAGAAAACGTGGCCTTGAACTTATAGCATCGCAGGTTTATGTTATGTTGTGCGTACTACAATAAGTGTAAGATGTGTAAATTTTTTTAAAAAACTACGGCATACTTTTTCAGCCAAGATTGGATGTATTTTTTAACTTCCGAAGATCCAAGAAAATAACAAAAAAATCCTAGTGACTCCAACCGTAAAGAATTTAAAATTGTCGAGGATTTGTTCTTCTCATATTGAACTACTTCTCTTTTTTTCTAAAACACTTTTACGCGATGAATGAGCCGTTTGAATTTGAAAAGAAAAATATTGTCCAAACAATAAATTGGAAGTGGAGGAACATTGATTCCACCGTGAGAAAGGTTTATACGTTTAATTCGGAAAATTCAAATTGACATGACAAATATAAAGTGTAATGAGTTTTCCGTTCGTACCAATAATACGTTTGTGTTGCAGCTGCTGAAGCACGAATGACTATAAAGAGAACGAGTTTAGTAGGAGAAACACAAACTTTTGGTACGGCCGAGTTCCAGGATCCAGTATGGCGGCGATCTGTAAGGGCACCGAGAGTCGTACAATTCAGCGGACTAAAAGTTTGCAAAGTCGAATTTCACGAGTAGTGATTACAAACAAAGAGAAATTAGAGACGGAAAAGTAGAAATAAAAATAAATAAATAAATAAAAGTCGACCTTACATTTGTTTTCTCACTTCGGCAAAGTACCATACTGTGCGAAAACGTAGCCTAACCAAACCTTGCCTATCTAATGATGAATTAAATTGTCCCACGTCCTTCCAAGCGAATGAGGTGAAACCGAAAGACCCAAAAATTCTTCAAGGTTTAGCGATCTTCACTTCCGCCCGCATAACGCAAATTCCAAAATGCGGAATGATCGACCTTTCTACGGAGTTCCAAGGTAACAACGGTAATAATAATGATATTCACGCGATGTAATTAAGTTCAACATACGCGAAGCTGTCTTTTGAATCATGAAGAATTATCACAGTTGCAGGTGGTGAATTGTCGCAACAGTTGCGCGACTCGCGCATAGTATTTCTCTATACCAACAATAACTTCCAGATTCTGTCGAGGAGTCGGGGCCACGGTGGTTTCCGAGACAAACTTTAAATTGTTGCAACGTCTGGTCTTGGCGTGAGGTTCTACTATTAGGAACTGCAGCTGGGTTCTCTTCTTTATTGTCAAAACCGACTCCCCGCTGCGGTAAAATCTCAACACAGCTGTAGGGGTAGGGGAAAGGAAGGCGAGGTCTGTGGAAAACTGTAGACATCAGTTTTCATGGATACGATAAAATCTTATCGCATTCTAGTTCGTTTCCATATACGACTTTCGCATACGTTCGTCACTGCAAGATCGTGAATCATACCGCAGTCTTCGTGATCTCAGATTGCGGTAAACTTATGTAGTCTTCGATCGTTCTGATGTCATCTAGCAGGGAAAAAATCAATTCAAAGTACCTGACATCTGGAGGTTATTCGCAGAGGTATCATAATAAACTGTCCAGCGACAGGAAGATCATATGCAGTTTTATGGCTTGGCCGGGTCATAGTTGCTGAAATGAAATTAATAAAAAGCCAATAAAATTAGGCGTTTTTGTTCTACAAGTCAATTATCAGATATTCGTTGAATTCTCGTATAGATTTTGTCTTTTTGTCCGTTCGATGCGCAACTTCTTACACGTAAGGTTGAGAGGGAATGCAGATAAGAGCTATTACGGAATAGTGTAAATTTATGAAAATTGACGATGATTTAAATTGTTAATTGAATATTATCTAACGTTAAATCGAATGATATTGGACGAATGATTTCACTTTCGGATAGATTAATTATCGGTGGATAAAGTGCAAGAATTGATTAATACAGGGATTTGAAATTGAGATTCAAAAAACATGGTCGCCTTTCACCTCGGGCGTGAAATCTTGTTGGCAAACCGTGAATAGATTTAGGAAAACGTAAATTTCTGACGTGATAAGGTACTGCAAAAGCGTGCCTGGAATCGTTGGGAGATATACAAATTTTTTTCTACTTTCTTAAAACGTAATTTACGCGATTCACGTTTACAATATGGATGTACCTATGTATATGCAATCTGCACAGTGCGTCTTCCAGCAAAAAAAATATAGGTTATGCAAATCTAAGCGGAATATGCGATAACGGCAAAAAAAAATTGCCTCTTGTGTTATCCAACTATTCTCGCAATTCTAGTCATTTCATATTGTGCAATTTTTTCCATACGTGCGTAATAATCATGCAAACTGTCAATTTCAAATCACATTTATTTCTATACGGTCAGCCAATCCAGAATAGGGACATTAGAAGGGGCGTATCTCGAATGACAAAGAAGGATAAAATTAGGAACTAATTTAAACGGACCGTTTAAATCACGCGTGACATGGAAAAACATCGGATAAATGATCTGATCGATCGATAAGCTTCTCGATCTCACCTACAAAAATGATATTATATTACCGTATATAGTAGAAAAAAACCCAAGTCTTCGGTAACAGGATACCGAAAATATTTCAACGATAATTTATTCGATCCAATATAATTAATTATTTATTCGGTATTTCTTTTCTTTTTTTTTATTATAATATTTCACACTGCAACTGTAGAGGTCATAGATATACGATTGAGAATTCCCGCGTGACGCAATTAGCTGTATGTTTATAGGCAGCGGGTCACACCACGTGTTACGACTTAATGTGCTGCTTCTAATTAAGTCTACATATCACATCGGTGATTGCAGGTAGGTGAAATACATGAGTTACGTACTCGCAAACTCAATGAGCTTCTCGTCTAGCTAACGTGTCATCAGGATCATTGAGAACTTGAAAGGAATTCAAACCATACATGCTTTGATGTACTGATGAAATTTCTGAAAAATTAGTTCCTCAAAAATATCGTCCTAGTTATACACGTTTCAGTTAGCGTAGAACACTAAGTTCTTTGATATTTCAGCTCATTACGTCTTCCCGACTAAAAAACATATTTTTTCTCACACAACAAACGCGTACGAAACTCGCTGTGCCGCATATAACGGCACGTGTCGGTCGGAATAATACAATTAGTTCAAAATAATTTGCATTTAAATCTTTACAAAGCCGAAAAAAGATGTGTTCGAATAATTTATTATTGTACAGAGGAAAGAGGAATGTACAAAAGAGATAGCTCGAAATTTGTACGAAAAGTAAATTTCAACCGACGGGTCGTTATTACAGTGAAAAAAAAAAGAGATGCGAGCTACACTGAGATTCGTCTGATTGTGAGCGCTTTAATAAGCTAAGTAAATATTTGACAGACAAAATCCTGTCGCGGTAGTTTCGAGTGTAATTTTGAGCGATTGAGGCGCGGTGTAGTTTAAGTTAGCTCAAACGGGTCTTCGAATCGAGGGGTTAGGTTGATATTAAATTATACAAATTGAATCAGCTTTCTCTTCTAATCCACCGCTTTTATCAAATTATAAGTATTTCACTACCCACGTATGAAACGGACGAAATCATATAAGGAGCTCTTCACCAACGACGATGATGATCAGATTGTCAATGGCGGGAGCGAATTACATCCGGAAGTTATATAGGTGTACCAATATCTCTGGGAATCCCGGAACTCCTTAACGATATTTCGAATATAAATAAATCCATGGGAAATGAGGAATAAATTAGTCCTCGTATTTTGCCTTGCTAATTAGTAGTACGGGTATAGATGGAAATGTTGACGTATAATCATGAGAGCGGTGGAGATGCATCGTTGCGGTTTGAAAGCGGTGTAGAACAGTCCATCCTTACCGACTGAAATAACGCCAATTTTTCAATTTATTTTTGACAAGATACAACGTTTTTGACGTAAAATGCAGGTAAAAAATTAATCGCACGATGAGATTATCGTTAAAAAAAATACATATCCTCATAATCGACTGTTCATATCCGCTGCTATTTTCATGATACCCGCAGTTTTTACTTTCCCATAAAAAATGATTTTTAACCATACGGAAAAACTCAAAAGGACATCGAGGAACAAAAAATAAGTCTTAGTTGTGGTTGAAAAACGTTGTAAAAATTCGCATAATGAGAGGAATAATAATCACGGAAATGATTTTAGTGCAGGTGGCGTTCGTTTCTGTTTAGAGAAATAAAAAAAAAAGGAATTGAAAAACAAATACAGTGGTCATGAGTCTATGTGCCGTTCGGTATAACTTGAAACTTTGCTCATTACGGTTAACAAAGTTGCGCAGAATTGACTGACGGTAGTTTCTCCAAATGCATTATATGTTTACCTATTTCCATAGATATAATAGTAATACCGCCGTATTTAGGAGTCATGAAAACGAACTATTTTGAATAATTTAAACAGATTTAATAATAAAGTTTTTCAGCCTCCTGTTGCAGCAAGTAAAGACTGTAATATACTTAAATACCTACGTATAGATCACTGGACCGTAAAACGTCGCGTTGTAAAATCTCCACCGTATACAAATTCATCTACGATCTATAGAAAGTAGAACTAGGATGAGCGACTTGTAATTAGTTCTGCATTTTTGAGTAGCTCAATCATATATATTTACGGTAAAATGAATTCCACGAACAGGATTTTTTTTTCTTTTTTTTTTCGTCGTCTATAGGGGTAAAATTCTGTGTTCAAATCGTGCAGGTGCATAAAATGCATCTGTAAAGTAGCCAGAACGTAAGAAATCCTATTCCTATCGATCCAATCAAAATTCATACGACTTGTTCAATATAAAACAATTTCAATCTTATCGAATTGATTCCGCCTTCAATCGGACCTATATTAATTCGCCAATCAATCAATGAATCAATTAATCAATCAATGCAATCGTTTGAAAGGCGAATTATTGGAATATCTAGATATACCTGTGTGCGGTTATCTAAAAAATCAAAAAGTTGATACAGGAGGATGATAAAAAACAAAAAAAAAAAAAAAGAGAGAGAAACAGAATAGGTCAAATCTGTAGATCTGTATCTGGCCCACTTCATTTTTCACTCCATTTCGATGCGTAAGATTGAAAGAAAGGAGGATGCTCCATCGGCCCGAATCGTTTCTGATTCTCTATACATATTAACCGAAGCGAATCGTTTTTTTTTTTTTTTCTCTTTCTTTCTTTTTGTCTCAACATCACGGAGCTGCAGAGTTGCAGAGAGGAGCAGCAGTGGCAGCCAATCATTACGAGTACTATAGGATAGAGCGAACGGCGTGCGCGTGTCGTCGACCTCAAATCTTAGGAGATGCTCATGGTGATGGAATCTCGCCGTGAGCCTCGCCGGAAGCTATACATAAGTTGCGCTTTGGCTTCGTTTATATATATCTAGCTAGATATTTTTCGTTGCCGGTTTGTCCGTCCGCCCGCACCGCGCGCTGATCACATCGTTGCGCGATGATCGCTTATTGTTAGTTAGTTTTTCTTACGTCAGTTCGCTTCGTCATAAACTTTAAGTTAAGAGCAGCTAACGCGTCGCGTTGCGCTGCGCTGCTTACCTACTGGGCGAAGGGACTCCACAATAGGGTGGTCGTTAAAAATTACATTTTTTCCGACGCCCCAAAGAAACCTTCCTTTTGATGAAAAAATACGGGAGAAATTTTTTTATTTTTATTAATAAACAAAAATAGCACGTGCCTCAAAACGATCTAAGTTCGTTTTTTGGTAAAATCGCAGTTTTTTATAAAGTATACGGATTTGAGAAAAAGTTATGAGACCAATTTTGCAGGGAATTCAATTTTCTAGATTTTTTATATTTCCGAAAAAATAACGTTTGTTGTAGGTCTTCAAATGTTGACCATATGGAGTTAATGAATCTATTATTGAGAATATCTCCACGAATATGAATTTTATGAAGAAAACGAAGTATTCCTTTTTCATAGAAAATTGAATTCCCTACAAAATTGGTCTGATAACTTTTTCTCAAATCCCGTATACTTTACGAGATACTGACAAAAAACTGCGATTTTATCAAAAAATGAACTTAGATCGTCTTGAGCCACTACGTGTTATTTTTGTTAAACAAAAAAAACAAAAAAATTCTTCCGTATTTTTTCATCAAAAGGAAGGTTTTTTTGGGGCGTCGGAAAAGATTTAATTTTTAACGACCACCCTACTCCACATGTTAGTCGTTATGTTGTCGCTGATGTCGAGGACTTTTGTTCACAGACGAACACCAATTTGACACTCTCATGAACGCTACGATCAATTTTATATTAACAATGAATAAAAAATACATTGCCGAGCGTGCACGCCATTATTCAATCAGATAATCATATACCTACTCAAACAGGATATAATACTTTTGACTATATCGTAGAAATATGTCTACAGTACGTCACAATTTGTTTGATCAGGCCTAAGCTCTCCTGCAGGATAATTAAATTGGGACTGAGTTCCCAAAATTGCTATAGCTTCTAGTAATTTTGATTTAAAAACATTTTGAAGACGGAGATCGAGCGGTTATAGAGGATGAGGTGAATTGGAAGCGATAAAATCGTGACCAACAATTTTGAAGAAATCGTGTAGGTAATTGAAATATTCTTATTACGTGGGTCGGGCCAAGTGGGGATTTCCCGGATAGTTAGCGACTTTTTTTCATTTTTTTTCTGTTGCTCAAATTTTTGCTTATCATCGTCCAATTGTGACGAAGTGAATCGAAACAAAAAGTAATGAACGGCTTATTTTCAGACCACCTTCGATGGCGCTGATAAAAAAAAAAATGTCCGAGGTGCGAATTTGTACGTCAAGTATATTTCATTGAGCAGTAAAGAAAATCTGGAATTGTTTTTTGGTGATTTTCAGACAAGAAAAAGAAACGCAATTTGAGAATCAACGATTGGACGATATATGAACTGCATGCATAAGATTGAAGAAAAAAAAAATATGAAGAGAAAAAAACGCTGTGGATTTCTATAATACGGACTAATAACGCTGCCACGCATCGATGAGGAGCGTCTGCTTCAGATTGCAAGAAAGCATAAATTAATTAATTCGTCTCCGCACTGCACTTTCACCGAACTTATTTGAATACTTGAATATAACGATTTACGTGTTTTGATATTATTAAATAGTAGAGAGTGTCGATCGGGCGGAGACAAAATCGACGATAAAACTACATATTTATGTGGATTTTACGTCACATAGCAGTGCGCATACAACGCGCTTATATATCTGCTTTGGGAAAGTTTCAAATTTTCGAACAAAATTGATGAAAACAAATTTAATCCGTTGACGAATGCACGATGTACACCCGGTCAGATTGATTTTTACTCATTTTTCTATACAGAACAGTAGGAGTATGAGTCAGAATCAACCTCACCAGGTGTACATGTATAATATAATAGGTTCTGGCACAACCCCGATTTTTTTGAAAACAAAAAAGTGAAGATCCTGCACGATGCCCAAGATATATATATTTTTTTTTTTAAATTCATAAACTGACTCTCCTGACCTACGTTTTTTTGTTTTTTTTCACTAAATGACTTTGTCGAAATCAAAAATTTCAATTTCTTCCAACCGTCGCTGATAAAATTGTTGATCGAATTTTTCATTACTTCATTTTTACTTCAGGAAACTTGCGCTATGGCCACAGGTGAGACGTTAGTTTCAATCAGTTCGTAAAAACAGTCCGAAACGAAGCTGCGCCAGTTTTATTTTTCTATAAAGATCAAATCTTCTTAATGTTATAAAAATATTACTGACCACAGATTTTATGCAGATGGTTGTACGCATTCGCACGTGAAACGTCCCGTATAACGGCCGTGTAACCAACGATAGTTGTCAACGAATTGTGCACGTAATTGACCTACAGCCCCAAGTACAATATCTATAAATACATGTCTCTCTAGCTTACGTTAATCACCTACAATCACTATTTAATAACCTGCACAGGCTAAATGTTGTAACAGCAACTGCAGTAGACCCTATTCAGGTGTTTAAGTTCAGTCGCGGCGCGTGCAACATGCAGCGTGGCGCGCGGTCTATGCGGTGACATATTTATTATTTCACGATGAATTTCACAGCATTTCATTTTAATTACGGATAATTTACGATAATTATACAGCCGACCTTTAAGGAGAGCTGGTGTAATTTCTTTTTCCTTTCTTTCTTTCTTTCTTTCTTTCGTTGTGAATTTTGTACTTATATTTCACCGTGTAAACTGCACTTTTTTTCAGTTTATGATTCCTAATTTTCATATACAGGGTGAGTCGCCAAAAAGGTCTGGATTCGGGAGGAGCTTCAATTGGCTTCATCCAGTCTCAGTTGTTATTCTCAAAATTTCTGTTGCCAATCAGCGATTAGATAGCAGGACATTCGAATTTTGAAAATAACCAGTACGAAGGCGGAGCCTCAGCCAATCGAAGCTCCTCCCGAATCGGACCTTTGTGGCGACTCACCCTGTACATACATATAAATATATTTCCTAATTTGAAGATATTTTCGGATTAATTTTAATTCGAAATCCTTCAATTCTCTGCGATTGTTGCAATGTGATATAATTAAAGAAAATATTCATGCGAGGTCCTTGTGGAGGGGAAAAAAAAAGGATGATATCCTTTATATCTCGGAGCAGACGACGCGATGTGGGCGAATCTTAATGTTAGTGAATGTCGTGCATTATTTTTTTTTGATCAAACGCAAAAATCATAGGGTAGGGGGTATCCGGATAAAATATCACGATCGTGTATCGAACTTACGGAAATTTTCGAGACGGTCGCCTCGACACAAAGACGTCGAAGGTCAGGGTGACACCAAGAAAGAGTTGAAGGGGAACAACTAACCGCACGGCATCATCGCACGTGAGATCCACTGGTTGATTTTTCACTCAAAAATTTTTATCACCTCTTGAAAATTTATTCTACACACAAAGAGCGAAGACTGAGAGAAAAAACGGTAAAAACAATCACAAAACTTTTCATAAGTTTCAAAACTTACACCGATGGTAATTGTGTTTAAAGTATAACGTCCCTCCGACGTGAGATGGAATGAAGCTTCTTCCTTTTTCGTTTTTTTTTTTTTTTTTTTTTTTCTCCTCTTCTCCTTGGGGATTATTTACATCGTGCACAAATTACCAGGGGAAGAAGAAACTCCGAAAATATTTACTCACATATTATGGCTTGAAATCCGGATAACGAAGCAAAGAAATTTTTCTCATTTTATCTTTGAAATCCGAAAATTATCACAGTTTTGAAAAAGACGACTAGGCACACTGCACGGTCCGAGGACGACGACACTGAAATCTATTGTTCTTTTTTGTTTCGTGTTGATTTTTCGAATCGTTTCTATCTCCTCCGTTACATTATTAACTGTTATGCGAGTTTATTTGGTTTTTAATATCCGAGAATCACGTGCCCGTTTTAAAGGTGTACACGAAAAATGGCGCGAGTTTTTATTCGCGGGACACAGCTGATTGTCACTTTTTTGTGAATTCTTTTTTTCTTACCGGACAAACGGGCGTCGCGACGTCCCTTTGCGTTGTCCCGACGCGGCGTCTCGGCAGCGACTGGTGGACGACCGGTTCAGGACGCCTGCCACAAACACCAGCGCCCCGCGCCGCAGTCGAACCAAAAAGGAGGTAGGCGAGGCGAACGATAAAAGTTGAAGAAAAAAACCTGCAGCGTCTCAAAGACGACTTGCGGATATTGCACCACTAACAATAGGGATAACGAACAAATTGCATACGATCGTTAACTCGAGGTCTGAAAACCAGAAGGGCGTAACCCACAAAAATGAGCGAAATGAAAAAGTCATAAACTATACGGTTCTTGACGATGAAATGCGATGCGAAAAAAAAATTATAGAACCCCTTCTAGAAGATGGCTCACATTTTATTGGAATATAACCGTGATTTTGATTCGATTTTTTTTTCACTTTTGCAGGATACGCTCTTCTGGTTTTTGTAGAGCTCGAATTTCTTCTAATAATAGTCAGTTTTTGATTTTTGAATTGCATAAATTTGAATGGAAAATAAACCCCGTATCAGGAAATGCCCCCAGTTTGGAAATGTAATAACGGTTTCAGAGATATGGAATTTTACTGGCCGACTAATTTCAGAATTCTTTGGAACAGGTAAAAACGACCGCCGAGCTGACTCAACTCAAACTCGATAGACTCAAACTCTATTAGGACAAAATAGAAAAAAAAAGCATCAGTCAGATGAAAAAAGTGGACGTTTTAGGTAACAAAAAATAAAACACATGAAACCGCGCTCTAATTATTCATTATATTGAACCTTTTTCTTTGATTGATCTGATATTTCCATCGCAAGTAAATCGGCTTCGATTTGTAAAAATCGCTGTCAAAACGTCTGTGAGCGACCACATTTTCCCTCATTTGGATTAATGATCACGATTTTCAGAAATGTTAATCAATTTGAGAGGAAAATACTACACCTTTATAGGATTGAAATTATTGAGATTCTGGCGGTCGTAATTCCCAATGTAAGTGCTGATCCTCGCAGATTAACGACCGCAGTATTGAACCAACGCACTTTAAAAAGAATCTAATTACGACGGGACTAATTAACGCGGCATAGAACGTCTGTATAGGTTTTGGATTTCGTTTTTCTCCGTACAGTTTGCTGTAGATTCCAGAATCAGAAAGAGGAAAAAAAAGGACTTTCTGTGCGGCGTTTTTTTAGGGAATTTTTACGAACTTTTTGGAAACTAGCAACTTTTTATAGATTTTCATCGAAAAATATATACTTCAATTTTTTCCCCCGAAAAAGTGACGCAGTAGACAACGAATCTTTCTGAAAATTTTCGAACGATATGTTTCCTGCGAAAAAACTACTGCAATTTTTTTATCCATGAGAAATTACGTCATTTGAAAATTCCTATGAAAATTAATTTCCAACGAAATAAGAGTCGAATTTTACACCGCAGGGTAGAACCGTGTCGCTCCATGATACAAATATGCGGATAAACATGATCACCTTATAACGTGAGGGCTAGAAAAAAAAAAATTGTGCGTGCGCCCGAACGTGAAAATGCACGAGACTGCAGTCGGTTAAATTTCGCGCATATGTAGAGAGGTGTCGGGAAATATGAGTTCAGGCAGCTTCGTTGCAACCAGATATGAGCAAAAAGAGAAGTTCTGAGACTAAAATTGTCCTGAAAATTCCAACTGGGATATTCAAACTCCCACTATTAATAATATACTGATCTCTGAGTAGGCGTTGAATTCTATAGCTCGACTGGGCGTATTGTTCGGATTATTGGAATTATATCTGGGAATTTTCGTGATGGTAAAACTCAAAGTTTGAATGAAAAAGTAAAAGTTTCTTTTTTGCTTTCAAAGAATTGCGTAGGATAATGAGTGGCACGAATTGAATGAAATCGATACGCATATCTTAATAGTATGGGGCAACTTCATAAAACGTAGCCAAATATTTTTTCACAAATTCAAAGAATGAAAAAAAAGACGAACTGCTTAACCCTTTGAGAAACTCAAGAAATTGATCTAATTTCACAAAATTTTTGTGCAGACGCGTTTGTTGAATTTTTAATAACTTTCAGCGTCTTTTCATATTCTAACATCAAAAGTGCTGCGGGTTAATAAATTTTGTACAAAAATCATGGCGAAGTAAAAACTTCCCTCTCTTTCATTACGTCGATATAATTTTGGGCGAGAAACGCACCTGCAGTTCGTGCAGAAATTCAGATAAAAAGCAATCGCGAGAGATCAATCAAAATCGATTATTTAAAAAATCCTTGACTTTTCTTGCAAAGTTTGAATATTTTAAACTTTAATTATTTTACAATAATAATTTTTTATCGTTGTTCAGACTTTCCGTGCAGCTTGTCAAAAATCTTTAGAACCAATATGTGCACACAGCGAGCTCAGCGTCGGAATTATGGATCGCTAAAAAGAAAACGTAGAACGAGAAATTTTCAAGATATCGTGAAAATGTTTGGGGGGTTAATGAAATTGAATATTCATTTTGGCTTTTAATACGTTCGGAGTTGTTTGAAATTCGTGAGAGCTGCCGGACGATTATTTTTTCGCCCTCTGCCGTTATCGTTCGCCCGAGAACGGTCAGCGCGTGACATTTGCGCATTAATGGCGTTTCGTCCCGAGACGGCACGCATTTTTATACAACTTTGAGGTGAAAACACTTTCGCGCCTACCCGTCTATATATCCGTTTCCTTCGGTTGCTGCTCGTGTAGTGCTTCAAGTTTTCACTACTTTCTAGAAATTATACTCCAAAATGTCGTAAGAACGTGCGGCTCGATTATCTGCCTAGACTTTTTTCGATTCGAAAGAAGAAAAAAGTAAATTAATTAACATCCATGAAATGCAGTCATATCAAACAGTATACGAACCTGCGAACAACTGCTTTAATTTTTTTGTTTCGATTTCATGATTCGAAGTGCATGAAAATTTCCACCATTTTGTATAAAGACAGCAATTTGTGGTTACGAATATCACGTTTTTGATAGGCAGATAAAGTATTTCCTCGTCGGTCACGCGTCCGCCATTTTGGGAGAAAATTGGCTGAAAGCTTCTGACCGTAGTTAGAATGCCTAAAACTGTATTTTCTTTTTGTCATTTATCTTTCGTTTTCAAAGCACACTGAGATTGCGAGCTACGATTTCTATGACCTTTTAGCCGTTAGAAGATTACAAGGATATTACAAAAAAATCATGTGGGCTGTAGACCGGTGACGAACTCGATCATCCTGCCAATGTTAATAAAAAATAATGTATTATAGGCTAGAAGAATTTTGTTTTCCAAATCACGGCTTAGATAGTTAATGTGTGGGATAAGAATTTGAATACGGTGAAGGTTTGATAATAATCGGACCTTCCACGGTGGCATAGAAATCCAAATCTACGAAAAACTTTGATATTTTAAAACAAGATTCACGAACATCTTGAAAGCCACGAGCATTCTACGGGCAAACTTGAGATCTAATGTGAATATAGATGAATAAATCGTATATTGGAAGTATAGGAGAAGCGAGCAGAGGAGTTGGTAATTCAGGTCCCGTTATCTGTTTTGCATTTTTTATGCGAGATACCGGAATGTATAATCTGTTGGTTTAGTTTGATGTCCTCATGCATAGATGTTGTGGTTAAGTCACCGATAGTTCCCATAGCGTAGATAAACAAGCGAATGAATAAATAAACCGAACGCCAATGAAAATTACATTTAAATATGCATGTTGAATTTAGGAAACGACCTCGAACTCCCTGATTGTTCGGTCGAACGGTGCAAGCGTGATTTACCCTCATGGCGAGTGATTCGTTTTAATTATCTGCCTCTTCAGGCAAATTTCCTTCAACAAGAAAAAAGAAAATAAAAAGTCGATCCATAAAGTACAAAAGGTGCAAGATTGGGCAGGAAGGGGGAGAGGAGGAAAAGAAGCACGGAGAAAGGGGGTAATGTCCAATTGAATCCAGATGTTGTTTCCGAAAGTCACAATCGAAGTGAACTTTTCCTCAAAATGGAACTTTATATTATAGTATATTTTTCTTTGCGGAAATGCTCGAAGTTTCTTCAACATTCTGCGTCGTACTATGCTGATATATTTACTCATATGGTATCTATCTGAAGTAAACTGCGTATCTCGAAATCAATAGCCGAGGAGATAACGTAAGCCGTGTAGAATGAAATTTTAATGGCAGCATCGCCGGGTCCCCCAGTTACTCGACAGAAAAAAGTGTGATGACTATACGGAAGACCAATGCCACGTTGAAACCACCATGGTCAGGTGAAGGTTAACCTTTTATTACGGTTTGAATCCTTAAAGGACAAAACAATTATGCGGTCGAATCGCGTCGGATGATTCGCGCGTAATTCCAAAATTTTGTTCAATCGTAAAAACCCCTCGTAAAGTTTTTATCACGTCCGAATGTATCGAGCTGTGTGAAAAAAATTCAAGAACGAACGGGGCACCTCGGTTGAGAATTCTTAATTTTCATTCTCATTCCCGTTCCAAAGAAGTCTTTCTAAAAGTCACAATTCTATCTTTAGATGCCAATAATATTTTGGTGTAATGAGTAGATCGTGAAATAATATTTTTTATTACTCCGCCCTGTGAAGTAATAAATAGTATAGTCAGGTTACGTCGATCACGAATCAGGAGCGCTCACTTCTCAACCACCACCCAGCGCTCGAAAATTGAACTATCGAAGCATAGAAGATTGCATAAAAATAATCACGTGACAGCTGCGTGCAGATTCAACTTGTGCAATCATATCGGCTTTAATCACATGAAACACGAATATTTAACATCATCGCGTACGTGTTTGATAATGTCACGTGACTTTGCCCGCACGTACAACGGCGTATTATACGGGGTGCTCGGCTCACACCCCCGAGAATTCGTGTAAATCCTTCGAATCCCGGTTTCCCTGCAACAACGTTTTTGTTTGTTCTGTTTCGCTCCAAATCCCATCAAACTGGAATTTCACTGTAAATTTTTTTCCAATTTTTCGACTTTCATTGTCAATAATTACAAGAATGTTTAGCGCGGTGATTGTTACCAAGTTTTCCGTAATTACCGTACAATTGTTGGACGAATTTGTTTCAATCGTGCAGAAATATTTCTGGCTATGCGAAAATGTAAATTTGAACAAAATTTCGATGTGAAAAAAATGCAACAAAAAAATATCATTCCCGCGATGGAATATTTTTGATATCGTTTTATTTCGATCATAGGTCACGTTCGTCGCGTGTTTCACGTAACAACTCGTGCGCGGTATGTATCGGTATTGGTAAAACGAACGTGAATTAACGTGATTCTCTCCAGGCATGCTAACCACGTCACATTTGTATCATAATTAACTACGTCCGTTGAATATTAATTCAAACAACGACAATAATAAAAACACTACGGGGACGTGCGTAGTACATTTCTAGGGAGTTAACGTCCCTATGTAACGTATATATATACCTATATACCTTTACATAAAATTTACGTCCCCGACTCAATCCCACCGACAAAATATACAACACCATGTGCAATGCCACGGGGGAGTTTCTCCGAGTTATTGTTTACTACGAACGATAAATATACCGTCGGTGCACGTATTACATGCCCTGCAAAAAAAAGAAGAGATTTTTATTTATTTGTTTTTTGTGTTGTTTTATTTTTTCACCCCCTAGATTTGTACGATATTAATAAAACGAGTTAGAAAAAAATTCTTATAAGTAAATGGAAAGAATTTTAATCAGTTATAGTAATTTTTATTCGTTCATTTTCTTTTGATATTTCATCACCGTTGAACGTTATTAAGTTGCGTCGAAAAAGAAGTTCTTCTTTTTACTGGATATTCGAATTTGCAACAAGAAAAAAATTGTTTTGCGTTTTTCAAAAATCTGTGGATCACAAAAAAAATTAAGAGTGTCTCAAATTTGTTTGACCCACTTCATATAGTGAGTTTCAAATTCGAAGTGAAGTATCTAGAAGTCAAGCATAAGGAAGATAAAAAGAAAACGATTAATGTTTTTGAAAGAGTAAGTTTTGAATTTTGAAGACTTTTGGTTGGATCTAAAATTCGAGTATCTTGGCGTGAAAAAATACAGGAAAACTTGAGGCATGACAGGAAGAGGAAAGAAACTTTTTTTTACCGAGATATCTTTATCGATACATCAAAGTAAATGAAATTGAGAGAAAAAGGAAATAGAAATCATTTTTCCGTAGTGCCTAGAATGAGTCGATCTAATTTTGGATCGATCATGAACTGGATCGTACTGCCGGGTTGTGTGAAAAGAAAAAAAATGGAGAAGGTAAAAGGAAAAAAGAAAATGGATCGGATACCACTTTTTGCTTCTGAAATTTTTATACCAACCGCAACATTTCTCCGCTGTGTTTCAAAGTTCATGCATTATTACTAGATAATCGATGATGTTTTTAGCCGAGTAGTTAAGTCGTCCGTATGAAAGTAAAAATAATTGATAAATGGGTTTAAATTAGCTGATGTTCGGAGGTAAAAAGTAAATGTATATTGTAAAAGAAGAAAGTATACGTATCAAATCGAGTAAAAGGAGCGAATGCGGATGGACCGAGGCACATTCGCTAAATGATTGAAGAGCAATTTCTTTAGCATGCGAAGTAAAGGGAAGGGAAGGGAGGACGAAGCGAGCAGACAAAATAAGGGGAACCCCAGATTAAGTGCGGAACAAGTTTGACAATGATTTATTTGGTGTTATTGATCGAACTACTGGCAAAACGGCGGAAAGTTGTTCTTGTCTGGGGAGATCGATCGCTCCCCTTTTACAATCTACGGGGGGATGACGTCCCTTTAAAAGATCCACGTCCCGCAGGTGCTGCACTACTACAAAATGCAACTCGATCACTCGTCCTGCAGCCCCTTGCCCGAGCTGCACGTCCGGCGTCGATTATTATTGCGATTTATAAAAAAACGGAAGGCATTCCAAGTCTCAACTTCTTTTGAAAGATGAGATGAACACTGCCGAGCAGAAGAACTGTCTGCTGGGAGGTGAGGCTCCATTAGTAGCGCCATTAAAATCGCATTTTCGTAACGGAATCGAATAACTTTAGAGAAAAAACGAACAACCGACGACCGAAGTGTTTAGCTTTTGACGTACAATTTCTGCAGTTGGATCGATTTTTTTTCTAATACTTAGGTAAGCTATAGGAGCATTCAATGCCAAATCGATCAAGATACTTTGGCGACTTTTTTTTGTCCGTCAATTTTTTTCTTCCGAATTTTTTTCGGCTCAACTTAAGATGGAGCTTTCAAAACTGCCAAAGCTATGAGTTAAAAATTATTTAACAAAAATATTCAATCTTAAAATATTAAAAAAAAAAAAACTTAAAATTAACAATCGAACGATTTTAACGAAATTTATACGTGTCCATAACTTATGATACATCCAGCTTTGTAAGATTTTTGGAGCCGATTTCTTTCCCGTTTATTTAGCTTTGCAGACGAAAAAAAACTGAATAATTGAATTTCATAAGTTTGATCGGTGAGTTCCGATTTTTCCATCAGCTATAATTTTCTCTCCGTGACGGTGAGTTTATTCGCCTCCTTGATATCTACTACAAGGTTATGCGTGAGGTGCGATTTTTTCCCCCATATTTCCGCAATTCGTCAGCTTGAAAAATTCTAACCTGTACGACAAATGATGACAAATAGCTCAGCACTATTACTGACGTAATATACTGCAGACAGACATAATTATGTTGTTTTTCAACTTGAGAAATGATTACACGTGATTGCAAGCAATCTACGAATTATGGGAACAAAATATCCTTTCGGCATGCATGTATAGTTCTACATCTTTGAAGCCATGGCCGTAAAATTGTGCGATTTTTTTTTGTGGGTCAATAAAATCGCATAATCGTCATATCAGGCGTCTTTTAGCTTCAAACTTCCTTCTATCATGCGATTGTTTTTTGCCAAGAACCGGACAATTTTGCGGTCATCGATTCAAAGCTGTACAGTACTTTATAAAAAGTTGTGCAAAAGAAAAGACAGAATAGCAATTTTGAAGTAAAAGCCTCGAGCTTCGAAACTCCATTTTTTCATTACTATCCGTTCATTTTTGACGAAGTTACACGTATTTGAAAATTGGTTTCTCTCGCTGCACAATTCAAGTGATCACTTAATTATTTTGCGGAAGTTAATATTATGGGTCAGAAAATAAAAATACACGTTCATATTAAGAAATGAAATCTTCATAGTTCAGATCTTATTGGAAAGCGATATCTTGAAGGAAAATTTAATTAAAATGAAACAAACCAAAATTGATCGAATTTCATGTTTCGCGATGAAGTAGACAAAACTGCCATTTTCTGCAGCTACGCGTATTGAAAAAAGAAACCTTATTTTTCTCCTTCCTAATTATTATCATTATTATAGATAACTTGTTTCTGTGAATTGCGATTTTTTGTTGTCTACTTTTCTGAACACTCGGAGATAGCTTGTTTTTCGAAAGACAAATAAGACAGATAGGTAAATATTTTCTGCTAGAACCATGTTTATTTGTACTATTCCAAGGGATCTGAGAGGCGGATATGCATCACAGGCGAACTGACAAACTCATTCCTCGACTAAATACGCTACGTTTTAACTCAAAGTGAGCTGGATAAGTAAAAACAGACATCCAAGTCGGTGTATTTAAACATGATAAACAGAAGACTATCGAGTTTTATCTACATGACAAATATGCCTCGGTTCAAAAATTAAATTTCGTGACAAAAAAAAGATGAAAATTGTCGCGCATGGTTCTGTTGTTCGAAAGCTAGTTGGAATTTCATGAAAACCACCGCGCAAAATAAAAAGGAAAAACAATATTTGTACCGTGATTGTTATTAACAATTTTGTTATCATGCGCAATTAACAGTGCGTTATTAATTTAGTATTTTTTCCCAGAAACTACCTTTACTCCAATATAGCTACCATGTACCATGTAGAGTTCAACATTTTTGATTGAAATGAAAAAATAACAGGCAATGGAATTCAAATTTCAAAAATACCCTCTTTATTGGGTGCAAAGTGAAAAATCTTTCCGAAAATCCTTTTTTACTCATGTAAAAAAAAAAATTTATTCCCTCTCATTTTATTAACAGTTTAGTTCTAGTTTCGAATCTGATATTCTAAGGTAAATTCATTCCAGTTATTTGGATTCGATTTCCGGATGGTTTTAGAAAATCTCTTGTCCACCCAAAATGCGAAGCAACTTTTTAATTGTATTAGAATTTCACAGAGACCACGATGACATATTCATCCAGATGTAATAAATGACGGATCTGCTGCAGTAGCCAAAAACTAAAAGTTCTTTTATATGAAAAAACCATCACTGCGAAACTAGGCCGATTTTCCACGGGATCAATGATGTCTGCATTCACCGTACGCTGTATGATACAGATCCGTGAACCAGAAACAAACTAATTCTCTGCTCAAAGCAAAGCCGGCTTCCGAACGCATGGTAAATTTTTTTTGTAATTGCATTTATCGATTATGATTAATATTTATTTTTCTTGCACTGGATTTTTCACTTCTCCAAAATCGCGCCTAGAACTCAGGCAACTATCGAAATATTTTTAATTTATCTATACACCAGTTATCATTTTTTTTCTTTTCTTAATTTCATTTAATATAGATGTACAAAATTGCTTTTAGTATGCGGACGGGGGAGAACGAGGACGAGAAGTTTGGGTGTTTTTTTTTTTTCTACTTCCAAAGTTACGGTATCGATTAATTTATTAATTATTCATACCGTCACTATGCGGCGGAGATCCCGAACTTTTAGAATCTCATCTGAACCGACTGAACGAGTTCGTATAGTGTTTTGAATAAATTTATTATAGGGATTAATAAATGCACGTTTACGTACAGTGAACTCGAGGTGCTAATAATATGGACAATATTGTTAGTAATAATAATAATGATAAAAATCGGGTTGTTCAGACGTTTCGCAATACAACTTGCAACTCAAGGAGTGACTCACTTAACCCAACAAATCCCTGCGGTGGGGGTAAAAGTGGTCGTAAATCGAGGTCCTTGAGAAATGCGAATTATATTCTCTATCATTCTTCAGTCAACCATGTCGTCAACGAAATGTGATAAATTAGACTCTCGTTTTCCATATGTTTATCACGTTTGACTGTGTTCAGGTTCTTTTTTTTCTGTTTTTTGTCTTTGATATACTTTTTTTTTTATCAAACCTCGATGTGTAGTCACAATATGATTACCCACACATTTGCGTTTTCAGATTGGAAAATTTATTTTCTGATCTAATTAATATTAAGAATAAAAATTAGAAGATAAATACGTTCATCAGCTATAATGTTGAAAATGCTAGTCGAGATTCTGAAACAGAATATTAATTTTCTTTTTTTTTTTATCAGTTTGAGTATTTTTATTCGACATACTTACGAAAAAACTACCTGCAGTTTTGTTCTGTGTGAGAGGGATAGCGAAATTTGTACAAAAATTTGACTCAAGCCAAATTGCAGCTCGAATCTGAATGAATAATTGATTCGAATATTACCTGCAGTTCTTCCAATGACAGCTGCTAATTGAGAATTCTTTTTTTTTTCAATCAGCGCCTGTTTCCTGATGATAGCGACAGTCGGAGATTTTATGATAGGCTAAGTAAACTCGATCTCTTGAATTTTCAATAATAAATAAAGTGAATTCTTGAAAACGGACGGTCGGATTGAAAGGCGAATAAAAAAGAAATAAAAAAACAGGTTAACCGTTAAATTTCGATAACTGCAATCGGAGTGGTTGGGTTATAAATTCTGCCACAGGTATGAATGCATACGTCGAAACTAACCAAATTGACAACTAGCGCGTTTATCGAAAAATAAAAAAATTGTTGCTCGGGAACAGGAAACGTCAAACAGATTTTGTCACTGTCCCCCACGTATTGACAAACGGCGCAATGATCGAATGACAAATGAAGGATCGATCGATCCGACATCGCCGGAGCGATATCAGGGCGATAGAATTGCAATTATTAGAGGTACATAGAATTCTCTCTCTAATCAAATAGGGCACCAGAATAATATTTACAGACTTAATTAGACGAATAAATTTCTGGGAATCGAAAACTCATTCTGATGCTGTTAACTTGTTACACCAAACTCTTTTGTTTCGGCCCAGGAGCTCAGGACTGAATCAATTAATGATTTTTTTGCGAAAGAAAAACTTTCGTAAAATGTTAACATTACACGTTATCAATTTTTCCAAAAATAGAAAATAAGAAAAAATCGGCTGTGCAGTTTCAGTCAAAAGTTACGGCTGTTTCAATTTTTCCCCCCACGTTTTGAAAATCAAATGAATAGAAACAAGAGCAGAAATTAAAAAATGTCGAAGAATTTATGAGAATTATTTGAAAACGTTTTTTTTTTATCCTGTTTTATCCTCTTCATTCGTGTATTTTGTCATTCTTTTTTTGACAATGCAACAAAAACCAGTAGTGAAACAAACAGAGAAAAAAATTTTAGATACTCTCAGTGTCGACAATTTTCGTGGTATAATCGTCACTGAAAAAAGTGACACAACGAAAAAAAGGAGGATCATAAAATGCAGGAATAGGTGTCGACTTTTTCTTCCTCCTCATTGACTATAACTTCTTTGTATGCAGGTGTCGCCTTATTTTCGATGAAGAAAGAAGATGGAAAAATTGCGCTGATTCAGGAAGGTGGGGATATTTGCAAAATTATTTGATTCTCACGCGAACCTCTCGGCCACACGTATTCGCACCATGTCATAGTTGTATGCAAAGCAATATGGAAACCTGCACACGTCGTACAGGATTAAGGGTTCATTTGGCCCATTTCCAAAGCAAATAGTCGACTATTTGCGCGAGACTAATTGTGAGTGCGTCGCTAATGCCTATAGATATATCTCCATAGTTATGTACAGTAACCAGCTATCGCCCTCGCAACCCTCGCTGCCGGCCGGTCAGACAATTTCGAACTGACTCTTCTGCCACTTTCGATCTGATTTTTCATTCACGGGGTCTGAAAAGCGTAGAATTTCTTCTTTTTTTTTGTTTTCTCTGCCAACCAACTGCATGAAATTGTACATTCAAAATATAACTGTTTTCTATACAACGCGTTCGAAACGTGAGATCGAGCCACGCTCGGTGATAAAAAAAATGCTCAAATAGATGACTGAAACGAAAAAAAAAAAAACTCATTTATGTTTCCTGAAGTGAACGATACAAAAAATCAGAGCAGACCAGGTGACACGAAATTGAAAATTTACACGCATATTTGAAGGGAAAAAAAATCGTGGCACGAAGTGGTCACTGGTCAAATTTTCCGGAAGTTTTTCTCCGCATATTTGAAAAAAAAATGAAGTTCTAATTAAGGTCGAGTTTTTCTCGCTGCTGGTGCCTTTTCTTATTTCGCAATATGATATGGGGGGTTTCGTAGGGATTTCGGTGAGAGCCAATTGAACGTAGTCCCTCTTCTTCTGGGATGGATTAAAAAAGTGAGTCCGGGTTCTGTTTTTATCGCGCAAAGTAATTACTCGCAGCAAATTGTAGAAGTAGAAATGGGATTGAGAGTTGGATCGTCAGTTTGTTGGAACTTTTGGGATACCGCAGGGAATAGTTTTATGAGGGAGCAACTGGTTAATTGCTTTGAAATCAGTGCCACCAACATCACTGCTTTCGTGGCTTCTTTCGATTTCTTTACCAAGAAGAATGCAGTAAAATGAGGATGGATGGAAAAAAATAACTGCAAAACTAAAAAACCAATCGAACGTATCGGTTTGAAAAATAATTAATATAGTTACACGGAACTCAGTCGAATAGCGATAATTATGCCTTGGAACTTCGATGCCCGGTTGACATTTCTAATAAAAGTGTCGGCCATGGGGTCCTACGTTTTCCTATGACCCTTGTCAGCTGCTCCCGAAAAAAGTAGAGCCCCTATATCACGACAGTCACGCAAAGGGAGTTTGCGAAATGTGCGGTCAGTCGTAGCAAACAATAAACAGTTCGTAACGTTGACCGCTGCAGACTTCGTTTCACGTTCAAAGGTCAAATTTTGTATATACGGTTGATTTATTTCAACTGATTTTTAGTTTTTATTCACCCAAAAAAATGGAAAATCAGTGATTTTTGACTCCGTTTCTATGCGGATTGCTCATTTTTCTCATTTCTCGATACCAAAAGGCCGCTCTGTCGATTTTTGAAGATATGAAAAAAGTAGGATCGGAAACGGAATGTCCTTTTTTTTGTTTGAAAAGTGCAGTTATGATTTCTTATGAAGAATAACGCCGGAAAAAATGCGCCCAACTGTGAATGTGGACACCTAAAAAATGGAGAAATTTATACAGCTATGTCTGCGTACCTGGGATGCATCGGGACCGTCTGAGTTCGTTTGTTTTCATTTTCGAAGACTTCCATTTTTTGGTGTGGTACGCGGGGTGAAGATAAGTGAGTCTCAAGGTGTAGTTCGGGGCGACTGAAAAAAGGGAGAGCCAGATGGTATACAGAAGGGATTGGGTATATCTCAAGCTGCTTTCAGAAGTTGGGTAAATACAACTCTTAAAATCCCTGGCCAGGCACTATTTTTATTTTCATTCGGTGCAGCGTTGGTCCTGCAGCACGCCCGTCCACTTTCCAACAGCCAATCGGGACCCTTGAACCAAACCAAACCCGAGTTGAGCTACACCCGACCTGGTCGAAACCATAGCATGGAAGTTGCGTCACGTAAAAAAACTTTCCCAGTAAAACGATCCTTCGGGAAAGCGAAGCTGCACAACCAGAATCCGTGACCGTAGTAGCTGTCCGCCTGCTACAACCACGAACCTGGTTTGGGTTGCGGCAATTTAGATTGTGCTCTTTTATTTTATCTTCTTTTTCTTTCTTTCGAGCTTTTACAACCGCGAGGAGGACTGCGTAGTATCTGCAGAGATCCCTAGTTCCTACCTCTAGATTCATGCCGAGAGCTGACGAGTAAAAACGAGCGTTTTTTATTTTCAAGTATATAAAACAAGTCTGCGATATCCTTCTGCACCGTATGCTGTGATTCGTGTGAGTAAAATGACTTGCGTTGCGGGAGATTTCGAGTCAAGAATCTCCGATTTCACGTGCACAGCGACCCGATGTACAGCTAGGAGTTTCTACCTCCTACATCGACGTCGTTTTCGTTCCACTTCGAATCTTAATGGCTGGAGGGTTATATTCGGGGAATGGGCTGACAAAGGGCTTGCGTGTGTTGCGAATATTCCACGACTGACAATGGATTTAGCCGCACGTTTCCCTCGGCAGTTTAGAGGATGGTATGCATAATGTAGCTCCTAATTGCCTGACTCCATTTTTAGTCAGGTAAAGAGTAACGCACAACAATAATTTGTATGAATGCTATAATGAATTACAGATGTATGAGAATTTTCAATAATTCTTAAAAATATTATCGGCGATTTCTCTGATTGCTCTGATTGCTTCGGTTTTTTTGTTCTAACAGAAGTTGATTCGAGTCCGAATGATTTCATAGAGAAATTTTAAGAACAACACAGACATAACTATGACATGATAAAACTTCCACCTTTCAGTGACTGGAACACAACGGAAAAATACTTTAAACTTGGCGGTTTACCCCCAAGTTGAGAATTCAATTTCAAGTAAGGAGCTAACCCGAAAGTAGGGGTATGATTTTGAGACGACGGTTAACCACGAAGTCAGAGTTCGGTATCAGATTAACGGTTTACCACTGGGTCGGAGGTTCGATTTCGGAATGAAAATTCACCTTCAACAATGAGTTCAGGCTTCGATTTCGAATTGAGAGTTTGCTCTCAAGTTTAGTGTTGATTCAAAATTCAGGCTTCACCCCCGAAGTCGGCTTCCGATTCCTAATTTATATTTTATCGACGAATCGCGGTTCGATTTCAAATTGAGGGTTTACCTCCAAAAGTCAGAGACGGTTGAGCGCCAGTCGTTCATCCTCTTGGAGTCGATTTTTTTTCGGAACAGTTGCAAAAAAGGGTTGCCAACGGCACGCGGTGTTCCCAAGCGGTCACCCATCCAAGTACTGACCGCGCCCAATGTTGTTTAACTGCGGTGATCGGACGAGAACCGGTGCTTTCAACATGGTATGGCTGTTGCCGAAGAACATTGGCCACTGCGAAGAGAAGTTCGCCGAAACAACGCATTTAATGTAAAAATATTTATCGGTGGGAAGTGAAAAGCCAGCCGTGCATCTCTTCGGTTTCGAATTCTTCCGATAGAATGGCAAAAAAAGTTGCCTACGGCACGCGGTGTTCCCAAGTGGTCACCCTTCTGAAAACTGAAGCATTGGCTGAAAACGTCGCATATCTGTCATTTACAAAGCATAAAATTCATTATTCATTATTTTCTCACGTCTTTGGAGAACTAATTATCGAGATTAGCGCTGTTTCCATGACCCCACATCACTATTCGGAAATCTTTGAAACACCTACTCGACGCATTGCATACCCACCTGTTTTTTTTCAGATTCCACCAGATTCCCTGAATGAATATCGAACATTTCTGCCTTTCGCAGGTGGCGTGTACGCAAATTGCTGCACGTATAGAAATCACCATCTGATATTATGCGACTAGATCATGCAAGAATTAATAGGTATTCTTGATTTATCTACATGGTAACGACGGTCGCGTGTCACTTGTCATGGGGACGGGACGTAACGCTTTCTCCGATTGGCTCGATGTTTTTATAATTACCACAAGTCCGATGTTGATTCTCATTGGACTCGCGCGTCGTTTAAAAATTCAAATTTCTCGTATTCGTCCGCCGATTGCACGAAAACGATCTCAAAGTTTCCAATTTCCGACTAGACATTTCGCAAGCACCGAATCCGACATAAGGTCCTTTTAATGAGCGTCGATAAAAATCGACATGAAATGAAGCTGAGTACAAACATATGAGGAAGTTTCATTTAATTACCGCCGAATTGCGCGGAAATACGACCTAAGTATTTATTCACAAAACACGAAATCATCGTACGTACAAAAGAATTGCACATCCAGAAACCGTGTAGCTTAATTAGACTCGGAGGTAATAAAGAGAAAAAATCTCATCGAGCGGACATCTAATTAGTAATGTGAGGCCGACGAAATACGGAAGCAGCGAACATATAATCACCGAGGGATTTGCCGTACACAAATTTTTATATCGAATAACAAAAAGGGATTTTCGCTAAAGGCAGCTCACTCACACCGATTACATCTCGCGATTAATTAATTCAGATTCCGACTAAAAGATCACGAGGTAAGGGCGCTACAGGCCAACGCGAACAATGATTTCTCTGTCTCTGCCGATTAATTACGCATTTGTTTTTTTAATTTCAAACAAAGGGATACATTTTTGATTTTGATTTTTTTTTCAACAAAAATCTCATCAATCCCTCGCTCGAAAATGAATATTTGATGAGGCTAATACATCCGATGGTGGAAACTGGATGTCCGATATTTTATTTTGATTTTTCCATAAAATTGGAAAAACTAGTCGATGTTGATCAAATAATGTCGATCGTTGCGTGGTGATCGGGAGAGGGAAGGGGGAAAAATGGGGATGAAACGGAGGTGCTGGGAAGTGAAATTGGAACGCTGGAATATCGGTAATATAACTAAATGAATTTCCGGCTAATATTACACCACCGTGTCGAGTGGTTATCGGTTCGCCTGATTACTCCGCACAATCAGAACTCTGGATATTCTAATCCGTTCAAATAGCCGGAAGAGATTAAAATTGAAACCAATTTTCAGTGATATATGCACGTTGCGCATCTTCGACCTACTTGGTTATTAAGTTATGGTCGTTCTCGAATTAAGATCTATGCATAATATATGCGAGTGGAAATATTCGTAAAATAGTTACTAATTGACTCAACATTTTGCTCGAGATTCATCAGAAATTAGTTCCCCACGATTTGAGTTGCAATTATATTTACCACGACGTAGCAAAAGATCGATTCTATGACTCGCGTCAACTCACAGTTGAGCGACTTTGATCGAAAAACATTTCAGCAGAGAAAATTAGGTGCGTGCCATTGGTGGTTGCGTTGTGGGGTGAAGCGGACGGATTTCGTTTACAAACATCCCATTCAAAGCTCCCAACTTATTTTCAGCCTTCTGAATAGAATTTTATGTATTGCGAATTGGCTATACTTTTTCATTTATTATAATCGATTTCGGCTGTAGACTTTCGAAATTGTGTTTTTTTTTTTCTTTTCTGTTTTCCGCGAACCGCTGTTTGATTATCATCTGGGTGTAACTAATACATAAACGATATGTCAGAATGGCCTTGGAAGAAAAAGAAATTTTAACCGATTACTACAAAAAGGTAGGCATTTTTGTTAGGATCAAATTCCTCGTACAGAATTAGAAAGATCCGTTATTTCGCTGTACAGGTAATTTGAGATTTTTGTGAAAAACGCCAAAGCGTACGTTAGTGCGTGACGCAATGGAATACTTATACTTGTATAGCTTGAAGTTAAACCCGATTTATAAGAAGCCCAAAAAAATTTTATTGGTCAATGACCCGTGAACCACACAATGAGTAGTACAGTATAGTAAATTTGTCAATGGAAAGCGTTGAAGAAACTTATTTACGTACAGAGTTGATTTTCCGAGAATAAAATCTAATCGGGACGTCCGATGCGGTAAAAATTGAATCGCCTAAAAAAAGAAGAAGAAAACTTTCGCTTTGATCAGGTTGGGTTGGGTCGTATTGCATCACATTCCATGTACATCTATTTGTAGAAACATAATTGTACGTACACGTGTCTACTATTGACAATATCCTACCTTTCACAAATATTATCATGCAATTAGTTGCACGATGAGTGGAGAACCGATTTTTGATTCAATCGAAACTATATCACCACGAAGGTACGACGAAATAGACAAATGCAACACGTTTCTTCAGTTAGAATTTTTAAAACCCAATTTTTCCAGCTAAGTCACATGCACTTGATGCCAAATTCACATCACGGATAAAAACAAATAGTGAACAAACGGTGTGATGCTTTCTAATTTCCAAAAATGTAAGAAAAAAAAATTATTGATTACCTAATAAAACAAACACTCACGTCACAAAATCTGTAGAAAATTTCTAGTTCTTGGTAATCGAAGAGCATCGTTCGCCTTCGTTTTCTTCTTCTCTGTCACTAATATTTATTTGAAGTCAAGTGGACGTGTTTCTGGGTTTCAACGATCGTATTTCATCGTCATCGAACACGATTAGTACATATTTTGCCGCCAGATGGAATCCTGCGATTTGTAAAATCCTGATACGATTTAAGCTGATCGAGAATTGAAATAGCGTGGCCGTTACGAGTAGCGCAAAGCGAAGCAAGAGCAAAAACCAGCAGCAGCTATAGTCCCGGGGTTATGCACGTGTCATGGTTTTCCAGCCAAGAGCGGCGTTTACATGCCTGTACAGTAACAAAACGTGAAGGTATAATCAAACTAATCTAGACTAATTATAACTCATGCTCTAGGAAGACTCCGCCCAGCGTGGTTATTACGCTCATATACATCTATATTGCACGGCAATCCACCTAGCACCTTCGCGCATCGAATATCGCTGCTGCACGCGGGGAGGGAGGATCTTATCGTGAATTAGAAAAGGTCAAAGGCCTGTACGTCGATGCGATGTCTGGATGTAGTTTACCTTGCCTTACACCGCCTGGGCGTCCTTTCTCTTTCACTTACACTGCACTTTCAGCGGAAGCCTCAATTCTACGAGCAGCTGATCTTTTCACATCCACTGTACGTGGGCGATGTGAGGATGATTTCATCGAGCCGCAACAGCTGCGCCGAATATAACTAGGCTGCAAATCAATTTTACCAAAAATCTCTTCTTCTCTTCGTTTTTTTCACAGCTTTGTTATACTCAAAGTTTCTCCTGAAACTATTCTCGTTACTTTTGTATCAGACAACGATATTTTTTCGATGTATTGAAATTTCGGAGCTGGTTCCGTAGAAAGCTCTTGCCATTTTCATTTAAATTTGGTCGCAAAAAGTTTTCTTTTTTCATTCTTTAAAATAAAAACGTGACATTAATTTGGCGATGTGCGGAAAATCGTTAGGTTTTGGAATTAACCTGAACTATACCGGTGTAATAAAACTTTTGAGTTGTTTAAGGTAAGGAGCATGTTCTCTTCACTTGATGCTGATGAATTTTTTAGTGTCAATACCGCGAGTATATTACGGCGTGGTTCAACTCATATGTATAAAGCTAGGATGTGGGTGCTCTTAAAATTTAATGAATTCCTGTACCTTATACTGGATACCATGTAACTTGGGATATTCGAGAAAGCTTTTCACGCCAAAAGTTTTCTTAGCGCTACACACCGTTATACCTAATTACGGGCCCCAGGGCCGCACATTATGTTGCTACGTCATCCGCAAGTTATCGTGAATCTCGAGTATCAAAATGGGCACGAAATCTTTTTGATCAGAAAACAAAAATTGGCGGTAAATTTGACTGACCGTAATTGACCAGCCCTTTAACTTCCTGTACGGGTTTTTTTCCGGGTTTCAAAAAACTTCCATATATTTTTGGACAACTGAAAAACTAATGTGGCGAATTGGGCCGAGATCTGATCATTCGTTTGTACATGAACATGAGTATAGGTTAAAAAACATATAGTGACAAAGCAAAAAAACGAGAAACTCTTTCTCTGAATTTTCAAAATGCACTAAATGGCAACGGTTTGATTGCAAGTAATCGCATCAAAGAGCTGGATAGAAGTAACAAGGATATTTAGTTAAAGGGGCGGCGCACAGAGGCCGAAAAAGAGATGGAGGGGGGTGGGGGTTGGGAGGTTCGTGATGTGAAACGAAGGTGAAAATCGGAGGTCGAGAAAAAAAAAATGCGGAAATGCAACGACGAAAGTAATTTCTCATGCAGTGCTAACGAACAGCGGCTGCAGCCAGAGTTGGAGTTTCGTTGAAATTCTAACGAAGGTACTTCAAAGTTGAGAAGAAACTGTAAAACTACCGGCGATATAAACATCACCGTTGGATCCACGAGTGGTGCGCGAAACGCGCCATTGCCTTGATTATACCGCGTCACGAAAAACTTGTGAGTTAGCGCTTTGAAAAATGTACTTGGAAAATACGGGAGGGTCGGCGAAATTTTGGTGCCACCAAGAAGCGCGCGACGTGACGCGGTATCTGAGGTTTACTGAAAACATTTATTCATCTGCGGCATCTACGCCCGGATTGCGGAGAGATATGAATTTGCAAAAAACGTCCTGTGCCAGGAACCCAATTTTGCTTTTTCTCATTTCAACACTCAATCTGCAACCTTCGATTTTATAACATCTTTCGTGAATTCGGAATGTACAGTCGAGGTTTTGAAAGCCTCAGGAGCTTTCAAAAATTGAATCAGAATCAGATCACTTCATAGATTTAAAAATTCGAGACTTTAGTTCTTGAAAATCTTTAGATTTTGGTTTTGAAATTTCGACCGTGTCCCAAAAACCCCAGAATGGTGACGAGGGAAGGTCAGAAGAGGCATGATTTTGAGAGAAATTTTCAACAAATTTCGTCATCTGCCTCTGGTCTCTTCTTACACCTGCAGACTCGATCAGAAGAATTAAAAAAAAAAGAACTTGAAGGGGGGAGGTGATGGATTAGCACAGGTAGAATTGTTAAGAGGATTAAGTTTAATACACTCTGGTCACGTGTCCTCATGAGTATCCCAACCGCTGTCATAACTCAAACGCATGTGTCGTCATGCTGACATGAAAGGCTATACACCGTAATTTCTGTAAGTTTTGTCGTTCTCGAAATTCAAACAACAGAGAGTACCCCAATTCACCCCGGTATCGAGGCAGAACGGGTTGCAAAGCATTTTCTCTTTTGTGTTTTTTTACCGAAGAACAATAGGTGTTGTAATCGAGGTTCGGAAAATGTTTTCCTGCACCGGCTATAGAAAACACCCGTCTGGCGAGGATGCGGGGGAAGGGGGGTGGGGAAAGTCCACCCGGTCCATTATTATACTTGTAAAATTTTTTTTTTTCTGCATTCTCACGTTTACGATGGTATAAAAATTTATTTACTTCCAATAAATCCTGGAAAACAAGTAGTGAGTGTGTGTGGTTTTTTTTCTGGGAAACTGGGATATACTGTAGTAGTGTAGTACACCCTGATATCCTGATAAGTAATGCGATAAAAAGTATTAATTTTCTCGTCGAACGCAGTTCGTCGCAGATTCTTTTTTCTATGGTAATTTTGTAAACGGTGACCAATCAGGACTCCACATTTGGTGGAGTGTTTTAAATAATTTTGTATCGCGATTTTTACGTTTTTGCATTCTTACGGCTGATTTTTTCCAGTTTATACAACTCACGCATCAGATTTGCGAAGAGAATGAGAAACGAGTGAGCGAGAAAATAAATTAATTCAAAACCCAAGCCAGACGACTCGTCGAAGTTACATTAAAGATGCAAACTGATGAGTGTTCAAACTGCTGTATAAATACATAATACGTAATTATTATCACTCTCAGCTTTAAGTTAGCTAGGTTAGGTTTGTACCTGACCACTTCGAAAACGCGATTCGTATTGTCTTCGAAGGTTCGTTGTCGATTTGCTAGAAACTTATGGGAATCGATACAACATTTTGGCAAAAAGTTATCGAGTGTTTCGCTTTATCGAAATTTTGAAAAATTTTTTGGCCACACGAAGAAACTACGAATCACGTTTCCGAAGCGGCTGAAATGAAACGTCAATTAATGGATTAAGTAATAACGCAGATCTACCAATCGATTGGCAACATTTTTTATACCTGCGCAAGATCCGTTTCTACCGAATCGTTTCCCAATTTCGATCCATCGACGTACGGAATACCTGAGTGATATGATAATAATTGTTCACCATGAAACGATTTCGCGAATAACATTTCGAATGATCCGAAGTTGTTCAGAGAGTGACTATAAAGATAGTGCACAAAATTATGAACTTTCAAAATACATCCATACAAATCCAAAGACGAACGTTTGCTGAAGGCTAACGATAAGCGAAATAAAACGTCGGATTAGGTTATGATCAAACGGTTATCTGATAGCATCATACGATATACAAACAGAGAAACGAAAAAAAAAAGAATACGGGATAAAAACGATCGCCAGATAATCAGCTGAAAAAGTAGACTGCGATAAACACGTTTGGTGACTCATTTCTTATACGCACTGTGCGCAATCATGAATTCTTGACTAGTTTAGCTTGACTCGAACTCCCTGAAGTGGCAAAGCAATTATCAGCAATTAAAATGAAAATGTGTGAAGAAAAAAACTGAGGTGTAAGGCTAGTTAGAGTTACGTAATGTTAACATCAGGAACGATTCTTCTTGCATGTTGCCCATTAGGTGTCAGCATCAAGTCCAAGTAATTTTGCATTCAGAATACGTAGTCCAAGTGCGTAATGGATACAAGGATTTTATCAAGCTTTGCCTATCAATCAAGCGAAGAGGACAAGAATCGATCGTGTTCGTTTAACGAATGATTGTACTTTCCAATAATAATTGGTTAGTTTGAATTTGAATGAAATTCTTCGAAAATTATATTTTAAATATAATATTATAGCATTTCTCAAAACTCTACACACGACACTATTCCGCATGACCACCGTGAGAGTCTCTTCTAGAGACTGAATTATTTAACTGCAAATCCCAACTGCCGACTGGAATTCATTCGTTTCCGAACAGACAGAAATTGATGAATAATTTTGTGGTTTATTGGATTTGGAAGTCTAGACTTGCAGGCAGTTTCGAACGGCGCAGGCTTAACGCAACAATTACTCGCATATAGAAATTTCACGAACGATGGCGATTAATATAACGCGGTATAGCTCCACTAATCGATGGGGTTGGTGCAAAAAGGATGTGAGTAAAAAAATTCCAAAAACCATTCGAAGTTCGTGAAGAAAAGGCAGATTTTCAAATGTACCGCTAAAAACTGAACACGCAAACGAGACGTATCAAATTTTTTTCTCCTTCAGCAATAAAGTTTAGTCTCGTTTTGATTTTGAAAATTTTCAAAGTCTCCTTTAAAGCTCAAGCAAAAATTATTATGATTATTTAAAAGTGAATGGCACACGAAAGCGACATATTTGAAAACCTGAAAGATATTCGTCCCGATAAAATAATGATCGAATTCACTTTGATGTGAACTGGGATGACTATTTCCAGATTACAAGGAAAAAAACCAAAAAAACAAGCCGTCTAATTAACATGGTCTTATAGGTTGGAATACGATAATTGATTTGAAATCGAGTAAACTTCGTGACATAAAAACGCCATGATTGAGATCCAGGTTAATTATTTTCAGCCGTTTTTTCTATGGTAAAAAACAGTTGACAATGCAACCTTCAGAAATTACAAATAAACTAGGATCGTCGCAGAATTAAGAGAAACCTTAGTACATACTGCATGCAGGCATGATGAGCTCAATATAATTAATTGAAATTCCCACTTCGCACGAAGGTTAGGTAATCTTATGTGAGTATAATTATTCGAGGTCGCGCATAATAATAAGTACCGACTGTATACGTAAGTATAATCTACGTACACTGTTCTATACTTTTTTTTACTTCGACATAATTATGATCGAAGTGTAGAAGGAAAAATCCGACGTTACTGTATCAGGCTATGAGTATAGGTCAGACTAGGTTAGAAATTTTCAAAGAAACCCGATTTCGTCGTATTCTCAATTTCGAATCCTGAATTTCATTCAGAAAAGAACACAAGAGACAGAGGGAGACTTGATGAGTTAATACGCACTGCAGTGTACGAAAAAATGGAACGTCTGGCCCTAATGATTTGAATTTGGTTGAAAAATTCTCTAGATATAAATAAAGCGGTTCCGAAGCCCCCTCAAACTTTTTGTTTCTTAATTATCTTTATTTATTTTGTTCTCTTTTTGCGAACCATTTTTGAGTTATAATTATTCAAAGTAAAAAGGTACCAAAGAAACTGAGACAAAGTACACTTTCGGAAGTTCTAAAAAAATTCTCAAAAATCACACTTCTCATTTTTTGGAAAAGGTTCACGATGGAACTATTTTGTCTGTATTTTTTTTTATACGATCTTCAAGTGCAAATCTATTTTTATAAATAAATATAAGTATAATATAAATTCGTAACGCGGTGTAATGACTTAACACGTAGTTTTGCTATATCTATTTTTAAACATTATACGATGGCGATAACGAGGATGGACGATTACCGATGCGTCATCCTTCTGTGAAGAGGTATCGAGTAGCCTGCGAAGAAAATTCATCTAACGACCTTGATCGATACCGAGGTCAGAGAATTCCTAGTTTCTAACAGTATGACGACGGATTTACTCTAACGCGTCATCTGCAAAGATGCATAAAACTCTCGCGACTGGGCCCACGCATTATATAAGGCCCAAAATCATCTGAATAGTAAAAAAAAAAAGAAACACATATAGTAAGAAATGAGTCGATTGCAGACTCCGCGACGGGTTTGTGAACTTTTCGTGTTTATATGGTTCGTAACTTCGATAGTTCGTGATTAAGGTCTCAGCCTCCCTACAGAACACCACCCCGAAGACTTTGAGTTCGTCGAACCATTCGATGTGTTTGAAAACGACGTGCAACCTCCTTGCAGCTAAAACTCCGAGAAAGTCTGTAAGACGAAGACTTCGTGTATTAGTCGGTTTGCTATTTTACCACTCTAACTTTTAGTCAAGACCAATTTATCTCTACGGTCTAAGAAACTCGCCGACGGGACGCCTCTTGATCAAGTCGAGATCTTTTAATTAAAGGAGTTAGGTTTCTATCTATATCAAAAGTTTGATCTCATTATACCTTCATATGAACGGGGTACCATAATTATGTGAAATAGATTCTAAGATATACTACAATTCTCTTAGGAAAATATTGTTATTAAAAAAACAAGAAACAAAAAAAACAAAAAAAAAAATATAGGAACTGTATAACGTACTTTTATTTATGTGTTAATTTTCAAATAGATTATAGAACAATAAATTACAGCGCCAGAGCCGAATAAATTCGTGTAATAAAATGTTGTAATTCCCACGCCTAATTGATTTTTTACTTTTTACTTCGTATGTACAGGGTGAGTCGTCCCAAAGGTCTGACGTGGGAGGAGTTTTAGTTGGCTGAGCAAGCGAAAGAAGAATAAAGAAAAATTGCGGTGTCGTGCAATTTTCTGAAATTGAACGACAAATCAAAGAAAAATCTCTGATGTGATGATTTTGGAACAAAAACTTTAAAAAAAAAAGGGGGTACTATAGATATGGCTATACTAGCTTGGTTTTGATCATTAATTTCGACGATGAACTGTGGATAATTAAATAAATTTTTGGTTTCCTTTTTTTATTTTCTTAAGGTAGAACAAAAAAATTGACACGATTCCCCGGGACAACTTGAAAGGTGCGAAATAAGAAAAAACAAAAATACATTCCCGACACACCGAAGCGAATGCCACATAACCTACTAACGGAAAATAATTCTGTTTCGCGTGCGGCGGGTGCGTAATGAAATTCTTCGCCGGAAGTGGGGAAAGCTACCATATGTTCTCTTGATTTGTTTTTAGCTGAAAATATACACGAGGAGCACGCGGAGTTCATTGAATTATTCGCATATTATACGCTTCTATTATATCGTCGCACCCTCAGAAATTAGGATTTAACCAAATTGTTGGCTGATGTGAACCAAAATTTGAACGAGTCGAAGTTTTTTTATAACATTCGTTAAAAATCGGAAGTCCTGCAATTGGCACTTCTTGTTAGTGTTTTTAAAAAAACCAAACTTTCAAAACGGATTAAAATAGCTTTGAAAAAAATCGCGCCGTTTATCCTTGCAGAGTGTCTGCCATCGAGTTTAAAGATGTCCTGTGAAAAAAAAGGAAACAAAAAATATAATCCACCAATGAATTGTAATAAAATATATTCGCGCGCCCATTTCATGCGTCAAGGATTCATTAGTCTCACATTATTCTACATATCAACTCTGGATCGTTGATCGATTGCATCGATAATAAATCCGGTCCGCATTTGGAGCGTCTTCTTTTTTTTTACCGTTCGAAGCCGAAAACTTTCCCAGTTCAAATCTGTGGCATTGTTTCCAATTTTAGATACCGTCGTAACAAGATCGCGGGACCAAACAATCGAACGATGATGAGTCGCGAGAATTTAAAGTTTCACCTAATATATACTATCCGACGTTTTCTCCGGTTATCGCCGCGGAACTGGAAATATTGTTAGGAGGAAGATTTATTCCTCCCCCACCCCCCCTTCTTTGACGATCTCGTCGACGTGGTGGGTAAAATAGCGGCGATACGAAATGGAAAACGAAAGTGGAATGAAAACGATACCGCGTAAGGACGCCTGAGTGAAAATGATTTTATATACAGCGATCAAACTGCGCGTCCAAAGCGATTTCATTTTACTGCCGCCTCCATTCGGTTTATTGTTTTCTCGATCGCGAGTTATATACCCTCATTGCATATAGCTGCTAGACGAAGAATTTTTTTGAGAACAAAACACGTTCGATAATCAAATGCATGCAGCGAGTAAATGTATTATACGTTTGTTCGCTATCAAAAAAACCCCGAGGGGAAAATAAACCAAATGTTCTAATTCGCGTTTTCATATGAATGGATGTAGTGGTTTGGAAATAGATACCTTCGTACGAACCATGTAAACGCATTTTCTACTGAAATCCTCGCAAACTCAATTTTTGCGGCTGAAAATTAACCTGCAGTGTTACGATTAATTAGTTTTTGAAAATCGAGAAGGCTTCGTCTTTTTCTCTTTTTTTTTTTATCACAGAAACGAATCAACTGTTCGAAAATAAAGTTGAGACAAAACCGAATCGACACGAAATAATCGAGTCAACTTTCACGTGACATCTAATTACGAATAAAAAAATTGGCAAAAGAAACAAAAATCATTCACTACTCACGATATCAAAGGGGATGAATGGAGAAGGATAATTCAGTCGAAAAATTTCTGCCGCATGATATTTCAGACGCAATTGATTTCTGGGTCAAGTTACGATGCTATTAGGATACGAAAATGGTAGATAGTAATGGAGCTAACCATGGCGTGCCTAACGTTATCTCATATTCGACGTACCTGCAGCTGGTGAAGGTGAAATAAAGATGTGCGGATCTATATGAGCGCGGGCCGCAGAGTGAGAAGCCGCATGGAAATGGCACGATATTATAATTTCAAAAAAAAGTGAAGGATTAAAAACCAAAAAAAAAAGCAAACAGCCCGCTAGGCATTTATGAGAAAATAGCGTGATAGCAACCGACTCCGATCGTCGGTGCATCTGCTTTGCTGTATAATAAAGTAGCTGAGATACCGGTGCATTCGAGATAGCGGCAAATAACTGGAACGCTATAATTTAGCCGCGAGTGGTATAGACTTGCAAGCAAAATTACTCAATCCCCCCCCCCCCCCCTTTCCCTCCTTGCCCTTCTAAATCAAATACCATTGGAAAAACTATCCGATTCGAATTATCCGTTCGAAAAACCGGCCGTTTCCAGTTTCGTTCCGTTTGAAATTTCGTGTCGCTTGTATTCAAAATACAGATTTGGTCGGAAACCAAATCTAGAAAATTCAAATTGGGGGTTGTCAAATGTTTGAGCCAGTTTCTAATTTTATTCTCTATTATTCAATTATTCTGTAGAAATTCCTGTAAAAAGTATTGCGAATGATTTCATTTTTTTTTTTTTTTTAATTTTATTACAGATTCTACCGAAAAATTCTTAGCAGAAATCCAGAGCGAATCTTGAATTTGTTAACATATCATACGATTCTTATTTTTTTTTTTTTCGTTTTTTGTTTTCGTCTTCTTCTCCCCAAATTTATCCAACACCAATAGATCGACGACGAGGATCAAGAGGTAAATTGGTGTTGAAAGAAAGCAAGTCATGCTCACGCAACACGAGGATATAGCCACTTAATTTCCGCATATGTTTGCGTTATAATCGTAAACGGAGCATGAAAATAATAACTGAAGAAAGAGTGAAAAATGTTAATTGGTAGGTTATAATTACGCGTTGTAGGTCCCTTACCTTGACGTAAAATGAAATTAACAAAAGAGTCGGTGTAGATTAGAATTTTTTTAAATACACACACATCGTCTGCAGCACCGCAGCGATATTAATTAGGGCTTCAGAAAAACGGCATTACGCCTGTGAGGAATTCAAATTCGTCGGCACTCGATATAAAGGAAACCAAATTCTATACGATTTCGATTTTCTACGAATTATTTAGTGAACCTTTTATTAAGGCATTAATATTAAACGGATTTGGTAGGCAAATCGAGTCCTCGACCCGCTTTTAACGATCGTTATCTTCACGCCTGTAAAACTTGCCGAATACTTTCCATTTAATAACTACACCCTGCGTGCGGGGAAGTAATTATTTACACGCAACCTTGAAATCTCATTTGACTTTACTTGGGATCGATAGTTTTTTTTTTCCAATCATAAGTTCACGTGATATAATGATAATCACTAGAACTTTGCAGCATTCAAAAAGCTCTCGAAATGGTGATCAATGACTCAAGTTCTCGCGGAGCGTGGCTCAAGAAAAACTGGCCAATTTGAAAAAAATGTCGAACATCTAGAAGAATGAAGCGTTTTTCGAATTCGATAAAAAATTGTATCTGATTTTCCGAAATATATACGCGTTTTGAACGAAGGATGACGACCGGTAAAAGCGAAGAATGTCGCCTCTGATTTTCGCGATCGAGGATTTTCGAAGGCAGATGAAAAATCAACAACATTTAAAGATGAAAAAATTATTGAAAAAATCACTTTCCAAAAACAACGCCCTAATGTCTACCATTTAGCTGTGTGAAATTCATGAACCTATTCATTTTTCAACTCTCATTTTTTCATCATCAATTTCGTAATTAATTACAATTTTGCGCCATTAGCGAGTGAATAGATTGAATTCATTGAAAAATCGTTCCGCATCAAGGATCGACAATGTCAAAGTCTCATTAAAATCAAAGCAGTTATAGAGTCGCTTTAATTAAACAAAATTTTCGCGCTCTGCAATTTCACAAAACTGAATGTTAATTGTTACAAATAGCGTTCGATACAAGGTACGCGCGTACGTAATGGCAATTTATCACCGTTCACGGGGTCCATATTCATGATCCAGAGAGCACAATTATTTAATAATTAGGTTGCTGATGAACGTCATAAATTATAAAATTCTGGTGCTTATTAACATAAATAAGGTGTACAAACAATTTGTATCTCGCTGAACTCGAAGGATGATTTCTTTTGCTGGATATCGTTCTATTCTCCAGTTACTAACCTCACGTGACCTGATCTGACCTTGGCCTTGAGATTCCAGGTGTTTACATTTTTTATTGTACCAAAAGATTCTACCCATTGTTTCCACATAAATCTATCGAGTCTCATGAAGGACCATGGATCGCACATCCTAGTCTTTTGTCAATAATTTTTTTTTTTTTATGGAGGTCAATCGTTCATTAAAAAATCCATCTTTCGAAGCTCTGATAACGACGCTTTAGAAAAAAAAGTTATCGATTTCAAATGACGAAAGGTTTTTGTATTAAAAAAAAATTTCATCGTCCGTTACAAACGAAAATACCTCATTGATCGAAAACATATTTTTCTTATTCCTGTACATCGGTGAAAAAAATACACTATACTGTGTGTTGACATCGTTCGATTCAATGATAAGAAAAAAAAGACGAACAGAAAAAATAACGAATTGGCCGAGTACAAAGTATCCCATTCGTTAGATTTTTTATAAAGAATCAAGTCCGATCACTGCGCGGGTGAAACGAACTCTAACCTCCGTGGAGCTGATTAGCACGGCAAACGGACTGCTGTGCCGGGACAATTAATATACCTGGTGGCCGGTCGGAATCCCCTGAAGCGACGGCACCTCAGAGGCAAACGCATGTCCATGCAGGGTAGCAGAACGAAGCAACCCCACGGGAGCTACCCGCCGCGGCGCTGTCACGTCGCGCCTCCACTAATGAGGGCCGTTAGTTTTAACAACAATTGCGGGCAACGCGTACGGGTTGGTATATATGTATATACGTATATCAGGCACGTACACTCGGTCAGGTTGATCGTGAATCGCTGCGCGGCCAAGCTCGTTTGGACAAATTTTCGTGGCCGGCCCAGCTACGCGGAAAATTTGTCCAAACGCGCGCTTGGCCGGGAAGCGATTCAGAATCAAACTAACCGGGTGTACATCTATGTACAGTATCGCATCCCTGTCCTTCTCGCAGCATGGGACGCTAGCAGCTCGAGATGACCTGCAATTTAAATTACGCAAACGAGCAATGTACAGGGTGTATAAAAATTATGGGTTCGCACTAGTTTGTCGAGCCTGAGATTGGTGAGGATCCCCAAAAATTCTTGACCGCCTCACCTGACCCTGTGGGGACTCAAAGTCAAAATTTTTGAACAACTGAAAGTTGAAAGTCTCGAAGACCACAAATGGAGCCTTCAACCAGAAAAAGAATACATAGGGATACACGGTACCTTTGAAACTTCTGTTCTCCTTGACGAACAAAATTTTAACCTTTGATTCTGAGATGAATTTCAGTTCTGCGTTTCGTGGCCGTTCACAGAAGACAAAAAACGATAAAATCCATCCCCGTGTTGGAATTATTTCGGATCGTAAGACAGGTGGGCATGATGAGCTTGGAACGAGCTGTATAACGATGCTCGTCTCAAGATACTTGAAAATAATACGGTGTTTATTTTTGTTGAGATTTCCTAATTACATTGCCGTCAACAAAGCTGCTCAAGTTTCGCGATTTCCTCTTGTATTATGGAAATTCCAGTGGATTATTGTTCCGAATTATCTGCAAAACATTTATGCTCTTTCGATATCCCGTATAATTGATCAGGGCGTTAGGAGAAAAACGCAGTTTACAGGTGATTCGTTGAGTGGGGTGATGAAATTTGATTTTTCTATAAGTGTCAACAATCTATCTCGTATTTTTTGAAAACTTTTCTTAAGTGCAAAACTTTCAAAGAACTCTTGGTGAAGTGGCGATACCGTTGTAGCGTTGGCGGAGGTGTTACGCGTCTAAAACTTTTCACTTACTGACAAACTTTGTTCATTTCAAGCGCGTTCAATATTCCAACACGCAATAACTCGCATCCATTCTCGCTCCTTCCATTCAGCGGAATCGATCATCCTCACCGATTAGCGATTAGTGATAAAACTGATCAGAGAAAGAGGGAAAGAAAAACTAAATCATCACTCGACCAAGAAGAATGAGAACGCGAAGAGAAGAAAACGTAGAAGAGTAACAGCTGTCGATCGAGATTGCCAGGTGACGAGCAACGGTACCCGATTATGAGAAAATCACTAAAGGACGTCCAAAGAAAGAATAATAATAATAAATTGCCATATGTCACAGCAGGTTCTTCATGTTCCCACGAACAATGCATGGTGGATCGGTTTTCGTAATCAAGTTACTTCGTAGTTACGAAAAAATATTTCTACCGAAACTTGTTGGATTTAAAAGTTAAAATGGCATGTATATATGGTATATTATGTTGTCATAGGTCAGGTGAAAGTCGACTCTGTTTTTTTAATAGACGGTACAATTATTTTGAACAAAAAGAGAGAAAGAAAACCCGTAGATTCAATTCGACGTCTCCAGCTTCGACCCTCGTCATGAGCTTTTGCCGCAAAACTTTCTCCCTTCTCTCCCCTCAATTTTGACGATTCATGTTTATAAGACCTGAGGACAATTGGAACGAATTACCCTGTTTACCGTTGGGCTAAAAAATTACATATTATCGAACGAAAAAATGAGAGGCAAAGAGAGAGAGAGAGAAGCAATTTTATGTGACCTTGGGGCAAAGCCCCGTAAAAGCCAAGGACAAAAATAGTACGATCACAAAAACACAGAGAAAAAGCTGCCGAATGAGTGAAACGGCTTACCAAATTAAACCCCTAAAAAATCACCCGACAAACAAAAACAAAAGAGTAATCATACAGGGAGGCAAAATACACGAAGTAAAAAAACGAAGACAAAAAGTGCACAAAGAGAAAGAGATAAGGAGAGGGAGTGAGTCATTATCAGAAAGTTAACTGCAGTTTGACGAAACCTGTAGAAGCGGATTTCACAGATGCAGCTTGCATTAGGAGAGAACAAAAAATAAGAATGAAGAAACAATGGAATTATAGTTGCCTGGAAAAGCACTTGTATCCTGCTTTGGTACCACAACTTTGCTAGTTTATAAGCGTCCAAAGCTACATGTGAAGATGAGAGTTGATTTACGTTGCAAGTGAGTCAGAAACGCAGCTCTTACTGACGCACGTGGAATTTTTTTTTTCATCGTTTCGGTTCAAACATCTGCCAGTTCTGGCGAAACGTTATAACGTTTTTCAGAGCATGAGAGTATTTTGTATCGGACGAGAAAAAAGTGGATGACAAAAAATAGAAAAAAAGGACTATTATCCAGTTCGGATCATGAAACACTTGAAACAGCATCGAGCAAATGGAGTTGGATTTTTTGTCTCTCTCGGAAGCCGCTGTAACAATAGCGAATATTCTAACCTAGGGAGCAGAAATGGCGGATTGTATTTCACTCATTATCTTCAGGGTTGGCATTGTCGGGGTTGCTTTACCACCTGAAAAGTTTAAATCAAATTAAAAATAGCTACTAGGGAAGAGAAAGAGTACGATGATAATAACTCCGCCACTATACCTCTAGTTTGCACGATAAGAATTATAATACCGACGGAAAATTAAACAATGAATCATCGCTACTTAAAAGGACTCGTTATAACTTCCGCAGTTAACACGTGAATTTCAAGTGAATTCATTACTTTTTCGCATAAATAACAAGCGAATTAGGTAATAGAAATGCGGGAATTCTGAATTATGGTTTATCTTGGAAGGCGTAATGAACTTTGCAATAAATTTTTAGAGTCTGGTTTATGTAAAATTTTATTATCGGTATACCGAAAACTTATAGAAACTCAGCTCTGTATTATTTTTTTTCGGAAATAATCGCAGAATTGTAGAATTCGCATCTCATTTAATCGCCAAATAAGTTGGATTAAAATCTTATACTAAAGATTTTCCGACAATCAGTTTTTCCTGAAAATACAATACAGTGGAATTACTGAGTTCTGAAAAGTACTGGAGAAAACACCTTTTTCACCGCTGCATGGTTTGATTATAGTACTCGGTATTTTACTGGATACGAATTTTGATCTTCCCGCGATAAAAATTCAGGCACACAAAGAATCTTGTTCGCAACGCTTTGACGGAGTCCAGAGAAAGGTGTTTCTTTTTTAGCGTCTGGATTTTTGCCGCCAGATTTCAAAAATTTTCAGCCAACCAAAAACTTCAATGATCTATAAAATCGTGATTATATATTTTTTTGTGAAGATCCGACGTTTTGTACACTCTGATTTTTATGTGACTGCAAAAATCGATTTTTGCGTTCGAATTAGAATGCAAAGATCTTCTGGATTAATTAGGAAAAGCAGATTTTGAAAATCACACGAGAAATCACTGCAGTCTCCATTATTTCTGCTCACAGCCATGGTTCGAATTACATTTCTTTGATATTTTTTCTCATTGAATCTACGCCAGTATGTTTATAGAACGCATCGATTGTTCTTCGATTAAGAATATACAGATAATATTTGCTCTACGTTACGGTTGTTATTTTCGCGTTGATTACGGGATGCCGAGAAACTAGGAGAAAAAATAGAAAAAAAAAGTTGGTTCATTCATTATGTCCGTGGATTTTTTCGAACACTCGGTAACTTAGGACGGGCTTTCAAAAATGGCCATCTCATAAACGTCCTTTCCTGTTTCTCCACCGCACCTGCTTTTCGTCCGTTGTATTACTTCACTTTTTTTCTATCTCCAACCGTAGTATATTTGTCGAAATTCCTCGGGAATTCCTTCGCTTATATATCCCTGTCATTCTCCACCACGATGTAGATTTCTGGAAGACATTCCACAGACGTTTGTGTCTACCTCGCTAATTTCACTCGGCAAAATATTTCAAGCCTGCGTAATTTTGCCCGGCTATTAGGGATTCCAAAAATTATATAGTAATCCCTGGAGGGGAGAGGATATTAATTCGACGCGATGACCTTGGCCTAAATATCTCGGTCTCGGGGGAATCCCAGCAAGTACACCTGCGGGCCGTTTTTTCATACTTGCGGATGGAAAATGAAAAAGGACGAAACTCGGTGTCATAAAGTTACTGTTCAACAGTAATTATGAAAGCCAATTAGTTATTCACTTGAAAATATATATTGCCGGTACTTTGATCGATAAGGATCAAACGGAGGAATAGAAACTGGACGGTTAAAATTTTGCAATATCATACTTACCTGATCCTCCACTTTCCGGAGCTTGCAAGCTACTGAAGTGACATCGTGCAGACCCCGATGAAAATTTTAGGTTTCATGGAACCAGCTAAAAGGGTAATATAATTCATATTACACTGCAAGATGTCTTTATAAGGATCGACTCGACTTCAAAGCCGGTTGTCTCGAACCGAACGTTTTCAATTTTCCAACGAAGATTATATTTGATGATTAAATTTATTTTTCAAGTTTCTTTACTTTGTCCTACATTTAACCTACTTCGGCGGAAGAATGAATTAACTTTGTTTTTTTTTTTTTGAGAAGGTATATCTTGAAATTAAATTTGTGGAACCGACGGGCGCATTTCACACAGTCGACATTCGTTGATTTGTAAAAGGAGATTCAAATCCTTGAGATTTTTTCATCAAGTTAAGAGGATTATCGAGGCGACAGAACGGCTGTAAATGTGAAAACACTTATTGGAATGAAGTAAAAAATGAAATTCCACATTCTTATGAGTACGGAAATACATAAAGCACAACATCGGAAGAACTTGTGAGGGGAGCTAGTAATTTCCTGAAGAATGAAAAATTCCAATTTCACCGCGGGGAGAAGTTCGAAAGAAGTATGCCGGAGACCGGCTATGTACCGTTTCTTACGTAGCTCTACCTCCATAGGTATACAATTTTTGTATAGTTTTGATTATTTACGATGCGATATTCAGCTGGGGTGAGCCCCGGGGTATACTATATCGAGCTTTCATCGTTCACCGGAGACAGATCTGGGCCGATGGCAGAGCCGGAGGGAAGAAATGGGATTGTTTTCTTCGTAGCCAACAGGCAAGGAGGAACTATGCATGCGAACGGTGCAAATGGCGGCGGCTACAGGCGCAGTTTTTCTTCGGGGAACATGTTACAGCCACGTGTATATATGTACACCCGGAGAGGTTGATTCTGGACTGTCTGAAAGCGACGGCCGAATTGGACAAATTATCAGCATTGCATCGCTCTGTGAAAGAATTTTTCCGCTCCACCCAGCGAGGTTGATTCTGAATCGGCTTATTGGACAAAGTCAAATTGAATAAATTATCAAAAATGCTTCAGCTACATGTTTGGCCACGAGTTGATTCAGAATCCACCTCACCGGGTGTACATGGGTACGAAATTCTGTTGGCGCGGTGCAACTCTTCGCGTATACATGGAAGAGATCTGTGGCGTGTGGATGTGAGGTAAAAGTATAGGAATACGAATCCACCGGGATTTGGAGTCCTGCAAGTTCGCCAAAGCTTGTGCACCATATACAGGTTTTTCGCACGACTTGGCTATTCGTCATCTTGGACGAATCGCCCCCAACGGGGTTTCCCCGATATCACTTATAACTCGAGCCGATAGAAAAGGATTTCGGATGGTCCCGGATTGTGCAGCGAAGAACAATGTATTTATCTGGATAATCTGAAAACGAAAAAGCCGTAGGCAACCCCACGGGAGTGATCGACCCTTCCGAGGAGCGATGTAACATACATGCGGGGTGTCGCGAGAATTTCAAGCGATAATATACACCAAATTTTTCGGGCGATCCAAATCAACTTGCATTCCGATTGATGAAATTATATTTTTTTTAACAAGAAATCATACAAATCCCAAGGACCTGTTCCTTTCGCTACACTATATTTTTAATGATGACATATCAAGAAATGTGTTCATCGAGAAAGATTATGTTTTACACTTAAATATCCATTAGACTTACGGTGCAGACTCACAGAGCGATCTGTCTGGAGTCATCGCGAGATGATAGTTCGACGTCCTTGAGATTCTCGGAATCTGCTGAGAAGGGGTCCAGAGACGAGATAACGACTGACAGGCCAACGAATACTTCGCATCCATAGCAGGAGCTGATGACAATAAAAAAGCAGCGCGAGCTGAAGATGTTACAAATGAAATGAAATGTAATTTCTTCTTTACAGAGTAATAGAAACACAGAAAACTCTTGCAACTATGTTGTGACGTTCACCGAAAAATAGTCCAAGTTGATTTTCGGTTTTCCTGCTAATTTCTCGGCTCAAGTTTGAGCCAAGCACCACCTTCGATATAGGTGACGAAACTTGCTCTGCTCAGTTGTATCGGGTTGATGGTTCTGCTGCATGTGGTGATATTGAAATTGGCAAGTAGTTCGAATATGACAAGTTTCAATTCCATAATTGCGAATCTATTTCCAATACATGTTCTTGGTCCTTTTCCGAATGGAAAGAAGGTCGCGGGATCAATATTCGATTTTCGTTCCTCACTAAATCTATCCGGATCGAATTTCTCCGGGTTTTCGTGATACTTTGCATCCCTGTGGATAGCGTCAAGCGGCATCCAAAGACTCATTCCAGGTGGAACTAAAAACGGTTTCAATCCGGGCTGAGCAGGTGGCAGTTCAAAACTCTGCCTACAAAGTCTGTCGATCATTGGAGCTGGCGCATGGAGTCTCAAGGTCTCATTGACGACGTTGTCGAGATAAGACATGGCGTGAAGAGCTTCGTAACTTACGTCACCCGCACATTCTTCCAAAACCTCGTCAACCTCGGCCTGAAGTTTTTTGTGGACCTCCTGATTAACGGCAACTTCATGGACTAAAAAGCACATCACAAGGGAAATAGTTTCAAACCCTCCGAAATAAAAAATAAACGCATGTGCGGTCATGTCGTCGGTGGTGAGCTCCAGCGATTTACTTCCATCTCTCGCCTGCATCATCAACTGGAGCATATCGGGACGGACGATTCCTTTAGCATCCCTAATTGCAATCGTCGTCTGCACAATGTCTTTATAGAACTTGACAGTCTTCTTATTCCATAGTCTGACATTCAATAGTTTGGAAAGCGTGGGAAACGTTCGTAGAAAAAAAAACTTCAATGATCTCTCACCATTAAAATCTATAGTCTTTTTACCAGTGATGAAAAAATCATTGTCTTTGTCCTTCAACGAATTAACGCTTATTCCAAAGGCCGATGTCATGATCATGTCGTTTGTATGCCTTGCCAAAACATCCCGCATTCCAAATTCGTTTGATTCCAAACTTCTGGCCTTCAAATTATCAATCAAATTTGACGTACTCTCCTTTATGAGTTTGAAAATGATTTTCATTTTGCTCGAAGTAAAACTGGGACTGAGAAGAGCCCTCAAGTCCTTCCACTGTTGTCCTTTCGTCGCGAACAGATTCTTCGTGAATATTTCATCTAGAATTTCTTCAGCGAGCATTTTGTGGTCGGGGAAATTATCAAACGACTTTACAGTGAGAGTTTTAATTAGTCCCGGGTCTCTGATCAATATTACAGGACATTGAAAGTCGAAAAATCCAACATACTTCATGTCCTGGTAGGAGTTATAGACATCATCAAGTTTTTCCCGAAATGACCTGACCCTGAATACTGTTTCGGCCATGTTTCCAAGGAAAGGAAGTGGTGGATCGCATGGAATTCCTCGTTTCTTGAAATATTTCAAATTCCTACACCCGTAGTACCAAATGATCAAAACTCCAATCAGCAGAGTCAAGAGAATCGTCCAAAATTCCGACATCGTAACACCGATCTATTTCACTCTAGAGTTTCGATGTCTTGTCTCTTCAAGCTCCGGCCGAGCACTAACAGAAATCTAGTTGCTGTGAAATTATTATTACATATTTTTTTTTTGTTACTTGTTTTTCATTACTTACCTAACCGAGTCTGGTGCGACGTCAACAAATAACAGGCCATGATTATTAATCATTATTCAAAAGTTCGATCATACACATGTTGTTGTTATACTTTGCGTCTTGTCGTAGTTTATTTCTCTCAATTTATCACGAATACTAAATAAAAGTCTACTATCATCAGCGCTTTTTGATCGGCTACGCTCACTCTTACAACTTAAGCTACGGTTCATCCGTATCATATAATTCATCCTTTATACATGTCATTATTTATCCTCTATCCAGTCAAAGTAAATCCAGCGTCCATCCGTTTGTCCCTGAGAATTCCGGAGTATCTCGGAAATATCCGAAGTCAATTCATAGCTATCTTCTATGCCACACGGAATCTAGACTTACTAATTACAGTAACCGTTGATCTTATGACTGTGCTGATTTCCCGGTGAATCCAAATCGTACTTTTTCTCTGCCTTAATTTAGAACGTGCTTTTTTGCCCGGCACCTGAACATGCAACAATCGAAGTTCAAAAGTAAGTGACAAACGAAGAGACTCTGTTCATCATTCCTGGCGCCTCCTCTGTACCTACACTTAAATTTCGAATTGTCGGCGTCGACGACAAAATTGAAACTTCTCTTACAGAATTTCAATTCTGTAACTATTTTGCCCGCGACGCCCTGTACGGGTAGATGGGAAGATTTTGACGTTAAAGGAAAATGAGATGAAAGGATCCAGAGTCGGAATATATATGATAGCTGTACGGCACGGCGTGCCGAAAGCTGAATGGCAAGGGCGCGACGTCAGAGAAGATAAGGATAAACTCAGGGAGGAATGAGAGTGTGAAAAGAACGAGGAATATTGTAGAGTCGATTTGCCGAACGTGAAAAGAATCCGTAAGATTTAATGCAGCCCGCGAAATCCTTCAAGCTTTCATGGCGCGAATCTTACCTACGTCACTCATACATCAAGTGAAATAAATACTTCGGGCTTCAAATCACTATAATTGTTATCTTCGTTTGCTCTTAGATCGTTACCTTTTTCTATCCCTCAATTTTCATTGCAATCCGATCAACTCTTATCGTCACAACTTTTTTCTTCTCATTCCACATCGTCAGCTGTGCGGCACTGGAGACCAACACGATTCGATTCGATTTCAGATCGAATATCATTAACGATTTCCTCGTTCATTATATCCTGGCTTACTTTCTGGCTTTCCTTCCGCTCCGGCGTCTCTGATAGGAAATTATAACAGCAAGTTACAGAGCGTAACTTTATACTTTACACAGTAAATATTATACGTTTCTGTTTATCTATACGCTCTTTTTGCTCATTATCATTGCTAATTTAATAATGAGATATTTCATTCCAATTAGTACTCGCAATATTTTTTACTGGAAAGTACAGGAAATGCTGGTCGATGCGTGTTATCATTTTAAGATGCAACACTGCAGTTACATTATACCGATAAAGCTTTATGTACACCCGGTTAGGTTGATTCTGAATCGCTTTTTGGTCAAGCGCGCGTTTGGACAAATTTTTCGTATGGCTTGACCGGCTACGAAAATTTGTCCAAGCGACGTACACCCGGTTAGGCTGATTCTGAATCGCTTCGCGGCCAAACGCGCGTTAGGACAGCGTCTGGCTGGGCCGGCTGAAAAAATTTATCCAAACGAGCTTGGCCGCAAAGCGATTCAAAATCAACGTAACCGGGTGTACATAGTTTTATTTTGCATCCACGTTATCGGTTGCTCAATTTCTGTTTGCGCTTATAATTATGGCAGTTAGTGCGTGACATGATATGGGATGCATGTCAAATATCATCTCGGACATAACGATTCTGAAGGAAAACTACAGTAGATAAGAGTTTTTTGTTCAAGTACCAAAAGCAAACAGTGAAATAGAGCGCTATAATCGGATTATCGTCCCAGCTGTGTGCAAATTAACCAAATCTCCAGGTATGAATGCTACACATGTTTCAGGCTCAGTAGTCCAGTCTGCCTTGAATAATTTTGTCCACTATGGAAATATGTCGAGAGATGTCCCAATGGAGTTATGTTTGGGTACATAAATCTCGTCGAGGTCCGCTGGACATCCTACCGGATGCCCTGGAAGACGATATATAATTTGGAGCTTTCGATGCCCAGCATTCGACGATATTGTCCGCAAAGAGCCGCTCGCTTTGACACAAAAATGACCGTATAACCGGAAAAAGGCGAAGGAAAAGTATATTAAAATGGACACATTAAAATTCATCGCGACCGAAGCTAAATACTCTTGACACGGTAAAGAATTGCTTTCGATAGAAAAAAAAAAAAAAATGATGATAAAGAAATAACCTTCGTTTCAAACACTCAGTTGGGATTGTCGGACAAATAATTCAGCTTAACGGCTTAGGTCGTCGAAATCCAAGGAAAGCTTGTTAGAAATGTAACAACAGTGAAAGCTTGGACTTATATCCGTACCTGGGATGACATAACCACGTGATACGATTGCCAGAAAGCCACGTGATCCGAAGTAGGTAATTCAAGGTAATTGGATGATCCAAATTCACGAGCGTGTGCTACCACTTCACGACCATAACGGTCACGACGCGAAGAATATACCAGCGGATTGGTGGAAAACTCTAAGCTCAAGATTATAGCTTTATAGAAAATCTCTGGAATTAAACCGATCCTATTTTCGACTGAAAAGTACGTTGAATGATATTTTTGCCAACAGATATATTCGATGGGGATAAACTTAGCATCACGTGCCACGTGTATCTACCTACACACATACGATAAATATATTGGAAACGAATCTCGGTAAGTTTTCCTTTTTTTTTTTTTTCTCTTTTGACGTCAGCAGCTCACTTTTTACTGCAGCAAGACGCGTCAACTTTGCACCGATCGTTACATTAGATAGGATGAGGAGGGAGAATTACGGCGTCAAGGACGCCCGATTGACGGACTGACAAATGGCAAACGAATTCCATTTTCCAAGGACGAATCCGAGGACCTTATTCCCAGAGCTAGAATCCAAAAGGGCAGATTTCAAAATTCAGGATCACGAATTTGGAATGGATACAATCATCGATACGGAAACATTGGCGATGTCGTGGGAGTAATTTCACTTTTATCAGTTTTCCATCAAGCTGGATATCAAGTAATCGATACACGTGGGCTTACGTCGTGTTGTTCATTTCTTTATTCCTAAGTTTCTAAAGTATCAGTCGTTTTCAATAGAAAGTCGATAAATTCTGCCCCATAACCGATTTATTCATTTATTTATTTTTTTTTTTTGTTTGGAACTGAAAGATATCAATCCTTAGTCTCATTTTTTTTATCTACCAAGGATTTCATATTTATTGTAGAAAACAAAAAAAACAGGAATCACTCGGCTTCGATGGCGATTTTACTTCAATGTAAGTCGTAAGCAACAAGCGCCATTGACCTTTTTGATCTCTGTCATCAAAATTCCATTTCTTCACAGCTAATTGCTGATATGTCTTATCGTTCGTCGTCACGCGTCAATAAACGAGGAAGGATTTTAAATCGCTTCAATCGTCGTGGATTATTATAATAAATTTGTTTTTCGAAAATTGGAAGATCGGATTATTCTGGACTACGCAATACCCCTAAAACGAATATATAAGGGAATGCTATAGGGTGGTTTAAAAAATAGCTTCTAATCTAATCAATTACGGCAACTGTTACATCTAAAGCGATTTTATTATCCACTCGGACTTTGAGATTTCTGGAACTAATTGCCATTGAGCGAAGTATTTTTAATAGCGCACTCCGATGATTGAAGAGATTTTAATAAAAGTAGATAATTAATTCGAAATTCCCAGCTCTCGGATTCCGCCTCTTTTACTTTTCAATGGTATCGTCAGTTTACGGGGAAAAAAATTCCCTGCAAGTTGAACGGCGCGTTAAACGCTTTCTAACCGTAACGGGCGAAGATTTCAGGTATCTAAAAATCAAGTTAATTACCTTTTAATTACCAAACTAAGGATTTCTCTCTCGCGTCGTCGCAACGACGTTTCGGTGAGGTCGGTTGGACGGTTTCATTTTTATTTGAAAAAAAACGTTCTATCCATTCGTGAATGTAGTTTGTATCCTGTCTGAGCAATGTAAGCATTTCATCTCTGCAATCGGCTGCCAAAGCCAGAAATGAGATGATTCTCAAAGCCGGAACCCTCCGACTGACGTTCATACTGTGCGACGTAGCGTCAAAACCGCAGCAAATATCCACGCGATATTCGTCTGGGGAGAAACCAGATGTCGGCAAAGCAACGATTCATCAAGAAAATCAGTTGCGCAGAAGTAGGTACCAGTTCCGACTACCTTTGGTCCTTTGGATAGAAATTTCGAGATGATTCAGTCCGACGAAACGTTCAGAGATTCTCGTTTCCTAGATTTATCATCAAAGTGCATAATTCCATGAATTATAATCGTATGAAAGAAGAACAATGTTGAAAATTGACGAAGAGCTTACTGCAGTTCTGATGTTCATCATACCGTAGGTACGTTTCTGGCGAGCACAACGAGCGTATAAAGAAAGGATTAGATTCTCTCACTGTAAGTAAAAACGTGATAAACGAGCATTCGGACGAATTATGTAAGTCTAAAACGGAAGCGTAGAACAAAACGCAATCTACGCGGTAGCAATGCCCTTCCAAGGTCACTCCGCCGTTCCACGAGTGTGCGACACGCATGATCTCTCCCTTGCTTCTAATCCGGTTAACAACGAGATGAACGTCTCAGGTACAAGTCTTGTAACGGGTGTTCAAAAAGTTTACCAAACTTACGGCGAGATCCGACTGAAATGGTAAAAAAAAAAAAAATAGATTCTCAGTTTTCCACATTCTTTTTTTGTTTTTCGTGTATTGGAAGCCATTGGAAGCGATGCTCTATTTTATCGCGAATTTCGATGTAACAATAAACCCTGATTGTTACACAATCGATCTGTAAGTACTCTAGAAATTTCTGTGTTGTAAAAACCGTTTCGGCGAGCTTCGTTTCCTACCTGCAATCAACGGGGTGTCTGTAAATGGCTTCACGATCATTGAGCACTCTATTCAACGGACCAAGAGAATTCGTTCATTTTATCCATCGCGTTTAGAAATACCAAGGACCACCGAAATTACGATTTCGCTAATTACTCTCGGCCGCATACACATTACTATATTTACAATTGCAAATTAGTGACCGTTGCCAGAAGGAACGTGTGAATGGGCTCACAAATTCTAATTGCCAGCAATTTGGCCGAGGAGAGTGATCAATAATCGAAAGATACGAATCGATCATCAGTCCGACGTGTCAAATTGCTCAATCAAAGAAGTAACTCCTGCAATAAAACGGATCGGCAATCGCGATGTTTTATTGTATCTGTAGAAAGACGAGCAATTAAATTATGCTTTCGGAATATCGGATATTGCATTAAAACTTATTCGGTTCGACTTTTCTATAATTACCGCATCAGATCTCGAGAGAACGTCTTTATCTCCGGTTCAATAACGGCTAATTCTTTCCAAACCCCCGGCAAATATCAGAAACCCATCAAAATTTTATTCGCTGATCAATACTTTGTATTTCTCAATCATGTAACGCGTGAAAATTGCAACTCACCCGCAGCTATGTTCAGAATGTACCTTTAACTGCTTGCACGAAAGGACCGAGTATTTATTTATAATATTCGATCATTGTTTTTTTTTTTTTATGGTGTCTCATTCTCTAATTGTCTTTGTCCTAGAAAGGTGAGTTTTTTCGCAAAATTCTGAACATCTTGAATTTTTATATCGACGATAAATTTTGTTAGCACTTTAATGCCCAGATGGCCTATTAAATGACGGATGCGAAATTGTCGGGACAATTGTTAACGACATGTGCTACGATTATTAAGACGGATGAACACTACACCGCACGCCGTGTATATCTCATGACACGATTGAGTTCATGATAATAAATCCGTTTGAGGAAAGAATGGCATTTTAAAGCTGAACGTTCGCCACGGGGGCGTTGAGCGTCAACCACAATTCAGAACGAACGAGTATATAATTGGTGACATAACTCGTTGCTGGCATTTCGTCATGAAAAATGAAAAGAGACTACACTAAACTTTCACCGATTCAGCGTGAACATCTTCCTATGCATCTACATAGATCCCGGCGATATCAAATCTCGTCTTAGATGTGTTTGAAATATTTTCGGAAAAATCATACCACAATTTTAATAAGTCACTGAAAAATTGAAAAAGTCTAGCTATTCTCTGCACCGACGATTAATTACTTATTTTTTTTTTTTCTCGGGCATTCGTGAACTTTGAACTTGGAAGACGAGAAAAAATCTCACGTGATTATATCACGAGTGACAGTCAACCGCAAATTTTTCAACTCATGCTTTGTTTCAATTCTGTAATCAAACCGTGACGAGTCGATGGCATAAAACACGTTGTACGAGTGAGTCGACGAATAAAATCAGGGAAAAAGAAACAGAAGAAAAAATCGCTCAGAAATCTGATGGTCATTGCGAGGTATTCTTCCCTCAAAAATAGACTGTCTTTCTTGGCGCACTTGAGTCTTGGAATCGACACGATTATATACAAAGTTTAAAAGCCTCGATTAATCTCGGACAGACTTGAGTCTTGAAAACTGAGAAGATCCGCGCGACGCAGCGTGTAAAATGAGGAGAATGGAATAAACGTTCTATTTTTCGAGTCTCGCTAATTCCACTTGAAAGTACATTATAATGAGGTGTAACTATGCGTTGTGTAACGGAGCTTAGACGACGTGAGTCGACGTAAACAAAAAGCAAAATTGAAATAAAGATGCTAATAAATATAACTCAAGTCAGCGACCGCTATCGAATAATTCGCGCTCTTTCGTCTGGAGAGAATTTTTTTACTATTATCAGAAATATTTTACTACTCTAAGCATATTCGGTTCAACGACATGGCAGGACGAATCGATGTGAGTAATTCTCGACCTTGAAATCATCGTTTAAAATCTTTCCGTGTTTGAAAAAAATTTATCGTTCAAGAAGAACAAACACCAGCCGCGAATGAATCCTTATCGCCCAATTTTTTATCGACAGGACTTTCTGACCCACTAATTTTGACCTTGAATTTTGACAAGGTCAAAGTGAACTTAGCGGGGTGATATTTATATAGAGTTACTATACGGCGGAGGAAATTTACTCAACTCGATTATATGCGCGGGTATTTAGGTGCTGCAATGTCGAGTTGTGATAATCGAACGTGCTTAGCATTAATTAACACATTCTTGTTACATACGATTATACTTAGTGGCAAAAACAATGCTTACGTAACCGTATTTGACTTAACTGCTGATCAATAAACATCTCGATCCGCTTTGATGCGTGAGAATTTTATGAATGTCGTAAAAGATTAAACTCGGCCTGAGTTCTGCTCACAAATTATTTTTTATACCGATCACTAGGAATTTTAGCGTTTCAATCACCTCGGTTGTTCTTCTCATCGTCAGCGGATGTACCAGACATATTGGTATACCTCTACATGTACCAGATCGGATGAAAGTTTTATTAATTACTTTATAAATTACTGAGAGTTAGAATCAGAGAAAAATCGCTGATTTTTTTCCGTAATGGGCTGATTATCGAAATTTAAATCTCACGCAAACTTCCCCGTTCGCTTTAGCTACGAATATTTTCTGTACGAATCAGTGCACGATTCCATGCGCTGTACTATGACCTCGAAAAGAAATTGCTGAAACAGCTGAAAGCGCTAAATTCTGTAGCAATGATGCACGAAGCGTAAGTCAACAGAATTTTTGCTTACATTTTGCAAATCAAAGTCCGATAAATGAGTAATAATCTTGAACCTAAATCTACAGCACGCATTTCATACGATTGTAGCACGCGTATACCTATGTGTTATGTACAGGGTGAGTTTTTCCAAACTCCGAGATTGGGAGAAGCTTGATTTGCCAAACATGCGCTTGAGCTTGACTCGAACTCCTCCTTTATTGAGCATGCTATATTTTCGTGTCAACTTTTCTCATTCTTTCTATTTTTCTCGTGTGCAGCACGTTAACTAGGCAAGAAACTCGGAATTTGGATTGACTCACCCTATATACAAATATATCTAGGTATAGATATAGGTAGTGTACAGTTTTATATATATATACAGTACAATTTTAACAACAGTTCTTGCCTTGGGCTACAAAAAGCAGGCTCGTTCAGATGCTGGCAATCCGTTATCGAGCAATAAAAATCTCTATGACGATATTCGGATGTCGTAATAGTTACCGAAACTGGATCGGCAAAATTATATACGTATATAGCATACGTCATAAAATATGAATCATGCTAATAGTTAACATTCATTCACCGAAGTTTTAACCTACACAACGGGTGATCCTGTTTCAAACTCTCGCTTATTGCAATCGCTTAATATTCTGCGCATACCTATTAACGATAAACTTGCATTGTGCTGATCAGAAATACTAATCAATATTTATATTCTATCCAAAATGACATCAACTGCTTGCCAAAAAAAATCGTGTCTCGCGAAAATGGCGACGGATGAGAATAAGTTTCGATTTCGGCCGTTTGTTAATCACTATTAGATTTTTCTACTCCAAGTTTCATAATTATTGTTATTAAGTCGGATGATTTCTTGTAAATCGTAGCCAATTGCATTCCCTAAGTAAAATATGACCTAATTACTCTTAGTTTGAAATCCTGCTAGGGCGATTTTGAATCATAGTTTGATTACCAGTAACATGATGTAATTCTTGGATTACCTTGTCCATCAATCAGCGTACAAAATTCACCTAATTAGATACATCTTCACATTGAGTTGGGCAATGTGTCGAAACATCGGCATAACTTTGTTGGCGCAATAATTTGTCTAAGTAGAGCTGATAATTTCCTGTAATATCCTAAAAATATGTAATGAAATGTACGATGAAACAAAAACCTGAAATACGAAAATAATGCACCCTGATATTTAAGCGGTTGATTTTACAAGCCTCCATAGCGCATCGATGTAATTTGTACTCAAAATTCATGATAAACTTGCTCCAATAAAAAATTCAGCCTTGAACTGAAGAGGTGTTCAGTTTACCCATGGCAGGATACTGTACTGCACTGTATGTGGAGCAAGACGAGACAGTCGATTCTCCGGTTTACTTCTGGTTTTAAATTTATGACACTTACAAGGCTGTACATGCAGCTGCAGAGAAAGGTTTGCAAGAGTTTCGTTCTTTCACCGAAGATTATCGTCCGGTTTCTGGAGGCCAGAGAAAGGTCTGATTAAACAGATAACAAGTACTAACGATTTTCAACCCAATTATTGCGTTGGAATATTCAGCTCACCACCGTGCATACCAATTAAAAAGAAAATGATTTTTCCAGATAAGCTCTAGCTATGGATTATCCATTACTAAAATCTGATTTTGAACTTGAAATTGGCGACTGTCAATTTCTTACTTTCTGTCAAAAGTCCAAATTTCACCAAACTTTTCTGCTCGATGTGTAGAAGTTTCGTCTCTTTCGACGGAAGCAAAAGTAGATTATTTATCGTGGGAAATAAGTTTGAGCGCTGCGATAACTATAAAAAACCAAGTTTATGTGGTTATGAAGTGCAATAATGTAAATCAAACATTATAACCATTGAAAGTGAAGGTGGCGCCAAAGTATATTCAGACATAATCCAAATCAATCTTCGCTTTTGGATTACCTTGATATTTTTTTTCTTTGGATTTCAAAGAAAAAAATTAGCGTCATTTTTCGTCGATCGAGTCATTCGCGAATAACGTAATTGAGTTAACAACTATACCGGTGATACTTCCAAATCCCATGATGATTCCATCGCCACAAATTTATCTGGCGGACGTATGACCTTTACAATATAGGTACCGTATCAAATTCGGAACTACGAACAAAGTTAAACACGAACAAGATATCGACGCTGATAATTTGAATCGTGTTCGTACTCACCTGCCTTGTCGAATTGGAAGCCGGTATCAAGTCACATGTACCGCAGGGTCGATGACCTCGGTATCTACTTCGGAAAAATGAATCCATCGCTGTTCGCGCTCATCGGAATTATACTAACTATTACGTAAGCGGCAGAAGCTACTTGCGGACATTGATGTTTCAATATTACGCTCTGCAGTAGTAACGGGTCGAGCCTTGTGAAGAATTGATCCACAGGCCAAAATGTCAGTCATCGAAAAAAGCTTCACGCCATCATCGAAGATTTAAAACAAAATGGATCACAGGTTCAAATAATCTTGACGTCATAGCGTCTGCCATGAACAGAAGTCGTCGTCTATGGATTTGAAAGATTTTTTGTTCTTTCAAATCACGGTAAACATAAAATGCACGAGATTGTTCACGAGTGTCTCGAAACACGACCCAAAGAAATGGATACAAAATGATCAAATTTTCTGAACCAACTTCAGGGATTTATGTAAAAAAAATCAACCAGGAATTAAAACGCAGAAGCTGATTAAATTCAAATGTGATTGTGTTGCAGAGCAGGTTTTTTTTTCATCTTCTTCTTCATGGATTCTAATTTTGAAGCATCGATAAACGGAAGAATCAGTTTTGTCAACGATTAAAATATCGGTGATTCGCTTATGGAGCACTGAAAAAAAAAAAAAAAAACGCCAATGAATCTGCAATAAAGCGCAGTCTATGGGTGATGGGAAAAAATCAAAGAATCTGATATACCTATACGTGAAAACGAACGCACGAGATATTCGATCCGATGCGCTTGAAATGCGAAACTTTCGCACAAGGTATTTCCCCTTGTATTTCCCGGTTTCTCCGGCATGCGAAGAAGTTCCGAAGACTTGGGAAGTTTTGGATCCGTGGAACTCCGGCGACCAAAACTCCTTAGCGTGCCAAATTTTTTTTTAACGAACTAACGCAGAATCAACTTTGACTACATCGAAATCATTCTTGCCTTAACAAGCGAACGTCGAAATCTTATCAGCTGTTTTCAAATAATCCTCGAAAATTCTCGCCTCTTGGAGGTTGAATTCATGAAGATCTCTAATTTGAACGATTCCGTGAGGTTTTTTCAGCTATGCCTTCGTTTCCGAAGGACGAATTTTACTCTATAAGATAATGGGCAGGAATGTAGTTCAGCTGGAACGGGTAGAAAATTATACGGTCGCCAAATTTCAATTTTTTTTATCCATGTTATTTGGGACTGAGGGCATATTACATCTAGTTTATTTCGTTTGATTTGATTTTTATTGTTTTTTTTTGTTACAGTAGAAAGTGGATAGCTCTCTTCTGCTGCACCCGCCACGGCGATGGATCATTTGTGCATTATATATTTCTTGCAATGTAGAGATAATTCTCCGTACAGAGAAAGTTTCAAACTGAGCTGAGTAAATATAGCCGCTGGTATTCTCAGATTCGGCACCCACGACCCACATTCGAGACGTAAGTAGGTACCCGAATAAATGACCCGAAATAACGTGGACTAGGACGTTAATCATCATTAATTAGCGATCGCAAGCCGAGGAATGAATAGAGCTTCAGTTTCTGATAATCAAATCCAATACTGTCTCTAATTCCTGCTGCAGAAATTTGATCTTACGAAAGCGCGTAATTTGATGAGGGAACGTCGCGTCATCCGTATGGGGTTCGAATTTAATACCCATAGACATCCGTGCTCGCAATTTCAAAAGGTAGGTTGGAAGCGAACCTTCTAAATTATCTACAGTCTAAACTTCGATAAACAGGTATGAAACCCGATCCATGTATAAATTCATCGACGGAAGCTCCAGATTTTTTTTTCGTCAATTCTTCATAATTTAAAGGTCAACATTTTCAGTGTTCGGATCACGTGGTCGTTTCCTGCGATAATAAAAACAAGTGTATTTAGAACACGGTTTCATATTTCTTGATAGAATCCTTGAAAAAAGAAAATAAAAATTCACCGATCTCCAAAAATGGCCCTAATTTTTCCGTTTCTTTATTCTAACTGCAAATTGTGAGGAAAATAGCTCCGTGAATACGAGCAGAACTAACGGAGAAAAAAGCAAAAGCTGCGAAAAAATACTGGCGAAAAAAAAAAAAAATAAAATTGTAACCAGAAAAGAATGCCACCACAAATGAATGCCACCGGGAAAAATACCCGAGACCCACTATATTCCACTCGCACCCTCATCAAACCCTTTTACTTAGGGTGTGTTCTAAAATGCACAGCCAGCGCTGCGAGCTTTCGTTGTTTCTTTCTCGAATGAATAAGTGCGATGGAGAAACTACGAAACCTCAGAAATAAATGCGCAGGCCTAGGAGATAAGTGAAAAGTTTGACGAAATTAAAGAAAGGGACTCTCGGAATCAGGTTACGTTTTTTTCGATTACACTTTTTTTTTTTTGCTGATGATGAAAAGATAAGCCAATAACTCGGATAATTTTATCAATCGTCTATTTGATTTTTTTTTCAACATCTTGAAACACAATCATAAAAAATTAGAGATTACGATAAAAAAACGCGTTCAAAATTGAAATCATAGACAATCATTTTTCCCACCGATCTGCGCCTTTTGCGATCGAAATCATTCCGAACCGTTTCAACTTCTACATTTCGAAGTATCTTTAGTAAATTTTTCATTTAACTTTAGGAAAGTTTTAGAAAATAACATTTTGGATCAGAACGAAGAAAAAATATTCCCTGATGAGTCCGTTCGTAAGGATTTCGAGCACAATTATTAGTTTATAAATTCTTTGTTCGTTTAACAGTATCGAAAGTAGATCGACATTACAGAGGTCCAGAAACGTTATCAGCATCAGTATGATCTGATTGAAGGTGAAAAAAAATTGTTTCCTTGACCAGCCGCATGGCACAAATATTACATCACGTTTTTGACGTCATTTATATCGTGATCTTTTCCATAATGTCAAAGATGATATTATATAAGAGCATGATATTATCTCTTTGGAAAAAGAAATCAAATCAAACCTCTTCTCAAGGTCGACGGAAAGGCAATCATTAATGACAAGTAGAAACGTATCATTCCGATGATCACCTCCGTGATTTCCAAAAATCTATCAAATTATCGAAAGGCTTTTGCGACACTATAAAGTGATGAAAGTTTCTATTTTCTGAATACAAACAGAACATTCTTAGGGGTCCAGATACGGTCCGGCTGAACATAGTTCGATTGCTTTCAATGAATTGTTATTTCGTTTGAATTCCATTCGATTTCGATAAAAACTTGTCGGAGAAATTGTCAGAGTTTCGTGACCCTTGCTGAAAAAAGTTGATGATCGAGAGCGTTCCTCTAGAAGAACTTCCTCTATGCGCTATGTAATTATGATATCCATAAAATGTCGGGAGCAAGATAATTTGTTTCTATACCGGCTCTAATTCCTTCGGATGTCCACAAAATCAGTTCAACAATCATCGACATTCTCTTTTACCATCACTGTGTATTTTCTCTACATACATCTAAACCAACTTATAGTATTGTTCGAGAAATGCAGTTCAGAGGAGCCAGATGAGATGCGGCCTATCGAACTATGTAGACTAAAAATAGTTCCGGAAAATTAGTTTTGATCGGTTTAGGTTGACGCAAATTGCGAACCGCCAGTGAATACCTTCGTCATGTTACGTTATGCGGCATACTTCTCCCGAGCAGCGGTGCAATTTCTGTTTCATGGCTGCCGAGGTATTTTTCGAGAAGAAAATCTGTCGATCTTGTCGCAGCTACAAGCTTACCGAAACTTGAGCTCACCAATAAGTTCGCCGTCTTTTATTTTTGCTTCATGTTCTCCATGTTAAAATTTGAAATTTCACCCCGTTCTTCACATTCCAAGAAAATTATGTAGCTGGGTCCGAACATGAATCATATTGGATCTTGTTATTTCGATATTTCGATTAGACGAATCGAGAAAACATGAAAAATCACGGCGCCAGATATAGCGAATGGAAAAAGTTGCTGGAAACAAATTCGAAGGAGGCACGTATATAAGTACAGCGCAGAACTAGATTACTGCATTTTCTCACGAGAGGACGCGTTCCAAGACGACGTGCAGACGAAACGTGAGAGAAATGGGAAAGATTTACAAATTCGAGAATACTTCTCAGATAAAAGTTTCGTATATCTCCGGCAACCACCGATCCTAGGTCCCTCAATTTGAGTACCAAAATTAAAATTTCATCGTATACTGTTGCAACTTCACACATGCTATTCAAAATTAGTGATATGTAAAAACTATAGATTTGATTAACAAAAAATTCATGATTTTACCAATACGGAATTTTGTGAATTAATTTATTCATCTATTAATTATGGCAGATCAGGCTGGATATTTATAACATAATACTGCGATTTCGAGTCTGAATTATATATGGCGTGAACTGACACAGCTGAAATTCTGCTTCAGATTTAATAAAAAAGTTTCGTTTAGCTTAAATTAGTAGCACTGCGCAAACCATTTTGTCTTCATTTCTGGATTTTTCGATGGCGTTTGATTTCGATCTGATTGAAGAAGTTAGGAAAAAAAATAATAGGTATAGGTAGGTAGTTAAAAATCTGTATCTTCAGACATGCAACCTTAAAAATATTTGAATTTGTAAGCTGAAGATTCTAAGGATATTTAAAAAAAACTTACGTACAGCCAATTCTGGGCAAAGATGAAATGTCTCGGTGGATGAACTAACCTATAAACTCCCCTGTATACCTATCTATAGCGATATAACCGTTTGCGAACTGGAATTGAAAGTTGAATGGACGAGCATCGATCAAATAGAAGAATTTCCGATCAGAAGGTTGAGTAAATAAGAGACACGAACCTTCCTCGCAAATAAGAGTTATACATTATATATGTACAACAGAAAGTAATACAGCAAGTTTCAGATACATCACGAAAGATCGTCAAGCGAATAATATATATATTTTATAGCGAATGAGTTTCGAAATTCATCAGGCGGTTGTTTGAGTTCGATGTGTACGTAAAAAAAAAAAAATTTCGATCTCAAATGTCGTCAGAGTTTACACAGGGCTTGGAAAAACATGCCGACAAACAAAATATTAGTAATTTAGAATCACTAGGGTTCTTGTTTTATCTTCAATAATGATGTAGAAAAAGTATTGGTTTTGATCGAAAATTACTTTTTCATAATTCAGGTGAATTTTTAGGAATTTGGGTTACTGATTGAAAATCTGAGGTCAAGCTTTTTAAATTCAAAATGGCAGGCCGGAGCCATTACAACTCATGTCTGACATGGAATGTTGCATTTTCGGGCTTTTTGGATCACTGGTAACGAATTTGATATCGAATTTGAAAAAATCCAAATGGTGGATGTGAAATGTTTGACCCGATTTCCAACTTTATAATAACTATAATAATTATAAAACGAATGCACCATGAATAACGAGGAGATGAACAATGACGAAAACTCGTATTGCGAATTCCAGAAAGACGATTGAAAAAAAATGAAACATATATAAATTTTTATGGACTGGGATTCATAAAAAAATTCAAGATTTGACAGTTCTACCGCCCAAACGAGGTGATTATAGAACACCTTTCGTGAATCTCTGATGAAATCCGGTTCCCGAACTCGTTGAATTTTGTCATAGAGAGAAAATAAAAGAAAAAACCCTCAATCATTCACGCGTGTACGATAATAATCCCATAAAAATAGACGCGCGGTTTAAAATCAATAGCAATAAAACGAAACGAGACGAAGATAAAAAAAATACCAAACTTTTATATACCATATGAAAGCGCGGCGGCGAATAATTTCTGAGTTTCGAAAATAATTGCCATTCCAATGTATCCTATGACATTTTTTTTTTGTTCATAACGCCATTTACGTTTAATTGATAGATGATAAAATGTCGAGGTTATTGCGAATGTTTTACTGTTAAATACATCCAACAGGTTATTGCGTAACCCGGATGAAAAAAAAAGGTGAAAATATTAAAGTCCCTTTTTATGATGAGTACAGTCGATCCTCAAATCGATTTATGAATGGATCAATTTATTCATTTTGACGCCGTACAGTTAGAGGGCGGTGCAGAAAGAACAAAATTTCGATACGAGTGAAAATTATTTTTCGCAATTAAAACTTTCTCATTTTGCGTATTAATTGAACAAAGTATAAGCGGATACGAGAAAGTATTAGTTATGAAAAAAAAAAAACAACAGATGAGCGTATTTATGCAGGAACGTGTCGAGATAAATTTATCAGAACGAATTAATTTAGATACGCTTAATTGAGACGAAATGTAGTTCGAAAATTTGGAAAATTGAAAAAAAGTTAAGAAGACTAAAGGAGATAGAAAGATTTGAAGAAAAAAAAAGACCGTTACACGCGGTAGAATCTTGTGTATACTGCTTTATTAAACATTAAATGAATAATTTTCTATTACGCAACAAATGAATAGGCAGGTAGGAGGTATACATTGACAAAATAATAAGATGTCATTTCGAATTTTACCCACTATAGCTACCGCGGCTTGTCATTACGTATCCTACGTTTTGTAACGCAAATCGTAGTGCAGCCCAACTGTTATTAAAGTGGCGCAATTTAATTGTCGGCGATGCCGCGTAGGTATAATATCAGTTGTGAAAATGCCGATTCATTTTCTAACTTAAAATGCCAGATATACGCATTTAATTATTCGAAAATAGCCTACATACGTATATAGGTATATAATAGGCGGTATTGCGAACAGCGTTTATGAAACGTCCGCCGCATATCGACTTTTCCTGTAAAACGATACGAACTACAACAGAGATTTTTCCATTCCTAAGTAAATTATGAACTTTCACAGTAGTAGAAAAAAATCAGCGAGAAAATTATCGAAAAATGGTGCGATAGTAAAATCAGCGCACATACTATGCGATATTTACCTGTTTCATAAATTCTGCTGAAAATTACAGTAGCTATTGTAGCTTCGAATTTCCGAGTGCATTTGCCTGTGAATGTCTGAAACGCAGTGAGCAATAAGAGAGCTTCGAAATACGCTTCGCTACGACAGTCGACCATAATTGAAGTAAATCGTGCATCGAATCGGCTGCAAACTGTGAGCCAGTACCTTGAATGTTCAATAATTTGCAAGACTATTGTTCCGGAATTCACAGGAATTGTCAAACTATGACTATGAAATTTTCATTTCAACTGAAAATTGATGAGCTTGAACATTCGATATTCTGATTACGTAAAAGTTCGAGCTTCAAATCTTAAAATTTCGAAATATTAATATTTAAAAATTTGTTATCAACTCAGCGAACAACAATCTTTTTTTGCACCAGTAATGCCATCCGGCAGCACAAGACTGTACTTTTTCCAGTCCTCCCACCGACTGACAGAAGAGAATGCGAGCAGACTTCAGCGACTGTCGCGACCTGACTCAGATAACATGGTTTTCTGCTATAAATGTGATAGGCGGTACGTGAAATGAGTTTGCCAATTAATTGTCAAGATGAGGATAATTGATAAAAATTGAGTGTCTGATAAAATAATTCGAAAATATTTGAAAACTCATGACAAATGAATTGTTGATAACAACCGAAATGGTCGTGATCTAGGGGAACAATTAGCATAAAAAATAATGCTTCTTCATTTACATTCATATTGTTCCCGAAGGTTCGAGAGATGAATACCAGATGTGATTCTAATGCGTTTGGTAATTATAGGTTGTAATGCATGGACTCGTCTATTTTAGATGATCAGAAAAGTGCTCCCAAGGGCTCTATAATTAACTCACGTATTTCAACGTGGGGAGGTGTTTCCAAAACGTAGGAAACTGCATCCGCGATATCCTGGGGTTGTAGACACGCCGTGTGACGAGCAAGTTCAGCAATCTCGTCCGCACTCAATTTTTCGCTAAGATTTTCCATGTCCTTTACAATTTCAGTAGCCACGGTACCCGGGCTGAGATTCTGTGGAGTGAAGAACCATCTTGTCGATGATTGACCATTTTTTTTTTTTTTATTAACTCACCGTGACCTTGATCTTTCTCTTATTACGGGCACATTCAACCCTTAAAGTGTCCGAAATCGCACGCACCGCGTGTTTGCTCGCAGGATAAACGTTGAGGAAGGACGGTATCAAGTTCGGTACCCGATGGCCGGCGACGCTACAACAAATAACTCAAGTTTACAAATAAATAAGAAGTCCAAACGATAATAGTACACAGTCAGTTTGATACGGAGATCAACGTTTAATTATTCTCATTTTTGCCAATTTTTTTTTGTTGCATTTTCACGGTGACCTTGGACGGAAGTTTGGAAGGAATTGGGAACCTGCATATGTTGATGATGTGCCCAATCGTGCGATTCTCCATCAATTTCAGACCCTCCCTTGTGCAGATGCAAACTGCCAAGACATTCACGTCCAAGGTCTGCCTCCAATCATCGGTACTGCCATCTAAGAAATCACAAAATCAGATTAGAAAGCTTCCGGATCGAGAGGAACCCGTAAAATCCATCATGAGCCAAACATTTCGAGACTTAGTTGATGAATCGCAATGTTATAACGAGTGAACAAATATTGATTATGTAACGAAGGTAATCCTCACCTGTCAACGTTGACAATCGAAGAACGCCGGCGTTGTTAACAAGGACATCGATTCCTCCCCATTCATCTTTGATCCAGCGGAAAGCTTCCAAGATATTTTCCTCCTTGGTCAGATCGCATTCACGGGCACACAAAGTGCCGGGGTAATCGGACAATTCTGCATTCAACCGAAGCACGCGATCTTTCAGTCTCGACAGGCCGACCACCGTCAATCCTTTCTTCACCAAAGCTTTCGCCACGGCTGCACCGATGCCCGAAGACGCACCTGTCACTACGGCAACCTAATCGTTCAACCAGAAGCAAACTTACAATCAGAGTTTCCAAGAGCTGGAATAATTTTGGTGTCAATAACCGATGTACACCCGGTTAGGTTGATTCTGAATCGCTTAGCGTTTGGACAACTTTTTCGCGTAGCTGGGCCGGCCACGAAAATTTGTCCAAACGAGCTTGGCCGCGAAGCGATTCACAATCAACCTAACCGGGTGTACATAGAATATATAAAAATGATGTGTTACAGATTTGCCAGAGATCGGTAAAAATCTCTGAAAATTTTTAGCTGCAAAATTGATAACAACCTTGGAATATGTGAAAATCAAGGCTTTGAAATCTTCGATTTTATTCAAATAGTTTACCCGAATTGTTGCTACGATTGCGCTAATAATTGATCGTAACAATCGACACTCACTTTTCCTGCCCAACGTTCCATTTTCAACGATCGAAGTTTTTGCACAAATTATACCTCGGATTCATCGGCATTCACGTAATACTAAGAGACCCAATTCCACCTAAAGTCGGAGACACACTGCAGACTACAGCGCTCGACTCACAAAGGACATAAATATTCAGATAAGGCCGACTCTGTTCGGCGCGATCTTGAAAGTGAATATCACACATCGTCGATCTACGCAGACCTCAGAGTCTCACGGATGAAGAGAGACAAAGAATTTTATAGGGTTCATATACACATACAATGGACTCGTCGACGATGGAATTCGACCACGCGGCCCAAACCCCTGAAGAGCTGCAACACGCTTTTCATCGATTAGTCATCAGAGATTCTGACTAAAATGTGTTAAAAAAATTTCTATTCCCTATTACCTCATCATTTGCTTTGTTAAAATAAATTGAACTACTGAGAAAAATAAATTATTCATACTAATACTAATTTTCTCACGCCGCCTGGGGTCAATTTTTTCAAGGACAAATTTAGTATCGCCGAAATTCGATGCGATGTCAACTTTTTATTCAGTTTACATATGTAACTCGTATTTGGGGCAATGGCACAATATTAATATATGAATTTTCGCTCGCACTTTATTGTAGCGCAAGGGTATAAATTTTTAGTTCAACACCTTCCAGAATGTAGTTTGGCTGCATCTCCGAAAATGTTGGAAGTTCGGCGTCACGTGTTCGTGTTCAAATACGCTCTCCCAACGGACGGATGGTCAGCTCCGTTATCTGAAATATTGAACGACGTATGTTAATTGAAAAGAACCAAAAAAAACGACAATACGTCGTTTTTTTTCGCATGAAATTTTACATCCAGAAGCACTTTTCTTGCATTGCTTTTCAATCCACTATACGGATTTCAATCAGACCAACTAATTTATAATAGAACTACTCGCGTGAATATTAATTTACAATTATATTGATCCCAGAAAATTTATAGATTGCATTAACTTTGTTCACTGACAAAAAATTGTTTACTGGTTTCCTAATATATTAGCAATCGTTTCCGTGATTCGGGTAAGAAAATTTGTCCTGATTGTAAGTCGGAGGTACGAAAATTCGAAATAATAATTTAGTCTCTGAGACTGCAGGTATTTTTTATTTTTTGAATTTCTAATCGAAAAATAACCGCTGATGGTTTGCTTTGTAAGTTTTATGGATATTCTATGTACATCTATCTGACAACCTTCATGAGTTGCTAATTCTCATTATACCTATTGCTGTATAATTTCTAATTATAATTTGATGACTAATATTTGTTAATTCGAATCAATCGCCTTTGGCATGCACTCGCTAATTGATGCGAGGATTGTACGTCCGTAATAGTTGCTTACAATATTATCTGTTGATTCAATTATAGTTTAATTATTGAACTATAATTAATTACGTTTCATTTAAACTTTGTCATTACTCACAATGTATACCACATATGAAGTTGCTTTCACAGATTCGGGAACATTGGAATCGAATATCTTTTCAAACACAAATTTAAATGCGTATTCTTATTCAATTCCAGCTCGAACCCCCAAAAATCTGATTGACAATTTTAAAATATTCAGAACTTAAGTTCTTTAAACGTTATCATTTTTGTAATTCATAACTAACGTCTCAATAAATGCGTTTTTGAATATTTTTAGAAAATTCTTCCAGAATATTTACCTAAGAAAAAAATTCGGGCATCTTTTTTTCCTGGTCGTAAAACTTATGCACATAATTTTCAAAGCAGACTGGACGATATTTTTTTTCTCACGCGATAGATTCGTCGTTTGAATTTACCTGAACGTTCGGCGGTGTGCCGAGTATATAGAGAACAGCATCGGAAATATCTTTTGCCTGTAAAGACGGAGCATCGGGCGCCGAAGTATAACTCTCAACGTAATCTGCCGCCTCCAAAATTTCCGTCGCCATCACCAGTCCAGGACTCAGACTCTGAAAATTAATCTCGGTCTCAATAATAACAACGTTGCATTATCGTAAAATTACCTATGAGACACCGAGACAAAATGGGCACCTCATCCGAAAATTGACAATTCCCTTTTTTTCAAATTTCTTTTACAAGTTTTCTTCTCATCTGCAAAAGATCTTTTTTCTTGACTTTTTTTTATTTTTCGTACCTGAACGTTTTGATTTTTCTTTCACGATTACTTTATAGCAACATATTGCTCAATTTTGCCGAATAACAATTATTAATTTTCAATTGCTGAGCGTCGCCATTCAGATGTTCCGATTTTCCTTACAATATATGGTAAAAAATGATGTATGTTTTCCGATGACAAGATATTCTGTGTAAACGAATCAAAATTGTTACTTACAGTTACTTTAATATTTGTCTTGGCCGCAAGTAATTCCCGGCGAACTACCTCTGTCATGGCGGTCACCGCGTACTTGCTGCTCGGATAGAGACTCAAATGCCCAACTTCGCTCGGAATGGAATGGCCAGAAACGCTGTGCAAAAAGTTACACTATTTTTCAACCATAAAACGACCACAACTTGTAACTCACTCAATTATTCCCTCCCAAATAGTATGATGACCTTTGAAAAGATCAAAAATTTATTGGGACCCAATACCCTAAATTGAAACAATATTATAGCCACTAATCATATACGCGAATAAAGATCGCCCTTGTCTTCTACTTTTTTTTTAATAACGAAATAAAGTGCAGAGTGTACTTTAAAGTTCAGCTCATGATTCTACACATGACGCGTGCTTCGCACGAGCTTTTTGATCCTGTTGAAAATGATGTACGGGTAAAATTTGCATTTCTAATTTCTATGGAGTTACCATAATCTGAAGGCTTATGGCAAACTTTTTTTTTTACTTTTTTGTAAGTATGTTACCTTGAAATTATTCATTATTCACTCGAGAAACACCATTAACAAATCAGAAATTATTATTTTTCGTACGTAATTGTTTAAAACGAAATCACAGAAAATTTCACTCATCATTTTTGTCTCGTGTTCGGAAGCGAATAGTAAAATTGGCCATGAAATAATTTATATCACGTCTAAATCCGAAAAAATTAAATAAACAAAAATTTTCGAACGCAAAAAAGCGTCTATATAATGGTGTGTAAGTACATAATTGTAAATTAAGATTGCGGTAGTATTAAAAAAAAAAGTATTAAAGAAAAGGCTCGTCTATGGAGCACAAAATGTTCATCCCAATCGGCGTGAACTTTTTTCTGCACATAATCTGCGGTTCGGGTGATGTTCAAAAAACAAATCAAGTTGCGACTGACGCCGGAAAAATATGAGATCCAATTTACGATATGATCAAGTTCGACGATTTTTTCTGAATAAATAATGATTTGCGACGCAGTAAATAATTTTACCTGTTAATGTTGATTATGTGACCGTCGACACGACGTGCTCGCATGTTCGCGACCGCTTCCCGTGTGCATATGGCCACAGCTAAAACGTTAACGTCTAGAATGCGACGAAAGCCTTCTGTGTCTCCACCTGAAGAAAAGTATCAGTTACGTAAAAATCATAAGATTCCAATTCCAATTTCGTGTTTCCATAAAAAAGTATCACAGAAGCATGAAGATTGCTACAAATGTTCGTTGGGAAGTATGCACACACAAAGATGCTTCGATATACTATACATCTCGTCGATTTTGAAACGAGAACAAAAATTGAAAACGCTTGACCTTTTTTATTTAATTGCATTTTTATTTTGCTGACAACTCAAAATGGCCGTCCGTTGTAACTACACCTTTAGAATAAAAGCTGTATTACCTGTATCGTGAAGAAAAACAAAGAATTTTTTTTGTTCAATTTTTACTAAAAATATTGCTGCTGAGAAACGTTCATGCGTTCAACTTTTAAAATCACGTTGCGAAATCGGCCGATTTTTTTCTATGATTTTATTTTCTGTTTTTTTACAAAAACCTGTACGGTATTTAAGGATTTGCGTATATAGGAAGAGTCTAACCTTCATGGATAGGTATAGACATATAGGTGTATAATTATCCTCGCGGAAGTTTTTTTTTTACCGCAGTATTTACTTACGCGCGCACATCGCTCTGTGCCTATATATACAATTGAACGTATATGCAAAAAAGTAAGAACAAAAAAAAGAACGAAAAAACTTTGGGCACTTAGAGAATGTTTCAAAGATTGCCATCCGAGCTAACACGCGTGCGGAATGACCTCCAGAATGGAATTACAAGTTTTTATGCAATAAACCGAAGCCGACAAATCACACTATTTCTCACCCGAGTATATTAGGTGTGTGTAAAAAATTCTTTGAGGTTTGGAAAATTTTCCTTACTAATGACATTTGCGAAATGCGCAACACCCGCGCAGTTTATAAGGACGTCAATGGCACCCAAGTGGTCTCTGATCCATCTGAAGGCGTCAAGGATTTCTTTTTCGTTGCAAACGTCGCATTGAACGGGGTAAAGTTTTCCCTTCGCGATGCTCAACGCCTCGGCCGAATCTTGGAGTCGATTTTTTCTCCTCGCCAATCCCACGACGATCATCCCTTCGCGAGCCAAAGATTCGGCTATCGATGCTCCGATACCCGAAGACGCGCCCGTCACAACCGCCACACGACCTGCCCAACGTTCCATTTCGTACGAGGCGCAGCAAATTTATCGTTTACGCAATTCTTTCAGGGATGCTGCAGCGTTTTGTTTTACTTTTTTTACTCAAACGCGTCGTGCGATTGAAAAATTAGCAAAAATTGTGCTTTCGGTTCACAAGTAATGAGATTGGCCCGCTGATTATCTGGAGACAAAAAAAAATTATCTCCGTTTTTGCGACTTCCAGGGAGATTGAGAAAATCATATTATCACAGGTAGTTTCATAAATTAATCGACAATGAATTAAGGTGCAGATTGCCCGATTTTCTATCTTCACAGGTTCCGGTTATAATTCGCTTGAAAAAAAGGAACTAAAAAAACGTGAACACTTACAGTTTTCTGGCGTCGAAAAATCTCGTTTCGCACTTATTGGAATTCGAATAAATTCTTACCACCTGTAGAGTGGAGAGTTAGAATTTCCCCACGAACACCTCATCATGTATTCACACCTCGCGACTGATTTCAATGAAAAATCGCCTTTGTCTCAGAGAAAAGAAAAAAAAACTTTCTCGATTTATCGAGAGAAACTTGCTCACAGTTTTTAAAAACGAGAGATCACTGCAGACGATTTTTGCACTGTGAATGGATCGAGAAGATCGCATATACTCGCGATGGACGCTGCGACCGACTCGGTTGTCTGCGACGCTAAACTATTTGTAAATAAATCTTTGAAACTGCGAGGAAAGGTAATTCGTAGTTGACCGCAATCGTCGGTGTACGGGAATAGTCGGCATCCCTGAACCGTGTACCCACTATTTGTCCAGGAGGGGGGACTGCACTACAAATGGGATAATATTGTAGAGAAATAAACTGACGTTGTATAAAGTGTTGAGTAATATTCGCTAGTAACATTGAAGCCGATGTATCGTGCGTACGCAGAGTCGTTCCGCATGCGTATTATCATGCTTGATTTATTAGTTTCTCGTTTGTGCGATGAGGTAATCGTACAGGATTTAAATCCACTCGGGACCAGGAAATAATAAAGCTTAATACAATCGCGTTCGATTTTCTGCTCGCGGTCAGATGTTGTAAAAATTGTAAATCGATTTATTAGCCGATTATTCATGTTCAAAGTTCACGCGTTTAGCCTCATTCAATTTAAGCAAACGTATTTTTTGTTAAAAATCAAAGTTACTTGATGAGCTGAAGTTAGTCTTTGATTACAGATTGCCAAAATCGTCTAAATCCTATAACCTCTGTCAGTAATCGATTTTAGGATCACAGAATCCAGTTGCAAAAAATTTCTAAATTACTATATTCTGAATCGAAAAATTATTGGACAAGATTATATAAATGGCTGAAATTCTTGGCCTGGCGGTTCGAAGTTTCATATCGTTGAGAAAACATTTTTACAAATATCATGTGGATTGTATTGTCAGTAATTGTGGGTACGCAATTTGAACTGCGGCAATCCGAAATTTTTGAAAACGCTAATTTTGTCTTGCGTATCGGATGATGTGACGCACCACATTGTATACCGCTGGACCAAAGCGGATATATAGGTATAGTGGTACGCAGGTATGTATGCGTAATGTATGATTGAACCCGTAGCAAATGGCACGGCATACGTAGAACATAGAAGGTGAATTTGCATATATTTGCACACAAGGACGAAACGATCTTCACCCATCATGAGAATTCCAAACGTATATGCATGCAGTCAAAACATTAGCACGCTCATTTACACATATCTCAAATCAATAGGTTCTAACTCATTGAAACGTCTTGAAATGCTGCAATCATAGAAGCTCTTGAGGCATAATAACGGATGACTTCAGGAAAGTCGACGACGAAACGTGGAGAGATTCTTTGAAAAAAAAGAGACAAAGTAAAAAGTTTGTACACCCGGTTAGGTTGATTCTGAACCGCTACACAAAAAATTTGTCCAAACGCGCGCTTGGCCGCGAAGCGATCCAAAATCTACCTAACCGGGTGTAAATCAATTCATTGCGAAATGACAGAAAAAAAAATGCATTTCTTCATGTGCCTGAACTTAGACCCGCCATTTCTGATTTCCTGAAACAAACGACTGATGGGCTTAATTGTGCAGCATCATTCAGTATTTGTTCAGCAGTGAAATTGAAAGAAATGCATTACGCAGCATGCTGCCGCGGTAATTAAGCGTTTGGTAATCGAAGACCAATTTCGCCAAGTTCTGCAGACTTGTAAAAGGTTTGTGGTAATAAAATATTGAATGTATCCCACTACTTGTGGGGTTTAAAATCGATGCATTACAAATCATTTGCGAGCCACGTCGACTAGTTCAGCCGACATTCCACGATAACTCGTAACAACTGTAACTGGAAAGCCAGTACTGTAGGTAAAGCCGGTTAGGTTGATTGTGAATCGCTTCGCGTTTGGACAAATTTTTCGCGTAGCTCGGCCGGCTGCAAAAAATTGTCCATACGAGCTTGGCCGCGAAGCGATTCACAATCAACCTAACCGGGCGTACTAGTGTATACTTTGGATGAAAAAAATTACACCTTGAACTATAAGAAAAAAATGGCATTTGAAATTTTCTACCCTACGAAGCTGGGACGATATAATGTAATCCACATCAGCAACAGCCCCGCAATTACATTCCGCTCGAAGTAGCTGCCAGCATTCGTTCGTCTGCAGTTCCATTACGCATGCAGACATGCGCCATATGTTATCTACGTAATCTGATAATATCGAAATTAATAGCCTAACCACCACCTACGTTTTCCAATAATTTCTCGCTTGCAGGCGTAACTCCCGATAATTTTTCTTCATCAAAGCTTGCGAGCGTCGCAGCTGCTTTATACTCATTCGGATCTACCGTTCGCCTCAGAACTGTCCCGATGGACGTGTCTATAATACAATACAATGTGAACAATTTCACGAAAATAGGAGTTCTCGATCCTGGAAATAAGGGGAAGGCGAAATTCAAAATGGCAATGTGCGTGACGAGTGCGACGTTTATGTTCACCATTGGAACGATCGATCTGATCGATCACGTACACGACTTATCTTCTTTCGCCGAAAACTTTTCGATTTTTTTAGTCGCTTTCGCAAGCTGGATAAAATTATTTGTTATGATATACAAACAGGATGAAATGAAAAGATTCATACACATTATTGAAAATCGAAAGGTGCGGGAGGTGACAACCAAAACTGACGACTCGATCATTAATCGATATGACCAAATGGGACTCAGGTTCGCCAAAAGTTATGCATGGCTTGTCAGGGGCTCCGGATTTTTAATGTTACTGCAACCTCTTCTCGGTAATGATGCCTGTTTTTCTCATTTTTCATTGGTATCGTTTCTGTGATGGTTTTATTTTCAAAATTAAAAGCCGAAAGCTTTGGCTTCGGATTTTTACAAGGAAAAAATGAATACCGGTCCAGTGGCCCACACTGTGAATAAACCTGACCATCTCAGCGTGTAGAATCTGATAACGCTGAAGTTATTTCAAGCATTTGTACGATCTTCGATTTCAAAACTAGAGTTCTGTGCAGTTTGAAAAATCGGTTATTTCACATTCATTTATTTTCACCGACGTCATTCAGTGCGAGAACTTTCGCGTAACGCCAGTTAAACCAATAAAATCGAAACCTGATTCCGAAAGATTGATTCCAACATCTGCGATACTGAAATTCTTGAAATTTTGAATCGGCTATTATCGTAGATCTATTTTATTTTTTTTCTCGGAAACTTCATAAATCATCGGATTTACGAGAGATCATTGATTCTGATACATGCTTATTATTTGCGTGTTGGAACATTTGGTAGATTGGAATTTTTTCAGGACTTCTCCAGTCGGTTTTACCATAGACAACGCATCAGACGATAGAATATCCTGAAACTTGGACTTTCGAGAATGAAAAAAAAGGGTTCCAAGTATTTGAACGACATTTTGTTTCAGGCTTCCTAATCCATGGTGTAAAAATACTTCCTTATTCTGGCTGGTATCCATTCGACGTGAATAAAACGGAAAATTACGTCATCTGTTTCATTCACCAAATAACGACCACCTACGTATGCGTCATAAGTTACGTGGCTTTCGATTCTTGGTTCGTGTTGCTAATTTTTCACGCCTTGGGCCATCTGTGTTTGCTGCAGGATTGGATGGAAAAATTCACTGATTGTCAGCAAAATGAGCGTGAAGTGCATAAAACAATTGTTCAATCCGTACGACTTCATCAGAAGATCAACCGATTCGTATCCGACGTCGAGGACTTCTTCAACTTTTCAAATCTCGTACAATTCCTCGTCGGGTCAGTCGCGATCTGTAGCAGTGGCTATCAAGTTATCGTGGTACGTAAAATTGCATACTATTTTCGAAATTCACCATGACGATTTTCTCATCTCTTTACATCTTTCCAAGGCCGAAAACAACCAACAGCAGTTTTTGAAACACAGCTGCTCAATTGTCGGGCAAATCATACAATTGCTGTTGATTAATTGGTCTGGACAGTTGATACAAGATAAGGTTGGTCAATCGCCGATGAAAATTATAAATTCTTTGGCTTTAATTATTCGAGAATCATTTCACCCGATTATTGTTCAAAATTTTTTGAAATTCGAACGTCGCCGTATTTTTTTTACGATTCATTTTTGCATTTCAGAGTTTTGGGGTGAGTCTCGCGGCTGCAAGATCGAAATTGTACGAACTCGAAATCGTCGATCAAAAAGATATCTGTTTATTGGTGCTGCAGGCCCAAAGGCCGATGTATATCACCGCCGGCAAATTCTACCAATTATCTCTATCGAATTTCACTACAGTAAGATTACAGATTATATTTGTAACTTCCTAATAGATATATGTAGGTGTGTCTATGTACGTAAAATTTTCTGTATCTAGCTAATGAAGACCTCTATGTCGTATTTCACCATGCTAAGGAGCGTTTCAGAAAAGAACTAGAGCGGCCTTGCAGTTAATTCTTGAGCCATCGAATTCGAACATCGGAAAAACACCGTTAATCGATTTGGAAATTTTTTGCACAATTCTGCCTGCAATATTGATGTACTCTATAAAGCGAACCATGCACACGTCACAATGTGAACGTTACATAATAAAATCACCGTCTTTGCTTCGTATTGAAGTTTTTTATCTTCCACTGCAAAGCGGCTGACTTACAGATTTTTGATTTTTTCAGAACTTGAAGAAATAGTTTATTTTTTACAATGTTCATGTAAGCGAAATTTCGCGATCAGATGTCGGGATAACGAGCGTATAATATTTAAATAATTAGAATAATAACTAAAATTTCTATAATCTACGAAATATAAACGTGAATATAAAGCCAGCATTATTGTAATGTAATTTTCCTAAAGTGGGATTAGTCAATTATTTTTGCAAGCGTATTTCATCTGATTCTCATCCTCAATGATTAAGTGGACAATTTCCGTAAGAATCTCGTTATTGGAAATATTTCTTGAATTATTTTGTACGTTATCGTGATTATCTCGAAAGCCAAGAACGACGAGGGCGTGGTCGGAAAAAAAAACTGCACGCAGCTCTGAGAGCATGCCCCACAGAAATGAGGAAAAAAAAACATCGAAATAAGGATTATTTAATTGGTAGAAAATTAACATTTTTACAACATTTTCATTTCGAGATCTTACCATTTTTTCGAACGTTCCCGTGTCAGTGTTAAATAGAGCGGGGCTATTCGTCAGAAAAGCGTGTGTAGAAGAAAAAATTTATTGAAATGGTAACAGTGTAAAAAAAATTTTAAAAACTGCATCAAATTCTATGTACGAATGTTTATTAGTTTCAGAATTTATTGCACAGCATACAAATGTCAACGTAGTTGGTTTACCGAGAAGATCCAGTTCGCCGAGTGGAAAAAATTTACTCTTACTTGTCCGCAGATTCTCTCGCAGTAGCGAATTGCGAAAGTAATAATGTGGAATGAAGCTCTGCTTTATATGCCTTCATTATGATACACTGCAGGGATTATCAGGAGAGTCGTTTAATACAGATCATGCATGCGGTATCTTTATGTATTACAGTTCGGATACTAAAAAGTTCACTTAGTTGCCATTTCCAATCTGCCTCAGACACACTTATCTGTAAAAAAAATTTATACAAACTTGCAACTTATGTAACAAAAAATGCAGTCATTAAAAAAATACGATTACATGAACATTTTATATCCGTGTATTTGCTCGCAGGCGATTTCATGTTGCTAAATCAGTCAGATATTAATTCAGTTTCTTTGTAATCTGCATGCCGATAGTCCCCAAAGAGTCAAACTTTTTTTTTCAGTTTTTTCTTCATTCTTGATTCGGAATTAGTGCAAAATTCATCCAGATATTTAGAATTCAAAAACTTTGCGGACTCGAAATTTAAACGTCAGAAGCTTTTTCAGATGTTTCCGAAATTTTTTTGCTATTTAAATAAAAATTAAACAAACCATTTGAAAAAAAAAATGAAAATAATTAGAATTTACTTTACAAAAAAAATTTGATTCGGGAGAATATTGTAATATATTATGCGTGAATTGCTAAATTCTTTGACACAAGAAACTCACACCTTATATACTATATACTCTTCCCATAAAAATTCCAAAAGATATTTCAGATTTATTTTGTGCATAAACGGCAATAAAAGTCTTGAGGTATCCTGACCTTTAAATCGAAGTGTAATCATATTTACAAGCTAAATTAAGAAAAGAAAGAAAAAGAAGTAGCGGCAAATCTGACTAATGTTGTTACCATGCATAGCAGCTGGTATTCGCGATAACGGCGATAACGTGGTGTCCGCTAGTTAAGCACATCATTGGATTATGCACAACATACATATGGTATGTAATGGCCATGTAAAGTATCATATACGTAAATACATGATTTTTCACAAACATATTTTTCACCATTATTTACTCGAATAAAATAGTTTGAAGATTATCAGAATTCAACAATGATATAATACAAATACAACAAATCTAACTAACAACAATTGGAACTCGTCACAAGATGATTTAATATTAATAATTGTTGAATCAGCAGGTAAAACTTCCTCACCGAAATTAAATATTATATCATCTAACGTGCAAGAGATCCAACGTGGATTACATTTCCTACGATTAAAAAGCTAAATAGTGATCCCAAATCTTGTTGGCCGAATGAAAAAAAAGAACATTGGTTATTTATTTATTTATTCCTTACACGTGTTTCAATGCAACTAATTAAAATTTGCTTAACGTGCATATTTATCTACTTGTTGCTATGTGATTTAGAATTTATAAGAACATCAATTTTTCAACGACTCTTCAAATTTTCGTCCGATGTTGTTCAACTTCGATCATTAGATGTCTGATTTGGGGTAAAATTTCATCCTGACTTTAAAGAACTGGAGATATTACAGATTCTTCAGATTTGATCAACTTGATCGTTGGAAATTTTGGAAACAGCAAGTTGATGTTTGCAACTTGTGCAGTCTTTTTTTTTTTTTTGCGAAAAAAAACAGCAGTTGGATTCACAGTATCCATTAGACTTCAATCGATGGGAAAAAAGAAGACAGAATCAACAGGTGGCGGCTCATAATGTACAAGGACTTCGTTAGCGGATTGAGCAGCCATTTTTAATGGGATCAACAGAAGACTTTGAATAAATTCGTGCTAATTTATTTTTACATCGACGAGTCGGGGTTTTGAAATTCCCTTGTCATCTTAATGAAGACCTGAAGTACCGTCGATTTTCTCAAATTTTCGTCGTCCATCATTGGAACCGTAAAAGTTGCCAATCTGAAAAGCTCGTGGAAAAAAGCAGCGTATGGACAAAATTTTCTGCAAGTGACGAAACATTTTTTTTTCAAATCTATCGAAAAATGCAGTACGAGGCAACGTTTTACTTGACGTAAAAAATCTATGAGGCACTTTACTTAAGAAAAGCAGTGCCTATAAACCAACTCAGAGGCGTACTTAATAAATTAAATTTCTGTAAATTTTATTGCGATTAAAAATTATTCCGATACAACAGGAGTTTTAATTAATTAGTAAAAGAAAAATACCATATTGTCTTTAAATCCAATTAGGTTGAGAAAGGCATTTTTTATTCTCACAACCCTAGGATGGCAAGCTCTCCAAGATTCAAATATTCCAAATAGTCTTGCGTTATTTTCGTTTCGTTGAGCAATAATAAATGTTATTCTGAATTATCTGATGTCTTGTTATATTGTACCAAACAATATGGAATCAATCGCTATTTTCCTACGTGCATTTGTACGCCTGTTTTGGTTCTGCAGCGGCGCTTATCCTCGAGGGTCACGGCTCACGTTTGGTACCCTTGTTTTCAAAGTTGATTTCAGGACGAGTGTCGGTTTATCTGTAACTCCGAAGATGAAACGACTTACTGACGTGTAAGTTGCGTATCTCTCAACATTCAAACGGCTGAAGAAGCAGTCCGGTATAATCAATCGATAAAAATGTCTTTGCAGCGCGTAATTGTTGTCGCTGTAGAGAAAAAAAGAAAAAATAGCAAAAATTAAAGAGTAATCGTGCTGTTCAGTTATTAATTTACGCGACCTTACTAATCTCGGGCCACATTCGGTTTGGTATAAAAGCTCCGCTCTGGACTAGTAAAAGCATCAGCCTTCTGAGGTAACTTGACAAGTTCACACTTAGCAGCAGAGCAAAGACGAAAACCACCACCCCTCAATAAAAATGGATCGTTGGACCGACAAAGTTGCCCTCGTCACCGGAGCCAGCAGTGGCATTGGAAGGGTCATCGTCGAGGAATTGGTCCGCAAGGGCATGAAGGTCGTAGCCCTCGCTCGCCGCACCGACAAAATCAAGGTAACTTCTTCATCATTTTCAAACAATCGTTAATCCCCTCTTGAATTCGTTTGATTATTCCCAAAAATTGTAATTATTTTCACCGATCTTTGGATATTTCGGAACCAATGAATAGTCTGGCACAAAATTGGAGGAACAGAATTTAACCCAATGGTTTCGATATTTCTAGGCCTACGCTGACGAGATCAAGAACTTGACAGGAAAGTTGTACCCGCTCCAATGCGACCTGACCAAGAAGGACCAAGTGATGCAATCCATGCAATGGATCGAAAAGAACGTTGGCATAATCGACATTCTTATTAACAACGCTGGTGTCGATTGTCACATGACATTCATGGAGAGCGGAATCGACGACTGGCAGAAAACTTTCGACGTCAATGTTCTGGGACTCGTTTGCATCACGAAGGAATTTTTGATGATGAAGAAGAAGCACGGATCGATGGACTTCGGCTTCATCTTCAACATCAACGACTTGCGGTGCTTTAGCCGTTACATGATCAGGGATCACAAGATGTCCCCTGCTTACATGGCCAGCAAATGGGCTCTGAGGGAAATTACAGACAACCTTCGCATAGAGCTTTGTGAACTTCAATCGAAAATCAAAGTTGTCGTGAGTTGTCAAACTTTTCCCCATTCCATTGATTTCTTTTTCAATCCGTTCGATTCGACGACGAATAACTTTCTTCACCTTTTTCTTCCGTACAGAACATCGCCCCTGGATTGGTTCGTACCGAGATGACCATGCGGGAAATGAAGGGCCACGTTGCTCTTGAACCACGTGACGTTGCGGACACAATTGTCACTGTGATGTGTGGCCGTGACACGGTACTCATCCGTGACATGTCCATCGTCTCTCCCCATGACATCTACTAAGCATCCAAGGGATTCCCCGCACAGATCTCAGGACTACCATTGAAATAGGCTATCCACAGTAGAAACAACACTAACTACAGAACTAACTTCAAGTATATTTCGTAGTGTGGAATCATATCGCCATTATTCTTTAAAAATGAAACAATAAAGTCCGTGAGCTCGGCATTGAATCCATCGAATTTCATTACCTGAAAATCCAACCATAGTTATTAAGTGCCATGAAATGCGTTGCGCATTTCATCAAGCGGAAACAAACTTGAAAAATCGAGCGATTCGTTTTTGTCTTCTTCCGCCATTTTACCCCATCGAAGTCGATGCAGTTTTTACAAAAATTATTCTCACGGACTAACCAGCCGACGTTCAATTGACGACACATTTAATTTTCCAAAATCTCATTGCGATGGATCCTTCGACCGATCTGGTGTATTTGAAAAAACTATTGATGAGCTCCCATGTGCATTATGAAAATCCACATATCGAGGCTATGATGGTAAGTGACAACCGGTTTAATCGAAGTTTCGAAATGTATATTAATTGCTACAAGTATCGGAAGACGACATCGTGATCTACACGGCACAATATTAACATACGAAGTACTTCAGCATTTCAACAATAATTTAAATGTACATACGACTGATTATAACATGAAAAACTTTGGTATATTCTCCCAATGAGTTTTTTTCTACTGGTAATTGTTACTATATTTTTACGAGGGACATAAACTCGGTCATAAACTTCTCTCCGTCCAATTACTGCAATTGATATTTTCAATACACTTTACACGAGAGATGGGCTCGTCAGGTAAAAATTTATGGGTTTCCCATCGTTTTCTTTTTTTACAATTTATAACCGCTTTTCGATTTTACAATTTTTCGTATCTTTGAACCGCATTGAATGTAAATATCGCTGTCTGTTGCTACCTTCGGAACTGTTGAATTCGACTGTATATTTCATCTTCAAGAAAGTGAAACTTTGCCGGAGAAATTGATCGGTAAATATCTTGTCAATCTCCATCAATATTCAATAAAAACATTTGCAAAATCATGTTCATTTTGCATTTCACGTTCACGGTCAAATTATTAATGCGGCATCCGTAATGACACTATTTTGTGTACTTTTAACGAATGGAGTAATTATTTAGTTGCGATTATTTTTCCTGATGTAAACTAATTTAAATGTGCGACTGAAACCTGAAGGATGCAATGCAACAAAATTCAATTATCCCAAATTGTTAGATGACCAGCGGACATAAAGTGTCACGTTGTGAATAACATGTAATGGGTCGTGAAAAAGAAATGATCGATAGGATTTTATGGAATCGAGGCAATATTCTAAGTATGAGTTCAATATATCTATGGTATGAGTAAACCGATCAATTCAACCGCATGTATAACTTCAGTCTAGTCTTGGCTCGAGTAAGAAACAGTTGGTCTGTCAGCAGTGTTATTCGTCATGGAACCGTCTTTTGAACAACCAAGATTTGCCAGTCTAGTTGTAGAGAAAATTAAACGAATTTTAGACTCCACTAAACTTTGGGAATGTTTGAAGCTGATCGTTTACTTTATGATTAAAGTTCTCGGTCTTGCACCGTTCGGATTCGAAAACGATCGATTCTACAGATGTAGTTGGTTGGGTTTAATTTATCCAATTTTCTTATCCGCTACTTATTCACTTATGGCGTTACTGACCGGACAAAAGTGGTTCACAAATTTTACACGCACGGAATCAATTTTACGTTTAACAAAGTTCAACGTTTTTGCTAACACTGTGCCGACCGCTCTTAATGTTCTAATATTTCTGATTCTACGGAAAAAATTAATCCGCCTAGCGAACGATCTCTACGATTTTAGTCGAGATTTTGAGATCGCCGGTATCGTCGAGGAGAACGATAAATTTATTCAAAAATCTATCGCGATTACTTTAACGATGATCCCCGGCATTTCACTGCCAATTATCATGGCCTATTCAACGCTCAATGATAGCACATTTGTTAGTGTGATTGTGCCCTTGATCGAAAACCTGATTACTCTGAAAATTATTCTGATGTTCACGCTAACGATGATTTTGATCGAAGAACGTTTCAAACTGGTGAATAAAAAACTATACGAAATCATGGAATCGGCTCGAGAATCTTTCGTTGAGCTTTCCGAAGATTTACAGCAACCAAACTCTGGTGAAATCAGCGAAAGAAATTTTATGTCTTCTGAGAGACGTATTTCCTACCCTGCACGCGTTCGTATGATCGAAGGTCTGCACTTGCGTCTTTGTGGATTGCTGAATAGGGTTGTCAATATATTTTCCGGTCCGATTCTTCTGATAATTATCAGACTTTTCCACTCATTCGCGTACATTATCTACGTTACATTTATCTTCATTCGGAATCAAGACTTGCCTGAACGGGTAATTTTCAATTCACGTGATATGTGGTACCGTGGATATTCTGTGGGCTTAATCCCTATTTTTCAGTTATTTAGCATCGCTCATTTTGCTGTGAAAACCAGCCGAGAGGTAAGATGTGTAAAAAGATCAAATCGTACTCCTTTTCCTTTTCTAAGAAAGTTAAAAGCTCATCGGAGTTTATGGATTGTCCGATAGATCGAATTGATCTTTTCAGGCTGGAACGACAAGAACCATTCTGACCAAGACGTGGGCAAAATTCAATGTGCCGGAACTAGAAGATGAGGTATGCAATCGTCGAGTCAACGATGAAAACTTTCCGGTCATTTACGAACGCCCAAATCTCTTGGAGAAAATAATTTTTGCGATTATTTCAAAGAGTCTACTTCTTTGTCATGTGATATTTGATGTTTCAGTTCATGATTTTCCACACTCAGCTGTTGCACAATTGGCACTATATATCAGTCTTTGATTTCTTCCCTCTGGACTATTCGTTCCTCTACAAGGTAAGGCCATAAACTACGCCGAATGATAACGTGAAGATGAATATAATAAATATCATGAACAATATGTCACAATTCTTAATTATTCATCTATTTCGCAGGGTCTATGCATCATGCTGGCGTACCTTATTTTGATGGTACAACTGGATGTGTCGAGATCTAATTGAATCTAAAGATCGTCAGGAATTCAAACACATTCGTGTACCTAGACCGAAAGTAGAGAAGGACAGTCCGAAGTGTTCTCACTCCAAATATAGTCGTGTGTTTGTAGAACATATAAATTAGTGAAATAAAGTTGATCACGTGTATATATGAAGTTACAATAGATTATTACACGATGCGTATAATGATTTATTATATTCGATCGATTTTATACAGCAATATAACAATTTTGCTCACACAAGGAATGCTAGTTTGAGAATAGAATACATCAGCATTTTTATTCCAGCCATCCGGCGAACCTTTGTTGAAAACATTAGTCAAACCCATTAAATTTTTACTTAATTTCTCATACTCCCATCAATTCATGTCAACGTTCACCTTTCTATTTATCTCCTAATGACCTTCCGGTGCCGGCTGACCATCGGAGCAGGAACATCAAAACCCTTGACGAACCTCTGTAGAATAATAAATGCATTTTTGTCAGTCGATTCGAACTTTTTCTTCGATTTCAACACTAATTGTGATTACGATATCGAAAACCCGGTTTCGAAAATAATCTGGATTGTCACAAAAAATCGAACACATGGAGTGAACATTATACGTATAGCTGTTGATTCCCCACACTTTGTCACTTTTCTATTGATTAAAAATCTCTATATGACTATTTGCAAGTTTAGATTTGTCTTCTACTACTAACGCAAGTTGGATGACAAAATTTCAAACAAAAAACTACGTACAAAAATGGCTACCACATAAACGATGGATACGCTGATTTTCTATTCGGGTCATTCCATGTCAAATCGACAAATAGTTGGACGCGACCCCCACCGATTCGAATGATTTTTGGTGGAGAGTTTTGTCTCATCATGAAACGAAGTTCTGCCAAAGGAAAAAATTTTTCAAAATTTTTCCTACGAGATATTCAATATCAAAAATTTCACTGTTTTTCCGATTTTATGAGTTTAGTTATTTAATATTTCAGAAACTATTGAATATTAAAAAAAAAACTCTGGTACATTTTCAGAGGACACTTAGAGGTATGGAAAAAAAATTTGTTTGAAAAAAAATTTTGAAAATGATCAAAATTAAAAAATTTTGAGTTTTTCAAAATCGTGAAAAGTACCCATCGCGGGAAAATTTTGGCCTGAAAATTTTTTATATTATACCTCTAACATATCTAAAGAAATTCTGCAATTTTTAGAGGGGTGTTCTTTTTCGTTTCATAGATATGAATTTTTGAATTTAGGCAAAATTAAATTTAACAAAAAAAAGTTATAAAAATGCAAAAAAATTATTTTGCCGAAATTCAAAAATTCATATCTATGAAACGAAAAAGAACACCCCTCTAAAAATTGCAGAATTTCTTTAGATATGTTAGAGGTATAATATAAAAAATTTTCAGGCCAAAATTTTCCCGCGATGGGTACTTTTCACGATTTTGAAAAACTCAAAATTTTTTAATTTTGATCATTTTCAAAATTTTTTTTCAAACAAATTTTTTTTCCATACCTCTAAGTGTCCTCTGAAAATGTACTAGAGTTTTTTTTTTAATATTCAATAGTTTCTGAAATATTAAATAACTAAACTCATAAAATCGGAAAAACAGTGAAATTTTTGATATTGAATATCTCGTAGGAAAAATTTTGAAAAATTTTTTCCTCTAGCAGAACTTCGTTTCATGATGAGACAAAACTCTCCACCAAAAATCATTCGAATCGGTGGGGGTCGCGTCCAACTATTTGTCGATTTGACATGGAATGACCCATTCTCGAAATGATTCTTCTACTTTCTTTGTATTTCTATGTAGTTGAAGAAACTATGGAATCACGAAAAAAACACGATCGAATCAACGGAAGAAGATAATTTAAACAGTAGAATCACAGAGGCGACCGAATTGCTGAGAGACTCCAACAAACCGCTAGAAGATGCACTTTTTATCATCAAAAAGGGACTGCTTTCGAATCCGCGTTCGCATCACCTTTATTCTTTAAGAGGCGATATCTACGTTAAAAAAGGTCATTCCAAATGTCGAATATTATAATATATATCGTTTGCGATCGATTAGATTTGCCGTGAAGCTTTTCCGTGAATTTTTAGATTCATTGTATCAAAATGACAAATCAAAAAATCACCTTGTCTTGTTCTCGGTGTTCAAGGAAATTGGAAAATGGCAATTAGATGGTACGAAACAGCTAGAAAGATGTTACAATTCGACGATAAATACTCGCACAGTGGGGCAATGCAGATCCAATACCATGAAAAGTTAAAAAATAGTTACCGCGAACGAGGAAGATGGCACGAGAAAAATCACAGGTTGATCGAAGCTGTGGCTGATTACGAACAGGCCTTACTTCTTCATCCAAATATCAATGAAATCTACGAGTTACAGGCTAGTAAATTTTCAACCGCGTTAAAAAACGGATTCGATATAGCTGTGATTTGATACACTGAGAAAAAGAATTCGTTGAATCTAGCTAATATATTCGGTCAACGTCAAATTTATTGCATCAAATAACTGATATTCACATGAAGTGAGAATTAGTCGGATTAAAAAATTTGGTTTGCTTCTTTCAAACAAATAATTTTGTTGGTAGATTCGGTGTATACAACCACAATACTTATTACATGAACTAATAATTTGTCAACGTTACTTTATATTTGGTCCAATCTAGTCAAGTATTTGCTTGGGCGATTTTGTAGTAATCATGTCATATTCTGTTAGTTGAATGACGTTGAATAGTAGCATCAAGGAACCACATCGGTTGAATTCTACAATATATTTAATCATATTTCAAATTGCTTGAATCAACCTCTCGGTTTTTGATTGAAGAATTGCTATAGTTGGAGTAAGAATGTAAGCATGACTCAATGAACTAAATAACTTTGTTCAAGCAACCAGCTCATGCAGAACTAAAATTTCTGTAGCTTGAACTGTAATATCTTTTATGGTAATTTTTATTTTTCAAACTATCGCGAAAACATGAAGCGCGTCCCACATCATAAAAATATGTCAATTGCACGATTTTTCAGAGAATGTCGGTTAAGACGTTATTGCTGAATATCTCTTTTGTAACATAGCTTGGCGTAGTAGGTAGGGCGTGCGAATAGTAATCCGAACGACGAAGGTTCGAATCCCGGGTAGGACAATTTTGACATGAGTCTAAATGCGTTTTTCAATGAATACATATGTCCAAAAGCGATAAATTCGTTAAACGCCCCCACGAAAACTCTGAAAAAACCGTTGCTGAATTATTTTTTAATGTTTTTCTCGAATCGACCATATCTATTGAATTAAGAAGTTATATTGTCTATTCGCGTAATTAATTTATCGAATCAACAGATTATGTTGGTTCAGACGACTACAAGTAAAGTCAAGCTGACCAAATGATATTTAAATCAAGGAAAATATATAGTCGTCAACACCATTTTATCGTACTTGAATTGACTCCAAAATTTTGTTCGGCGAACTGAAAACTCACTTCGCGGCCCGCGATCGCCATATTCGTTTGACGCAATTAATATTTTTTTGCTTCAACGAATTCTTTTTCTCGGTGTACGATATCTCTTTTTTATTTGTTTATATTAGGACTTGCTTTTGAGGTGTCTACGAAAACTAAATAAGTATGAAGCGTATCGTGTTGCGTGGTCCGAGTTCATGAAGGGGGTGAGGCCACAAAGATCCGCTGACTTGATGACACAACATGCGGAATTCAAAATTCATATCAGAGAAGTCGCTGCCGCGCGTCGGATGCTGCGAAAGGCAGTGTCTTTGGACGAAGAGAATATGGATGCCCGAGATTTGTTAGAGGTCTAAGATGAGATTTGACTAAAATAAATAACGATCTTCATCGCCGAATTCGACCTTCAAGAATAGATCGATTCTCGAGCATGATTTATTGTGATTTTTACATGTAGGTGATCATCGATACCGGACACACCATGCTTGCCTATGCCATAATTTGGTGCATCAATGGATGCTACGATAAAGCTTTGATGACGATTGACAAAGGGACTGACTGCGATCCTTACAATCCGGGTTTCACTGTGCTGAAGACAATAGTTCTTCGGCTTTCCGGGCGGCTCGAAGAAGCCTTTCAATGGCTCAACAGTGTGAACAGAGCTTTTTATAAGCTCCTTGAACCTACCCATAATAAACGGGGATCTATTATGGGAAATCTAAGCGTTAGCCAGACCAGAGCAATGCTGATTGATCAGTGGTATTTGATCAGGTAATCCCACCCGCCATTTTGTTGAAATACGGTTAAGCTCTACACTGCTTCGAAACCGCGATTCGTCATTTCTTTCGCACAAGTAAAATTTTGCGAAATTTTCAAACGGGTGAAATGAATCGGTCACTTTTTTCCAGAATGCTCAAGGTTTTCCGGAAGTTTGATTTATAATCCGGAAGTGTCTTTTCGAAGAAATATCACCAATCACGTTTTTCCGAAGTGATCAAATTTTTCCTCCCGCACCAATAGCACATGGGATTGCGCTCTCAAAAATCATGTTCTTTGCAGGTACGACAAAGCAGTAGAGCATGCGATAAACGGCAGATACGAGATGGCTTTGAACGTTCTTCGGAATGAACAACTTCTGCAAAAGTTTCCGGAATCAAAGTTACTGATGGGGGATTGTTTACAACGTCAAGGAAAAATCGATTCTACTTTGAAAGCGTTTTTACAAGCACATGAACAAAGTGTTGCAACCGGGTGCTGGCAGAAGTCAGAAAAAAGACACCTCATTGCCCAACGTATAATGGAAATCCTAAATAGTCGGGCGCTTTCAGACATCCAAAAAAAGCAGAGCCGAAAAGCTTCAAAAACCATTGAAGGTTCACTCAAGGTTATAAGAGAAGAAAGAGTGGGCATCACAAGACTCGGAAGCCAGCGTAGCGAGGCTTTGATGTACGCAGCACGATCCGGGTATCAAATGTCGCCGACAAAACCGAAATCTCGTGATCAATGCTTGAGAATATTGGCCAACAGCATATCATTTGCTAGGGGTGTAGATGATGGTGGAATACGGAGCGCTTTATTGGGCGACGATGCAGACCTTGAGCAAGTGATTAGTTGTTTTGCGTCTGAAAAACGATTCCCGTACCATACGAAGATTCTACTGCAAAACTGATGTGGCAAGAGATGAAAGTCATCGATATTTTGGTACGAAATTTTGTCTCGTGATTAAATAATTACTGCGACAATATATTCCGAATACTCATACGGCATTTATCCAGGCGAAATTTTTCACTCCAAGCAAACAGATGAATGAATCTCTCAATTATCGATTGCAAATTCAAAATCAGATCTCTTTGACATCGTTCAGGAAAAGTATTGGAAGAAGTTTTTTTCAGGTGAGTCATGTTTCAATTATAAGGAGCTTTTAATTGTAGCAGTCAACCGTGATGTTCAAGGCACAATATAGACCTACGAATGATTATATCGTATTCCATTTCTTCATACAACATTGGAAACTTTGGTATATTTTCCCAGCGAGTTTTCTACTATGCCTTCTGTTAATTGTTTCTTATATCTGTCTGTATCTGTGGGACATAAACTCGGTCATAAACTTCTCTCCGTACATAATAATACGTTTTTAGTCAGTTTATGATTTTTTTCTTATCCATAAAACATGAATTATCTGAGCTTTTCTACCCATAAGGAAGAACGAGATGATAAATACAAGAAGAACTAATTTCAAGCTATTCTTCAATAATATCAAGAAAATCGATTCTTAAGATTTTTACGTATTTCCGTACACTAGAAAAAAAATTTCAAACAGGTTTTTGGTAAATTTCATCCTGCAAAAATGTAGTTCTTGTTCTTTGTACCATGTGTCGCAGTGTTTACACTGCAGTATGTTTGGTTGCCTGCCACCAGGCGCTTGGCATAACCGAATCCGGTAAAGCAGAGCGTGCCTCCTTTGTTGGCTCAACCGGATATACTGAGCGCCTGGTGGCAGGCAACCAAACATACTGCAGTCTTAACGCTGGGGCGTATGGTATATTTTTATATTTCCTCGAGAGATTTCATTATTATGATGAAGTTAGTGATTCTTGTGAATCGCTAACTTGAATAATTCGATCTATTTTCTTGCGGTTTTTTTTCATCGTTAAATAATTATCAATCTTCAATCAACGAATGTGGAAACCGGCAGTGATTTTTGAAACGGAAATCAAGGGTTCTGATTGGGTGAACATTAAGAAAGCTATTCTAGAATCCTACCAATGGAACTACAGGACGCAGCGGCTCCGGCCACATGACAGACGGCTGACGGTGGTGGGTAGCACGACTGGTGACGTGAGCTACGTGGCGCGGCGATATTACGAGATTATTTGACTAGGGTGAATGATTTATAAATGAAAAATGAATTGGCTTTTGTGTAATATATTTGTGCTGATATGGAGTGGCTATGCAAGTGCATATTCCATAACAGTTGATGCTCACGCCGAGGAGTGCTTTTTCGACAAGGTGGAATATGGCACCAAGATGGGTTAGTTTGTCTTCCATCACCTCCAAAAAGCTTATAAAATGCGAGCTGTAATTTCACTCACTCCACTGACCCTGTCTTGTTATTCTAGGGTTCACTGAATGATTTGCGTATTTTTATTATCATTTTCCACAATTTACATTATCCTCGATGTTATCTGTGCAATTATTTTCCATCCATGTACCAGTGAACTTATCGATGTAACAATATTCTATTTGGGCATAACGGTACCATGTGTTGTGCTCTCGATTCCAAAATCATCCCATTATTTTTAACTCCAACTCACATTTACCTCAACTAGCATTTGTGTGTGAAACTTGTATTGTATTTGCTCAGCTACAGTATCGGTCTTATTACAAGATATTGGATAAACTGAGAAATTTAAGCACTACCATCTTATCGACTCATCAACAATGGTAGCTCTGAGTTGTTCCGAACCTGACTCTACATTCATTCTTTCATTTGTATGGTACCGAATCCAGTGTCTACACTATTGATTACAATTGATTCTGTGTTGACAAATTTTTTTCGTTTTATTTGTAACCATTCAGGACTCATGTTCGAAACATCGGAGGGAGGATTTCTGGATATAGACGTGAAAATTGTTGGGCCAGATGGCAAAGTGATTTATCAAGGAGAACGAGAGACTAATGGGAAATACACATTTTCCGCTCACACAGCAGGTGTATATACCTACTGCTTTGGAAACCAAATGAGCACCATGACTCCAAAGGTGGTCATGTTTAACATGGACATTGGGGAACCTCCAAAACAAGGAGCAGAGGGTGGTGATGCAGAGGCTCAAGAGGGCGATGCCCCTAATCATGGAAAGTTAGAAGACATGATTCGAGAGCTCAGTGCTAGTTTAACGGGAGTTAAACACGAACAAGAATATATGCAGGTATGTACTTCCATTGATTTTGACACTAGAAAAACATTCTCCGCATAGAAATTTCAATAAAAGATATCACCTATTTTCTAACCTTTACGGCTTACCCTTGTCACACTCATAAAATCTGTCGTGAGTCAGGGCTCTGTATGTGCCCATGAGTTTCATATAATTAGTATATTTGAAACAACCATAAGTATGTGTCAAATTTGGTACTAGCTGCCCAATCCTGCTGAGACGTAACTTGGGTTGTAAAAATTCTCTGATCTTGAACCCTATGAACTCTAAAAAATATTATTGAATTTTGATATTTCAGGTGCGAGATCGAATTCACCGCGCGATCAACGAAAGCACAAATTCTCGGGTTGTCATGTGGTCCTTCTTTGAAGCATTAGTGCTAGTCTGCATGACGCTAGGTCAAGTGTTCTATTTGAAGCGATTCTTCGAAGTGAGACGTGTTGTTTAACAAAATCTGGCAACGGCAATTGATTGTCGTAACTCAATGTATGTGTTTTTTTTTTACATCCAATTAAATTATACAAAATTTGTAGATATAGTAATTCGAAGTTTGGAAACATGAAGTTTTGTACAGTATACTAATATGGCATTGCTTCATTGTATATTTTCTGAAGAATTCTAAAAGATCATATTAGCATAAGCCTCACAGAATACGTTGAACAACGTTAAAATCTAGTAAAAAATAACAGAAAGAACACTAATGTTTCAAGACTATTGAATAATAATTTTTCAATTACAAGATACTTCAAACGAACCACTTTTATTTTGTGTCACAATATCCTTTTAATAATTACTGTACAACAGTTACTCCAGTGAAGTACAAAGTCTCAGCACACTGACCTATTTTACAAATACAACTACTCGTTTTCATAATCCCACGGTTTTTCAGGTCGAAGTTGGTCCCAAGGATTCGGTTTCTTATATCTCGATGGTTCTGTCAGTTTTAAGCCTCCTTTTTCTAACTCTTTGATCATAGCCTCCAATTTGCCACCCTCGGGTGCATCCAAGTAACAGGTGATTGAAGATATTCCAGATTCTAAGCAGCGTTGAGCCAATACCCTTCCCATATTAATGTAGGCTGCAGTATCGGTGGTCCTTTGGAATTTTTCAAAGCAATTAGTGTCTTTTTACATCAATGAAAAATTTAATACTTCTGCTACGATCACACGGATTTCAGAAATGTATTCAAAGGATCAAGAATCGTTGACGTTAATTGAACATTTTATGTGATTCCTTGGGAACCATTTGCAAGGAATAATAAACACTAAATCTTTAACTGAATTAATTAGAAGAACAAAGAATGTTTGTAGAACAAGTTATAGACTCAGAAAATTGACTTGGCTTTCCGACACATTGGAACACATCATGTAATTAAATCCTTGAATGTTTCGTTACCAACCCAATTAAGACTTGGCTAAAATATAGTAGAGCGTATGTAAAAGCTATTTGCATATGTGATGAAAAAGTATATAATCACCTGTAAAGCTGCTTCTTTAGGGCCCATTCATTTGTTGAAACAGTGATGACTGGTCCATATTCGAAATGGCATATCGAGGCAGCTACATAACGCGCTGCTTTTGTTATCTTCAACCTGTAGTCAGATAAATTGGAGTTGGAATGCAGATTGAGGAGGAAAATCAGAGTCTTGGCAAATATGTGTGAGTGATAGTTTCAATCAATTGTACCACAGGTTTCAACAATAAAAAGGGGCCACCTTCGTTGTATGGAAGCTTCTAACACCAAATGTATAACGAAGATATGTAAGTAAATCAATCATATTTATTGAATGAATTCAGTGACGAATCAGCTCAATGTTTCACCGTCATATCAAATTTGGCCATGGAAATTCACAGATTCAGAATCTGCTCGTCTTGCAAGTGACGACTAGTGCATGCATTTTATTGTTTGTTTTTCAATTAGGTACTGTAAATGAACCTTTTTTGGTTGTTCATTGGCCAAATCAAGAAAAATGTTCACATAATTTTAGTACTAGTTTGTATCAGTATGAGTATATTTTTCAAAAAGCAACAGATGTTACTTATAATATATTTTAGTTAATTTTCGAAAAGATGAGCAATTAGAAGCCAAGAGGTGCTATACACGCAAGCTGGTTATCAATGACAACCACCATTATTGCTGAGTTACAAAATAGGTCTACAGTGCTTACGAATTTGGAGTTTTGAAAAACATTGACATTATGGAAACAATGAAGAAATTGATGTGTTAATGATTCTCTCTAATGCTCATGGCGAGGAGTGTGATATGTGGAGCAAATATCTAGCCCAGGGATATGTCATTAAGTACACAAAATCAGACATGGGTTCGATGCCTAGACTGGTTGGATTAACTTAAATGAGGTTCTGTAGCCAGCTTTGTAACAGAATAACTGTGTGTACTGGAATAATGAGAATTGTTAATCGTGTGACTTACGTGTGCCAGTATTCTCGAACCGGCCTATCCAGATGATAACCACTAGGTTTTCGCGCTATCCGTAGAAGTTCCAAGTTCCTTGGATTTCGGTTTATCACGCTAGTACGATTTTCCAATAGATCTGCATTCGCGTGCAAATTTCTACTGCAGCCAAGCCTCAACAGAGAATTCACAGAACCGAACGTCCGTGCAACTCCGTTCATTTTTATGGTTATGTGATATCAATACTAACAAAACTACCAGGTCGTCGTCTGCAGGAAGTCGGTTACTCTGTTTCAACAGGGATCAATCAATCATGAAATAGAACTCACAGAATGGTTGGGTGATTATTCGCCCACCAACGTGAATGGTCGGTCTATCAACAAAACTTGCGATTGGTGAAATGCCTCATGCACCCCTTCTTCGGATAACCCAATGACTAAAAAGGCAAGTTTTGGGACTAATCCGCTGCATTAAAGGTACAGGAACAAATTGTACAAGGTACTATTGTTGTGTAAAACGAGACGGCTTAATTAGAGATAAAAGTGGACGTCAAAATGACCGAAGAAGGGACTCGGACATGCGCTAATTGGTACGTCAAATTTCACAGCTCACAAGTCGAATTTTGAATCCTACGAAATTAAACTACTGTATGGAGAGTTTGTTAACCCCATCGCTGACAAAGACCATTCATGAAAAAAAAAATCAATTTATCACATCTAACTTGCATTAAAAGATATCCATCACCTAATAAAAATGTTAGCATCTTCCTTTTATAACATTAGCAATTTTTTTCAGCCAATTGAAGATTGCACCTCAAAATTATATGATGCACACACTGCATTGTGTACGGCATTTGCAATTGTGTACAAGCTGCGGAGAACCTTATCCCAAAGACAAAATAGATGACCACATTATTGCAGAACATGGGACTGAAAAATGTGAAGCATGTGGAAAGGATGTGGAAAAAGGATCCATGCAAAATCACATGCGAACCAGTTGTTTCAAACGTCTGATTGCCTGCCCTTATTGTGAGTTGGAACTGCCTTCCTGTGATATGACCAAGCATACAGATTATTGCGGTACTCGCACAGAAAAATGTGAAGATTGTGAAGAATTTGTGCTGCTGAAATACAAAGAGTTACACTTGGAATCAAACCACAAATTTCTAAAGTTGGAAGATGGTAGGTTGTGGAACAAGGTGATGAACATTCATGTTTCAGTTAAAATTGATCATGAATTTTTTGGAGATGGTATTTTTTACATCCTAATATTTCTTAGTCCAGATTCAGTTAGTTCAGTTTAGTTGTGATTGTGAGGCACGTATCTATATATATATTCGGGTGTGCAAAGTGGTTGAAACTGTACAAAGATTCTATCATTTAATGTTATAAATCACTGTGGTTACAGAACCAGGCCCAAGAGCATCTTGGAAACAAACTATGGCTACCGCTTCAAGTGCTGGGAATACTGAAACGACGACACTTCTGCCTTGTGAATTTTGTGACAGAATGTTCACACCACAAGAGTTGAACCGACATGAGGTGTCATGCATGCATGGCTGGCACACAACTGTTCCCATTCTTCGAAGAATTTCTGTTGTCCAGTGTAGCAGTTGTGGTAAATCTATTGCTGCGAAGGAATACCAGGCTCATCGTATTGGGTGTGTTCTATTAGATTCTCCTGCCCAGTTGGACTGCGATGGCACTGACACAATTCCGTGCGAATTATGTAACGAAGACATTCCCTTCGAAACATATACGGAGCACTACAATGACTGCTCAAAGTATCCCTTCACTACTGTACGGAATAGTAAAGTTCCCAGGAATCGAGATAAGAAAAACTCCATTGTCCCTTGTGATGTCTGCAATCAACCGATCACTTTTGAAAAATATCAATGCCATCGTAATTTGTGCGCACAGCCTATATCTAATCGTGATACTAGAGCTAATCGTTACTTGGGTAATAACTCTGAGTCCAATTTACCTTGTGAATTTTGTGACGAATCATTTGCCCCTGATAACTTGGCAGTACATCAAATATTCTGTGCATCCAGAACTCAGCTAATGTGAACATACCCTACAAACTCTGCAGTCAACTCGAATGTCTATTATGGATATAGTGTCAAATGACTCACCAAGCTGATTTCTATTGACAAATATTCTTAGCAAATAGCTGAAAATGGATTTAGGGATCTTCAGATATTTGTGATATTTTTGTTTAATTAATGTGTATTTATAATTATGTTTGTGATTTATTAAAGACTATTGTATGCACACATTGTTGATCCATTGTTATTACTCATATTTGTGTTTGATGTCCTTCCATTGTTTCTGCAAAAGAGAAGAGGACAAACCAATTAGCCCCACCCAGAGTATTAATCATGTAACAAGATATTTGAACAATTGGGGAATCAGAAGAGGTAACACAGTATTAGGAACTTGAACTTTGTAATACCACAATATTTCAAAGAGCTATCGATGAAGCATGTTTGGTTTTCAGAAATCACTCATCAGAATATATTGGAAATTGGAATTGGAAAATAGAATATAATTAGATATGCTTTGATTTACGATTTAGTAATGTGTAAAACTCACTTTATGAATCATTCATTTAGAAGACAAGCATTATGATGGAATCAATAACATCAAGTGACCATCTTACATACTAAAGAGTACTTCGCTTTACAAGTAAGGTATTGGGGGAAAAAAAGAAAATTGTCTCAATTTTGGTCAAGAGAATGCAAGAAAGTTGTAGATGCCGCCAAAACAAAGGGCTAATTTGTTGGATTTACTGAGATACGGCAAATAACTGTAGCTGGGGTGGACTTTGAAAATCATAAAAATGCGCAATTATCACGATTGATGTAAGCTATTAGAGCTATTTGCTGCAGCTCAATGTAAGTATCCAATCTTACCCTAAAGTCCTGTAATCGGATTGATTCTAACCCCAATGAATTTGCACTCTGTACTTAGAACAGAAAGTTGGCATTTGTAGAGAAGTTATTTCAGAGGTGGGTTAGGTGATCAAATACGAGATGCGACAATTAACTCGATACTTACTCCTTTGTTAATGGAGTCAAAAATACTTCTGGTAGTGATGTCAAAACCTCTTTCAAAGAAAAAAGTGCCACCGATTAGTACCAAGGCGAACGTTGAAGTGCGCCTGCACACAATGTTGTATACTGTTGTTGCAAACCCAGACATTTTGTACCTGCTTTTACAGTTTGAAAAAATTTATAACGCGAATTGTTTAGAGTTGTGGTTGAAAATAAATTGAAAGAACTTACGTAAATCCAATATCTGTAGGGCAGAATGTAGATGGATTTAACAGAACTTGCACACAGAACGAATCGTCTGCTAGGAAGCTTACCAATAGTTGAATGAGATATCCCTGGCTCTACTTGACCATAGAATTCTTCCAACGAATTACCCTTTGACTATATAGTCAAAGGCTACACTTGGTACTTATGGTACTTGGCACGGCCAACTTCCACTGATTACCAAACTCAGGTGAGAATCTTCTTGAAATCATACGGTCAATGGTGAGGGCAAAAAGTTGTTGTCGGAAAGTTGGGGCCCTCCAAAATCAAATAATCAATCCACCGAACGTCAAAGACAAAGTCACCTGATAATATACGGCAAAGTAGTAAGTGGTCGAATTTAGTGGTGGGTTGTTGATACACAAGCCTATCGCCGTTGTTCAGATGAAATAATTGCAGCTACCGATTACGTGTAGTTAGAATTTAGGCGACCGTGGACGGTACCGGAGTAATTTCTTTACATTTTAGAGATTATGAGTTTAGTGAGCAGAAATCAAACTACTGGGGCTAATGTGCAAGTCACTCCGACTGTTGTGCATGAAAATAATGGAAATGAGGCTTTGGACAGCGAAACTGTTACCCCGGACATGGTTCTACATATGCCAACCATTACAGACAGTAATTTTCTCCATTTTATTTCACATCTACTCTCCTCAATGATGATTACAACAAACAACACTTGTTCTACATTGGATTAGGAATGTTAAATCTTGATACTCATTCCCCCGATGCTGCTTACATTGATTCTGTCAATGGCTGATGACCTATTGCCAGCAATTGTAATGTTGTTAATACCAACAAATATGTGATCCAGTACTCAAGTCTTCTACTTTATTTGCAGAATACTTGTGTTCACCTGAAGCTAATGTGTACGAGATAGACTTTACAAGATTCCAAATCCGAGACTTAGAAACAGGAACTGTGTTATTTGAAATTGCCAAACCGCCGGCTACAGGTCAGTGTTATCTTAACATCGATGATTACCCTGAAGAAGTACAGAGGTTTCAACTACCTCACATTGCACGCCATTACAGGTGGTCCTTGAACAACTAGATTGTATAACAAAGAGTATGTACCCCAATGTCCGATCTCGATTGTCTAAGAATGGGTAATTTATATTAGTAGTTCAATTCATATCAAACGCGCACGTAATCGAGACAAAACTCATCATAGTTCACCTATGGTTCATCACATATTGTAACAGTTTCTGCAAGAAAATGTTAAATGTTTTTTCAGACTAATCAACATCATTAGATATAAGCAAATGTTTTCGACAAGACCCGGCAAATGTGAATTTTTAATTTTTAAAGTTGAAAGACTAAGTCCACTCCCAGGGTAAACATCCTTTACAACTCTCAATTCGAAACTTTTCATTTTGATTGGAAACTAGTCTGTATGCAATCTTTGGCAACCAGATTATGCTAACAAAATACTGATTGTAGCTATCAATCTCCTCAGGACATGCTTTCTTCCAAAACTTCTGAATTTCAAAGTCTCTGATGGACATAATTAGCTAGATTTCCAATCATCAGTGCAAAGAAGAGTGCTCTCAGATGGTGAATTGTCTACCATTTGAAGTACAGGTTCACGTTGCTTACTTTGTAACGTACACCCTATGATGATGAAATGTTTTCAGAATGTGAGAATAATCCAGATCCTGATTCTGAGGCAGATGATGTTGTAGGATGTGATCCAAATACAGGAAGATTTGTACGCTACCAATTTACCCCACAGTTTTTAAAATTGAAGACAGTTGGAGCTACTGTAGAGTTTATGGTCGGATCTCGACCAGTAAATAAATTCAGAATGATTGAACGACACTTTTTTCGAAACAAGCTGTTGAAGACGTTTGACTTTGAATTCGGCTTTTGTATTCCAAATAGCAAGAATACGTGTGAACATATCTACGAGTTCCCAGCCCTTCCCCCAGAGCTGGGTAAGTCCCTAAGATGGGAGATTTAATATAGGTGAAAGAATCACGTGGTTTCAAATTAATTATTAGTTGAAATTGCGCTTCTATAGCACACCAATTGCGATATTTCTTCTGATCTCTTCATTTAGCAAGCTCATCTCATCACTATCATTTCATGGTTACTTGATCATCAGGTTCGAGACTTTCTTTACAAATAGAATAATTTGCCTTGGCACTATTCCGAATCGATTTTTCTACCTGGCAGATATTTTCCTTTGGAAATAAATTTTCAAAATTGACTTAAGATTTACTCATCAGAGATTCATCTGCAATTGCTATTTCTATTCACACAGCAAATACGAACTTCTTATTTTGAAAGTGACTACAACAAACTGTTGCAGTATCCGAGATGATCGCTAATCCATTTGAAACACGGTCCGACTCCTTTTACTTCGTGGATGACAGGCTTGTGATGCACAACAAGGCAGATTATGCTTACGACGGGGGACTTGGTTATGAACTGTTTTAATGCGATTGAGCACATTCAGTACAGAGTTACCAAAAGTAGCAACGTTGTCTTAAGCATACAAATGTGGTTTAATTTGGCATTTGGCATGAACATTAGAGCTCAAGCGCAAATAAGCCAAAAATTGAGAAACGCATAAAATACAATGCCGTCCGAAAGTTTCCTGACAAGAATATGAAATCACAAAAAAAACGAAAAATTACTTTAACAAAATTTTTTAATGCAACTAAGATTTTCATCAATTTATTCTCATATTCTCGGAATGCATTTTCGCATTTGCACATACGGTGAACTGCTACTCGAGAAAATCATTTCAGGTCAGCTTTGACATTGCAATACATACCCTTGTCTCGAAGCTTTTGGGCGACACTGTACATCTGCATTTTGTAGTTGGACAGCTTTGCTCTTTTTGGTAAGATCTTTTTGGTATTTAATGCAAATAACGTTGCCCTTGCACAAATGACCTGCACAGACTCAACCATGTTGACAAAAAGACCTGTATAATTTGGCACAATAGCACCGAATCATTGTTTTTCTGGTAATAAGGGCTTGAAGAATGTTGCATAATGATTCGAGGATTTTGATTAATAGTTTATGACATACCTTCAAAAGGCAGTTACTGCGAATTGAAGTAGTCTTGTACAGTAATAATTATGGCTGCGTCGCGGATAATAATAACTTGACATCGTCACAATTTCGCTATAATGAGGGGAAATATACTAACGGTTAAAACAGAGGTCATGAGTTGTTTGCATTTATTACTTAATCCTTGAATGTCTTTCATATATTATAATATTGCACATTCACCGGGTTGAGTTGTAACTACTGTTTCATAAAAATGATTTCGGTCTTCTCAGCATGCGCCTTTCGGATCAGTCACCGATGTTACTTTCTATGTAACTTCCGATATTTCTAATGACATTGCCTAGGAACTCTTTGGTCTCTTCTCTCAGAGCTTACCAGCTAATTTCAACGTAATCTCATTGTGCTTCATTTATGAAGGAAGTAATCAGATCCAGAAACTCTTGTGGTTTTTCTGAGTGCACCCAATGACCAGCTCCAGAGATGTACTGAATTTGTGCAGCTGGAAACATTTTCTTTATTTTTTCATGATCATTGACGTTTATGTAATCGCTCTGACTGCCTCCGATGAATAAAGTTGGTCCCATGAACTGACTAGTTGTAGCCGGAAACTTGGTAAGATGGATTTGGAAATTCTTCTCAAGAACTGGTAGGTTTACCCGCCATTTGTACTTACCTGCTTCTGCCTCCACTAGATTTGTCAAAAGAAACTGAGGACAATTTTGATAGTTGTCATAGAGAGGGGTGGTAAACGATTAAGAATATTAACAGGACAGAAGCATTGAAATGCAATAATACCTGACGGACAGCTGTTGATTTAATGGTCGTTGACAATTGCTGATCCGTCGTCTTACGAGCTTTGGTCAATGTGACATTTTGTTCCAGCGTCACGTTTTTCATTGCCTCAAATATTGATGCCATGGACAAAAGGCTAGAGCTACTGCTTACTGGCGAAATGTCAACTGTGACTAACTTATCAACAAGTTCTGGGTGATTCAAAGCCAGGAACATCATTACCCTGCCACCCATGCTATGGCCAACCATCACCGCCTTTTTAATTCCTAGGTCTCTTACTAACAGAACCACATCTTCCATCATATCACTGTATGTCGACTCTGAGGCATGCGGCGAGTCTCCATGATTTCTTGCATCTACAGCTATCACCTGAATTGTTAAGCACATCGTACGATGATGTGGTTGGAAATTCACCTTGACCAACATCAAATTACCTTACGATTTGTCCGTTGGTGTATCGCTTTTGATAACGAATTCCAATTATTCTTGGAGCCAAAGAGACCATGTATAATTATGATTGGAGAAGCTTCAGCTTTTACCGCCGATGATCCAGTTGCCGACTCGTAAGAAGTATATGCCAGCTTCACCGGAGACGAACTATTATTTATAATACATGGATTGCAATATTAAAACCTTAAGTACTGGCATAAATTTTGAGTTTCTACAAAGGAGCAATATATAAATAATTGAATACTGTGCCAAGCTGCTGCTCAATTGACGACGGAGGCATAGTTTTCCCTTTGGCAGAACACCCAACACCTTCAATGTCTGCTCTGCAGAGTGTTTTTTGAAAATAGACCGACAGCTCATGAAACCCATTACACGATACTATTTGATGGATGTAATCTTAGGGAACTGTCAATCGTGAAAACAAGAATTTTGATCGAATTTGAGATTGGACAGTAGGGAACAGTAACTGCATGTAACCTACCGTCGTTGACTGAAAATTTTTCAGTTACTGCCACCGTGGCAGTTGATTTTCTTGGCATTACCATGAGGTGGTAGTTTATACCAATTTATACGTTGTTACTAGTATCTTATTTGCCCATTTGGCGACATCGTTGACTGAAGATCCATCCTATAGCGACATTTGGGACTTTGTTTACTGTTTATGGTCGCCTGCTCTTCAGTCCGTTCCCGGCAGTCAACTTGACATCTTCAAAAGAAATTTTCGCTTGTTGGAGATATTTTGTGAAGATGAGTTGAATTGGAATAATATTGTTGAATAAAGTTGATCGAAGATGCGAACTAACACAGCGGTAACGCCGCGGGTCTTCACCGCGATTCAAAATGTACATATAGTAGAACTCGCGACCTGTTCCCAGAAGGAAATACGACCAATTCTCCCTTGCTTAGTTAGGATGAGCTTGATTTCACCTCTCGATATAACTAAAGAATGCGCGGAAGGAAGAAAAGAAATTTTGACCATATTATCCGGCATTGAACTGGTCAATTCCATCGTAGCTCTACTCTCTATAGATTTTCACGCACTCGAAACTGACGTTCGAAAGGAGCAGCAATTAAGGTTAGAACCCACCGTCGAGCCTGCTCATATGCTTCCACATAGATAGGATCACAGGAACTCATTGTTCCTATGATTCTATAAACGATTCATCACCAATACCCTACACAATATTCATGTTTCCTTTCAGGCAAAAGCTGGGAAGTGTACAGAGTGATAGTATCCTTGCGCAATCATTGCAGAGTGGGTTAGCTCTGGAATTTGAACGCAGCGACTCAACTAGAAGGCTCCGTCTGGTACTCAGTGAAATTCTGTTCATTGCGTCTCAAGTCCAGGAACTCCAGAGGAACCAGGAGTTTCAGATAAAGCAGTCTGACCTGTTCGACAATGCGGTCTATATGGAAGAAATAAGTGATGTTGTATGCATAGCTTTGGCCGAACTTCCGGCTTTATTATCTATTTTGGACATAGCAGAGACTCTGCTACATGTTAAACATGGTCCTGAAATAATTTGTTGGATTGTTGCCAACAGTCCTGACAGCTTTGCTGAAGTCTGCACTCACCTCATAGCCAACGGAGAAAGACAAGAAGAATCTGCCTTAGGCAGAATTCGAACACAAGCTCTGGCGATGCTCTGTCAAATGAATCCCAGCCAAGCCTTAGCCGTCAGAGCAAAATGCGTAGAACTGTGCCGCATGCCTGCGCTTGCTGTCACTTTGAGTCTGGAGCATGAAAATTTGGATCAGTTACAGCCAGAAAGCGATATGGTTGCGTTTGTCTCAGGATTGCTGTTGGGAAATGACCAGCAAGTTAGAACATGGATTGCAATGTTTGTTAGAAATGGTCAGAAACGAAAATGGGAATCCCATACAGCATTGCAGTCTCTTAGAGAAGAACTACTCAGGAGGTTGCAAGCAATTACTTCTCATAGTTCAGACAGGCAGTTAGCAGAGTCACATGTCGTTCAGGCTAGCACATTGCTTAGGCTTTATTGCGCACTCAGAGGAATCGGAGGAATCAAATTCCAAGATGATGAAGTAGCTATGATCGTCCAACTATTGACTTCACATCCTCCCCCATCTCCAGCTGGTGTGAGATTTGTGTCTTTAGGATTGTGTATGCTGATTGCTTGCCCTTCACTGATCGGGCACCATAATTTAGAGAAGAGAAGCATTGAATGGGTGCAATGGCTGGTCAGAGAAGAGGCCTATTTTGAGAGTGCAAGTGGAGTCTCCGCCAGCTTTGGGGAAATGCTGCTTTTGATGGCAATCCACTTTCATAGCAATCAGCTATCTGCTATCTGTGAATTGGTTTGTGCCACGCTTGGTATGAAAATTGCAATCAGGCCAAACAACCTCACAAGAATGAAGCAGATATTCACTCAGGAAATCTTCACGGAACAAGTAGTCACTTCTCATGCAGTCAAGGTTCCAGTAACAGCCAATCTGAGTGCAAATATACCCGGATTTTTGCCAGTTCATTGCATACACCAATTGCTCAAGTCACGAGCCTTTGCTAAGCACAAAGTGCCAATCAAAAACTGGATCTATCGACAGATTTGCGATAGTGTACCTCCGTTACATCCAGTTCTGCCAGCCTTGGTGGAAGTTTACGTAAACTCGATTTTAGTTACTAATAACAGAACATCAGAACACACGAACAAACCAATAACGGAGGATGAAATCAGAAGGGTATTTCAAAATAGCGTATTTGGGGCTAATTTCGATCCAAAAAAGTCTGTTCTCAGTATCACCGATACAGAGACAGAGTACATGAACGTTGATACATTGAAACCATCGCTCACTTCACAACTTTTACTTCTTTATTATTTGCTACTGTACGAAGATGTGAGGCTCTCAAATATGCATAATTTCATATCGCAAGGTAGAAAAGTCAAATCATATTCTACGGAATTTTTATCCGAATTACCTATCAAATACCTATTGCAACAAGTACAGAGGGATCAAATGAGCTATGCAGGATTGTTTTCACCACTGCTAAGGTTGTTAGCTACGCATTTTCCGCATCTATCTTTGGTTGATGATTGGTTGGATGAAGAGATGATAAACATAGACTCCATGGCAAACAATTACGAAAGTGTGATCATTAATGACGTTGCCATTATTGAGGCATTTGGACATATCGAGTCTTGCCCCTCAAGGACAGGGCGATTATTGAGACAACTCATAGATATGAAACCCACAGACATTTGGCCTCATGCTGAAATAATTATACATTACTTCAAAGCAATATTGGACAATAAGGTGCCCAGATATATTCAAGGTATTGTTAATTTATGTTGGTGTCTGATAAAAACCCTTCAAGTCAATGGAGATAACATTAGAATATTTAGTTGTGAAGTCTGATTTTTACAAAAGAATTACTTTTGAATAGAATTCAGTCGAGTCTTGAAGAATCTAAACTATCATTTACACTCTGATATCGCATTATGTCCTCTTGCAGAATTATACAAGCAGGTATGGCTGAGACTGAACACAGTATTACCAAGGTGTCTTTGGGTACTGTCGATCAACTCATTACTCATTGAAAATACAATGGTTAGAAACGTTTTTCTCACTCAAGAAAATATCGTGCTTGATCCGCTACAGGTCTTACGCTGCGATACGAGAGTATTTAGATGTGCGCCGGTCTTATCAGTGATTCTTCGGTAAGAAATAACTAGCTTTTTATAATTTTTAGTAAGTCTTTTACTCCAGGCATTTGAATTTTTAACTAAACTCTCATGTTTATACCCGCAGAATTTTACAAGCTACATTAGCTGCATCTCGATCTCAACTGTCCAGACATATGCAGGACAGACCATTGACGGAAAAAATTGGTCAGCTTACGAGCGAAGTAGAAAGAGAAGATCTTAGAACTGCTCTCGTTGCAGGACAAGAAAGTGCTGCTGTACAAATTCTGCTAGAAGCGTGTTTAGAAACAGAAGAGGATCGTATATTACCTGGCCAAATGTGGTCCCTCAGGGAAATAAGAAGCGTCGTTTGTTCATACTTGCATCAAGTTTTCATTGCCGATCCATCGCTTGCTAAACTAGTTCATTTTCAAGTGGGTAGAATTTCTTTGCAAGAATAAATATGTCTTAATGATATTTTATTGTAAAATAACAATCTCCTCACTTATAGGGATACCCGAGGGAGTTGTTACCAATTACTGTTTCCGGTATCCCTTCTATGCACATTTGTTTGGATTGGATACCAGAGTTGTTATCGCAGCCCGAACCAGAGAAGCAAGTGTTTGCTGTGGATTTAGCGTCTCACTTAGCCGTTCAGTATGCTTTGCCAAAAGCTCTGAGTGTTTCGCGTCTGGCCATTAATACTCTTGCGACGTTGTTGGGTGTTTTACCAGCAAAGGGCAGAGTTATATTATTTATTCCAGTACTACCAGCTCTCACACGTATCTGTTTGGCATTCCCACCGCTGGCTGAGGATACGACTGCCCTGCTGTTGCAATTGGGTCGAGTTAGCCTAGCGCAGGCAGCTCTAGGTGATAAATCTGCTGAAATACTCTGCAGTGAAGTCAACAAGACTTTCACCTGTTTATTGCAAAAAGCCATTCTTCAATCTAGAGTGTTTTGAGATCGACGAAATGAAAGTAAGAAATTAACTTGTAAATACATTTTTATAAATAAAAGAAAATAAGTTTGTACAAAAATTGAGAGATGCGATGTCATCATTGTTAATATTATCACGTGTATCAAAATAGGTAGGTATCAACCTAATTATTTTTCTTCCGACTCTTCTCGTTAATTGTGATGAACTGGATGCCTTTTTAGTATTTTATAAAAAATTGTCAACGGATTTACTGCATGAATAATTTTTCTTCACGATGCACATGTTAAGATTTTTTTTCTCTTCGTAGACATAGTAACTGCTATTTGATGAAGATGATGTTATTTCAAATGTGGAGACTTACCTTACGACAGTACCTAAGCTAATCTCAGCCAAACAGGTGACCAGCTAGTTCAGCGAACGCTGGATTGCAATTTACGTAAGTGTATTGGGGAAAGCATGAAAAAAAGCAAATCGTATAAATATAAGTTTATTTACATAGCAACAAATTTTTTTGCCGAATAAGCGACAAAGGTGATTACGAGCGTAGACTGAACGTAATTAGTATTATCATTAGTTAATATTATTTAGAAAATAATAATTACATCGCGCTATCTACCACGTCTTTGATTTATGTAAGTAATATACAATTAAAATTATAGCATCAAGGCGTGACACTTGTGCTTAACTGTAAGAGCCAGGTCAGTGGTCTGTGTCGTTTTGGTTCGCAAACAATGTTGTCCTTATAATTGCATTGTAATTCAAACCAAAGTAATTAATAATAAGATATCCAGTGAAAACCAGGACGATTTGATAAGTTTGGGATTTGATCCAGCAGTTTGTTGTCGCTGTAGACGTTGTACTATCACACACAAGGTAAAAAAGAGAACATAACGAAAGAGGAAAAACCGAAGAAAAAAAAAAAATAATAACGAGGCGTTCTCTTCATATTCGTCAAGAACTCATGCATGTGCTTAGCTGTACGAAATAATACGTTGATATAATTTTATACATGTCTCACACGGTGAGTTTTTACCTGAGAATAAGAAAATGACATTGAAGAGAGAAAGCGTATCTCCAAAGTTCAAATGCAGTCTCCTAGGCTGGTTTCAATTTTTTTTTACGTTATTAACCTTGAGTAGAGTAGATGAAAATGTGAGTTTTGTGAATTAAAAAAAATCTCATATTCATGCCATTTGTCGGAGAAATGCCTTCCCCAAACTTATAATAACCTTGTAGAATTATATACATATATACGAATAGATGTAGGGATTAATCTCACTGCTTTGTCATTTAGACAATCGCTTCCGGTGCGTGAAAGAATCAAATTGCCTGGCAGTGAACGGTTCAGGCGAATATATCTTAAATAAGTGGTACCATGATACCCCCACAAGGTAATGAGATTTGCGTACAAAAAATTGATTTAGGCTACGTAGCCAAGGTGGAATATCTTAATGTATATATGAGTACATCATGGTGTGTGTCTGTGTGGGGCCGTTCAATCAGCGAACGAATGAAATCCGTTCTAAGTCATGAGTGATAATTGGCGAAGCAATATGGCGTGTGTATGGCACTGATAAAATACCAACTATTGGGGGATTTCGTGGTGGGTTATGTGGGTGGGGGCCTTCTTTGGGGTTCAGGCGTGTAACGGAGTCGGGCACGGACATGTTGTGGACTCCCAGGTGCGGAACTGCTTTCAGAAAGTCTTCTAGGTGGGGGCTGCGGCGGTGATGGTGAGACGTACCTAAAGTGGAATAATTTGTGCCTTTTTATTTTTGAGAGCAGACCAAGTTAAATAACTTGCCGAGGACGGTAATTCTGGACTTGAATCAAGCGACAAGTTGTCATATACCAGTTTGGGTAATTAACCGATCAACTAATATTGCCCTCTTATTGACAATGAGTTTTGAGAGGGTTTCAACGCAAAATAAATTGTACCAAGTCCTCGACAAGTAACTTGAAGAATAGTTCAGGGATATCGTACCTTCTGGGGAAAGAAGGTGAGGGTTGATCGGTAACATTCCTTCTCAAAGCCAGCGGAGATTCTCCACGGTTGAGTCTCGGAGGAGGTTCTGGGGAGGGAGCGCGGTCACTGCCAAGTCGAAGCCTAACATAAGAAGCGAAGCGTCTTTTTGCCGATTCCTTGGATGCTCCGTGAACCTGTGCTACAGGTGGATTGACTTCTTGTTTACGCTGATGGTGCTGATGAGCGTATCGTGATATAAGTAGTTGCGGACTGGTGGAACCCTGTGCCGGTGGCTCCGACGGAAATCTAGAAAAATGATGTAGATGATGAAAAAGATCGGTAAGTTATGCAATATGTGTAAAAACAAACCTGCTATATCTATTTCCGATAAATTTAAACAAATCTCACCTTTTTCGACTGACTAACGGGCTTCCGTATATATCCTGGATTGGCGGATGGGTCCCAGGTGATAAGTGCCTAACTCTTTGTTGCATAAAGGGTGAATATTTTCCACATTCCGTGGTAGGTTGAACCACTCCTGGTGGATCGACGTTCTCTCGTCTCCATGGTGAGTAATCGCGAGCAAATGGACTCAATGACCTGGACGCTAATCTTGAAGAAAACGGTGAGTAAGGTCTACTTCTTGTTTCTGCAGAGTTTGTATCCTGTCTGAATGGAGAGAACGGTCGGCCTTGACCGTTCGTTGGACTTTTTTCTGGAACGGGTGTGCTGAAGAGATCGCAACTTTTATCAGTGCCTTTGGATTCTTGCCAAAAAGGTGAAAAGGGCCTGTGTACATTGGATTCCAAACTGTTTCCTGAATCTTTGGTAGTTGATATTGACAACGGACTAGCAATTTCCTTTCTTCTTAATGCATATGGGCTATCGGGTACATAATTCGAACCATTTTCACTACTCGTACGTGGCTGAAATGGTAGGAAGTTGGAATTTTGTAGTTCTTTGGCGATACCACTTCGTAGAAATGCTGGAGCTTCAGAGTAGGTTCTCAAATGAACTGTTTGTTTCAAAGACACGTGTCCAGAAAGTTGGGGCTGCACTCCCGCTGGTCTGTAATTGAATTATATGCCACTTAAAACCCTCGCAATTCTCTCCACTCTACTTCTGAAAGCCAAAAAAGCCTTTACAGGACACACTTTCAATATGTCTGCAATTTTGTTTTAATCATACCGGATGACTCAGTTTATTGATAATCAATTTTTATATCTATCTCATATCCCATGGGTGCATTTTTCAACCTCAGTAAGCCTTGAATTCATCAAATGTTTGAAGTAAGTATCGTGAGTATACATAAGCTGATTAATAAAATGATATTTCACTTGCATTATCTTGGGACTATGAGAGTTATGCATATTTGGTTTCAACTTACTCCAAAAGATGATCTGTATGAATTTTTTTTCGAATGATTTTGTTGGAGTTGATATACGTAGGAAAAAAAAGACATTGATAGATTGTGATTTGTTTTGTTATTCAACTTTGTGGTTAAAACATAATGTGTGATCTAAAAATACCGGTAAGTTTAAGTTAGAAGACAATCCAAAAACCATGCAACACATGGAAGGATGAAAGGATTTTCTACGAGTGTAAATAAATTGAAGGGCAGAAATATTCGTATACAATGAATATGAGTTATCATACCCAGAAATAAAAAAAGTAGGTTCGTTTTTCAATGCATCACCTCAAAAGTTGCGAATTAGCAGTATACGAAATAAAAAAGAGCAATTTAAGAAAACAAGCAGCTCTACAAAAAAAACATATGATTCAAATTTTGTCTGCTGATTCTCACTGTTCAGCATACTGGAAATGCATTGGACATTTTTTAGGTAATACTGTCAAAGTTTTCATTATTTGATCATACTATAAATTTCATCTATTCGGCGCGCAGGTGAATGAGAATGTAAAACGCAGCAGCAGCTTTTTTTTTGCCAGACGACCAGACATCAGAATAATTACTACATAGAATATAACAACGAAATAAAGAGATAAATAAAGACAAATGCTTACCATAAATGGGGGTTGAAGGGTGGGGTGTGTAACAGGCGCGTGCACAAACCAAACAACTGGGAGGCGAATCGAAACGAAAATCTGGCAGATTTTTTGGCGTTTTTGAGGTACTTTTGAAAAAAAAAGTTTTTTTTATGGATTTTGGGAGGTTTTATCGACAGGAATGGAAGTTAGGGTAGGGGTAGGGTAAGGGGGATGCTACGCTGCGCTGCCTCCCCCAGGCTCAACGCTGTAACACAATTTAACACGCACGCAAAACGTTTAATCGACTGGTTAAATAAAATTAGGAAAGTATTCATTGCTCGATTCAGAAATCAATGTGAGCTTTATGCGGGGGGGAAAAAACGTGACAGGATTGAAAATCAAATGTCTAATACATCTAGCTCTCAGAAATAACATATTTTCAACTCAATTTAACTCAAAGACAATGCTTGAAACTCGATAGTTCAACAGATTACAGTTATTTTCAAACCAAACCAAACATTACTATATTAGTTGGGGAGCTCATGCCATGTTTAAAACTCAAGATATTCTAGCTACGGGCTGAATTATTTTTATTGTGGATGTAGCTCACGAAAAATTGTTTAACACCAAATTTTCTGAAATACCTATGTACCCTCCGCAATAGTACGTATGAACATTTTTCAACAAATTGTTCAACGTTTTGGTGATTTTCTAGATGACAGTTTTTGTTATGTAATAAAAAAAAAAAAGCAGAATGAATCTTCTATGCGTCACATTGAAACCGCAAGACCATTGCTAATATCTTTGTTAGCTGTTATGGAATTAGATGTTCCCAAAGGCACTAGTCAATTTTTTTTGCCCACTATTACTTGAATCTTTTCTAAAATTATGTGCTTGGGGGAAGTCTGAAGCAACACATAATGTTGAGAAACACTGGGCAAATATGAATTCCCGGCTGGCAATGGTTTATTGTGAACTTGTCATGTAATTTCCACAAGAATCTTGAACCGAGTGACATGATAATTGATCACTCAATTTTTTTTTAAATCATAACTATTGAAAATACCCTTATGTTCTGACATTCCCGACAGTTATTTTACTCAATACTATGAACGGAAACGTTACTTCATATTATAATCAGAAAGCCCCCACCTCCCAAGAATTTACTTGTTTATCAACACAAATTGACGGATATCACTATAAAAATATAAGGTAGAAGCAATGTAGCTTCGATCCTTGATGCCAAAAATTTTCTATCTCTAATCATTCCATAAAATATTGTTGAATAAAAACACTACATCAACTAAAAGGTATTTCAACAATCGACTACTAACCTTTGTTCCAATTGTCGCATGACTGTCATGAACCACTCGGAACCAGAACTAGGCGAAGTGGATTCGTTGCCATTGCCTTGGTGACAATCATATCTCTTCAGGAAAGCGTGTTCTATGAGCTTCTGGTACTTTGGCCGATGTTTATAGTTCTTGGTGAGACACCAGCTAACAAAACCACGAAATTCTTTGGAAAAAGTTGAGTCTGGGGGTAGGGAAGGAGGCTCGTCCTGTACCACCCTACTCAGAACCTGAGGATCAAACAATTATTACGTAAAAAAAACATAGGAAAAAGTCTTGAATCAAAATCCTAGCAATGTCTCACCTCGAAGTCAGTTTTACAGTCTCGATATGGAAACACTCCGGTAGCTAATTCTACTAAGGTTATACCCAGACTCCAGACATCTGCTCTTATATCATAGTCAGGTTTCGTCGGATCAGGAGGATCTATTCGTTCAGGCTATCAGGCAGAATAAAGTTTGAGTGAGTTTTATCTTAGGTGAAGGCCATAATATGTTTGTTACACGTATATGGGTAGTGCATGTTAGAACTAAAGTGATCATGGGGACGACTTACCGCCATATAAGCTGCACAGCCCGCACTCCTAGTTTTGGCTTTACTGTCAACCAATCGACCAGATATTCCAAAGTCACATAGTTTAACACCCCCCGTCTCATCCAATAATATGTTGCTAGGTTTCACGTCTCTGTGGATAACGCCGTGGACTTCTTTCAGGTACGATAGCGCTTTCACTGTCTACCAGAGAACATGAAATCAAGAAAGTAACATATGAAATTGGAAACAAAAAATATCATTTGCGAATTGAACAACTTTGAAGAATAAAGCAACGATGATGGTATCGTATCGATCTAAGCAAAATTCACTGACCCAAAAAATCTAATGCGATATGAGATAGTATTGTCATAGTAGAATAATTTGATTATGAAAAAAGGAAAACTTACTGCAACAGTGACTTTCCCAAGAAATTCTTCAGGTATTGCTTGTCTAGTTCTTTTTAATAACTTATCTAGACATGTGGCCATAAGTTCCATGCATATCCATACGTCAGACTCTGTAATAAAACACCCCAAACACTGGACAATGTAAGGGCAGTCATGGGACTTGAGGACCACATCTAGATCCATTATTATCCGTTTATTTTCTTCGGCATTGCCTGACCTCCGCATTTGTTTTACTGCTATGACAACTCCACTGGGTTTATGTCTCATTTTGACGACGTGACCGCAGGTCCCATTTCCTAACTCCCCAAGGTGCTCCAGATCCTTCATTTCTGTGTGATACTTCCGACCATTTATGCTTAGAATTCCATTCATTTTCATAATTTCTTGCAATTTTGAGTCAAATTCGCTATCGTGTGTTCGCTGGGGTGGCATCTGCAGAACCGGCAAATCCAGTTGTCGTCTGGGTCTGGTTGGCGTTCCGGAATCTACCACTGTTCAAAAAGTTCTTTGGATTATTCCAAATCCTGTGTTAGGTTCCAATGAAGGGTAATGTATTATAATAGAATGATTTATTGAGTACTCTTGCAAATACTGCTCAGAAAATCTTCACAGATAAAAATTTGAGGTAGCAACGTTCAAAACTTTGGTCAACCACCGCATAAATTCTATTTCATAAGATCAAAAAAGATTGAGAGTACCTAAACCGAGTGGGTAAAACAAACTGATGGAAAATGCGCAATAATATAGTAAATAATCGTGGTAAAGAGTATTGTATCTCATTGAATGCATCGGATCAACATAACCTAGCTGATAAAACTTTGTAATTTAGGTTGACTAAGACCGTTGAGTACTATTTGCGTAATTTGGTCAGGGTGCGATATTCGAAGTTTTTATTTAGTAGATAATCTCACGCTGTCTCGGCCTTCGGACGACAGGGCTAGTCCCCGCAGGCCCCGAGGATGACGGCGGTAAGCCCGTTCCTGGCATCCCAACGGTATTTTGCCTGTCTCTGTCACTTGACTCATTTTCAGCCCTCAATTTTTGCTGCAAATTCAATATTTTATTCTTCAACGTACTCGGCATCATTACAATGCCGATGTATGACCCAGTACGACGACTTTATGCAATATTTGAAAATTTTCACGACACTTTCTGCCCTTTTTGGCAGCGGACCTCTGCGTCCATCGCGTGCGCACACTGGCGTAGTATAATGCACAAGGGTATCGTGTCATTTTTCTGAATCGCTAAATCGCTATTCTACGAACCTTGGTCACAGTTGCGTATTGCATATTTTCATTCGGATGCATGAACTTTATGTTCAAGAGCATGATGACAAGAATCTGAATATCGAAGATGATGTGGATAATGAAGACAATAACGTTGTAATTCACAACACAGATAATTTGGGAATCCACAAAAGAAATTAAATATGCTAGTGTCACAATTTCGTATACACTGTGATGATTTATTTGAGTATATTATTTCGTAACTTCTGTTGAATTGAATTTCCCTCAACTTATGAGAAAAAAATTGAAATATCCTATAGCTTCTAGTCGGGGTTTAATTTTATGATCGGATACTTTTTTCGAAAATCAAAATACAAAGAATTGCCGCGCTATCAAGATTCTTCAATATTTCCCCCCGTTTTCCATGGACTTCTTTTGATTACTTGAGTAATTTCTAATTATTTACAACATCCTTCCTGGCCTATGATAGCGGATAATGATGCGAAACCGAATTTACACCAGCACGGATGTTTCGAAATTATTTCCTAATTTTTTTCTTATTCCTAATTACTTTTTTTAATTAGTAAACTAAATATTACCCAGCTCCAGCGGGCGCCGAATGATATGCGAATTAATTGACACTAACTAAGATTTATTTGAAGATTATTCCGCATTTTGTCGAATTTTTTTCGATTTTTATTCAATTTTCCCCAATATTTTTGATTAGGCCCCGCCCACCAAGCCCCTGTGGGCGCCTAACCATATGCAACCCCGCATTACACGCACGTCGACACCTACGAATTGCCTGAATTTAGGCGCTCAGCAAAAATTGAGCATACAAGTTAGGGGTTGCTGACCTTAGCGCTGTCAAACAGCTCCTAGACGTCACATGCTGTTCGTTGAAGTTTGAAGCGGTATAATGAACAGAAAGGTGATTGAAACTCAAACGCTAAACGACGGGCACAGAAAAGTAGACCACCTCGGAGCTGAACGAGCGAAATACCTCTTGATAGGAAGAAGGTAGAAAAAAGGTAGGATTTCTGTGCAAGCATTGCTCAGACTCTCCCATGTCACTTTGATTTCTCTTCAGATACAGCTGAAAAAGGTGTAAACTTGAATCTTATTCGGAAAGCAACCTGTGTTTGACTCAGCAAATCTCATGGACCACCATCGTATGGACCATAGAGACATCGATCATCAACTTCCATTCGAAAGTGAAATAATGACAGAACATTGCAACACTTGGCGGCTGCTCAAGGGGGCCACGACATACCTCGTGAATAGGAAACCAATGAAGACGAATCACCAATGAAAAATGTTCTTATGGAAAGGTGGGCGTCCTGATAGAGAATCGAAATGTTCCCCCCCCGCCGGTAGAGCGAGGAAAAGAGAGGTGAGGTGTTGTGAAATATCAGCATTTTTTTGACACAGAATATCCGCCAGATCTTATAATTTCATTTCTATATTTTTTGGATTCAACTTTTCTACTTAATTAGAATTTGATTCAGAGTTAGAACACAGCGGTCCTTTGATCAGACGTTCAAAGACAAACTCGGAGGAAGAGACTGCAGGCTGTTTGACGAATACATTTGATGGAAAAAGTTGCCACCTCATTTCCAACTTGGAGATTTGATGCGAAAATCGATGTCTATACGTCCTTACAGGCCCGCAAATCGAAACGTGGATTCACACTGAACGAAAAAGAAAATAACCGATAATGGGTTATAAAATCTGATGCAACGCATGATTATATAGGTTACAAGCGAGACCTCACCGGAGGATGGTAAGCTGATTTTTGGGGCTCTCAGTATCCGAAAATTTACAAACTCTGAAAATTTCTTGTTACAGAAAAATTGGTAGAGCTTCTCGGGTGGTTTACGATACTATTCGCTGACAGCTCTTCGTAAGTGTAGGCTAATACTCGCCTTGGAAAGAATTTCGCACGCTGTCGCCATTTTGTCGGATTTCGAATCAAAGCTTTCGGAGATATCTCGATGAGTGTTGGGAGTAGCTTGATATTCTCGACAGATACGGTTCCTGAGGTTATAATATATAGATGAAAACAGACGTTCGATCGATGCGAAAATTACTTAATTTCATGTCCCAGAAATCGTAGGAATTTGAAGACTCGTAGCCTTCAATTTTGTTGTTGATTTTGTGGCTACAAATTCAGATCGTTCTTTCTAGTGTATTGTCATCAAGTATTTTGAGTTCAGGAATCCAAACCTGCTATATTTAAATTAATTTCTCTATTGAATTGATCGAGTTATACCTAGCTAATTCTCCGCTGTAAATATAGTAGCAGGATCTAGATATCTCGATAGCTTCAAGTTGTGGTTAAATTTTGTAATCAGATTCTTGTTTCATTGATCGAAATACAAAAGATTGTCTAACTGTCGACGTTTATTATAATCCTTTTCTCGTTTTTCCTGCATTGTTTTTGATTATTTCGTTTATTTTTAATTATTTACCGCATCTCTCCCAGTCTCTGATAGTGACTCATGATCCGCAGCCGAAATTACACCAGCTTGAATTTTTGAGGATTTTTTCCTGGTTTTTTCCTAATTTTTTGTTAATTCTTTTCTATTTTTAACGATTTAAAATTACTTTTTCGATTACTTACTTGATATAATTCAGCCTTTGCAAGCGCCTGAAGCTATGCGAGTAAAGTGACGCTGATTTAGATCAATTTTAGATTTTTTTTTGAATTTTTCCAATGTTCTTTGAATTTTTTTCGAGGTTTTTGCAATATGTTTGATGTTAGACCCCGCCCCCGGACCCCAATAAGCGCCCATTCATATGCAACTGAAGTAATACCAGCTCAGATTATTTTCAGAATTTTTCCCGATTTTTTCCAATTTTTTAGGATTTTTTATCGATTTTTTCCGAAATTTTCAATTAAATCCTGCCCACAGCCCCTGCCGAGCGCCTAATTATACGCAACCCCGCATTACATCCCTGTAAACACCGCCAAGTTGCCTAACATTAGGCGCTCGGTAAAGTCGAAAATCGCGCTCGTGGCGCCATCTCTCGGATTTTCGACCCGAACTAAAAGTCAGTTTTGGCTCAAAATCGCGCTCGTGGCGCCATCCCACGGAATCTTTGCGAACTAATCGGTATTTATGCCGTTAACTGAGTTCGCGAAGATTCCGTGGGATGGCGCCACGAGCGCGATTTTGAGTCAAAACTGACTTTTAGTTCGTGCCAAAAATCCGAGAGATGGCGCCACGAGCGCGATTTTTCAACTTTACCGACCGGCGGGATTTATTTAAAAATATTGAAAAATCGAAAAAAATTGGAAAAAATCTGAAAAAAATCTGAAAATAATTTGAGCTGGTTTGACTTTGGTTGCATATGATTGAGCACCCGTAGGGACTTGGGGGCGGAGCCTCACATCAAAAATTTTGCAAAAAAGTTGATAAAAATTGAAAAAAAATTAGAAAAAATTAGAGAAAATTCCTAAATGAATCCAAGTTAGCGTCACTTCACTCGCATATCATTCGGCGCTTGCAGGGGCTATCATATTTAATTATCAAGCAAAAGAGTAATTAAAAATTATCAAAAAAAGAAAAAAAATTAGTAAAAAATCAGAAAAAGACCTGGAAAAAATCCTCATGAATCTAAGCTGGTGTAACTTTAGTTGCGTATCATTAGCCACTATCGAAAACTAGGAGAGATGCGGTAATTGATTAAAAATGAATGAAATAATCGAAAAGAATGCAGGAAAAACGGGAAAAGATATAAAGAACCTTAACAGTGCCACAATCTTCTGTATTTTGATTGAGGAAACAAGAATCTCATTACAAAATCGAACTACGGCTGAAAGCTGTGTTGATATTCCAATTTTTTTGATCTCCACAGTGGAGAATCAATAAAAACTCGATTGATTTTACAGGTAAATTAATTTAAATAGCATGTTCGCATTCCTGAGCTCAGAAGGCATAGAAAAACTGAATATCGAAAAATTAGATGCTATTTTCGGCCTAGAAATAGAATAGAAATATGTTTCAAATGTGCGGACGACTGTATTCCGATGTACACCCAACTCGGAAACACAAATCCGTCGAACTGAGTGAGCTACGACTGAAAGCTATAGATATTTTAATTTATATGCTTGCTACGGTTGTAGATTGGCGATCACTCGATCGATTCCATGAATCAATCAATTCAGTCAGCAGATTCGGATTTCCGGGCTTAAAATACCTATAAGGGACAAAAAAAAAAAATCAATTGTAATTTTTGGTCTCGAAATCGAAAAAATAAGAAGACTACAGTCCTATATGATCTTAGCATGATTGCTGTTTCGCGAATCCGACATAAAATACTTTATAATAAATGTTTGCCGCGACCGTATTTTAATGTAGCTTGATTCCGAAAACACGAATCCGTCGACTTAATTGAGCTACGACTTAAAGCTATAGAGATATCTAGATTCTGCTACTATATTTACAGCGGAGAATTAGCTAGGTATAACTCGATCAATTCAATGGAGAAATTAATTTAAATATAGCAGGTTTGGATTCCTAAACTCAAAATACATGATGACAGTACACTAGAAAGAACGATCTGAATTCGTAGCCACAAAATCAAAAACAAGATTGAAGACTATGAGTCTTCAAATTCCTACGATTTCTGGGACATGAAGTTAAGTAATTTTCGCATCGATCGAACGTCTATTTTCATATGTATGATGACCTCAGGAACCGTATCTATGTCGAGAAGTTAAGTAATTTTCGCATCGATCGAACGTCTATTTTCATATGTATGATGACCTCAGGAACCGTATCTATGTCGAGAATATCAAGCTGCTTCCAACACACATCGAGATATCTCCATTTCTTCGATCCGAAAGCCGACAAAATGGCGACAGCGTGCGAAATTTTTTTCAAGGCGAGTGGTCAACCCAAACTTGCCAAGAGCTTTCAACGAGCAGTATCGTCAATCACCCGGGAAGCTCTAGCGAATTCTCTGTAACATGAAACGAATATCTTAGAGTTTGTAAATTTCCGGATACTGAGATACCCAGAAATCAGCTTACTATCCTCCGTTGAGGTCTCTTGTAACCTATATAATCAATCACATTTTATAATTCGTTGGTTATTTTTTCTTTTTCATTCAGTGTGGATCCACTTCTTGATTTGTGGGCCTGTGAGAAGGTGAAGACATCGATCTCCAAGTTGGAAATGCTTTTATTCTTCATTCAGTGTGGATCCACTTCTTGATTTGTGAGCCTGTTAGAAGGTGAAGATCTCCAAGTTGGAAATGAGGCGGCAACTTTGTCTATCAAATGTATTTGCCGTACGGCCTGCAGTCTCCTCCTCCGAATCGGTCCACGAACGTCTGATTGACTGCCGCGTTCAGATTAGTGGATAAAAATAAGAATTGACATCTGACAGATATTTTGCAGTTGAATAATGCTAAAATTTTTAAACAACACCTTACGTCACTCTCGCTGTGATGTTATCGGCACGTACCGCTATAATTAATCGTAGCTCTGCTTTTGGGGCGACCATTTGGATTTCCCATCAGAACTGCCTACCTTCCACGAAAACAATCTCTATTGAAGATTCGTATTTTTTGGTATACAATTCGTAGGGTAAGTCGTGGCCCCTTTAAGCAAGTGTCGCAATGTTCTCTTATTATTTCACTTTCGAATGGAAGTTGATGATCGACGTCCCTATGGTCCATGCGATGGTGGTCCATGAAATTTGCTGAGTCGAACACAAGTTGCTTCTCAAATGAGATTCAACTCCACGCATTGTTCAGCTGTATCTGAAGAGAAATTGGAGTGACATGGGTGAGTCTAAGCAACGCTCGTACAGAAATTCTACCTTGTGATCCTACCTTTTTTCTACCTTCTTCCATCGAGAGGTATTTCGCTCGTTCAGTTTCGAGGTGATTATACGTTGCCCGCACGGCGCTGGGTGGCAAAATGTCATCTTCGCATAGCATGATCCATTATTCTGAGCCCGTCATTTTACGATAGTGTTTCAATCACCTTTTTGTTCATCATACCGCTTTAAACTTCAACGAACAGCATCTGACGTCTAGGAGCTGTTTGACAGCACTAAGGTCAGCAACCCCTCGTTTTCTGGTATGCTCAATTTTTTCCAATATTATTTATTAGGCCCCGCCCACCAAGCCCCTGTGGGCGCCTAACTAGATGCAACCCCGCATTACACGCATGTCGACACCTACGAGTTGCCTGAATTTAGGCGCTCTGCGAAAATTGAGCATACAAGTAAATTAGGGGTTGCTAACCTCAGCGCTGTCAAACAGCTCCTAGACGTCAGATGCTGTTCGTTGAAGTTTGAAGCGGTATAATGCACAAAAAGGTAATTAAAACTCAAACGCGGAAGGACGGGCACAGAAAAGTAATTCATCTCGAAGCTGATAACGAGGGAAATACCTCTCGATGGAAGAAGGTAGAAAAAAGGTAGGATTTCTGTGCGAGCATTGCTCAGACTCTCCCATGTCACTTTGATTTCTCTTCAGATACAGCTGAAAAAGGTGTGAACTTGAATCTTATTCGGAAAGCAACCTGTGTTCGACTCAGCAAATCTCATGGACCACCATGGCATGGACCATAGGGACGTCGATCATCAACTTCCATTCGAAAGTGACATAATGACAGAACATTGCAACACTCGGCGGCTGCTTAAAGGGGCCACGACTCACCCTACGAATTGTATACTGAAACACACGAATCTGTCGTAGAGATCGTTCTCATGGAAGGTGGTCAGTTCTGATGAAAAATCGAAACGGTCGCCCCTAAAGCAGGGCTACGATTAATAATAGCGGTACGTGCCGATAACAGCAAAGCAAGAGTGACGTAAGGTGTTGTTCAAAATATTAGCATTATTGACCTGCAAAATATCAAATAAATTTCAGATTCCAATTCTTATTGTTATCTACCAATCTGAACACGACAGACAATCAGACGTTCGTGGACCGATTCGGAGGAGGGGACTGCAGGCCGTACGGCAAATACATTTGATAGACAAAGTTGCCGCCTCATTTCCAACTTGGAGATCTTCACCTTCTAACAGGCCCACAAATCAAGAAGTGGATCCACACTGAATGAAGAATAAAAGCATTTCCAACTTGGAGATCGATGTCTTCACCTTCTCACAGGCCCACAAATCAAGAAGTGGATCCACACTGAATGAGAAAGGAAAAATAACCAACGAATTATAAAATCTGATTGAATATATAGGTTGCAAGAGACCTCAACGGAGGATAGTAAGCTGATTTCTGGGTCTCTCAGTATCCGGAAATTTACAAACTCTAAGATATTCGTTTCATGTTACAGAGAATTCGCTAGAGCTTTCCGGGTGATTGACGATACTGCTCGTTGAAAGCTCTTGGCAAGTTTGGGTTGACCACTCGCCTTGAAAAAAATTTCGCACGCTGTCGCCATTTTGTCGGCTTTCGGATCGAAGAAATGGAGATATCTCGATGTGTGTTGGAAGCAGCTTGATATTCTCGACATAGATACGGTTCCTGAGGTCATCATACATATGAAAATAGACGTTCGATCGATGCGAAAATTACTTAACTTCTCGACATAGATACGGTTCCTGAGGTCATCATACATATGAAAATAGACGTTCGATCGATGCGAAAATTACTTAACTCATGTCCCAGAAATCGTAGGAATTTGAAGACTCATAGTCTTCAATCTTGTTTTTGATTTTGTGGCTACGAATTCAGATCGTTCTTTCTAGTGTACTGTCATCATGTATTTTGAGTTTAGGAATCCAAACCTGCTATATTTAAATTAATTTCTCCATTGAATTGATCGAGTTATACCTAGCTAATTCTCCGCTGTAAATATAGTAGCAGAATCTAGATATCTCTATAGCTTTAAGTCGTAGCTCAATTAAGTCGACGGATTCGTGTTTTCGGAATCAAGCTACATTAAAATACGGTCGCGGCAAACATTTATTATAAAGTATTTTATGTCGGATTCGCGAAACAGCAATCATGCTAAGATCATATAGGACTGTAGTCTTCTTATTTTTTCGATTTCGAGACCAAAAATTACAATTGATTTTTTTTTTTTGTCCCTTATAGGTATTTTAAGCCCGGAAATCCGAATCTGCTGACTGAATTGATTGATTCATGGAATCGATCGAGTGATCGCCAATCTACAACCGTAGCAAGCATATAAATTAAAATATCTATAGCTTTCAGTCGTAGCTCACTCAGTTCGACGGATTTGTGTTTCCGAGTTGGGTGTACATCGGAATACAGTCGTCCGCACATTTGAAACATATTTCTATTCTATTTCTAGGCCGAAAATAGCATCTAATTTTTCGATATTCAGTTTTTCTATGCCTTCTGAGCTCAGGAATGCGAACATGCTATTTAAATTAATTTACCTGTAAAATCAATCGAGTTTTTATTGATTCTCCACTGTGGAGATCAAAAAAATTGGAATATCAACACAGCTTTCAGCCGTAGTTCGATTTTGTAATGAGATTCTTGTTTCCTCAATCAAAATACAGAAGATTGTGGCACTGTTAAGGTTCTTTATATCTTTTCCCGTTTTTCCTGCATTCTTTTCGATTATTTCATTCATTTTTAATCAATTACCGCATCTCTCCTAGTTTTCGATAGTGGCTAATGATACGCAACTAAAGTTACACCAGCTTAGATTCATGAGGATTTTTTCCAGGTCTTTTTCTGATTTTTTACTAATTTTTTTTCTTTTTTTGATAATTTTTAATTACTCTTTTGCTTGATAATTAAATATGATAGCCCCTGCAAGCGCCGAATGATATGCGAGTGAAGTGACGCTAACTTGGATTCATTTAGGAATTTTCTCTAATTTTTTCTAATTTTTTTTCAATTTTTATCAACTTTTTTGCAAAATTTTTGATGTGAGGCTCCGCCCCCAAGTCCCTACGGGTGCTCAATCATATGCAACCAAAGTCAAACCAGCTCAAATTATTTTCAGATTTTTTTCAGATTTTTTCCAATTTTTTTCGATTTTTCAATATTTTTAAATAAATCCCGCCGGTCGGTAAAGTTGAAAAATCGCGCTCGTGGCGCCATCTCTCGGATTTTTGGCACGAACTAAAAGTCAGTTTTGACTCAAAATCGCGCTCGTGGCGCCATCCCACGGAATCTTCGCGAACTCAGTTAACGGCATAAATACCGATTAGTTCGCAAAGATTCCGTGGGATGGCGCCACGAGCGCGATTTTGAGCCAAAACTGACTTTTAGTTCGGGTCGAAAATCCGAGAGATGGCGCCACGAGCGCGATTTCCGACTTTACCGAGCGCCTAATGTTAGGCAACTTGGCGGTGTTTACAGGGATGTAATGCGGGGTTGCGTATAATTAGGCGCTCGGCAGGGGCTGTGGGCAGGATTTAATTGAAAATTTCGGAAAAAATCGATAAAAAATCCTAAAAAATTGGAAAAAATCGGGAAAAATTCTGAAAATAATCTGAGCTGGTATTACTTCAGTTGCATATGATTGGGCGCTCATTGGGGTCCGGGGGCGGGGTCTAACATCAAACATATTGCGAAAAAATCGGAAAAAATTTGAATAAAAATTAGAAAATTTCAGGAAAAATTTTAAATTGAAGCTAAGTTAGCGTCACTTCACTCGCATATCATTAGACGCTAGCAGTTGCTGGGTTCTATCTGGCAATCAATTGAAAAGTAAATTAACACTGTCAAAAGTTGAAAAAATAGAAAAGAATTATCAAGAAATTAGGAAAAAATCCCGAAAAATCTGAGCTGGTGTAATTTCGGCTGCGTATCATTAGTCACTATCAGAGATTAAGAGAGATGCGGTAAATAATTGAAAATAAACGAAACAATCAAAAAGAATCCAGGAAAAACGAGAAAAGGATTATAATAAACGTCGACAGTGCGACAATCTCCTGTATTTTGATCAGTGAAACAAGAATCTGATTACAAAATTGAACTCAGACTTAAAACTATCGAGACATCTAGATTTCGCTACTATTTACACTGGATAATTAGCTATAACTCGACCGATGGATAAATCAATTGTAATAACAGATTTGAATTCCTAACTTAAAATACATGATAATACACAAGAAAGAATGATATGGATTTGTAGCTACAAAATCAACAACAAAATCAATGGCTATGAGTCTTTACATTCCTATATGAAATTGAGTAATTTTTGAATCGATCGAACGTCTATTTATATATATATTATAACCTCAGGAACCGTATCGGTCGAGAATATCAAGCTACTCCCAACACTCATCGAGATATCTCCGAAAGCTTCGATTCGAAATCCGACAAAATGGCGACAGCGTGCGAAATTCTTTCCAAGGCGAGTATTAGCCTACACTTACGAAGAGCTGTCAGCGAACAGTATCGTAAATCACCCGAGAAGCTCTACCAATTTTCCTGTAACAAGAAATTTTCAGAGTTTGTAAATTTTCGGATACTGAGAGCCCCAAAAATCAGCTTACCATCCTCCGGTGAGGTCTCGCTTGTAACCTATATAATCATGCGTTTCATCAGATTTTATAATCCATTATCGGTTATTTTCTTTTTCTTTCATGCCTGGTCTACACACGCACTTTAAGATCAAGTATATTTAAGATTTGAGCCAATCACTGGATTTTTACAACAGAAATGACTAATCCATTCACAGATTTCTTAAATATACTTGATCTTAAAGTGCGTGTGTAGACCAGGCATCAGTGTGGATCCACGTCTCGATTTGCGGGCCTGTAAGGACGTATAGACATCGATTTTCGCGAATCAAATCTCTAAGTTGGAAATGAGGTGGCAACTTTTTCCATCAAATGTATTCGTCAAACAGCCTGCAGTCTCCTCCTCCGAGTTTGTCTTTGAACGTCTGCGATCAAAGGACCGCTGTGTTCTAACTCTGATTCCAATTCTAATTAAGTAAAAAAAGTTAAATCCAAAAAATATAGAAACGAAATTATAAGAATCCGCGGATATTCTGTGTCAAAGAGATGCTGATATTTCACAACAACACCTCACCTCTCTTTTTCTCGTTTTACCGTGCCGCCGTTTATTATAGATTTGATTCTGGGGCGACCATTTCGATTTTCTATCAGGACGCCCACCTTTCCATAAGAACATTTTTCATTGGAGATTCGTCTTCATTGGTTTCCGATTCACGAGGTACGTCGTGGCCCCCTTGAGCAGCCGCCAAGTGTTGCAATGTTCTGCCATTATTTTACTTTCGAATAGAAGTTAATGATCGACGTCCCTATGGTCCATACGATGGTGGCCCATGAGGCTTGCTGAGTCTAACACAGGTTGCTTCTCGAATAAGATTCAACTCCACACTTTGTTCAGCTGTATCTGGAAAGAAATCAAAGTGACATGGGAGACTCTGAGCAATACTTGTACGAAAAATCCTACCTTCTGACCACTTTTTTTTTATGACGAGGTATTTCTCACGGTCAGCTTCGAGGTGATTACACAGTGGCAAAATGTCATCTTCGCTAGAATGGTCTACTTCTTTCGCCCATCATTTTGCGGTTGTGTTTGAATCACCGTTTTATTTACAATGATGCTATAATTATGACATCTCCTTGTTATAATCTTCAACGAGCTGTATCCCAACGTCCAGCCGCTGGGAGAGTATATGCATGCAATCACAAATTTTTTTAGATGCTCAACGTTGACTGAAGATTGTATGCTCAATTTTTGCGGAGCGCTCAAGCCCAGGCAACTCGTAGGTGTCAACACGAGTGCAATGCAGCGTTGCATATAGTCAGGCGTCAGCGAGGGTGGGCACTTGCGGTAGATCTAAATATAAAAAGAACCGGAAAAAAATCGAAAATGAACACAAAATACCAATAGAAGTTTATTCGACTTGATCGTAATGAGTACAGCTTAATATGAGAGAGACGAATCCATCGAATGCACCAAACTTCAACTAAATACTCATCGAGATATCTTATTTTTTTCAGTACTCCCAGGACATCCGACGTTCCACCCAGTCAGCAGTCGCACAGACTCCCCATAGGAAACCAGAGCCAAAACGATGACTTTGCGTCTCCTTACCTTCGACAGGAAGTGTATTTAGGTCCTGCTATAGTTCTCAATTCGAAAATTAATTATTATACATGTGTAGCAAATAATTGAAGTAAAGTATGAATAAGTCATCATGTCTTTACATCTTGTATTCATTAGAATTACTGGAGCAATTTTGCAATATTAAAATAAACATGCAGCTTGTTAATGATATCGAAACAAAGTTAACATATAGCAATAAGTATTTTGATGAAGCAATTGTTGAATGTATTCAACCTGCATAACTCATTAATAAACGACTGATTAGTTTCAAATCGATTACTCAATTGTTGTTGATTAGACCCCTAATCCTATCTGTCTATAACATCCTCTAAGTATAAGCAACGAATCACGACATCAAGCAGAGTCCTGGAATAACGGATAATAAGCAAGCATCTGATGGAGTATGATGCGACACACATGCATGCACATGATCGCTTGATGTTTCGAACTGGCTCCTCGCCTGTCCTGTTCTCCTGATACCAAAATAAAATTTTTGGCCAAAATGTGCCTTGAATTTTGAGGGCCGGTATTCTAGGGCTCTACTTTATCACTTCTAGTTGTGATAAAGCATGATCAAATATACACGCATGCACATGATGAGGCCTGCATTTGATTCATCAATCATTCAGCACCCAAGTGTGATTAGAAACACATGCATACACATGCATGCACATGATGGCTTGATGACTCGGACTGGCTCCTCGCCTGTCCTGTTCTCCTGATACCGAAATAAAATTTTTGGCCAAATTGTGCCTTGAATTTTGAGAGCCGGTATCGTAGAGCTCTACCTTATCACTTCCGGTTGTGATGAAGCATGATCAGATACATACGCATACACATGATCAGGCCTGCATATGATCCAACGGCACCCGAGTATGATGCGATGCACATGCATACACATGCATGCATTCAAGGCCGGTATCGTAGGGATCTACCTTAACACTTCCGATTTGGCAAATTTGGCCAAAAATCGAGTTTGGTATCAGGAGAACAGGACAGGCGAGGAGCCAGTCCGAGACAGAGCATGATGACGAGCATGCATGCGTGTGATCATGTATGTCATCATGTACGATATGATTTTTGTATTTTTCCAGCAACGAATATTAGCGAATGAAGTGTGAAGGGGTATGATCAATAATAGTTGAACAATCATGTATTGATAGTGATTATTGTTTATTGATAAATCAACGGTCAAAAATACATATAAGGACATCGTAATGACTATGTCATGGATTCTTTCTTACAGATACATTCATTCTTTCATGATTACAACGAGTTACGATATTGTGCAGGACAATGTTTTTTGATCTCGCTTAACATTGAATTATTAATTTGATGGTTTAATAATAAAGAAGACAGACATTATGTAGACAGGACTATTTATATCATAACTTATTTAGACAAATTATCTACGCCGAACACATGATGATTGGCCTAGCGATGCACCGAGGATAGTCTTGACTTCCCGATGAAGCATGATCAGATACCGAACTGATTCGTAGGCTGCTCGTTTATCTCCTGAAAAAAAAAATCAAACAGAGGTGAGAATACATGATGAACGTGCGAAAAAATGAAGTTATCTCTGAAAACATTAGTCCTGGCTTGAGTCACTCAGCGGGTTCGCGTTCCTCAGGTAAAAATACAATAGAGGAGCATTCTGCAACTGATTTCGCAAATACTTTCATTTTTCTACCAAAAAAATACCAAGCCTATAGCCTTATTTTTTTTTCAGAATCTGGAATCAAGATCTATATTTTTTATAAACGATGTTCCATGCTATTACTATGTATTTTGATCTCAGGAATCCGAATCTGCAAGCCAAATTAATTTATCTATAAAATTGATCGAGTTATCATTAATTGATTGATCTAAAAAATGAAAAATCAAGGATATCTCGAAGAGATTTGATTCTAGAATTATTTAATCGGCGTATCCGTATTCGTTACGCAAAACTACGAAAACGTCCTCCAATTAATTTCGCAAATACTTCGATTTTTCGCCCAAAAAAACACCAAGCCTATAGCCTTAGTTTTTTTCAGAATCTGGAATCAAGATCTAAATTTTTTTTGAACGACTTTTCCATGCTATTTCGATGTATTTCGATCCCAGAAATTCGAATCCGCGAGCCAAATTAATTTATCTCTGAATTTGATCGAGTTATCGCCAATTTATAGATCGAAAAATTGAAAAATCAAGGATATCTCGAAGAGATTTGATTCTAGAATTATTTAATCGGCGTATCCGTGTTCGTTACGCAAAACTACGTTGGAAAAATGTCCTGCAATTATTTTCGCAAATACTTCGATTTTTAGTCCGAAAAAACACCAAGCCTATAGCCTTAGTTTTTTCTCAGAATCTGGAATCAAGATCTAATTTTTTTTTGATCGACTTTTCCATGCTATTTCCATGTATTTCGATCTCAGAAATCCGAATCCGCAAGCCAAATTAATGTATCTATAAAATTGATCGAGTTATCATTAATTGATTGATCGAAAAAATGAAAAATCAAGGATATCTCGAAGAGATTTGATTCTAGAATTATTTAATCGGCGTATCCGTGTTCGTTACGCAAAACTACGTAGGAAAAGTGTCCTGCAATTATTTTCGCAAATACTTCGATTTTTACCATAAAATTCAGGCGCCTTCAATCGTACTCGTTCGTCACACACCGCTATTTATCATATAGCTCTGCTTTCTGGGCGATTATTTTGATTTCCTGAAACAATAAGACAAAAATATTCAAATGTCTGTAAATTTCCGGATGCTGAGAGAGCCAGAAAACAACTTACCATTCTTCGTTGAGGTCTTCCTTAATCTGTACAACATCTTTATCATATAATTAAAACTGACATGCAGCTTCGCTGTTGCGTGATTTTATTATCTGGCCCCAAAAATTGCAACAATCTGGAGACTATAGCCTTTGATTGTTTTCGATTTTCAGACCAAAAATTGCAATTATATAAAATTAATAATTACATCTATACGTTATTATTACTATTACTTTTTGGTATCGCATACAAATTATTATTATACTTGTTAATACCGAATGAATATATTTCAATGAAACCAATTCAACAAATAAAATTTTCTAGTACCTTTCTGTTCAGGATTTATAATTGTTGTTGTTGTTGTTGATTCATAATGATAAGAAACTTTGATAGGAAACACTTGGTTCATTATATCTTTGAACTGGCGACGTCGCCGTCGATTTTTTTTATTGGCTTGTGACGGGAGAAATTGAAATAGAGAAAAACAATAATGCCGGTCTTGGCGTCCGGCGTCGTTTTTCCAACGAATGGAGTCGTAAACTTTAAGGTTGTGTTCGACTTCGGTTTAGAAGCTATAGTTTGATGAAACGTCAAAGGTGTGTTATGAGTGTGTAATTGGTAGGTTGTTAGTAATTGCATTATTTATTATACGATATTTTACTGGACTAACAAAACAAGAAAGTATAAGATGATCTTACTTATAACAAACCGTTAGCATCAGAAACGTAATAACAGTTAAAATAAAATATAGAATGTTTCTCTTTTCCAAACCCAATCTTAGTTACAAAATTCTAATTACTGCTCTGGTAACATTGGTTATTTATTTATTTTTTCACTCATTCGAAATCAGGGTCCTATTTTGAAAGCCGATAACTAAAATAATGTCTGGTGGCATGCTGTACGGTGGTGACGAGATCGGCGCCCTGGTCTTTGATCTCGGTCATCATTCGCTGCGGGTTGGTTATGCCCAGGAAGATACACCAAAGGCAGAAATTCCAGCCGCCGTTGGGATTGGAGAAGACTCAGGAGATTGCCCAGCAAAGAATGATGCTATGGATATCGACGATAAAAAACCAGATAATAATGTCACGCAATCTGGCAGTAAATATTATGTCGATACCACGATACTACACGTACCTCGGAAAGGTATGGAAGTTGCAAACTACATGAAAGATGGCATGATCGAAGATTGGGACCATTTTGAAAAGGTAGTCGCAAAATGCTTTTGAAATAAATTTATTATGTTCCGAATCTCCTGGGGGTAAAAACGTTATCGTTCAAATTTTTAACACAGGTTTTAGACTACACTTATGCAAAAGTTATACGATCAGACGCCGAATACCATCCTGTATTGTTTTCTGAATCTCCATGGAACGTTCGTAGTAAACGAGAAAAACTTACCGAACTCATGTTTGAAAAGTACAATGTCCCGGCATACTTTCTTGTAAAAAACGCAGTCCTAGCAGCATTTGCCAATGGCAGAGCTACCGGAATTGTTGTGGACAGTGGAGCTACACACACATCGGCTGTTCCTGTTCAAGACGGTTTTGTCCTGACTCAAGCTATCGTCAAATCTCCGCTTGGTGGGGATTACATAAGCATGCAGTGCAGGCAGTTTTTACAGGTATGTGTCCAGAAATATTTTGAATCTAAATTCCAGATTTGTAATACCCAGGAAGAATAGTGTAAGAAATAATAATTCGATCCAGGATCAAGACATCGACCTTTCTCCGTCGTACATGGTTGGTAGTAAAGAGGTGGTTAAAGATCACGAAAAACCTAAATGGCAGCCAAAAAAAGGGCTCCCAGAGGTGACCAAATCGTGGCACAATTACATGGTCAAAAAACTAGTCCAGGATTTCCAAGCGACTGTTCTTCAAGTATCTGAAACACCGTACGATGAAAAAGTTGTCTCGTCCGTTCCTGCGGTGCAGTACGAGTTTCCCACCGGGTATCACCAGGTAGGAAATAACTAAAAACCAAACACAAAATTCATCTGCAAGTTTTGATTCTATGAACTTCTGGTTCTTTGATTAATTTTCTAGGATTTTAGCACCGAGCGATTCCGAATGCCAGAAGCACTTTTTGATCCTAGCGTAGTACAGATACGAGGTGGTATGGTTGGCAACACGATGCTCGGGGTTGGGCACATAGTAACGACGAGCGTTGGGATGTGCGATGTAGATGTGAGACCTGCCTTATATGGCAGTGTTGTTGTAACCGGGGGTAACTCTTTCATACAGGTAAAGATTATTATGTCCAACACAGTCGATTGATCTAATCAAATTTCATCTTCGTCCTGACTAAAATATTTTTATTATTCTTTAAGGGATTTCCGGAGAGGCTTAATAGAGATCTATCAATGAGGATTCCTTCTAGCATGAGATTAAAAGTGATAAGCGCCAACGGATGTGCCGAGAGGAGATTTGGCGCCTGGATTGGAGGATCAATCTTAGCGTCTATAGGAACCTTCCAACAGATGTGGATATCGAGTCAGGAGTACGAGGAAAGTGGGAAAAGCCAAGTGGAGAGAAAATGCCCTTGACTCGATGGCTTGGATTCCAAAATTTGATTAATTACCTCTTGTAATTAGATACACCGTTGGAAATAGCATGAGTAATGCAATGTCACTGTTGCGTACAAGAATTTTAAGGAAATCAAGACTACAAATATATAAACTACAAAGCAAAGAAGTAGACTTTGAAAACTTCTTATTGACACTGTGTTAATTTCATGACTTCATCCGATGCACCTAATAAGAAAAATGTCACTTGTAAGGACCACTTGTACGTGCAAATAAAACTGGAAGAAATATTTTTAACACAAGGCGTCACGCTGTCAAATATTCTCAACTTTCGTGTCTCGCTGACGATTATGTGACAACTAAATACACGTGTGAAATTCGTTGTCTTTTAACGTTTTTTCTTATTTTTTTTCTTCTGGATTTCGGGCCAGGGAAAACCTCGGTACTTCAACACGTCCATGATGTTGTGACAGGTATAATAAGCGTTGTCCATCATTTCCTCGTTAAATATATCCATCCCAAATCGAGATTTCCCCGCGCTCTTCTTTGAGCTTCTAGAACTTTTCTTCGGACCTTTTCCATTTTTCCCTGACGCACCGCCAGACTTTTCTTTATTCTTACGATCTCCACCTTTCTTTTTTTTCCCCTTACCACCTTTTGGCTCCATAAATGACACCAGATACGTCTCCTGAATAGAATATTCCTGAGCAAAAGTTAAATCTGCATCAAATACGAGATTGAAAAGAGAATGTGAAAATTGTTAAATCAATAATCAACGCCGTTGTTACTGTTGCTATCCAGCAGTAATAGAAAAATGCACTGATCTCTATACAAACAAAAATGTCATCCATTTATTCATATAGGGTTGAAAAAATATACGTTATTCTATATACAACTGTTTAAAAAAAAAAAAAAATGGAAAACAAAGATCGATATGATGCCAAGTTAGCATTGTCTGTACAATTTTTTCTTTTCTACACATCTAAGTTCACTTCGTCTTGGCTGCTGCTTTCTTGACGTCAACTTTTTTCGAAAACAAGTTGAGGTATTTTCGAAAAACTGCAGGGCCGTTCCAGCGACCTCTGAAAATAGGTGAATATGAAAATGAGTAATAGAATAAAATTTCATATGCCGAGTACTTCAGACTCCATGCTGGACTTACTTTAGCATCCAATTCCAGTATAAATAGGGAAAGAAATCTTTCTTCATTAGGTACATAATGAAGTATTCCTTGGCCTGGTTTATCGGAAAAGTCTCCGTGGGCTCTAGTTTGTAGTTGAATTCAGCCAGAATACATTTTCCATATCCGGTAACTAGCGGACATGATGCATAACCATCGTATGTTTCTTTAGCTTGTTTTCCGTTCAAATCTGACGTAATATTTTCAAAAACTACTTTAGATTGAGCCGCTGAAATCAAAGAAATTAATCGGTATCTACGAATAATCAATCGAGTCACACCAGTCCAATAAATTGGAAAATAAAAAGGACACTGACCTATTGCTGCCATGGTCTTGGAGTTTGGAGTATCGGTACAGTCACCGAGCCCAAAAATGTTCGGGTATTTGACGTGACGCAGCGTTTGAGGATCGACGGTCAAAAATCCTGCTTCGTTACTGAGTCCGGAGTGACTTTTTAACACCTCAGGTGGACCCATTGGTGGAGTAACGTGCAGCATCGAAAACTTGGAAAAAAGAATAATCGTGTAACAAAAAAAGTTCTGCTGGAAATAATTAGATCCTGGGAAGAAATTGGAGTACCTACTGTTACCGTTCGAAATTCATTAGGGTTTTTCAAATTCTCAAACACAGCCTCATTCTTCGAAGGTATTACTTTGACTAAATTAGTCTGTAAGTTAACATCGATTTTTCTTTTTTCGCAGACTTTCCATAGAGAGTCCGCGTACTTTTTAACACCAAAGATAACTGGCAACGCTGTGTTGTAAGTAACTCTGATATCTCGGAGCTTCTTTTTCTAACAACAAATTATTATCGATCGGTTAGAGGGGAGTCTCTCGTTGAACAAAATATTCGGGGCGAAAAATTATATTCTTACATTATGCCAGTAATCTTCGGCGAGATATGCAATCTTCTGTGGTGCGCCTGGGCACTTTACTGGAGAATTTGGGAACGTGAAATATGCTGTTCCACTTTTGGTATTCTCAATGATTTTAAACACTTTTTCAACCGTATCTGGACTGTATATTGAACAGACGGGAACTTTTTGGTCTTTCAGGGCCTCTTTAAGACCAGGGATCTGTAATCAAATACCACTCAAGTTTTATGTTTAGTTTTCGAAATCAATCAAGTTGAACGAATCAACAAAATTTCCAAACCTTGTCCCAATTCAGCTGAAGACCAGTAGCGACGATTAAATATTCGTACTCAATTGAATCGCCGTTACTAACAACGACTGTACTTAATTTTGGATCAAATTTAGTCACTTTATCCTTCACCCACTTTGCGCTCTTCGGCAAAACTTTTTCCATCTTTTCATGGCATGATTTAAAAGGCTTTATTCCGCCACCGATCAACGTAAACATCGGTTGGTAGTAATGCGTCTGGAATCAGAAGTGAGTTTTTGACACATGCCACATGGTAAATCATTCCAGATTGCAAGCTCCTAAAATTCAGGTGAGTACCTCGCTGGGTTCAACAACGATGACCTGGTCCTTGGCATTCTTGAACTTGTTTGTAAATTTTGCTGCCATTGTGCAGCCTGCCGTCCCTCCACCAACCACCAAAATCTTGCAACTGTAATATTTTGAGCGTTAATGTATAATCCATTATTATTTCATTTTATTTCTGAAAGAGGATCAGACATTTAAACCTGACCATAACTTTCTGCGTATCGCAGAGGCAATGAATAATATATAACAGAATTTAATTACCTGTGATGAGCTTCTCTGGCAACATCATGAATGTTGAATGGTTTAGCCAAGGACGGAGTGAGGTATCTAGTGATCTTATACATATTATGCCCAATTCAGTCTCACGATTCTGGATGTACAGTTAACAAGATTATTGTCAGAAAAATATACACAGCGAGTAGCAGAAGAACAGAAGCAAAGTTACAGATGGTATATTCTTAATCTGCAAATGTGTGATAAGAACAGATTAATCAATTAAGAACATAAGATTACGAAAGTGAATTCCTTGAAGAATTTAAAAAACTGGTAATCTCTGAGACAGAGTTCAAAAAAAGTACAGAGTTTGATGTTAACTATTTTGTTATTTAAACGCCGAAATGGGATCAATTTGAATTATCGGTACAGCAGTAAAGTATTTTTTGTCATTATCATGTAATTATACAATGATTAGAGATAGCACTCTGTGACGATAATGATAAACTTCCAATAATTCCGGCATCCAAAATATCCGTCAATGCAATTTCTCGCCTCTAAGATACGCAGAAAATGAACTTGAAAACCTCCTACTTGCCTTTGATTCTCATTTTCGAATGTCCTATTTACCGTAAAAACAAACAACGCAAATAACGGTGCTCAATATATCGTTGTTCCGACAGAACACGAAGTTAACGGCAAATGGCGGTTCGCCAATTTAAATCGAACGGCTTAAAGTATCGCAAACGATATCTGACTTACCCCCTTTTGAATTTTAAATTTCGATTTAAAATTCCAATCCTAAAAGTTCAATTTGAATTTAAAATTTTGACAAAGAAGAAGAGACGTTATCTACTTTCTGAGCATCGTTCTAAGTTACTGATACGTTTCTCTAATAATAACACAGAACCATGTGATTTTGCCATTAATTTACTGACATATAAAACCAACTGTCTTTCGATACGTCGGTACAGAATTAGCAATCAGAACAGAAATTTACACAAAATATGTGCTGGTGGAAGTTCATCGTTTATTAAAAACATGAGGTACAGAGTGATAATCCCTCTTTAGCACGGTTATTTATTTGTGGTCGATTATTGGCTCGATGGTGTCCCCTCCGCGGATTTGACCCCATCCGATGAGACGCCAATGTTTTTCCACACGTCGTGAGAGGGCTATCTTTTCGTCAACCTCCGTACAAACTGGATTGGTTAAACTGATTTTAGCGAGATCAGCACGAGTCGCCAGTACTCGGCCTCCGGTCGATAGAGAACCGATGTTTACCAGGAGCACTTCATTTTTAGATAATTTTTGAACCTGTGATTACAAAGTTGTAAAATTTATTTATCGTTCCCATTCCCCCGGACAAAATCAGTGGCTCTTCTACCCCGAATCTATTTTTCTTCTCATTATTTACCTTAGCGCCTTTTTTGTCTCCTTCCGTTCGCACCCCTAGTAGACGTTTCAACAAGTAATAAGATATTTCCAGTTCAATAAAGATCTTTGGAAGAGCTCCAACGGCTCCCAAGATTTGACCGACTAACCGATCAGCACGACAAAGCGTAGGCTCGATCTTGGTTCCGACACCTAAATGATCCAGTTAAAGAAAGATTGTTAATAAGATTCACTTCTACATATTTCATCGTCTCTAGTTTCCAAGCTCACCAATAAGTCCTCCAGGGACAGCAAACTGGAGTTCGTTTTGCTCAGCGAACAGAGAAACAATGCGGGAGAAAATGGGACGACATGTAAGTTTACCTTCTCCATCTTTAGATACAAGTCCTGGTCGTACTTCGATCTCCATACCGACCTTGAAAGATGGTATCATCCGATTACACTCTGATATCGGTCGACCATTTAACTCGACTAAATTTTCATCAAGATATCTCTTTTCATAAAAAAAAAGTACCTTTAAAACACCCTTCAGGATACTTCCTCCCGCCACCCCTCCTTTCAGATCGTCGACTTCGCATCCAGGCTTATTAACGTCGAATGATCGAATGACAATCAGACGAGGGTCTGAGGTGAAGTCGCGTAGCGGAACAGGAATTTTCTTCATTATGTACTCGCATAATACTTCGATGTTGTATTTGAGTTGTGCGGATATGGGCACAACGGGAGCACCTTCCGCGACGGTACCTGAAAGTAAAAATAACCACTTGTGATCGAAAAGAATGATGAGAAATAAAATGTGGCAATAATCGATGATCGATTACCTTGTACGAATTTTAAAATCTGCTCGTACTGTTCCTTGGCTTGACCCTCTTTGACGAGGTCAATTTTATTTTGCAGAATGACGATGTGCTTGAGTTTCATAATTTCTATTGCTGCTAAGTGCTCGGAGGTTTGGGGCTGCGGGCAGGACTCGTTACCAGCTTGTAAGTGAAGCAAAGTTTGTCGTTAGTCAGGAAATACGCAGACACAAAACTTGACAAACTAGGATTTTATAGATAGAGAAAATAATAGAATATTCAATCACCAATTAGCAAGAGCGCAGCGTCCATCACAGCAGCTCCGTTAAGCATAGTGGCCATAAGAATGTCGTGACCGGGACAATCCACGAATGAAACATGCCTGACCAACTGGAATCGACCTGAACAGGCAGGTCGAAAGCATGGGAAAGAATCGTCCTTGCTGGATCCTCCAGATATGTAGCAGGCTGGTCGAGGACATCTATCATTGTCGCACTTATAAATCTTGGCATTAGCATATCCTGAAAATTGATTAAATGAATATTTTATCTTGATCAATGATTAACGCGCAGGTGGGGTATGAATACTAAAAACGAAGCACGAGAAAAATTGGTAATAAATTATTTGTTATTCAGCTATTTTATTTTACTTCAACTTCTACAAATAATCAGAAAATATTTATAAGATAATGAAAATATTCTAAGGATTTTCTTTTAACTGAGCCTTCTTCTATCGGTATCAGACGCCTTAGATAGAGTAAAATTATTTTAACTAGAATTAAATCGACAATTACTTGTAACAGATCGGCAAAAGAACAAGGTGCGTTTTTTAAATTCCTCAAATTCCATTTTTAAAACTAATTTCAATTTATTGGGCAACAATTGATTAGTTACTAATAAATCCAATTGCTGAAGTGTGGATAAATTTGTGTGAAATTAAAATGTACACAATTAAAATTTTTCGCTAACTATATTTAAGTTTCTTTGATTACGTTCACCAAAAAATATGGTAATAACCTGTTTCATTTTAATACCAATTGATAGAATACTTCGTAATTTAGTTTGGTAGTCAATGAAATATTTACAAAATTTTAATAATGTGTCATCAAGTCATTCTGAAATGGAATAAATTGTCTTTCCATTATTGATCGTATGATAGAACATCAAGTTAAAAAAAAAAAAACTTTGGTGTTAATTTATCGGAGTATGAAGTAATTACAAAATATAAATAATCGATTAAAGAGAGTGATTAGCATACTAAATAGTAAAATAGACAAACATAAATGGAAGACTTTATGCAATAATTAGTTTTCATAATATTGTTGAAAATTTGTACTCTATTTGAAAATATTGTGGTCTTCGGTTTGAAAAGAATTTTGCCAATCTCATTAGCGAGGAACCAATCGCGCCGTTCTGCTAGATTTTAAGATAAATAATTATGGTATGATGTAAATGATCACACACTTTATGGGTAAAATCAATAAATGAAACTTTTATCCAAAGTACTTTAATTGAATGTTACATTTCAATGTAATGAATAATTCAAGTATTTTTTGATGATACCATAGGAATATATACAATTATTTCTTACTCATCTACCGGTAGGATTGATCGAATTAGAAGAAAATTTTCATCGAGGCCCAAGTCTCCAATAAATGTTTGCGGACTACATTATCCAACTTTTGAAACTTTAAGATTCAAACTACCGTTAAAAAAAAGCTATATAGTTAATAAACCAGCCGTAAAGTCGGCCAATGGAATTCCATAAAACAGGAATCACGGTCACAAAAAAAAAACCATGTTGGGGCAGGTCCCTTGGATTGAAAATCGAATCAAAATAAATACTGTCTGCATGTTTTAGCACCACATTTACACCGCGCCCTGGATTTGATTGAGGCATTATCTAATGAGGGATGGTCTTGCGGAAGCTCCAATCGTTGTCGTGGCGATGATAAAAGCGTCATATTTGCGGCTTGCGCTTGATCCTTCTGCGGTGTGACGGGTGTAGAATTTCTCAGGGACTGACACATGTAATCGAAGGTGATTTCCTCCCCTTTATGTATGTCTTTTGTCGCAAAAAGTGCCAGTTTCGGTAGATTAGGGTCCAAGCAGTTGATCCAAACTGCGTAAACTGCCAGATTTGGATCGCAAGAGTGATTGATAAAGTGCGAAATATTACCGTATGACGCAGCGTCCACCGTATATGGACACTGTTCGAGCTCGTTGTAGTCGAGATCGAAAAGATAAGTCCTGCCAGCTGCATCGTATGCTTTTCCACGCTTCTCAGCTTCGTCGTTTGTTATAACTTCTCCGACGTACTCGGTTACGAAAGTACCTTTCTTTATAAACTGTAAACTTTTAATTCCCCACCCGCAACCCGTGCTGGTTCTAAATATGCAGAATTTTATCGACGATCCATGCTGCACCACTCGGTTCTGACAAGTATAGCCGCAAGCGCATCTTTTGTTGCATTCGTAAATCGGAGTCCCAAGAGGCACTCGAATCCTCTTTGCAGTCGTATAGGCAAACGACCCTCCCGATTGCTTTCCACAGCAATTTGACTTCACTTCGCATATCAAGCATTCGCAACCAACCGGTGGATCATCAGGAATGGTGACTCCTTTGCCCGACAAATAATCGTCGACGTAAGTGAAGTCCGTTGGTGGACCCTCGAAATCTACAACATTTTCTACCTTCACGACTGGTTTATTTTTGGTTATCAATCTTATTTTGTTTTCCCATTCTTTGAGTAATTTCAGTTGCGTAGATCTCTGAATATGAAATTGATAGAACGCAATATCATCCTTTATACTTTCTGATAACCTGACAAGAGGTCTGCTTGGTTTTTTCATGACTAATGCTATTTTGTTATTCATCTCCTCCTTGCTGGGAAGAACGTATTTCTTTATACTTCCATTTTCTACGAGCCTCGCCATCACCTTTTCAACATCACCGCTGGATGGCTGGTACCCGAATTTTCGCTTAAACGTTTCAACTAATTCTAGATTAAGAGAATTTTCATATTTGGCTAAAATTTCGGCGCAGTATTTGAGGTGGGATAGCGGCTCCCAAGTGTTGTAGCAATCTTCCCACCCTTTCCACTTCACAAGATACGTTGCAGTATCGTTCATGTATCGTTTCTTGAGTATTTTCTCAACCTCGTGAAAATTCTTACTACGCCTGGACTGTTTGATTCCAGATTTCAATCGATCGATTTTGTTACCGATGTCTTCCAATCTTATCACTACCTCTTTCAAATTGTATTTTATTATATTTTCGGCTCGAATGTCCGTTTCAGATTCTGGAATCCTTAGTTTGTCATGATTCTCCGGCGGCGCATCTGTAACAATGCTCCTTGATATTTCGTTGCCATTTGTATTCAACCCGTTATCATCCAGCCTCATTATCTTGGCAGGAGGTTCTTCGTCTGAACTGCGGGAAAGATGACGTCTTTTAAAGTTAAATCTTGCTGTCGTCAAACCGTTACGAACAAACGGGCTTTTATCTGCATCATCTTCGACAGAGATTTTTCCGTTTTCATTGCTGGTCTCCGCTGCGTGCCGTGGCTCTGTAATGCCAAAGATTTAAACGGCGTAATTCACCCGTTATATTTGAAGAGAAGAGACAGAAATTATTTTTCTCCTTTTCCTCAGTTTACATAAAATCGACAGTTTCACCATTCTTTCAGTTGAATTGTAATTATCTTTTGTGCCTCTTTTGAACAATATTTACTCCTCTTCGGTCTTCCTTATTTTCGTCATATGATAGGTCCTCTTTTATCCCTGATTTGTTAAAAACTCTCTTGCACTGAATCGTTCTTTTTTACTCATTTCATTAAGGTCATAATTATTGCGGCTGCATCATCACTTCAGTCATTTGCTTATCGGAAAAAACAAAATTTCAACTGTGGAAAATTGAAATCTCTTGCGGCAAGTTCGCGGAAGGTACGGAAGATGAAAGTCTTCGGCAAAACAAAAAAAAAAAAATTTATGCATCCCTGTTTAACGAGCTTAAAATTACGCGGCTTTTGAAAACGAAATCAGAGAGGAGATTTTGAATCGGTGAAACTTGGGTTTTATACAACTGAGAAAAAGGATTTTGAATCAATTTATTTATTATTATTATTCATAATGTACGCCAATCGAAGGATATTTTCCAACTGCATAAAAACCGAGTTTCATCGTCAGACTATATCTTCTCTCACGCGATTCCTAAATCCCAAGATTCTATAACACAGAGCTGCTAAGCGGGACGCACATTTCGATCATTGACAATCATTTGAGTATTCTTCAATACAGAAATGCTGGTGTGAGAATCAGTTAATTACGGAACTTGCTATCTTAAAACTAAATGCTAGTAGTGTGAAAACGTACCTAGCTTGATAGTGATGTTTCTCTCCAATTCATTTTTGAAACGTACAGTCTGTACTCCTGAAATGGCTTTAACAATGGTAGATTTCCCGTGAGCCACATGACCAATCGTACCTGTATAAAAATTTACAGCATACATGAAGTAAGAATTTATAAAAATAACTGATGTAATCTTTCTCTCAATTCCTCTTTCCATTCTTACCAATATTTATCGTTGCTTGTCTGCTTATGACTTCCCGTGAGAGGGCTGTCAGTTTACCGACATCCTGAAATACATTAAGCTCTTTCAATATCGGTGGTAAATTACAACGTTTCAGTTAATACCGCAGCATATCTGCATTCGACCCTCGAACAGCTTGCAACCGAACTCAATCAGATGGGAAAAACCGAGAAAAAATAATATAGTGCTAAGAAATTAGTTCAGCTTTTTAAAGCTCTGTGCAACAATCGATATCGTAAAAAACAAATGAATGGCAATTTCATTATAAATTTTTCTCTCATACTCATGTATTCTACTCGGAAAGTCTCCGGAGAGTGATGTAGCCATCGGAGTGAATGACTGATAGAAGATGTTGTAGGTCAGTGTGCAATATCTATGAGTTTCTTTGAGTGAGGTTACGTCAAAATGCCGTTAATTGACCGACGTGTGGTTTGTTAATTAAAATGTAATTCGATTGTATGCGGCTTCTTATTCATAATCGAAATGCAAAGGTGGAAATGATCGTATAAAAAGGCGGGGATCGGCTAAAATATGCGCTATGAAAGCTAATAATATTGGTCATGGATCCTGCCGCCGAAATATGCTGCTTATAAAGCGGTTATTCAAAGCAGCAGCAGCAGGCAGTCAAATGAAACTTACAAGCTTTGATAAATCCTGTTTGTATAAATTTGGCTGTCCCGTAGTGACCCCGATTCCTTCGTCACCACCCATTTTTTGAAATATTTATTTTTTTTTGCCTAATTCACTACAGGATTAAAAAGTAAGAAACTCTCTGAATCGGCTCGTTCCTCGAGCACAGGGGAAGGAAATCTAGAATTGCTAACGAGAGATTCCTTCCCAGGGTCAAAAAATTAACCCAGAATTCCAACTATCTGTTATCTACAAATTGCATCGACTCCAACCACGCTCGTAGCGGCCGTGTTGTATCGTAATTTTCAACTAATTAGCTGGTTAAAAAACATTTCGTCAAAAGCGAAGCTGTGTGGTTTTTCAAGTTAAGATTTTTGATCATCCTTGATTGCCAGCTCGTTGCATACGTCGGAAAATTTCCCTGTAAAATTTAATGCGCCAAAATTTGCGCTTTCTTATTTTTGATGTCAAGATTTGCCGTCCATGACGCGCCTGTGATCGATTTCAATTCTGGAACAGAGTTGCCTTACTACGCAACTCGCATCATTTTGGAGTTCTTTTCTGTTCGGGCATGGTTGGCTGTAGGTGAGTAAATGGATCTGTTTCTCTATTTCTCATAAAAATTAGTTTCAAACAGTAAAATTTAACCCTGTCTCGAATCTCAACTTGAATGAAAGCTGCGAGGGCCCTGATTGAGAATAATCTTGGGACACGAAACGCAGATTTTTACATGGGATCTGGATATTTCCTGACATTCGCCACGTTTTTCTCGCCCGCCTTGAACCCGACCGCGTGCTTAGCTCATGACGCCTTTCATTCAGCAGCTTACCATGATTTCAGTACAAGTTGAAAATTACCGAAAATGAATGATTTCAAAAGCTAAAACGTCGTAGAATCACCAAGCTGAAATAAAAAGAATCACATAGTGACTTGGCAATTCGTAATCATGAACTTATTTTCATGACCGCTAGCTTATGTTTATAGTTAATGACCATTCGCCTTTATATCCAAAGATTTGGGCATGCTGGTTTCAGCTGCTTTTGTTCAATGATACAAGTTCCTTACTGACGATCGGTTCAGTATCTATTGTGCTTCAATTTCTTATTTTGGCAGCCCCGAGTCCCTCGTCAAGTTGTATGTAAATAATGTCCAAGCAAAGAAACTATCAAATGTAATCTTTCGACGTCGAAGACTAATTCATAAGATCAGGTAAGTTTCAATATTCCAAAGTATTTGAAATAAATTTCTGGGTCGTTATTCGTTACGAATGAAACCAACTGTCCAAATCTTAGCATTAAAAAGCTATCTAAACCTTTGAGTAATTCTCTGTTTCAGTGTTCAAGATAAACTGAAATAAATAACCATGCCACAAAACGAGTATATTGAACGTCATCGGAAGCTGTATGGGAGAAGGCTCGATTATGAAGAGCGAAAACGAAAACGGGAGGCTAGGGAGCCTCACAAGCGTTCCGAGAAGGCCCGTAGTCTTCGTGGTCTCAAGGCTAAGATATTCAACAAAGAACGCAGAAGTGAGAAGATACAAATGAAGAAAAAAATCAAGGCGCATGAGGAAAAGAAGGTCCAGAAGAAATCAGAGCCTGTCGCCGAGGGAGCTCTTCCTGTTTATTTGCTCGACCGAGACGTGTCTTCGAGAGCCAAGGTCCTGTCTAATATGATAAAACAGAAGCGTAAAGAAAAAGCTGGAAAATGGGACGTTCCAATACCAAAAGTAAGGGCGCAGTCGGACTCTGAGGTCTTCAGAGTAATGCGAACTGGGAAGTCCAAGCGAAAAGCATGGAAGAGGATGGTAACAAAAGTAACGTTTGTTGGAGAAGGTTTCACCAGAAAACCACCAAAATTCGAGAGGTTCATCAGACCAATGGGGCTTAGATTCAAAAAAGCCCACGTCACACACCCAGAGTTGAAAGCGACATTTTGCCTGCCAATAATTGGCGTTAAGAAAAATCCTAGCTCAGCTATGTACACGACGCTTGGAGTTATTACTAAGGGAACAATTATTGAAATAAATATATCAGAACTTGGACTTGTCACACAGTCTGGTAAAGTCGTATGGGGTAAATACGCTCAGGTTACAAATAACCCAGAAAATGATGGCTGCATCAATGCAGTTCTATTGGTTTAATTTTAACAATCTTTTTTTCTATGCTAATATTGCTTATTTTTGCAATTGAATATGTTTATATGTATAATCCTAATTTAAGTTATGTACCCGAGACGACAGAATACCAATCGTGAAATAAAACCATTTTTCAAACATCCTTAGCTCCTTGTACGAATATTTATTTATCCCATGACCTTTTCATTCAAGTAATCTTCAGAATTCGCCATGGACAAACTTGAATGTGTTCAATTTGATTGAATCATTTTCCATTTTTTGCTCAAAAATAACTCCCATTATTAGTGTTACTTTGAAATTGATGTGGGGATACAAAATAAATTTCATACTCGGATTATTTGTTTCAGCTAGTCTAGAGCGCAACTGGCTTCATCATGCAGATATTTGTGAAAACCTTAACTGGGAAGACGATCACGTTGGAGGTTGAAGCCTCCGACACGATCGAAAATGTCAAGGCTAAAATCCAGGATAAGGAAGGTAATTAATGTCGTGGTAATTGTTTTGTGACAACACCACAAATTACGAGACACAAAAACGTACTCGAAAAGAGTGAATCTTGAGAGTTCTAGACAAAAATCAACGCATTAAAAAATATAAAACAAGAATAATTGTTTTATAATAAAGATAAATTCTTTTTGTTGATTGTAGGGATTCCCCCTGATCAACAGCGGTTGATTTTTGCCGGCAAGCAACTTGAGGATGGAAGAACTCTTTCCGATTACAACATCCAGAAAGAATCCACGCTCCATTTGGTGCTTCGCCTTCGTGGTGGAGCCAAGAAGCGTAAGAAGAAGAATTATTCCACCCCAAAGAAGATCAAGCACAAGAAGAAGAAGGTCAAGCTTGCCGTACTCAAGTTTTACAAGGTACGAAACGATTCGTATCAGCTTCAATATTTCCTGTCCTTAAATCCCGACATTCAACGATACTCTGTAATAATATGGGCAATGTTAACCACATCTTTTCGTATTTAGGTCGACGAGAATGGTAAAATTCATCGTCTGAGGCGAGAATGCCCATCTGAACAGTGTGGCGCCGGAGTCTTCATGGCTGCCATGGAGGACAGACATTACTGTGGCAAATGTGGCTACACTCTCGTCTTTAACAAGCCCGAAGACTTATAATCTTATGTCTTATCATGTACCCATAACATCTGAATAAAGAAAATGTTTAAACTGACCTTCGTCGATTCCTTGGCTAGGTTTTTTCAAATTTGCTTCATATCTGAATTCAAAAATCTACTGACAATGAACTTAAATTTCAAATTGGTTGCACATCGGGTCCCGCACATTCATGTCGAAGTTCAACAATGAAGGCAATTGTTGGACAAGATATACATGGCTAGAATCGATTGTTGAAACTCGGTTTTCATATCGAAAGTTTGTGGAGTTGACCGTCGACATCTTAAGAATCGTAGATCGGACGATCGTGACGCGAGGAATAGAAAAAAAAAGCGTTGGAGCAAAAGTGGTGTGTATGTATACAATTTGTACCTTATGCACACCAGATACACGAGCAATCGTATAAAAATAGTGCTATGTGTCTTTAATTATAGTTCTGCGGTGATAACCAAGGCATTAACAACCCGATGAATCGCATTGTTAACTGGCCCCCGTTGACGCATTATTGTAAAGCTATCTGACACAAATGTAAATGTCAAATTGATTATTGCAACGGTCGCTGCCCTCGCAGAAGTACGACGACGTCGAGTTTTTCTATCTTCGTTGATAATCAAAAACCAATATTAACTGTTGACGTCAAGATTAGGATCGTTTACGATCAAGAGAAGTGTAATTCGATAAATTTCGAAGTTCGATAAATTAAAACAAGGACGGGCTATTGAATAGATAAGAAAATAGTGACAATGAAAAAAATAATCGTGTTATCTCCAGAAATAATGTCACCGATTGTTGACGATAATGACAACGGTGTTATTTATGGCTGAGAGAATTTATTGATAATGTGGCAGCAGATGGCAGTTCACATAGCCGATTTCGGTCCTGCTTCTAGAGAGTTATTGTTGTACGGGAACGTTATCGTTTCAGAAGAACCAACCACCGAGAACTCCACCTCCATTATGTAAGGGTTTGCTAATAGATTTAAGTCCTAGTTTCGTTATCGTTAGCTTAGTGAGACGAGGACCCTTGTGCACACCTGCGCCACTCATGACCTCGGTTCATCCGATGGACTGCAACGGGCTTAGAACTTAAGATGGACTTTAGCTAGTGAGAATCACTCTTCCATGAATCGTGTCCAGAGATATCATGATGAATCTCTATGACAATCCCTTATCTCCAGTCAATGATTCAGATACTAATCTCATGGAAAAACCATTGGCTCACACGATAACTTCAAAACTTAGGTCTAAAACGAACACGACTGCTCACTGTCAAATTTATAACAATGACTACATGGTATGTGGACAGTAACCCGAGTTTAGTTAAAAAATTGACGTCGTTTGTAAAGTATATGCAGCTAGTTCCTTTGGTTTTTGTGATAGATGAACATATGCATTAGTAGGTTTATTGTTTACTGAGATTGTTTGGAGAGTACTTTAATTTTCAGGAATAAATCAGCAGAAAATACATCGTCTAGCCACGATTTGATTACTAGTAATAATTTGGGACAAGGAAATATTGTCACTTCTGGAGTAACGGCAACCGACATAGCCAATTCTAATTCAATTGATATAAATCTTGGCACCGGTTCCGATTGCAACAGCCCAACGCCTAGCCCTACGCCATCTCCGTGGCCCAGCCCCAGGCCTTATACTAAGAGAGAACACGTTAAGCAAATCCATTCAGACTCCGGTAGCTTGACTAATAACAAGGAAATTTCACCGAATAAATTAGATGATCTGCCAAGTCAGGTGAGTTCCCAGATTCTATTCACTTAGGAGAACCTTCAAGTTAACAGCAGTTCCAATCAAAAATTCTGACTGCTCATTTGGTGGCTTTCACAGGATTTGGTTAATCGTTCATCCGACTCAACTGAACCTGCGCGGAATTCCGCAAATGAAGTGAAGAAGGAAACAAGAAGTAATGATCGTTCGAAAAAAAAGTCATCCTGGTACAACGTACTATACCCAACTTATAAATCAAGATCTGAAGATTTTAAGAGAATTTTTAAAGACGTCCCTGATGACGAGCGGCTTGTTGTGGGTAAGACGTTTTTAACATTTATTTTATTCAAAGTCATGTTTATTTGCTTTAAAAAATGACATTTTTTTTTCGTCGATGATGAACTTTTAAATATCATAGGAGAAACGTATATCTATTTTCGTGTTTATTATTTATTGAATAGAATCCCCTCAGAAAGATTGCTGATGTGATTCCAATGAAATTTATCTTCAACTTGGTTTACAGATTACTCATGTGCTTTGCAACGGGATATATTAGTTCACGGAAGATTATATGTATCACAGAATTACATATGCTTTTACGCGAACATATTTTCATGGGAAACTTCGGTCTCGCTACGCTGGAAGGATGTCGCTTCCATTTCAAAAGAGAAGACCGCCCTTGTCATACCGAACGCGATACAAGTCTGTACGGAAACGGATAAATTTTTTCTAACTTCCTTTGGTGCACGCGATAAAGCGTATATGATGCTATTTCGAGTATGGCAAAACGCACTAATTGGACAACCGATGAGCATGGCAGAAATGTGGCAGCTCGTTCACACTTGCTACGGAGATGAACTTGGATTAACTTCTGACGACGAAGATTACGTTCCTCCGTTGTTGTCCTCTGGTGACAATAAAAAAGTCACAACTCAAATTTCCGTTGAATCATTTTCAGAAGTAGAAGGCTCTGTACCTACAGAAATAATGATACCTCTGGCAAACAATTCCACTAGCGTGGAACTCCAGAGACGCTCACCCGCCAGAAATGAGCCAACTCTTGATCCCACTGACCTTAGCGATACCACAGAAAGTGAGGCAGAGAAACATCCATGTAGGTTTCACGATTCTAGTCCGACAAAACTATGTTCGAAATTTTGCTCAACTCCGCAATTATTCCAGTAAGAATTTCTCTACGGGGCAACGCTGTTTGCTCTGCTGTTCACGAGGGACGTCAAATTTGTAAAGTAACATTGGCCACCCATATCGATCAGTTGTTTACGTTGTTGTTCACCAATTCAAAGTTTATCCTGGATTATCAAACGGCGCGAAAAACTACCGGTAAGTTGGACCATATTTATTGGAGTTGATAGTTTTGACGACTGTTAAAAATCTTCATCGAGTTCCTACTTTAAGATGTTGTGCAATCGGCTTGGACGCAGAACAGTCAAACTGGTGAGAAATCCCGGACGGTTTCTTTCACAGTTTCGCTCTCGCAATCGGTAGGACCTAAGAGTACCCAAGTCACGGAGACGCAGGTAGTTATTTTCAAGACAAACATTTTTTCTACCATGTACGATATGATGTATTGAATTTTGTTTTTTTTTCATCTCACAGATAATGCTTCCCTGCAGCCGACCTGGTCATCTATATTGTATAGATATCGAAAGCACGAACGCAGGTATTCCTTATGCCGATTCGTTCAGCGTTCATACGCACTACTGTATGACGAGTACTACTGACGGTGAGACAAACTTTGAAGTATATTCACAAATTAAATACAAGAAGAGTGTATGGGGTCTTGTTAAAAGTAAGTAAAATAAATCAACAACTTCCAAAAATATCGCGACTTATTGTAGAAGGCAATTATCTTATAATTTTTATTCCCTTCAGAATTTAGTAGTCTTCGGATTTTCTTATCTCTATTTCCTGCTTTATGTTACAATTGCTATAGGTCAAGTTCTTTGCTTTCATAAAATCACATTCCATCTACAATTTCCTTCCGATGGGAGTCAAGCCGATAAAAATTATGGAAAAAATTATAGCACACAGCATTGGTTACGGCGTACCTGAAGTAACCCACGTTACCTATTCGATTTCAGGTTTTATTGAGAAGAATTGTTACGCTGGATTAGAGGAGTACTTTAACAGTTTGGTAAAAGCATTGAGCGTAGAATGCGAGGAAGGTAACGTGGGCGTTGGATTAAAACGCAAAACAAGAAGAAGAAGACGCCTAACCGGAGCCGCCACGACGCTTCAGACCCATCCCGTTGACCATTTACAATCTTCCCATCAAGCAGTTACCACAGATTTGCCACAAGTTTACAGTAATAATGGTAAAAAAGTTAGACGTCACTCTTTCGTTCTGTGATTCAAATTTAAATCGCAACTAATTTTATTCCGCCCTTCAGTTTCAGGCGTTCGAAATGAAACGAGCAACATTGTCAGCTGGGTTCTTCTCTTGGCGGTACTATGCCTGATGCTGATAAACGGTCTACTTTATTATAAATTATGGGGCTTAGAAGAGGCCGCTGCATACACAATTATGGATCTACATGTTCTCAAGTGAGTTCAAAATGCCGAGGAAAATCGTGAGCTCGCTACATTTTTATTTTTCTATTTTCCGCAGAAGCACACCAAAGACGGAGGAAGACTGGATAAATCTTTTACAACAACAAGAGAGTCTTCACAATATTGAGATGAAAAAATGGCAGAGGGTTTTGCACACAGCTGCTCAATTGTTGAGACAGGTAATTATTTCATTCTAATTTCATTAAAGAAAATAGTTTGTAAAAATGCAAAAATTTACAGACAGAAGAATCGTTGACCGAGTTACAAATGAGTATTCATCCGACGGTCACGGACAATGTAATATCAGTTTTAAAAACTTTGTCTTCAAATACTAAATCTTCTGATTCCGCTTCAAGAGCAGATCAACGGAGCTACGAAATGTAAATAACAATATATGGTCACAGGGGTTTATAATTTTCAGGTTTTCTTTCTTGCAATAATAAGTCATTAATAATTAGAACGATGAAATAAGAGAACAAAAGTCAACCGCGGTTACAATTTAACGTTATGACCAACGCCATCTACGTTATCTCCTTAATTTTATCTGATTAATTACAAAAATAACCTACCGTCTTGCATGCAATAGAATCGATTATGCTCAACGTGAACCTAGAAGATCTTATTGCTTGTACAGACGTGTACATCTCAAGATTACTTAAATGAAATTAAAAAGTAGCTGATCGTCTCATCATATATTTGACAGTACGACAGGGATTGAAATAGTTTTCCATAACTTGCGGGAGTCACTGCTAGTGCTAGCCCGTGGCAAGTGGAATGAATTTTAACGAATTTGAAAATATGGATTCAATCTGTAAATATTATTATTGTTGTTATTATTATTATTATTATTATTATTATTATTATTATTATTATTATTATTATTATTATTATTATTATTATTATTTCATTAAAGTATTGAATTTACAATTCCTAATGATCAACTTTCTCGATCAACATTTTACCTGTCGTATTTCAATACCGTTATACATTATACTTATATATTATTTAACAATTATTGATGATGCATTTTTTAAGATTTGTAAGTTTTTTTTTTGATCATCATGTATCGATTCTGTACTATAAAAAAAAAAATGAAAAAACAAAGCGCGTGCCTGAAGAGTGGAATTAAAACAAAGAAGAATAAAAAACGCGTCGATGATTAATTTATTCAAACACATTGTGCATTTACGATTAGATTGATTGATTGATTAAAGATAACTTTGTTGACCCTGGAGCAATTGCCCCCATAAAAAGAAAGAGAAATAAAAGAGAGAGAGAGAAAGACAAAATTTAAAAAAATCAGAAAAAGGAATTATGTGGACCAATTTTATTTGGTCATGATAATGTGAGACTCGATGATAGTTTATTGAGAAAAGACTATTATCTATCTTATATTATCGATTAATAGTCATCGTACATTATGATATTATATAATACGTATAGCACAATAGAATTGTCAAGTGGTGATAAATATTAACTGATATTAGAAATAAAAGAAAGAAGAAAAAGTTTAAGAGAAATGAAAAGAAACAGAAATTAAAATGTAGAGGGATATTACAATTGCTATTCACAATTTACATATTACACTAATATTTCTTAAGCGTATTGTAGCGGCAGGTATTAAAATGTTTGGTAACAAATATTATGGTAGCAAAAACGGTAATTTAGCAGAGCAAAGCTGAAAAGTAGAACAAAAAATAAATGAAATTAATTAATTGATATAATTCCAATTTACCGGAATCAGATAGATAAATTGATCTTGACGGCACTTTTAAATTGAAATATACATATACCTATATTTAATATACCTACATTTTGAAAGTGATTAATTATGTACCTTGATTAAATTTTATCTAAGCCTAGCGTGTCGGATTTCGATTTTTATAGGCATAGCAGGCTCCGTAATGAGAATCAAAATCCAACACGATCGGCTAACATAAGCAAGTTTGATTGAGTAGGTATCGTACATGTATACGATGAAAGAAAATCATTGTAAATTTTGTTTTGTCTTTTTTTTTGTACCATGTAAGTAGGAGGAGTTATACGAAAAGTTGAAGTTTCAAGTTATGCGCATACACAATTGTATAACGTTGCATACATATGTTATTGGTACAACAATCGATCCAGTGGATCGTTAAGTTGATAGGTATACATTATTTAAGGTGTATTATTATATTTTAATCGCGTTGTAGAAATAACCTGAATCAAAGTTTTGTACTCAGGGGCATCTGTTAATAAAAAACAAAACTCTCCGTTGATCAATTCCTGAAATCTTATTTCTACATCGTAGAACTCGTCTTACATAAGGTAACAAATTGATGGATTTTAACCGTTGATTCATACCAATGAGAATTATGGGGCGATAAGAGTAAAAAATAGCACAATGTCTTTTTCTGACTGTGGAGAAGAAAAATTTAGGGTTGAAATAATCCGCTCCTTTAACTTTGGGAAATCGTAATCAGATGTCTCTAGATACCTCATAATTTTCTTGGGACTCGTGGACTCGTGTATCAGCCAGGGGGTGAAAAAATGGCCACCGATCTAAGGTTTAAAAATAGTCGTCTCCCTACCTGCTGAAAAGTTTTTGGCAAGACATGTGCATATGGTAGCAGATAAGTTCTCTTCTCGAATGGGAATTAAGTAATCTTGTGTGAATTTAGGATAAAGGGTGAAATTATGGCCTCAAGAGTAACCAATTCCCAAGCGCTCGGCACGGATGGGACTGATTTTTTACATAGACAACGAGTCGCTGCACAATATCAGTTTAGGTATATTGAAAATTTATGCTTAATGTCAGTCTCAAAATCATCAAAATCACGAATTCCCCATCGCCCTTTTTTCTGTCAGCCAAATACTGTCCTTGAAATATTTCCTGTGTTTTTTCACAATCATTTGTCACATCAATATTTTCCATTTTCCACACATAGTAGCCTGTATAACAGATGGCCTTAACCTAGAATTTTCTGAGCAATCGAAAATCAACATCTCTTGAATTATTTATAAAAAAAAATGCCCGTACTCCTCGACCGATGAAAAATATTGGTCAAAATTTTCCACCGATGGAGAATTCCTGCGAGTATCTAATTAATATTTTCCATATTTATAATTTACAGCGCAATGAACAAGTCGAGATTAAAGTATTGCATATTTTTTCACTATCTATTATTCTTCGTAATGCTGGCCAAATTATCCGCCGATATACTTGACCACTTGGATATTTTTGTCTTAGAAATCGAAGAGCTACAGATACCTGAGGTGACTATTTCATTCACCAATTTGGAAAACAAACGATATTCAATCAATAGTTTACCTCTATGTTTTTGTTTTCAGCCCCTTTGGTGGGAGTACATATGGTGCACCAGTCTCCTATTATCTTTTCTGGCCTTATCGGCCATACGTTACAATAGAATAAAGACAATACAACGGTACATGATTGGTATTGTTGTTCTCGGATATGGTCCTCTGATCTATGGAGTTGTGTACTATTTCAGAGATGTATGTAGCTACTTAACTACTAACGAAAAGGAGAATATCCAGATATGGCAGGTGCGCAGTTGGTGTATGATAATCTAGCATGCGGCAGTCAGAATCATACCGTAATTTATCTATTCACATACCTATTATTATTATTGTTTGCAGGGCATGCCATACGGATTATTATGGTACGCGTTTCTACTGCTTGCCTCGCAAGTACATTTCTTCTCTTTATATTTTTCATGGAATTTGCAATCCGCATGGAAAGCTCGAGGTTCAAGAAAAGCTGAATAATCTTAAGCGTGATACCTATTTACATATAGGTAAATCAACAGACGAGAAAGTAATGTGTATATCGGATGTATGTACATAATGGAAAATGGTTTTATTATTATTATTTTTTGAATACTTGTCTCCTCTCATCTGTCTCAATAATGTGTATATGTACATGAATTAAAAGAATATTCTTGTATGGATCTCTAATTATTCGACCTGTATTGTCTTTTCTGTCAACGGATATTCACGGTCTTTCTACTCCCTGTTCGTAGACTCATTCATTTAATTTCAGTAAGTTCAAGTTATCAACGGTGACAAATGAATTGCAACGAAAAATCTAATGCCGTATAATTTGAAATCTTTGAATTTTAAAAACACGTCTGAATACTGACAATCCAAGTTTGGATATCGACCAGAAGTGCGCGCTCGTCACGAGTTCAGTTGTCAATTAAAGGTTATCCAGAAATTCCGACCGCCGAAGTCGCAAATGTCAACTCCTTGTGTTTTTTGATTATATTGCCGGTAAAAGCCTGGTGTAGTTTCGGTCTTGTGAATTGTGACGGTGTACAGAAGTTATTGAAAAATAATACGTTTCCTATATTCTGTGAAAAAATTTTAGAAACAGGATTTCTTTCCCTAAACGATGACTACCTACACTGTAGTAACCTCAGACTTTGTCAATTTGAACATTACAAATTCTGGACAGCAAACTTGCTGCGTAGAAAGAAGATTTCAGAAGGGAATCACCCTCAATGATTTCAAGGTATTCCACTTTTTGTCACATTTTTTATGCTTTGGCGATCAAGTTCAATCTATTGGAAATTCGTATGTAATATGTCTGTTAAGGGTAAACTAGAACTTCTTACTGGCGGGAATTTGGCCACAATGAAATTGGAGGTCTACGATAAAAATAACAAACTTGTCTGCAAACCAGATGAAGGTGACCGTTTACTCGGCTCATATCCAATCGACGATGGAATGAGAGTTCATGTTAGTTTTTCTGTTGTTGTAAAAAAATTATGTTACTCATTGTCAGGATCATAACTCTTCTTATTTCTAAATTCCTTGCAGGTAATAGACAAGTGCATTCGGCCGGATGATGAGACAGCACAGGTAGATAAGTTTGAACTGTCCAGTACGGAGTATGCCAAAAGATCTGGTAATTTACACAATCGTATTTGGAAACTGATCAAGCATTGTCAAAGAAGTATGAGTGTTTGATGAAGAAAATTATGATGTTAGATACCGTCAAAGCGTTCCTGGAACGAAACAAGCTGGGAAAATATAATGAAGAAGAGATGAAACGTAGGGAAGAAGAAAAACGGTTAGAAGAAGAGGCAGATGAAGCTGCAGCAAAAGCTTGCAAGGTCGGAGATCGCTGCGAGACTCAAGTACCAAATCAACCAAAGCGAAGGGGTACAGTTATGTATGTCGGTGAGTTTTTTTCAATAGCTTTTACATGTCTTAATTCATCATGATTGTATCTCGTCTTTGTCATACTTCACTGTCTATTAATCTCATTAGGTACAACTGAATTCAAAAGTGGATGGTGGATTGGTGTGAAGTACGATGAACCCTTAGGCAAAAACGACGGATCGTAAGTTTCATTATACAAATATTGCAGAAATCGTATGGAAACGTACAAGTTCGTAGCCCTTGAGATCGCTACATGTATTCCTGGTATGAACATGTCTGCTTTCCGTTTTCAGAGTCAAAGGTAAGAGATATTTCGATTGTACCCCAAATTATGGTGGATTTTTGAAACCGGCGCACGTGAAGACTGGAGATTATCCAGAAGAGGATTTCAACTTGGACGAGGAACTTTAGGGACAAATGGGGCAATTATTCGTAAGAATTGAAGATTTATTTACAATTAATAAGTAAATTATCAATCATTGTCGTCGCTTCGATATAATTTTCAGAAAACGAGGCTGCTTAATTTATTAAATTCGTTAATATTTCCTGCGCTTGATGATGTCGGGTCGCCAATTAATCGGATGACTTTCTTCGGTCTGTAACATAATGATCAAGTTAGCTATATTATAAAATTGTCATTCCAAAAATCTCTACTTGTAAAAACTAGCTAACGTCAATTGTTTTAAAAAGAATTTCTATCTATACTCGCTAAATAAGCTTTTTTATATAAAAAATAAACAAATAAACTATCCGCTTGTACAAAAAATCTCTTTTTTTATAACCAAGTTACGAAGATCAATATTACTTTGAAGAATGCTAGAGGCTTATATGCGTCAAGTATTATTTCAATTGGAAAAGATGTCACACATACCGCTGTATCATCTTCCTTGTAAACTTTTATAGTCTTGTCAGCTTCGGTGGTGATCATACGAGTCCCAGACATGTCAAAGGTGATACTGAAAACTCCAGCTTCACTGTCCATTGAACCAGGTTGAACGGGCGCCTGAAGCCTCTGGAAGTTATACCTGCAATAGAATGCATCACGTTCCAATCATTTTCGTTTGGTAAAAAAGCACTGCATGAGTCAAAGATTAAATTCAAAGAATTGGTAATCTTACCCGGTTCTCCAATCCCAAAGTTGCATCGTTCCGTTATCTGCGCCAGAAACCAGCACACCGTCAGGATTCACAGCCAAACAATTGACAATCGCGTTATGTCCGGACAGATTCTGTATGAATTTTCCTTCCGGACATTTCCATTGTTTTATGTTATCCGGGGAGGCCGAAGCGAACATGTACCTGAGGGTGAACCAAATTCCAAATAAATAATCCCGAAGTCCAAAACAAAAAAATGAAACAAAAAAAAGTGTAAGATTAATCTGAAAATACGTACAACGTCGGATGGAAAACAACGGATCTAACGCTTTTCTTGTGATTGGTTAAAGTTGCTCGAGATTTTCCAGCAGCCAAATCCCACAAACGTATGGTGCAGTCGTGGCTACCGGTGATGACCTGAAAGGATGGTGTAGTTTTAGATCCTTTACTAACACGAATTTTTATCGCTAAATTGACTGATTTTGTATATCACCTGTGGCTCTGCTGCCTGACATATTACGCTAGCCACCGTATTAGTATGACCCGCCAGTGTGTGAACGTTCGCTTTTGTTCTCATGTCCCAAACTCTGGCAGTAGAATCCCTGCCCGCGGTGACTAGCACATCGATATTAGGATGCAACGCCATAGAATAAACCGCTGACAAATGACCGTGATAGTGTCTGATAACCTGTTTTAAAAAGTCAAGTTTTTGATTGGCATTAGTCGGAGCAAATTTAAAAATCCTGATGCATCCAAAATACATCAGAATTCTCCAACTCAGTATTTTTACCTTGTTATATTCTAGATCCCAGCATTTAACCTGACGATCCTCTCCGCAGGAAAACAAATACGGATGTCTGTGCGAGACGGCGAGTCCGCGGACGCTACTTATGTGTCCGGTGAGGGATACTTTTAATTTACCGCTAGCAAGATCCCATATCTGAAAAGGTCCGACAATTTATTGATACAAAATCAGATGTTTTAATTTTCCTTTTCTTACCTTAATAACTCTGTCCGCTGATCCCGTTGCAAACCAATCATTTCCTGGTTCCACAGCGCAGCATCTAACCCACCCAAGATGCCCACTTATTACTCTGTATAATTTCCAAGGCGCGTGCCAACGGGGTTTTGCTATTGCCGGAGCCTTTTTTGGTGGCAAGTTAAGAACTGCCGATGAAGTACTATTCGAATTATTTGGCATCGCTGAACCAGAAGTCAAAGATCCACCTATTCCAGGCGTGTAAGGTACAATTGCTGAAGAATTGTTACTGCCATTGAAACTGTCATCTGAAAATACCAAGTTCTGTAAGTATCTGGTTCTAAAATTTTGTTGGATGAGAAAATAAATATCACAGCCATTACCTCCTGGTGGTGGAGGGTCCGAGTTATGATCATGACTAAGTTTGAGATGATTATTCTTTCTAACACGATCAAAAACAAGGGCATAACTGTCTTTAGATTTTATACCCTTTTTCATCGATTCCCTGTAAAGGTAAATCGATATTGAATCACTCAAGTTTCCAGAGTATCGTCGTGCGGTGAAGGTTGAAATAATGAATAATTTCCAAATTCTACTTACGTCGTAGGATCGATAGGAGGCAGAGTACCTTGATTAGACAAAAACATGTCATGTGTACGTTTCAATGATCGAAAGACCAGTGTATGGACCGAATGGCGTTGGACGTCCTGCATTATAAAATGTACAAGTTTTGTACATAAGTAAAGTATCAACGCTTATCGGTGGCTGATTATTTTATAATTTCATAATTAATTTGTTGATTAATTTTTATCACAGTGAATTAGGTCCAAGTAAGATTAACTTCATAGATAAATATTTTTCAACAATCTCATCCGAATCATTTTATTTTGACACTTACCATGGTCATGATTTCAAAAACAGAAAAACCGCGGAGAGATAATTATGCGATGGATTTTTGATTAAATAAATTAATCACTTGACAGCGAAGACGCGTTTATAACCAAAAAACCAGACGCTTCTAGTTTACGCCATAAGCAACAACAATCGAAATAATAAATGATCGAAAATCTAGCCACAAACGATAGTCGATTTCTTTTCAACAATGGAAGATCAAGATCGCCGGCAACGGACCGGAAGTTCTGTTTTCAAACTTGAAGTTCAAAAAATCGATACTAATTCAAATTTAAAATTGATCTCATAGTTTTCCATAAACATCTGGAAAACCGTATGAAATAAATATTTCCTCCCCGTGATTTCAAGATCCAAGAAGCTGTAGAAAGAATCTGAAGAAAAGTAAATGTTGGCCGGGTTTTCTTTCGATTGTTAGCGAAGGTAGTGAAACGGGAGTCAGCGTCTGGGAAAATTAAAGATGGCGTCGCGCATGGCGTAATGGGTTCCTTATATTTGAGTAGAGAATCGATTCCATTCGGTTGTGTTAGTGTCCTGAAAACGTTCTCTACTGAACTATATAAGTTCAGTGACGTTCTCTCTCCAAGTTATCATTTGGAAATAGAAGAGCTCAGCTGGCCACGCGGTGGCAGTGACGAGGACCAAAAAGCAGCAGCCTGCCTGTTGCCAGTTATTGATCTGACAGCAACACCGCATTGCCGTTGAGAGTGGGATTATTGTCACGCAGTTTATCGCAGTTCAGAAGAGAAGAAATAAAAAAAACCGTTAGTGAATGAACAATTTTTAAACAAAATGTCTGAATTACGTGTATATAAATACAAAAAGCATACGGTATTCTCGGGTCGTTGAATATTCGCAAAGAAAAAGGATCTCTCAAACAAAATAAATATGCTTAACATTATCTGTAACGTTTTCGTTACAGCTGCCGAAGGCCAAACGTAAAAGTTGCAATTTTACGTCTACAAATAAATAAAATCAGCTAGTAAAAAAATTGGCATCATCAAAACGGGCTATACCAAGGCAATCTGAAATAAAATTTAAAAAAAAATTCGAATCTCTAAAAATCGTTAAAATTTAAAAAATATCCTTCTAAAATACGTTGATGAATATAAAAACTAGTTTCAATTAAATAAAGTGATATTAGTACAGCATCTGGTGTCACGTACGTCACGTATATTACATTCTGAACATATTCGAAACGGATCTGAGTCGAAGTCAACAAAAAAAAGAAACGTGCGACAGCATTTAAAGACACGCGATAAAAAAAATAAAGAATTTGATAATCGAAATAGGGAAGGAGAAAGTTTTTCAGAAAACTAAACGAAGAGAATTTTAACCACAAATCGGTATAAATGTCATCGCGTTTATCAACTATATCCTTACCCTAAACTGGAACGCGGGCATTTAAACCCCCTCCTTCCCCATTTCCCCCGGTTCCTAACAATATTTTCATCGTTTAAAACACGATGAAAAAGTTCACATTTAAAGGTGTTCTTGACGGGTTTCGTTCATCGGTTAGTCAACAGGTGAAACCGGAGCAAGAAATCGTCGAGACACTTCGGCCCGATCATTTCAACGTTAAAAAGGTAAGCAGATCGTTTGTCCTTGAGTTGTCATAATTTTTTTTCTGTTTCTGTTTTTCTTTCTCCTCATTTTACCCTTATGATTACCCCCCGTTTAATTAATCGACTGATTTTCATTCTGACCTGAACCCGATCGGACGTGATTGAATCTGCATTCCTCCATGTTATTTATTTATTTATTTTTTCTTCTCTTGACTTATTCCTCTCCGATGTCAATTTTTTCTCCCTGGAAATCCGAAACGATTAATTATGAAAAAGGCTCGCCTCAAAAACATGCACATAGTTTTGATTTTCCAGCTGTACATAACAATAATAAAATTATCTACTATTTATACAACCTAGATAATTTACCATAATCGGCTGAAATATAACACACGTTTTCAGAGCCATGGAAATAAAACTATAATCATAATAATGACAATAAAAAAAATTAATAAACCAAAAATATTTTATATTTCGTTCTATTGATCCACCGTGTTCATGCTGCTTTGTGTAATCACGGTTGCAGGGGGGTTGCTGCTCAAACATTTCGGTGTATCGAAATTTTGTAGAAATTATTTAAAAAATAAGTAAATGTATATATTTAAAAAACACATTAATAATAATAATAATAACAATTATGATGATGATGATGATGATGATGATGATGATGATGATAAATAATACATATGATACGTATAGGTTGAACATTTTCTTGATCCCTAGGGGAATTTTTTAATGCGCCCCCAACAGATTAATATTTTTATTTAATTTTTCATGTACCTATGATTGAAACGAGGCGTTATACGTTTTATGGACGCAGAAACGTAATCCGACGGATGAAATTTGGAACGTTTATCTTTGATCCCTTTCTCACGTATTTCTCCCCGCCCATTCGCTCTAAGGATTGTGAATTTCAAATCCACGGGGCTCAGCTGCTTACGCTGGGCCATTCCACTCGATAAAGTTTTGCATGTTGAGAAGGAGACGTTCTCCAAGAGATTAGGATTAGGTATACCGGAAATTAACGGACATTTATTCGATAGAAGCAAGAAAACAAACAATGAAAAGGAAGAAAAACCTTCCGAACACACCAGCCAGCATATGAACATATTATATCAGGAAAAAGCTCCCATAATCGAACGGCAACTTGGAAACAAGACAAAAGTAAACTTTTCAGGATATTGCATGAGAAGCCTCGACTTAGGGGAGCCATTAATTCAAATGATATAATCGGGTAGTAAGGTTTTCAATAATTAATCGGTTTTTCTTTTTCTTTTTTGTTTCAGACCTTCAGACACGGTTTTCCATTTCAACCAACCGCCATCGCATTTGACCCTATTCAACGGCTACTGGCGATTGGTACAAAAACAGGCTCGCTACGAATGTATCCTTAATGAAAAAAGCAAAAAAATAGATGAATAAATAATGAAAGAAGACGACAACGGAACGAAATTTGGGTCACGCGTAGTTTTTTTTATTTTATTTTTTTTAATCATATTCACGTGAGATTCAGATTCTAACGTTGTGCTAATAATTGAGAGAATATTAAAAGCAACGTCTGTAGCGCTTCCTCAGATCGATCGATATATTCTCGTTTCCCTCTAATGTTTAACTCGCCAGGAACGCGGCTCATATTTTTTCTCGGCAGAAAAAAAAAGAGAAAAAGAATAAATCTCTCTAGAAATATGAATAATTATGTTTGTGAATAATAATAAATTTTGCACCAGCCGTTTTTTAATCTTTGTTTGTCGTTTCCTCTGGTTAAATTTTCAGTACACACGATGCGTGTGTACTTACGTATTTCTAAAGCAAGTTTTTTTTTAACGAAACAATACAGGGTTTTTTTCTATTTTTTGTTCCTCTTTTTTTTTTATCGGAAATTCAAAAAACGAAGGCCTTTTATGTCTTGCTTTGTACCAGTTCAAGCATCACCGATCCTTTCCACAGATTCACGAGCCATTTAGGATCAAGGGCTCTTCAAAAGAACTCGCGATTCTCACGCTCGACTAACTAACTACTCTGTTATAATCTCTGGCAACTCTTTGGATGTTTTATATTTTAACAGAAATATCGTACAATGGGTTTTACAATAAAATTTTACATTGGAATTATCCTTATTTTTTTTCAATTTCAGCATTGTTCAATTTCTTTATATTATCTTAACAAAAATAATTGTTGATAATCAGTTTGGGAAGACCAGGTGTCGACGTTCACGTAAGACACGATGGAGACTCAGCTGTACTTCAAATACAATTTCTTGTCAACGAAGGAGCCCTTGTATCAGCTACGGCGGACGATACCTTGCATTTGTGGAATTTCCGACAAAAAATACCACAGGTTGTGCAGAGCCTTAAATTCCAACGAGAAAGGTTAGAGGAAATTGCGATCGTTCATTTAGTTTTCATGCTATTATTTTATCGGTGCGACTTAATGTCCTTGTGGAATGCAACATTTTACAATTAATCTCTTATTAATTTACAGGATAACGTTCATGCACCTACCATTGCAAAGTAAATGGCTTTATGTTGGAACTGAACGAGGAAATATTCACGTTCTTCATATCGAGACTTTCGTCTTATCTGGCTATGTGATAAACTGGAATAAGGCTATAGAAGTGTGAGTAAAATTTTATCACAGAGTAATGGCGGATGAGATTTAACAATTGAGAGTTATAATAATTGAAACATGTTCCTACCTTGATGTTGATCGGTGTGTTGTGTGTTAGAGATTATCCATCTTTTAGAAAGAGAGGGAAATGTACAGAAAACAATAGTTGTTGAAAGAAAATTTAACTGAAAAGTAGCACAAGCTCGATATTTCCAATCCTGTGACAAAAGTTATTATCATTATTTCTCTCGCTCGTTTCTCACCGTTTTCTGAACGCTGGAAACCAGCCCAAGCTGCTACGCTACAAGAGTAACCAAAACCACTAAGAAATTGTGACTCGAAACAAGCCCTTCTTCTTCTACTTCTTCTTCTTCTTCTTCACCTGGAAAATCACACTGACATTATTATGCCATGAGTATGTTTTCACTTAATCTTTAGTAGGCCTCTGGCAAAAAAACCCTCATGTTTATGTTTTTATAATCCTAAAAACAAACAAACTTTCCCACCCGTTCATAGAATGTGGATATCTATAATATTAGTGAGTATGTCGCAGTAAACCAAAAATATTTTCCCGCGTAGATACAGCCCCAACTTTATGCAGATCACCTAACACCACAATATACACGTATAGCTGACCTCTCTTTTGAAGAATATTTTTTTATTCACTTTTTTTAAATTTTTTGACATCCCTCCTGCCCTTATAGCGTGTATCATTAATGTCTAACTATGTAGACGTTGATACGTGAAACTGCTTTTACAAAAATTAAGACTCGCTAAGTAAATGCCTTTTGGAAATTGGATAGCGGATATAAAAACATGATTCTAATGTAAAAAACATACAAACTCCACTCATACGTTATTTTATATTTTTAGATCGAGGAAAACCCACCCAGGGGCTGTCATTCACCTGAGCGATAATCCTCTCGATCTTAGCAAGGTAATGCTGAACATTTTATCTTGTCGTAGAAGTAATCCATGAATTAGTTCCAGTTATCATTGTTTACCGTGGGTTGAAAGGATTTCAAGTTTAATAACATTTCTTTTTTTTTTGCCCTACCATTTTAAGATGTTGATTGGATACGAGTCTGGTCAAATAGTGTTGTGGGATTTGCGGCTGAAAAATCCTGACTACAGATGCCAAACCACAGAGCCCCTAAAATCAATATCATGGCATCACGATGGTAAACAATTTATGTGCAGTCACACTGACGGTTCACTTTCAACTTGGGCATTGCGCCAACTAAAACCCATAAACGTGACGCACCCTCATGGTGAGTAATTGACCGCTTACTACGAGATTGATGATTGTTGTCCATAAATATTTTAATCATTACCTCGTTCTGTTTTTTGGTCTTTTTCTTCTAAAACAGCTAAAACTACCAAAGACGGTGTTCCCGAACCTTGCAAACCTATTCAGAAAGTTGAATGGAAGATATCAAGATCTGGGTAAGCTTTCAATCTCAATAATAATAATACGAATACTACTACTACTACTACTACTACAACTACAACTACTAATAATAACGATAGTAATAATAATAATACTAATACCTAATAAGATTGTGATGACAATGGGGATTTTTTTCTTCAAAAACCGATTTGAAATTCAAGGACCTTATTCATCTTGCCATCACATACGTGTGTATGGTGACGTTGATTCCAGATTTTTCAAATTTAAGTGTTGACGTAAACGACTTTTTTTTTTTTCATGAAATATGAAAAAATGGTAAACAACGTCGGAGCTGTTTGATCAAAGGCCGGCGATTATTTCACATGAAACAAAAATATAAACTTTGAAAACAGATGAAATTTTGTTTGTTTGTTTGTTTTTTTTTTCTGGTTCAAATCGGATTAAAAAAACACTGCGTCAGCTTCCGAATTATAGTTATGACGTAACGATATAATACCTATAATTGCACCGCAAATATACACGCACTGAAATAACGCACCTGCTTTTAACGTGATAGCACAATGCTGCACCGACTAATTATTCTGACCCCCCTACTTCTATATCAAGAGAAAAAACAAGAAAATAAAAAATTTAACTTTGAAAAAAACAATTATACATGACAAATAATGTTACCCGTATTTATTATCAACACATTGCACACGAAAAATATTGATAGAGTTTATTGAAACTGCGTAAACTGCGTTACATTTCAATTGGATAGTAAAAAGAAAAGAGCGAGAAAAAAAAAGAATATGTTTTTATCCTTATGCTACCAGTACTACCTATCTACCTACCTACTCTCGAATACGGATGAGGAATAACATATTTTTATATTGACCTATTTTTATAGGGAAGCTTACGTTATATTCTCTGGAGGACTAGCGTACGACACAACAAGTCGAACACCGAGTATTACTGTCATACAAGGCAAGACCACGACGGTATTAGAAATGGAACATAATGTCGTGGATTTCGTAACGTTGTGCGAAAGTCCTTGGACCAGCGGTATGACATATAAAAGTATCATAAGTAAATTATACAGAAATCACTTGATCAATAGATACAGAAAAAGAATCATCGCACATTATATCTGGGTTCAAACTAAACGAATGAAAAAAAAAAGAAGGAAACATCACTTCACGTTACATTACATTACACGACACGGTTCAATATCAACTATCGTCTAAAATCGTGGATTCACTTTTTTCAATCAGATAACATTTGCCATCTGCATGTTCGATATAGATTTTTAAAAGGCCTTGGACTTTAATAGGAACCATGATAATTGTGTCGTCCGCTTAGCATTTTAACGCCTGAAATTTATGACCATAATTTTTATTTTTCACTATCGGTCACCCATGTTTTTTCCATGTATACATATATTTCTCATAATTGGTACACGGTTAGGCAGTTGATTGACTGAAAACGCGGTATTGTTAACCACCTCACAATTATTTATGATACTATTGAAATTTGAAACTAGTTTATATGAAAATATCATGTGTTTGTATGATAACCCAGTTTTGAAAATCCTTTTTACAATTTCACAGCAAATTGCACGTTTGTAGTTTTGCACGTTTAGATCGAAGCACCGAAAATTTATAAAAAATTGACAGTTTTTGAGGAGGGTCTCGGGATTTCAATTACATTTTATCGGACTAGAAAATAATAATTTTATAATATTCTTATGGTTTATCCCATAAAATGTAGCATCCTTCTAACCAGCTCGACAATATAATGTATGTTTATGCACATGTTATATTTATCAGCACTTTGTTTCACTACAGCTTCCTAGTTGCTTATAAATAATGTGAAGTAGACACACGGATCCTAAACAGTATTGTGGTTTGTTTGACACGTAATTTTTTCTATGAAAAAAACAGAAACTTTGAAAATTTAAATTTGAATCACCGTTCGATACTTGTTTCAAATCTTGCTGGATGTTTGCTCGAATGAAAGAGAAATAATTAGATCATATAGAATCGTATAAAGTACTGACCATACTATTTGCAATGTATGTTTTAGTCCTCCGACAATTTTTTGATTCTCACTTAGAAACGGTTGATAATATTTATCGAATTATTTACTCCGTTTTAGTCTGGATAAATTGCGAAAAGATTCCTTGTTGAAACCTTCTTTGTTTTGACAACAGATTTTCAGGACCCCTACGCCGTCGTGGTTCTACTTCACAATGACCTCGTCGTGATAGATCTTCACTCTCCGGGATTCCCTTGCTTTGAGAATCCATATCCGATGGACATCCACGAGTCCCCTGTAACCTGCTGTGCATACTTTGCCGACTGCCCTTCGGACTTGATACCCGCTTTCTATTCCGTCGGTTCGAAAAGTCAGAAACGAACAGGCTTTAGTGAGAGCGATTGGCCGATATCCGGTGGCGAGTGGAGCCCGACTTCGAGTAGTTACAACGAGATCGTCCTCACCGGGTAAATATTTTTTCTAGTCTTGCCAGAATTTTTACCGAACTTTGTCGAACTAATCTCAATCGCCATTCATGTTTTCTGTTTTTCAACAGCCACGCCGATGGCAGTATAAAATTCTGGGATGCTTCGGCCGGCACGCTTCAGGTTTTATACAAATTAAAAACTGGAAAAGTTTTTGAGAAAGCCAAAGCGCGGAGTTCCGAGTCAGACGAAGATCCTCTGGCTGTACAGCTGATATTTCTCTGTCCGGAAAGCCGGAAGTTGGCCATCGTTGGCTCCAGTCGATACGTTATTCTCTTTCAATTCAAAAAATCTGAAGACCAGTCGGAGATTGTTGTGAGTTATCGTCAGCTCCTAGCAAAATAATGGAAAATTTCAAGTACCGTAACGAGAAATGTAACTTTCCTGATGCAGACCTTGGAGATCCCTAGTGCGCACGACTTTTCTGCCGAGACGGAGTGTTCTCCGGATTACGAGTACCCTCCGAAAAGCAGCCTTGCAAACGAGGGAGAAGATTTGAGAAACCCATCCTTCGAATACAGTTTTCCACTAAAAGTGAAATCTGGACCGCAAAGAAGGGCTCCAGGATTCCAACCAACGATGGTCTGTCTTTCTCCATGGATCAACGGAGAGCAACCAGGAAATATAAATGCTTTGAGTCTCAACTCTTCTTACGGCTTGTGAGTGTTGTTCATCCGATTTCAAGAGTCTGCTCGTGATCTTCGAGAATCCGTGGCTCAATTTTTTTTCGGTTTTTCTTGTCTCTACGATAGAATGGCTTACGGTACCGAGACCGGGCTAGTGATTGTGGATATAATTCAGAGGTCTCTACTTTTGATCGTGACGACGCAAGATCTGTACGGAAGCATGGATCCCTCTCAGCGCTCGCTACGGAGTCCGAAGCGATACGACGAACGACGAGACAACGAGGATAAAGCACGTAGTCCCAGCGTCGACCAGGTAAAATATTTTTCTCTTTTAATACTCACGCTACGGAGAATATTAGATGATCTGTTGATAGGATGAGAAATTATTGACTAGTTGCGCGACTTGTTTACAGAGTATGTGACTTAGGTGAATCATTGTCAGCGTTTGATTAAAAATCAGGTGTTTAGATATCTGAAGGTCAGAAACTAGACGGACTATTGTATTTTGCATTCAAAATAGCCGTCGATGCATCGATATTAAAGCACCAACTGGCTTTTATTCAAACTGTATGCGCACGGGTATGGCAATTGTGGGATATCTTTGAGAACCTCTGTAGTTTTTTTTAGAAATTCTTTTAGAAGAGAAAACTTGATCTCTAAAATCGGAGGCTTAAGAATTTGCCATACCTGCATATTCTCTGTTGGAATTGGAGCCAATTGCACTCTCTTGCCTGGGACTCATGGTCAACATATGTCATTAGTTTTTTAGCAGACTAGAAATTGTCGTAAATTAGAAGCAACACTTGTCATTTTCGGTGTTGATCGCTCGGTTCATCAAACGATTGATGTGTATTAAATGAAGTCCGGGGTAGTCGGAATCATCAAATTATCGGTTTATTGAAATATTTTTCTGCACCAGCATCAGCCATTTTCAATATTTTCATTTCATTCGCATTACATTTCGTTGTCTTGATCAAACGATGTCAACCCGTTACATCCTTAAAACATGCGTATTAAGCCTTTGAGCTTCGAAAGTTTTTTGCCATTGCCATCGTCATCTAGCTCGCCATCACCGCTGTCATCTCGCCATTATTTTAATCATTGTTATATCGCCACTCCTGATCCTTTTTCACATAGACAAACTATAACGACATTAACAACAATAAAACTAACCGTAATACAGGTAACTCTTTTTTATCTTCGGATGAATATTGTTCAAAAAAACTCATCATCGTTCCCCGAAAACTACAATTTTTTACTGCATACTTTTGCTAATGGTTTCATCAGTTTTACTCTCCATTATTTCAATACTCGTGTGGTGCATTTTTCACATCTTGTCAGTTTGCTTTCGACAAATCGTGACATGATTCGAGAAAAACTTGAGAAGAAAATTTAAAAATTGACTGCTCATTTTTTTCTTCTTCCTACCTGAAATTTCGTTTGTCAAATCATAGTCAAGGAAGATAGCGAGAAAGCAAGCTAACTATGTGCTTACACAAGCATCGATATGAAATACACAAAGTTGAAACAATAAGTAAAGTTCAACTAGCTTTAACAACTAGAAGTTTGTTCTTCTGGTTTTGGTTGCACAAAGTCGTTAAAGTCAGTGCTTTACTTTGACCTAAAACGATATCTCTGTATTTCACATCGATGTTTGTAAATGATCTGTTTTATATTTTTCTTGCGTTACTTCACAACTTCTTTATTTATTTATTCTAAATGTTCATTGGTTGTTCGGCTGTTTTGTGTCTAACACGGATGGATCATAAACAATTTAATGAAAATTTATCGCCATACGTTTTTAACAATGAAATGCTGATAATGGAAGATAATGGAAAGCATGTCATAAAATTAAAAATTGAATTTGTGTAGGTACAAAAATTGTAAATATTAAGGTAAATTTAAAAAAGAGAAGTTTAAATAATCGTTTTTCACGGAAAAAAAGAGTAATTCTCATGTTACACAGTGGAATTGTTGTGATGATTGTTATTTTAAATCATACCAACAATCCCTGATTATATAGTCTTTGGCTGTCTACTTTACATACACTATACAATATGGCGGTAGTTTCTTTATTGACAAAACGTTTTGAAAAATGGTCGCTTAAAATCGATTGGAACAATAAATTGCAGCAGGGTAAATAGGATGTGTGTTACGATTACTACTGTACAAATGGCTTGTTTACTCGTTTTGTATTTGGCCTTGAATGAAAATAACACAATAAAATTTCCTCTCGACGATCATCGATGCCCACGTTGACGATGCTGATGATCATTATGCCAAGAGGGGTCTTATTAACCACGAGTCATGACTCTGCTCTTGATAATTTCGTCCTATCGAATCAAGAAGTAAAAAAAATTGAAGAAAAATTGACACAGAAGCTGACCAGATGATGAAAGCTCTGAGAACTTTGGTTCTTGAGAAAAGGAAACCGATACGCTTGCTTTGGTAAAAGTCTGCGGTGACTGATTTACAATGGAAAATACTTACTCAATGCTGCGACTACTGAGAAACAGGAGAGCGAATATGACGGAAACAGAATGCTGCCTCGAAAATTACAAGGACATTAACTACCAGTTGTAACTAACGATCTAAACGTTGATCTATCGTCGTCGAATTGTGAACATGAATATTCGAATAAGTCTTGTCCTTTTTTCTGTTCCTCAACACGAGTGTGCTTCACTTGAGGAGCGTTTTTGTTCTTCGATTTATCCCACGTTCTTTTTTGTGTGTAAAAAATATTTTTCCCTCAGTGCACTTCTCCCCAGCTGTTCCGCTGTTTTTATTATGGGCACCATCCCGTAGGTCTAGGAGATTGACTTTGTTTATTAGCTCTTGTTTCTCTTCTTTATTGTTTTATTATTTTTTGTTATTTATCTCTGGTGTTCTGTTTTCCTTTTCTATCTAGTTGTATTTTTTCATATAATCTTATCTTCTTTTTTCTCCCTGCAAAGCTTCAAAACGCGAACCCAAATAGTCGCGATTTTTTACTCTACTATTCCTACTTTACAAACGATACCTATTCCGGAAATGACAAGTGACCGCATATTTGCGACATTTTCTCATCTACCTATGTACAATACCTAACGTAATTATCATTTTCCTACATAGATTTTTATCTTGAAGAAAAAACCCGCAGCTCTCTTCTTTAGCATTAGCATGAAAAACTCATTAAGCATGGCGTAGATGGTGCTCCATTTCTAGGCCCCGTACCTGCAGTTCGACTATAGAAAATGTAACGCTTTGGCGGAGAGCCAAATTTTTTCAATTTACACTCCATTAGTTACCGAGTAATGCAACGAGAAAGTAGCCCATTCATCTGCGCCAAACTTGACGGATTTTTATTCTCTTTATTTCCAAAAATACATTATCGCAAGTTCGATAAAAACTACCGCTGTTATCACATTCGAAAAAGGAACAGCTCTTCCGGTAATCGAATTTTAAATGTATACCTGCCTAGTTATCGTCATCAGTTTTTTTTTCTTTTTTTTTTCTTTTGTTATTTTCAAACTGATTTTATGCTACACAATCCATGATGATATAGATTCAGTACGTTCACAACGAGACAAATGTTGGTTCTGAGCCTGTACACGTTCCTTCGGATGAGACGACGATGGGATTGGGAAAATCTTCGACGCCTTCGTTGCCTTTGTCGTCTTCAAGTTCAACTTCGACTCGCAGCGGGGACTGTGGAAGCGACAACGACACCGAAGAACAATCTGGAGAGCAAAGTGGAAGGAAAAAAACATCCTGGAAAGGTTTTAATTTGAAACGTCAATTGAGTAAAGTTGATTTGAAGATAAAAACGACTTTCGCAAGTGGCTCGCAATGTCCGGTTCAACAGCAACCGCCTTCGACTCATCACCAAAAACGACACTCTGTTATTTCTCATGGACAAAACGATTCGGTAACCGTGAGCTCACCATCGACGGATGCTTCCAACGAAACATCATCTGTGTTTGCCTCTTGTCCACCACGTCATGAAATATTTGAAGAAATACCCGAGACTGGTGAGCCGACAGAAGTTCAAGGCAAAGATAATATTGGGGATAATAATGGTGCTAATTGTCCAGACGAATCTGTTACAACTTCATCTTCGGTTGTAAATGAACCGTCAAATATTTCGAACACAGAAGAATCTGTCGAAAGACCCGACGACCTCCCCTTGTTTCTCGATTACGAGGCGATACCGCCGATAAGGCCTAAAAGGGACATAACGAAAAAATGGCACCATCAAAAAAGAGAGAATCGTTTGCTCTCCGTGCCGTATATTAAGTACCAGAAGAATGAGGGCAATTTTTCAGATCTAAGATCGAAAGAAGACGGGGCGCCACCCCCTTCATTTGCTGGGAATTTGATGAGAAGATTCAGTAAGTGTTTACACAGCTTGTATGTAACTACAGCAGTACTGTCGCACGTACGTTCGACTAGCGAAAACGCTCTCTTTAATATACGTTTAACGTAACAATATTATTAATTACCATAATGTATATATACGTGTAATAACGTATACCATGTTATCAGATATTCTTGAATTGCACTTTTATATATATATATATCCATGTACATTATTATCATACATTAGCGGTTTTTTAAAAATCAACAAAATCAAAAAAAGGAACAAAACTTTTTTTAATTTTTCTAATTTTTTTTTTATTTCACATAATTATATTACAGTAGTTCATCGTAGCGTTAATAATAATTAATGCCAGTTTAATTATTTATTTAATTTATATTCATTCGTTGTTGTTGTTTTTTTTTTTTTTTTCTTTGTCTTAAAATAATCTGTCCCATTGAAGCGCGGTACAAGGTAAAAAATTATTATCGGCAAATTTACCCATGCATAAAAAAAAAGAAAAGAAGAGCAAAAATGTTTTCACCTTTTTTTTCTGAAATTCGTGGTAGAAATTTTGGTGTTTTTTCAGTAATTATTCGCTTAGATAATCGCGGGTATTTACCTATACCTATACGCGCTCAAGCGGCGTCCTTTTTTGAATTAAAAATTATCTGATGTTATTTATTTATTTATTTATTATTTTTTTTTTTTCTTCACCTGTTACACTTAATTACGGAAGTTCTTTGAAGATGGGGGAAAAAAAGAGAAATACTACAACCATATGAAATATAGAAAAAATTAAATGAAGTATTCGTGCCTCGCAAACCTATTTACGCTGCTGCATTTATAGATTTTAGACGAGTCAAAGGAGGTCGCCGTGACGCGATGATCGCAACCCTTTAGTCGGCTACATGCTTGCTAGTGAACAAAAAAAAAAACAAATCAAAAAATTAATAATCATAGCAATAATGATGACGTAAAAAAAAGACTAGCATGGATATGTGAGAAGAGGAGGTTGGGTATACATAAAAAAGTTAATTAACAAAATAATCTCAAGTATATGATGAAAATCGAGCAGAAAAAAAAGAAAAGAAAAGAATTCAATGAATTTTCCTACTCTTCTTACGTCGTGGATTATTTATTTATTTATATATATACATATATATATTTATTTAATTTTTTTTCGAAATTTATTTATTTATTAATTTATTGTATTTTATAGTATAGTACTGCAGACGGTGTTCGGTTTGCGTTCGCTGCTGTGGTGGATTTCCTGAGGGATCTTTGGAATTTAACGATGTCGCACGTGATATGATATATATATTTATATTTATATATTATATACTCGTGCATGTGATAAAATTATATGGGGCAGCTTTTTAGGAGCTTTTGTATCATTGAAGGCTTTTGTAGGCGGAAAATAGAGAGCGAATCTCAAGGCGAGAATAAATGGAGACAATCTTCAAATTACGCGACAGAAAATTTAAATGATATATCTTATCAGGGAATCCTGCAGGAAGCGTCGATTTTATGTTTATTATCAATAGCGATCGGAATAGTGCAGTGCCGATTAAACACTAAACTGCGATATTATCACGCCGCATTCTGTTAGAATTCTAGAAAGCAAGTAGTTCGCTTAAAAGCTTCTCATTTTATGATGCGTTGCGCGTTTGACAGAGAGAAAAAGAAGAAAAAACAAACACTCATGTAACTATCGATATCTACGTATGACCGAAGAATTTCATCTCAACAGAACATTGTTTTCTTTAATTCAGTTTTAATTGGGTGGTCAAAGGCTCCTTCGGTATAGGTGTACATATATATATACCGAGTGCTCGTAATAATTATTATCGGTCATATAAAATCGGTACCCTTTGAAATCCCGGTATACGAATCAATAATGAGATAAAGAGTAAAAAAACGCAGTTGAGAAAAAAAGATCAAACAAAGAAACGAGCAGAGAAAATCGAAAAGAAAAAAACTTAATACCTAAGAATAAAGAGGTGGAAAATGAATCCGAATATAAATGACGATACGATACGATACGATATACCATAACAATGATTTTCCCCTACGTGCATCAGTTGTATATGGTTTGTAGATAAACGGGGTGGGAGTATCATCGTCATCTGCATCCGCATCCGCATCTGCATCTGCATCTGCATCTGCATCTGCATCTGCGGGAAAAGGAATGCAGGTGACAGCGGGGGGTGTTGTCATCGGAGGAGTTGGGAGCGGTTTGCCTTCTCGTAGACCTCCTGTACCTGACGCGGTATGCCGGTCTCGCTCCCAAGGTACACGCAAGCTACAGAAGTGTCTGAGTACCGCATCGATCCATACCGACCTGGATGGCCACGGCCACGGCCATGATCACCTTCAAGGCCCCGGGGCCTCGATAGTTGCAGGCGGTACTACCCTTGTATCAAACTTCCCTCTGTACGTACAACGCAGCGTCGAGATACGCGGCTACCAACCGACCACCACCAACTCCGCCTCCTCGGCTTCTTCTTCTTCGACTACCTCACAGCAAAATCTCATCACCGCCCGACATTATTGCAGTTTTGGTAGTAAAAACAAAAACAGAAAAAAAAAAACCAAACAAAACCACAAAGAAAAAATTTACTTTTTTCTCAACTACTATCACTCGTCAAAACTGTCTTCTTCTTCTTCTTCGTCTTCTTCTTCTACTTATTTTCCGTTTCCTTCTTTTGGTTTTTTTCTTCTTTTCCGAAGAACCAAAATTTCAGATTTTTCAACTTATGCAAGTTTTCTACTATCGTAAAATCGAAAAAAAATCACTTGCCTTTCTTTCTCTCTCTCTCCCTCTTTCTTTTGCTATTGTTTCTATTAATTCTCAATAGTTATTCTCTCTCTCTCTCTCTCGACGAATATACTATAGTGTGTCTACTATCTTTCACCTATCACAAAAAAAAATTGATAAATAATTATTAAATAATAAATAAAAAAACACTCGTAGCTGCTACCGCCGCACTGCAGTTTGTCTCGTAATTATGATGATGATGATGATGTTGATGATGATAATGAATATGTGTTTTTCGTATACCTTCTTCTATACACCTATAGATAATTTATAATCGTCAAAGACTCTTATACGCACGATTCTCTCTATAACGAACCTACTTTTCGTATAATTAATTTTTTTCATATACTTTTTTTTCGAGCCCGAAGAAACAAAAAAAAATATATATAAACGAACAACCCTTATAAAGCGCGGTCACTTATCGATGCAACGAGCAATTCATTTTTTTTTGTTTTTTTTTTGTAAACTTGAAAACGAAAAAAAAAATTTCTTTTCGCCTACCTGTGCCTATAAAAAAAGAAAAAATACTTCCTGGTATTCCACAATGATATTTATAATGATATAGTAAGTAAAATTGTGCTTTATTCCCCCACGCTGTACCTGTGCACGAAACACCGTAACTGCAGCTTATAAGATATAGACGTCCTCGAAGAGAAAAAGAAAAAGAAAAAAAAAAGAGAATCGACAAATTATCCTTTTACTCAAACGAACAAAAGTACAAAAAATTCATATCAACGATAATAAGTCGATCCCCCGTTATGAGATAATTGAATATTACATGGTAGATTCAGAATGAAAATAGAACAAAAGAAAAAGACAACTGAGCGCAAAACAAAGCAAAAAATAAGGAAAAAGAAAAACCATAATAATAATAATTAATTGTTTCACGTGTCCTTTGAGAAAATTGTCCCACGTCTGTATGTACCTTGTACCGTGTTCTGCGTATTCCGGATTGTGTATTGGGAACGTATTTTTGAATTTAATTTAATAATTCTTTTTTTTCTCTCACGTTTTTCCCCCCTTTTGCTATTTCCTTCTAGAAACAATGATAAAAAAAAATATCAATATTCAATTGAGGGTAAATTAATATTCGAAGATTTGAAGAAGTTTTCCGGTTTTTTGTTTGCTTTTTTTTTGCTTGGGATGGGAAAATGTGATCAGAAATACGTAATCATATTCTAAAACGAAATAATTGAAAAAAAAAAATCGTATCCCAGAAGCTGTACACCCGGTATACAATACTTAAATATATTTATATTTATATATATACTAATTATATATAAATATATATATATATACTTTAGTGCCTGACTGTCAACTAAATCTTTTAGATGTTTAGGTGATGACTAAAAACTTTTCTATACTATTAGGCGCACAAGTCAGTGTTATATTTATATGTATACGAAACTTATACTCATACCTCCTTCGTAAATCGCACTTACATACTATTATAGATATATATGTATATATATATAAATAGTGAAACGTATATAATTTGCTTTATAAAAAGTAAATCGAATTTAAAGAAAGAAAAAAAAAAACTATCTTCGTTAAAAGCACCATTAGATTTAGAATACTATTTCATAGTTGCAGCGCATTCACATTAATAAATAGATATATTTTTTTTTTCTTAGATCGAAAAGGCATTTCGTAGACGTATTTTGCTCGTCGATGTTTGACTGAGCTAGATGTATACGTATATTATACACTTGTTACGTAGCTGCATATTATACACTTTCTGCCTTTTTTTTAATTCATTTTTTTATTAATTTTTTTTTCGTGTAGAGTGAATATGCGTGGCACTTATTGTTAATAAATATTATTATTATTTATTATTTTTTTTTACGTATATACGTGTTGTCTAGATTATACTATGAATAGGTATATATCTGCTAGAACAAGAATTTATTGAGATTAGATGCAAAAGAAAAAGAAAAAAAGAAAAGAGATATTTACTACAAAAATGATAAATGGTTTGAGACGCGAGACTATGGCAGTGGCGAAAAATCGTCGCTATAGAAAATGTTTAACAGATTTTCTTCTCGATACCATAAGAAAAAACCTAGAATCGAGCGAAAAAATTTTTTTTACGTATGATATCCGGAAAATAATGATTTAGGAAAGGAAAAAATAATTGTTGCGAAGTGATTTTTCTTTTTTGCCCTTTTTTTTTATTTCTTATTTTTGAAAGGAGTACGCAGAGCAATCGTACGATCCGTTAAATGTAACTCGAAACATATTTCTTCAAGTGGAAAATGAAATTTCTGCGAGAAATATTTGAAATCGATTAAGTAACTTGGCGATGGTACAATTTCTATTAATTTTTTTTCAAATATTTCATAGATTTTTTTTTTTTGTTTGTAAAGATGATGTTATAAAAATGTTTCAAAATAAGTGTGATGGATATTAAATATAGTTGCATGTTTGATTATGTCAAATGATATTTCATAGCTGCGATAACATTGAAATAAAATTGTATTCTGTTCTTGGTAATGCTGGCCGGTCAGATAAATTGGACAGTTCGTTTACTCGCTCAAGGAGTTCCAGTATGTCATCGTTGGAAAATATAACGGAAACTATAAACTGCCTCGTATTCGCAGATTCGTATACAAAGAAGAACGGTAAAATTCTGAAACATGTCATACTCGTGATTCAAATATCTTCGAACATTGATCATTTTCGCTTCGCAGATGCCACCGCCCTTCCTACTTTGTGGATTGGAACTTCCCTTGGCTCTATACTTACGGTTGTGTTCAGCGCACCAACTGGTGGTGAACAACGACACGCACAGCCCATACATGTTGCTAACTACAGTAAGGAAAAGAAACGTTTTTTTTTTTTTCTTTTTGAAGATTTTTGACGGGTGGTCATCATGAATTATTGTCACTCTGTACAGGTGGATCCATGTTCAAATTGAAAGGGTCAATGCTCACCATATCATTTCTTGATTGTAATGGCGCGTTGATACCTTATTCCTACGAATCTTGGAGAGAAGAACACTCGGATAGTAAAGATCGTAACAGTGAGTATAGAGAAAAATGTTTGATCCTTTCAGTCGAACAATGTTTGAAAACCTCCTTTTTAGGAACTCCGACCAAATCAGCTAGCTCAGGTGTGTCTCCGACGTTGAATGTTCAAGTATCAGGCGAAGGATTTGGAGACAGACAATTTGTTGTATTAACATCAGAAAAACAAGCCAGAGTCGTCGCTCTTCCGTCACAGACCTGCATGTACAAACAGCAGCTCGCCGACACAGATTTTGTAATAAAGGCTGAAATAACTTCCCTCAAAGGTAACGCCACATGATCGAACTAATCACTGATCCTTCATTTCTTTTTTCTCACCTCTTCAAATGGAAGAAAAACACCTCGTGACCCGATCGTTGATCCAATTTCTTTGGCACTTGTTCTATTTTTGAGGAAATATTTGACGCTTTTTATGTGTTATTTCAGATAGCGTTTGTTTAGTGTGCTACGTTTCAAGCGGACACATAGTGACTTACAGCCTGCCAAGCCTAAGGATATTAACCGACGTTGATTTTCTACCCCTAGTAGATCTCAGGTAAGAATTTTCACTACGACCATATATAAATTTATTAAAGGATCAACAGATAAAATATAAAAAAGTAAATATTAAACGGTATCTCTGCGGCGTTCAGTTTTTTAAATAATTTTATTTTATCATTAAAATTTCTGAATAATATCATTTTCGTTTAGACAGGATCGTCGGACTAATCATCCAGTATCGGTAGAACCTTGTCCTATTTATACCTCCTTATTTTGTATTGTTAGCCGCTACTCGACATCGTTATTTACCACTTAATCACGTACCACCGCATAAACATACCATGACAAATAATTCCGCCGTAATTATTTTGCCTCTGGAGAGTTCGTTTTTCAAGGAAAAGTAGACAGAGGTTCGAGACTTCTTAACATTATCGATTTAATTCTAGTTACGTGATGCAATCATCTCTGACTGTCCACGACGTCGTTGGCTAATTAATTTTCTTGTCGTTAAGAATATCCGCTGTGATTGTAGGCTTAACTCACAGTTAATAACAGTTTTCAGACTACAAAACGTGGCATAGAAGACCCCATGTTGTCGATATGGGGACAACAGCTATTTGTCAATGAAGATACCGATCTGTAAGTTTAAACCACATCAACACAGTGACTTGATACATTTTCTGTTTAAAATCGAAACACATCTCATACACACACATTTATAAATAATCGCTATACTCGTATCACTGTGTAAAAGTTGATTAAAAAATCAATTAGAAAAAGCCACCGCTGCATCTCCTACGCAATAATTACTTATATACAGTAACACTAAACATATTTTTCACACAGTTGTTTTATCGTAGAAAAACAAAAGCAGAATATAATCAAACAAAATGAGAAACAAAAATTCTAAAAAACAAAGTAGTATTGTTAACGTTGATATAATGTTGATTAAACAAAACGCTGCTGCTGCATCTCCGTAGGCAAAGTTTATCACAAATTAATTTTAGACACTTGAAAGCATACGGTATATTAATTGCAATACAAAATTTTGTGTATAAAAAGGAAGGTTACCGCTTGTCGTTATATTCATCATTGATCGTTGTAGATAATTATTCAAAATTGTAGTCTTCGATCGAGGTGGTATAGGCCAGTCAGTTTGAATCATGGAGTGTGCAAGCTGAAGTTTCCCAAATCACAAACTGACTAGCCTAATAGAAAGAGTTATAGAATTTCATGAAATAGTTTGAATCTTTTTTCTTTTCACCATCAAATCTCATGACCATAGTTCTTTTTTCGTTGGCTCAAATCAGCTCTATAAATAATTGTAAATAACAATGCATGCCACAAAGCTGATGCGATGTTGAAGATAAACGAACAAGAAATCAACCCTTGAAAATTCATTTTATCGGCTGAGAATGTTCTGTTTCAATCAATCGATTCATTTATCGCTATAATTCACCCCATTTGCGAGTAGATTGTATCATATCGGAGTTTGAGTAATTTATGTTTTTGTTGTTTAGTCTCGTTAATTTGATTGGTTAATTTATTTTCCCTGTAATTATTGAATTAAATATGACCAATTAATCCCAAGTATTTATATGTAATTGTAGAAATGGTGTTTGCCAATGCTGCAGTATGTATATAATAATTATGCAAAGCTCTATATTACGTAAAATCAACAATAACCATACGTCATGTTTGTGTAAATTTGCAATTGTTGATAATTTATCCTTATAGCTATTACCTCTGTCACTAAACAAAGAAATTTGCTTCCTGTTTTTCTTTTTCTTTTTTTTTGTTAATTTTTGTTTACATATTTTTTTTTCTTATTTTATCTTGTTATTTAGAATCGCAAGAACGTTCTGCTTCAGCAACAAAGGACACGGATTGTATCTAACGTCCCCAACGGAGATACAAAAATTTACAGTGTGCAATGAATTCTGGTGAGTTTTTTACGATCATTATTAGATTCGATATGATCAAAAATAAAAACGAATCCCCAAACAATGCCGACATTAATCACGAATATTCTCAGGGCGGATATGACGGAAATGATGGGCGAGATCTTTATTTGCCAAGAGATGCCGGAGCCGCCTAAAGAGAGCTTTTTACGTGGACTGTTTGGAGGTGGTTCGAGGAGTCTTGACAGGGAAGAACTTTGTGAGTAAAAAATAAATAAATAAGTAAATAAACAAAATCGAAATAATCTACTCATCGCAGTTGGAGAATCTAGCGGCCGAGCATCCCGCACAGTGGCAAAGCACATTCCCGGTCAATGTCCTAACAACAATGGATTAAGAGAGAAGGCTAATGTTGCAATGGGTGACGTTGGTCAAGCGCATCAAATGGTATTAGAACGCGGTGACAAATTATCACAACTCGAAGAACGTACGGCACGTATGATGTCAGAGGCGGAAACATTTTCACAATCTGCCCACGGTATAATGCTTAAATATAAAGACAAAAAGTGGTATCAACTATGAAAAAGTTTACCTAACAATAATTCGCAGGACGATGTAAAGAGCCGAGCGTAGATTGTACTGTGACTTAGCATTCATATTTTACCCATCCCTGAAATTCCCTCATTTTCCAAAAAACTCAAACTCTCTAAATCCAGTCCTCTTCCTTCTCCTCCTCCTCCTTCTCCTCAGCCCTTGTATCCCCTTGCCAACCGTATTCTGTTATTTAATTTAGTGTAAAATGAAAAAGTTAATATTTACAATGTATAAAGCAATTTCATGAATTAGTATATAGTTGTGATATAAAATAATAATAATAATAACAATAATAATAATACTAATAATAATAATGAATAACAATAATTATATAATAATCATTAGGATTGTTATAACAAGAAGAAAAAAAAACAATAATATTAATAATATTAATAACAATAATATAAATATATTATAAAAATTATTATAAACAAAAGAAGAAAAAAAACAAAAACAAAACAATACATAATAATAATAATACATATAGTTACAGAGCGTCCGGCGTAAGACGCCGTTTGAAATTCAGTATTAATATAATAATTTGTCATTGTAGATTTCTTGATTCGTTATTTGCAATATTTCCAATTAGTTTAGTGAGTTCATCATCGCAGCTCGTCGATAATAAACTACATAACTTTGGGGGTATGAAATCAATAATGAAAGGTAACAAAAAAGAAAAAAAAACTTATAGGTTATGTCGAGTCAGAGGAATTTTTATTTTTTTATTTTTTTTCAAATATTTTAGTAAGTACATATTTTCGAATTTCAGACGACATCTTTGACGTGGTATACATATGTATGTATATTAATATAATATAAATATCTATACGCATATAAAAATAGGTGGTGTGTCGATATTTCCATCAATTCTCAAATAAAAATGATTCTGTTTGGCTATATTATATAATTATATATATAAATATGTTATAAATATTTGCAAAATAAAACAAAACAAAAAGGAAACAAAAAAAAAATGAATAAATAAATAATAAAAAAAACATTGAAAAAAAATGAGTCTAATGTACGTAAGACGTGCATTCTTTGACGTGTGATATTAATCTATTATAATACACATACATATATTATACTAAAAATAATAACTAATAATGTAATAAACGCACAATTATAAGAAAAAAAAATCTAACAGTCGCAAGAGAATTTTGAAACTCCTGCTGCAAGGGCAAGGAGGGCTGGGGAGAGGGGAAGCGTTGAAAGATGTAGTATCAACTAAAAAAAAGATATAAAAATGAAACAAAGTTTTTGAATTTTTGGGAAATGACAACACACACACCTATAAATGCAATGTAAGTTCTATATATATAAAAAAAAAAAAAAACTTAACAAAAAAAAAGAAAGGAAACGATAAAAAAAGGATAATATGTAATAGTCAATACATGTAATTATAAATTTATGTTTCTTTATTCGCCTATAATATACATTTATTATTATTATTTTATCGTAGAACCGTTTTGTATTCAAAGCAACTCCGTACGAACAGGGTGTTCTTGAATTACGTACAATATACTATAAATATTATAAAACAAAAGTATATTATCATAAATTATAACTTACTACCTATATTCTAAGAAACTAACTAAAAGGAAAGAATGGAATTAAAGACAACAGATAAACAAATATGCAAACAACTATTAAACAAAAACACTAAATATATACAAAAAAAGCTCCTTTAGTTGTGCAGTAAGTCTTTGAAAAAAAAGATCATTCTGAAACTCAATACAATTCAACTTTTGCATCAAAAATATAAAAGCTATAAATATTAAGTTTCAATTTATTCGTTAATGCTTATTGAAAGACCTTTTTTTTGTTCGTTACATATAAATAAATATATCGTAGTCTGATATCCTTTGAACACCTCGTCACTGTTTCTACGTTTGGCGATTCTCAAGAATCTCTCAATCCTATTAGAAGAAAAGAAAACCTCCGACAAATATGTCATTACACGTATAATATATATATGAAAAAAAAGGAAAATAATAAAAACAAAAAAAATAGAAAAAACAAAAAAAAACTATATATTTGGAGAGACTGTTATAATATACCCAATCAGTCTATGAAAAAAAAGTAAAATAAATAAATAAATAATCTGATTATTAAAAAGAATATATCGATGATGAATTATATAGTTGCCGACAGAATTTTCGTTGGTACGATAAAAAAAAAAGTTTAAATATAATTATTCTACGATGCATATAAATAATATTTAATATAGTTTTCAGCTGTTGTCTTCGATGATAATATTTTATTGATTAATGATGACGAAGGATGAAGAAAAAAAAATAACCAAACAAACACAATTTCTAAACACTTATAATTATACATATAATATAACTTACCCATACATACATTACATTGTCGATCACAAACAAAACTGCCGGACAGTATAGTGACGACGAAGTGTAATCATTCGACTCGAACACCCTGTATAAAAATATATACCCTATACATATTATACAAATTAAATATATAATGAAAGAATATATACATAAAATATAAATACAATTATTAATAAACCATTTAAGTTAATAATTAAGATGAAGATGTTGATAGAGAAATTTTAGTTTATCAATCTTTTACTCCTGAATATAATATTGAAGAAGAAGAAAAACGCGAAAGAAAGAGAAAGAAAAACCAAATAATAATTATATTAACAATAGCAACAGTAATATTAATGATTCTTGAATAAATTGTAATAAATACATTTAAAAAGAAAATATATATATACCTATATACCGTAATATGTATATATACGGTATGTAAGATTATCATAGTATAAATAACATATTTAAATTGTATACGTATATATACATATCTACACGACCCGTACATCATAATAAATTATATATCATGTGAGCTATATACATATAATCATGGAGAAAAAGAAAACTAGATGAAAAAAGAAAAAAATAACACGGGGATCGAACAGAGAAAAATTAAGAAAAAAAAAATAGAAATGAAAAGAAACATGGAGAGAGAAAACCAAAAAACATAAAATAAAACAAAAACAAAATAATGGACGATGCGTTTACTATGATGATAAGTGTAGAATAATGAAAAAAAAAACCTTGTTGGAACTATTAAAAAAAAATTAAAAAATTAAAAAAAAACAGAATTACATTCACTCGATGTATACCCGATTTTTGTTCTATTGATTGTAGAACAATTTCAGTTGAAAATTGTTGTTGCTATTTTTGCTTCCGTTGTTTGTTTCATGTAGTTTTTGAAATAATGAGATTTTGTATTCTCTTTCGTTTTTTAGTTCGATTCGTCAAATTTTGTGTTCCAGAATCAGATAGAAACTTGACAAAGATAGATCGCATGTAGAGTGAGTGAGAGAGAAAATGACAGAGAACAATTATTTAATTTCTTTATTATTCAGTCATGGCAACAGTATTATTAATTTTAGCGTATGTGGGTTTACAATAATATAACAATAATAATGATAACAACAACAACAACAACAACAATAAGAATAATTATAATAAGAATAATAATAATGATTGTAATATGTATATGAATATTTTACAACAATATTTGAGCAAAATTAGTAGTAATACTTTATACAGTTTTAGAATCGATTATATTACTTTCTGGAAAAATAATATACATATACATAGTACATACATATGTACTGTATGTCATATCAATTTTTAGTAGTGAAACGAATCAGTTTTCGGATTTGTTTTATTCAATTTTCCATTTTTATTCCTAGATTTTTTGGTTTTTCTTTTATTCTCTACGCCAAATCAATTTACTTTGCTTGAGGTTTCATCTAAATAATACGACGTTGAAAAAATGAAAGGCTTAAATATACACAACTTTCACAATAATCATAATAATGATGATAACGATTCATAAAAAACAAATAAATAAAAGCTAGAATCTCGAGATACTCGAATGCGATTAAAAATTGGATAAAACATCGAAATAAATAAAAAAAACTAAATAATAACATGAGAGAAGCAGAAAAAAATTATTAAAAATTATTAGTAGCATTATTATTATTATTTCACTGTATATAGAATATTATTATGATTAAGGTTTTTACGACAATATTTCATTAATTTTTAGTATGACGTAACATAATAATATAGGTACATATAATCCCTGCGCAGGACGGATTCGTGAAAAATGTTTTTCATTTTCACTTTTTCTTTTTGTTTCAGAAATGTTTAAACAAAACGGGGGTGAAGGAAAATTTTCATTCCGTCTCTCATATCACGATCATTTGAGTTCTGAAAAGAATCATTTCATGCACATATTATTGAGTGTAAGCATATTATGAGATATTACTAGTGAGGTGTTAATTTTTTTATCGTGTATGATTCTTTTATTCTGCTCTTTTTCGATGAGAAGAACGAGAAAAAAAAATCATGATTCATTACATGCCGCAGTTATAAGTATACATATCTAGTGTAGGTATACATAATATATAATTACATCCATTTAATTAAAGCAATTAATTATTATGTACATCGATCGCGATTATGATATAATTGTATGTAGCTTTTGTTTTGTGTTTTTTATTCTTTTTTGTTTTCATATACGTATAATTTTTCTCTTTGTTTCCTTTCGCTTGATTTGTATTACTTATTTTTTTTTTCTTTTCATGTATATATAATATATTTGTATATAGTTTTTCCAGCTATCACACGACACAATCGTTATATTTTATCATTATTTTTATTTCTATTATAATTTTTTCTTATCTTACCTATTTGTTCATATTAATTTATATTATACGTATACGTTGGCCATCAATTTTATCTTCTTGCCTTTCTATAACTCACATTTTCTTCACTTGCATTCAAATCTCCTACGAGAGTTTGCGTAACATCCAATTAAATATCTTTGTAAAATCAACGCCATTTTGATTCATTTATCATATCGGAATATATAATTATACATGGATAGTATATACATATATGTATACATATATGTTGATGCAATATTTTATTTTGTTGTTTTTTTTTATAATTTTTTTATCGATCATAAGATAAACTTTTTCTTACAGTTTGAGAAAATAAAGAAAACAAAAAACGATGGAAATAGTGGATGATTTTGAATGTGTCCGAAGCTCGTGTGCAGTTTGGCTAATTTTCCTTAATCATGATAGACTAATTTTTTTATCATATCAATATCCTTTTTGATTTTTTTTTTTTTATCTGACGATGAGATTCAATCGATTCCTGATGTGGATCGCGTTTAGTATCGAACGTATTATAACTATGGATATAACTAGGATGATATTATTTTTATGTAGAAAATTATTTTTTGAAAATGATGATAATGCTGAGCTGTGTTGCATGGCGGCTGGATTGTCGCCGTTAAATACGTGTATCAAGACACGTGTTGATTTTGCGTTGCTAGCTTCGCAAGTGTAATTACCAGAATGACGAATCGTTGCTCTTGATATTTCTAACCAACTTTCTTTACCGCTTAAATCCGTACTTATGTTGTAACCTCGATCGGTGTCGTAATTCACCATTCGCGCGTTATGGTACCAAAATAAATACGATGGCGTTTCTGTTGATTTTTTAACAACGCAATGCAACAACAAATTACTGTCCGGTCGGAAATATTTTTCCAACGGTCCGTCTATCTCCGTGTGAGCATCTGAAACGAAATTAGGGAAATGAAAATAGAAATTTATTTATGTTTTTGATTTTTTGACTTCTTCTTTTTCTAGCTTATGATTTGTACTCACCGACCACCTGTAGGAGCAGAAATATACTGGAAGGAGGATGCGTTGAAACTTGACATTCGTAAATACCTGCGTCTCTTTGTTGGACGTATTTTATTTGGAGAGTCCAATCTGCGCTGTGTTGGAAATGAATCGCTTGGAAACGTTCGTCACTTGCATAAGTTGTCAACCCGACGGTAAGTAATTGTTGAACACCTTTTCTCCTTATCCATGAAACCTGTGTGAAAAAAATGAATAAATAAATAGAGTCGTTTAATTAATTATTTGATAAATTTGAATATAATGAGAAATATTTTTATTTCCAGTCGTTAGAATTCCCGTTTGGCTAATCTTTCTATTTATTTATTTATTCTTTTTCGAATTCGTTGAGTTTGAAAAAAAGGAATTCAAAAAACTCACCATACTGTCTCCTATATTTTGCACCACGCAAGGTATCAAAGCCGTTGATCCGGTCTGTGCGATTATAACTGTAGAATTATTCGTTCCAAAAGTCATCAAAGGTTTAACATCATTTTCTATGAATTCTTGTGATCCATCGTCAGTTTTTTGACCAATTTTTTCCACACTGTCCGCCATTATCCCTGCTAAACTCTCTGCAACGTACGTGAAAAACAAATAACTATAAATTTTTTCAAATCATTTTCGGTAACAAAAATCATCGAACATCCTAGCCATGAGTAAAGTGTTCGTTATTTTAAAGACAAGCGAATGATATTTCGCTTCAAATTTTGGATCACTAATTGACCTCTTTTTTTTCATCTATTCTTTAAAAAATCACTGAATCAGAAATGAGGAAAAATAAATTCACATACTCACCGATCTGAAGCATGACGTTGATAAAAAAAACAAATACAAGTACGATCGTTGTAGCACCATAATCGTTGTGTCTAGCCCTCATGAGCAACTACAATAATCTTTCCAAAAATATTATGGTACGCGGCAGCAGAAAAATCTCAAGTAAATAGCTGCGGGACGTTTGGATTTTTTATTGTAAAAATCTTTATTTTATGATTTTTACAATCCCTGATTATTTTCTTCAAGATTCCCAAGTATTATGGGTCGTCGATTAAATTTGTTAATTATACTCATTAACATCTTTCACTTCTTCGATTTTTTTTCTGTTTTCTTTTACAATCCTTTGCACTCACATTATAGAATTTTTTTTTCTTCCTTACCCGAGTTCAACTGCGGGAAAAATTGAAATGTTACTGGAATCCCGAAGTTTGATCCTCTAGAAAATAGAGAAAGAAGGATTAAAAAAAAACATATGTTTCTATAAATAAGAAAGTTTTACAAATTACCTTATTATCAATTATTCTGGATATGTAATTATTGACGACTTTAGTCTTGCACGTTTCACAAAATTTTATCTTTGATAATGTCTTCCAATAATTTTTCACTGAATAATCTCTCATTATATACACGCGATTCTGTAACACATATAAATGATGATGACGGTGATAAAATCTAAATGGTGTTAATTAATTATTGTTAATTAATAAATCGACTAACAATTATTAGAAAAAACAAATAAAAGATGAGAAATATTAATTTTCTGTTAAAGAAATTAAATTTGTCAAAACAATTGAAAAAATATAACGATATATTTATGCGTATATATTTCGTGCGTTAAAAACGTCATATGGTTATAGTTATAAACGATATTTTTTATGATATTCATTTTATTATTTCATTTTTTTTTTATAAACAATTTATAGTCAACATTGTTTATACCGTACACGTCAATTTTCTGTTTCTTTTCTTTTCTTTCTATTTTCACAACGTTGCGTTGATAATTTTATATATCATGTTGATGATTATATACATACTTATTGTATGTTTCAACACGTGAATTATATTATAGTTTTTTTTTTCGATGCACTTTTGATATAAAAAAAAAATAGTAAATGAATGATAGAAATTTTTTTTTACGTCTGCTACAGATTGACTCAAATGATATTATTATTAATTAAAATAATATAAATAAAGAAGATAAATAAACATCGCGATACTGCTTTAATGGTAAAGTTTATTTTTGTTATTGTTCTTTTTTTCTGTTGTTGTTGTTGTTTTTTTTTCTTTTAAATATTTTACTTCTCTGCATCTCCGAGGAGAAACGCGAGAAGTGCTGCACTGATACGTTACAGAACTTATAAAGAGAAGAACGGTGTGCAGAGAGAGACGAGATGTGGGTGTGGATCAGAACCAGAACCCAAACCTCCCCCATCGTCCCTCGAGCAACCCTCAGGACTCAGGGACGGTGCGACCATATAGAAATCCCCCATTTCTACCACAATTTTTTTTTTGTATTCTTCGTATTTTTCTATATGGTACACTTTTTTCCAGATCCCGTGCCAGAAAAATTCTAGAACACCTCCAATTATTTTTATAGCCGAGGCGCGAGAAGTACCCTTATTCTTACACGTTATCGATTCGCTATACGTATAGCTAGATTTTTTAAGTAAAATAGATAGAAAAAAAAAAATAGCTACGATAGAAAGGAAAAAATATTACTCAAATTAACATCATTATAACTCAAAGATTATAAGCCACCGTACCCTGTATGCAATTCCGAATTGTCATGCGAAAGTGTGAATAATTCAATTTTTTTTTTTTGCTGACCACCCCATGTAATACATACATAATCTTAATTGTTTTTTTTTTTGTGGTACCGCAAGAAGGGTTGAAATTATTCTCTTTATATCACTGCGGAAAGGATTCACGGTTTTAAGGATAATTAAGAAATGGAACATCAAAATTTTGTTACTTTTCTTATTTTTTTTCATTTCATTACATTTTTTTCTTTTTTTCTCATCTCAATTAAAATTAATTAATTGAATTTGTGTTATTCTCCGTATATAATACAACCTGCAGCAGATACTGGGATCATTCAACAGTTGGTTTTTAATTTAAAACGGCGGGTGTTAATTTTTCATCCGATTTTCACCGCGTGATTGTAATTATATTACGTGCTGACTAATTTTTTTTTTTTTTTATGATGTATATTTATTAATTATTTATTGAACTCGTCGTTGAGAACAAAAAATCAATAAATGAAAATTGGTATTGGTCCAACAGCTATTAACGTACAACGATTAGAAGTAATTTTTTGTCTTCGCATTAACTATATAAAAATTAATTGGGGAAAAAAAAAACATTATTGAGGGATAAACTAAAATCGGCACGGGACTGAGAATTTTTTTTTTTTTGTGGATCACGCTCTTCTGGTTTATCTATGTAGCCCCCGATAAATAGAAATTATATTTTAATATCATTATACAATTTAATCACGCGATTTACACATAATTTCAATTTACTTTTTTACAAATAAATAAAGAAAGTGATTAAGAACCCAAAGAATGCGTACGCTACTGAACGAAAATTTCCGCGCAAGGGCAGAATATATTTCAGCGCCCCGCCCTATAGCTGCAGCAGCGATATAATGCGAGTATGCTATAACTGAAGTCATCGCATTTAAGCAGGCGTCCTTTGCTGCAGGCATAAGGTTACCGAGGGCACTTTTATAATGGCAATGGGTAAAAAATAAATTAATGAAAAAAAAAGAAAGAAAAGAAATGAAAAAAAAAGAAACATGTATTGACTCGCGGACGACCCTGCGGTTGCAGTTGTAAAGCAACTTGGCACAACCCAATTAGAGAAGAAAGATTTCATTTTCATTAGAATTTTTTATTTCTCTTTTTCTTTTTTCTAGAATTCTTTTTTCGCATTATATCATTATGGCGATATAATTAATATCGTCAATATTATTATTATTTTATCTCACGAAAAGGACACCCAGCGGAAGTTAATTATGTTTAGAGATGTAGATTTAGGTTTAATTAATTGATTGAATTATATGTATATCAAAGAACGAACTTCAAGTTTATTATATACAGTAGACGGCCGGGGGCTGATCGATTATTGTTGCAAGAATTTTCGGGCGAAATTTTAAACGTTAAATTAACGATCTATAGGTATATATTCGGAATTAGAAAGTCCTAATTATACCTGCGGTATATGTATAGTATAATTATCCACCTTATTAATCATCCGGGGGACACGGCGGGTTGCTGTAGAAAAATTACACCGTGTTAAATTCAGTTTGGGGAAGAAATTGACTCGAATTTTTTTAATTGTTATTTTTTTCAAAATCTCGTCTTTTATTTCACTGGTGAATATATCACCTACTAACACGTGTGATTACCGACGTCGTGGTATTCTTCTTTTGATTGATCGTGACGATTTTTCACGTGGTGGAAATTGAACGTCACATTCCCGCCATCAATCATATGATCGTAGGTAGTAGTAGTATATGATGCATTGAATAACGGATGAAGGTCTTCTGATGGGGTTTTAAGAATTGATGCGAATTTTCCCGAAACCAACCCTTTAGATCTCTCTCCCCTTACGAATTGATGAATAACAAAAAATATATCAAATCATTTATTGGATTTAGAATTTTAGGGAAATGCGCGGTCGATCGACCGAAATCCGAGGCTAAGGGGCGGTCTTGAATTTTTTTTGATTTTTGGAGCAAAAGTTACGATCCTTTCCCAATCTTTCCGCAACAGTTTGCCCTTTTTTTTTGTATCTTGAGCTTGGGACTCCAAATCTGTAAAGTCAATTGACCCAATCCTAAACGTAATCAGCTTACCATCCCTTTTTTGGCCCCTGAAAACTTTTAAAAGTTTTTTCGAACGACAATAACGATTGTTATAAACTTGATTTATATTTTTTTAAGGGTAGGTCCATTCAGTTTGCGGATTAAATTTTTCGAGCGTAAAGTACATGAAACAGATTGTAGAATATTCAAATTTTGCCACAAACATGGGAAAAGAAAAAATTTTGTCTTAGACATCGGAATCTGCAGAATAGTATTTTTTCTTTCTTTTTTTTCTCTCCAACGCTCGGCAGAATGGCTTGGAAATTTTGTTGGAAGAAATGAGAACTAATTGGTGGTAACAATTAATAATGTATACTAATTTGTATATCAATTTTATAATACAGAAGTAATAACTGGCTCTTATTCAAAATAAAACAGATGCCTTAGATTATGAGCATTGTGTACCAGACACTGCTTAACAACCTGATAAATCTATTATTCTAATTATAATTTTATTATTGTACAAATTAGACAGGTTTCAAAAGATCCTCAACAAAGCTTCTAATTTGGTTGTTCCCTGAGCAATTCAAATTAGAAACTAGAGCACTTTTCTCACTAGTCTACTGGAAATTATTTATGCTTTTGATTCCTTAAAAACTATTATTTGCAGAAATATTCATCTTCTATAAAAGGGTGAAGTAGGTGGTTGAACAGCTGCAGGTTTTTATTTTAATTCGGTTATGATTTGCACACGCAAATAACAAGCGTTATGCTCTTGCGTCATTTACTGTAGTTGGCACGCGTACTTCGAGCCCGTCGAGTTCCTTAGTCAGTATTATTTGGCATCCTAGTCGGGAGCTGTGAATGAAAATAAGATGGAATGATCATTTTACTATCGACATTTGGGGACCAATCAAATTACATCATTTCAAGAATGATTCTTAATTGGTTTACAAGAGTTGACATACGTTTCTGTTAGATCATAGGCCAAGTCGAGCATGTCTAATTCTTCGTCCGTTGGCTTATCTGGTAGAGAGTCGTAGACTTCTTTAGAAAATATTAAATGACAGGTACTGCATGTCAGCGTTCCTTCGCAAGCTCCTAATAATGGAATAAATCAATTACATAACGGTATAACTTTCTTCATAGTTAACTGATCAACTAGTTAACAGAAAGAGCAATGGGGCTTACCGAATCCATCCAAATCGATGTCGTTGTTAACAATAACGTCTAATAGGCTGTCTCCCTGTTTCCCTTTGGCTTCAATTCTCTCACCATTGGCCCTGATGAATGTCACTTTTAACCTAGAGATAGAAATTAGATCGTAATGATAACATTTGAGTTTCTCTTTTAACTCATCGATGAAGAAAAAATCTCTTACTCTGGTTTTTGTGATGGTGCCTCTTTTGAATAATTTAGCTTAGTTGATAGTGGTGATGAAAAATATTTACTGTTATTAACAACTAGTTTCGACGAGGTTAAGAAAACTGAAGTTCTTAAAGCTGCGCTCGACGCATATTTGAATAGCAAAGCCATGGCTTATCAGGAAGATTAAAATTCACGAAATAAGTTTCAAGTAAAAGTCAGGAAAATAGTTCAGCTGTCGTCTTGGAATTCAAAGAATTCAAACGATACTTTAATATACTAAAAAATTAAAATATGAGTTGGCTCGTTTCACTGGCTGTGGACATCGGCTGAACGTTTGATTTTTAAACACTTTTAAATCCTCTTTGGCGTAGCTTGGAACCAGAAGCTATGAATTTACGGTAAAATATACAAGACGAAACCATAATCTCTAAACACGCTTATCTTATTGAAAATTCCGCTATCTACTGAACGACGAATATTTTATTATTTTCTCGAATCTGTTAGTGTTTAAACTCACCGTTGTTAGCGCCATAGCGCAACAATTGAAAGGCTGAATAGTGACACCGCCGCCATCTGAATTTGAATCGGAACCAATAGAACGGAAAAGCAAACAGAGGGAAGGACCGTCGAACTCCATAACGGAAAGTGTAAATTCATCCCCGTTGTTTCGCGATAGGATTTTGTGACACTTTTCTATCTGATCAGTGATTTATTTCTACTGTGAAAATGCCGTTAGAAAATTTGGAGGAAGAAGGACTTGAAAAGAATCCAAATTTGGAATTGGCGCAAACTAAATTCCTCCTTGGACTACCCGAACACAAAGATGAAATTAGCCTGAAAACAAAACTTCTCGACGCTATCAAGGCGGAAAGTAAGTATAATTTGACGCGGCACAAGCCGAAAATAAGAAATACTATGAATTAATACATCATAATTCGATCATGCTTTTCGATCAAAATCCTTGTACAATCATTGAAATATTATCAAGTTTTCATTCCATTGATGAGATCATTATCGTCAACTCATCGTGAACCTAACCTTGGAACTGAGCAGATTTGCTCTCTTCAACTGAAATCTCGGACGAACTATATTTATTTTGTTCAACAGACATGGCGCCGTTTTATAAAGAGGTTTGCCAGGATTTGAATTGGCCGGTAGACGAGGCGCTTCTTACAAAGATGCAAACGCGTAACGCGGAGCAATTGAAAGAATTAGACGCAGCGATAGAAGATGCAGAGCAGAACCTGGGGGAGATGGAAGTTAGAGAAGCTAATTTGAAAAAGTCTGAACACCTGTGTAGGATCGGAGATAAAGAGGGTGCAGTTTCTGCGTTTAGAAAAACCTACGATAAAACCGTATCTCTTGGGCATAGACTCGACATAGTTTTTCACAACATTAGAATCGGCCTTTTCTACATGGACCACGATCTTGTCACAAGGAACATCGAAAAGGCTAAGAGGTGAAGCTTATATCTTGAATGGAATCTTACTATTATAGAAATGATAAAAATAGAATTGATTAATCTCTTTTCTATATATATAGCCTGATTGAAGAAGGTGGTGACTGGGACAGAAGAAATCGGCTGAAAGTATACCAAGGAACGTACTGCATCGCTGTACGTGACTTCAAAGAGGCTGCAGTGTTCTTCTTAGATACTATCAGCACTTTCACGAGCTACGAGCTTATGGACTATAACACCTTTGTAAGGTATACCGTTTACTTGAGTATGATAAGTTTACCACGAAACCAACTCCGAGATAAAATCATCAAGGGTTCCGAGATTCTCGAGGTCCTTCACACTAATCCTGATACCAAGGATTATCTGTTTTCATTATACAACTGCCACTACGCTGATTTTTTCAAAAATTTAGGTGAGTTTTTGTTAGTATTAAAATCATCCTGTAAATCCGGCCCATAAAACGTCTCGTTTATTTGTCTCCTCGACAGCCCAAGTGGAAGGATTGTTGCGCAGAGATTACCTCGTTTTTCCACACTACCGTTATTACGTCAGAGAAATGCGTATATTAGCGTACACGCAGTTGCTGGAGTCTTACAGATCTCTGACTCTGCAGTACATGGCTGAAGCGTTCGGCGTAACGATTGAATACGTCGATCAGTGAGTATAAGAAATTCCGTTCCTCGATCTGCGTATTATGCTATAAAAATCTCGAAACAAACGAGCGTCAAAAATTTTTCAGAGAACTTTCCCGCTTCATAGCAGCCGGAAGACTTCATTGCAAAGTAGATCGTGTTGGCGGAGTAGTAGAAACGAATCGTCCGGACAGCAAGAACTGGCAATACCAAGCGATGGTGAAGCAGGGTGATTTGCTGCTCAACCGGGTCCAGAAACTATCAAGAGTCATAAATATTTAATTCTCAACGTGAGTCCAGCTATTCAATATGTACAAGAGACATAGTTCTTCTGTGAAATTAAGAAAAGTTGAATTAAAAGTTCATTCAGATCGTTGTACCGATGATGAGGTTCATCGACACTTTAAGATAAGCAGATGAAACTGGCTAGAAGAATTTTATCTAACTAGTTCATATTTTTTTTTTTTGTCCATCAATAAATTTATAAAAATTGATATTCCCAACTACTTCCACATAATAGATGTGCTTTCATCTCTGACCGTGCTATCGACGACATAAAATAGTGTCGTCAAAGTTATTTTTTTCTAGCGCTGTGTGTACAACAGATTTTTTTTCTTGTTTCACAAGTCTCGGTGAAATTTTTTTGTATATATTTATTTACTTCTTTTTTTCTCCTACAATGTCTTTGAAGATTTGGCTTGGCTGAGGTGACGAAGAGAGCAAGTTGGTTATCTATTGATCTTTGAAAAGAAGAAAATATCAAATACCACATCCCCTTGACTATTTCCTTAATAAATTGACCTGAATAACGTCGATATTTAAATGAGGCAAGAAAGCACGTGTGCAATTGCCATTATAATTTCAACCGTTGTTGCAGTTGTTCCTTGGTGTTCTTTTGTAGAATTTAATTAAATTCGTAGTTTGAAATTCTAAGTTGTTATACATCACAAAGTCTAAGCTTTTGCACCAGAAGATAGATACCTATGCTGGTGTAATTAATTACCATCTGTGAAATTGAGTAGGAGTTATTATCTGGATACAAACACATGCCGCTAAAATAAATTGTCATAAGTCCAAGAAACAACAAAACCAAACGCACCTAACTGGCGGACACCGGTCAAGATTTTCTTAAAATATTATCCAATTACGCAAGAAATTGGACACTTGGCATTCAACCTATTGCGTTACACTTACCTATCTGGCTAAGATGATGATTATATTGAGTAACTCTTGACTATGATGATACTTACAAGTGTCTTCGATAGCAAAATTTATGTTCCAAACCAAAAAAGAAACAAAAGAACCTTTTCTTTTCCACATTATCGATCTATCGTTGCAGGCGCATGGTAACAAAATATTTAAGCAACCAGAGTAAAAATAGTGTGTCTATAAAAAACGTGAAATTTTTTTATTCGCAGAATCTTACCGTCATAATAATAATAACAATGATAATAATAATGTTGTAATAAAAAAATGGGAAAAAACCAAGAAGACTGAGTCGTTGGTCATGACCGAAGAAAACTGAAAAATTAGATTTTTTACTTTATAAAAAAAAAAAGAAATACATATGAGTGGAATATTATATGACTTTAGGATGTCCAAATGTCTAAATTATCAAGAGATAATCGATACAACGATATCAGCTATCGTTTGTATTTCCCTGCGAAAAAAAAAATAAATAAACGAAACGGAAAATGATTATACGATAACAAAAATTCAATTGATAATTTTCTAGCACCAATTGACAGGTATGAATGATAAGGACATTGTTATGTGTTTTTTTTCTCGATATTTAATTTTTTACTTTTCGTAGGGAATCGTTTTAAAGAGAGATGGATAATGGGTAAGCGGAACGAGAGTGACTGAGATCGTTACCAGCTGCGGACATATATGGTCGGCCGTGTGCCAGAGGCTCTCGGATTACATAGAAGCCACGTCTTTTGACGGGGAGGCTTCTCTGCTTCTGCACGAGCAGAAAGTTCTACGGCGCAGGCGGTCATTTTATATATCTTTTCGACCGTTTGTGGCGCTGTAGATGTTGCCGACAGCGGACATCGAATACGACGCGAAAGTATAAATTTCAATCCGTAAGTCTCTTCAGCTTTTCTCTTTCAACCCTTCGGAAAAAAAGAGGAAGGCGAAGAAAAAAAAACAGAAAACAAAAGACAACGAAGAAGAAGAAGATTCATAAAATCTTCAGGACAAAACGTAATGTCTAACAGTCATTCAAATATCACTACTTTCAAATATTTTTACTTTCGGGCATCGTCGTTTTAACCTTTGGTTCTAACGCGCCCACCACCGTTGCATGGTATGAGAAAACTCACGACGCCGACGCCTGTTACCAAAAATACTCTTACGGGTCTCGCCAACAAGTGGAAAACGCTAAAGAAACCACTTCTTTGCAGAGGGTCGAGGAACACCCTCCCTTCCCCCTCTTTTCCCATTTATTTCAAGATTATTATAAAGATTCCAACGCTCTTATGCCCGACCGTTTCGCTTACATACTCACATACATACCTATCTATAGTACTCGCGGTATTGCGAACGCCGTTATACAAACTTTACGGAAAAATAGAAATAAAAAAAGAAAACGGAGGATTTGAAAGAAGAAAACAAAAAGCTAATGCCGTAACAAATAATCAGGTCTTTTTTTTTTACGTTTCACAAAACTATCGATGATAGATTTTCGGTATTACCTATAACCGTTGCAAAGATAAGTGTTGATAGAGATTATTTAATGCTTTTGGATCGAGTCCTGCAACAACATTTGCTACCACCCGGTGAAAATTAATGTGAAAATGCGAAGTGACTTTTGTTTGTTCTTTGTTTTTTCTTTTCTTTTCATCTCTTATTTTTCAAATGAATTTTTTACCACTGACTCAGAGACAATGATAAATATAACTGATTTATTTTATCAATTAATCTTTTTCTTTTATGTTCACTTGCGAAATTTTTATCTGTCATGCAAAAGTAATCAAAAAAAATTTGTTGTTTTTTTGTTCAAGTTATGAAAAAAAAAATATTCACGAACTTGTTATTCCGCCGGATTTTTCGCAAAAATTTTTCTACTATGGAACAGCTAACTGTGTGTACTATGGAAAAAATATCGAAACTAAAAATTTGAAAATTGACTATTTTTATTGATTTTTATTAGGATTTATTTTTTGCTTAAAATTTTCTTCTTATCAAATAAATACACAAAAATTTGTTTATACTGTAATAACAAAACTTCGCCTTGAAGAGCATAATAATATACCGCAGATGATTTTCTTGTTTATATAATCGTAGAAAATTAATGATATTTATTCCTAGATACACCTATGTACGTTTATATAGGTATATGTTTGGAAAAGCATCTTCTAAAAGTCACGTGGCCTAGTTCTGCAGATCGAATGTGTTAAAAATTTTCTTGCAATCCGTAGTGCGCGGTCCCACGTCGGTTGCGCGCGGGAAAGCAACATTAAAAATACGCAAAGAAACGAAATCCAAAAGAAAAAAAAAACCACGAATCAAAGAACGAATGATATGACGAATAGATAAATTGTCGTAATGATAACTAATCTTTGAGATAGGCGTAATTATTATTGTTATTATTTTTTTTTTTGCGAAATTTCAGGCAGAAATTTTTACCGCGAGGTGAAAATAATAGGCCGGTGTCTTCTCCTGTCCTCATACTCATAAAATCTATTTTGAGAATGGTCCATCGGGGTTATGTTTAGAACAGCTGTTCCATATAACAAGACTGAAAACTCGAGATACTTGAACAGAGAGACTCCCTCGCGCTATATAACTGTGTGTAAAACGTGGCAAAATCGAGAAAAGAAGAGTAAACAATCAGACGACCCTCTTAAACTCCGTTCAGATATCTGTATCAAGGGCTAATGGCAAACGGAAGGGCGTAATCTACATATTTTTTTTTTCTTCAATTTTATACGAGGGCGTAGAAACGTAGATTTTGAACAGCACTCACTGTGAGCGCATTTTTATTGGTTTAAAACAAAAAAAGAAGAAGAAAGGTGGACGGGGAAAACGATTATTAATATAGCTGCAGAGAGAGGGTTTAATGATTTGGGGTTTGCCAAAATTCTGCACTTTATTTTAGTCGTAACGTAAATAATTGAAAAAAAGTTGAAAATTTCTCGAGTGTTCGAGACTCGCTCATCGTGTATTTGGTCGGTAACAGACCTGACCCTATTTCCATTGCAATAATTATAGAACTGGCTTGAAAACATCCTACCCAACGTTGCCGAGAAACTGTTTAAAACCCGATCCACGATTCAAACTATATAACAATTTTTTTTTCATTCTTTTTCGCAATCGATAAAAAAAAAAAAAAAAAAACACTTGAAAACGTATATGATTGCGTACACGGCCGTGTACAGGGGTATATTTTGTTGAATGAAGGTTTTTTCCCCGCAGTTCTCGTTTTTGAATCTTCAGAAACATCGTAAAATCTGTTTGACTTGTTTCAAGTCTTGATTAAGAATTGAAAAATCCCACTTTCGTCTTCGAACCTTATCTGTGAAGAGTTTTCCATGGAATTTAAAAAACCAGTTTTTTCCCCTTTGAATTTTCCTCAGAATTGAATGTATCCCTATTACGATAAATTTTAATCATCATTATTTTAATTCTTAGTTAAATTACCTGGAATTTTCTATTCCCTCGATAGCAATTAACTGTTCCTTATCAATCCATCCATTCTTTGAATTTTCTTTCTTTTTTTTTTAATTTTCAAGTTGGAATTTCTGCTATTCTAATAAGGTACGTATGAGTATCTTAACTACATAGATATTTGGGAATAATCTATTCTGATCTCTTTCCCAGTTCTATAAATATCTATTTCATGTATATTGTTAGCTGAACTAGCGAGCGTTTTTCTATTTCCTATTTCTTTTTTTTGTCTTTTTCTTTATCGTTGCATTTTTCTTTTATTGCCAAAAACTCGCAAGATCTTGTTCATTTTTTCGATTTTTAATAAATTAAAATACATTCTTTTTTTATTATACCTGATACTAAACCGTGAAGTTAGTTAAAAAAAAGTTTGAATAACACGTAAAAACTATTCGTGAGTTGATTGCGTTTCAGAATCTCACCTATATAGCGAGTTGAGTAAGTTGAAACAGATGCATCATATCATCGAAATCTTGAATGGTAAAAATAAAATTTTGCCGCGAACAATGTAAGGCACTGTTTCATTCGAGGTTTCATTTATGTTGTACGAAAATATTCAACGAACAAGAAAAAGTCGTGAAAAAAATCTATCGGATAACTTTTGCAACTTGCTGTTAATTAGTTGGAATTTTGGCAGTGATGATTTTATGATAGTGATATTTTAGTGTTTGTATCTTAGAATTTTTTGCTTTATCTCAGATCAGCGACGGAGTTAGGTAATTTTTTTTAACTGGTTTATGATTTTTTCCGTCATTCTCAGGACTAGTATCTTCGTTTTGAACTTGAGGTATCTTTGTAATCCCTTAGCGGTCGATTTGTAACGTCATATTTGAAGATTAGATTTGATTCTTTCAAGCAGATGTTTCAGGATAGATAGAAGACAGCCGTAAAGATTTCATTTAGATTTCAAAGATTTGGAGCGTACTTTGTACAGGACTTCCCGAAGTTTCGTAAGACTTCAGATGATTTCTCGAAAACTTTGGGAGTTACCTTCGTACACAAGATTTAACTAGAATTCCGAAAATGACTTACAGGATTCAAAAGGATTTGGAGCATATGTGTAGTTTTTTTTTAATTTTTTTGCTCATTTAATGGTGGTAATCGTAATAACGTCCCCTTCATTACACCGAAAATTCTTCACACTACTTCATTATTATTACATAATATCTGAGTTACAATATGGCGACTACCGGCCGCCAAATAGCTGGAGGCTCGCCGGTATAGATTGTAATATATAAAGATAGATTCACGAGTGAGGGGCGACCATTTATATTTAGAAAAGCAGTTCTGCTTGCCAGACCTGATCCCAACCTGACCTCACCTTATCCAACCCCATCCTGTATAAAATTTTTTTCCTTATCACTTTCCCGCACTTACCTATCCCCATAAAATTTTGTTTTTCATTATTATCTCACTCGCGTTTTCAAAATAATCGATCGATCGAATCGAAAATGTAAACTTCCTCGTCATTTGACCACAGCAAGGATTTCTTTAAAAAAAAAAATCAATTACACGCTCTTAAATTTTTTTTTCGACATTTGCACTCCCCAAAGATTTTTTTTCCGTGCTTTTTCTTTCGCGCGAAATTATTTGGTCCATTTTTATTTTATTATTATCATCTCGGGTTTTGATCCGGTTTATTTCTTTTTCGTTTCTGTTCAATTTTGTTATATTCATCGAATGACAAATACCAGAAGCGCATATAGGTGGTAATAATCATCGGGCGCGAACATTAAATACCTACTTCGCAACGCTGTCTAAAATTCGAAGGAACAAATTTATAAGTCGAACTATTCCTGGCACGTCCGGTTGATGACTTTCAAAGTTTCAAACATCTCGTCACGATGACTAACAACCCCCTACGCTATGAATGTTCGATAATTTTTATAACGTAATTTTTATAACTATATACATGAACAAGGAACAAAATAAAATAGTTCTTATATCTGTATAGTATATTTGTTAACAGATTTAAATTGATCGGTTGTCATTGCCGAAGATACGTGGCCCGCACAGCTGATGACTATTAAAAAGTTGGCACTTGAATTTATAGGAGCACGAGGAGTTAAGAGATCAATTTTTAGATGAATATCCGATATAGATATCGGGATTGCAAAAATTACGAATCACTTGTACAAAATTACTGTACTCTAATTTATATGTTTCATCCCTTGATATTATTTTACATTATCGGAACCATGATTTTTTCAGTCTTCTTCTTTGAAATCTTCATTTCTCCCCCCTAGTTTTCTTCGCGTTTCTTTCTCTCTTATCTTAAACCCAACTCAATTTGTGCGGCCCTTTTTTTTCTTTCCCCGGAATTAGAACGCTGCCACCCAAATTCTACCTATTGATCACTGCCAATTGACCGGCTAATGTCATGGCGTTCCGGTCACGTACGTGACCTACGTGGCCGTGTTTTTTACGATATTGAGCAACCTGATCAACAACGTTGCTGGTTTAATTACTGGGATAAGAATTTTTGATCGGTCGATTCCCGCTACCCTCCTCATTAGCTATATAATTTGCATCTTACGTGATCGGAGCTTATCCAGAAGATAAGGAAACCGAACCCGCAGATGACAAAATTTCTCTTTGCCTTTTTCTTTTTCTCTTAATTAACGGAAATTATATGAATCTGAATTCTTGTTTCCGTAATAATTTGTTTTTCATTCGTTTCCAGAATACGTGCAGCGAGCGAAAAAAAGGACCGCGACAAGACGTGACAATTAGACACGCGACACGACATATCGCGACATGACATGACGAGAGGCGTCCGGCGAGAAAAATGGGTAAGAAAAAAGAATAAAAAAACAAACTGCATACCGATCTCCTGAGTTGTTTTTGAACAAAAAAAAAAAAGTAATAAGAATAACAAGGCAAAAATCTTGCGCGCGTGCTTTGATTTTTCTCGTCGCGACGAAGCTCGAGGACGACGACGACGTGATAGCATCGTCGTAGTCTTCGTCTTCCTCTTCGTCTCCTTCGTTTTCTCAGTAGTATAGGTACGAGATGCTGCGGTGCTGAAAATCATCTAAAAGTAGAAGAGGGGATGTGGAATGAAAAGGTAGAAAAGGTAGGGGACGTTCGCGGGGGCGGTTAGCGGCCGAGAACCGACCGTCAAGAAATAGATCTAGTTTGGTTAGTTCGTGCGCGGGGCCCCAGCGATTGGGACGACGGGCAATTTCAAACGAGGCGAACAACGACATTTTATAATTATAATACTACGATTCAAATGATACGCGTTGCAAAAGTCGGTACAAGAATATAAAAAAGGAAAAGAATTGAAAAAAAAAATATAAGAAAGAAGAAAAACCAAGGAAAGAAAATAATCGAATCAAATCGGGTGGTTGGTTGGCAGATCTGATAAACAAAAAAAAGAAAAAAAAACAACGACAAAAAAGAACGGTGTTGTTTAAAATATCCCATTTACCCAACGAGAAGCAAGAAACAAAAAAAAAGTCTTTTCAGTGTCAAACGGTAATGATATAAATAATTCCAGCGGATATATAATTATATGATAATATAAATGAAAATTATAAAAGAAAAAATAAATTTATAGTAAATTATTTATCCGTACGCGAGGGATTGGTGATTTTTTGTTCTCTATATTTTTTAAAGTATAGTAAGAAAGCAAAAGAAAAATTGATTAATCGATTAAATTAGTAATAACACCGATAATAATCAACGGCAAAAATTATTTTTTTTTTTAAGAAAAAGTGTCGTCATGCATCTGCACTGCTATTATACCGCAGGGAAATAAAGAGGAATAAAAAATTACCCATTCGTTGTCGAAGGATTTTAAAATAAATATTATAATACAAACGCTAATTCTATTCTACTTAATTTCTCCTTTTTTTTTTCTTTTAAATGTGTTAGAATTTGAATTATAATTTTTTTGTTTTTTTTTTAGTGCAATCAAGCCGTTAATTCAGGAAAGACTGAAGTTCTCAAGTAAGTTATAATGTTGATACGATATATACTCGTTTCGAAAAATAAATTTGTTTAAAATTGTTAAAAACAAAAAAGAAAATTTGGATAAAAAAGCAAACTAAAGAACAACAAAAGTGACGACATGTGATGTCTGTAAAGTATATAGGCGATCATGTTATGTATTTATATTATGTGATGCGAATCGGACTATAATTTACATCATGCGAAACTAAAGAGAAAAAATCTAATTAAATATTTGTGTTTATAGTAATTATGAATTACAATTCTTTTTTTTTTAACGATACCGATTTTTCATGTGGTTTATTTTTTTTTTACATATTTTATTCATCGGTGTCCGTATGGGAGTTTATAATAAATAATATGTTACGCGTGATTTTTTATTATTATCGTAATTCTAATATTTTTGATATTATTATTATTATGATTATAATTTTTTCATGATATAAACATATATCTGGTCCATTTCATGGTGACCTTGACCATCGTAATTACATGGTTCACTTCAATTTGAGTATATCGAAACACTGGAAAGAAAAAACTAGAAAAAAAAATTATCAATAAAGTAAATGATGTATGAATTAATTAAAAAAATGAAGCGTAGAGCGCGCCATAGTGAAATATCGCTACACATTTTTGAAAAACAAAACAGAATTTTTTCAGTGATCTTATCGCGTAGAATTAAATACAATATTTGATATAAGTTTGAAATAATCACGATTTATACAAACGTATTTCTAGTTTTTCAATTTTTCAAAGTCACATTTATATTCGTATATATTTTGAATTTTTGTCCAATTAATTGGATTCTTTCGAAATCGATATCGATCGAATCGATTTTCAATACGCTAAAATTTTACAATCGATTTGTGGTAATAATTTTTTTTTGTAGACGGTTCAGAATATTACGATAATGCCGGTCGAAAATTATAATACAGATGTACGATTATACACGTAGAATTATTATAAGTGTTATACCTATATAAAATTTTGTCCGATCGACAGATACCCAGTGAAAAACTATTCGTAGACTGGTCTAGGTATCTAGGCTCGATGTTGGATTATTTTTAGAGTTCGTAACGTGAGCAGGAGTGGAGGTAAAACGAACTGTATATAGTTTAGTTTATATAGAGAATTCTTAAAGCAGACGATTCTGCGCTTTTCTCACCATTTATCTATTTTTCTATCCGTTTATCCATCTATTTCCCATGCACAATTGCGCTCGTTGATAAAATTATGATAGAATCTCGCCGTAGCGAAAAAAAATACAAAAAAAAAGAATTCAGTGGATGAAAATTGAAAATTGTAAGAGAAATTTTTCCCCCCCACTTCATTTAAATAATTATAATCGACTAAAAATTTGTTGGGAGTAAAAAACAAGAAAATTAGGAAGAAAAACGCGCACAACGCGTAGGTGGTGGTCGTACGATATTTTAAACCCCGCCCGAAAAATTTCGTTGAAATATAATATAAACGTTCCTCGATGTTGCGAATGTTATAAAAATATCTGCATGCCATATAACGATTCGTTATATATATATCGTTTTTTCTTCTTCTTTCTTCACGTATATTATAGTAAGCTATGATAATATTACACAGGATTTTGTAACTGTACAAAAAAATTGCAGGGGAAATTTTGAAACTTTTATTTAATCATTTTTTCTTTTATTGTTCGCAGCGTTTTTTTCTCCCTCATTCAAGATCTCACATTTGTGAATCTGATCTCTTTTTTTCCTGTCTTTTCTCTTGATTATTTTTTTCATCTGTTCTTTTCTTGTTACGTACAAGGGTAGCTCGCGCTCACTCATGGTCTGCTGATTTCTTTGACTCATTTCCTAATAATATAAATAACGCGGGTGTTATTTCTAAATGCATCATTCACAAGAAGAGTAATTATAACTCTCTAGGTCAGAAAGAACGACACTAGAAAACTACCTATTGTTGTATCTAGATAACATTTGTTTACTCGAAACTATTAAGCGCTCCCATCCAACTTGCGCCTATACCTAGGTGTGTATTTTAATCGATTATTATCGAAGCCAAAAATTCCCTGCAGTTCAAAGCCCAAAATACAAATATTTTATAAATAGGATAATGTTATAGACATAATGTGAGTCAGAAACAAAATCGTAATTGTAATTTATATGTCGTAAGAATCTGAAGAGTTACGTTTATGTTTCATTTGTATTTTTAACTTCACTCTTTTTTTTCTAATTGTTTTACCTTACAACGATTGAGGTAGCAGAATTTGAATTCTAACGTCTTTTTTCTCAGCCAGTCGTCTGCGCGTGATTTTTGGATCGTGGAAATTATAATAGCCCCAGTACTCGGGGTAACACCTGTTCCATGATGCGTCAAAGTAAAAGAGGCTATCAGACGCATTTGTATAAAGACGCCGGATAAACTCGCAGCTAAATTTTCTCAAGTCTGCCGGTTTTATTCTGCAGTACAGAAAAGCGAGCGAGGGATTCTAGCAAAATCGAGCTAGAAAGAGGCCACTCACGTTCTAATTTCGTCGAACTAGACTTGGGAAATTCTAGCAAACTCTGCTGCTTGTTTTCTTTTTATGATATACTTAAATTTTTCGTAATTCACTTGTAAAAAATGACCTTTTCGTTTTCGGTCTATTTTTGCATCGCGGTGAATCGTCTTATACATTAAAATGTGCGACTCTTGGACTTGCATTTGCAAGGGAAATAAAAAGCATACATTTTTTTACGTTTACGCATTGAAAAAACTACGAGTCCAAAACTTTCGGCATCGGGTAATTCAGATATTGGACCGTTGCACCTAATTTTGGCATAATCCGGAGTAAAACATCGGGGCTGTTAATTAGCGGGACATTAATTAAGCGGAACTTTAGTTCGGTGAGGACATTTATTACACGTGTATAAATTGAGTTGCGAAACAAATCCAATGTTAAACTCGGTGTAGTACAGAGAATTTAACGAGACCATTTCGCAATAATATTAATCACTAGCAATCAATAATTACGACTCCCCCTCCTCTCTTACATCGAAAGTATACTATAGCTCTGTAATTCTCTAGATCGCAATTAATTTTCAAACGTCGTTCGATTTTTCTTTAATTTTTTCTTTCCCTTTTCCATGTTCCAGGTATTTGATTGGTGAAAAAATTACGCAAAGTAGATGGTGCCGGTTGACGTTAATTGGTGAAGGAAGGAACAGGAGTTAGCCGTGAGTATATTATTTAATTACTCAACGATCGATACGGGATGTTTGAATTATCTCCAATCAGCGAAATACGTGAATACTCCACGAATTCCCGTGTCATATTTCCGCGTTAAAACCGGCGGGTTGTTACGCGGGTTGCAGGTCTGAAGTCGCGACTGAACCGCGGTAGGTCGCGCCCACATACCGGCAACCCAGATTACGACCCGCCGATTTTACCGTGGAAAAAAACTAAACGTAATCCCCATAAAAATTCTCCACAAAATTTTTCGTACCGATTTACGTCTGATTTATATAAATTTTTCTTTCCCCTCGAAACGAGCATTTGTTTAATCATATTCGGGTCTCCCCAGGCGACCCACCGGCAAAAAAATGGGGGTCGCTGAAGATTTTGCCCCCAGCTTTACGCAGAAGCCACAATTGCGACAGGAAGACGAGGGTAACAGATTGATATTCGAATGTCAATTGGTCAGTTCTCCGAAGCCTGAGATATCCTGGTTTCGTAGCGAGACTCAATTGAACGAGGATGCTAGGACAAATTTTAAAATCCAAAGCATCGGGACAAACAAATTCCTCGTTGTACTCGAACTAGACGATGTCATCGAAACTGACGCCGGCCTTTACAAGGTCAAGGCTAAAAACAAGATGGGTGAAGTCGCCGCTTCGATTAATTTAAACTTCAGCCGTAAGTTTTTAAACAAATCTTTTTTTTTTCACGACGTTCATTGAAAAAACAAACGGAAAAGATAAAACCATTTCATACGATGGCAAAGATTTAGTCGAAATTGAAAAAACAAGGGATAAAAAAGTTATCTTTCAGTGTAAACAACTTATATTATATTCCTGTTTTTTTTCCTATTTTTTTTTTTTTTCATTTTTCGTAATTACTATTTGACTATTATTATTATTATATTTTTACAGCTGTCGATGAGCCTAGGGAGAAGTAAGTCGCATAAAACAGTGATAATAGAAAAAAAATTATATTATTAAAAGCAAGCAAAACAGAAAGAATTGAAAATGTTTAATTGAATGTTGGCTCCTGAAGGCTCTCGCTTGATCGATTTTTTTCATTTCTCCCATTTTTATTCTTTTTTTTCACTCTACCTATTTATATTTATTGTTCACACCTTGCAAAAAAGCAAAAGAAAAAACTAATCTATTCCTTTGCCATCTATTTTTTTTTTGATTTAATCGTTTATTTATTTAATTTATTTTTAGATATCAAAACCCATTTTTATTTCATTTTTTTTCTCCCTTTTTCACAAAATTCACACTATTTCGTTATCACACTTCACATGTACTACGTATAAGATTTATCTTTACCCCATGCACGCATTATTCATTATTCTTTTCTTTCTAATTTATGATTTTAGCGGCCGAGCAAGAAAAATCGCGGTGAGTTTGCGTGTATTTCGGGTTGCAAAAAAACAAAAAATAAATAAAATATAATTATCAGAATCAAATAAAACGAATAATCCAAAAACAAATACCATTTGTGGAAGTTTTGTTTTCAATCGTAAATGTCCATTTTATTTCATCAATATTTAATCATGTACATATTATGAATTCACAATTTACCCAATCAAATCATTATAACGATAATAAAAATCAAAAATCATAATCATTTACACTACTATCTATTCAATCACTAATTGAAGTTTAATTTACTTAATTATTTTTCTTTTGGTTGTCCAAGTCCCTTTTTTTCTCCATTATCATTTCCTACTTATAATTTCGAGTGATTTATTTGTTTAACTTTTTGAGTTTTTTTTTCATTTCACTCATTCGTCATTCTTTAAATCCATCAATCATCGTATCGTATTAACAGCGTGAAGAAAAAGCTTGGCGCCCGTGACTCATTAAAATACCTCAGAGTAATTAGTGTGTTTTGTGCTGATTGTCGTTTCTTAACGATAAATATGTCATTTTAATTGTTGTTGTTTTTTTTTATGGTTTGTCTTGAGTTTGATTTAATTGAATTTAATTTACTTTCTCTGTTGGTTTTCCATAATCGAATGATATTTGTTGTTTTTGATTTTATATTTGTGATTTTTTTTATTTAATTTCGAGCGAACTGGACAAAGGTAATTATACATAATTAAACAAATTGAGGTATCGAGTTTCAAAAGCTCGTTCCTTGAGCCCAAAAAAAAATCACAGAGAAAAAAATTAATGAAAATAATCACCGCACAATCGAAATCTGGTACATTTTAATCCGTGAAAACAAAAGCATTCAAAAGAAGATGGAAAAAAAATAGTCTTTTTGGTAGGAATGCACCACGCGGTGCGTTGTCATTCGAGGGATTCCCCGTCAAGAAGGTAATATACCTAATTGCCGATACGGAAATGGGTTTTTGGCTAGCAATCGGTCGGATCTGCAGGAATAGGAAGGGGGGAATTTCTTGAGTTTATTTTTATCAGCGCAAAGTTTTCGAAATTTCATGTTTACGTGCAGATCGGATAGCATAATAATCGTACGATTTGAATGCGGTAGAATAAAAATTGACAGAAAGAAAATAATGCCAAAAACCAAAGAAACAAAATAAAATAATTGAGCCCTCCTATGTCGGGCAGCTGCTGTCGTAGCCTAGTTCTCTAAACTTAGTATATAGGAATCTCGACCATTGCTCCGCATCCAACGTCTCTAAACTGGATGATCAAATGCATTCGGCACAGCAACACAGATCCTCGTTTTGCACCTCGTAGCTTGTCATCGTTACAATTGCCATTATAATTATTATCATCGTCGATTCGGGTCGGCCATTTTTAATTCTTAATACTTTTTTTTCTGTTTTTCATTTATCTTTAGTTCACCACGATAGTCGGGTAACTTTTATTTATTATTTTGATTTCAACTCTTTTGCTAAAAATTGCAAATGTGAATTCTTCGAATAAAATTCTCCGACTCGTGACGCGAGTAGTTGAGCAAAATTAAATTCCAATTTTCTTACACACTATAAAAGATATACGACGTTACTTAAATACCTCAGATATAGTATGCACGTATGTTTCACGTATGTTATAAGCAATTTGGCACAATATACAGAGTCGAAACAATTCTACAGCTATTATGTATCAGCCAACTATTTTTGAACATCATGTCGAACGATGTACGAAAGTTTTATTAATTTTAGAACAATGAGTCAACGATCTTTCGTACCGTACATAAGATGAGTGTTGTAAATCTGACGTGCGTATAGATCTAGAATTGCATCAGGTTATTTAATAAACTTCTACACGGCAGAGAGAACTTTTATTTGGGATTTCTTCTTTTTTTTTCCTTCGTTTTTTTTTCTTGGGTTGCGCCCGTTAGGTTCTCGGCTCTTATTCGTACGTACCAGATTTCGCCTGATATTTATCTTACAAACAAAAAAAAAAAAAGATGAAACATGGTTACTCTATTGGAATTCGGATAAACGAAAAATTTGTAGAACAAAACAAGCGAAACAAAAAACGAAATAAATCCGACAATAATTCATGTTGTTAATGTTTTCGCAGACAAATCGATGGAATTGCACCGACATTTGCAAAAAAACCGGCGATCAGACAAGAAGAAGATGGAAAACGATTACTATTTGAATGTCGTATAACCGCTGACCCGACCCCAAAAGTTTCTTGGTCCCATAATGGAAATTTGGTCAAGGATTCCCCGCGTCATAAAGTACGATTCTAATTGTTATTCCCCTCATTATTTATACAGAGTAGTTTTATTTGTTCAAAACAACAATGACAACAAAAAAACACAAGTTTAAAACTATTTTTTTTCACGTACTTACAGTTAACAGTGGATAAGGATGGCCACTCGTATTTTGCAACGTTAGAAATAAAAAACGTGACTGTTGAGGATGCTGGAAAATACAAAGTCAATGCAAAGAACGAGTTGGGCGAGTCCAATGCCACGATTTCACTGAATTTTGACAGTAAGTTTTTAAAATAAAAAAATTAAGAAAATCAATAAAAGATAACCGAAAAAAAATAACATATTTGAACAAATCACAAATACTTGAGGAACGAATCATTGTAAAAACTTCAGCAGCAGCAAATTTTTTATTTTGTTTTTATATTTTATCAATTTGATTTTCGAAATTTCTCACATAAATTTAACGTACAGCAATGCGAATTATCCATTTCTTACACGATTAACATAATGATCAATTTTTTTTCTGTGTTTTTTTTTCCTCATTTTTTTTTTTACCATAATTTACAGTAACACCCCAACTATATTTCATTAATCAACAGTGATGCGTGTTAATTGATTACATTATACGATTAAAATAATTTTAATTACTGTACAGGGTTTCATAAATATTTATTTAAAATTTTTTTTTTAATATTTCGTAACAACAGAAAATAAAATGAAAGAAAAAAAAAGAAAAAAATTAACGTACTTACACGTTCTTTAATGTAGAATATAGTTTGTGTTCCTAATTAAAATTGTCGCTGCGCGCGCTATACTTACTAAATTTTATAATAAAATTATCTCACTTATTTAATCCGTGTAATCATAATTTTAATAATTATTAATACTTCAATATCAAATATGTTACACACATACCTATTTAATATTTATACACACTACCGCACTCGCACAAAATTTTCAAAATTATAGTTTTTAATAGATAAAAAAAAAGGAAAACCGTCGAAAACTATTTTGTCATATCTGATATTATATATTATTTTCGGTCATTGTTACAACGAATTTTTTAATTTCTTTGTCACGTATTGTTCTCACATCTTACAATAATTGTTTTAATGAACACTCAATCACACGCACAACATTTCATGGATCACTAATTTGATTATTTAATAACAACAACAACAGCAACAAAAACACAATAATTGTCGTAACACATGATGGTAATTAGAGTAACAAGATTATTTAACGATAGCAACAAAAAAACTAATTAGATCACCAAAAACAATATTATGATTGTTGTCCACTTGTTTATTCATAATTCCAAATAACAATGTTACAAATAATTTTTCTAACGACATTATATGTGTAGAATTTTCTAATGAAAATTTTTCAGCAGTTGAACGAAAAAAACAAACATCATAAAAAAATTCGATCGGTTAATATGCTCGAAAAAGCATGTAACGTCTACGTAAAATGTTAGTGTAACATTTTTCATGCGATCCATGTGATAATTATTAATTTTTATTTACGATACAATCACACATATGTATATTAAATACCCTACACTGTAGAGAAGACCATAAATCAGTTGATAGAAAAACAAGGAAGCAAAAGAAATCAAGACTTACCGCACGACTCGTTCGCATCCTTCCTATTAAAATATTTCGCCATTTTTTTTTTTGGAATCGTGTTCCATGATATGTTGCGATGATGTGTGTAATATTTTATACCTAATCAGGTAATCAGGGTAACAATAAGTTCGAGAAGGTGTAAATATGTTATTCCTTAGGGAGCGGAGAAATTGTCAATTCATTTTTTTCTGCTGTATTTTTTCCCCCGGTTTTTGTTTTTGTGAATTTTTAAAATTGTACCCAATACGTGTAATATAGGCGACGAGGCCCCCGTCCCAGACGACGGAATCAAACCAACCTTCACCGAGCGGCCTGTCATCAGACAATCAGACGATGGCAACACTATTACTTTCGAATGTCGTTTAGTTGGCGATCCAAAACCAACTGTTAAATGGTAAGACCATTATAAATGTGAAGCATGCCTTTAAAATTCCGTGGAAATTAAAAAAAAAAAAAGAACAGCATGAAACCAAGTACCTTTACTCAATTTCGTATTTGAAAGAATAATGAAAAAGAAATAGATAAATATGGTGACGATGATGATGATGATGATGATGATGATGATGATGATGATGATGATGATGAGGATGATGATGAATTTTAAACATCGATGAATGATGTATGAAACTGCAGGTTTCACGGTAACGACGAAGTTAAGGATGGCGGAAGATTCACAACGTCCTTGGAATTGGACCAGAAACTTTATCATCTAGCGAGGCTTCAAATAACCAGTGTTGCTAAAGCCGACAGTGGCGAATACAAAGCTATCGCTAAAAACAAACATGGCAATGGGGTTGCTACGATAAACCTCAATTTTGAGGGCGGCGATAAACCGAAGTACGCATGTCAATTATAAGTCATCAAATATCCATCAGGCATTTATTGTGTTTACTTTTTTAATTTCTATCCATATTTGTTTTACACAAGATTTTCAGTCATTCTTGGATTTAACAGTTTCTCGTAATCCAAAGATTTCTAAGATTTCATATAGATTTACAATAATTTTTGAAATTCCAAAGACTTGGAGAAATTCAGAGATTACGTTTTATATATAAATTTCCATGAGATTTTAGACTTTCAAAATACAAAAAAAATCAGAACCAATTAATTCCTGATAAAGGATGATTATTACGTTTAATGATAATGATAAGAAAAAAAAAATAAAAAAATCAAGATACAAAAGAAAGAAAAAACAGAACCAAACATTGTCTACGATGTGTGTAGAATTCCCGACGGAAAACCACCACGTTTTCCGAAAAAGCCAACGATACGTCAAGAAGGCGATGTACTTATTATGGAATGTATTTTGGAAGCACATCCCGTCCCAGAGATCACGTGGTTTCAGGGGACTAAAGCAATAGCGGATAGTCCCAGAGTGAAGATGTTGAGAAAATCGACTAGCAAGGATACCTATTTATTAACATTGGAAATTTCAAACCCAACTAAAGCTGACGGTGGAAATTATCGATGCAACGCGTTCAACAGCTACGGTGAAAGTAATGCCAACATCTCGCTCAACTTCCAAGGCAAGTGGAACGACCAAAAAATGAATTAAAAACAAAAAAAAACGAACATACAAATGCAACTTGAGAATCTAAAAAAATTATTCTATAATAAATTTCAAAAATTATCACATGCGGATTTACATAATTATAAGAAGTTAATGAAAAAATACATTCCATTCAATATCGAAGCAATTTTAATTTTCATTCGATTAGGTAGGTTCAATTATTTTATTTATTTATTTTTTTTTTAATTTTTTTTCGATAGGGCTAACTTTTAACATCATAATATTATAATATTCGTGAAGTCCTTTGTTTGTTGCTTTGTGTGCCGCAATTACGCTTCAACAAAGCTAAAATTTGTCTCATCATACTGAACATTAAAAAAAAAAAAATACAAAATACAAAATTCAATTTAATTCATCGTATCACTTGACTAGATTCCAACAAAAAAACCCTTTGAAGAACAAGTCGGTTATGGGAAAAAGTTGCGTGATCGTAGAATGAAACCCAAAACAAAAAAAAGCACAAAAAAATCAGTTTCTATTTATTTATTTATTTATCATTATTTTATTATATTTTTTTTGTTGCACAATTTTTTTTTGTGTGGCGTTGTTTAACGCTGTAATTTTGTAAGGTGCAGATGACGGAGCTGGATTCGCGCCTTCTTTTATCGAGAAGCCGCGTATTATTCCAAACGAGAGTGGAACTCTTATTACGATGAAATGCAAGTGCAAGGCCAAACCGAAACCCGACGTCACATGGTTCCGCGGACAAACTGTCGTCAAGGAGTCCTCAAAAATTACCATCAAAAGCGTCGGCGTCGAAGAGGACGTCTACGAACTCACACTCGAAATTAAGGTCAGTCAAGGAGAAACAAGATCGAAGAATTTTGCTTTAACTCATTTTTATTTATTTACTTTTTCGTAGTTCATTTTTTTGATGAAAAAAAAATTCTGATAAAATTTTAACGATGAAAAACCAATTATTTCCACAGGATCCATCGGGTCCTGATGGTGGCACGTACAGGTGTCACGTCAAAAACGAATTTGGGGAGAGCAACGCTAATCTTAATTTGAACATCGAAGCTGAACCGGAGCCCGAGGGAGATGGTCCAACGTTTGTTGACAAGCCTAGAATCCAGTCGCAAAATCAGGGAAAACTTGTTATAATGGACTTCAGGGTCAAAGCGGATCCAAAACCGGAAATCGTTTGGACACACGCTGGAAAGGTCGTTAAGGAATCTTCGAAAATTTCAATAAGCATTACCAAAGAGAAGGAAGATATCTATTACATAAAACTCACCCTTAACGATCCGGGCCCCGATGACTCTGGACTTTATAAATGCAACATCAAAAACGCACTCGGAGAGCTCAACGCAAATCTTACTCTCAACGTCGAAAGTATGAGAATCTATCTTTTAGTTTTTTCAGAATTTTTCAACATCGAATTAGCGAGTTTTCATTATTTTGGTCTATCAAAAATGATATTTTTCGAATCAAGGAGTCTTTTTTGTTTTTTTTTTCTATTAAAATAATAATTATTTCTTTTTTTTCTTACAGTTATTCCGGTTATAAAGGAGAAACCCAAAGTAATAAAGATAGTTAAAAAGAAGACCGTGATCGTCGAATGTCACGTGCTTTCAAAATTCGCTCCAGATTGCACGTGGTTCAAAGAAACGAAGGCGGTCAAGGAAGATTCACGGCATACAGTTCGCGTGGAGCAAGTCAAGGAGGTATTTCAAAAATTTTCTCATGATTTTCAAGATTTTCCAGAAAGAAAAATTAAATTAAATTCACAGCTGAAAATATATAAGAACGCCAAAACCATTTCGTGCCGTTGAGAAATTCTCATCTTTTTCCTCCGTAACAAAAAACGAAACAATATTTCAGGGTGAGTTCGCAGTCAAATTGGAAATCGAACAAGTTTCGACCTTAGACAAGGGCACGTATAAATTAGTCGCGAGAAACGAAAAGGGCGAGGCAACATCCCAAGTGGTCGAAATCACGGAAATACCGGAAGACGGCGACAGGCCTCAAATCGCATCTGGACTGAAATCGATCGTAAGTTTGGTTGAAAAAAAAAGAAATCATTATCTATAAATTTGCTCACAAACTATCATCATAATAATTTTGCAGACAACCGAAGAGGGAAAATCGATCGAATTCATGGCAAAATTGACGAGAGAAGATAGGAAGGTCAACGTCGTTTGGACAAGGTGAGTTTTCAAAAGTCTTTGACAATTCTTTTGATGCACCTGAAATACCAGCTTTTTTCATCATTTTTTCTTGTAATCTCATTTTGCAGGAATTCAACGACAATAAAATCGTCGAAAGACGTTAGAATATCTTTCAATGGTTCTGAAATGAGACTGACAATCAGTTCCGTTACCAACGATTATTCGGGAACCTACAAACTGGTCGTTACTAATGAATACGGAAAAGACGAAACAACCGCTGATTTGATCATCAGGGTAAGTCGCCAAGATTTAGGAAAAAATTTAATTTTAAAAATAAAATTCATGGAGAAAAAAAAATAGTCGTACTATACGAAAACTCTTCAAACACATACACTCAAATCTCATGGTGTGACCTACCTCTGTTTTTTTTTTTAATTCTTGCCCCTCCCCCAGTCTGATGTGTTTTGAAAATTTCGGAAACACTTTTTTTTATTATTTATTTTTTTGTTTTCATGGATTCCCTTTGTTGGATGTTGCATGCGATACGATTTTCGTTTCTTTTCGTTATTTTTTTTCGTTTCCACACACGAAAAATCATTAGAAGAAGGAAGAAAAGAAGAAAGAGGAAGATGAGGAGGAAGAAGAAAAGGTTGAAGAGAAAAAGAAACAAGAGGAGGAGGAGAAAGAAAAGGTAGAAAAAAAGAAAAAAGAAGAAAAAGAGAAGGTGCAAATCCAGAAAAAGAAGGAAGAGGAAGAAAAAGAAAAGGTGGAGAAAAAGAAGAAGGAAGAAGAGAAGATAGAAAAGAAAAAGAAGGAAGAACTGGAGAAGATCGAAAAGAAGGTAGAAAAGAAGGAAGAAAAGAAAGAGGACGAGGTGAGACACACGAAAACTATTTCAAAAATTTGCAATTTGTTATCAATAGAAAACACACAAACCAAACAAAAAAATCCCTTATTGTTTTTGATTAACAAAAATTTCGAGCCAATTTGTTTTAACAATGTGAATTATGTTGGTCGTGAAAATTCGTTTGATATTGTGAGTTTATTGTTTTTTATTTATTTTTGTTTAATTTTGTTTTTTTACTGTTTGTTTTTTGTATCATTATATACATATGTATAATGAATGATGAATTTTCGCGGTCGTATGGACGGTCAAGGTCAAAGAAGTGTTGGGCTCTGACTCTGAAGATGAGCCCTCTGAAGTTAGCTTCGTAGAATCCAGCGTAGCGGAACCCTTCGTAGATGAACCTGCAGATTCAATATCAGAAACACTAACTCGAGTTGAGGTACACGAATAATAACTACACATACACTGATAATCACATTTTCAATTTACACCATACTCACTACATATGACGGGGTATTTCGCTTGAAGTCTGCAAACGTTAATTTTTTCAAACTAAAAGAATAAAAAATTATTCTAATCTTTTTTTTGTTTCCATTTTCAATTTCAAGGATAAACCCGCGCCCGCCGACTCAAAACCTAACGGTATCGATAAACCTGCAGATTTGCAGAAGGTAATGAAATTGAATAATTCTATTGGAAAAAAATATATTTTATTTAGGTATCGTACGTCATGGAGACTTTTACTTCGCGTTTTCGGATCGATTTATTAATTATTATTTCGTTTTCTCTCCTATCCGTTTCTGGTATTTATTCATTCTTTTTTTCGGAATTTTCGGAATTCGCTTCAAACAGAAAAAAATTGGCGATAACTCGATCAATTTGATAAATGGATCAATTTATTTAACAAATTTGGATTCCTGGCCTCAAAATACGTCAGAAAAATGTCCTACGATTGATTTCAAAAATACTTCATTTTTTACTCCAAAATCGGCAAAAATCTAAGGTATACCCCTTTGGATTTTTTCGATTTTTGGGCCCAAAATGAAGTATTTTTCAAATCGATCGTAGGACACTTTTCTTACGTATTTTGACCTCACGAACACGAATCCGTTAATTAAATTAAGCTAGGAATAAATCCCATCGAGATATCTTCATTTTTTCACTTTTCGGAGCGATAAATTGGCAATAGCTCGATCAATTTTATAGATAGATCAATTCATTGTTACTTAGAAAATTTAGATTTCTGTGTTTAAAATACGTAAGAATGCACCAAAAAAAATCACTTTAAGGACCGATTAATTCAAATATTTGTGATAATTGTCTCAATCAATATCCTGTGTTTAATTGCATTTTTTAATTTTTGTTGTTGTTTGTCAATGCTTGTCAACATAAATTCCATATGTATACACAAAATTACATACATGCATTACATAACATCATAACATATTTTCAAATCATTCGTCCATATTTTTAATCACTCATTTAAATAGTGAGACGACTTCGATTACCAGAAGTTTCTTTTTTATTTTTTTATTTCAACGCTTTAACTGTTTTCTCGCCCCTCTTTCAAATTATTAAATATTGTAAATAGTCGTGTAATTAGAAGCATTGGAAATTCTGAAAAAAAATTCAGTACAAATAATTTTAGAAAAATTTTATCTGTAAGTTTGTCATTCGTATCCAACAATTTTCTAATCTTATTTTGTATTTTTCTTTTTTTTTCATCTCTATATTACAGAAACTCGAAATCAGGGTGAGTTTTTACAACTACTTTCGTTTTTCATCGATTATTTTCTATCATAATATAGTTTCACGGAGTTGGAAGAATCTCATAATCACGCAATATATAATAAAGATGTCCGTATACCTGCACATAAATTGAAATTGAAATTTTCAATTACTTATTCCTCATTTTCTTTTACTTCAAATGAGATTCTATCAACGTTGTAACAATATTTATTCGACTGAAATAATTCAATTATAATTCAGCTTTATTAATGATTGTTCAAATATTTTATTTTTATCCTCGCAGGCTTTCGTGATTGGCGTTTGATTATTTTCTGTTACTATGAGTTCAATATTAGGCTTATTAAACCGACTGGTTACGCATTTTTATTTCAGTTCACCTTGCGAACATTGTTGACTTCGTTTCGAATATCAATAATAATGGCAATAAAAATTATTAACAACGCTTTTTCTCTTTCTATAGGCTTCTCCACGCTTTTCTACGCTTTTCCAGGTCACGCAGCACTTCTACAATTAATAATTCCTGTATTTCAGCTAATAACCGCTTATTATTGTTAATATTATTTCATTTTTCTGTAGGCCATATCGTATATTATTATTTTATCTGATGTTATTTATCTGTATATACACAAACGATAATTTATTCATTGCAACAAATACTCCAAAAAACAATTTCTCCTTCTACTATTTAAAAAAACAAAAAAAAATTGGGACACGTCCTTTTATTTGTATTCCATCTGTTAATTTTTTTTCGCGACCGTTCTCAAGCTGCATCGTGCTCCTTTATTTGTATTTTCATTGTTTGTTGTTTTTTTTTTAATCTGTTATTCTTTTGCCCCTAAAAAATTGCATCATATTATTCAACGTGACGTGCAAACAGTCGTGTTAATTTTCATAATTTGGTTTTCTTCAAAAAACGAAAACTAATAGATTTATTTCTGCATGGATATGAGTTGTAATTTTTATTTTTGCATTGATATTTGTGTGATAAAATAATAGATATTTTGAATGAGTAAAAGAAAACTTTTTTATTTTTCTCGATTAACGGTTTTGCAATTTTTGAAATCTCATTATAATTAGAATAATTATCAAGTTTTTCCATGATAACAATATATCTAATTATCTAACTGGTTTTCGAATAATGGCTGAACTCATCCTCGTTTCTAATTATGATTTTCTTGAACTCTAATTATTTTCAATAATTTTATTCCGATTATCCTGCGCAGGAGGAGGCTGAAGTTAATAACGTTGATAAAACCGAAGAGAAAAAGGTCATCAAGGTATGCAAAAAAATAAAAATGAATTCGCATGACAAATATATATTGTATATGTATTGATAATTTGTTTCTAAATTTCATGATCCCCAGAAAAAACCTGCAGAGAAGACGCCTGAAGAGAAAAAAGATGTGGATAAGGTTTGGAGGACTTTTATGATTCAAAAAAATGATCGTAATATTGATAAAAAAAAAATTCATTCTTATCAACGCTTTGAATTTTATACAGGTCAAAAAGGTCGTCAAAAAGAAAGAGCCGAAGGACGATTCTAAGGATACTTCGCGCGAGACGACTCCGAAATTAGAAAAAACTACGACTGGCACTAGAAAACAGTCTATCAGCAGGGTAAAGACATTGCTGCATATCTAATTACTTTTTCTTTTTAATCTTTATCAAAAAAGAAATCAAACGAATGAAATTTTTTTTTCATAAGGTCGAAGAACTTCGTACAGAAAGTCGTCGCAGTTCTCTCGTTACCACTGAGGAAGAGGTGAGTATCTATTATTTTTTTAACGTTCAGAATCCGATTCCGAAATTTTTTTCAATTTTTTACGAACGAAATCGATTTTTTCTCTCTTTTCAGGTTATAAGAGATGGAAGCAAGACGCCAGAACGTCGATTCTCTACGCATAAGGTACGGAAAAAAATTCATTACATGAAAACATAATGGAAAATCGAAACCAGTAGTTAATTTTTTAATTTCAAATTCATCAGCAAGAGGAAGAGACGAAAACTGAGAGTCGTCGCTCTTCTACCGTTGACAAGAAATCGGTAACTTTGAAGGTGAGTGATTTTGATATGCGAAGAGTAATTTTTTTATTCCCTTTTCATCTTTCTACAAGGTCTCTTTTGAACCTAATCGACTTGAGGATTATTTTACCTTGGTTTACAACAATTTTACACGTTATGTTTTTACATTTAATTATCACACTTTACACAAAACACAATGAAACTCGTACATTCAGGTTGAGGAGCCTGTTAAGAAAAATGACGACGAAGTAAAAACATCCCCAAAAGAAGAAACAAAAGCAAAATCTACCACTGTCACCAAAACCGAACCCAAAGAAGAACCGAAACCGAAATCAATCAAAACTGTACCCAAAGTTGAACCCAAAACTGAGTCTAAAGTTGAGCCCAAAACTGATCCCAAAGTTGATTCTAAAGTGGCACCCAAAACTGAATCAAAACTTGAACCCAAAATTGAGCCCAAAGTTGATTCTAAAGTGGCACCCAAAACTGAATCAATTCTTGAGCCCAAAATTGAGCCCAAGTCAAAGGCGGTCGAAAAACCGTCCCCTAAAGATGCAGAGGAGAAGCCAAAATCGACTTTGGGGGTGAAATCGGACGTTAAACCCTCCCAAAAAGCGGAGCAAAAGTCAGATTCAAAAGTTGAACCGGTTGAAACTCCCGGAAAGAAAATTTCGGAGCCGGTGAAAGACGATGTCAAATCAAATTCGACACTTGGTGTTACGAAACCTGCGGAACCCAAAGATGAACCAAAACCCAAAACAACCCTGAATGTTAAACCCGAAGAAAAGGTACAACTCGCGAAGAGCACATTCCAAAAGCGCATAATTGCATTTCTTTCTTTCTTCCTTTCTTTTTTTTCCTGCATTTTGACGGATAAAATTTCTACGTTTCTTCGCTCTTCAAATACCTAACTCTTCATGCAATTAAACTCCATATCTGCTCCGCACACTTGACACTAAAAACAACATCTATCAAACAGACTACTCACATATACTAAAAATTATACGCCTTATTCTAGAAAATAAAATCCACTCGCCATACGCAACGTTAACGTTGAACGATTTTTATTTTCCCAGAAAACCGATGAGGAGATCAAGAAATTCGGTCTTAAGGGTACCGAAAAGGTGAATATAAAAATTGCAGTTTCTTTTTTCAAATATTCCAAATCTTGCATTTTCTTACTTTGTTGTATTCTGTTTTCATTCAGGCAGTGGAAGAGAAGAAGACGCTTAACAAGGTCGTACTTAAGGTAAGCCATAGTTTTTTTACTCAAAATTATGCATTGAAAAAGAAACATTATTCATACATTTTTTGTATTTTTAATTCTTATTATTTTGGTCTATTGATTGATGTTTATGATTATATTATCATTATTATTTCACCGTTTTATTTTTCATTTAAACAAAATGAAACAAGAATTTTTTTCATCGATTACGAACCGCGTTGCTGGGGCAGCAGCCGTAGAGTTTTTTTCTTTCATTTACCAATATTGTGAAATGGAGAAAAGAAAAGAATTGAAAAAAGAGCAACGGTAAAAAGTAGCACGGAAAACAAAAATATCTTGTAAAAAGTATAAAAACAAAAAATGTGTATATAGACAGAAGAAGCGACGCCTGAAGCACAACCGAAACCGAAATTTCGTATACCACCAAAACAGGAGATTAAAAATGAGTCCTTCAAAGGTTTTCAACTCAAACCAGTTAAGAAAGCGTCAAAAGGCGAACAAGGTGAAATGGGAACGATTGACCTCAAGGTACCAGACGGGTATATTTTGTACCTACGCTATCCTCCGTCTGTGGTCTTATGTCGAGAGTCTTGAAACTAAATTTATATGTATTCTTACATAATTCTTCCTTAAGGTGCTTGGGCATCTCCTTAATTTGAACAGTCGTTCTTCGTCGATTTTCTTTAATATCATGTGTCTTTTGTCAACATATTCATATACATCCACATGCAGAACGAACAATATGTCACCAACATTCTTTTTTACCTTGAACAACGTTCGTTGTTAATTTTCCATCGACAATTTTTTATCATATTTTTCCCTCAAATCCCTGTTTTTTGGTTGTTGTGATTTTTTAAAGCACCGATTTTTGATTTTTAAACAGTATTTTTATAAAAGATCTTTTTTTTATACTCGTCTTCTCATTGCCGTTATTAGGAACTTTTTGGTGAATGAGAAATATTTTATAATTTAGATCGATTTATTTTTTCCGTCGGTATTTTTTACACACATACACATTTATTCGATGTACATAATCAATTTCTATATTCTGATTTTCTCACATCTTTTCTTACGTCTTTATCAATCTACGCACTATAAATCTTCACTATTCGCTATAGAATGTAATTAATAATGTCAATAACGAAATTATAATCATGATAGTATTGACTCTTTTTTCTATCTCAAAAAACTTTAGCTCTGTCATCTATTTCTCTACACAGCGTGTCTTATTAATAACGCAATCGTTCGAATGTGACAAACTGTGTAAAACGTGTAAATATATTCACTAAATTTTCAAGTCTACAAATAATTATATTTCAATTATCATTAATATTCTCTAGCGTAATTCTTCCAGAGGTCTAGCCTACCGTATCTTCTATGCGTTTTGTCTGCTCCATTTTTACATCGCAATTTATATTAATTTTCTTTTCCATAATTATTATATCTCTTCGAGTCGTTTATCATCTGTTATAATTTTCCTCACTTTATATTATTGTTAACAAACTTTTCTTAATTGTTTTACAGCAGTGCCTCGAATTTTCTATTTTGTTCTTTTTCTCATTCTTCGCCTATTTTCTTATCTATGATTATTATAATTCTTATTTTTCAAATCAATTCATTATATGTCGTCTGATTTTTTCTATTTATTAACCAAATTATTTTTTAATATACTTTGGAATCCTAATTGAATTATTATTATTTTTTAAAATTATTTTTGTTAATTTTTACATTCAAATCGAAAAATTATTTTCGACTGCTTATTTCAGAATTGAGAATACTTCTTTTATTTTTCTTTATATTTTTTATTATTCAAAACTTATTTAATTAGAATCATTTTTATATTTTATTTCGTGGGAAAACTAGACTGAAAATCCTGTGACTGAAAAAATAACTAATTGAGTTTACATTTCGATCTCAACAGAAAGCTGAAAAACCAGAAAAACTTGAAGCGAAAAAAGTGAAGTCGGCAGAAAAATCGAAAGCTTCGAGTTACGAGCTCCCAGAAATTCCCGACTACGAAAGAGCCGTTTTGGAAAAACCTCAAGAATTTGACTTTGGAGATCGCACACCTCGCGATAAAACAAAACTTGAAAGACCGACTACTCAGGTAAGGTTTTTCGTCCCTTGTCACAACAAAAAACAAAACCTTTTTGAGTTTCTCGTGGCCCCTGTCGTTGTATTTTCTCTTCTTGTCCACAATTAATATACTCTTCAATGAAAACAAAAAAAAATTTCTTGCAAAATCTATACATTACAATTATAGATCATGAATGAAATCAATTAGTTATAATTGAATTTACACATTCATCCAAAAACTTACAGTTTCAAATATGAATTCGTATAAATTCACCTACTAATTGTCACCTCCTTGAGTCACAAATACTCACTTTACAGTTAGTGAGAATTTTTGGCACATATTCAATTATAAGTAACAAAATTTTCAAAAGAAAATTTATTTACCGACTTTATTCATATTGTAAGAATTTAAATTTACGCCCCCCCCCCCCCCCAAAGTTTCTGCATTATTTGCTGCAGAATCAAAAAAAACCCTTTTATTAATCTAAATGTGATTTTCTTTTCACTTTCTTCGTACTCAAAAAAAATCGATCAACGACGTGAGCAGAAGTTCGATGCGAAGGTAAATTTGAAAAAGAAGTAAAAAATGTGTGATTTTTTGGCGCTTTTTTTTTTATCCCGCATACAACGCTCCAGTGTCGTAACCGAAAGTATGATTTTTGCTTTTTGTTTTTAAATTAATTAAATGTTTTTCTTCTAATTGCTGGTGAGGATTATCCTGGAACGGCTTGTTCCGAATTGAATTGCATTTCGGATGAGATTATATGCACGGTTGAATTTATTCCGGTTTCTCAATTGAAATTCAATTAAGTTCTTAGGTAGAATCGCATGATTCATAGATTCTGATGAATAACTTTTACGTATAACTAGCATAATATTTATCGAAAGTAATCCAAATCCAAAACGGTGTTGGCAAGGTATGAATAGACCCTAGGAATGATTTCTATTTCTGATATCCTTAATGTTTCTACTTACGTGACTGATTGCGTTCTATTAAATTAAAGCAAGGTTGTGGCTTCGGACCAGTCAAAATCAAGATTATTTTTGGTCTACATTAGTCGCGGTTTGTAAGCTTAGATCATATTTGTGTCTTCAACCGCGCGGATCTTAAGAGTAAGTTGTTGCTCCCGAGGGAAAAGAAAAAAAAAGAACGAAGAGAGAAACTAAAACTATAAGAAAAGTATTTAAAAAAAGGTACAACGATATAAAGCCATTTCTAATGCTACAAAATATCCTTACACCCTGAGGAACAATAAATTCCGTGATAAACACAAACACTGGAAGGGCGCAATGTACTGTGCTTTTCTTTTCATTCCACTTTCGATAAACTCTTTACACACCAAAATCAAAGGCGTATCCTGATAAAGTGAACGCTACGAAATAAAAAAATAAATAAATGAATTATCACTTCGAGCGGCATGGTAACATTTTTTTTAAATATTCCAATTTACGCACTTCTGGATAGACATTTTCATTCATGAATCGAGGAGATTATCAGTTAATTTGTCTTCGACAGAAATTAATTAACGCTTTCGCTTTTATTTAATTTTACGGCCAATAATTACCAGAAGTTTTTGATTTTCGTCTCTTTTCTCTTATTGTTTGTTTTCATCGATGGTTTCTGTATTTTCAGCCAAAACTACCTGAAATCAAGGCTCCGGAAGCGCCAAAGATCGAAGTTATTAAAGATTCGACACCGAATGCGAGCAGAAAGGGTTCTTTAGCACCTGGAAGTGGGACAAACAGTCGTCGTGGTTCTCTGATTCCTCCTGAGGAATTAGGACGTAGACCAAGTCTGATCATCAGTGACGAGGTATGTTACGAATATAACGAAAACAAAAAAAAACGGTACAGGTATTTCAAAAACAAAAAAAAAAGAATCAAAAAAACAAAAAATATGCTGGTAGAAATTATCTCGAAAACTTTTCTTTCGTCTAGTCACAAAATTTTCCACACAAACCAGAGAGACAATATTTATAAATGAAGAAATATTATCTCAATCTTTCCAAAAATTTCTCCAAAGAATTGCTAGAAGGAACAAAAAACCAATGACTACCAGCATACCATCTTTCAATTTCATTATTATTACGACGTTATACATCCTTTAATTTTAATTTTTAATTTTTTTTCTCCACTTGTAAAGTATATTAGAAATTTTTTTGTGATCGTTTTGAGTTATTGTAGACCTGTGAGTTGTAAGCGATTGATTTACACGTATTTGTTCATTATTGATCCTTCTTGTCTGTTTTTTTTTTGTTTTTTTTTTTTTAATGTAGAGAATTAGATCGTCGTGTATCTGATCGTTTATATATAATCGTAGATCTAAAAAAAAACAGAAATCAATCTCCAATTGTCCAAAAGTCAGAATTTCCCTTTCGCCCCCTTAATTTGTGTCTGAAATCCTGTTTTTCTTTTGTTTTCCACAATCTTAAATTGTTTTTATCGTAATTAGTGCGATATAATACGTATAGCATATAGTTGGTATCATATCCTAAATTCTACGTGACGTGACCCAAAAAAAAATCAAAAAAGAAACCCCCTCCCACCTCAACAACCCACAAAAAACTGCACACAAAAAAAAAAATCTCGGTTGTACAAAATGTACATACATATTATGTATATTTAAAATGTTGTATTTTTATTATCATTCTATAGGATGTATACATATTTGTATAAATTATTTATAAGAATTTCACAGGTTATAAAAATTGTGATGAAATATAGGCAGCAGATAATTATGTTGAAAAGCTGAGAGAAAGTGGAAAACTATAAGGTGGATGCTGATATCGATTATGCAGATGAAAATTTTCACGTACAAAGGATTTTTTTTCTTTTATTGTATTAAAAAAAAGGAAGCAAATATTGTGTTCTTGTTTTGTCGAGTTTGTTAATGTTTGAGTGTAAAAAAAAAGAAACAACGTCCGTAACAAATAATAGTCGTGAAGTCGTAGAGATTTGGATTAAAAAAATTTTTTTTTCGTTTTGTCTTGGAGTTTTGTTTCTAATCCGGTTACAAAAAAAAAAGAAACTTGAATACAAAGAAAGTTGGTACTGTCTTAAATTGGGCGATTATGTTCAGTACCCGACTTTATTAGTATGTTAATCTTTCTGTGATTTGAAATTGTGATGAACTGCACGTAAAAATAGGGGGAATTATAAAAGTAGATGAGAATCAAAAGCGAAACTTTCATACTCGAACATTTTTGAATTTTAGTGTCGAAGATGGCGCTATTAAAACTTACGAGTTAATCTCCTTGAAAATTGTACTAAAACTAGAAATGAAATTGTTCGAAAATAGAAACAAGTCTTGACTTTATTCAATCGTGCCAGCCATCGGTGACACATCGCACATTAATTTTTTCGCGAACTTCAAGGATGGCCAATAAAACGGCCGAAAAGCCTCCATTTTTTTTTCTCCTTGTTGCTTCTATTCGATTATTAAATTTTACTGTGAGAAAAAACAAAGATTTTTATTGGGTAATCAAAACTTTAATGGCAGCCATGAAAAAAATTGATCTTTTGATTTCTTTTTTTTTTAGCCATCTTCACAGAATGAAAGTTTTAAATTTCACATTCCCTTGATCAAATCAATTCCACTTAACGTTATCCATCTTTTTTTACTTATAATGATAATGATTATTTTAGCCTTGTCTGTAGTTAAAGTTAGAAACTCTTATTGTTAGTTGAAGTCATTAATTCGTTTGTTCAAAACTGTGATTAACTAAATGTAACTATAGTTACGCAGTACAATTTAACGTAGATAAAAAAACAAAAACAAGCAAAAAAGTGAACTAAAATTCACACACACATTCACACACACGTAACACAACACGCTGTGGCTATCTGTACATAACCGTTTGGTCCATAGGAGAATAGGAAGCTGCGTCCTGGCGAAGTGGTGGAGGAGCGTAAGGTGAGAATTATCATTGCAGAAAAAACAAAAAAAAAAAATCTACCAGCTCGTCTCCTAATTATTATAATTATAATACATTCTTCAGCTACAAACGCGCCAGCTGCACTATAATAATCCATCTCAAATGCTCACAATAGGCTAAAATAAATCGCCTAATCACAATCGATCCGTCCGATTTCCTTTTTTTTTTTTCATTCTATTTTGGAAGTGTAATTTTGAAATCAACAAAAGAAAAATAATAACGTAAAGGGTGAAATTTCGTATTGGATATCTTAATTTATTGGACCGATCGATTCGAGGCTTTTTATTAATATTCTGTCTATGCTGAACTACTTATACCATAATTATTAATTAATCCAGTGATGAAACTATCGATTTTATCATTAATTTATTTTTCTCTCTCTCTTTTTCAGTTTCTTATATTTTTTAATGTACCAAACAAAATTTCAGCACATTTATAAACTTGAAAAAATTAACAAATAAAACTCAGCAAAAATAAACCAATAAGAATCAACCGATTGAGTTATGCTGTGATTAAATTCAGGTATATTAATAAATATATGAGAAATATTAAAAATTCTTATTTTCTTACATGCACAGGGAGATTCTGTTAAAATTGCACAGTTCGCGTTATAAAAACGAAAGAAAAAAAAAGAGAATTAATATATTTCGGGCATCCTCAAAACTGTACTGCACTTATAATTAATTATATATCTTATCCTACATTTAATATTATCACGCAGCTCGACTTTACCTACTCCGCATTCCGGTTATGCAGTCTCATTGGCTATATTCACATTATATTAGAATTATTTATTATTTCATCTAATTATCTAATGCTATATGACCATAATATATGATGTCTTTATTGCATGTAATATATGGCGTAATGATTATCCACGGTGCCAAGTAGAGTAGCCACAAAATCCTCTTCAAAATGTCAACTTCAAATTTATTAACTACCGGAGCAAGGTTTTACTTGTATAAAATATCTATACCGTACACGAATTGAATAAAAAAAATTTGAAGAAACTATAATTTTCACAATAATCATCATCGTCATTGGGATAATTCTCACTACTTTGCGCCGTGATTTTCATCTATTTATATTTTATATATTCATGAATAATATCATTATTATTATTATATATGGTACTTTTCAAAATTACCATTCATTCATTTTATTCATTTATACATTTTGATTATTAATTTTTGTCATTCTCTTCTCTCTTCATTCATTGAAAAAAAAATGTGTATTAATTTTTTTTTCTTAACGATTTCAGTATAATAATAATCCAATAAAAAATCACAATAATCATTTACTAAGCAAGGGAATGCCGGTTTTTATTGAAATGTACTCTATATAATAATAATAATCTTAATAATAATAATCGCACAAACATTTGATATTGTTGGTATGATTATATATATATGCGTTTTCGGTGTATGAATATATACATATATGCATATGGGACATTTAGCGTTTAATCAATCACCCCATAATTATTCATTTATAGCGATTCCAATGATTCTAATTACCTATATATTATTACGAAACTGAGGCTACGCTGATTTCACGTGAAATGTCCCATATATTTATATAATTTTGCAACGAACCACAGGTATTTAAGGTACCCACCCTGCAACCCCCCCACCCAACCATGAAACTATGACGTGTATCGTACTTTTTCAATCGATCAATCGATCAATCAATCAATCAATCAATCAATCGTTACAGCACTCACCTCATACATATTCTATGTATATGTGTATGTATACATTTTCCCTCCAATTTCTTTATCCATTTTAATCATTTGTGACGTCTATACCCATATATATATTTATATTTATAACCAAACGCGATTAATTAATCTCTACAAATTACATTCAATTAAAACAAAAAAACTGATCAGGTATAATCATCTGTTTTATAAATTAACGAAATATTTTTTGAAACAATTTTTATATTCTTCTTCGACACGTAATCGGACGTAAAGAGAAACAAAAAATTTTCACCGAATTCTAAAAATTGATAATTAAATGATTAAAAAAAAAACAGAAACAAAATGAAAGAAAATCATAATTTTTTTTTGATCATTAGTTCATTTTTCTATCTGATTTGTGCAGGTTGGAAAGTTACGTCCGGGCGAGGTGTTAGACGCCAAGGTGAGATTTGTGTTCGCTAACACAAAACTGACCTATTTTTATCATTATTATCATAATCATCATCATCTTCATTATCATATCATAATCATCGAAAAAATATACCCAAAATATTTATCATATAAATAATTATTTTACACCTACCCACCATTTTTTTTTCTTTTTATTTTCCTATCTTAATTGATAGAAAAAAAAAACAAAAAAAAATGAAGAACAAAGCCATTTATACTATCAATTAAAATCTAGATTTTTACATTCATAATTATCTAATGACCTCCCGCTCTACTTTAAATAATTAAAATTCTCTTTCTCTCTCTCACTTTCTCTTTCTTCATAATGAAAATCAATTGCAAAAAAAAACAAGCTGAAGCATTTTAACATAAAGTTCAACTTTGACTTTACTTTTTCCTCAACAATTAATTCGATTATTTTTTATTATAATTATTTTTTCTTTTTTGGCCTAGCATATAATAATTATCATTTTTGTCAAAATGATATGATCAATAAACTGCACCCTATATAAAATTTGAATGTAAAAAAAAAACACTTTCACTTCAAATTATTTATATATATAAAATATATAATTTATAAAATAATTAATATCAATAATTTTATTCATTCGATAAAAATTATTAATATTATTCAATTTTCTTTCTATAAAATTTTATGATTGCAGCTTAATATTGCGCGGCGATATTAATAATATTTATTATATTACAAGAATAATGATCATATTAATATTAATAATAATAATAAATTAATTAATTAATGAAATTTTCATTTTTATTTTAGCTGGTTTGTTTGGAGCTGCTGCCACTTCTATATTTATAAACTATATTCTTCCTCCTATTCTTCGCTGACTATTATGGTTTATTTATTTATTTATTTAATCATTTATTTATTTATTCATTTTATTATATGTTAATGATTTTATTTCCCAAATATCTTCCACATCTTTCTTATTATTTGGTTCTTTTTTCTTTGTTCTCGTCTTTCTCGGATAAACAGGGTAGGATCGGGCGTCCTGGTGAACTGCAGTCCGATAAACAGGTTAGATCAAAAAAAAATCAAGAAACCAAACAAAACAAAAAAAAACGTAAAATAAAATTTTCGTATCACATGGGGTTAGAATTTGTAAATAAATAATATATACACGTCATGTATATCTGGTCTATTTTTTTTTCATTGTGGATAACAAACAACGTGCTAAAATTCATTGTACATTATTATCATATCATACCTCATGATAAATGTTGTAGCTATTAGTTTACACGTATCTTCTTAGTTTTTTTAATTTTTTGAAACATTTTTTTTTTAAATGTACTTTTGGTTGTCGATAATTTCAATGTTTCATGTATGTAAACCAGAAGAACGAAAGACGAAACAGCGAAACCAATATGATCTTTTACGTGTGTAGTTAGAAAATTATGTTATTCTTTGAGAGCGTAAATAATAATTCCATATTTTACAGATCTTATATACCTATGATTTATGTAGAAGTATTATATGTGCAGTAACATTTCAACTATTTAGTTAAACTATGTGTAGCATAAATTGTAGCGATTGAAATTATTGTTATTATTTTCTTTTTCATTTTATCATTTATATATTATACATTCCCGATCATATCGTTTCGTTAATTTATTTATTTTCTTTTTTCTTTTTCTATTTTTTGTTCTTGTTTTTGCCAAATTATGATTTCCTCTTCCCCCCGCCTCTTTCTATGTGAATATTTTTTTATTCACTTAGTTTATTAACCCGTGTTTCCTCGTTCCCCTTTTTATAATATACTATTATTATTATTACTCATACAATTTTTCGAAAAATTCTTTTCCCGATCACATGTTATATCTAATTGAAATAACTATTTAATAACCATAATAACGATGATGGTTATCATCGTTATCATCATCAGAAAATTTAACACATCGCGTCACAGATAATTATTGACGAACTGATTATTTTCTTTTTTTTTCAATTTCGAACGTTCGGGGAAACGAAAAAATGATCCCGAGTTCATGTGTTCCATAATGATTAATTGAAAAAAGAAATTTTTATCCGTGACGTGATATACGTAATTAAATACCATGTATACCATGATAATGTTGCTTATTATATTTAATGAATGATTAATTTTTAAACTAATTTCGAAAAATAATCCACATTTCACACATTATTAAACACATATCACATATATACATATATACCAATAACTGTAAGCATATAGGCTTTTTTTCTTTTCATTAATTTTTCTTTTAATTATCATCTCCCATCCACGAATTAAAAACAGAAGGAATAATGGAAGAAAAAACCACGAGAATGCCTTCGACAACTTGGGAAGTTTTTTCTCTTTTAGATCTTCTTCGATCTGTGTTTTGAGACCTTTAAATTTGATATATTATAAGTTCCGAAAATGAAATCCAGTCAGATCTGATTGGATCAGATTTGACGTAATCAAATCTGTCCGGATCTAAGAATGAAGTTTGTCAAACTTGACGTGTATTTTCCAGGATGTTGAAGGGAAAAAACAAATACCTAAAAATGAAAGAATAAAAACGCTCACACTCACACGATCATAAACATCCAATGTTCATATATGTTCTCGAAACACTCATCCAAAAAACCTCCTCGTGTTATTTATAACATACCTTTACATGTTTTCTAACATTTACATGTTGATTTTCCTTTTTCGTGTTTTACATATATACCATATTATAAACGAATCTACGTTTTCTGATTTATTACGAAATTCTAAAAAACAAAGAAAATCATTGTTATCCTGATAACATAAACTTCGATAAATTTGGAAAAAGCCGAAAAACACGGGGACTCGGGAATTTACGTAAATATGAAAAAAAAAAAAACATTTTTGTTCAAAAACTTGCCAGTTTTTTTATTTATTTTTTTTATTACTGCATCCCTGTACGTTGTTATTCATTGTTGTAGCTATAGATATGTACATTAGCATATTATTATATTATTATTATTATTAGAAAAAAAAAGAAATCCTTTTTTGTCAGTCTTTACATGAGCTATGGATATTTTTGACTGTATTTAATAGGGAAATCCTTAATTACTGTGGTTTTAATACTCGAGAAAACAAAAACAAAAAAATGAATCGATGTTTGGTGTCACTAATATCATTATCAATAATATTGTTAACGTAACAGTTAATATTATCCACTTTTTTATATTATTTTTTTATTTCTGTATGTGACTAAAATTTAACGCTTTTTAACTATACATAGAAACGCTTTCTACATTTATAGTGAATAACAAAAATATAAAAGAAACAAAACGCTTTCGTAATTAATTATAATCGTGCTTTCGTGAATGATTATATAAATAATAATTCAGACATCATTATACGTCCAATATACAAACGAATATTAATAATATATTATACAGATTTCATGTATAAAATTCAAAGATTATCTTTTTATCGAATCGAAAAAAAAAGAAGAAATCACATCCATTTTTCTTATCTTGAAAATTTTGATTTTCAAAAAAGTAAAAATACAGTATCACCTACTTTTATTTGTTAATATTCGTATTGTTGTAAATAAATTTCTCGTTTTTTACTCAATAATTTTTGTGTCGCTATAATAAATATTTTTTGTACAACAGCGTCGTCGTCCAAGTACGGACGTCAGAAGACCAAGCGTGGCGGATCTAGAGAATAAAATCAATGAACCAAGCACACCACTGCGAGATGTTGGACCCGGAGGACCTCCGCAAATTGTCCACGTCGAGGATTCCTACTCGGCCCGTGAAGGTTGTGGAACTTTTTACTTTCCTTTATTTTACTTCTTTTTTTTCTAGGCAAAGATTCATGGAAAATTATTTGATTGTTGTAATAATAATTATCAGATTCAACCGCGTACCTCACCGTTCAAGTGGAAGGTAACCCGGCGCCGACGTTTAAGTTCTACAAGGGAATAACCGAGTTGATAGAAGGTGGTCGTTTCAAATTTTTGACCGACGCGGAAACGAACACGATAACACTTTGTATGAGGAAAGCAAAGCCGAACGATGAAGGAACTTATAAAATTGTTATCAGTAACGTTCACGGTGAAGATTCCGCCGAGATGCAGTTGTACGTCGGTGGTTAGTATATACGACGATTAATTATTAACTCAAGTAAACCGGTCATTCCGAGAATTGATTATCTTCCTCTTTTTTTTGTCTTCGCGAACCTCCAAATTATTATTATTCAATTTTAGACGCCAGCGGCAACGATTTCCGCGCGATGCTCAGGCGAAGAAAATACCAAAAATGGGCCAAGGATGAAGGAGATCAGGAAAAAGTTGATCTCAAAGAAGTTGAGAAGCCAATACCAGCGTTGAAGAAGGTTGAAAGGGTAAGAATTGTTGTCACTCGTTTTACAAAACCATTAAGAAAAAAGAGAAACAAACATATTTTATTACTAAATGAAAGGTAGTTGAGAAACGCGGATCGTTGCTCACATCACGCCCGAGAATCGAAATCGACTGCGACTGAAAAAGCTGCGGCTTTGAAATTTCAAATGTCTTTTTTTTTGTTTGAATGGGGAATGATATTTGTATAATTAGCCGGTGAAAGACGGTGAATCGCATGAAACTGGATGGTATCAGGAAGAGGGTGAGATAGTGATCGTCGCCGAAGGAGAAGTGGTCGCTCGTATTCCTATCGGCAAGAAAGGGGAGGCTAACTGGAGCTGGTTGAAGGTTTTTTAAAATCAATCATAAAAATAAAAAGAAATCAATAAATATATATATAAATACGGTTTTATAATTCTTCCGGATTCGAACATTTTATTAGGTCATTTTTCTATTTCTAATTCATTTTATTCCGTCATTTTTTTCTCTCATTATCTCGACGTAGATAATCGATTGCCAAAAATTGATATTTTTTCAATTTTCCATCGTTCATAGAATATTTCATTCCAATTCACTTTGTTTTCTTTTATATAATTGGAATTTTCTGTACTAATTTTCAATTACACAAAAAACGATCCAGTCGAATTATGAAACACGATTTAAATAAACATTCCTAATTAATATTCCTTTTAAAAAAATCACAATCTCGTCACCTGTATTGATAAATTTTTTAAAATCAGATACATTAAATATTTTGTATTTAAAATAAAAAAAAAAAAAACAAACAAAATGAATTCGGGTATAAACAGAAAAGATTACAAAAAACAAGAAAAACCAGAACCAAAAAAAACGGATTATCGCTAGGAAACGATGAGCCTCCATGATGATATAATATAGTTGGCGTTATGGAATTTAGGAAATTAATCATCACACCAGCAAATACCGTAACGATATGCAAATAATTTACACAAGTTTTGTTTTGTCATTTCTATCAATCATTTGTGCTGAAAGAAAAAAAAATCAGATAACAGAATTAGAATCATGGATATGATTTTTTCGTTTTTCTGTTTTTGTTTCTGCGATTGTTGCTCATTTATTTGTTAAAATCAAAGACAGTGATGAATCGAAATGGGTTGGTTTGAGAAAAAATGGGATCGAACGTTATTAAATATTATTTATTCATCATCGTTACGTTGTGTCGGTTGCTCAGAATTTTATTGTTAGTTTGTTTGTTTGTTGACCACTTTTCTCACTGTTCAATTTTGTTCTGTGTCATTTATGTTCACACATGTATTTAACAAAATTTCATTACTAACTCAAAATATCGTGTTTCCGTTTTTGCTTTGTATTGAGATTATTTATTTTTTCTTTTTTTGTCTGTTTGGAAAATTTGCTCGCAAACAACTCTTGCTTTTCCATTATTGTCAAGTACAATGACAGGAGAAAAAAAGTTCGCTCATTTTATTCAGCTTTTTTTAATCTTAATCATGTGGTTTACAAAGAAAAAATTAACTGATCATTTTGGTCGTCATTTTTTGCGAGTGAAATCATCTGCATTACACCAGACTCTGAGCTGATCATCGATAACGATTGATCATTTCGTTTTCGTTTTCATTTTCATTTTATTAATTGATTCGTTTCTTTTTTCATGTATCATCTGAATGTGAGCGCTTAGTTAGGAGCTTAACCGTAATGGAGGCTCATCTTTGATAGCCACAAAAAAGTGAACCGCCCTCGGCTCGATATCCTCCTTCCTACTTTTTCAAAAAAGAAAAAAAAAAAAATTAAAAAAGAAAAGAATGAAACATTGTTCATCCGTAAATGGTAGAAATTCGTTTGACATTTTTTTTTTCTTTTTCTTTCTTCCTGCACCTCAAATTTTCCGTCACTAACTAAATGATAAATATATAATTCTTTTTTCTTTTCCTTTTTTTCAACTCCTTTGTGTTTTAATGACACTATATCTAACGACTTGAAGATAATGCTTCAAATCACTTGAGGTCAAATAAAAAATTAATTTTTTTTTTTTCTTTTTAATTAAAAAAAAAGTTAAAATACAGAGAATAATCACGTCGACTATCCTGCATCTCACTGTTTCCAACTCATGTTTCTTATGTTTTTTTTTCTCGTCTAACAGAAATAAATTAGAAAATAAAATACGAATAAAAGAAAGAAATTTACTATAAAACAAGTTTGTACATAAGTTAAGAAAAAAATTAATAAAAACAAGCATTACTTGTAAGTTGATTAAAACAAATAAGGGGGAAAAGGAAGAGAAAAAAAACGTACAATCGCAGTAAAATATTGCCTGGATTGACGATTTACCGATTTCTATCATTTTCTATTATAGAATATATCCAGTGTCGGGTTTTGTTCACAGAATATTTTGACTTTCTTTCGTCTACTTTTGTTAGGTTTTTCTTTTATCTTAGTTTTTACGGTCATAGAAGTTTATGTGGTGAAAAAAATTGATTTTTGTTTGAATTTGTGGAAACACTTTTTGTTTTTCTGTTTCATAAAAGTTGTCGTCTTCGATGATGATTACGATCGATTGTATAATTTTCATCGGTAAATCGTTGTCACTTTCAATGGCATAAATAAATAAATTGGGAACGTTCGTTCCCCTTGTCTACTAACAATGTTATGTGTGTGTGTATATCGCGCATGTAGGACGTCTTCAATATCCAGCGCAGACCGAGCTTGTCGGAGGTAATTGGTGACTGGCCAACTCTAGTGGTCCGAGAAAAAGAGAAGGTTCGCTAAAAACTAAAAAAATTAAAAACCAAAAAAAGAACAAAAATCAAAAAAAACACGCTCACAATCAGAGTTCATGATGATTATTCTTCCAATTTTACAACCCCAACTATTTACATTGTTTATAACCTGAAGCTACCCGCGTTATTAACAATTGAATATTTAATTTAATTTTTGTTTTTTTTTTTAATCGCTGCTGATTAACGCTACCATGCACATTATTAATTGATCAGAGTTGTTGCATATTTTTGTGCCGTTAATTTTATGAATTTTATTTAAAAATAAAAAATAAAAAAGAACAAAATATATTAATAATAATAAAATAAAATAGCCCTGTTTTGTTTAATTTTTATTTTACTACGAGGGTGTTATTTTTTTTGTACACGTATGGATGTTATTATTATCATTTATTTTTTTTTTGGTATCTTTTTCGTTGATAACTGTAATTTGAAATTGAGATAAGTATTGAGGCGAGTGTTGAGGTACCTATTCGTTTAGCGAATGTGAATGAATATTGGGTGAGACTGTAGGAGGTATGTTTCTTATTTCTAGACTAGTGGATCTCGTAGGCTTTCCCTGGCCGAATTAATTCCTGATTGGCCAACACTTCATCACTTCAACAAACAGGAGGTTGGACGAACGATCGATGGATGTTAAAGAATCTATTTATTCATCATTTCTTTGATCGTTTATTTGTCTGTTTATTTATTCATTTATTTTAATATTCTATCCGATCATTTTCTCGAAGGTCGATCGCCTTTTATGCACATGAATCTTCTATCTTAAACATTCAAATTTTGGAATGTTTTCTGCAAGTTCGTTGACTCACGATTATCATCAACAACGATATTCCACTTTCATTCATTTTTCGTTTTGCATCTTATTATTATTATTACTATTTTTCATCTTGCATCCGATTTGAATGTTCAATCGTTACCACGTTATAATTAATTATACATTTTGGTACCTCATCATCAACATTTTAGATAAAAATTTCTTCAGCATCTCGATCTTCAACTAATTTTCTTCCAACTTTCTTCTCACTAGTTTCTCTACGTATTATTATTATAAAAATACTTGATGCCTGCGTAGTTAGCTCGTGATTGCAATTCTTCTATTTTCATTTTCCATCACCTTTATCTTCTTCAACTTCTTTTTTCACAGATAATATTTCTCCTCTTTGGTGTTGTATGGTATCTCGATGTATGCACAGAACTGTAGCGTAGTAAAATGTCCAGAATTCATATTAACGAGCATATTTCATCAAAAATCCTGTTCGTGAAATTGAAAGAATCTTCTTGTTTTTTAATGCAATCTTGTTTTTTTATTTTTCTTTTCGCTGTACTTCGTTTTGTATCTTGTCTTTTTTCTTTTTTTTTTTTAAATCGTTTCAGTAGGTGCAAAGACAGAAGAAACGCCGCACATCGTTTTACACACATTGTTTTTTCTTTTTTACAGGTGGAAAATTTTTTGTCGGTGATTTTGGTTTTCTTTCTTCTTTTTTTTGTTTATGAATTTACTTTTTTTTTAAATTACATTTTACAGATGTATGGAAATATACAATGTATTTGTTATTTATCACCAGCATATCATTGTATCATCACGTATAATCATCGCTGTAAAGTGCAGACCTGCTGCACGTATTTTTTTCTTTTTTTCTTGTCTTTATTCTTAATGTTTTTCTAATATGAAAAATTTGTTTTTTCTCTTTTTTAAAATGATACAGAAACCTGAGTCTTTCCTGAAACCGCTCGTCGATCAGTACGCGAAGGAAGGCAAAGACAAGAAGGTCGTCTTCGAAGCGAACTTCACAAAACCTAACTGTAAACCGAAGTGGTTTTTCAGAAAAGATGTAAGTTATTATTTTTTTTTTCTTTTATCTCAAAATAATTACTCGAATATAACTATTTTATTGTGTATAATTTAAATCAAAATTCACCGGAAGTAAATTTTCTGGATCAAACTTTTGAAAACCTTTCAGGTCCTGTACACAAAAAATAAAAATTAAAACGCCGATTTTTTCCACTTTTTTCTTTAGGAATTATTTGCAAGTGCCAAATACAAGTTCAAAAATGAAAATGACTCGTACCAGCTCATCATCACTGGACCAAAAGTTGATGATACTGGAAAATATACGATCGATATCAGCGGAGTTTCGTCGACTGGTTTTCTTACCGTCGAAGGTATAAGAAAGTCACGAATTTTTACGATCAAATTTCCCTTTTTTTCTCTCAGGATTTTGGTGCAAATATATTTTCAATTTGAAAATATTTATTTGTTTTTCAGAACCTGACCCAACGTACAGCTTCTTAAAACCATTGTCAAAAAAATCAAGCGGTTTTACACTTCACGAAACTTATATGGAATGTACAGTAAATTCGAGTATGGCAAAGGTCACATGGTGGAAGGGAAAGAACAAGCTCGACGTGAGTGAAAGTTTTTTTTACTTATTTTTTTCATCTCAAAATTTCGACAAATATGTCCACGTGTTCGAATGACACAAATTTTGATTATTTTTGGCGTTGTTTTTTTTAATTCTCTTCCGGTTTTTAGGACGACGACACATTCAGCATATCGAAGGACATGTCTGGCGTATGTCGGCTGACGATAAAAATTGCTAAAATCGAAGACAGTGGAGAATATTGCTGTAAAATTGAAAAACAAACCGATAAGACTGAGACGACTCTTACAATAATCGGTAATTTATTTTTTTTCAACTTTTTATTCAAATATCTGCGTATCCTATCTCTATCGATCTGAGTATTCTATCGTTAGGTGATCTGGAAAATGTCCTTACATCAGAAAAGCACCACATTCTTTTTTTTGTTACAAAACATAGAGTCTGTTCATTTTTTTCGTCGGTTACAGAATATCCGTACAAATTCGTTAAGGTGCTGAAGCATCAACAAGCAGTAGAAAAGGATACGATTAGTTTATTGTGCGAATTGGACGACGCTGCCGGTGACGTTAAATGGTTCAAAGGAGACCAGGAAATAAAGGCTGATAAACGGTAACCGAAAATCAATTCGATGTGAAACAAGAATATTTAAAGAAAGAAAAAAACCCACAAAACTTTACGTTTTATTTCAGAGTACAAATAAAGGTCGACGGACGTAAACGTAAGCTTATTATCAAGGACGCCAAGGTCACGGACGCTGGAATGTACTCGTGTGTCAGTAACGCTGATAAAACGGAAGCTGAAATTGTCGTAAATTGTTAGTTTTTCAAATTTTTAGTACATATTAAACTTTCACTTTCCAATTGTTACTGAATCTGTTCATAATTTTTTTTTTTTTCAACCCCCACAGACTTGAACCGTTTCAACAAAAAACTCAAGGACACCGTAGCTATAGAACGAGAAAAACTTGTCCTTGACGTTGAACTTCAAGATCAAACTGCTCCGGCCGAATGGCTCTTCAATGGAAAACCGATTACGCCGAGTGAAAGGGTCGAAATAAAAAATCTTGGTGGTGGCAAACATCAGCTGGTATTTAACAAACTTGATATGGAAGATGACGGCGAAATTACATGCCAAAGTGGACAATTATCAAGCTCTTGTCAACTTACTGTCAAAAAAGGTGAAAGTAAACCTATCATTGATGTGCCGGATAAAATCGAAGGACCTTGTAGCGCACCGATCACCTTCATCGTGCCCTTTAAAAGTACGTAGATATTTTTTTCAAAGTAATTTTGTTCATTTTTTTCCCAACGGTGAAAATGTTCCGTAACGAGATCAAAAAAAAAAATTTCTTCCACAGTTGATGGCACGAAACAGACACCTGTTGAAGCTAAACTTCTGAAGGACGGCAAGGCGCTGCCCTTGAAGGATGTTGAAATAATCGTCGGCGAGGACAAGATAACTTATAAGATAAAGAAACCCCAACGTGATCAATCAGGAATTTATCAACTGAAAATTGGAAATGGACAAGGAGAGGAGGTCAAGGACGTGAACATCAACATGCAAGGTATGTCTACCAATCGGACCAAAATCGCTTTCAAAATTTTAATTGCGCCAATTTTCTATGGGCCCCTTTGAATTTTTGGAGCACAGTTTAATTTTCTTTTGTTTCATCTCATTTTCATTTGTTTACTTATCAATTCGAATATTTTTTTCCAGACGTTCCATCGCCTCCGACCGACGTTGATGTCAAAGATGTTTTCCAAAGTTCATGTGTCGTGAGTTTCAAACCATCAAAAGAAGACGGTGGTTCTCCAATAACAAAATATGTTATCGAACGTTTGGATCTTAGTCTCAAGTCCCAATGGGCAAACGTCGGTGAAGTTTTACCCGGTGAAAAGTGTGTCTACAAGGTTGAAGACCTTGTTCCAAAGAAGGAATACAAATTCCGTATACTCGCCGTAAACAAACTTGGACCGAGCGAACCGGCAAACTTCGCAAAACCAATTCTTGCCAAAGATCCATGGGGTGAGTTGATCCAAATTTAAAGGACCTAGAAAAATTGATCCACCTTATTATTCAATTCCAGTAGTGTTTACCATAGAAAAAGTTATAGCATATCAAGATCATTCCCAGGTCAAGACAAAAATCAATAAATGTTTTCCTTGTGTGTCAATATTTTACACTGATTGATGAATTTTTTTTTTTCATTTGAATAATTCAGACGAACCTGGTAAACCTGGAAACGTTGAGGTCGTTGACTGGGACAAGGATCACGCTGATTTGACATGGACGAAACCAGAGACCGATGGAGGAGCACCGATAACTGGATACGTTATCGAGTATAAAGAGAAATTTGGAAAAGAATGGGTCAAGGGTAAAGAAATCGAAGGAGATGTGACAAAAGCAACGATCGATGGGCTGAAAGAAGGAACACAATATGAGTTTAGAATTCGAGCTGTTAATAAGGCTGGACCTGGTGAACCTTCGGATGCAACAAAACCGATAACGGCAAAATCACGTTTTGTGAAACCTTATATTATTGGTGATCAGCTGACTAACCTGATAGTGAAAAAGGGACAGGTAATTAAATATGATATCAAATACGGCGGGGAACCGGAACCGGAAGTTCATTGGTTCTTGGGAGAGAAAGAACTCATACCAGATGCAGCGGAAAGATTGACTATCGATAAGTATGAAAGAAACACCGTCCTTACTGTAAGAAAAACAACTAGACCTGATTCTGGAAAGTACAAACTTGTTCTCACAAATGGATCTGGAACATGCGAAAGCGTTGCTGACGTTGTTGTTCTTGGTAAGTTTTTGATTTTTCATTTTGTAAGCCCAAGGACATTGGTGTGATATTTTAATGAATTGAAAACTTTCAGACAAACCAGCCGCGCCAAAGGGTCCTCTGAAGGTGGAGGAAGTACGTTCGGATCACGTGAAGGTCAAATGGGACAAACCAGCGGACAATGGTGGTACAGATATCACTGGTTATGTCTTGGAAAAAATGGACATGGAAACTGGCCGTTGGATTCCAGCTGGCGAAGTTGGACCCGATAAAGATAGTTTCACTTTCCAAGGTTTGACGCCGAAGAAAAAATACAAGTTCCGTGTCAAGGCCGTCAACAAAGAGGGAGAATCCGAACCACTCGAAACCGAGGAAGGCATCGTCGCCAAAAATCCTTACGGTCGGTACAACGGAAGCAGCGTTATTTTTATATTTATTTTTTTTTCTTCTGACCTTCCTCATTGTTGGTTTCGTGAATCTTTTATTTCAACAGACGAACCTGGGCGTCCTGGAAAGCCGGAAATTGCCGACTACGACAACGTGAGCGCGACCCTGAAATGGGCAAAACCTGAAACTGATGGTGGCCGAAGCATCACCCATTACACCGTTGAAATGAAGGACAAATTTGCGATCGATTGGACCGAAGTACTGAAGACTCCGGACGCTAATCCGGAAGCCAAGGTCGAAGGACTTAAAGAAAAAATGGTCTACCAATTCCGAGTCAGAGCGCACAACAAGGCTGGTGCTTCGGAACCGAGCGAACCGACCGACAATCATTTGTGCAAGCACAGAAACTGTGAGTGGTTCTTCTTTTTTCTTGTGAGTTTGTTTCACTTATATTTTGGTATTAATTTGCTCGATTTTTTGGACTTCAGTGAAGCCACGCATCGACCGTACGAACCTGAAATCCGTTATAATAAAAGCGGGACGTTCGCACAAGTGGTCAGCGGACATAATCGGCGAACCACCACCAGAAGTGAAATGGACATGGCGGGATAATATTCCATTGACAAATACTGAGAGAATTAAAATAGAAAATGTCGATTATCACACTGATTTCAGCATCATAAATGCCGTGAGAAAAGATACAGGAAAATACACAGTCATCGCCGAAAACGCCAACGGAAAAGACGAAGAGTCAGTAGAACTCACGGTGCTCTGTAAGTATTAAAAAAAATAAATAAATAAATAATCGAATGTTCTTCATAAACGTCATATTCTTTTTCTTTGCTTTCTCAGCAAAACCCAGTGCACCGAAAGGTCCGTTGGAAGTTTCCGGCGTAACGAATACAACGGCAAAATTGAAATGGCAGAAACCAGAAGACGACGGAGGTTCACCTATAAAGGAATACGAGGTTGAAAAAATGGATACGAAGACAGGAAAGTGGATAAGAGTTGGTAAAGTTCCAGGAAACGTTGCCAGCCCTGAAATTGACGTGACAGGTTTGAATCCCGGAAGTGAATACAAATTCAGGGTAACGGCGATAAATGACGAAGGTGATTCCGAACCACTTGAAACCGAGAAGGGAATAATCGCGAAGAATCCGTTCGGTAAGAGATATGAAAAAAATATTTTTCGACAATCGAAATTGTTTTCGAAAATTTTATTTAAAATTGATCGTCAAACTGCTTGTTTTAACAGACGAACCCCTGAAGCCTGGAACCCCAGAGATTACGGACTACGACAACGAATCAGTTTCCTTGAAATGGACGGCACCAGAATCGGACGGAGGTGCACCGATCGAAAAATACATAATCGAAAAGAAGGACAGGTACAAGCCAGATTGGGAAAAAGCAATAGAAGTACCGGCAACTGAACTTCAAGGAAAAGTACCTGACCTCAAAGAACGTGGCGAATATCAGTTCAGGGTCATCGCTGTAAATAAGGCTGGACCTTCCCAACCTTCGGACGCTTCGAAAATGCAAGTTTGCAAGCACAAAGCCCGTAAGTCTAATTTATTTTGACTACTTCTCCAGATTCGTGAACTTGGAAGGTCGCGAATTGAATCTTCTCCCCGCCCACGATTTGTGTGTGTTTTGTTTTTTATTTCTTCATGCTCTGATGTTGTTTCAGTGAAACCACGAATCGACCGCACAAACTTGAAGCCGATCATCGTGCGTGCCGGTAAAATGATAAAATACGATGTTGACGTGCGCGGTGAACCGCCACCAGAAATAACTTGGACTCACGTCAAGACGGAACTGAAATCGGGCGGAAACGTTGACATAACTAACGTAGATTACAACACGAAGCTAACCATAACCGATGCCGTAAGGAAAAATACGGGAGTCTACAAAATCTTAGCGGTTAATGCTCACGGCCAAGATGAAGCAGAAGTCGAAGTTACCGTGCTTTGTGAGTAATTTCAAGAAATTTAAAACTGGCCCAATTTTTTGTAAACCCGAAAAACAAAACCAATCGAAAATTAAATTACAGCTGCCCCTGGACAGCCGAAAGGTCCACTCAAGGTCTCTGACGTTACGAAGACCGGCTGCAAGGTGAAATGGGAAAAGCCTGAAGACGATGGTGGAAAACCGATAACCGGATACCTCGTAGAAAAATTAGACAAAGCAACTGGTCGTTGGGTTCCAGTTGGCCGAACAACCGAGCCCGAACTTGAGATCAAGGGTCTGCAGGACGGTCACGAGTATGAATTCAGGGTCAAAGCACTTAATGAGGAAGGAGAATCCGAACCGTTGGTAACGGACGGTTCGATAATCGCGAAGAATCCATACGGTAATTGATTTTTCCTTGATGAGTTTTTCACGTTTTTTTCGACGTTCAATTATCGGTTGACGGTTTTGGTTTTAACAGACGTTTCCGGAAAGCCTGGTACTCCAGAGTTCGAAGACTGGGACGTTGACCGAGTGGACCTCAAGTGGGAACCGCCGAAGAACAATGGCGGCGCACCGATTACGGGTTATATCATAGAAAAGAAGGAAAAATTAAAGGGCACCTGGGAAGAAGCTCTGGTTACAAAAACTCCAGACTGCAAAGGTCGTGTTCCTGATTTGAAAGAAGGATCTACCTACCAATTCAGGGTACGCGCCGTCAACAAAGCTGGTCCTTCCGATCCCAGTGAACCAACTAAACCGCACGTCGCGAAGGCCAGATACTGTGAGTTCAAATTTACAGGTTTACAGAAACAGATTTTTCTTCCAGAAGTCTCTTCCAGTTTTCAAAATTAGGATAATTCTGATCGAGAATCATATTTTTCACAACAGTAAAACCGCACATCAACCGCGAGAAGTTGATCAAGGTCAAAGTACGCGCTGGTCAGTTGGTCAAATTTGATGTTGACATCAAGGGTGAACCGCCACCGACCGTTACTTGGAGTTTCAAGGGCAAAGTTCTCGAAACTTCTCCAAGCTACAAAATCGAGAACGAAGATTACAACAGCAAAATTCAACTCCTCGCAACGAGTCGGCAAGATACTGGAAAGTACACGATCAAGGCCGTCAACGATTCCGGAGAGGATGAGGCCGATGTCGAAGTCATTATCCTCGGTAATCTATCTTAATTATTTTTACATCAATAATTGCCGTCGGAAATCCTGGAAAAATTGATAAAATTTTCTTCGTCTTTACAGACAAACCTGGCAAACCGGAAGGTCCTCTCGAAGTATGCGACGTGCACAAAGAGGGATGCAAGTTGAAATGGTCGAAACCGAAGGACGATGGTGGTCTTCCTCTGTCGAGTTACCTCGTCGAAAAAATGGACGTAACAACCGGACGTTGGATCCCAGCTGGAATTGTTGACCCTGACAAAACCGAGCACACGATAACCGGTTTGGAACCAGGAAAGAAATACGAATTCCGTGTCAAGGCCGTCAATGAAGAAGGCGAATCAGAACCTCTCCAAACAGACACGGCAATTCTCGCCAAAAATCCATTTGGTAAGCGAATATCGCTGGGTTTATTCTTCGGAAATTCTTCCAGATATATTCAAACTTTTTTTTCTCGACTTTTGCTCGCTAAAATCCGTGTTGTAATTTTTAAACAGACGCCCCAGCGCCGCCTGGTCTCCCGGAGATCGTCGACTGGTCAGAGAACATGGTAAAGCTGAAGTGGGAACCACCCATGCGAGATGGAGGTGCTCCGATAACGGGATACGTTGTAGAAATGAAAGATAAATTTGGAACGACCTTCACAAAGGCGTTGGAAACAGATGGTCCAACTTGTACCGCAACTGTACCAAAACTCGAAGAAGGTAATCAATACCAGTTCAGAGTAAGAGCCGTGAACAAAGCTGGTCCTGGAGAACCAAGCGAAGCGACAAATCCTCACACGGCAAAACCTCGCTGGTGTAAGTTAATCATCGAACTTTTATTTGTTGTTGAAATTACACCGATTATTTTTACCAAGTTTCTTTCATCGTTATATCTACAGTAAAACCGCACATCGATCGAACGAATTTACAACCGGTAACAGTAAAGGCTGGACTTACCGTATCTTTGGATGTTAACATAACTGGAGAACCAGCACCGACCGTCACTTGGTTCTACGGCAATGAGGAAGTGAAAACTGGTGATCAAATACGCATCGATAACATCGATCATAATTCGAAATTCCTTATTCTAAAATCGAAACGTGGACACACCGGAAAATATGTGATTACTGCGAAGAACGACGTCGGTGAAGATACCGCTGAAGTGGAGATAACCGTGCTTGGAAAGCCTTCGAAACCAGAGGTCAGGATTACCTCGTATACCATTATCGGTTCGATTCTCGCAAATTATTTTGTATTTAAAAAAAAAATGTTTCGTCTTCTCTTCAGGGACCCCTCGAAGTTTCGGATGTTACGAAACACGGATGTAAATTGAAATGGAAAAAACCAGAAGATGACGGTGGCACTCCGGTCGAGTACTACGAGATTGAAAAACTTGACCCACTTACTGGACAATGGATATCATGCGGAAGGGCCACTGAACCAGAAGCTAATATCACTGGACTTCAAGAAGGCAAGCCGTACAAGTTCAGGGTTAAGGCTGTCAATAAGGAGGGACAGTCCGATGACCTTGAGACGTTGAAGCCCATCATAGCGAAAAATCCATTCGGTAAGTACAAAGAGTGTTCAGCAGAATTATATTAAAAAATCGCAGAAGGATTTTCAGAGGGTAATTTTATAATTCGTAAATATTTTTCAGACGAACCAGGAAAACCGGGTCGTCCAGAACTGAAGAATTGGGATCGCGATTTTGTGGAGCTGGAATGGAGGCCGCCATCAAACGACGGCGGAGCTCCGATCGAAAAATACATCGTCCAGATGCGCGACAAGGATGGAAGACAATGGGTCGATGCTGCGACGGTACCCGGAGATCGTCCAGCCGCCAAGGTCACCAATGGTATACAAGAAGGTCACGAATACGAATTCAGGGTCGTCGCAGTTAACAAAGCCGGACCAAGCGAGCCAAGTGACACTTCGAAGAGCATCGTTGCCAAGCCAAGATTCCGTGAGTATTCAAAGATACGAAAAATTCAAGGCTGAATCGAACTTGAGTCCTGTGATTTCCAATCCGTTCCATATTTACAGTGGCCCCGCACATCGACCGTAAGAATTTGAAGAAAAAGATAATGCGGGCTGGTCAACTTTTGCGCATCGAAGCTGACGTTCAAGGTGAACCCGCTCCAACGGTAACGTGGACTCTGAGAGACGCACCGCTGTCCAATACGGATCGCTTGAAAATCGAAAACGAAGATTACCACACGACCTTCATAATGACTAAACTAAAGCGTACGGATACCGGAACTTACACGGTTATGGCAAAGAACGACAGTGGAAAGGATCAAGTTGACGTTGAAATCGAGGTTCGTTTACAAAATTATATCACCAAGATTCACCAAAATCTGTTCTCTATAAAAAAAAACACCTGTTACTAACGCTATTTTTCATTCTTCAATTCGCAGGTAATTAGTAAGCCGGGTAAGCCCAAAGGTCCGTTGAACGTATCTGAAGTTACTGCCGAAGGATGTAAATTGAAATGGCAAAAGCCCGAAGACGACGGAGGTGAGCCCGTCGATCATTACGTCGTGGAACGAATGGACACTGAATCTGGTCGTTGGGTACCATGTGGAGTTAGCAAAACACCTGAGGCCGATATCACGGGTCTGAACGAAGGAAAAGATTATCTTTTCCGTGTTAAGGCCGTTAATGCTGAAGGAGAATCCGAACCACTAGAAACAACGATTCCAACGACCGCGAAGAACCCGTTCAGTGAGTTAAATTTATTGAATTTTACGTCTAGTTTGATTGGTTTTGAGGATATTCGTAACACCTTTTGATTTTTTTTTTGTTAATGAATTCAGCTGCACCCGACGCTCCTGGAAGACCAGAGCTGAAGGATTGGAACAAAAATCACGTGGATTTGAAATGGGCTGCTCCAAATAACGACGGCGGTGCTCCGATCGAGAAATACATAATCGAAAAGAAGGACCAATACGGAAAGTGGGTGAAAGCTGCCGAAGTTCCTGGTACTCAGAGAGAGGGTAAGGTCGACCTTATCGAAGGTCAAAAGTATCAATTCAGGGTCAAGGCCGTGAACAAAGGAGGTCAAAGCAAGCCAAGCGATGCTAGTGAGACTTTGATAGCAAAGGATCGTTTCGCGGTGCCGAAGATCGACCGTACAAACCTGAAGGACCTTACGATAAAGGCGGGAAATCATATAAAACTCGATGTCAAGGTCAGCGGTGAACCGCCTCCAACAAAAACGTGGTTCCTGAAAAAATCGAAGGTCGATGATGGCGAGATGGGCATCAGCATAGACTTCGAAGATTACAGAACAAAGTTTGTCGTCGGTTCTGCTACAAGAGCGCATTGTGGTACCCTGACCTTGAAGGCGGAGAACTCGTCGGGAAAAGACGAAGCTTCTATAGAAGTTTTGATTCTCGATAAACCCGGCAAACCCGAAGGTCCTCTCAAGGTTTCCGATGTCCACAAAGAAGGTTGCAGTCTTAAATGGCAACCACCACTCGACGATGGTGGTACTCCGATCGACCATTACACCGTTGAAAAAATGGATACCGATACTGGCCGGTGGATACCAGTTGGAAGAACTTACGAACCGAAAATGAACATCGAAAATCTTGTGCCCGGTCAGGAGTACAAGTTCAGAGTGGCCGCTGTCAATGCCGAAGGAGAATCACTTCCACTTGAAACCGAACATGGCATCATCGCTAAGAATCCGTTTGGTGAGTTAAATGAAATTTTTTTTTATTTGAACAAAGAAATTCTTGACGTTGAAAATTTCAATTGCAGACGAACCCGGAGCACCTGGTCGTCCGGAGGCAACGGACTGGGACAGAGATCACGTAGATTTGAGATGGACTCCGCCAAGTAAAGATGGCGGATCTCCAATCACTGGCTACCTGATAGAAAAGCGAGAAAAGGGAACTGGCCGCTGGTTAAAAGCCGCGGAAATACACGAACCTGATTGTAAAGGACGCGCCGATAACCTTGACGAAGGCGTAGAGTACGAATTCCGGGTCAAGGCTATCAACGCCGCGGGACCTGGCGAACCTTCCGACGCTAGCAAATCGGTCATAGCGAAACCAAGAAGACGTAAGTATTTCCGGTTTTAACTGAAACCAAATTTCTGATCGATGGTGTCGGAGAAATGATTTTTATTTCCTGCTTTTTTTTCTCAGTGGCGCCGAAGATCGATAGACGCAATCTACGAAACCTGACGATCCGCGAAGGAGAACCGGTCTTCTTCGACGTGAAAATCAGCGGAGAACCAGCGCCAGAAGTCGAATGGGTTTTGAATAACAAAAAAATACAATACAGCCACTCGCGCAGGGTCGAAGACGTTCCCTACAATTCAAAATTCTATAACGACAAGCCCGAACGCAAGGACTCTGGAACTTACAAAATAACCGCCGTTAATCCGTACGGTTCCGATACCGCCGAAGTTGAGGTCACAGTAATTTGTAAGTACAGGAAAAAAAAACTATCTTCTTCTAATGGTTTCAATTTTGCAACATTCCCTCAAAAAATTGCTCAAAATTTCTTTACAGCGAAACCCAGCAAGCCTGAAGGACCTCTGGAAGTTTCCGATGTCCACAAGGATGGCTGCACTTTGAAATGGAAAAAGCCAAAGGACGACGGTGGAGAACCGATCGAAGGATACTTAGTGGAGAAGTTTGATCCAGATACAGGACTCTGGTTACCAGTTGGTAAAACAATGGGCCCGGAAATGAAGGTCGAAGGACTCATTCCTGGACACGAGTACAAATTCCGTGTCAAGGCCATCAATAAGGAAGGAGAATCCGAACCGCTCGAAACCCTGGGATCCATAATAGCCAAGGATCCATTCAGTAAGTTGATCATAACTCAATCATTTTTATATCAATTCAATTTCCTGGCCTACAATTTCTCCTTTTTTTCACAGCCGTTCCTGCCGCGCCTGGTGCTCCGGAGCCTGTTGATTGGACGGCAAACCAAGTCGAACTTGTTTGGAAAGAACCAGTCAGCAATGGAGGTTCCCCTATCACAGGATACATAATCGAAAAGAAAGACAAATACAGTACAATGTGGGAAAAGGCTCTCGAAACGAGCACCCCGACTCCTCAAGCTTTGGTGACTGGATTGATCGAAGGCAATGATTATCAATTCCGTGTGCTTGCTGTGAACAAAGCTGGCCAATCGGAACCTGGAGATGCAAGCAAGACCTTCACCGCAAAGCCTCGTTACCGTAAGCATATTTTTTTCATCTTTTAAAAATACGGAATTATTTTTGGAATAATAAATCCTTCCAAATTAAGCGCTACTTTTTTTCTCTAACAGTCGCTCCGAAGATCGACCGCCGCAATCTCCGTGACGTAACTTTATCTGCTGGAGCATCCCTGAAATTCGATGCTAATGTTATCGGTGAGCCACCTCCACACATCGAATGGCGTTACGGTGCGATTCCATTGTACACTGGAAAGAACGTTCTAGTCGACAATTCGGACTACAACACGAAACTCACGATCAGACCCGTTCAGCGTGGCGATACTGGAGAGTACACGGTAACCGCTAGCAATAACTCCGGAAGAGATCACGTCACCGTTAATGTCGTCGTAACCGACAAACCAACGCCGCCTGAAGGACCTCTGCAAGTGTCGGACGTCCACAAAGAAGGGTGCAAACTCAAGTGGAAACGACCCATCGACGATGGTGGCGTACCCATCGAGTACTACCAGGTCGACAAAATGGACCCGGAAACCGGATGCTGGGTGCCTTGCGGACGTTCCGCAGAACCTGGTAACTTTTCTTTTTCTGTCATTGTTCGCTTTTCAAATGACTTCGGCTGAGATCTTGATCTCGTCTTCATTTCTTGTTTATTTCACAGCATTCGAAGTCACAGGACTGGTACCCGGAAAGGAATACAAGTTCCGAGTGGCAGCGGTTAATTCCGAAGGTGAATCCGAACCGTTGGTAACGGAACAGGCCATCCTAGCAAAGAATCCATTCGGTAAGTCGCCATTTTTCAGTGAATAAATATGTTTAAAAGTAGTGATAGTAAGAGATTGATTTATTAACAAAATTTTGGATTACAGATGAACCAGGAAAACCGGGAAGTCTTCAAGCAACTGACTGGGATAAGGATCATGTGGACTTGAAATGGAAGCCGCCAACGAGCGATGGTGGTTCGCCGATAACCGGATACATAGTTGAAAAGAAGGATAAATATGGCGAGTGGGAAAAGGCGTTGGAAGTACCGGCAGACCAGACGACGGCGACGGTTCCAGATCTCATCGAAGGTCAACCTTACGAATTCCGGGTACGAGCCGTGAACAAAGCGGGACCTGGAGAACCTTCCGATGCCACGCCAACCATAATAGCGAAGCCTCGTAATCTTGCGCCGAAGATCGATCGCGCCAATCTCATAGATTTGAGGATAAAGGCTGGCCAAAACTTTTCCTACGATGCGAAGGTCACGGGAGAACCAACGCCGACTACCAAATGGATTCTTCATGGTAAGGAGGTCAGGCCATCCGACAGGGTTAAAGTCAAACAAGTCGATTACGGGACTGGTATCAACGTCAGAATGGCAACGAGAGCAGAATCTGGAAAGTACACGATAACAGCTGAGAATATAAATGGAAAGGACATCGCATATGTTGAAGTAACGGTGCTCGATAAACCAACGGCTCCCGAAGGACCTCTTAAGGTTTCCGACATCCACGCCGAGGGATGTAAATTATCGTGGAAAGAACCCGAAGACGATGGTGGACAACCGGTAGAAAAATATGTTGTTGAAAAAATGGACGAAGCTACCGGGCGGTGGGTACCAGCCGGTGAAACCGATGGACCTGAAACATCGATCAATGTCGATGGGCTCACTCCTGGGCATAAATATAAATTCAGGGTAAGAGCAGTTAACAAACAAGGTAAATCCGAACCACTGACTGCCGCACAGAGCATCGAGGCTAAGAATCCATTCGGTAAGTTGATAGAAGACTTCGAAAAATTCCACAGAATTTTATTCATTATTCTGATTTTTTTGATTAATTAATTTTTTTTTTTTATTACAGATGAACCGAGCAAGCCCGGAACCCCAACGATCAGAGACTACGACAGAGATTTCGTTGAACTTCAATGGGAACGGCCCAAGGGAGATGGAGGTTCGCCGATAACTGGATATATCATTGAAAAACGTGATAAGTTTAGTCCGAATTGGGAGAAATGCGCGGAAGTTGACGGTGACGTTAATCGAGGTAAAGTTAACGATCTAGTTGAGGGAACACCTTACGAATTCCGTGTTCGAGCCGTCAACAAAGCCGGACCAGGCGAACCATCAGATGCCACGAAACCTCACATCGCTCGACCCAAGAACCGTGAGTTGTGATCAAATTCAATTCTCCCTTACCTTGAATTATTTTACTCACGAATTGTTTTATTTCCGTTCGATTTTCAGTGGCGCCGAAGATCGACCGCACTTTCCTGTTGGACATCAAGGTTCGTGCGGGAGGTTTGTTCGATTTCGACGTACCGGTGATCGGTGAGCCTCCTCCATCTAAGGAATGGTCTCTTCGTGGAGACTCGTTGGCCAGTCACAATCGGGTGAAAATTGTGAACGAGGATTACAACACGAAGTTGCGTCTGGTGGACGCGAAACGTTCAGATTCAGGGCTGTACACTCTGACAGCTCGTAATGTGAATGGAAAGGACGTAGCAACCGTTAATGTTACGGTACTGGACGTTCCGTTGCCACCGGAAGGCCCGATGCGCATCGATAACGTTACCAAGAATGGTTGTAACCTTGCTTGGAGGCCACCGAAGGACGACGGAGGATCCGAGATCCTCTATTATGCCGTTGAAAAAATGGACGCAGAATCAATGCGATGGGTACCGGTCGGAGACGCGCCAACGACCAATATCAGGGTCGATCACCTCATCGAAGGTCATGATTACAACTTCCGCGTACGAGCTGTTAATAAACAAGGAGAATCTACTCCACTCACCGCCCAGGAAGCCATCACCGCAAAGGATCCGTACGCGAAACCGGACAAACCTGGAACGCCGGTTGCTACAGACTGGGACAAAGATCATGTCGACCTTGAATGGACGCCACCTAAGAGAGACGGAGGTTCTCCGATAACTGGTTATATTATTGAAAAACGTCCGCGTTTCGGACAGTGGGAAAAAGCCGTTGAGATTCCTGGAAATAAGACCAAAGGAACCGTGCCAGATTTGACCGAAGGTCAAGAGTACGAATTCCGAGTGATCGCCGTTAACAAAGGTGGTCAAGGTGAACCGTCGGAGGCATCATTACCGATAGTCGCAAAGCCACGATTTATGGCACCTTCGTTCGAGAAGCATCTTTTGAACGACCTCGTCGTACGCGCGGGTCAAAAAATCGCTTGGGATATTCCGATAGAATCATCGCCGAAACCTTTCGCGAAATGGTCAGTGAATGGAAAACCAATAAAAGCAGATGCTAGACACGATATGTTCACATCTACTACAAACACCACATTTGAAATACCTTTCTCCACGCGTTCCGACACCGGAAAATACACGCTCACTCTCGAAAATGACCTTGGAACATGCAGTGCCACGGCCAACGTAACTGTACTCGACAAACCAGCACCGCCTGAAAAACCGCTGATCGTTGACGGAGTGACCAAAGAAAGTTGCCAACTTTCATGGAGACCTCCACTCGACGACGGAGGCAGTCCGGTACTGCATTACGTTATCGAAAAAATGGATCTGTCGAGAGGAACCTGGACCGACGCTGGAATGAGCCCGACCTTGAATCACGACGTAACGAGGCTCGTACACAAGAAAGAATACTTCTTCAGGGTCAAAGCTGTTAACGCGATCGGAGAATCCGAGCCCCTAGAAACAGCTAAGAGTATCGTTGCCAAAAATGAATTCGACGAACCAGACGCACCGGGTAAACCTTCCATCAAAGACTGGGACAAGGATCACGTTGACATTGAATGGGCGCCACCTAAGAACAACGGAGGATCGCCCATTACGGGTTATATAATCCAAAAGAAGGAAAAGGGCAGTCCTTACTGGTCGAACGCCGTTCACGTTCCACCAAATCAGACGGACGCTACGGTGCCAGACCTTCAAGAAGGTCAAGAATACGAGTTTAGGGTAATCGCGGTCAACACGGCAGGACAATCTGAACCGTCAGAACCAAGCGACGCGGTCATAGCCAAGGCCAGATATTTGGCACCGAAGATAAAGACGCCGCTTCAGGATATTCGGATCAAAGCTGGTCTCATCTTCCATCTGGACATCGATTTCATCGGTGAACCAGCTCCGGAGGTCACGTGGACGGTGGCAGATCGTCCGCTAGTGACGAACGAACGTACGACGGTAACGTCCATAGGATATCACACGATCGTTCACACGGTAGACGCGAAGAGAACTGATTCTGGTTTGTATCACATTCGCCTTGAAAACAGCAGTGGAACGGATGAAGGTAGCTTCCAACTTATCGTGTTGGACAGACCAGGACCACCCGGAGGTCCACTCGAGTATGAAGAGATTACCAACCAGTCTGTCACTCTGTCCTGGAAAGCACCGAAGGATAATGGCGGCAGTGAAATAACCGGATACGTTATTGAAAAACGCGATCTTACACACGGTGGTGGTTGGGTACCAGCGGTAACTTATGTTAATCCGAGAAACACTCACGCAACTGTTCCAAGACTTTTGGAAGGAACGAAATACGAGTTCCGCGTATCTGCGGAAAATCTCCAAGGTCGCAGTGACCCCTTGACTACGGAGAATCCGGTCGTTGCCAAGAACCAATTTGTCGTACCGGGACAACCCGGAACACCCGAGTGCCTCGATGCCGATAAAGATCATATCAAAATCAGGTGGACTCCGCCAATCAGCAACGGAGGGTCACCGATTATCGGTTATGAGATCGAAAGACGAGATCGCGCTACCGGAAGGTGGTTGAAAATAAGTAAGGAACCGGTAAGGGGCGTCGAGTACCTCGATGGTCACGTGACCGAAGGTCATCAGTACGAGTACAGAGTTTCAGCTGTCAACGCGGCCGGTGCTGGAAAACCAAGTGACACATCTTCGGTGTTCACAGCACGACCTATGAAAGAAAAACCAAAACTACATCTGGATGCTCTCATAGGACGTAAGATCAAGGTCAGAGCCGGAGAACCTATAAACGTAAACATACCGTTGTCAGGAGTACCGACGCCAACGATAAGCTGGACCAAAAATGGAGGTAGACTTCCTGACTCCGGTCGCATTTCAACGGAAACTAAGAGCGACAAGACGTTATTACTTGTGGAAAGATCGATCCGAGATGACGCAGGAAAATACACGGTCACCGCCGAAAATGAGCACGGAAAAGACACAGCTGATATCGATGTCATCGTTGTCGATAAACCAGGAATACCAAAGGGTCCTCTTCAGTACACAGGAACAACTCACGACACAGTTTCTCTCTCTTGGGCTCCTCCGACAGACAACGGAGGCTCAGAAATCACAGGTTATATCGTGGAGATCGCTGATTATGGATCAGAAAATTGGAGACAAGTTCCAGGCTATTGCACGCAGCCAAATTTCACCGCTAAGGGATTGACCGAAGGAAAACGATACGTGTTCAGAGTACGCGCTGAAAATCTTTACGGAGTATCGGAACCTCTCGATGGTAAACCAGTCGTTGCTAAGAGCCCCTTCGATCCACCAGATGCGCCGAGTCAACCGGAGGTCACCGGTTACACGCCGAATACCTGCAGTTTGGTTTGGGAACCACCAACGAATACCGGTGGTAAACCGATCAACGGATACTACGTTGAGAAACGTGAACGCGGCGGAGAATGGCTCAAGGTCAACAATTATCCAACACCAAACGCGTCTTTCACCGTTCAAGATCTCCGCGAGGGAGGTCGGTACGAATTTAGGGTGATTGCCGTGAACGAAGCGGGACCTGGAAAACCAAGTAAACCAACGGAACCGATAACTGCCGGACATCAACGCAGAAGACCCGACGCTCCCGAGCCTCCGAAGCCAGATAGAATCACCAAGGACTCCGTCACGCTATCTTGGAGGCCGCCAAGGAGCGATGGAGGTGCGAAAATCCGTGGTTACGTCGTTCAGAAGAAGGCCAAGGGCGACGAAGAATGGTCGGATGTTAACGGAGTGCCGGTATCGGCTACCGTGTTTACCGTCCCGAAACTCACGGAGGGCGAGGAATATCAGTTCAGGGTCATTGCGGTGAATGACGTGGGATACAGCGAGCCGAGTCGACCCAGCAACAGCATTTTGATGGAGGAACAACCGAATAAACCTGTCATGGACCTCGGCGGAGTTAGAGATATTACGGTACGAGCCGGAGAAGACTTTTCCATTCACGTACCGTATATCGGATTCCCCAAACCAACTGCGACCTGGTTTGCCAACGACACTATCAAGGACGAATCGGACCCACGTGTACATCAACAACTTGCCGACGATTACGCTAGTTTTGTTGTTAAAAATTCAAAACGTTCCGATTGCGGACAGTACAGACTTCAACTTCGCAATCCATCCGGATTTGATACCGCTACCATCAACGTCAAGGTCCTGGACAGACCATCGCCACCCGAAAATCTTCGTGCCGATGAGTTCGCCGGAGATGCTCTCACGCTCTATTGGAATCCACCGAAAGACAATGGCGGAGCTGACGTTACGAATTATGTAATTGAAAAACGAGAACCACGTTCACCGACTTGGTCAAAGGTCAGCAGTTACGTTACCACGCCGTTCGTCAGAGTCAGAAATCTCACGATTGGAAAGGAATACGAATTCCGTGTGATGGCTGAAAACCAATACGGTACTTCGGATCCTGTTACTACCATAGATCCGATCCGCGCTAGACATCCGTTCGATCCACCAGCTGCGCCTGGAACACCCAGAGGTATCGATTCCTCTGAAGATAGCATCACGATATCATGGACGAAACCACGTCACGACGGAGGTTCGCCCATCACAGATTACGTTGTAGAAAAACGACTCATGGGTGAAGATAAATGGGTCAAGGCCACCCAGGGACACGTACCGGACACGACGTACAAGGTTTTGAATTTGATTGAAAATCATGATTACGAATTCCGCGTTGCGGCTGTTAACGCGGCTGGACAAGGACCTTGGAGTTCCGGATCGGACGCCATCAGAGCGAGCGCTCCTTCGTGTGCTCCAAAGATAACGAGCGATCTGAGCATACGTGACATGACGGTAATCGCCGGTGAACCGTTTACCATTACGGTACCATTTATTGCAAATCCAAAACCAAAACCAAGCTGGACGATAAATGGAGAGGAAGTATTGACAGGTGATAGAATTAAATTCGATACATCAACGGTCGCTTCTCAGTACATAAACAAAAAGGCTAAGAGAACTGATACTGGAAATTACACCATCCATCTCACGAATAACGTTGGATCAGATTCGGCATCCTGCAAAGTCTTGGTTGTCGATAAACCTTCGCCTCCTCAAGGTCCGCTCGATATTTCAGATATCACTCCCGAGAATTGTACTTTGTCGTGGAGGGTACCGTTTGACGACGGTGGATCACCGATCACGAATTACATCGTTGAGAAACTCGACTACAACGGACTTTGGGTTAAACTCAGTAGCTTCGTTCGAAGTACTCATTACGATGTAATCGGCCTTGAACCTAACAAAAAATACAACTTTAGAGTTCGAGCTGAAAATCAATACGGCGTTTCTGAACCGCTGGAAGCCGACGAATCAATTATTTCCAAGTTTCCGTTCACCGTTCCAGATCCTCCGGGTCAACCGAGGGTCAGCGATTGGGACACGAGTAATGTTACCCTCAACTGGAACCGACCAAGGTCAGATGGTGGTTCGCGCATTCAAGGCTATAAAGTCGAGTTCCGCGACCCTGCAGATGACCCAGCTTGGCGCGTGGCGAACGATTATTTGTGCAAGGACACCACATACGTTTGCTACAATCTTCTGAGCGGTCACGAATACGAATTCCGTGTTCGCGCGAAAAATGCTGCAGGATGGAGTAAACCAAGTCCGACATCGTCAGCGTTCAGACTCAAGAGCAAATTTAACGTACCAACGTCACCAAGAACGCCTCAAGTTGTCAAGGTCGGAAAGAACTACGTCGATCTGAAATGGGAACCACCAGTTTCAGATGGTGGAAGCCGCCTGACTGGATATATTGTGGAAAAACGAGAAGTTGGTTCAGCAATGTGGATAAAATGTAACGATTACAATGTAATGGACACGGAATACACCGTCCTGCATTTGATCGAACGTGGAGATTACGAGTTCAGAATATTCGCCGTTAATGCGGCTGGAAAATCAGAACCAAGTTCTTGCACAACTCCGGTAAAGATTTGCGAGGTTGAAGGTGGAGAGAAGCCAGAATTCTCGCGACCACTCGTAACCCAGGGAACACCGCTCGGCAAAACTCACGTATTCGAGTGCGAAGCTACAGGAAAACCGGAACCGGTTGCGAGGTGGCTGAGAAATGGCAGAGAAATTACCGTCGGCGGAAGATTCAGGACGGAATCTTTCAACGGAGTATTCAGACTGGTTATAACCGAGGTCATGGAAGCTGACGAAGGAGATTACAGTTGCCAGGCTTCTAATCCTCTCGGAATGGCCACCACGACCGCGAGGTTGAAGATCGGAACGCCACCGAGGATCGAACGAATGCCAGGTGACCTCTATCTGCCAGAGGGCGACAACACGAAGATTAAAATTCACTACAGCGGCGACCAGCCTCTGGATGTTACCCTCACCAAGGACGGATCAAAGATTCACGAATCTACTCACATCAAGTACACCGTATTCGACGAGTACCTCATCATATTTATCAAGGACATTGTCAAGGACGACGGCGGGGTTTATAATCTTACTATTAAAAATGACAGCGGAAGCGTTAGCGCCGCATTCACAGTCTACATTACAGGACTTCCTGGACCACCGATCGGACCACTCGAAGTTTCCGATATCAACAAACACACTTGTACTCTGAACTGGCACCCGCCAAAGTACGATGGAAGCCTGAAGATTACTCACTACGTCGTTGAACGTCGTGACGTTAGCCACACTCACTGGATAATAGTATCTTCATTCTGCAAGGACACGACATTCACCGTTCAAGGACTTACAGAAGGTCAGGAATACCTCTTCCGAGTAATGGCCGTAAACGATAACGGAATGGGACCACCATTGGAAGGAACTAATCCCATCAAGGCCAAGGCTCCGTTCGATCCACCCTCGGCACCGGGTAAGCCGAAGGTCCTTGAAATCGGTGGTGACTTCGTCAATCTATCTTGGGACAAACCAGAAAGCGACGGTGGTTCGCGTATTCAAGGTTATTGGATAGACAAACGTGAGGTCGGTGGACAGGCGTGGCAAAGAGTCAACGTTTCGATCAGCCTTACCAACCAGGTGAATATAACAAACCTCATAGAAGGAAGGCAGTACGAGTTCAGGGTGTTCGCGCAAAACGAAGCTGGCCTCAGTCCAGAGTCCAGCGCTTCAACGTCCGTGAAGATCAAGGACCCGCAGGAAGCAACACCGCCGGAGATCGTAAAACCTCTGAGAAATCAAAATTGCATACAAAATCACAACGCTCATTTCCAGTGCACTATCACCGGATCGCCAAAGCCTACCATCACTTGGTTCAAGGGCGCTCGAGAAATATCGAATGGTTGTCGTTACCGCATTTACACCGAGGCTGACGTCTGCAATTTGGTGATTCACGACGTTTTCGGTGAAGATGCCGACGAGTATATTTGCCGTGCGGTGAACAAAGGTGGTGTCAAATCCACCAAGGGTGAATTGTTCATAATGACCGCGCCGAAATTAAATGTACCACCGAGATTCAGGGACACGGCATTCTTCGACAAAGGTGAAAATGTCGTCATTAAAATACCTTTCACCGGTTACCCTAAGCCGAAAATATCTTGGGTCAGAGAAGGAGAGACGATCGAAGCCGGAGGTCATTACGCGGTCGAGGTCAAGGAGAGACACGCTGTCCTCACCATCAGAGATGGAAGTAAACTTGATTCTGGTCCGTACAGAATCACGGCTGAAAATGACCTTGGCCAGGATTCAGCGATAATTAAAATCCAGATAAGCGATCGTCCGGATCCTCCACGTTTCCCACAGGTAGAAAATATCGGTCACGATTCTCTGGCTCTCACATGGAAACCCCCAGTTTGGGACGGTGGAAGCAATATCACGAATTATTTGGTGGAAAAACGAGAACATCCGATGACGAGTTGGATACGTGTTGGAAGTACGAGATTCTGTACCATGGCGGTAACAAGTTTGAGTCCGGGTCATCAATATGAATTTAGAGTGTCGGCTGAAAACGTTTACGGCCGAAGTGACCCGAGCGAAGTCACCGGATTGATAACGACAAAGGATTCTGGAAAGAAACAATTCAAGAAGAAAGAATACGAGGTCGATCAAACTGGTAAAAAAATACGCGGTCGTAACGATGAGAAACCAAAAGATTACGATCAGTACGTCTTCGATATTTATAGCAAGTACGTTCCACAACCGGTTGAAATCAAACACACATCTGTCTACGACAAATACGATATTTTGGAAGAAATTGGTACCGGTGCCTTTGGAGTGGTACATCGTTGCCGCGAAAGGGCTTCCGGAAATATATTCGCTGCCAAATTCATACCGGTTTCACACGTTATGGAAAAAGAATTGATAAGAAAGGAGATCGATATAATGAATCAGCTACATCATCCGAAATTGATAAATCTCCACGACGCTTTCGAAGACGATGACGAGATGGTCCTGATATTCGAATTGTTAGTATTTAGAAAAATGATATTCTTTTCAATTTATCCATTCCATTTGCTACAAGTAATTAAGATTAAACGATTTTCATTATTGCAGCTTATCTGGTGGTGAACTTTTCGAACGAATAACATCCGAAGGTTACACAATGTCGGAAGCGGAGGTCATCAATTACATGCGACAGATTTGTGAGGCCGTTAAACACATGCATGAAAAGAACATCATTCATCTTGGTAAATTATTTATTGATCATTGCGATTTAGTCCGATTACAATTTTTCTCGATTTTGGTAACAATTTTTAATCTTGAACTTCCTGTTTTCAGATATCAAGCCAGAAAACATCATGTGCCAGACACGGAACAGCACGAATGTGAAACTCATCGATTTTGGATTAGCTACAAAACTGGATCCTAACGAAGTTGTCAAGATAAGCACAGGCACCGCTGAATTTGCTGCTCCAGAAATTGTTGAACGTGAACCCGTAGGATTTTACACCGATATGTGGGCATGTGGTGTCCTGGCATACGTTCTGTAAGTATGAAAGAACGACGTAAGATTAAAAAAACGAAAAATCGTTTTACCAAAAAATTCTGTGTTTCCAATCAAGGCTGAGCGGTCTTTCGCCATTTGCCGGTGACAACGACATCGAAACTTTGAAGAACGTTAAGGCGTGTGATTGGGACTTTGACGAAGAGGCCTTCCGCGATGTTTCCGAAGAAGGAAGAGATTTCATTAAGAGATTGCTCGTCAAAAATAAGGAGTAAGCAACTCCACCGATTCAACCTTGGCAAATCCACTTGACCTTTATTTTACATTTTCCTTTTTTTTTCCAGGAAACGTATGAACGCTCACGAGTGTCTTCTCCATCCCTGGTTGACCGGTGATCACAGTAATCGTACAAATCCGATCGCTAGCAGCCGTTATCTGAGCTTCAGGGACAAACTTCGCGCAAAATATGACAACTGGAGTAAATACGTCTTGCCAATCGGCCGTCTCGCCGAGTATTCCGCCCTGAGGAAGCTTCTCGTAGAAAAATACAAGATCTACGACACGTCTTTCGGTGAGTTGAAAGTCGTGAATTTCGATCGGTTGGTCAAATTTATTAACCAAAATATCGCTTTTCAAAATATACGACGTATTTTTTCTCTAGATCGCAGACAGGCGGCGCCAAGATTTGTCATCAAGCCGCAAAGTGCGTTCGCTTACGAAGGACAGAGCGTGAAGTTCTACTGCCGAGTTATCGGCGTCGCAACACCAACGCTTACCTGGTCACACAACAATCAGGAATTGCGTCAATCTGTTAAATTCATGAAGCGATACACTGGCGACGATTATACTTTCGTTATAAACAGGGTGAAACTTGAAGACAGAGGAGAGTACATAATCAGGGCTGAAAATCATTACGGTTTTAGAGAAGAAGTTGTATTTTTGAACGTACAACGTAAGTCGATCATTTCTCCCGCTTGTGAACCAGTTCGGCGGTTCGTTTGATGAGTTTTTTTGTTTCTAGCGTTGCCTAAGGAGGTACCGAGATACAAACCCGAAGTCCAACCAGTCCGCACGCGTGAACCATTCCGCTGGAACTTCTGGCAAGAAGTTAGCGAAAGTGCGCCAAGTTTCACGTTCCTCTTAAGACCTCGAGTTATGCAAACGAGACAAACGTGCAAACTCTTGTGTTGTCTAAGCGGCAATCCACCGCCGACCGTTAAATGGTTCAAGGACAAACAAGAGTTATCAAAGTACGAATACACCATGACCCATAGCGACGGTGTCGTCACCATGGAAATAGTTGACTGTAAACCCGAAGACAGTGGCAAATATCGATGTGTAGCTGTTAATTGTCACGGAAAAGATGAAACGAGCTGTGTCGTCATTGTTGAAGGTAAAAACCTCATCTTTCTTTCACCTCGAAATCATTATAGGGGTACAAACGGTGAACTTTCAGAAAGCCGAAACTTTGTCGTTTCTGAGTAAATAAAAAAAGTCCAGATATCGCGACAAAGATAAATTAATTTTTCGGTTCTTTGAAGGTAAAAAAAAAAAAGGAAGAGATTAAATTAAATAATTTCAGTAAGTGTTTGATTTATAGCAAGCTTAAACTGCGAAAAAATATTTTCAAAGACAAATAAACCAGCAGTTCCCTTACAGTCGCCTTAAATACGTAAAAAAAAAAATTCCTATTCTTCGTGGTCATAACCTATACCAATATCCGTTTTATTATAGGAACTGGAGAGACCGACGAGCAAGCTAAACTAGCACACGACCTCCTATACTCTGGAGGTAGTTATCATTCTTTGCATTTGACTTCTTTTTGTTTCTTTTTTTTTATTTGAATCGCCTCTAAGTTGAAAGTTTCAACTTTCCAGGTCGATTTCCGCTTTTGAAAAATCCCAGCTTCCCTGACCCGCTAACAATCTATCCTCATTGACAGAGTGCAAATTTTTTCTTTTGGCTTTTTTCAATCTTTTCTGATACTAGAGTAAATCTTTAAGCGGCATGAGACTTGGTGTTAAGATACGTTTGAAAAAAAATGTAATTAACAAAAAAATAAGTTTTCGATTAATGAGTTGAGGAAATTAATGAATGATTTAATTTTTCAGATCGAAGGTTCATCGAACAACCAATAAAACCAGCGCCTCCTCCGATAGTTACGGTACGAAAATCGAGCTACAGTAGTTCGAACACAAACAGTCATTCGGTTTCGAATAGATCGAATTATAACTCAACGTCACACTCGTCAAATTACAACAATCTATCGAGTTCAACATCGAGCAGTGTTAGACAAAACGCGTCTTCGTACAAAGTAAGTGCCTACTTGTTTCAATCAAATAAAAAGAATGAAGTGAAAGAACATTCCGAGGGTTACATACAAATAAAGTCACGAAAAATATACGATTACGAATAATTTTATTTATTACATCTGAAGTATTTTTATTGATCTCATTTTTTCAGGCCTTTTTCCATAGTTCATTCCTTCCTTCTATTGAAATTCGAAGAAACTGACCCCTAAAGGAATTTTATCTTTTAATCCAATAAGAATCAGAACTATTTTTCATCGAAATGAATTTACTGATGATATTTGTCTTCCCATTTTATTTTTCCGTAGTCGAACCTCGAAACGAGTTCGTCGAACAGAAACGAAACCGTTTCCGCGGACAAAAGAACCATGAAAAAATACGGTAGCAGATTAGATACCACCGGAAGTCCATCGCGATCAAGAAGCGCGACGAAAGAACTTATACGTAAGTAGAAAAAAAACGACATGAAATAATGAATCTCCAATTTCAATATAATATTATACCGTTTACTTTTGACTTTTTATGTCGAAGAAAAAAATGATGAAACAATTATTATTATTATTTTCTTTTCTAAACTCGCAGTTCCACCGGACGATTCGATGTGCGCGCCTGAATTTATTAAGAAATTACAAGATCTAACGATCAAAGATGGGGAACAACTAGAATTATCGGTTAAAATCAGGGGAGATCCAGAACCCCAGGTGACGTGGTCTAAAAATGGAAAGGTGAGTCGACGGAAATGACAGCGAGACGTGGTGAAATTATTTTATCATGATTATTGATTCTTTAATTAATTTTTTAACTGCTTTCTATTTTATTTTAAACCACAGGCGCTGAGCTCTTCCGAGATTCTTGATCTCAAGTACAGAGGCGGAGTGGCAACTTTGACGATAAACGAAGTTTTCCCTGAAGATGAGGGCGAATTTACGTGCAAAGCAACGAACAGTATCGGCACCTCAACGACCTCCTGCAAGCTCACGGTCAAGCGTGAGTAATCGAAGATATTAATTTTTCTTATGAATTGAAAATTTTCACATGGCAACTAAGATGATATATCGTCTGACGTTTTCGCTTGCTTTTCCAGCGATGGAAAACGGGGAGAGTAAAAAGAAGGGTGTTTCCGACAAACCGCCAAAGATCGTCGATCATTTGGAAAGTAAATTTGTGAAGGATGGGGAGTCCGTTGTTTTAAGCTGCCGCGTTATCGGCGCCAAAAAGTTCGACGTTGTCTGGCTCCACAATAACAAGGAGATCAAGCCGAGCAAGGACTTCCAATACTCAAACGAAGCTAATATCTACAAACTTAACATCGCCGAAATATTCCCCGAAGATTCCGGCACCTATACTTGTGAAACTTTCAACGATGCAGGGGAGAGTTTCTCTTCGTGTACTCTCAACGTCCTCGGTGAGATGCGCGACATTAATTCAATTGTTTCTTTTTTTTACTTCTACTGCTTCATTTTCGCGTAGATCTCAGAAACGAATAATTCTTACCAATTTGAAATAAATAATTTCATTTCCAGTGCCAAATGAGGAACCAAAAAGCCCAGTGTTCACGACATTCCCACAGTCATCGACTGTGAGCGAAGGAGAGAGCGCAAGCTTTACATGTCAGACTGAAACCGCACCACTCAAAGGTAATTGAACATTTGAAGGAAAAGCAAAAAAAAATCAGAGATCAAAAAATTCAAAGAAAATGATCGAATAAAATGTATAATTTCAGTAACGTGGGTGAAGGATGGAAAGCCAATAGATGAAACGAGCAGCAAGTACTTATTTAGTTCGGACGGCGAAAAATCATTCACCATTCAAATAAAATCCTGTTCACACGGAGACGTAGGTCAATATACTGCCAAAGCGATCGGCAAGAAAGGAGAAACAACTGCAGCGTTCGCCCTCAACGTCACGAATCCTGGCGACGTTTGAAAGAAAAATCTTTTATATTCACAAATATTTAATCCCCTAGACGATGATTATTAAATAAGGTAATGTGATTCATTTATTTTTATGTTATTTTTTTTTATTTTCTTATTATTATCGATCGGAATGAGTTTTTATTTTATTTCCCAATTTAGTTTGTTTTAAATAATTAAATTGTGTTTTAAAAAATTAAATAAAAAAACATTCCAGTCCAATAACGATAACAATCGATCGATATTGATTGATTTTTTTAATTTATTTTATTTGATTTTTATTTGATTTTTTACAGAGTCTGTGAGAGTTTATCGAATATAAGAGACAACAAAAATAGTAATAAATGAATCGGAAGAAGAAGAGAATAGAAAGAAAAAAAATGAACAAACGAATAATATTTACGAAAACAAAATTATGTATGATAGGAAAAATGCAATTAGAATCAAATTAAACGAAAATAAAATTCAACAATTGAATTAGAAGAATGAAGATAGATGAATATACATATTAATTTCGATTCAACAAAATGAGACAAAAATCATACGAAAAAAAGAATATATAATTAATCATCAAGATCATATTATATGTAACGATCATTATTATTTATAAATACAATTATTATGTATCATTACTGTAATTAATATTGTTATTACATTATAATATTTATTATAACTATGATTATTATTATTATCATGAACTATTGTAATATCATTATTGTTATTATTACAATTATCGTTATCATTATCATTATCATTGTTATCATTATTATTATAATTACTATTAGAAATTCATTGTCACTGTTATGGAAAAAAACAAAAAACAAATCAAATTGTGTTTTTGCTGTGTGTTTATCGTAACTGCATATACATTATGTACACATTATTATTATTATTAATATTATTATCACTACCATGTCATTATAATATAGAGTAAAAGAAGATGATATCTGTAAGAAAAATCTGAGCAATTCTGAAATAAGGAACAATACAAATGAAACATATTGATTATCGATGGATCACGATCATGAGATAAATCGAAATCTAGTTTACGCCAGCATCCTCAAAAAAACGAAACATCTTCGTAGACTGGTTTACGATTTTTTTTCATATTCTGATGCTCGATAACATTATCACTGATTTTATAAACATTTGAAAAAAATAAATAAAACAGATAATTGACGAAAACGATAGTTGATAAAATTTATCATTTGGAGATGACATGTATAAATTATTATTTATTAATTATATGTATATGTATTATAATACATTATATCATATATATCATGTATTGTATAATTGTTTGAAGACTGCTTCCGTTATTAAACAACAATATACGTATATATATATGAAAACATATTAATTACGATCATGTTAATTATTGAAATATAGTCAACAAAAACAAAGGTAAAAACAAAAAAAAACACATCTGCACGATATGTATAGTGATACAGTGATAACGATGCATAATAACATGATTAATATAGTATAACTATTGATAACAACATTAATAATTAATATTATAATTATTATGATGGCAATAACAATTGTAGGAAGATAATAACGATGATGATGATAACAATAATAATAATAATAAATATAGTAAGAATAACAAAAAAAAAGAATTTATTTCTTCGATTTATTTACCTAATTCGTTTATCATTTACTAATTTATTTATATTTATTTCGGGTATAATTTTTTCAATTTCAATTGATTTATCTGCTTTTTATTCTTGCATTTGCTGCCCCGTGCCGATCCGTATCCCCCCTTGCCCCCAAATTTTCTGAGTCACGTACCTATAGTTTATCTGAAAGAAAAATTGCTATAATAATTTTGATTTAGTTTTGGGGAAAAAAAACAACACGAGCACGTAATGATAGACGTAATATTTATAATATTCCGATTATTTATTAGTAATATTTTTTTAAGTTGTTATACATTATACAATTGATGTACATAAGGTATGTATAAGATTTTACATAGGTTTATAATACTTATAACTATGATAATAGCAATGTGAATTTTATAATTTTTCTCATTTCGCATTTAGAATACTTACAATCAGAATACATGTATGTCCATTTATAAATTTATTATATATGTATACTGTATTATATTATGTGTAGATTATACGTATATATACTACATTGCATAAGTAATATTTACATTAATACATATACAATTGATATAATTCTGCTTTTTTCGATTTTGAATACATAGAAATATGAATAACATATGTTAGTCTAACGAAAAAAAAAGAACAATAAAGAAAAGAAAAAAATAAAATCAAACATATTTTCATGTAAAGCAAATAACATATAATCCTGTTTTATTCATAATGGACATTTATAATATAATAATGAAAATTCTAATGTAAATAAAAATAATATTGTTAATGATAATAAAAGTAATATTTGCAGCAAAGTGTTGTTGTTATAGGTGTATTTATAATGATAATTACAATTTTTGAACGATGTCGAATTTCAATTTGAAATCCATCGATTCCTTTTTTGGATCGAATTTCTTACGCGCTGCCAATTTTGCACGTAATTCTTTTGCGCTCATTCTCAGATTTAAACTTTTCTGTTGCTCCGAAGAATCTAGCGATGACGTCGTATCGACGTTACCATTTCCATTAGCGTTGTTACCGTTATTTCCATCCTCGTTTATCAGAGTATTTTCTGGACCTGCTGATGCGGCGCGTGGTATGGGTTCCATCATTCTGTTGCCGTTTTCACGAGAGCGTTCAATGCCAGAATTGTTGTTAACAACTGTTGGCGTTGTGCTGACACTGTCGGATGAACTGATCGACTTTTGGGTGGCCTGAAAAATTAATATTGTTTGAAACAGACCTTTTTTCCTTTCGATAGTTTGATGACTTTTTATGCGATAGGTCCAAGGAAGGAAGTTGGGCAAAATGTGCTTGATTTTGGGTCCAATCTCGGAAACTTGATTAATGAGATATTTGTACAAATTTTTAGACCAGAAATCCTAACGTGTGAGTTGAATTATCAAGCCTTAGATTTTCTTCAAAATCTGGGAGAAAAATCTACAATTTCTTTTACCGACTTTCCTATGATATTCTTATGTATTTGTATCTGAGGAATCCGAATCCGCAAGCCAAATTGATTTATCTATAAAATTGATCGAGTGATCATTCATTAATCGATCTAAAAAATGAAAAATCAAGGATATCTCGGTGAGTTTTGATTCTAGAAATCATTAATCGGTGTATTCGTGTTCCTTACGAAAAACTACGTAGAGCAAGCGTCCTGCAATTAATTTCGCAAATACTTCGATTTTTCGCCCAAAAAAATACCAAGCCTATAGCCTTAGTCTTTTCTCAGAATCTCAGAGGAGAATCTACATTTTTTTTTATCGACTTTCCTATGATATTCTTATGTATTTTTATCTGAGGAATCCGAATCCGCAAGCTAAATTGATTTATCTATAAAATTGATCGAGTTATCATTAATTTATCGATCTGAAAAATGAAAAATCAGGGATATCTCGATGAGTTTTGATTCTAGAATTATTTGATCGGTGTATTCGTGTTCCTTACGAAAAACTACGTAGAGCAAGCGTCCTGCAATTAATTTCGCAAATACTTCGATTTTTCGCCCAAAAAAATACCAAGCCTATAGCCTTAGTCTTTTCTCAGAATCTCAGAGGAGAATCTACATTTTTTTTTATCGACTTTCCTATGATATTCTTATGTATTTTTATCTGAGGAATCCGAATCCGCAAGCTAAATTGATTTATCTATAAAATTGATCGAGTTATCATTAATTTATCGATCTGAAAAATGAAAAATCAGGGATATCTCGATGAGTTTTGATTCTAGAATTATTTGATCGGTGTATTCGTGTTCCTTACGAAAAACTACGTAGAGCAAGCGTCCTGCAATTAATTTCGCAAATACTTCGATTTTTCGCCCAAAAAAATACCAAGCCTATAGCCTTAGTCTTTTCTCAGAATCTGAGAGGAGAATCTTCATTTTTTTTTACCGACTTTCCTATGATATTCTTATGTATTTGTATCTGAGAAATCCGAATCCGCAAGCCAAATTGATTTATCTATAAAATTGATCGAGTTATCATTAATTTATCGATCTGAAAAATGAAAAATCAGGGATATCTCGATGAGTTTTGATTCTAGAATTATTTGATCGGTGTATTCGTGTTCCTTACGAAAAACTACGTAGAGCAAGCGTCCTGCAATTAATTTCGCAAATACTTCGATTTTTCGCCCAAAAAAATACCAAGCCTATAGCCTTAGTCTTTTCTCAGAATCTGAGAGGAGAATCTTCATTTTTTTTTACCGACTTTCCTATGATATTCTTATGTATTTGTATCTGAGAAATCCGAATCCGCAAGCCAAATTGATTTATCTATAAAATTGATCGAGTTATCATTAATTTATCGATCTGAAAAATGAAAAATCAGGGATATCTCGATGAGTTTTGATTCTAGAATTATTTGATCGGTGTATTCGTGTTCCTTACGAAAAACTACGTAGAGCAAGCGTCCTGCAATTAATTTCGCAAATACTTCGATTTTTCGCCCAAAAAAATACCAAGCCTATAGCCTTAGTCTTTTCTCAGAATCTGAGAGGAGAATCTACATTTTTTTTTACCGACTTTCCTATGATATTCTTATGTATTTGTATCTGAGAAATCCGAATCCGCAAGCCAAATTGATTTATCTATAAAATTGATCGAGTTATCATTAATTTATCGATCTGAAAAATGAAAAATCAGGGATATCTCGATGAGTTTTGATTCTAGAATTATTTGATCGGTGTATTCGTGTTCCTTACGAAAAACTACGTAGAGCAAGCGTCCTGCAATTAATTTCGCAAATACTTCGATTTTTCGCCCAAAAAAATACCAAGCCTATAGCCTTAGTCTTTTCTCAGAATCTGAGAGGAGAATCTACATTTTTTTTTATCGACTTTCCTATGATATTCTTATGTATTTTTATCTGAGGAATCCGAATCCGCAAGCCAAATTGATTTATCTATAAAATTGATCGAGTTATCATTAATTTATCGATCTGAAAAATGAAAAATCAGGGATATCTCGATGAGTTTTGATTCTAGAATTATTTGATCGGTGTATTCGTGTTCCTTACGAAAAACTACGTAGAGCAAGCGTCCTGCAATTAATTTCGCAAATACTTCGATTTTTCGCCCAAAAAAATACCAAGCCTATAGCCTTAGTCTTTTCTCAGAATCTCAGAGGAGAATCTACATTTTTTTTATCGACTTTCCTATGATATTTTTATGTATTTTTATCTGAGGAATCCGAATCCGCAAGCCAAATTGATTTATCTATAAAATTGATCGAGTTATCATTAATTTATCGATCTGAAAAATGAAAAATCAGGGATATCTCGATGAGTTTTGATTCTAGAATTAATTAATCGAAGTATTCGTGTTCCTTACGAGAAACTACGTAGAGCAAGCGTCCTTCAATTAATTTCGCGAATACTTCGATTTTTCGCCCGAAAAAACACCAAGAGCCTTAGTTTTTTCTCAGAATCTGGAATCAAGATCTACATTTTTTGTCAACGACTTTTTCATGCTATTTCTATGTATTTTGATCTCAGAAATCCGAATCTGCGAGCCAAATTGATTTATCTATAAAATTGATCGAGTTATCATTAATTTATCGAATTAAAAAGTGAAAAATCAAGGATATCTCGGTGGGAATTCGTCCTAGCTTAATTTACTCCACAGATTCGTGTTGCTGCAGTTTAAATATCTAAGGATAATAGCGATAAGAAAAATTTCCAAAGTTTCTCATATGGTATTCAAGTTTCTTTTTCCAATTTTGATTGTTAATTTTTGACTAACAAAATGCTATACCATAATATCTATGGCTATACTTATTTTCCCTACCCTATTACGGCGCCTAATTATCCGCAACTGCGCATTACACGCATGTCGACATCTCCGAGTTGCCTGAATTCAGGCGCTCGGCAAAAATTGAGCACATAAGAGAATTAGGGGTTGCCCACCCTAGAGCCGACAAACAGCTCCGAGACGTCGGATGCTATTCGTTGAAGTTTAAAGCGGTTGAATGAACGAAAAGGTGATTGAAACACAAACGCGAAATGACGGGCACAGAAAAGTGGATCATCCTAACGAAGATGACATTATGCCAACGTATGATCACCTCGAAGCTGAACGAGCAAAATACCTCTCCATAGGAAGAAAATAGAAAAAAGGTAGGATCACAAGGTAGGATTTTTGTACAAGCATTGCTCTGACTCTCCTGAGTAACTTTAATTTTTCTTCAGATACAGCTGAAAAATGTGTATAAACCTGAATCTTATTCGAAAAGGAACGTGTGTCCGACTCAGCAAGTCTCATGGACCATCATCGTATGGACCATAAGGACGTCGATCATCAACTTCCATTCGAACGTGAAATAATGACAGGACATTGCAACACTTGGAGGCTGCTCAAGGGTGCCACGACTCACCCTACGAATTGTATACCAAGAAATACGAATCTCCAATAGAGATCGTTTTCTTGGAAGGTGGGCCGGAAAATCGAAATGGACGCCCCGAAAGCAGAGCAATGATAAATAGCGGTACGTGCCGATAAAAGCTAAGCGAGAGTGACGTAAGGTGTTGATTAAAAGTATTAGCATCATTTGGATTGAGAATATCTGTCAGATTTTATTTCTCATTTTTATTCATAAGTTCAAACACGGTAGTTAATCGGACGTTCGTGGACCGATTCGGAAGAGGAGACTGCAGGCCGTACAGCGAATACATTTGATAGTAAAAGTTGTCAACTCATTTCCAACTCGGAGATTTGATTCGCGAAAATCGATGTCTACACCTTCGCACAGGCCCACAAATGAGGACGTGGATCCACACTGAACGGAAAAGGAAAAAATAACCGACGATAAAATCTGATTGATTATATAGGTTAAGAGAGACCTCAACGGAGAATGGTAAGCTGATTTCTGGGTCTTACAGTATCCGGAAATTTACAAATTCTGAGATATTCGTTTCCTGTTACAGAAAAATCGATAGAGCTTCCCAAGTGATTGACGATACTGCTCGTTGACAGCTCTTCGCAAGTGTGGGTTACGCACTCGTCTTGGAACAAATTTCGCACGCTGTCGCCATTTTGTCGCAATTCGGATCGAAGAAATGGAGATATCTCGATGAGTCTCGGGAGTAGCTTGATATTCTCGACATACATACGGTTCCTGAGGTCTTATATATGAAAGCAGACGTTCAATCGATTCGAAAAACACTTAGTTTCTGGTTCCACAACTCGTAGAAGTTTGAACACTCATAGCTTTTGATTTTATTTCTGATGACTCAGCTAAAAATCGAAATCGTTCTTTCTTGTGAATTATCATGTATTTTGAGTTCAGGAATCCAAACCTACTATTTAAATTAATTGATCCATCAAATTGATCGAGTTATGGCTAATTCTGCGCTGTAAATAGTAGAAAAATCTAGATATCTCGATAGCTTTAAGACGTAGTTTAATTGAGTAGACGGATTCGTGTTTCTGGAATCAACCTACATGAGAATACGGTTCTGCAAACATTGATAAAGTATTTTATGTCGAATTCGTGAAACAGCAATCATGCTACGATCATCTAAGACTGTAGTCTTCTTATTTTTTCGATTTCGGGACTAGAAGTTACAATTAATTCATTTCCCTTTGGTTTCTCATGTATTTCGAGCCCGAGGAGCCGAATCTGCTCACTGAATTGATTCATCAGAATCGTTTTTCCTAGTGTATTATCATGTATACTGAGCTCAGGAATGCGAATATTCTATTCAAATCAATTCACCTGTAAAATTAATCGAGTTATCATTGATTTTTTACTATGTAAAACAAAAACATTGAAATATCTACATAGCTTTCAGTCGTAGGTTGCTTTTGTACTAAAACGCTTGTTTCCTCAATCGAAATACAGAAGATTGTCGCACTGTTGAGGTTTGTTATAATTCTTTCCTCGTTTTTTTTTTCATTCTTTTGGATTATCTCATCCATTCTCAATTAATCACCGCATCTTTCCAGTCTCTGATGAAGGCTGATGATACGCAACCAAATTTACACCAGCTCAGATTGTTCGGGATTTTTTCTGGGTTTTTTCCTAATGATTTGATAATTCTTTTTTATTTTTTTCTACTTTTGACGGTGTTAATTTACTTTTAAATTAATTAACAGATATAACTCAGCAACTGCTAGCGTCTAATGATATGCGAGTGAAGTGACGCTAACTTAGCTTCAATTTAGAATTTTTCCTGAATTTTTCTAATTTTTATTCAAATTTTTTCCGATTTTTTCGCATAATTTTTGATGTTAGGCCCCGCCCCAACCCCCCTATAGGCGCCCAATCATATGCAATCAAAGTAACACCAGCTCAGATTATTTTCAGAATTTTTCCCGATTTTTTCCAATTTTTTTGGATTTTTTATCGATTTTTTCCAATATTTTCAATTAAATCCCGCCCACAGCCCCTGGCGAGCGCCTAATTATACGCAACCCCGCATTACATCCCTGTAAACACCGCCAAGTTGCCTAACATTAGGCGCTCGGTAAAGTCGGAAATCGCGCTCGTGGCGCCATCTCTCGGATTTTCGACCCGAACTAAAAGTCAGTTTTGGCTCAAAATCGCGCTCGTGGCGCCATCCCACGGAATCTTCGCGAACTAATCGGTATTTATGTTGGTAACTGAGTTCGCGAAGATTCCGTGGGATGGCGCCACGAGCGCGATTTTGAGCCAAAACTGACTTTTAGTTCATGCCAAAAATCCGAGAGATGGCGCCACGAGCGCGATTTTCAACTTTGCCGACCGGCGGGGTATTTTCAATTAAATTAAAAATATTGGAAAAATCGAAATAAATTCGAAAAAAATTGGAAAAAATCGGAAAAAATTCTGAAAATAATTTAAGCTGGTTTGACTTTGGTTGCATATGATTGGGCACCCGTAGGGACTTGGGGGCGGAGCCTCACATCAAAAATATTGCAAAAAAATGGATAAAAATTGAATAACAATTAGAAAAAATTAGAGAAAATTCCAAAATAAATCCAAGTTAGCGTCACTCCACTCGCATATCATCCGGCGCTTGCAGAAGCTAAATTATATACAATAATCAAGTAAAAAAGTAAATAAAATTCGTCAAAAATAAAAAAAAAAATAGAAAAACATTAGCAAAAAATTAGAAGAGACCCAGGAATAAATCCTCAAGGATCTGGGTTGGTGTAACTGTAGTTACGTATCATTAGCCACTATCAAAAACTAGGAGAGATGCGGTAAATGATTAAAAATAAACGAAATAATCAAAAAGAATGCAGGAAAAACGAGAAAAGGATTATAATAAACGTCGACAGTGCGACAATCTTCTGTATTTCGATCGAAAAAACAAGAATCTGATTACAAAATTAAACCACGACTTGAAGCTATTTAAATGTTTCAATTTTTTCATTTTTAATAGTTGCAGGTCAATGATAACTCGATTAATTTCACAGGTAAAATGATTTGTTCAGCAAGTTCGCAATCCTGGGTTCCATATACATGAGAAAACTGCATACCAAAAACTTAGATGCTATTTTCGGCCTGAAAATACAAAAGAAATTTGTTTCGAATGTGCGAACGACCGTATTCCAATGAACACCTACCTCAGGAACACATAATCGTCTGATATATCAAGCTACGACTCAAAACTATAAAGATATATATATTTATCCGCTTCCTACGGTTAAAGATTGGCGATCACTCGATCGATTCAATAGATAAATCATTTTGGGTATAAGGAGATTCGGATTACTGGGCTCAAAATACATGAGAAATCGAAGGAAAATAAATTATTTGTCATTTCCAGTCACGAAATCGAAAAAATGAGAAAACTACAGTCTCAGATGATCTTGGTATGATTGCCGTTCCACGAATTCGACATAAAATACTTTATCAATGATCGCGGAACCGTATTTTCATGTGGGTTGATACTAGAAACACGAATCCGTCGACTCAATCAAACTACGTCTTAAAGCTATCGAGATATCTAGATTTTGCTACTATTTACAGCAGAGAATTGGCTATAACTCGATCAATCCGATGAATAAATCAATTTAAATAGCAGGTTTAGATTCCTGAACTCAAAATATATGATAATAAGCTAGGAAGAACGATCTAGATTTTTAGCCACGTAATCAACAACAAAATTGAAGTCTATGAGTCTTTAAATTCCTACGATTTCTGGAACATAAAATTAGGTATTCTTCAAGTTGATTGACCAACTATTTTCAAATGTATTATGAATTGAGAAACCGTATCTGTCGACAATATTAAGCTACTCCTAACACTCATCGAGATATCTCCATTTCTCCGACCAGAAATGCGACAAAATAGCGACAGCGTGCGAAATTTGTTCCAAGACGAGTGCGTAACCCGAACTTGCGAAGAGCTGTCAACGAGCAGTATCGTGAATCACCCGGACGGCTCTACCGATTTTTCTGCAACAAGAAACGACTATCTTAGATTCGTAAATTTCCGGATACTGAGAGACCCAGAAATCAGCTTACCATCCTCCGTTCAGGTCTCTTCCAACCCTTATAATCAATCAGATTTTATGACTTGTTGGTTGTTTTTTCGTTTTCGTTCAGTCCTCCGAATTGATCCACGAACGTCCGGTTAACTGCCGTGTTTAAACTTGTGGATAGAAATAAACATGAAAATCTGACAGATATTTTCCATTTAAAGAATGCTAATATTTTGAAACAACTGTACCTTACGTAACTCTCGGTTTGCTGTTATCGGCACGTACCGCTATTTATCTTAGCTCTGCTTTTGAAGCGACCATTTAGATTTTCCATCAGAACTGCCTACCTTCCACGAAAACGATCTCTATTGTAGATTCGTATTTCTTGGTATACAATTCGTAGGGTGAGTCGTGGCCCCTTTAAGCAGCCGCCAAGTGTAGCAATGTTCTCTCATTATTTCACTTTCGAATGGAAGTTAATGATCGATGTCCCTATGGTCCATTCGATGGTGGTCCATGAGACTTGCTGAGTCAACCACAGGTTGCTTCTCAAATAAGATTCCAGTTCACACATTGATCAGCTGTATCTGAAGAGAAATTGAAGTGACATGGGAGAGTCTGAGCAATGCTTGTACAGAAATCCTACCTTGTGATACTACCTTTTTCTATCTTCTTCCTATCGAGAGGTATTTTGCTCGTTCAGCTTCGAGGTGATTATACATTGCCCGCACGGCGCTGGGTGGCAAAATGTCATCTTCGCATAGCATGATCCACTATTCGTTTCACGATTGTGTTTCAATCATCTTTCTGTTTATCATACCGCTTCAAACTTCAACGAACGAACAGCATCTGACGTCTAGGAGCTGTTTGACAGCGCTAAAGTCAGCAATCCATTAGGCCCCGCCCACCAAGCCCCTGTGGGCGCCTAACCATCTGCAACCCCGCATTACACGCATGTCGACACGTACGAGTTGCCTGAATTTAGGCGCTTCGCAAAAGTTGCACATACAAGTAAATTAGGATTTGCTGACCTTAGCGCTGTCCAACAACTCGTATGGACGTCGTTTACTGTCCGTTGAAGTTTGAAGCGGTATAATCAACAAAAAGGTGATTGAAACTCAAACGCAAAATGACAGGCACCAAAAAGTGGATCATCTCGAAGCTGAACGAGTGAAAAACCTCTCGATAGGAAGAAGGTAGAAAAAAATGTAGGATCACAAGGTAGGATTTCTGTGCAAGCATTGCTCAGACTCTCCCATGTCACTTCAATTTCTCTTCAGATACAGCTGAACAATGTGTGAACTTGAATGTTATTCCAGAAGCAACCTGTGTTTGACTCAGCAAGTCTCATGGACCACCATCGTATGGATCATTGGGACGTCGATCATCAATTTCCATTCGAAAGTGAAAACATGACAGAACATTGCAACACTTTGCAGCTAGTCAAGAGGGCCACGACCAACCCTATACTAATCGATACCAAGCAGACAAATCTGCAATAGAGATCATTCTTGTGGGAGATGGGCAATTCTGATGAAAAATTAAAATGGTTGCCCCAAAAGCAGAGCTACGATACATAGCGGGACGTGCTGAAAACAGCAAAGCGAGAGTGACGTCAGGTGCAGTATGTTTAAAAGTATTGGCATTCTTCAAATAGAAAATATCTGTCAGATTTCCATGCTTATTTCTATCCACAAGTTTAAAGACGGCAGTTGATCAGACGTTGGTGGACCGACTCAGAGCAGGAGACTGCAGGCCGTATCGCGAATAAATTTGATGGAAAAAGTTGCCACAAATCAAGAGGTGGATCCACACCGAACGAAAAAGAAAAAATAACCAATGAATTATAAAATCTGATTAATTATATACGTTACAAGAGATCTCAATGGAAGATGGTAAGCTGATTTCTGGGTCTCTCAGTATCCGAAAATTCACAAACTCTAAGATATTCGTTTCTTGTTACAGGGAAATCGGTAGAGCTTCCCGGGTGATTTAATCCAAATCGTTCTTTCTAGTATATTGTCATTACGTATTTTAAGCTCAGGAATCCAAGCTTGCTATTTCAATTGATTCATCCATCGAATTGATCGAGTTATAGCTAATTCTCCGCTGTAAATAGTAGCAGAATCTAGATATCTCGATAGCTTTAAGTCTTAGCTGAATCAAGTTGACGGATTTGTATTTTTGGTATCAAACTACATGAAAATACGGTTCTGCAAACAGTTATAAAGTATCTTATGTCGGAATCGGGAAACGGCAATTTTTTTCTACAATAAGATTATCTAAGACTGCGGTAGTCTTCTTATTTTCTCGATTTCGGCTCTAGAAATTACAGATAATTTGTTTCCTTTTGGTTTCTCATGTATTTTGATCCCTGAAATCCGAATCTGCTCACTGAATTAATTTATCTATCGAATTAATCGAGTGATTGCCAATCTTTAACCGTAGGAAGCTGATAAATTGAAATATCTCCACAGCTCTGAGTCGTAGCTCACTTAATCAGACGGATTTGTGATCCCGAGGTGAGGGTACATCAGAATACCGTCGTTTGCACATTTGAAACATATTTCTTATCATGCTCGTGAAATCACAAGAATACTAAGACTGTAATTCTCGCTTTTTTCAATTTCTAGGCCCAAAATAGGATCTCAGTTTTCGATATTCAGTTTTCCCATGTATATGGAACCCAGGATGGCGAACATGCTGAACAAATCATCTCACCTGTGAAATTAATCGAGTTATCATTGACTTGCAACTCTAAAACATGAAAAAATTGAAACATTTACATAGCTTCAAGTCGTGGTTTAATTTTGTAATCAGGTTCTTGTTTCCTTGATCGAAATACAGAAGATTGTCGCACTGTCGACGTTTATTATAATCCTTTTCTCGTTTTTTCTGCATTCTTTTTGATTATTTCGTTTATTTTCAATCATTTACCGCATCTCTCCTAGTTTTTGATAGTGGCTAGTGATACGTAACTACAGTTACACCAACCCAGATCCTTGAGGATTCATTCCTGGGTCTTTTCTAATTTTTTGCTAATGTTTTTCTATTTTTTTTCTGATTTTGACGAATTTTATTTACTTTTTTGCTTGATTACTGTATATAATTCAGCTTCTGCAAGCGTTAAGTGATATGCGAGTGGAACGACGCTAACTTGGATTTATTTTGGAATTTTCTCTAATTTTTTCTAATTCTTTTTCAATTTTTATCATTTTTTTTGCCATATTTTTGATGTGAGGCTCCGCCCCCAAGTCCCTACGGGTGCCCAATCATATGCAACCAAAGTCAAACCAGCTGAAATTATTTTTAGAATTTTTTCCGATTTTTTCCAATTTATTTCGATTTTTCCAATATTTTTAATTTAATTGAAAATACCCCGCCGGTCGGCAAAGTTGAAAATCGCGCTCGTGGCGCCATCTCTCGGATTTTTGGCATGAACTAAAAGTCAGTTTTGGCTCAAAATCGCGCTCGTGGCGCCATCCCACGGAATCTTCGCGAACTCAGTTAACAACATAAATACCGATTAGTTCGCGAAGATTCCGTGGGATGGCGCCACGAGCGCGATTTTGAGCCAAAACTGACTTTTAGTTCGGGTCGAAAATCCGAGAGATGGCGCCACGAGCGCGATTTCCGACTTTACCGAGCGCCTAATGTTAGGCAACTTGGCGGTGTTTACAGGGATGTAATGCGGGGTTGCGTATAATTAGGCGCTCGCCAGGGGCTGTGGGCGGGATTTAATTGAAAATATTGGAAAAAATCGATAAAAAATCCAAAAAAATTGGAAAAAATCGGGAAAAATTCTGAAAATAATCTGAGCTGGTGTTACTTTGATTGCATATGATTGGGCGCCTATAGGGGGGTTGGGGCGGGGCCTAACATCAAAAATTATGCGAAAAAATCGGAAAAAATTTGAATAAAAATTAGAAAAATTCAGGAAAAATTCTAAATTGAAGCTAAGTTAGCGTCACTTCACTCGCATATCATTAGACGCTAGCAGTTGCTGAGTTATATCTGTTAATTAATTTAAAAGTAAATTAACACCGTCAAAAGTAGAAAAAAATAAAAAAGAATTATCAAATCATTAGGAAAAAACCCAGAAAAAATCCCGAACAATCTGAGCTGGTGTAAATTTGGTTGCGTATCATCAGCCTTCATCAGAGACTGGAAAGATGCGGTGATTAATTGAGAATGGATGAGATAATCCAAAAGAATGAAAAAAAAAACGAGGAAAGAATTATAACAAACCTCAACAGTGCGACAATCTTCTGTATTTCGATTGAGGAAACAAGCGTTTTAGTACAAAAGCAACCTACGACTGAAAGCTATGTAGATATTTCAATGTTTTTGTTTTACATAGTAAAAAATCAATGATAACTCGATTAATTTTACAGGTGAATTGATTTGAATAGAATATTCGCATTCCTGAGCTCAGTATACATGATAATACACTAGGAAAAACGATTCTGATGAATCAATTCAGTGAGCAGATTCGGCTCCTCGGGCTCGAAATACATGAGAAACCAAAGGGAAATGAATTAATTGTAACTTCTAGTCCCGAAATCGAAAAAATAAGAAGACTACAGTCTTAGATGATCGTAGCATGATTGCTGTTTCACGAATTCGACATAAAATACTTTATCAATGTTTGCAGAACCGTATTCTCATGTAGGTTGATTCCAGAAACACGAATCCGTCTACTCAATTAAACTACGTCTTAAAGCTATCGAGATATCTAGATTTTTCTACTATTTACAGCGCAGAATTAGCCATAACTCGATCAATTTGATGGATCAATTAATTTAAATAGTAGGTTTGGATTCCTGAACTCAAAATACATGATAATTCACAAGAAAGAACGATTTCGATTTTTAGCTGAGTCATCAGAAATAAAATCAAAAGCTATGAGTGTTCAAACTTCTACGAGTTGTGGAACCAGAAACTAAGTGTTTTTCGAATCGATTGAACGTCTGCTTTCATATATAAGACCTCAGGAACCGTATGTATGTCGAGAATATCAAGCTACTCCCGAGACTCATCGAGATATCTCCATTTCTTCGATCCGAATTGCGACAAAATGGCGACAGCGTGCGAAATTTGTTCCAAGACGAGTGCGTAACCCACACTTGCGAAGAGCTGTCAACGAGCAGTATCGTCAATCACTTGGGAAGCTCTATCGATTTTTCTGTAACAGGAAACGAATATCTCAGAATTTGTAAATTTCCGGATACTGTAAGACCCAGAAATCAGCTTACCATTCTCCGTTGAGGTCTCTCTTAACCTATATAATCAATCAGATTTTATCGTCGGTTATTTTTTCCTTTTCCGTTCAGTGTGGATCCACGTCCTCATTTGTGGGCCTGTGCGAAGGTGTAGACATCGATTTTCGCGAATCAAATCTCCGAGTTGGAAATGAGTTGACAACTTTTACTATCAAATGTATTCGCTGTACGGCCTGCAGTCTCCTCCTCCGAATCGGTCCACGAACGTCCGATTAACTACCGTGTTTGAACTTATGAATAAAAATGAGAAATAAAATCTGACAGATATTCTCAATCCAAATGATGCTAATACTTTTAATCAACACCTTACGTCACTCTCGCTTTGCTTTTATCGGCACGTACCGCTATTTATCATTGCTCTGCTTTCGGGGCGTCCATTTCGATTTTCCGGCCCACCTTCCAAGAAAACGATCTCTATTGGAGATTCGTATTTCTTGGTATACAATTCGTAGGGTGAGTCGTGGCACCCTTGAGCAGCCTCCAAGTGTTGCAATGTCCTGTCATTATTTCACGTTCGAATGGAAGTTGATGATCGACGTCCTTATGGTCCATACGATGATGGTCCATGAGACTTGCTGAGTCGGACACACGTTCCTTTTCGAATAAGATTCAGGTTTATACACATTTTTCAGCTGTATCTGAAGAAAAATTAAAGTTACTCAGGAGAGTCAGAGCAATGCTTGTACAAAAATCCTACCTTGTGATCCTACCTTTTTTCTATTTTCTTCCTATGGAGAGGTATTTTGCTCGTTCAGCTTCGAGGTGATCATACGTTGGCATAATGTCATCTTCGTTAGGATGATCCACTTTTCTGTGCCCGTCATTTCGCGTTTGTGTTTCAATCACCTTTTCGTTCATTCAACCGCTTTAAACTTCAACGAATAGCATCCGACGTCTCGGAGCTGTTTGTCGGCTCTAGGGTGGGCAACCCCTAATTCTCTTATGTGCTCAATTTTTGCCGAGCGCCTGAATTCAGGCAACTCGGAGATGTCGACATGCGTGTAATGCGGGGTTGCCTGTAATCAGGCGCCAGAACGGAGTGTGGAAAATAAGCATAGCATGTAGTCAAAAATTAAAAGAAATAATTCAAATAACGTGTAAGAAAATTGGTAAATTGTTCATATTGCTATCGACCCACTGTATTTAGACTCCAGCAACACGAATCTATCCAGTAAATTAAGCTAGGACTAGATCCCATTGAGGAATTCTTATTTTTATAATTTAAACAATCATATTATGAATAGTATTCATGAAATAAATTATGTCATGAGTTTCTACGTTGATAATTTCCTAGAAATCCACGGAACCGATGTATAAAATAGGTCGAAAATTACACTATCCATTTTTCCCTCTTTCAAACACCTGTACAAATTTCAGCTACATAATGCCCATACACTCATACCCATATGTACCACATATATTTGAATAAGTGTATTCAATTCCAATTGGTTTCAATTAAATGTACTTCGTGGGTACATATCGTTTTGTATATCTAGTCATACGCATAACACGTAAGAAGAAGCGCGCAGCTGTACAAATTGATTCTCCATAATACAGAATGAGAAAAAAAAATTTCAAACCAAAAAAACTCGCGACTTTACAAAACTTTTCAAACATCTTTTCTCCACACCGATATTGCTGCATAGCATATGTTCATACGTGTACGTACCTATAATATGTATTCCTATAGGTAGTTAATAATCTATATGACGCGAGAAAATTCTATTTCATGCAAGTGCAAAATATACATCAACTTCATCGTGTCGCCAGCACGTGAGAATTATAATTTTCCACATCATATATTAAACTGTAACGCCCGTAGAAAAATTCTTACATCATATAAACTATACATGTGTAGGTATAATTATCATCATGCGCGTCGCGTGTAATTAGATAGACCCATAGAAGAAGCAGGAAAAAAAAACTAATTAATCAACGAATCATTATTATAATAACAATTAATGTGATAATCGAAAAGAAACGTAACGAAAATCACAATGATTCATCATAATATGCAATAATTCATCCGATGCACGCGATAGATGAACGTTTTTTCTTCAATCAAAAGAGAAAGAAAAAAAACAATCATACAATCAGCACTTTGAATATGTCGTGGTAATTCACAGCTTTTTAATTATTTTTTTTTCTTTCATCTTCTCCGATTAAAAAAGACATTTTTTTTCTTTCCATATACATTTCGCACGTTCTGTATACTACCAGCGGTTACATACACAGGCATATTTTAACAGTTACAAATCGTCGTGATCTGGATATATTATTATATCCGTTCCACGTGAAAAAAAAAATTTCAAAGAAGATAGAAAATAGAAGAAAAAAAAAAAAAAGATTCATCGGTTATATGCGTACGATATAAGTATGTGAGCTGCACTTTCAAGCGTATTTTTGTAATATATGTATACGCTATCGCGTTCGTTGCATAGCAAACAAGTTATAAGACCTCATTTTCGGAGGTCACTTAGTATAATAATAATAATAATAATAATAATGAACAATAATAATAATAATAATAAGAAGAAGAAGAAGAATGGACTGCTCACACATGTCCTCCGTGTGATACCTATTCAACTTTTTATGATTTAAGATTCCATTGATTTTTCTAGCTATTCCTGAAGAACTCAAAATGGCGAAAAACGAAAAAATCTTTAAAAAAGATATAAAACAAAAAGACAATGTTGTATGTATAAGTATGTAAAAAAACCGTATATAATCACATAATTTTTCTATACATGGTAATTTATCGTTGATAGATATTTATACCGATAGTCCGTCGCCTAGATGCGATAAATAGCAGACGACGACGTGCACGCAGCATCGAACTCTCCAATATACCACATACCTCAAGGTCGTCAATAATCGATCGTAATTTAATGAAAAAAATTCCTGCACTTTCTCTCTTTTATATTCCGTTAAAGATATACAAACGTTAAGCTCTACACCTATAATTCATTACCCATGTAGCATTGATCCAGAATTTCCGGAATTTCCACGATGACTATAGACTATACTATTTATACCCAACAGGTATATACTTCAAACTCATATAAATACTCCAATAACGTGTATATATAAATCGTAAACATACAATTGTGCGTCAACTCGAAGGCAGTATAAGAATATAATGATAACAACGACAACCGTAATAATAATAACAATAAACATCATAATGATAATGATAATGACGTAGACGACGATGATAACAATTACGAAGTGCTCGTATATCACCTTGAAAAGATTGTCGTTATTGCTATTATTATATATTGTTATTCATTTTTTCATTCATTCATCGATTCGTATATTTATAATAGATATATCATATCTTTCGTTTTTGATTTACTATACCATTCTTTTTATGTTAGTTTGTTTCGTTTTTTTTTTTCTCACGAACGAGTCGTCGGAGATTTTTTAAGTTGCAAAATCCGATGTGCACATAGGTATAGGATACCTATGTACCCACTTTCGTTTATTATATTATATTAAATCCTATACATATATATAAATTAAATAAAAATATATGCATTAGTATATAAACGAGAAGAAAAAAAAAAAAAAAACGAAACCGACCCCGAAAAAAAAAATGAAAAAAAAAGCTTATGTACCGTATGGTATAACGTTTAGGCATACTTGATTATATTATGACTCCGCGAATCATGAAGCTAAATTACAGTATACGTATGTATATACCTATGTATAGTCTGTGTCTCGATTCTCAAGGTGGTTCACTATCGACGTCTTTACCTATAATATACCGTACCTATAATAAATATTTTTACATATCTGTATACCTACCTATGTATATACGTATACATTAGTAAATAGTGTAGATATTTATTGTATATATATAACTTTATGTAATAATATAATATCCCATTTCGCTTTTTAATACGCTATGCAGTACAGCTCGTACAGATGTGTTTCTTTTTTTCTTTTTTCTTCTTTTTTTATATGAATCCAAAAAAAGCAAGCACGAAGCGCACGTGACAAGCGCGTGCTAATTACTATTTTTTTTTTCTTTCCATCAGATTCGTAAACCAAAATGCAGATATGTTGAGAAAAGATTTCTTTTTTTTTTTTCTCTCGCGTCTAGCTAAAACACGTTGCAAAATCGAATCTTTCCGATCGGTGTTAAAATAATGATGATAATAGTAATAATAATGACACACAGGAGGATAAGGAGAGATAATTCGGTCACGAGTTGTTCGATTATCTTAAAACGATAAGTAATATTATGTATAATAAAGAATCAAATAAAGGTGCAGGGATTGGAAAAAAAAAAGAAACGGATGAAAAAAATTGAAATCGATAAAATATAAGTATATGTGTGTATATACTTATATGTGTATAGGTATGTAAAAAGTTATATGATCACCTCATCGATGCTGCTATTGCTTCCAACGGATCTTGCATAATTCGAGCTTGTGTTTGACGATGTTAAAAATTCCTGTCCATCGGCGGCTGGATTTTTGTCAGGAGTTTTCAAAACTTTAACATTTGCCGATGTACCTTTTATAATAATGTTGTTGTTTTTAAAATATTCATCGGCCTCCTGATCGACGACGAGTAATTTCGTTTCGTTTGGAAACGCCTTTATACGTTCCACGACCTGTTTGTGCGTCTCATTTGATATGTTGATTTCGTTCACCTCAACAATTCTATCTCCTTGTTTTAATCCCGCTGCCTCACTTGGCGAACCTTCGTCAACTTTACCGATATATTGACCACTTTTACCCTTTTCGGCATGTAAATTAAATCCGTAACCTTCAAAATCATCCCATTTAACAACGTGGCATAGCCTCGCTTGCGGCACCTTATCATTATTCGACAAAGACATTTTTATTTCTTTCTTTTTAATTTATCTTGAAATTTTATTTTTATCGTTCTTTAGATTTATATTTATTTCCTTGATCTTATATTATATTCTCGCCAGTTCACAAAAAACAAAAAAAAAAACAAATTAATAACAATCACACAAGTTTATTATTTTAAATTTCTTTGATTAATTTTTTTTCTCTAGTCTCAAATTTCTTATCTTATATATAAACACTTGTTTAAAACACTATTTATCTTACGATTAATTGTTTAATCGTTTTTTTTTCGTTTTTCAAATTTATATGCAACCTCTTCGTAATTAATGTTTCAATATTATTGTTATTTGCCTAAGATTATTTTTTTTTTTTATTTTTTTGCCAAGCGGTTTTAACTTATCTGGTATAACAATGAATGAAATTACTCAAATATGGTATTACGCTCGTGTGTAACAATAACGATTACGTATAATATATTATGTATAATGTACCACACGTGTTTGCGTTAATTTTCACGTTTTTTTCTATCTTATTTTTTTTCCTTTTCAACGGCCCAAACTTAACTCGAGTGGTTATTTTTAATTAAAACAAGTGCAGAGAGAAAAGAAAACAAAAAACAAACAAACTAAAGAATAATTATGGCTTATAAAGAGGAATCTAAGTTTCGCATACAGTATATAAATACCTATATGACGCATGTAACTGACAAAAAAATTAAATATTATCTTTTTATTTATAACAATTAACCGAAATTAAAAATTTTTTTTTTTACACGAGGATAAATCTTTCGATATATTTTTGTTGTTTTTTTTTATTTTTACAAAATAAATAGAAACACCGATGTAAAAAAAAATCCTCCACAGCGTTAATATTGCTGGGATGCAAACAGGTGCTCGAAACTTCACGAATCGACAAGCATCAGTTCCCGTTGACGATGGCTGCGGCTCAAGCCGCTCCCCTCTTCTTTTCTCTCGTATTTCTCTCTGGTTTAAACAGCGATCGTCGTCGTCATTCGTAAGAACCGGTTGACTGGTGGGAGGAGAACTCTAATCTCGTACACTCGGTTGATTTTTTATTTATTTCTTTATCATGTCCTTTTTTTTCTAAATTTATTTATAAGGATAAAACATTAATTTTACAAACAACCGACAATGAGACGACATCTCAGAAGAGATGAATGAAGTTTTTCAAAGACAACAATTGCGTTCGAATTTGAATTTGAATTCGAATCTGATCGGCGGAAATTTTCATTGTTACAACGACAATTAGTCGAGTTTTAAATAATTCATTTTTATTTTATATGTTTCGCATTAATTGCCTTGAGATTTTGCATACGCATCGATGGATTTTCCATTGTTTATTGGAGAAAAATTGAAAAACGATCACAAGAAATACGAGAGAAACTAAAATAAGTTAGAAAAAATAATTCTGTGATTTCTCTCATTTATAATCATCCGTTGAATCATAAGGTCATAATTTTTGCACAGAAGCAGCTGAACGAGGCAGGTATATTACATACATAGTAAACGACGTTATATCATTGATTGAACTTCTACAGTATAGAGATTAGAATTAGTTTGTTTGTAAAAGATTATTATTCAGGTATAATTCACCTGCATAGTTATGTACTTATTTACCTGGTATTGCAGTAGATGGACTATACGAGGAAACTGACAAGGCTATCGGAAAGACCAATTTGTGGCAATAATAATACCGCTCGCATACCTCACTGCATCCATTCAAACTTCTTTTTTTTTGTCTTCTCCTTTTGTTTTTTTTCTTTTTTCGCAAGACGATTATTATGTTTGTACAAATGTTATTACACTATATGTATTGCAGTCGTGCAGGTTATTCGTTTATAACTTTATAACATCATTATCTTTCAGCAGATGATTATTGAAAAAAAAAAAAAACGAATTCGCGAAAAATTACGTGTACAATTATTGTACGTTGCCAATTACGTAATTTAATAATAATAATAATCTCAACAATAAGAATAATTATTATTATAAAACAATCGCATTGTGTCGAGTGCAGAGTAAATTAACAGACCATTGCAGATGTTTTGCTGACATACATAATATGGAGGATTAGGAAGTTAGAAGAAACGAAAACACTTTTTAAGAATAAATAAATAAATAATTTCGACACTGCACGCGATATTGGCTAATAATTATTCGTAATTGTTTACCATCATTTCATTGACGTTAGAATAAATGTAAAACGTTCCAATGTTGTGTCAAGATAATAGAACAAACAAATTAGAGTAATTAGAATGAAGAGAAGGAGAATAAAAACTATTCTTAATCTAGGTAAATTTAATTTCAGGCTGCACAAACCGTGTATAGCTGTTTGAAATTAAATGGAATATAAGTATACGTGAAGCAGAGTAGTAGGTGAGGTTGTAAAAGCTTGGAATTTCAGTATCTAAATTCAAACTCGCACCTTATCTCCAAACGTTGTTAGAATTGCGATAAGCCAGCGTGCGCCATTTGTCGTAGAGAACGTATGTGAAAAAATGATAATCTGTGAAAGGAAAATATAAAAAAATTACAGAAAATGAAAAATAAAATGATAAAACATTGTGTGTTACGCTTTTGAAAATATGATAGAATAAAATGTAGCGGTAGAGCTACGTGTGCGGAGTAGAAATGTAAAAAATGATTGAAAAGAAATATCCTTTTATCAAACATACCAAGAATTAAATAATGAAGAATATACAGGTATCTTGGTCATCAGGTGGATCGCGAGGCTCGCGGTTGAATCATTCCACACATTGGTACGACCTTCCAAATGAGTCATGCGTTGTGAAGTGTGTGCTGTATGATTGGAGAAGAAAAATAATAATAAAATTTAAAAAAACAATGCAAAATAAAACTAAAAAAGAAAATCCGCAACGCATCAGAGATAAAACCAAAGCAAATACTTGGAATCATTATGGCGATGAGTGGTTAATTGTTTTCCTTTTTTTTCTCGTTTTTTTCAATTCCTATAATAAAATTTAGTGTATACCTATTAATAATGCATGATTTAATCTCTTCATATGGGACTTCGAATTTTTCAAACTTCTCATCAATGCACCGCTGGTAGAATGATGAAAATTTTAAAGATCGTTCATTCCAATCGAGACGAAAACAATTTTCTTATATTTGTTTATTAACTTTTTCATTTTGTTAAAGTGCTATTAAAATTCTATGAGAAATAACGGGACCCTCGTCGTTAGCTCTGCTAATGTAAGACTTTAAAATTTGAGGTCACCCAGTACAGAGAAGCTGAGGCCATCTGGCGTTAAAAACAGCAACTAATTGATAATGTTAATAATATTCTCTGGAGAATTATTTAATTTTATCCAGAGAGAAGATACTCTCGTTATATTTGAATAGTTTAAGACGAAAAGAAACGAAGACTAACGAAAGAACGAACCGATGCGCTGGTGAACTCAATCATCAACCATCGCTGAAATTAGTTTCCTTTTTTAGTTTTGTTATAACGTTAGTCGCGCGAGTTGAGACCGTCAGCGAAGTTTTGCGCTGCGGAAAATGATTAACTTCGAGTAGAAATGCTGATGGCATTTTTTGATCGAAAATCATCTTGCTAATTTTATAAACTGTGCAAACGCATCGTAAAAAAAAAACTAAAATATAAACATTGGATAAATTGCGTAAATACCAATATGTGGAGCCCCACGCATGTTCAAGTGACAGGTAGGTCAGGTCACATCAACTATTTACCGTAACTATTTTCTCAAAGCCAAGCCACAACTATTAGTACTTATAGATAATGTATACGTGATCAGTATATTATGTAAATCACAATTGCGTCAGTTTCTGGGACAGGATACGAATAAAAACTGTTGGAAAACGAAACAAGAAGCTAGAAATCACTGTGACACGTCCAACAAACGAAAAACAATTGAAATTCTTGGGTTGTTATTTGTCGCTCATTCAATTGTTTATACTTGTTGAAATTCCGCAGATGTTCAACTGTCACATAATTAATGATAGGGCGAGAATTTGTTTCGAAAAACGGCGCGATTTCAAATCGAAACTAATTGAAAAATTATTAATTTTTTTTCAGTTCAAAGAGCTAAAGGATTACTGACGAAAGGAAAAAATAGTAAGTGAAAATATTAATATATGGAATATTTTATTAGACCGTAACGAATCTACTCTACCTCAAGAAATTTCAGCGAGTAAATACTAAACAACCAAAAGAAAGTAAATTCTGAGATACGTTAGGAGATAAAATTAAAATCATTCACTCTTGCCATGGAAAAGATTCAAATCATACATATAAACATGAACATTATACTTAAGTTAGAATTATCTACAACTCGCAGGAAGTAAATCCAAGGGTTAGGCTGGAAATGAGTGTAAGCTGATAAGATGAGATATACGACGTTACCACTAATTAAATGGAATCAAACATACCGGATGACTCGACACACCGAGATTAAAGCTGACAAATTAATTGAAATTGAGAAAATACTGGACTATAATTTTGTAACCTGTCAGGTAGATTTAAAAAATGTTTTCGCAGAAACATGTGAAAGGATTTTTATTCTACAGTATTCTGAAAGAGTATTCATCGCCTCAGTTACCGTGCAATAAAATTTCTCACACATGTAAATTTTAAATATAATATATCTTGATCTGATGAGCGCTTCGAGCAAGTGGCTGTAAGGTCAAAGTGTGAGTGTGTAATTTGATGAGCCACGAACACGTCTTGACCCATTAATTGACCCTGTAGATAAAATTAACAATGATAATTTATAATCTACAGAAACCAACGACTGCTTTGTAACAATTGCACTTGGAAAGGAAAAGTATCAAACATCGGTGAAGGAGAAGGTTCCAAACAACGTAGAATGGCACGAGGAATGCGAATTACAAATACCCCAGCAGGGAAATACTGCCGAAGTTATACTAACCGTTTTACACAGAAATTTTCTCGGCGTAGATGAATTCCTGGGCATGGTTAATGTCCCGCTTTCTAGCTTTGACGTTTATGAAAGGCCAAAGAATAAATGGTGCGTTCCTGTTAAATGAACATTATGAGGCAATATCAAATGAGCATTGCTTTAATGCCTAATCACTATTCTAAAGCTTAAAATTCTCGATTTTTTTTAGGTATGTGTTGAGCACTAAGCCTGGTAAAGAGAATACAAAAGAAAGGGGTGAGCTCGAAGTGAAAATTGGATTCATTGTGAAAGCGGGAAGTTTAACAGATCTGAGTAAGAAAGAAAGACATAAGAGTTCTCTGGGCCAATTATCGTCAGCAGCTCATTCGATCGGTGGTAGTTTACTGAGCATTGGAAGTTTAGAAAAGCGAAAGGGTCTGAAAAAATTCGCAAAATCAATTGGCAACAAAGTCAAGGGAAAGAGCAAGAGTAAGCTCGACAAAAATGGCCTTGACGAGAGAGAAGAACACGAGATACGGCCCTCCCAACAAGAACTCGGAGAGGCAGATCCCGGTGTGATAAGCGAAGACGAAGACGAGTTCACGGTAATTCTATTCATTTTCCTCTTTGAATTTAACTCGTTACGGTCTCATGTGAGAATATGTCTTTTTTTTCTTATAGTTTGACGATTTGTCCCACAAGAGCTCCGCGTCTTCTCTGAGTACTCCCAATACCCCGAGCGCAGTAGGAACTTTAGAGGCCCAAACAACCCCTCCGATATCTGCAGTTCCAGCGCCAAGCAAACCACCACGTTACACAGCGCCTACGCAACTGCCTATCTCAACACAAAATATAAACGAAGATGAGTGGGGACAAAAATTGTATGGGAAACACGGGGGAAATACATTAAAAAGGTAGGTGAATCCTTGTTTGATATTAATCAGATTTTGTATCGCGTGGTGGTATAGAATAAATAATTCTATTTGGCAGATGGGACGACAAATCAAAACCGAAAATTCAAATCGATGAGCCAAAAGCTGAGAGGGAAGACCTCTCGCAAGCGGTTGTAAAGTCGAAAGAATTTTCCGAGCCACCTTTGCCTGCTCCAAGAGAAATTTTAATCGCTAAAAATAATAATAAAGAGGAAAAACAACCTGTGGCAAAGTCACCTAAGGAAGAAAAAGTCGTACATAAAACCGCAAAGGATGATAAAGTCCAGTTGCGAAGTCCAAAAGAGGAGAAACCATCGAAGAAAGATAAGAAAAAGGAGAAGGAACACAAAAACAGAGACTCAAATGATAGTAATCTCTCCACTGAGAGGATAATTATCGGAGGTGAAGATTTAGTAAAAAATTTCACATCAAAAAGCAGATTACCTAATGAAATACTGACACAGTTTGACGGTAAATCTCGTGAGGTAAGAGATAAATTAATTTATGCTGATCCGATCGTAAAATAATTTGAGCAGCACAATATTATTGCCTTTATTTTACTTTCAGGATTTGATCGAGTTGACGTTACAGTTGCAAAGAGAAGTGGCAGACAAGAAAAAAAGACTCGGTGATCTAGAGGATTACATAGACTCTCTTCTGCTCAGAGTTATCGAGAGCTCTCCGAGATTGTTGCAAAATCCATACCAATCGCAGAGACGCCTGTCTTCGCCTGGCCACCAATAGCTTCCGTATTTATGATACTTTATATTCTGTAATTCCTAGGTATTTATTTTAGCCTTTTTACTTGGTCAGAGTCGTTTTTGACTTGCTGGGAGGTCCGACGCGAAATTTCCTTCCTTCAATCGGTTGTCTTTGGATTATTTTTATTTATTTATTTCTTTTTATCTTTGTTTAACATTTTGACCTGTGTGAGAAAAAGAAGTGATTAGCTCGTTAGCAAAATTGATTTATTACTCAACTGGTTTGTGATTTATATTTATTAATTATAAGCATTTCGTTTAACCCGTGGCTAATAGAAATATGAAAATAATAATTACCACGGCTAGTATCAAATTAACCGACGGCCTGAATTTTACCTATGCTTTTTATCTTTTCATAAAATCTTAGTAGGTGACTAGGACCTCGACGTACAATGACTACGAAGCGATATTAATACCCGTACCCAAATATTTATTTATGCCCATAAAAAACTATCAATAATTCATGCATACCTATAACTCAACGTCTTCCTGATAAAAACTTTCTGCGATATCTGACAGATTACGATATCTGACTCTATATACTTGTCACAAAACTGTGCTACATCGGATAAAAAACGGAGTGCCTATCAAATTTTTCTTTAATTTATACCGAGGCAAAAGAAAAATACGCGATATGATTTGTTGGGTTTCATAAAAATCTCCGATGATTCGAAATCGAAATGCGATTAAAAAAAATTTGATCCGTGTACCTGATTCTATGACGTTGTTAAAAGGGTCCCAGGTTATTTTCATTTTAAACGAGTGAATTCTATAGTAGAAAAGTGAATTCTATAGTAGAAAAGTGATAGATTGCTTACTAATACCATCGGTGAAAAAGAAAAATAGAAAAAAGAAGAATGACCGCTTTGACAAAGCATATTAAGAATACGAAGTACTTTCATGGCGGTTACTGTTCACCACGTTGCCTTTTGGCTCGCTCATCACCTATCTCCGTCCAATTTATAGAAAAAAATAAAAATAAATAAATAAATGAATAAATTCTCTATCTTTATTCTCTCCAAAGAAATATAGAAACATAGTTAATAGGCAAAATAGAGAAAAAGAGAGAATCGTGCCTCTAAATAATTATACTAGATTTTGCTTCCAACAAAATGACGAGCTCTTATTTTTCAAATAAAATAATATACATGTAATAACTATATTCTGTACTAACAATAATTTCATCACTTTAGACTGGTTTAAAACGTATGTACTTATAATAATATTACCACCTAACGATTCTTATAGAGAAAAAAAAAAACAAAAAAAAAATGTTATCCTTATAATACTAATAATAGTTTGTTTTTTTTCACTCTCATTTCCTGTCAAAACTTCAAACATTGTTAAACTTCCAGCAATAAAAAAGATTTGCATTACCGTTGAAAAGTGGTATTTATTTTTTAACACGATCTCCTAGTTTACGTAGAATTATAAAACAGAAAAAATTATTCGACTCGATTCTATCCGATGTTTTCGTAGATCTCGTTAACTTTCTTCTTTTTTTGTTCATCGGATACCGTAGGGCCTTGATTAGCATTGATATTTAGCGAACTTTGATCGGTACGGAATTGAAAATTAATTTTGTTTGGTCCTTCCATATAGCAATTGGAATTATTTTCGCCATTAACTCTCTTTCTTTGAGAGTTAGAAGGAATTGTTTCCAGTATATTTGATGTACGATTAAAAAATATGTGCGTTCTACAAACGACCAATACTACTACAATTATCATTAATAAAAGTACCATTCCGGTCAGCAATCCTACAATCCAACCGAGTCTTGGATCTGAAAAAAAGAATTTCATCGATGAGCAATTAAACCAAATATTTATATCGGTTAGTTGGAATACCTGGTAGTGTGCCAAAAACTACCAACGAAGCTGTCCCCAATTCGGTGTTATTATCTTCATCGGTAAATTTGCACATCCATTCGCCTAGGTCTTCTTCATCCGGTTTAAATTGAAGCGAGCAAAACCCGGTTGAATAATTCATCTGGACGACATACCTGAAGTATAGTAATCGTTGATTTTTCGACATTTGATAATCGGAGAATTAACTCACCTAGATTTTTTAGCAGTTAGATTCGGCTGCAGGTCAACATCCGGTGCACGAAGCCAGTGACATTGGGCCTTTGGAATAACTGGACTTAACCGGCAAGCTAGATTAATCTTTTGCAAAGGTGTTGTCCACAGAGCTATCATCACTGGTTCTAAAAAATGTTTCAATAGTAAAAAAAGTATTACAATTAAAATACACATCGTACTTATCTTATTTTTTAGATTTTCCCAGTCACCGCCCAAAAAGCTTAGGTATATATCGTTTGATTTCTTCTCCGTTGTTGTTGTTTTGGTTGTAGTAATGATGATGCGTTTGTGTGACCAATAAAGATAATTATTCCCAATACCAGTTGTAGTACATTAAACAGATAAATGTAACAGCGGTGCTATGGACGTGGACGGTTATTATTTTCATAAGCGTGCAATTTAAAAAAAAAAAAAACAAACAAACATAAACACAAAAGAATAATGATTTCTGGCAATGAACAGATTCAACAACCGATGTTTTCCATTTCGTTTTATTAAAAGATTCGACAAAAAAAAAAGAAAAAAAAAACAACCAAACAAAATGAACTAAATAATCATTTTCTTTAAATTAATCGATAAAAGTTCAACCGACGAATTTCGTCTACCTATTAAGTATAATTAAAATAAGTATTTAAGTAGCGATTAAAATTACATGTGTATCACAATATGAATGATAACATTTTTTTTTCAAGTGTCATCAATTTTCACAACAAATGTGATTGTTACAAGTATCAATTGTATCGGCGTGTGATTGATAATAACGAGAAATAAAAATCATAAAACTTCGTTATTCTGGAAATATTTTGATCGATTCGAAAAAATTAAAAAATTAATTAATTATTTGATCGACAATTAATATCGCTATAAAGTCATCGACTCGTATAACTTACTTACTAATAAAATTCAATCAATAAATAAATACAGAAAGCACTAATTGAGCCACGTAAGGGTATGTAAATGTCGATGAATTTATGAGAGAAAAAAAAAAGAAAATGTCCATTATAATTATACTATTTACATTATGTATTAAAATCAAATTCATCTATCAGTACCGATAACATACTATTTAAAATATAATTTTATGTACTCATCCCAATATTATTGAAATGATAAATATATCTATATAGTTATCTCGTACCGTCACATTATTTCAAATCCTAACTAAATCTCTAGCTATATTTAATTCCCAACAAAAATCTCGTTGATTCAATTGAAAAAAAAAAACACTAATAATAATAATGATAATAATAACAATCATGCAAATATATTATACATATTGATAGTTCAATTGTCTAATACAAGATAATTGTATATTGTTCATAATAATACACATTGAAATGTACGGAGTTTCGTTAAAATAATCGAATTTATATTAAAAATAATATCTAATAATAATAATAATAATAATAATATTAATTAAATGATTTGGTTGGATGCGCCGCTATGAATAAATCGAAGTGATTATAACAGATTAATTTCATGAGATGTTTATTTTTTTTTTTTCTTCAGACTAGGAACCCCTTGCCGTTGGATAAAATTATTTATTAATTATAATACTAATAATAATAACAATAACAACAACAACAACAACAACAATGATGATGATAATACTAAATAATTTTTGATTGTCGATCCCAAAATAAACTGTTGCGCGCAGCTTTGATATGATAATTACTTTACATTCTATTATGAAAATTGGTAATCAATCGCTGCATAGTTAGTGACAATAATTATAATGTTTTGTAACATTAATTATTTTTTCTAAATTTTATCGTTCGAGAGAAATGAAATAAAATAAAATAAAATAAAAAACATCGAACCGAGCGTAGAAAATTTGATTTGAGATAAATAAATAGATTATTTTTTTTTTCCTCAATTTTCTTTGTAAATTGTTTATATAATTAATGCGAGAAAACGATGTAACTATTATGTTAATTATATAAGTTACTAAGTAATAATGACGATGATAATAATAATAAATGCAAAATCGAATAATTTATATGGCAATTAATCTAGGAAGCTTGCTTTTGGCGTTTTGCGTATTGTAATAAGGATAATTTTAATGATTTGCCTTAGACAAAATTCTTGCTTGTGCGTTTTCTCTGATGCAGTTTGTCATATTATCGTTGTCGATTGTAATTCGGTGGAAGTAATGATATTGAGTGAATTATTATTATTATTATAAGTACACAACAAGCTATCGATTTATACGTGTGTAACCCTTTTGCCAAAAATGTGAAGTGTTCATTTGTTTGTAATAAATCGAGCATAGAATTTTTCGAATAATTAAAAACTACCAATTATTTAACGAAGCCTAAACGCATCCGCTACTTTGGGCTACCTTGAGCGTTGCATGGCGGAAAGTTGAATTCAAGAACTTCTGGCGATGCATTCGTAGACAACTCAACTGCCACCACCTTATCTAGTTGGCTACCAATTAGCAAGTAGTTCCTATGCAGATTTGGAACTAAAGAGGCCTATCTTAATTATCGCATAAATAGAATTTTTAACAACCGTCACATGAACTCTTCGGCCTCCGTGACTGAGAATAATTTTACTTCAGTTCAGAGAAAAGATTCGCCGAAGTAGTGCCGCGCGTTACATCCGGAATCTTCCAAAAGCGATAATAATTTTTCAGTCGTCATTTATTTGTTACCTTAAATTTGATACAACTACTACTTATGACAAAGGCTCTCACTCCGGTTGAAATAATTATAATGAAAAATGTGATTCTAGTTTCCTACCTAAATATGTATAATGCATCGTGTATCAACTCTCCCTATAATTGAACTCTATGTTTCAATGATACCTGGTTGAAGTAAACTCAGCTTCGCGGGTGGCGCGTCTGTGTAGTTTTGGCGACCACGTATTCGCGCACCGCAAGTCCAAAGGCCCTCCTGTTCCGCCAAAGCGTGACTGAGACGCACGCTGCAATCTCTGCTGTCCGCACCAGCGGCGGGAAATTGTTTAACGACCACAGTCGTGTTCGTACTGTCCGGTGTTAACGACCATCGACATTGTTCTACCGTAGACGACGTGACGCAACGAAGTAGTACGCTACCACCGGATGATATTTGTATGTCTTGAGACAATTCGGAAAATTTCACTTCGTCTGAAAGATTATATGACGTGAGAAATAAGGTGCGTTTTCTTTTCTGCAATATTTCCAGAACTCTTGTACGAGTTTCGTACGGATAAAACGTATAAGTTTTGAACTCACCGACTTCGAATACGGTCAGTTTTACAACAGGAGCACTCTGCATCGAGTTTTGAGAGGGTAGCCAGACTTGGCATCCCCAAAATCCCTGCTGTTCGGTAAAAACTTGAGGTAATAAGAGGCTGCAATCTTTTCCCAACTCTCCTTTGCTAGAAAATTCTTTCACCACTGTTTCTATGTCGTCTCCGTTAAGCGGTTTCCAAATCCAAGAACACTTTTCCACTCTTGCGTTCGTAACGCACCTTAAATTGGCCGCAGTACCTGCAGCTACCGAAGTATCTTGGGGCGTTTCGATAAAACTCACTTTAGCTAAGGGAATGAACAAAGATTTTATTCTATTTTTCATTCTTATTTGTTTGTGTATTTATTTTTTTTATTTACTTGGAGGCAAAAGTGTCACAACCGCAGGTGGAGCTTCGTGCAGAATACCATCTGGAGACAAACGAACGCCACAAGTCCACAGACCTTCCTCTTCGTAGAGAATATTTTTGAACCTCACCGAACAATCCTGTTCAGATTCTTTGTCGGGTGTGAATTTTTTAACGTTAGTTTTAACTTTGGTCGCATTACTAGGCCTCCACGACCACTCGCATAGGAAGACTGGTTTATTTATCGAACATCTCAACAATACAGTTTCACCAGCAGCTATTTGTACCCCACGTGAGAGTTGCACGAATTCAACTGTAAAGTAAAACGATGAAAAAATCATAAAGAGAGTAGTAAAAAAAAATCATAATAGATTTTAACTGAAATATTTCAATGCATTCGAACCTCCAGAAATGAGAAACCGGATCGGACTAGATTGCGTGAATGTTGAATTCAAGTTACTTCGCGCACCACAAGTCCAATATCCTTCCTGTTCAGCCAATACATTTTTAAATTTAATACTGCAATCTTTGCTGTCGTTACCAAAGGCCGGAAATTTTTTCACTTCCAAATTCCACGACTGAGATTGATTCAGCTGTCTCCAATACCACTGACATTCTCTGACAGGATGTTCGGTCCTGCAATTTATCTGCGTTGAAGATCCGACCGAGGCTTCAACAATCGTCGAACGTTTGATAAATCGAATTGGCAGTTCTGTTTAAAAATAAAATATTGATTCTCAATAATTGATAATTTTGAACAACCGAAATAGAATTAATAATACCAACCGTGATCGATGCTAATAATGGTTAATTTGGCCGGTTTCGTGCTCCTAAATTCGTTCGAATCTATCCGTCTGACAGCGCACGTCCAGTATCCAGCTTGTTCGTGTTTAGCGCTTGAAAATCTTACGGAACAATCGTTACTGTTATTACCAAAAGCAGCAAATTGCCTCACGGGTAAAGGTTGACTTATCGGTTCCGATTGTTTGAACGGATTTTGTAAATCCTCCTCCACTGTTGCTGTAAAATTTTCAAAACTTTTTCATCAACCAAAGAAACAAAACGAAAAACAAACAAAAAAAAAATGAATAATTGATAGGGGATAGCACGAATAAGCTTACAATTTTTACATTATACCAAAGTGGCATAAAAATATACATGGGTTATTAAACTTGATCGTTTATAATTATTATGCGCAATGCAGACAACATAATATATGTTACAAGCTTGTTGGTTCGTTGCACCATCGTTATAAAACCAACTATCATCTTATGGGTCGTTGACAATTCCCGATCGTTTAAGGACAAAATCAAGGTCATTTCAAGGTTTTTCTCTCTTTCTCTTTCTCTCTCATCGCTCGTTCAAGTTTATAAATAGCTACATGGATCAAAAGTTGTTTTACTGGTTGCCAGTTGCACGGAGACTGATAATAATATTGCATACATATATACTCGACGTTTCAGAATAAAAATTAAATAAACAAACAAATTTTTATCACCGTTTCAAAATCATGATCACAAAATCGATCTATCTACTTTTCAGTCTTCGCCTAAAAACATTTGCTAAGACTTAGAGAAATTCTAAAAATTATTATCTGCTGGATCGTTATCCCATGACACGTTTACAAGAACGTTTTGAACAAATATTTAAACTAAAACTTCCAATAATTCAATCGTAATTATTATTATCTTTTTTCTCCAAACCGTTCCCGGTATAATTGACATGGTATCTGATCGATTCTCAGTATTTCTTGTCAGTTTTTAAGTTATATGGTATGTTACATAGAATGAGAATGTGGAGAGAAAGTTCGAAGAATTTGATTCCCGTTTTTTCTTCTTTTTGCTACGTGCATAAATATAACTCGAAATTTCTATCCGAACATTAAAAAGAGCGAATCATTGATATGAAAAAGAGAAAAAAAAAAAGAATATTGAAATAACGACAATGGATTGAATTTAGATTCCCCATTTAAAGGAAGGCGTAGCGTGACGTATGCCAGTTGTTTCTTTCTTTCTCTCCTTTTATCGTCGTGAAATTATTAGGAAAATTTTTTTCTTAATTTTGTACGGAAAATTTTTCAACTCACTGGTCGTTATGGTTGGTATTTCGCTGATGTCGGGCAACGGTAAATGCCTTGGAGGAAGTGGTTGCCAGGACCATTGACACTCGGCAACGGGAAAAACTGTTCTGCAGGGTAAAAGAATCGATGTTCCAATTTCGCATTCGATATGCGAAGGTACATCGGAAAATTCCACATCGTTCGACGATTTTATTGTCGTCGTTGTCGAAGGATAAGAAAGTTTTTCGTTAATCGTCGAATTAGAAAGAACATCATATTGCGGATCGATCAATCCTGAAAAATATTCTGTAACCGTAACACCTGCGCCATGATTCAGATTATACGGAAATGTTGTCGACTCAGACGGTGCACCGGACGTTGTTGTCGTTGTTGTTGGAACGGAAATTGGAGCCAATTCCTGCGAAGTTGGATGTCCTGTAATGGTAAGAAAAAAAAATATAGAAAATGATTCATTGGGAAACCAATACAATTGATTAAAACAATTAAATTTAATTAATTAGTTTCAAAATTTCCTCCTATTTGCGTCCGGAAAACTGAGCTCTGACGATTTAGATTAATTGTAAGTACAAAGGAAAGTAATACTGATAATAATGATAATGAAAATTGTAATCGAACAAATTGTTATTAAATAAATATACATCTAACCTACTTTGTTTTTTGTCTGACAATAATTATTTTACCCGAAGTTGAGTGTACAAAATTTTTTTTACATTTTTTTCTTCTGTTCCAAGTATCTACGGGTCAAGGAAAACCAAAGGCCTTGCGACTCTCTTCACGGACTTATATTTGTATTATATGTATACTGCAGTAATACAACGAACGACTCCACCCAAATAATTGCTGCATAGCATGGGCGACAATAAGCAATTATTATTCCAAATTTTCCATTTTATTACACCGTAAAAAGATTTTCTATAAATCGAAGGTTCGATAATAGCCTTCGATATTTCTACGTGAAGAAAAGATTAAAAAATGAATCTAAAAAGAAAAGAGAAAATAAAATAGAATCATATGTATAGGTATACGTTAATGGTTGTATTGCGTTAACGTTTAACAATTGTATGATTGATTTTGTTATTATTTGTCGATATCGTCCTTGCGACTTATGGGTTACAAAATAATTCTCCCGGAAATTGCGATCGCGCGCGCACCGCGTCATCAACTTTTCATTCAAAGAGAATTTTCGAGGTTCCTAGTATGATGATGTGATACTCAATGTCGAAACATGTCAGGAATTTATGAGTCTTCACCGTCTGCGTCGCGATTTGGATTTTTTTTTACTCATTTTGACTAATTTTTAGAAAATCCTTTCTTCGAATCTCAACAAAATTTAAAAAAAATCAGGGATAAAATGAAATTAAAAAATCCGTTACATCGTCGATCAAAGTTACAATTCCATGGCAGTGTCGTGCCTTAATTCAATTCTATTTTCTGTTTTTACTTTTCTATTTGATTCATTTTTTATTGGATTTTTTGCGGATCCGTTTTCGCGTGACGGAAAAAGTAGATCGGGTTTGAACGATTCTCGTTGTTGCCGGTTAATTTAACAGCGCACATATCGTTAGTTTGTTCATTCGCTCGTATACGTATGATCATACCGTCGCAAAAGAAGAGAAAATGAAATTTAAAAAAAAAACACAAAAAAGACAAAACTAAAAGAAAAGAAAAAAAAATTCTAATTCATTAGCATTCACTCGTTGTTCTTTTAAGCGGACGGAAAAGAAAGACGGCATAATTAAACGACTGCACTTCCGTTCTAACGAACTCTGCGCATTGGCAAAATAAAAAAAATAAAATAAAGTTCTTATTAACTCGCGATCAGTTTTATTTGGTATATGTAAATTGCCAACAAATTTAATTCTGTAATTTCATCTGCGTACTTACAGAGTTGGAAATTTTTTTTTTCTTTCAACACTGAGATTTTATCTCCGGATTTTCCACATGCAGTAAAAATTATCGCGTACGGTCTAAGCCAATTTTATTTGATTGAGAAAATTGATCATAACTAAATAATAGGTGTACCTATACCATGTCTGTGACGCGAAGCGAAATTGAATTCTCTCTCTCTCTTTCTCTCTCTTATCGTTTTAAAATTCCACGAGCATTTCGGATGAAAGTGAATTGGTGATTAACATAAATTTAGTAGAGCTGAGCGGGCCGGCGCCAGTAAAAATGTAGAAAAAAAAAAGAAAGAAATTATAAAATCGTCTTCTCTAAGTTACAATTATACGGACACGCTCTTTCGAAGTATTCGCGGTTTTAGTTTTATTTTTTCTTTTTCTTTCTTCCTTTACATTTAGCTATCGGAAAATGCGTTCTAATACGAAGCGACAAACTATAATACCGCATAATAGATAAATGGAATTGAGAAATGCGGTAGAAACACGTTAAACTATGTATCCTTTATCCTGCAATGTCGTACAACACGAGAGTCAGACTTACGTAAGATCCGTTATTATAAGAGCTGACTTACTACCGTAGTAATTTATAGTTGGGATATTATAGATGTATCATCAATTTATAATACATACGTATACCGATACAGTAATATTGATTCCGTAACAAAAAAAAAAACACAAATAACCAACAAGTAGACACATACATAGATTTTCCTTCTTCTTTTTTTTATTTTAATAATTTCACTTGAAAATTTTGAATTTTGCACTAGCTGGCTCCAAATTTTTTTCAAAAGTTGAATAAAAACATGTAATCTATGAGATTATTCACGGAAAAGGGGTGTGAAAAATGAGAAAGAGGACGTAATAAGGATGTACTCCACAAAAATGAACAGAACTACTACAGAACAGAAAATATAAAATTTGAAATGAAGTTATAAATATTGAATAAATAATTGAGTGATTTTTCATCATATGTGATTGCGTGAGTTTCAATCTGTAATGTTATGAATGGAAAACTAGCTGAAAAAGTATGACAGCGGTATAGGTACGATTATAATTTTAACACGGTGTGTAAAATTATGAATTGCATTAATGACTAACAGAGGAATGCGTGCACAACGATCACTAAGCTCGTTAACGATTATATTGTAATAACCAATTTGCGCTGTCGTCTACTAATACGTCATCAAACGTACACAGCTGCATCATGATAATAATTTGCTGTTAGTCGCCCACGAGTAATCGAGAATATTGCCCTCGTTTTTTCTTGGCCTTTTTCTTGACAAAAGTTTTAAATTATTGTTGCTGATTACGAGCATATCGCTTACCGTGTGAAAAATTTGTGAGAAGAATACATTGCAATGTTAATACGACCATTGAAAACATTTTGTTGTAATTTTTTCTGCAGATGCAACCGTAATTTTTATAATTTCTCCTTTGGTTGTTATCGTTGTTGGTGTTGTTGTTGTTGTTAAGGTTGATTGATAATTGAAGGTTACACATCATATATATATTGTTGTTGGGTTTTCCCTCCCGTTCAATTGTTTTCTTTGCGATGTGTCAACAATTAGGGACATCAAGGTTCATCATGCCACGATTATTAATTAAAAAAAATAAAATAAATAACGACAGGATAAAAAAAAAAAAAAATGGAATCAAAAGATTCTAAAATTTAATAACTTAAATTATTCACACCAAATTTAATTGTTTAATTCAATTCAATATATATGTATGCGTATACATATATTTTTCGTTTTTAATAAAGGACACGTAATTAACGGATGATCGTTAAAATTATATATTTTATCAAGTATATTTTAAAATTCACGTTTTTATTTTAAACATACGAAAAAAAAGATCAAAACGAGAAAAAGAAAAAGACGATAAAAAAAATATTAATTTTCCGGCAGATTTTATGTAGTTTTGAAAAACCGCGACGTCGCGACTCGCGTGCGTCTCTGTCCCTAGGCAACCAAAGCCCGACTGACTGACTGACTGACTGACTACACTTCTGACTCAACTCGACTCAACGAACTCGATAATACTGCGTCGAATAAAACGTACATGTACGTTCTACTCCTTTTTTCTTATTCGTCTTCCTTTTTTTAATTCTTCTTCTTCTTCTTCTTTCAACTATCTTCAAAATGATCACGAGAGGGGAATATCTGAGGAGCAGTAAGTATATGTATGTATAAATCTTTCTCTCTCTGTTCCACGGGCACGAGGTTGTACATATATTTTAAAGTTTCACCTGTGTTTGGTTCGTACGTTTAATAAAATATTGGTTGGTATTCACGACTAAGGTATGAATGTGAACGTGAAATGCAGCAGGAGGAGCAACAGCAGCAAATGTGGTCAGTCCTCGCGTATAGTGGGAGTTACGGTGAGTCGTCTAAATCCTCTTTTTTTTCTTCTTTTTTTTACTACTTCACAGGTAAAAAGTAGAAAATTCTTTTTTTCGAGAAATTCCAACAACCATGATCATCATTTCCGGTTCAACTAGACAGGAAATGAAAATTTTACCGATTCTCGTTCTGCCCGAAGAAATTCCCGAAATCAAAATTAGCGGATTTGTAATAATAATGTTCACGATAATACCGCAATCTGACAAAAACGGAAAATGAAAATTCGTCCTCATGATTGTTTGAACGAAAAGAGTTTTCTTGATGAATAATTTTTTTTGTTTTTAAACAACTCAAGCGCATCGTTTATGATAACTTTGTGCAAACAGAAAAAATAAATAACAACCTCTAATAGGTTTTGGCCGAATTAGAATGCAAAAGGCCCTAAAATTATCGGTCGTTTCAACCTGAAGGATGAAGTAGAGACTGAACCATCGAGAATGGGAAATCAGACTCATGCTCCAGGCTGCAGTAAAGTAAGCATAATAGCATCAGCAGAAATTCTCAATAATCAAGTTGGGGATCAGGTGATCTCCTTCGGGATAGGCTGCAGAATGATTCAAGTTCAGACTCGCTGCAGCTAAGAGCAGCGTTGCTGGATGTTATAAATATTACAGAGTAGGTATATAAGTATATATATACGTATACTTATACATAAATTTTTTCTCTTACTTCTTTCTTTTTACCTTGTCTTCGGGTCGATCAGATAAAGCCCTTGGGAACCTCTAAGTGTGGACCAAGAACAACTGCAAGTTATATGGAGAAGAGCAACTTTTTCTCAAGTGGACTCCACAGCCACTGCCACTGCCATTGCCACTGCTACTGCCACTGCACACCAGGGGCTGGGGTTGGGGATATTAATTACAGGAATACCTCACATTCCTGAGGCATCATTCTTCAGACCGCCCTTATGCTCGGACTCTTCGCATACTTCAGATCTTAATACTCTTCTCCTCCTCCTCTCCAGTCTCCTGCAAACATTCCTCACGTCTGAAACTGCAGGTTTCTTTGCATCAATGCATTTTTTATCCTCATTTTTAACTTTTTTTTCATTTTTTTCTTTCAATATTTTCAGTTTTTTTATTTACTGTGAACACTCTTCAAGAATCCTATCACGCTCTATGGTATATGAATGATTGGCTATGAGAGAACAAGAAGGGCTTAACCCACAATTTTTTTATTCCTTTTTTGCAGAATACCCGGTTCAAAAGATTTTAGATTTTTCATAAACAGAGCCTCGAACAATAATGATTATATCTATAGTTCTGGGTATATAGTTTGTGCCAGGTACCAGACAGCGCCATAAACTCTCTGTGTCTTTCTGCTCTGACGAATTTTACATATACATATTTATATGTATGTGTATTATTTATTCATGTGATAGTTGTACTATGGTGACTCGGCAAAACAAGCATAATAAATAATAGTTAGTTATATTTACATAGTATAATTATATGGATCAGCGGTATTTAATTTGGAAAATTTTTGTATATAATGAGCTGAATTTATAATTGTCGTGTTATTATTAACGACTGTAATTAACATTTGACGTACATTATATCTGTGGCACAGTGTAAGTTGTTGAACTTTGTAAAATTTGAATACATACGTATTCACAAAAGTTGGATGTCTTTTACCAAAATCATTGCAACACGAAGAAAAAAAGATCCCAGTTGACTCTGCTAAAAAACAATTTTTACCGAAGTTTTTGAATCTCTTTTCTTCGTTGCGTTTTTGGGGTAGCAATAGAGCGTGCTACAAGAAAATTTACAATGTTCCAAATAACTCACTACATTGAAAAGGGAGGGATATTTTTTTCAAACACGTCAGATACGCCATCTTGCAGTTCGCGGTCGAAGAATTTCAATTACCGCGCGGCCGCGAACTCGCGTAGGTAATATTCAATGTCAAGCACCAGTGACCTTCGCGGTATGTAGGGGATGAAAGATCCCTGCATATTGTTTACCGACCGAATTGCACGTTGAAAAAGTTAATGAAACTGAATTATCATCAAATTGTCAAAAAAATAATACAAAAATGGACATAGTTTTTTTTAATGCGGCGTTGACTGAAACAAATCTTGTTTCAGAATTCAAATTTCTGTAATCCGATCAACATTGAAATACAGAATATTTGAAAAGAATTCAATCAAAGGAAAGATCAAAGAATATCTTAGAAGAATTTAGTCACGTTAGAGAGAAAATGTTTGACACACTTTGAAAAACCGTATAGATACATAATGATTAATCACTTGATATTCTTGTTGAAAGAAAATATTAGGTTTACTTCTTGCTTACCCGTCTTTTAAGCAGCTCATCGTGTGAGCTTGTGAAGAGTCGAGGAAATAAAATGCCTGCGACTTGCTCATTGCTGCTGGTATCGAGAACGAGAACAGTCTGTCATAATGTCTCAGAAGGCTTGGAGTTTACTCTCGGAGTCTCTGCCTTCCTGATGTGTAGCAAAGAGCAGTCGGAGGAGAAAAGTCAGAGCTATTTGGTGCTGTGTATAAACAAATGAAGATATGATTTATTGCAATGTCAAAAATGTTGTGTTATATTAAAATTCAATTCCAAACTCGTCCCCTCTGCATAAGTCGATAAAGCGTGACCTTGAGCCCAATTCGTGAGGAAAGGTACGCAGTGAAAAAAATATTTAAAAAATTAATAAAAATTCGAACTTACCGTTCCTCATTGCGGGCGTCGACTAAAGATGGGAAGGGCGATTTATTCGTGGTTGTTCTGGCGAGATTTTTCGAACGAGGAACTCGCGCGTTTTTTGATCACTTTTGTTTACTTGGATTGAGCGCAATTTAAGTCCTCTCAATTCGTGGCTGTACTTATCCAGTTTGATTTCGGTAATTTAGAACAATATTCCAGATTGTTCAGAAAACTTTAGAACACTCGCAAAAATGGTATTGTGAGAAGAATTGGAACTGAACAACGTAGACACGATACGAACAACCCGAAGGCCGGCGAGTGACTGACTGCAAAGAGGCGCCACCATTTATTATATTGAGGGTGGTCGTGGTCCTTGCCCAGCGCCATGGAGACTAGAGTAAAAACTAGAAAACCTAGATCTCGGAGTAGTCTACTAGCTCTGCTATTAGGCTCCATTAAAAAGCTGGTTATTTTAACTCTATTTAAATACCTTATCCGCTTTTGACGTTTGATCGTTAGGATTTGGCGGAACTTTTTTATTCACTGCGTACTATTGGCTTTTCATTGATTGTTTTGGACAAGTGATATAATCAAAACAAATGTCTCGTTGCTCTGTGCATTTTAAATACTTGGGTAATTCATTCTGCAATTTGGGTTAACATTAAACTATAGTTGCCAAGAATGGATAGTGTCTGTAGATTATGCCTTCGCTGTGAGCCAAATATGACCTCGATATTTACTAAAGATTCAGCTACCTCGATCTTTCAATTACAAATCAAAAATTGCTGCTCCATAGAGGTTAGTAAATAATGACTGCTGCAAAGCTGACAACAATTCAATTAGCTGTTTTGTTCATTACAATTTTCAGGTTTCGGAGACTGATTCGCTGCCTAAAATGATATGCAAAAGGTGTAAGGACAAATTATCTTTTGCTGAAGAGTTCAGAAAAGAATGCAGATATTCTGACAAGAAACTGCGGGAATATTACAAAATTTCAACCCCTGATCAAGCCCGCTGTCTGCTCCCCAAAGTATTCCAGGTAAAAATTAATTGACTGAAATAATCTTTAACAAAGATTTAGATTAATATGTTCTGAAACTTTTAGGACAGCAGCGTTCAAACTGAAGAAAAAAGAAATGAAAATTTAAAATTCAGAAAACTATCATCTCTCGATACAGTCAAAAAGGAATATTGCAAAACTGAAACCTCTGTTTCATTGGACAACGATTACAAAAATGAAGAAGTCGACCAAGCTCAGGAATCGGGATCAGTCAGGGATGCGATAACGTTGTCAGAAAATTCCGATTGTCAAACTGAGTTTGTATGTGTAGAGAATGATGCTGAGACTTTTGTAAAACGAACAAGAACAAGAGTACGATCGGATCCACTTTTGGAAAAAAGAGACAGGTTCAAGTTGAATAAAACGAAAGAGAAACTAATGTGTCATTTGTGTCAAAAGGTATATGTTTCCAAAAAAGCGTTACTTCGACATACAGAGGCTCATATGCGAGAGGAAATCATAACGTGCAAGGTGTGCAACAAGGTGTTTAATAGTAACGACAAATTAACTAATCACATGAGGAAACACAGCAACGATATGAATTTTAAGTGCGAAGTATGCGGAATGCCGTTTAAAGAACAAGCGAAACTAAACTGCCATTTACGGGTGCACGGTAAGGGCCCCCCGATAAATATGAATAAACAATATTTGTGCGACGTATGCAGCAGGACTTTTGCTTCAAAATCGGGACTCAGATTTCACCTGAAATCTCACGCCGGCACCAAACCCTACACCTGTAAATTTTGCAACAAAAGTTTTACAATTCCTAGCTATAAAAAAAGACACGAGCGCACGCATACTGGGGATAAGCACTTCACCTGCCACATATGCAATGCAGGCTTTGCCTCTGCAAACGGATTAAAGTATCACCTAAGGTCGCACACGGGCGAGGCAAACTATCACTGTAGCACTTGTGGAAAATCATTCAGACGTCTCAAGTATCTCAAAGAACACACATTCATTCATACGGGAGAAAAACCGTTTGTATGCAAGTTATGTGGCTCCGCTTATGGGAATTCGGGGAGCTTATTTGTGCATCAAAAAAAATGCAAGGCGCAGTATACCCTTGAATAACAAACTTACAAATGAATTTTTCGTACCGTGACCGATACTCATTTTATTATAATTTATAATTATAGTTAATGTAATTATTGTATATATCTAATCAATATATATGATTTATTTACACTGTTATTATATTATCTTTAACTCTTTGGTATAGCATTGGATACTATGAAAAAGTATCGGGTAAAAAAAATGTCAATATTTGCTCGCTGTGAAAAATACGCTCATCGTCACTGAGATCTTCTTGTAAAACTCTGAAGAAGTTGAACAAATCATTGCTTGATTTTTGAAGCGTTTGATTTTTGATAGTTTAATATTTTTGGCTGACTCGTGACCGATAAGGTTGTTCAAATAATTGAACATTTTTCTTTGCGCTGTATCGACATTTCCGATGAGGCTACAGCCATCCACTCATTAGTGGGTGATTGGAACCATGTGAGACCTAGAGAATATCGTCCGTTAAGATTGGCGTGTTGACAGTGACTAAACCACCATCCGCCATGGTAATTTGCCGCACAGTCGGTCGAACTTATGTCCAAATCCCGATCCTTGGCACTGAAAGCCATGTTATTCTGATATGACAAGGCATCGGTCGCATTTCCAGAATATCCCGAAACATGGAGTCTGTAATTTTCTTCCTCAGAATCTACTTTAAAGTATTCATATTCCGCACTCCAATGTCCTCCGTAAATATCGACCAGGTCAACCCTGAGCCTTGTACAATTATCCCTCGTCAATCTATGCAGAGCTTCATTTCCGACCCAAAATTCATTAACCGGAGATCCAAAACCTGCTGCATAATCGTTCCAACTTCGGTCAAATTCGACCATACCATCGATGCGCCTAGCTATGACTATCCATCCTTTACTGCAGGACGCAAGGAGCGGCGCACCTGGACCTGGTGCCAAGAGGGTTAGGCCATCTCTGTCGTTACAGTTTCCAGGCAAGGCATCGACGATTAATCTGTACTGATCTTCGACGTGCTCCAATTCATGAGTAATATTTGTGGCGGTATCCAAAGATTGTGTTAAATCAAGAGAAACTATGGAGCTATTCATATTGGCGATCATTTCCTGTTGCTGATCGCTTTTTTCTTGTAATTTTGAAGCACTAACGCTGAGGGCTTGCACGGTGCGTCTGAGATTTCCAAGTTCTTCACGAGTTAAAGAAAGTTCTGCAGCTTTTCTAGCTGCGTTAACATCCAGTCTTGCAATTTCTCTTTTCATATCTGGTTGGCTGGTGTCTACCTTATCCTCGATAGTTTGTACAGATTCAAAAAGTTCTACCATAGATTCTCTCAATTTTGACAACGCGGTCACCTCCCTGGTAACGTTAAACAATTGTTTTGACAAGCTGTGCTGAACGCTTTCAAGATCGGCAAAGCGCTTGGTGAAGAAATCCTGATTTTCATAAATCACTCTTTTCTCAACAAGTTCACGTTTACGTGATACTATAGATATCTTACGCTCCAGATTCATAAGACGCTCTTCTATCTGTCTATTCGAATACGATCTCAATAAACTATGTCGCAGGTGGTGATTCGAGTGTTCTTTTCTGATCTCGTTACGAATTACGTTACTATGTTGAAAAGATCCTGTACTCCTGTAGTGCGTAGGATGTTGTATTTCTGTACCACATTTGCATGATTTCATTTCAATCTGTACCGCTGACATCTGAAACAATAAATATGAAAGGTTCAAGCTTGACGATAGAATTATTTCCAAATCCAAAGGTCTGACCGGTCTTAAAATTTTTAAGTTTCAACGCTTCAGAATCTATAAGCGATGACAATTTTTCGACAAATGCTTCCCTGTGTTCATCGAGCAGTAAATTGAGCAGATGACGAGCGACGGGATACAGCTGCAGGCTAAAAGCTACAAGCCAGGTGCAAAGGAGAGAGCGGCATCCAAAGGGGAAGGGGGAAGAAGAGTACGTTCGTAACACGCACCCCGCCCCTATAAAGGTGAAAAGGTGCGTCGAGGGTTTGGGGGAGGGAAACTGGGCATCGGAACGGAACGCAGAGCGGTGGAAGCTCGGAAAGAAAAGTGGGGCGCCGTGTGCGGCAGCTGCTGCCCGCCAAAACGAGAAATATAAAGGGCAGGGGGGCAGGGGGGCAGGGGGAAAGAAAAAAAAGAAGGAATACGCGCCGGCTGCCAGTCGCCTGGTGCCCAGCAGGTGCGCGCTCATCATGTAAATAAGGTGAGATTTGGAATAAAAGAAAAGATTTACCTGGCTAACAACGTCGGCACATGATCTTGAAATTTGAGTTGAGCGTTCCTTGATTGTTCCAATGTCAACTTTAATGGTTCCAAGGGTTGCTTCGATCCTTGTGATTCTTGCACCGATAGTCCTTATGCCACGGCCAACCTCTGCAACGTCTCCTCGCAGAAGAGTTAACTCGCTGCGCATTCTAGAGCGTTCGGCAAGTTCTTCGCTGGCATTTCTAGTCCTGAGTACTTCAGCAACTTCTGTTTGAAGTTCCGTTACAGCACTTCCTAGCCAGCGTACCCTCAATTTTTCATTTTTCGCTTCGTTGCCACTTCCACCACGTAGCAAAATTACTTCCTTCCTGTTTTGAATAATTAAATATGTTGGTAAGTAAATAAGTTATTCATGCTGAGCCTTCCGGAATAAAATTATCTCAGTGTAGTTATTCGAATGTGAAAAAGATTACTAAAAATATGTACTTTTTCTCATATGAACTGGTGGTGAGAACTCTGGTAAAACTATTCAAATCACCAACACCCGCGCGTTCAGCAAAAAACGAAATAACGATTGACATTTTATATTTTTTAAATTATTAATAGAAAATTGAGCTTACCTTAGCTGCTTGACTTCGTTTTTCAGGACTATCATTTCAGTGTTTTTTTCAATGGAACGTTTTAAACTGTTTTCCAAAGCGTTGTATTCCTCTTGCCGATGATCGATGAGTGCGTTAACTTGTTCCTGGAGTAATTTAACAATTATCGAAAGATCTTCGTCATTTTTTCCTTCGACAATTGTCGCACTAATGATCACTGTGAAAACAACTAGAACTACCCACTTTGTTATTCCCCACATTGTGAGATTTTTTAAAAACATGTAAACAAATCAGTTTCCTTTTTTTCCTTTTATCTACTATCGATTGTTATCGTTCTTCTTTTTAAGCGATCACATTTGAACCCTGACACGATCGTTACGTAATTATATTAAAGAAATTAGAGTAATGCGAAAGTAAATAAGAAAAATATTTTCAGAACGCAAAATTGGAACCTGGATGAAAGCCAGGAGCATACTGACACCGGTGCGGACGAGGTAAAGGACTTTTATTAGCGGGGTTGGACAAAGGGCAGTCGTATCTAGGGAACCGTGAACCTCCAAGGAGCAGGTGTTCAACAACACCGGGCTGCCCAGGTATATATCCCTCTTTCCGAACCTGCATCCCCCACCTAAAATTCTCTGGTCTCTCTTTTACCTTTTAAAACTCATTCCACATTGCAGCAGCAGCAGCAGGAGCACCAGCAGCCCGCCCCCCACCCTCCGGTTTTATCTCGATCATAATCAGACTCCTGCCGGAGTAACATGCCGGGCTCTAAAAGTCAACTAGCATCGTTGCAAGGAAAGTCAGAAAGACAGTTTGGCCTTGATTACATTTGACCCCATGAATTATTAACGTCGGGTAATAAGACTAAGTCTACATCCGAACGATTGACATTACGTGGCGTTTCGTTCAAAATTGCATTCTTTTTTTCGGCCATAGTTGATCTTTGTAACAATTATATTAATGATAATTAGTTTTTTTCAGTTTTTTTATAACGACATTCCAGGCAGCTGATGTTCCTACATTTTCTGCATGACTAACGATCCTCAAGTTTCGATTTTGGCTCGTTGGCTTTTACCGAAGAGGCTTGTACAATACATTATGGTAAATATGGAAGAGGAGGAAGGGCGCGCGCGCGCCACGCGACAAACAGCCCCTCCAGAATTCAAAAGCCACCACCATACCTGTACTCGAGCAGAAACGAGAAACTCGTCCCCGGCGGGCTTTGCCGTCTAATTTTTCTCCTCCCTTCCTCCTACTGGACCCCCGGGACATAGTTATGCTCGCCACCCGACTGGGAAGTGCAGGCTGCAACCGTAAAGTTGTGGGACCAAATGGAGCTCGCCCGTTTCTCAACGCCGCTGGCCGGCACACGATTCGAGATCATCCCGACTTGAACTGGTGCAAGCCGAAGGGATCGGATAAATAATTACGGGATGGACTAACCAGACGGCAGACGCCCCATCGGCCATCAACAAAGTTAAGCCAGTGAGGGGGAAGAAATCTTTTCATCTGTTGTACCGCAGCAGCTGATACTTCCAGCCTGCTCTCAACTATGAAGGAAAAAAGAAAAACAGAAAATAAAACTGAAGAAGGGGAAGAAAAAAAAGAGTAGAATTTCTTCTGACCAGGAAGATATAAAAAAATCTTTTTTTACCCCTCGTCGATCATGAATTCAGTCACCACAGCGTTCCACCTGCACCGGCCAACAGAGATTGACTCTTCAATTCTATACCCTTCCTCTTGAAAATTATTGCTCAAACTCTCGTTACACCGATTCTTCTACAACAGTCGACGAAAATCAGTTTCAGTGGAATAACGTCGATTCTCATTTATCGTCGATAAATTTAATCGTTCATTAAATTCAGTCCTGAAATTTTCAAAACATAGACATTATCGCACCCCTAACTTTACACAATGCGAGTTATTCGCTCCTTTGTGAATTGAAATTTATGGAATTCCATATCGCCTGTTGCTATTTGTGCCATCGTTGGGGTTCTAAAGGCTGGCTTGACTGAGCAAGCCATTCTTGCCCTTGATGCTTTCATTGTTTGTTTGCCATTCAATACCGGTAATGGGCAGGTATACTATTGTACATCCCGGAAAGAGGAAATAACTGCCCACGGGAGGGGAAAACGATGCGGAAGGGGGAGGCAGATGCGGTGCATGGCTTGTGTCTATCGGATAGAAGAATCTTTGTAACTATAAAAAAAAACAAAAACATGTATTAATTATTTAACGCAGTAATATTTGTAACTATGTTAATGATTTATTTGTAAACAATATTATTCATACTTTTGTTGTGTTTTTCGTTTTTTCTTTTCTCTACAATTCAGTGTATACTTATGTATGAATAAAATATAATTTTAGTTTATCATTGTTTCATAATAATCTCCTGGCTACATCCATTGATTTAATTATTTTTTTTTCCGTTTCATTTATCTTTGAATATGGCATCAGACGTTTACTTTTATCAGAGAAAAGTAACTTTCGTACGAAGATAAAGTAAAATAAAATAAAATGTGATTGCAACAGATTGACTTAGTAATACGAACATAAATGATGAGCTTTATATATAATGACATAGCAATAAAGTTAAGAACAATTTTTTATTTTTTTTTAGTGATTTGATCGAACTCAATGGGGTTTACGTAGAAATAAATAATGAATGGAATAACATAGAAGTGTATTTTCAAAAATCTAGTTTTCTTTCCCCCCCCCCCTGAATCTCTGGGCATTTTTCTAAGAGCATTATTTTGTTAAATATTATATATTTCTAAATATCTAACATCGGGATTTCTTTAGTTTGATTAAATAAAGATTATTATCATAATTTCTATAATCCCAGTTATTACGCTCACTATAGTTAAATAACAGATGTGACATGAATTACAGCAACGATTGAAGATGAATTTTTTTTTTCATTCATTTATGTCTAATTTAAAAAGTGACTTCATTTGTTACGTGATGACTTTTCCCGGCTTGCCTCAATAGGTCTCTTTTCTTATAAAGTAATGCTTGGCATACCATGTTTTTTTTTGTTTTTTTTTTGTTTTCCAGCTCACTTCGTTAATCTCTCAATTCCCATGAATCGTTAAGTACGAAATTATTATCCACGATATAAGAGATATTTTGTCTTCTCTCGAAGTGTACATATAATTCATCTAAAATTTTCAAGATTTTTCTACGACCTATTACAGTATCTGAATCGGTAGAATTCTCAACGATTCTACTTCATTTCAATTTGTGCACCTTATTTCAATAATATACATGTACCTATGGAATATTTACATTTTACGGCAGAGATTAGGAAATTATTCTACCTATAGCACTGCGCATGCTTTAACAGTTATCGGATAATCCCTATACGTGAAAACTAAATTTTAATTTATTAGATTCCATTGTTTGTTTTTGTTTTTCTACCAATTAAGAAGGTCATTTTTAGTGTGATCAATAATTTCAATCGACGGTAACTACAGAGAGAAAAGATGGACAGCTAAGATAGACTGAACATCACGAGGCGACATTTTCGGTAACATGCAATGTAATATATATTAATCAATATTTTGTACAATTACAGACTGGATGATTCTTTCAGTTTAAGTTAATTGCGTCAACCGGATCGAAATATTTTTAAGTTTGTGCCGAACCATACGTACCTGTTGGAGGTCGATACAATTTAGGTAGCGTTAATATTTGGAGACTATTAAAAGCGTACTTTCTAACACCTATATTTTTCCACGTATTTTCTCTGCGGCAGCCTTCGCTGTAATGAAATTCTCATTTGAAGAGCTCTGAATATTTTCACATTTTTATTATCTAGGAAAGTAAAATTGTTCAGACAAATAAATACCTTCGCATACAATCAAGGGCCCTGTTGAATTCGTGTTCAGCCAGGTGATATTCGGTTGCAAGAATGTTGACCTGTTCAAGAGTTATCGACATACCGGTTCGATCCTTGGCACTTTTACAGCTAGTAAATCTGAGCCCTCTCATTCTCCGGCATATTTGGGAAGACAACTGGAGAACGTCCACGTTTTTATTGACCTTCGATTGCACGCTCGATTTCAAGTGCCCGACCATGTCTGACAGTGTTTGATTCAAAGGTGATCTACTGCCAACTGAAAATATGCAAACGTTTTATCGGGAGTTTCAATTTATCTGGAGCTAGATAATCGTATCCAACTCACTTCTAGTCGAGGAGGGTTCCGTTGGTAAATTGAGTTTTTTAAATCTCAGGTAGTACTCGTTCAATCGATCAAAATTGTCCATATTGCTTTTCTCCTGAGGTTTTGTTGTGCCAAGACTTTCGGCTAGCGTGGCCATCTCGTTAATTCCAACGTTAAAAAATACCGGGGTCACATTAAATGAGATCGTTTGCCTCGAGGATGGCACTAGGGGTAGTAACGAATAAATGGCATCTGGTACAGGAAGCATGACTGTCAATGCCGTACGAGAACCGACCACTCGGGGCACTGGCAACTGCGCCGCACATACGGATTTCGCCTCTATTCTGTTACGGGGATAGAAATTTGGCTGGAAATCATAAAATCTAAATACAAAAACCATCGTGTCATACCTGGCGTGAACTCCGCATCTTGACAAAGTGAACGTAACGGTATGCAAGTCTTCAACTGCGACGGTCATGTCACCCCACATATCGATTTCGTCTCCGTAATAGCTTAAAAGTGCTTCGAACGATATAATTGGACCCAGAGTTGTCAGGATCAGAAGAAACATTGGATCCGGTCTCTGACACCACAGTTTGGCCATTAAACCAGCGACTAATGCCGTCAGCTGAAGATTTCAAGAACGGGATATTGAATAAATTAATCTACATGATGTGAATATCGTAAAATAAAAGTATGTCTTACCGCCTGGCTGAAGCAAACGTCTCTTCTATAGCGAACGTTACAAGCTCGTTGAGCAGCCTTGGCATCTTCCTGGACTCGGAACACGGAGTGCGTTAACCTGGCGGTTTTGAGGAGCCCGTCCATTGCTTGTCGAAGTTTTTTCATACTCGGCCTGAGTTCGCTGGTCCAATCGACTATAGATGCGAAATCCAGACCCTCCGTAAACTTATTTCTTTGGCCTGAATTGCTTTTAATTACTTTCGTCATAGAGTCTACAGCTTGGCACACTTGATCGAAAGAGAGTTTAAAATAAAATCGGTTCTTCCGACTCAAAGAATAACATTTAATAATTTTGAATTTTTTATCCAACCAAATACCTCACCTTCTTTAGCCTTGGCGAGAGCGGGTGCTGATTTTTCTGCCGTTGGACTTGTCTGCTGTTTGGGTAGAGAATTGTCCAACAATTTGCTCGATTCCTCACTTTTCGTGCCATTTTTTGGTTGAATCGTAACAACGGTAGAATTACGGTTGTTGGGCACGTAGCCCTTGAGACTTTGAGATCTTCCTAAGCCATTTTTATTACGTAATCTAACGGCAGGGCTACTGCATCTACCGCAAAGAAATTTTACTTTGGAAACCAAGCACATTACACTGGCTTCGATATTGAGTTGCGTTAAATCCCAAGGTTCCGGTTCGTCGGTGGGTTTATAATAATTAGCCGATGGCGAGTTACACATTTTTTGGGTATCCAAAAACCGTTTACTGATATCAATCTCTCCTTTCACGCCATCTTTCTCATCCTCTTCGTTGTTGTTGTCAGGGCTGTTGACACCTTCCGGAGCCTCTACATCTTTCGGTTCATCTTCGACATCTGGGAAGATAACGAAATTCTCCGCTGGCACTGCGTCCCCGTTTTCATCGACCTCTGTCGTATTGTTGTACTTCATTTTCGCGCTTTCTTTAGTCCACATGTCTTGAACGCATTCCGGAGTATCCGGTGTAACAAAATCGTCGAAGTCGGGACTTTTCAGGTCGAAATTAAGCTGCTGCGTGATTCGTTTGAACGGAGACAGAGATTGATGCGCTCTGAAATCGAGGGTCAACGTATCGTCGCTATTGATCGGCTGCTGAACAGTCGCCGCAACTTTGTGCTCCTCCAAAAACGTTAATGCCTCCTCCACCAATCCAGGGTCCCATAAGCTCAGTAGTATCCTAGTTTTTGATATCATATCTTCACAAATTGGCAACATTCCGCTGGTCTGCTTTTCCTTGGCAAGTTTCATCAGTGATCGCATCGCTTCCACCACGTCGCGACGCAGTTGTTTTATCGCTTGGATCGCGTCGTGAGCGGTAGTTATTTTGGAAGGCCCTTGATAAAGCTGATTGCACCGCGTCGGAGATTCTTTGAGATCCTGAACCAACCTGCGGCAGATTATTTAACGTCACTTTCGTTCCGCTAAACTGCGAAAACTCAGTGCAACAAATAATAAAAATACCCTACCTGATAAGCCCGCCATTCTTACTCTTATGGGCGTGTGCCGTGAAGGCTCCTACGCTGATGAAATCATAAAATCCGCATTTATTTAGAGTGTCGTTATGCACCCACATCCTTTGCAAGTGAAGATTCAGAGGCGCAAACTCCAAACTTCTATCGTTCTTTCTTGTCGATTGTTTGAAATGAATTCCTGCAATGAAATTTTTGCTCACAGACCCCTTTGTCCGAAGGATATGTCTCAAAGACGAGAGAAATTTTATAATTATACCTTTAAATGCATCCAAATTTTCTTTGGCCTGTGAATATAAATGCAGAAGATGGAGATGACGATCTAGTAATTCGACCTGTCTCGTGTGCCAAGGTTCGCGGAGTTCGCCCATCCCAGCAACTTCCTGAAGGAGTTCTTTCTCCTCTTGTATCCAAATTCCGCTAGGATGATATTAAATTTTTGTACTGATTTTAAATTCACTCATTTTCCTATACTTACAGTAACTGTTGTGGAAATTGAAAGCACAATTTGCTTTCTGCCATAATTTCATGCACGCATATGTCACCCCCTAAACCGGAATGGAACCTAGAAAATTACGATTTGTTCATGCGATCGATGTAAAACGCTTTTTCTTGCACACGATTAAAAAATACCTGTATGTTTGAACATGAGAATTAGCAAACAACAATTTAAGTTGTCCTTGATGCGGAAGCTTCATTTTTGTTCCCAACCTTGGAGGTAAGGATTGCGATCTTCTGTGAGAAAATATCTACGCGATGACGAAAACAAAAAAAATGTTAGCTCATCATCTAGAGTCGACTAATATATTTTCCATTTGAAAACTATCATTGGTATCAACTCACCTGATTAGTGGCTGGCACGTTTCTGCACGGAGTACTCTCGGTGCTGTTACCTTTATCTTCCGCTTCTAGATTCCACACATTGATTGTCAAAAAACCTACCGTTGTAGCTTTGGCGGATTTAAGGGGTATCCTGAGTCTGTTTATATAAAATTTTACCGTCAATTACCTGATTTTATTTGAACAATTAAATTTTGTAGATAAATAATTTGTAATCTCACCGCGGTGTATCTTGTACAGCATTGAATGTCACAACCGCACATCCGATTGGTGTCGCAGTCTGACTAACTCTCTCTCTTACATCGTATGCGGTAATTTTAACTTTTGTTTCAGAAGTCAATCCATCGCTCGCTCGAAAACTGACGGTAGTTAGAAATCCTGGATTGCTGCTCCTCTGAAAATGGTGAAATTATTGTTTGTAAAACGTGGAATATTATTTTTTTTTAAATCTGAATCATGAAGAACTGTGAGTGGATGATAAATATTTTTACCTCGACCACCTCGCTCCGGGCGTACTTGATCCAAGTATTTGATCGATTTGATTGAATGTCAATTTCCAATACAGGATTTGGGGGTCGCCCATGTCCGTCACATAAGAGATTGTCACACGCGAGTGAAATCTCACAGATAGGTACTTCTGCGGGATCTGACATGATGAAATGGTGCAAAGAATATCAATTGGCGTGAGAAATTTGTGAAAACGATGTAAAAATCGAGAAGACTGCATGGAACTTTAAGATAACCTGTTGTGATCCCCTGCTGTAGACGCATCATTTGTATATCGGTATCATGTTTGTGACCGCTACAAGCCTCTATCCGTTGTCGAAGTGCGAGTAATTGGCTGCGCATGCACTCATAACTAGCTAATTGGAGTGCTTGGAGCCAACTATCTCTGTCTTCCGGAGAATTCGCGCCCAACTGTTGGAATAATCCACCATCGAAAACTGTAAAAGCAAAAATTATTGTCACGTGTTACTACGAGTTCTGTATCGTCGACCATTAAACAATTTCCGATAAAGACTCACCTATACTGAACCCGTAAGGAACTTGATTCGTCGGTTGGTCCACACGGACATTGCATTGTTCCAGTATGATAACTCCCAGCGGTTCGGACCATTGTTCTCTCGACTTAAAATAGAACAACAGATTGCCTCGTAGCCTGCACCATCGCTCTAGACTTGCTATTGCAACAAAATTAGGGCAGAAGGTTATTAACAATACCGAAGAAGTCTTGCTTTTCTGATAAAAAATTCTGTGTCAATTTGCTGTGATCTTCGATACGCTTGGTACAAAAATATTGTAATAGGTACTTTCATTCGCATTTGTATGACTCCCGTCAAGAAATATTCAGAGCCAAGTTTTTTTTCCTTGTTATTCAAGACATGTCTCCTATCCGTTAAATCTATCATCATCAATAGCTATCTACTATTGTAAGCAAGCAGTGAATTGTACGGGCATTAACAAAAACTCTCAATCTTCATTTTTGCATCACACATGCCAACATTTACGTGCATAAACTACAAAACAAGACGCTCGAATTTGAAGCTTATCTACATGCAAATGATTTAATGTATGGATCACTCGTAAATAGAATGGCACTTTGTTTCTGCGATGCCATCCCGCTGATTCAATTTGACTCTCCTTTCTCTGAAGTCATTACGCTGAAAGTGGCAAGGTGTTTTTTTTTGGTGATAAAGAACGGTGATTGGAATTTTTAATGCTGTAATAATTTACTTGATCGAGTGCTGTGTGCTTGAGTGAGAAGAAGATTCATTTCACATTTGATTTTGATTGAATTAATTTTAATTTTGTAATTACAATTTTTAGGCTTCAGGTGTTTCTGAGCCGTTCTGAATAATGTGAAATGAATCGTTCAGTTTTAAGTGTTTTATTGAAAATACTGCAACCGTATTAGATAAGACCAGTTAATAGATGTGTGTTTGTGTTAGTAAAAAGAACGTTGGATTAGGAGTGAAAGATTTTTAATGGTAAAATTCACTCGATTGTACCTTTACTTGTGCTGGCTGTAACACAACTGAGGTCTCGTAGAGTCTTATGTGTTTTCCCTTTTTGTCTTTTGCTCTCAAGTTTTTTACCTGTACCTGGAAATCGTACGGGGGTACAGGTAGTGATTAACCATGCACCTTGTTGTTTTTTATTCTTTTTGTAAAAAAGAAAGAAGAGTAATCATAATTTTAATGTTCATTAAAATATCAATTATGTGTTAGTCTAGTTTGTAGAAAAAATAAGTAATACATTCAAACTGATTGTAAGTTTGATGAAATGTAATTATAATATGAACAAATATTAACAAGTTAAATTCTGAGTAATTTTTTCGAATTAATCAACACACACCCTTTCAGATTTAGAAGTCACACTATCCACCAATTACCTGATTCGACTGTATTCGGAAATCTAAGTCCTTCTATATCATGAATTGACATGTAATATACATAAACTAATATACGATGCAAGGTTCCTCTACAGCTGAGAAAATGTTAAGAATTATAAAAGTTTTAACTGAACCAAAAGTATTCGTTCAATGATATGGAATAACATTCGTAGACAACCAAAATTGAATGGCACAAACAATGCACACATCGCCAGCATGCCTATGAAAAGATTTGATAAAAATATGAATAAAAATTTGTAAAGTAACCACATCTATTTGTGGACACATCACACTTTTGGAACGATTGAAAAAGTCATATAAATATTTTGATCTTCAGATTGAAAAGATTTTCAAATGATATATAAGACCGCCATGCACACGTCTATCGACAATACCTATGACTAATTAATGTAGAATAAAAAAAAACATTGATCGATTGTAGCATCGTTTCTCTTTGATGTAATCATCAACAGCTTTTTTAAGACTCACTCTCTGTTCTACGAAAGAAACCTTCCTGTCGTTCACGTACGTATAAGATTCCTTCCTTTTCAAATTTTTGTGACGGCTGAGTGGCCAATGTCATCAACTCTTGTTTATTAAAACGCATTTTCTTGTTGCTATCTCACAACATTCTCAGCTATCCGCTACCAATACTAGAGGTAGTTTTGAATTCACTAAAACCAAAAAATATTCACAGAATTAAAAAGTCTTCAGCAACGATAAAATCTCATCAATGAACGAAAAGTATGAGTATCATAAATAAAAAAATATTTTCAACCAAAAGAATTATTAAAACATTCAAGAAGTTCTATTAAAAGATTCATGGAATCACGGTAGTAAATTGTTTGTTGAAAATTTGTTGTTTCAAACAGTAAATGCGCATGAAAAGAAAAAAAAATTAGGGTTGGTCAAGTGTCAAATTTTCTTTGTACACAAAATAAAGTCAATAACACAGCTGATCGTGCGTAGGGTAGTTCACGTTGTTGTAAAATAAAATGTCTTTAGAAACTAGGATTTTATCAGTTTTAACTCACTTTCAGATAATCATAAGGGAGGCAAATGAACAAGCAGTACCGAAAAATCCATCCCTTAAACATCTCAGATGACGACAATCAACTGGAATGTTAAAAACCACAGAATTACCACCGAAAACTTAAAACGTCAGAAAGGATGGGTCCTAATGTCAGTGATTAACAAATCTTGTAGATCAGTCGACAACTCTTGACGTTCCAAAGTTCGCCATTTGTAAAACAATTGTTATAATCAACAATTGGTCAATTCTTGAGTCTAAAGTATTTGGTTTTCCCCTCTTAAATCTACCCCGTCTATGGACGTGCAATAACCTGAAACCTGAAACCCTAACCACTACCCTGACGTAAGCGAAACACTTTAAAGAAACACAAATTTTCAATCGCTAAACGCATCGATTTAATACCTTTCTAAAAATCCAAAGTTTCAATAAGTGAAAGCATATGGATTCCTTTCTAAATACGTCAAAGTCATCTTTGGTAAGTTAATTTAACTCTTATTTTTTTTAAACAACTGTCACATCATTTTGAGCTTATTTATTTAGCAAAAATTCGAGCGTTGATTGGTCGACGCGTGAGAAGCCTTGTGTGGGCGCCAATCCTTTGAAAATTAAAAATACACACCACATTGATGACACAATTTCAGAAAAAAATTTTTCTCACCCTGGAATTGCTTTTCTTCTGTAAAATGCTTTTGTTCCAATTTTGCAGGCGAGTTTAGCAAATTACAGTCATGTACGGGTCGTGATAGGCAACATGGCATGTGACCTGGATTCAGCGGTATGCGCCATAGTGTACGCTTTCCATCTTCAGACAGCTCTTGGCAATGAGAAAGAAAGTCTAGCTGTTATCCCCATACTGAATATACCTGAAAAGGAATTTCGGTTGAAAACTGAAGTTATCTATTATCTAGAGAAATATAGAATATGCCAGCAGGTACTGACTTTCAGGCAAGTATTGCTAGAAGGTTGATTTTCAAGTCATAAAAATTCGGATTTTTTAAAATTTGTTACAGAGATCAGATCGACCTCACAGGTCTCAGTGACGTGGGAAAGTTGGAAATTGTGTTAGTTGATCATCATGCTCTCTCAGAGAAAGATAAAAAGCTTGCCAAATCGGTTATAGAAATAATTGATCATAGACCACAAGATCCGGCATGGCTGTGGCAAGGGAAAAATGTCGATATAGAGATGGTTGGTAGCTGCGCAACTCTGGTTGGAAAGAAGTTGTTGCAAGCAAATTCAAAAGCTCTAAATTCTCTGGTTTGCAATTTTCTTAGGGGTATGTTTTTGACGTTCTCTTAATTCTCAATATTCAGTTCCACATGACTATTTCATTTCGAACAGGTCCGATACTCATCGACACTGCAAATTTTTCAAAGAAAGCAAACAGAGCGACTCCCACAGACCTTGAAATCATCCAAAGACTGGAGGAAATCGCGTCCCTTGTTTCCGACAGAGAGCAAGATTACCAAGAAATTCTTTCTGCTAAAACTAATATCAGTGGTTTAACTCCCTCTGATTTATTGATGAAAGATTTTAAAATTACTAATGGTATACCGATTCCAGGACTTCCTATGTTAGTGCAGGTATAAAGTTATGATATTTTTCTAAAATCCTTGCTATAGATCCCTCTCCGCGAATTGAAAAAACCTCTATTCTAATTCCAGAAGTTTGTGAATTTAAATGGGGTCTTCAAAGCGCTGACGGAATTCGCAGCGCAAAACAATTGTTCCGTGGTAGTTCTGATGGGCTTAGAATTTACCGACAACTCGGTGATTCGAGATATCGCTATTTTTTGGTTGGATTCCGACGTTAGCCTGCATGATACCGTGAGCCGCTGATATTACATTAAAAAGTTATCGAATATTGACAAAGATAGAAAAAAAAAATTGATGAACAGTTAATCAATGATTTTCAGATACTGATCACGCTACGGAGGAGTACCAAGCCTTCGCTTTGTCTAACCGAAGTGCGTACGATAATTTCAGAAGAGAAAAAATACCACTGCACAATATTTAACATGAACAATCAAATATCACGAAAACAAGTGCTCCCAATTATCAACACGATGGTTCCCTCTTACTGCACCGTTTCCACGTGTTAATAATTATAAATGTGAAACTGTGATAACAAAGCCTTACTCTGCCGCAATATACACCTAAATCCTAACTAATTATTCCAATTTATTTAATTCAACCGCCAAGACTTTCTCTTTGCTTCACGATCCAAATGAAAAGTGATGTAGTACAAAGCTCGTACATAATTCTCTTGAACGTTAAAACCATCCCATCCATTCTTGGTCCACCTAATTAAATCGTCTGCCTACTCCCTTTCTATGTAATATTTGCGATCGTACCCCACCCCAGGGATTTCCGTAGGTCCAAAAATATGGTTGGTGGTTATAAAAAATTAAGAAATTTCTAATTTCCCCCGAGACAAAGCTACTGCTCCAGCGTTATTATAGCTACCCACCTAAGGCATCTATGTATCGTAATGGTTTTCCAAACGATGATATTTCCCTGCATCAAGAAGTGAAAAAGTCTCGATAGAATGGAACAGAAGAATTAAATTTTGGAACAAGCTATTTTCGAATATCTCCTTTCTTATGATCTCTAAAAAATAAAAATAGAAAAGAATTTACAATAAAGATATGAGAGAAAAATGTCACGTTAGTGCGCAAGAAGTTTTTTCATAGGGTTGTATGGTATATTTGTGTAATTTGAAACGGTGGTAATAATACGAATTGGTCACAGGTGCAGCCTACCCTTAGTCGGTTGTTTTCGTCGTTCGTGTATACCTATGTGAATGGATATTATTGCAAGGGGATGAAATAAGCGGGGTGATGCCAGAATGTTGAAAGAGAAGGAGGAGGAGGAGGATGAGGTGGAGTATGAAAGGCGAATGGGAGTCGCGTCTGCGCTTCCGAGCGGGACTTTCAGAGATCACAAAACGAACGATATTGCGGCACGCTTGGGTTTAGCAAAAGCTCCGGAGTGGTGGTAAAATGTGGTGGTATGGATGTAGCAGAATCGTCCTGCAGAACTGAGGACCCCGCGGTGTGCGATATAATTCAGTGTGCATCGGAAACAACCCCTCCTAATAACACATCCTCGACGAAACAATAATTTTATCATCGCTTCACCCGCGGAGCCATTTTTGTTTAACATTTCAACATCAATTAAAAAGAATGAATAAAAATATGAAAAGAACAAAATAATCATTCGTTTGCTTCACGCATATATTATTAATTAAAACTTATAGAATATATTAAAATCCATCGCGATAACGCGGTTTTTCGCTTTAATCGTAATAAGATAAAATATCGTACCTGAATCGGGGAATGAAAATTCTTTACAATTTGCTTCTTTCCTTTCTTTCTTTCTTCAAAAGGGTTAGAACCGTTACCACGTTATCTGAAATAGTTTAATCACAAATTAAACAAGAAATTAATTAAATCTTTCACAGAGAGCGATCTTGAAAACGTGCAGAAAAATCTGAAAAAGGTGCGTCCTTTTTTTTAATTTATTCTTTTTTTACTTTGTCTGAGAATTATAAATATAAAACAAAAAATTAAAAAACAGGTTGCAGCTCGTGTTAAAAATTGTGAGTCGGTGGAATTTATGTAGCTGTTGTATATTCGGTGAGTCTAATGAAAAACAAATTATTTTATTACAATATAGTTTTGACTTTTTTCTGTTAGTTAATAAATGATATACTGTATATCATTTTCATATATAACTATACATTCATATACGTCGCGTGGGATTTTGGGATTGCAGATGAAATAATGCGTCTATTTTCTACTATGGTATTATAATAGCGATTATTGAATTATGGGGATGATACGCGGCCACTGTATCACTGCAGTGTGTGTAGGACATTGTGCGGTAAATTGAATTGTACAATTTTCGGAAGGTCGGGAAAATGCCAAACCCGATTTTCTTCGTCATGGTATGTGTGGGTGTATAAATATGGCTAACAACGAACGTCGTTATCTCTTATGCGATATAAAAAACTCGCCTACCGAATTTGAAATTATAATTTTTTTTTACCACCATCGAACTTAAAATCCAAATAAAAAAACGAATTTTCCATTAATAATTACAGTTGACAACAAAACTTGACAGAATTTGCGAAATCTGTTAATAAATAGAAATAGTTCTATAATAGACCTCATCTCAAAATGATAGGAATTTTAAAAGCCGTAGAAGACGAAAAAAAGGAAAATCTCGGGATGTTTTGGAGGGGCTGTAATAATATGAGCAGAAAAATTTCCAACCAAATTAAAAATAACGAGGTATATATAGGTACACAGAACCTACTCGAATTCACTCGGACTTCATCCCCATAGGAAATTTCTATAGCTATTTCAACTCACCCTGCAAGTTTTCCTTATTAAATGAACGATCCATGTCGTAAGTTATGACTGAGGATAGGAAATCAGTTTATAAGGTAACGACGACTACGACGTCGCACCCTAAGGAAATTGTAGATCTCCGTTCAGCTTCTAGAATATTGTTTCCATCTCAACCTGCTAGAAAGACAAAGAGAGAGAGAGAGAGGGGGGGTGAGTGTTGAATATAATTTAGTGCACCCTCTTTCGGAATTGTACTGTACACTTTGGTTACCAGAATATATTAAACATTATATACCATATAAAGCTTCCTCTTCTTCTCATATTATAATGCACAGACTACGCGGAGTCGCAAGCAGAGTAAAATGGATTTCCAAAAGATTGAACAATTTAATAAAAAGGTACAGTGGGTTACCAGCTATCTTACTTTCACATAAATGTACTTGCGGTTTAATCCGGATTCCACCGCATCGAATTAAAAATTGTTTCCGTGGTGCCGTATAGACCTATATAAACCTGAAAAAATTCGGAAAAAGATGATGATGAAGAACCAACGTTATTGACAACAAAAATAATATATGTTCGTAATAATAATAACAACAATAACAATAATTATAATAATAATAATTGGAAGGGTCAGAATTACCTGGTTGAGTTGATACGGAATGCCTCGTACATTTACTTATGCCTTTCGCTACACCATGTATAGCAGGCTTATGCTCATTGTCAAGAGGGTTTCTTTTTCCATGTAGCGGTGAGTTAACTCAGTCACCTCCTAGAGAGAGACAAAAAAGTAAAATAAAAAAATGAATAAAGAAAGAAAAATAGGGTGAATCGTGGGCGCTGACGTTTTGATACCGTCATCAAGTAGCAAATGCTGTTTCTGTTTCTGTTTCTGTTTCTGCAGAGGGTAAATTATTTTGGAAGAAAGCAACTTAGGGTTCTTCGCAGCAGCAGTCAACCCCATAATATTGTACTACACCATAGTATACCTATGTACGTTTCAGCTGCCTAATGTCACAGAATAAATATAAAATGTTCCGCTACAGTTTCACTGCCACGTGCCTTAGGTATTTGCGGGGTGTACGCCATGAGGGGTGAAAATTCTCCTCGCATGAAAGATGTGAAAGGTTGACAGAGACAATCCCATAAGTATACCTTATACCTGTTAAGAAAAAAAAAAAGAAGCTTTATTCTTTCACCGTACATCAATCAATCAATCAAAGAAATTTTCTCCCGTCCCAAATTATTCCGAGTGTATTTATTATTATCATTATATATTTTATTTTGTGAAAATTCTTTTTACACCGACGAGTGGACTACGTGTCATTGCACATCGGAAAATGTCATCAACCGTGCAACACTTGATCCCTATTTTCAAGTTGTTATGTACTCGGTATACCTATATGTATATTGGTGTATGTATATACGGGTCGGTATACATATGTATACGACGTTATCTTGCTGAATATGCAGATTTTGAGAGCGGGACGAAAATTAACTTCGTTAGGACAGATTGCCCGTGAATAATTTCATCGCCTATTCAACGGCCATGATAACTTTGTTGGCATATGATGCCCATTGTTCTCTCATCTCGTTTTCAAGATGCAATAGGGGGGAACTCGGGGTGGCAGCTTACGCATGATTCCGCGAGGGTTGAAACCCAACTTTCTTTCTACTCGGTGTCTTGAAAAGAAAAACTCGCAAGAACCAGAAACGAAAAAATAAATGAATAAAATTAAATTAAATTAAATTAAATGGATTAAAAATTTCAGCATACGAATGTCGCGTGTAACGTATAGCGGGCTAGAAATTTTAAGTGCCATGGAAATATTTTCGAAACGTGTTACCTTCCAAATATGATTCCGCACAGCTGCTTGATGAAAGTGCAGCTTATCTTGGACAATCAAATTCTGCTGCATTGGCTGCTTTTCGGACTCCCTGTATATTGCGTATTGATCGTTGTCCTTTACTTGTTGCGCAGGCACACGATCCTCCTCCTCCTTCCTACTCGTTTCACTCGCCTCTATGGCCTCACTCCCGGTTTTAGTATATGTATACATACGATGTATAGGCATACATACATATGTATATGTATATATACACATATATAATATACAGTAACTGCGGGATCAGGACTCACGGAATCCCCTACCCGCTACATCCTGCCCTTCCACCGCCCTTAAACTCTGAAACACATAGGGTTCTATTTCTATATATGGACCGATGTAATTAAGATTCGGGACCAAACAAGGACCCCCAAAAGGGACCATGGAACACCATTAAGCAATGCTATACACCTGCTATGTAATATGTACACATATTACATGGTATATTGTATATAAAACTAATTCAACTTTGTATATATTTCAACTGCAATCCCTACGCGTTTTATCTTTTTTTTATTCTTAATTATTTTCCAACTTTACCATTTTTTAGTCTTATATTTTTTTCTTTCTTTTGCAAAATTCTGGTAGAATGACGAAAGTCAAAGGATGGAAGAGATTTTTTCATTCTAACAAAATCAAAAGTGCACAGATACCCCCGGTCGCAAAATTTCTACTGAGTTAGAAAATTTTCTTTCTTTCTTTCCCCGTATACCTGATCAGACGATATAATATGGTTCTTTTTTTCTTTCCCCTGAATCTGTTTCAGGCATATAAGAATGAATGGAATTTGAAAAACTAGACACAAGAGGAATCAGCAAAGAAGAATATCTAGTCTATAATAAAATAACGATGTGACAAATTTGTTGTAATATAAATATTATATGATGAACTTTAGAAAGCATTCTAATAATGCTGCAGTAGGATATCGCGTAACATATCATGGAATCCGTAGGTATATTAACAAAAGTACTCATTATCGTGGCTTGTTACACGGGAGAGCCAATTAGACATGCTTTTGGTGAGTATATATTTACGATCTTCTAATTAGCGAATTTATATAGATTAATTAAAACGAATTATAAACAGAAGTTTATCGTAATAATAATAATAATAACAATTATTATTATTATTGTTATTATTATTATCATTTAGATTTTCCAATTATTTACGTAACGTCATACCGGATAGCTATATTTATGTTAATTATAATTTTTTTGAAAACCGAATCACCGCGTTTTTACATAAAAAAAAGTATACCTTATTCGTTGAACATTTGTTTTCTTTTCTTTTCTAGGGCAGTGTATCGTTCCTCTCGGTATGGAAGAGGGAAAGATTCCAGACAACGCGATTACGGCGTCCTCAAGTTACGAAATGAAATCCGTTGGCCCGCAAAATGCTAGGTTCGTAATTTCCAGGGGGTCCTGATATTATCCTCCTAATATCCCGCTGGTATTTCATACCCATAAAAGACTGTGGGTCATAATTCCTTCGACCTGAAAAAAAAAACCTATTAGGGTACTATAAATATTATACATGTTTCGGCCTAATTGAAATGTGGGGAAAAGAACATGGAAGAAAAAATAAGGGTTTTTGGATTTTGAATTATTCGAATGTCGATTTCCGAAAATTCAAATTTCCGTTTCTCATTTGGAGAGTATAAATAATAAAGGTGGGTTGTGCAAATATTACCTGTTATTAATATGATTTTGTAAATATCGGCAGGATTCGACAGGAAAAGAACGGAGGAGCTTGGTGCCCAAAGGCGCAGATTAGCAGCGACATTAGGGAATATCTCGAGGTTGATCTTACGAGGAATCATCTCATTACTTGGACCGAAACACAGGGAAGATTTGGTAACGGTCAGGGGCAGGAATACGCTGAAACATTTTTCCTCGAATATTGGCGTGACCTGAAATGGCACCAGTACAAAACCGTGAAAGGCGATAGGGTCGGTAAATTGCGGTCGTTTTTTTCTTCTAAAATCTGCTATGATATTTGAAAAATTATCAATTTCGCTGCAGGTACTTCGTGGCAACAGTAACACGTATTTAGTGGAACGACAAAAATTGGATTTGCCGTTTGTCGCCAGCAGAGTTCGATTTGTTCCGTACAGTCAACATCCCAGAACAGTTTGCATGCGGGTGGAAATTTACGGCTGCCTGTGGGAGCGTGAGTGGAAAAAAAAATAAAAAAACAATAATTAAATAAATGTAACGCTCAGGGTAAATATTCCCTGTAATTGTACTCTCAATATCACCCCTATTTTCATTCGTTGTTATTATTCTTTATGATCGTTTTCGTTCACGGTGACCCAATTTCGGTCACTTTTTTTTTATTACAGAGCAAGTCACAAAATACTCAGCCCCCAAGGGTGAAACTTTTGGACCCAATGGCTGCAACGTTGAAGATTCATCTTACGACGGTACGGAAAATGGAAATATTATGCTCGATGGACTGGGACAACTAACCGACGGTGTATATGGGGATGAGCCTACTACCGTATCGAGCAGTTTCACAAATTGGGTTGGATGGAGTAATCTGGGCTCAGTGGAGCTTGTTTTTGAATTTTATCTTCTGAGAGAGTTCGAAAACTGCACGGTTCACGTGGCCAATGTACCTAGTAAAAATATCCAGGTATCGTATAGCTTGTTACTGATTCGGAGTACAAAATTTTTATGCCAACATTAATCGGTGATCTTTGATTTATACTTTCGCAGGTTTTCTCCGCTGCTTATATCTGGTTTTCATTCGACGGAAAGCAGTATCATCAAACTCCGGAGAAACTGGAAGTGATCGCGGAGGAGGTCAAGGCAACGACGAAGAGCATATCGATACCTCTGCAATCTAGAATAGGACGATTCGTAAAAGTTGAACTTATTCCAAGGGCCAAGTGGCTCCTCGTCAGCGAAGTTACTTTTGACTCTGGTAAGACACGGAATGAAATATTCCGAGTATTACTCCGTTTCCAAAACGAGACCTCTCTGATTTCTCCAATTCTTAGTTCCAGGATCAAGAAATATTTCCGACGAGTCATCGGAGCAATTTTATCGAGCGTGTCATAAAAACGAGACCGAAGCAAACGGAGATACGGATTCAGAATCGAACCCAAGTTACAACGAAACAATATTTGAACTTAACACAAATCTTACTCCGGATGCTTTTCCCGTTAGCAATTCACAGACCTACATAGGACTGGTTAGCGGGGTTCTCACGGTAACGGCCCTGCTGTTGACGTGCACAATTTTTTTGATGAAACAGAGAGGCAGAAACAAAGTAGCGCTTCTACAGAAGCACACAGCCTTACTATGCAGATCGCCAACACCTGGAATAACTATAAATATGAAAGACATTAAAATGCCTCCACCAATTATCGTTAACGGATTGTCTCAATCCAGATTATCTCTCAAGAGCAAAACACTGTCATCCGATAGTCACAGTCTCAGAAATGAGGACACTTTAGGAAGTGAATACGAAAAATGCAGCGTCTACGAAAGGACTTACAAACTCTACTCCAAGGAAAACCTTGGTTTTGAACCTCACACGCATAAAAGCGACCGTTTAACGGGGTGCAAGAGCGATTATTCTGGTGAGATTCTAAATTTTTGCTTCTGTCTGTATAGATTTTTTGTATCTGATTTCATAAAGTCGACGATCATCCACAAATGGCTTTGATATCGTTGCAGATTTTACGAGCGACAGCTGCTGCGATGACAAAATAATCGATCACTTGGTCCTCACACCATTTCCTGTGAAAAGACTTTGTCATACTGCATCTAGAACTAATCACCAAGTCCACGAGGGTTACTACGCGGCAACCGATATTTTGACGGTATGTAGTGTGGGCACCCTAAAACACCATCGTATAAAATTCATTGAGAATCGTTTTCAATTCCAGATTAATCGAAGGGAGCAGCAAAGTAGTTCAAATTTGTTTACTTCTCTACAAATCGAAGACGCCATTTATCCACCACAGTCTTCTAGCTCTTACAATCTCCACCATATCTCGAGACACAGATTAAGAATTTTAGATAAACTTGGCGAAGGAAGTTTTGGATTGGTAATATTTCTTTCATTCATACTGAGCTACTCTGATTGCACTGATTATAATCCGTAACTATGAAAATCGTTAAACTTTTTCAAAGGTACATTTGTGTGAAGCCAAAGGTATTCAGAGTCCCGATTCAGGTACTGTACGCAATAGGCAAGTTGTCATTGTGCGCTCTTTATGGCGTGGCGTCACCGACTCACTCAGGTACGATAGCATCAGAAGGAATATGCATATGCTTTGTCAATAACGGACCGTCAAATGCTTTAATTAAAGCTATCGCCTTTCAGAAAACACTTTATGAACGACATGTACTCGCTAGCTAAAATTCGAGATGTAAATATTGCTCGAGTCATAGCTCTTGCCGAAGAAGAACCTTTTGGAGCAGTCTTTGAGTATGGAGAACTTGGTGATCTGCCCAGTTTCATAAAAACCCATGAAAAATCGAGCGATCACATGCCATTGAGGTAAGCCAGACTCCACCGATTGTCATAAACCAATATAAACAGATAAATTGGACTGACCTTATTTTTGAACTTCAGTTACGGATGCCTGCTGAACTTTGTAACTCAGATTGCTTCCGGAATGAAATATTTGGAAAGTTTAAACATTCCACATCGTGATCTGGCTGCCAGGTGGGTTTCATTTGCAAGTTTAGTTTTTTCCAAGCAATGAATTTTTGTATTTCATATTACCTGTTAACAGAAACTGCGTTGTCAGTAAGAATATGACGATAAAAGTGTCGGATCACGCGATGTACTGCAGTAAATATGATCAAGAATATTACATTAACGACTGCTACGCACGAGTACCTCTCCGATGGATGTCTTGGGAGGCAATTTTACTAGTAAGTGTGAATAATCGGACACCGACTCTGAAATAAATTGATGGAATAAGATCATAATTTTTATAATGGAAATTTAATTCCAGAGAAAACAAACTTGTCGATCCGACGTTTGGTCATATGCAGTAACGGTATGGGAAATTTTAATGAGTTGTGCAGAGGTACCTTACGCGGATTTAACATCCGAACAAGTACTGGAGAATTATAGTCGATGGTACCACTGCGGTCCAACTGAGAAAAATCAACCTCGTATACTTTCGCAGCCACTTCCATGCTCCAGAGACTTATATCACATGATGACCAAGTGTTGGAGTAAACGTGCAGACGACAGGCCCACTTTTGAAGAGATCTATCTCTTCTTAAAGAGGTTGAGCTTCGATTGAGAAAATTTGTTAGTTTTTTCTTTTATTTACTTATTTTTTTTTTTTTATTGGCACTGCAGCGTGGACCAAATCAATTACAATCAGCTGAGCATCCGCCGTTAATATGTATTGGATGCTCTAGCCACTAACTTATATGCTCAACTAGATTATATCTTGATCTTCTAACTATAACTCTTAAGATAATCGTAAGGAATTTTTTATATTAAATGTCAATATTATCCCTTCAAAAAAAGAAAAAAAAACAGTTACTTTTACCAAAAGTATGCAATTATTTCTTTGATCGGTCGATTTTCATTATGATATATAAATGTAAAAACGGTAGGAAAAAAAAAACTCATCGTCTCCAAGATACATTCAAGGCGCCGAAGTTCAATCCAAGGTAGTGACTTCGCTAAGTTTGGTTTGGTTGTAGCTGTCGGATGAATCGACCACAAGTTTGTCCGATACACAGGCATGGAGTTGAAATCGCCGTGATCAACGTTCTAAATTAAAATAAACATAAGATTCATTGCTAGATTTTTACCAATGATAAACTTAAAATCGTATCACAGGCGGAGCCTAATATGTTATTGAATACTGTGTACATGATTCCTTGTAAAATATTTATACGATTCTACAGGCTCGCCCGTACGCGTGTTGTACTACTTACCTAATATAATTGAATAAGAATGTTTGACGGGTAACGAAAGAAAAACTAGTTTGTAAACGAATATAATAACCTTAATTATTTAAAGTATCGTTCCCTTGCTACTACATTTGAAAACTATATAAACTTTTACAAACGTAAGATATACATATCAGCAATAATCATTAAAATGTGTACGTTTAAGTTTTCTGTGTAATTTCTGAAATTCAATTACTTACCACCATCAAAATTTTTTCGCTGTGCACAAAAATGTTCCAGAAAATGTTTTATTCAAACTTCAGAGACGTCAATTGTTTTGTTAAGTCGTTATTAGAATCCTAGGGGGGGAAAAAAATGAATAACTTCCACTTTGGGCCAAATTTCGAATTACAAGGACAAAAGTTGTGATGAAAATACGTCATATGTATGTTTGAAATAAGGAAAGAAAGCATTCTTACCATGGTCGACACAATGTTAACAAATTGAATGTAGCGTTGAGAATCTGAAAAAAAGGATAAATAATCCTGCGGCATGTTTGAAACTTAATACTATAAATAGGTTCTACAATAGCATACTCACTTCAATATTAATTGTATGCAATTCATTTTGTTGTGGTATAATAAGAAATTTATTTTTTTTTCTCTTCAAATTAAGCGTTAAAAATCTCATCGTCGATTCTAATGTTTAGGGATAAGATGCAGAAAGTGATTCCTAAATAGCAACGTAAACCAATAAGGATTACGTTGTAAGCACACCTATATATTCGTTGAATGAAATTCAAATTCATGAATGATTTTGTCAAATTATTTAACAAACGTTATTATTTATTTAAATAATTATCCTCAAAAATTCTTATGGATAACAAAAAGAGTGAAAAAACAAAAAAAAATTAAAATAAACCAATTCGTAATTATTATATGTAAATCTGTAATCTAACTTTGTATAACATGAATTATCATATCCAATTGAAAATTATATTCTTCATATTTCCAGTGTTATAATCAATAAAAAAAAAAAAAAAATTGTTACAGAGTGTATTGTGAGATATTATTTATTACTTATTCATGATAAAAATTACCTCTCGTCATCATGAAATTCAGTACATGGATAACTTTATACATATTCTTTACAATTGTTATTAGACTCATTTTGTTTATATGACAAGCGGAGAGATGTTCATTTCTTTGTGAAATTCTTCTAGCGGCTGCTCCCAACGTTCTTCAAAATAAACACCGAGTAAAAATTTAGCCTTTGACCCCGTACTCAATGCCCAAGGTAAGTAATGATCAACGTAATTTTTTCTTTGCCTAGAAATGAATCGAACAAATAAATGATCTTAAAAATTTTACATGACAATTCAACATTATCCAATCACCTCGGACGCAGTCTCATTGCTCCAAATAATGCCCCCGATATACACATTGGCAGGTGAGTTTGCAGGGCTTCAACCCATTTGACGGTAACTTCGCCAAGCATTGTAGTCGGCATTGATAAAGCCGCGTGGTAAATATCATGCACTTCTCTGTATCTTTGCATTACGTAGGCAAGCTCGATGTCATCGATAAATTTTACAGGAGCTCTCGAATCTGGAGTAACTTCCTGCGAGAAAACGCTATTCTTAATACTATGGCACCTGTCACTGATGCCATCTATAAATAAGTTCAACCCCAAACTTTTCATAGCTACAAGCTACTCGCTACGACAAGCATTTGGTAAATGTCTAATGATGTTTTTCATAATTCTCACATTGTCTTCCAAAAAATTATAATAACATTTTCCAAGCGTTCCATTGGGCAGAAGTTTCAGGGCAGGTATATCAATGGTCGATGAATTAATACGTGGTCGTTGCTCTAGAATTCGTTGCCCTTCCGGAGAAGATTGCATCTCTTCCAGACAATGTACAAGGGCATTTTGCCCGGTTGTTTCGCCAAGGCAAGCGATCATGTCTCCACGAAAGGGGTTGGCCAACGATATAACTGCGGCACCAGCCGATAGAACTGTTCGTTGTAGAACTGATAATTGCACATGATTTTTCTTGAAATCCTCTGCGAATGCTTCGGACGAGCAAAATCTACGTGCGGCGGATTTGTCTGAAACCGATCGAGGAAAAATAAACTTAGGATCACCTTGGTTTATTCAATGATTAAAATTTATTAATTTTTTGTACAATTATTTTCTTGTATACATGTATAATAATAATAATATTAATAATAATAGTAACAACAAAAAATAGTCATGTTGGTGATCATAATAATGTACAGTATTTAAATTTATTTAGCATGAGAAAACTAAATTCTTTTTTGGCCTAAAATAAAGAGCCACTGTGATATGGCACAAAATCGTCCTGGTAACAGTAACTCTGCTTTGGTAATTCATGAATTAAGTTTTTAACTAGCAACAAGTTCACAAGACCCAGAGACTCAACCTGAATTTAAATAGATTCGAGTCATAGCCTTTGAAAAAACGTATATGTATAAATTCAAAAAGCACCCAACGATTAAAGTATTTGAATTTTACTATCCGTTTCGTCAACTCTGAGTGGAGCATATTTAGGTAATTCAGCTGGTTCCTTTCTCCGGAATGTTACCCAAGTGTAAATTAAACTACCGATGACGCTCAAATTCAATCCTACAAAGTTGAGCCAAGAGAATATGTAATCGCCACCGATTATCATTCCTAGATACGTGACGCATATATTTTTCAAACAACCAATAATCGTTGTCGTTAGTGCGGAATTGTGCAGAGTGCATAATATCACACTGTATGATAGTACAAAACCCATTACGCAGGATAACGAAAATTGCAAAAGGAACATGAGATTAGTCCAGTACTCAAATTCCAAAACTTTTTGCACGTCACCAGACCACGCCGCCAAACCTGCCGCCGGTATAACCATAAATAACGAGTTGTAGTACATGAGCCCATATTTTCCCAGCTCTTTTGAGTCCAATTTTTTTTTCATATACACACCGTTGGCTGCGGTAAAAAAATCATTCAACAGAATGAAAACGTAGCCCTCTAGATTGAAGGCAAGATCGTTTGAAGCAGCCAATATTGCACCGAGTACCATAGTGTAAACACTGAATTGAACGGAGGCACGAGCGTGTACTCCGAGTATATAGTATTCTGCGATCATTGTCATTAGGATGCTGAAACGCCTCAGGGCCGTAAACATCGGAAGACTCAATTGCTTTGTGCCACCCAATCCAAATATCATATTTCCTATGTAAATCATAGGTAAAGGCCATATCTTCCTTAAAGTTCCCACCTCTAAGTCAGGGAAATCCACATATCGTAACTTTTTTGCCACGAATAAGACAAGTATGGTTGCAAACATTTGACCAATGCCAAGTATTTGAAACGAAGGAAAGTTGTAAGATGTAAGTACAGTCTTGTTGATGACTGTAATCATCAGCGACGATATTCCGTAAAAAAGTGCTGAACCTATCTGTAAGAATACAACACTGTGCTGGCTCGAAGTCATCGCTGTTACAACTCCTACCATTTTCTTTTTTTTTCCACCCCAGGGTGATTGATTTTTGGGCTGTTATTTACAAGCTCGGTAATCAGAGTCAGCAGAACTCATAACTGCTCAATTTGGTTCTTAGATATTTGTTTTTCATCATAATATAGAAGAGGTGATCAACGTACACTGTGATATTCGTGGCATCTTCTTCGGCTTGCCGAAAATCCAATGAGGTTGGACTGCCACGTATTTTTTAATTTTGTGCATTCAGAGTTCCTTGATGTAACTGGCTTCGGACAATAACCGGGAAACGAAACTGAAGACAAAATCAAGCAATGTTAAAATGTGAATTGTTATTAAAAATTTCCAAACTCTTAGATCGAGGTTGAAGTTTACTATTTTATGATAAATAAACGAAGTTGTACGTGGGGTAAAGAGATGTTCAGTAACAGACAGATAAGGGAAATCAAAAATGCAACCTTCGGTGTCTTTGATTTCTAAAATTTCATTTGTCACACGATTATTCACTAATGAAATAATCGAATGATTGTCAATAGCGAAAGCCGATAATTCGATTAAATTGTTTAAGAATAATGAAAGCGCAAGAACTTTTCACTCGGAATGGTTTATAAACTTTTTTCATACCTATTAATTAATCGTCAAGGTTATGCCGAAGATGTCAACGTGAACGCTTTTTTTTACTTCTGCTCACTTCTGCCAGATGCTGTAGTGTTCGCTCTAGAAATCAAGCTCGGTTCTCCACTTTAACAGCCATCTTGTTTTTAACACACTTCTACTTCCTGTAGCCTGTTCTTAACTTGTTCTCTTCCGTCTGCCGTTCGGTTGATTGCGATAATTTTTTGGGATAAATTTGACGTTGAGAAACCGGAGTAAAAATGAGTGCGTGGAGACAAGCTGGACTCAAGTGAGTACAACAAAAATTCGTGCTAAATGAAGATGAAAAATAGGAGGGTGATAAAATTCTAATTTCATTCTTGTCTGGCTGAACAATTCTCTGTAATCGATTCTTCCGGGAAAAGTTATGTAACCTAACAAAAGACATATCACCAAACTTAACATTCGTGACAAATTTTTAATAATTGTGTCTTTTCAGCTATATCAATTACTCACAGATAGCTGCGAAGCTTGTTCGTCAGGCTTTGAAACCACAGTTTAAAGCTGATGCCCTCAAGCGGGACACCTCCGCAGTGAAGTTTACACAGTGGAAGGATGGCAAGGCTATCAGTGAGTTCAAAAATTAATATTTTGAATTTATAGTCTGGAGGGACACGCTCGAGTCGTGGCTTTTCCAAAAGTTTGTTCTTCTTCATTAGAGACATGAACATAGAGCGAATACCATTAGATAAGATTTTATTTATTCTTCTTTGATATCATTTGAATGAAATTGTATTTTTACAGCTGATAAATACTAAATTCGTCGATACGTAAGTTTAAAGATTTGAAATAGTTTGCAAAGTTTGACGTTGAAATTGATGTAATCTTGACATGATTTTTGTGACAGTTTGAACTAACAATTGCGAATAATGAGACCAATTTTATATTCACACCTGTATGCCCCGTTGAATTCTCATGTACCAATTCCTTCACTGCTATTTTCCAATGAATTACAGTGCAGCCCAAAATTCTAACTCTCTAATCATTTGTATACGTTTTGATTCACAAGCATGAGTTGAAAGGTCTAATAATCTTAGATTTCCCTCCACTATCGACGAGACAAACGATTTGTTCGAATCGAAATTCCAACTTTTGATTCCATTTATTTCATGAGTAGTTGCAAGAAAAAAATAAATAAAAACACGAACGAAATATAAACCATAATGCGGTAATCTGTCCGACAATTGTGTGTTAAATAAATTGATATCTTTGTTTCAGAGTCATAAATAATGGGGTGTGTCACGATAGAAAAGTTCATCCGATGAATAAATGTTAATAAAAGTAATTTATGTGAGATAATACCAATCGATGTAAAATAAACACATCTTCGTACAGCCTGTAGAGTTTCTTTTTCTGAAAATTCGAATTATTCAACGAGCGTCATAAGTACTGTTAATTTTTCGGTCGTCATCTCACAGCCGTACCATGCGCCTTACAGTGTACTGAAAATAAGCAATAAAAACGAAAAGATATAAAAACGATGATTTCGTTTTTTAAACATTCATTGTAGGATCAGCATACCTATAAATTCAGAAACGAGGTCATTATCTCCATCACCTCGCATGGTCCCTGTTATCTCCTCATTTTCTACCATCGGTAGAAACAATTGCACAAATTCTGAGGTATATGGTGGCGCAATGGCTTCTAGTACCTGACAGGTGGAAGAAAATCGAAAAATTTATATCCAGCCTTTCGAGATACCTGAGAAATTCTCACCTCTGTGACAAAGTATCTGATAAGGGAAACGTCCGTGTCGCCACGCTGCCAGCACTGTTTGATATAACAAACAACTGGCACAACGCATCCTCGACTCAATAAGTTCACCATTCTATCGATCAGCATTTTTTTCATCTCTAACTAAAATAAAATCGGTTTATGAAATCCATGCAGCACTTTTAACGCCTAATTAATGGTCGAGGAAAAGAGAATCACCTGAACAAGAATTTCCAGTTCATCCTGTTTGCTTTCGAAGAGCTGCACCAGCAGTTGTAATACCTTGGGGTGCAGCAACTGATGACATGCTACGACCTCGTCCAAGAGGGCTAAGTGAATCGGACAATGTTCGGTACTCAATTTAAAATAAGATGGTTCTGTGACGGTACATTCGACCCACCTAATCACCCCAACGCTGACGACAGGAAATCTGAAATCAGATGCAGGACAAATATCATTGTGAAGTTGGGTCGTTATGTTAAAAATTTTCCACACAATACTGCAAACTTCGTTACCTGATACACTGATATAGCGTGTTAAGTTCGGCGATTAGTTCGGTTGAACCTTTATTGATATTGCATATGTTATGGACTTTCTCGATAGCTTGGATAGTAGTTTTCAGTTCGTCCTTGTTGATTCTACGCTGTGCTGATTTTTTAGCGGGAATTTCACAGACGCTTGCTGCGTAGGCGAGGAGGTATATATACTTCGACTTGTGTTCGGGATTGACCTTGACCCCCGGCTTGAATAGCGCATCGACGAGTAATTCTGTGAAAACGTTGTCCCGTTTTTAGTTTTTTCATCTCCAAAATTATTAAGGGCGAGTTAAACTTACCTAAAAATTGCGGATTTCTAATCAACTCGACGGGAGGAGGGTCAGAGTTTGAATAGTTTCTAAACAGTACTGTGATGTCTGCCGGATTCAAAGTATTTCTTGATAACATCGAACCCAGAGCTTGGCAGGCACTTGGACTACCGGCAGCCCCGTTCAGAGCCATCGTTATAGGCGTAACGTCGTGCCGACTAAAAATTGATTTGTTCGTTTCGATGTGAAATGATAAAAACATGAAAAATTAACCGAAAGTTCTTACTTCTGCTGAGCGCATTTGGTGATCTCTTGAGAAAGTCTTTTCATGGTGAATCCGCCGCGAGGCTCTTGCGCCAAAATTTGTAACAATACTTGGCTGTAAACATACGTGTGTTGTCCGTGACAAACCATTTTCTGTAAAAATAAAAAAACAATAAAAAAAATAAAAATTTTAAAATGCAATTGAATGTTAACAATCATTTTTCGATGACGAGCAATAATCGTTTGACTCACAGCGCATTCTTGTATGCTGGAATGCCAATCTTCGGTGTTTTGAAGGAAACCAGCTATTGCTGTTTTTAATACTCTCGAGAATACTTCTATTTGTTGCGCAGCTGTAGAAATACTCGTTATCTCCCCTTGGAATCCAGCGTCGGAAATGAGCTAGAGTAATAAATTTTAATCAACTTCTTTTGAATTGTCAAAAAGGGTTCGCGGCCACATCGTACTTTTCATGCCTCACCTTTATTGTAAAGTTCAACATCAAGCAATCGGGATATTCTTCAGCCAACCTATAAATAAGCGATCGCCATGTCGGATGTTGTATCATTTCCGTTAACCACGCAGGTGTCTGCAGAACGGTAAGAGTAAAATGGAAAAACCATTAAGAAAGTGGAAGTAGAAATCATAAATATCGAAAATACTTACCTCACCCTCTTCAGTGAAAATCTTGTCTGCCTTTTTTGGATCGAAAGTTTTAAGGATCATATCTTTTAAATTATTTTCGACCATAGCTTGAACATCGGTTACTTTTACGCCAGCAAGAATGAGCCATTCAGCTAAAAGATTAGCCATCTGCGCACAAGCTGTATAATTCTGAGACAGAAGCTCGATAACTTGCTCGGGATTACCGCCAGCTTGGAAATATCTGAAAAAAATATATCCATAAAATGCGAAAACTTGCCAATCGTGGGTGTAAAAATGATTCTGAACAAATTTTAAGCTATTTACAAACCAACCGTTTGAGTTGAGTGAATATTCCTGGTTCCATTATGTAGTCCGGCGTTTTAAATTTATCAAGACATTCCTTAAGCACTTCCTGAGGATTATCTGCTCCGTCATCACCTCCGAAATCATCCGGGCCACCCCTGCCCATATCATCCCCCCAACCTCCTCGATCTTCATCATAATCTGATTCCATCTGAAAATTGCAAACGAATGACTTACTCCGTATCTGCTGAATGATCATCGTCTTTGGCAACTAATAGATTGTCAATGCTAATCGAATAGACCACTGCCGTAGCTGATGTCTGAGTAGATTTTTACACTGAAATTAGGTTTTCGTGTCACACGATAGTAACTATGAGAGTTGACTGGGTAGAAATAAGACTGTTAATTTTGATCGAGATACTTAATATTCTATTTTAACGTAGTGACGAGTTATTTGACAGTTGTATTTGATGAATAGAGATTTAAGGGTTAGAAATATTTTCTACTTGTGGAATTGCTATGAAAAATTTTCATTCGACGAATCCTTTTCACAGAAAAATAAGAGCTATACGATTACAACGAGATTATTTTTTTCTTTTTTACTAATAAAGACTTAAAAATAAAAAATTCCTCACGTTTGTTTATTGTTTGTAAAAATCAGATAAAGTTTGACAAATATTCAACAAATATTTACGACGGTACCGCTTGCGTGGTAAAACGGTAATGTTTAAAACTACAATTTCGAATTATTTCGATAGACATTTCGACCGGTTTCGAGTCTTTAATCGAAATATAAATTTGAAAGAACAATGAAGCATTAAATTTGGTGCAAATGCGATTAAATAATAAAATTGAATATAACAATAAACAACAATATTATAAGAAATACAACACGTTTATTTGCAGCAAATCCTAAGCAATAATTCCCTAACAATTTGAAAAGGAGTTTTGATATAATTGATATAATTTTTAGTTATTCTGTGCACTAACGATAATTATAATAACGTAGCAATTTATTTATACGAGTTGAAAAAAAAATATATATATTGTTGTTCCAGTCGTAAGCGATTATTTTTTCTTCCTCTTCGGTTGCTAATCAAAAATTGGGAATATAACAATAGTACTGTGATAAAAAAATTAAATTAAAAAAAAAAATACAAGTTCAACACTACACGTTACGATTTCTTTTTTCTTACTTTTTCAACACGTCCCATTTCGAATCATTATCTATCATTATTATCATTACTTTATTATTACAATTATTATTGATATTAAAGTAAACGGAGAATGTATATTAAAAGATTAATTGCTTTCCATTTCTTCTTTTCCCTGTTATTTTCATTTCTTTAGTTTCATTTTTTCCATAATTATTATTAATATGTAGTGGTACAACCATATAAAATTTTCAAGACGGGTTGGGGCGGTAGGGTGGGGGACTGGACAAAAAACAATTAAAATCATCGATAATCAAATAACGATAATTAAATGATTATTTTTAGGCTCTCGCTAGTATTTATACCTAATAATTAATCCAACCTCTTCGTTCCTGTGATATCTCCTCCTTTTATACGTTCCGTCACAGTATTATTATCACGTCTTTTTTTATATTCTTTGTTTTATTTCGTATTCTCCGTTAGTTGATCAACTGTTTTCTTACCTTTACTTTTTTCAATACTCTCGATTTTATTAAACCGTCTCCGCTTATCAAAAATCGTTTACGCAAGTTCTAATCTCGCATCCGGTTTAATTACAACGTAGTATAATACAAGTTTTGCTCGATTTCTTAATTTCTTTCGTGTATTTTCTTATCTTTTTTATTTATTTTTATTTTTTTCTTGTTTACGATTTACCCTTACGAAATATGTATACCTTATATTATATAGTGTCCTATCTAATACACTTACATAATGTATTTAGTTATTTATTTATTTATATAGTAAATCCCTAATAACTATACTAAACTTAGCATAGGTGTATTCTTAATTAACATATTATTCATTACTATTATTTATTTATCTTTTTTTTTCTTTCACCTTCCTTCATTCGTTTTATTATAACTTATGTTTTAGTTATACTTAGTTACTTTTCCCTCCAAAATTTCTCGCTTTGCTATGGGAATTATCGTTAAGCTCTCTGTTAATCATCTTTTCGAAGATCCCTTTTTTTTTTTTTTCTTTCAACAAAATAAACTCTAACGTTGGTAAGCATCGAAATTAGTTACCTTAATAATTACAAGTTATATTCATTTTAATTATCATTATTATTATCATTATTATTATTACCATATATGTATAGAATAATATAATAATATATAAGATAATATAGTATATACATACACATATGAAATATGTTTATATGTATAGTATATATTTTAGTTTGTTTCTTGTTGTTGTTATCTGTTTGTTTCTTATTTCTTTTTTTATTGGTTGATTCATTGTGATTTGGATTTATTTATAAGAGATCTTGAGCTAAGATCAAGCGTTTACCTTTAATTGCTCCTCCACCTGATTTTTGTCGAGTCGATGGAGACGAAGATCTAATCGACGTGTTCGTCTCTTTTTTATCTTCTTCTTTGAAAGATCCATCGACATTTCTGACAAACGCCGAAAAAGAGACTTTATTTATAGAAAAAAACTTATGGTATGCGATGTTTATTTATCTTTCTTGCTTTGTTTTTCTTTTGACTGATTAATATTTAAGCGAATCCAAAGCCTTCGCTGCATTCGTGAATCGCTTTAAGAAGATTGCTACGAAGTTTGTCGTACGTCTCGTAAACTGGTAAATCCAGTTGATTGAAACTGTTGAATAAAAATATTATGGTTAGCGATCGAAAGTTTTCGTAAATAATTTGGTACATTTAATAGAAAAAAGAAATTAGATTAAATTACCATGTGTGTGCGGAGGGCAATCTGTCCGTTGATCTGTCATCTCGATGAATTTGGAACTTTTGGACGCCATTCATACCCTCTAGGGCTCCGAAACCTTGCAACGGTACTTTAGATGTGCCCGTTACAAATTGAAGGAATTTCGCTCGATCCGCTTGATCAAAACCACGTAATGCTCGCCAGAACCATTGGATCTGTCGGTTGAGAAAAAGGAAAAACCAAAAACCATCAATGAAAGGGAAAAATAGATCGAGATCGTCTCCGACGAGTAAAGAAAAATGAGGAATTGCTCACCTGTAATGAAGTTGGGCTATATTTGTGGTATTCCGTGTTCGCTTTAAGATCTTCGATGTCTACGTTAGGTAAACCGCTGATAAGCAGCTCAAGTTCTTGTTCGTTGAATATAGAAATAAGGCGTTTGGGAATTATATCATAAAATCCTTCCAAAAACGCGTTTAATCTGAAAATAATCATCATTATTTAAGGATGTCCTGAGTTCGGATCAAAAGAATCGTTACACTGTAGAGGAAAAGGAGAGAAATATACTCACTGTTTACGAATTGCTCCGGTCATTTTCATCTGACAAACTAAACGAATGTACTCCAATTTAGTTTCCTCAGTTACAACGATATTTCGGCCATTCGGAATCAGATCTCGTACGTCGTTAACTCCGAATTCATTGACCTGCGTAGATCGTAGAAAAAAATTTAGCGAACAACGAAAAAAAATGCTTGAAAGTTCTCAAAGGACACAATATAACACAAAAAATATCCATACCTCGGCCGAAAATGTGAGTTCGTATCCAAGATCCGATACATTATGTTCGGTAAGATAAACTAATCCTTTATAAAAGCTATAATCTTCGCTCTCCATATCGGTATGTTTAACGAGTATTCCCAAAATGTGTTTATAAAAGCTACGCGTAAAGTAGCACTCCAATAATTTGTTGTCGTAGATAGCCTTGGCTGTTTGAAAAGGGTAAAAAAAAAAAGAAAAATCATTAATCGTAAATCAAAGCTTGGAAAGCAAGAAAATATTTTTCACAAATTAAATTGGAAAAAAAACAGAAGCAAAATAACTGCTCACCTATTACTCTGCCGACAAATTTGTAGTAACAAAGATGATTTGGATTGCAGTGCGACGAGGAATTAATCATGTACGTTACTCGGTCGCCGGGACTCACAGTAAATAAGGCATACATTGGGTTGAAAATTTCTCTTGATATTATCACGTACCATTCTCTAAGCAGACCGCCAGCGTCCTGGCCTTCTTCACCTAAAATCGAAACAAGTCGGTGAATAAAAATTCATTTATTATTCGAAATTTACGATAGTGAAGAATATGTGCGAATTGACTCACCTTCAAAGACGATATAGAATCGGTTTTTCCATTCGTCGGCATTTCTACGATGTAATTCTCTAAATGAATCTTCGAATATATGACTCCTGCGGACGTGAACAGCGAGTTCTTCCCTTCTAATACCTTCGTCCATTCGTTCTAGCTCGGCCCTAAAGTATCGTCTTTTGACATCGAAGTCTAATACTCTCGTGTGATCTACGAGTACCGAAAATGGTCCGTCGGCGAGATGAGTCGTTGTTTGTCTAAGAATTTGATTGAGGACTGTCCTATGGGTTTCTGTAAGGTCGAAAAACCCGTAATATTAGAATAAAATACGAGCCTGTGAACAAGACAAGTTTATCAATTTTCTGGAAAACTCACCAGCAAATTTCAAAAACTTCAATTGATCCGACGGTAAGGTGGTTTGAGGATTTGGCACAACGTCCCAAGAACTGCTAACGACAGTTTCGGGCTGCGAAGTACCTTCGTTATCAGAATATATCGGCGATACAGGCGCCAAGTCTGGAACAACGTCTCGAGATTCAGTCGTCGTGTCGTTGCTTCTTTCCCGAGTCGGCGTACTAGACGACGAATGAACCAGGAAGAAGGCTTCGACGGCCGGCTGAAATAATTCCAATTTCAAGATATTTTCCATATGAAACAATTCGGGTGGCGTTACAAGTGTTAGCGGATTCCGTAATCGCGTTTACCTGTAAGACTAGGACGGCGTGATGATCTGGCGTATGTTCAAGTTCCAGTAAGCAAGCGCTCAAGGTTTCCCAAAGATTGTCTAGCACGAGACTCTCGCTCAGCAATGGTAATATGGGCTTCTCTTCTTCTGCGATGGAGAACAACAATGATCAACGTTAGAGAATTTTTTGACGCTGAAAAATCGACGTATAAGAAATTATTTTTCAGAGACTCACCCTCTCGGGTGGTGGAAGTAGAAGTTTCAGCGCTTTCGAGCGAAGTCTTAGACGTTTCCAAGGCCAAGGCCGTCGGCTGCGCCGTGTCCATGGCTACAGTCTCTATGCTCTCTTCTGCTACTGAGATCGGAAGAGAAAAGATTCGTGAAAAATCGAAGTCGGCGAAATAAAAAATTGCATAACTCAACGAACGAGTTGAATAATTTCGATACAACTACTAGTGACAATTACCTGCGACAGGTGCTTGTTGTTGACTCGTTGTACCCGTGTCCATCGCTGTTTCGGCAGTTTGATTAACTTCTGAAAATTAAAGCGCAAATGACGCCACTTCGTTACGATTGAAATGGTTTGTCTCGAAAGTCGCGAAACTTTAAACTCACCAGTCTTCTTCTTATGGGCCAGACGAACCGCCTCCCTTATTTGAACGATAACTTTAAGTATACGTAAAAAGAATGCTTGACTAGATGTTTTGCTAACGAGGGCGCCCATTGATGGCAATTGGAGATCGCTGCCGGCCTTAACTTTACTGGGGGCTGTCACAACCACGTTGTCCATTGTGAAACTGAAATTTGAAAAAAAAAACAAAACGTCTTCAAATATTGGGCGGCTCGATTTTCGTGGACAAGTTAAAAATGATGGTGCTCACCGATCGTGAAGAATGCCACGGCCGCTGCCACCTCCGGAACTTGTCGATGGCTGTTCTTCCAACGAATACCGTCGGTTTATTTCACGGTTTAAAACTTTCAACTCCATCATGAGATCGTTGATGTGTTCGCAAACCATGTTGGCCAATTCCATGGCACCTTCCAAAAGTAGTTTTAATATCTGAAGATTATAAATGAGGTTAGAATCTCAAGGGGGGATAAAATGATGAAAGTATTTGATTTTTTATCGAAATGATGCTGATCTTACCAATTGCCTGGTAGGATCTGGACAGTGCGATAGATTTAGAAGAAGCGCAGTTGCGTCTTCCAATCCTTCCTCCGAACAGCTCTTGCTCGTAAGGACTTGAACCGCAAGTCTAAGGTGTCCTTCGGGAGCGGCGACGCTTTGTTCTTTGCAAACATCGACCTTTTTATTTTTAGCTCCTTCTTGACGACGGTAAGGATTTACTTCCGTGAGTCCGATGGATATGAGGGACAAAAGTCTCAGAAGTTTATCGGTCAGTTGGCTGCTTCTTTTAACGACGGACCAATTAAGCATAGAAATTAATTGACCAAAAGCGGATATTTCAAATGACGTTGTATTCTGTTCAGGTTCCGATCCTAAATTTGAATAGGAGTGCGTACGAGCGACAGATTTCCCTTTTTTCGAGGCGCAAGAGTCCAGTCGTAAAAGCATGTCCCAAAAATCTGGCAAGTCGCTCTTTCCAGGTTTAGAAGCTGACTTTGTCTTCGCACCCGTCTCGTCTTTGTTCGTGTTAGTCTCCTTTTCCTTCTCTTTTTCTTTTTCTTTTTCCTTCTCTTTGTCTTTCTCTTCCAAGTCTTTAGACTTCAAGGGCACAAAATAGCCGGGGAAACTTTTAGCTAATGATATCAACAGCTCCAACGTGTGCCTATGGAATGCAACAGATTTAAACATGAGTATCGTTGCTCGAAAAATGATGATAGTTAAAAAATCATTAACTGAATTCAGAGTATAATAATTGACCTGCACACTGTGGGAGCTGCTTGCGGATGTATCGCAATCATGTTGCACTGTCTTTCGGATCTTTTACCTCCATGTCTCGTGACGTGGAATACATTTGCTCTACATCCGAGTGCAGCGTCCATGCTAATATTTAGCCAAGACTGAGCGCTGTTTCGTGTCTCAACGACCTTTGGCAACCTATGTGTAGAAATGGAAAAATTGCAGGTTTCTGTCGAACGAAAAGTTGGAAGAAAAAGTGAAATCATCGCTCACCCAACATCGATCATCGGGTATAATCCTTTCCTCTTGAATCTTCCACCAAAATCAGCAGCGGAGTCTTTACTTTCATCGTTACTTCGTTCCATAATGGAAAGCAATGCCCTTACGACCCATTCCCTGGTACTTCCGTGGTAGCACAAGTTCCTTATTACCCTGTGAAGGCGCAACGTGTTGATTTTTGGCTCGTCAACGAACAACAATACCAAGAGACAAGCCATAGATTCGTGGTCTAGAAGTTGACGTCCTCTAAGTCGCAATCCCGCACCTTGGTGGGTTATTCCAGCTTCGCCTCTGGGGTTCCACGAACTCCATTGCGCACGCTGTGGTACCGTGTGAATTGCGTAGCGAGCCCCGCCTCCTCTACCTAAACGATTATTAAGGGCTATTGAAAAAACGTTTGACAGTAACGATGGAAAGCCTTCACATTTTCGGAATGAAAAAAAAAAATACTAATTAGACTTTTATAAAGTCGCAAATTAATTCAACCGACCTCGGCCAGAGTTCCTCAATATACTGGACAACGCTGTACTGCTCTGACTGACTTGACTCAAAAATCTCTCTTGAATCATTTGTCGATTACGAGCCTCCCAATCTCTCCTTAAACTCTGGGCTTCTTGAGCAAGATCTGGAGGCAGTACGGAGATTTGTGATTCTTCCATATCGGCGAGAATCTGTTTTAAACGCAAGAGAATAATTAATTAACGTGCATCGAATGATGTAATTAAATCTACTCCTGATTACTCACAATTCAAAGAAATTTTCTAAAAAGTGAGGAAACAATAAAAAAAAAAAGAAGGCAAAAATTGTAATCATACCGCTTGCCGAAGAGATGGTTGTAAATTCTGGAAGAAAGCAGCTGCATCTACGGGATCTTCTGGATTTGCGGACGCCGCGGCATGACGTTGTTGCTCTAATCTTTGTTGCGCAAGAACTTCTTCTTGTATAGCGGGCGGTAAAGCGGCTAAAAATTCTGGATTAACTTCCACCGGACCGGTGGGTTCTTCGACGACCGTAGCTTGCGCTCGTTGTCGGATACGCTGAAGCCTAAATAAATGATCAATCGCATCAATCAGATAAAATAAACGACGAAGAGCTGATCTGAAATAAAATTCTCCTACGACAACGACAGACGCCGATTATGAATTATTTACCTGAGCTGTTCAGCGATAACTTCTTCGCGCATATCCTCAGGTAACGCAGCAAGGAAAGATGGATCGACACCGTCGGGTAGCTGCTGCTCTTGTTGTTGCGGTTGTTGCGTATTCTGAGCTTCTTGTGTATTACTTTCCGTCGTCGACGAGCTCGGACCTTGACTAACGACGTTAGCACTGGAAACGCGAAAAAAAAAAGATTATTTTTCAAAATTTAGAGACATTTTTATAGCAATGAAAACTGAAGGGAGAAAAAAACAAAGAAACTCACTTTCGCTCAACGTTGAGTTGCGTTTCGTCGGTTAGCAGACGCCTAATCCAGTCCGTGGGATTACTGCCGCTCTCATAATCTGTTGAAAGATCTTGAAATTGATTAAAGTCGACGAGTATTGGCGCCGCACGATTCCGTAAATTGATAGGTGACAAGTCTTCAGGATTTCGCACGATATGCCCTGTTTTTGAATTCGAATAAGAAATAGAGAAAAGTTTATTGAATTTCTAGTATAATAGTTTCATAATTGGAACTATTTCATCTGACGATTTGTCAAAACTAAAATTATAAATTCAAAGTAAATAGAAAAAAAAAAACTGCTCTCCGACTTTGATCTACAGTTACAGATTGTTGAACGAAAAAAAATAAATCTGATAATCATATTACAAACTCACGTTGCAATCTGGTGGCTTCTGAGGCACTTGGACCAAGAACAGAGTCGACTATGCTCTCGGCAAGTTCGAGAGTAGCGTTTCGATTTACAGTTCTAGGATCTCTAGCTTCGGAACGCTGTTCCTCAGGTGGCGGGGGAGGTGTTCGATCCTCGTCTTCTGGGACAGTAACTTCCATTTCCCCGGTTACTTCTAAAAAGAATTTCGGCATCATACGAATACTAAAAAAAAAAATAAACCTATTTGTCAAAATTCTTACCGATTAAATCTTCGTCAGGATTACGTTCTTGCAGAGCTGCTTCTATAGCTGCGACTAACTGCCTTGTATCTTCACCCTGAGCACTTGTTGTCGCCGACGATCTTTGATCCTCAGCAGGTAGTTGGGTAGCTGCAGCACCGGCTATAAAAAAAAAAAAAAAAACAATTTTTTTAATAACGCAAAAAAAAAGTAACAGCAGCAATAAAAAAAAGGATCAATTTTTTTCTTACATTCCGTATTGCTCGCTTGTTCCTTCTCCGCTTTATCGTCTTTATCTGGTTCTTTTTCACCGGCAGCGTGTAATTTCTTGCGTTTTTCTTTTCTGTACGGTAATTCTGTACTCTTGTGTTTTTCAAGGACTGGTATGAGTTTCTGTACGACTCCTGTGAAAAATAAATTACTTAATTAGTAGCATCGTTGAATAAATCTAGCTGTTATATCTGGTGAACAAATTGTTAGAATAAAATATTATGGACTTACCAACGCAACAATCTGGCTGAGAATCTCCGTCGAGAAGTTTACTCTCTTCTATCCACCAGTGTAACGCAGTAGGTACGTTATTAAGAGTCGCTGCAAGACTTGGGCCAAAAAGATACCCGGATTGATCCTAAGAGCATGAGATAATAGCGTTTGATGAAAGATATTATTTCTTTTGTTTCTTCTAGATATGAACCGACGAAATAGTAAATTTATTTTACTTACGACAAAGTCTATCTGCTCCTCTTCTTGATTCGTGAATATTCCAAGTCCGTTATCCACAACGACGACTCTAGTGTCTCTGAAACTTGACGCCAATACTTGACTCGTGGCAAGCGGAAGAGTTTGTGCCGTCGGCCCGAGGAGTCTATGGTAAAATAAGGAATGTAATCCTACGATGTTTCAATTTAATATGAAGAGTATTTCCGTTCCACAGCGAGGAACAAATAATTTTTAGTCTTCAATTTTTCCCGTACCTTTGTAAAATAACCGGTGGATTGGTATTCCGAGGGTTTGCTAGGTGAAGGTACTGATAGCGACGCTGACGAAGCGTACGAGCACCTCTCGACGCAGGTAAGGAAGCGGCGTCCAAATTATTACGCGCCATGAGAAGAGGATGGGAATTGATACCTGTTGATGAGAAAAGATTACAGTTGTCGAGCCAAGCTACGTTAAATTCCCGTCATTTATGGTGAAGACGATAAGGATTGTTTCTTACCATTACTTTCGACGGCGGTGGGATCCTCGAACAATCCAAACGGCAATGGGAAATTCGTATTCCATGGGAGACTCGGCCCGGTGGAAGCTGGAGTTGATGAGCCGTTATCTTGATTATCAAAATTATGTTGAATCATCACGACATTTCCACTGTCGCGATCGGCAGATGGCAACATACGGAAAACGCCTTCTCCGACGTCCTCGTAAAACTCCATTCCATCTTCCTCATAGTTCGACGAACCCTCCTCCTCCTCTTCCTCCTCTTCTTCATTCTCTTCCGCTGCAGGAAATCAGCAAATTATCAAATTCTCTCTCGCATGTTCTTGTGAAATTAAAATCAATATCGAGCTTGATATTTACCGTCATCTTCTTCTTCTTCCTCATCATCGTCATCGTCTTGAACTTCATCCTCGTTATCGTCCGAAGGATTGCTATCGGAATCCGAATCAGAGCTCATCAAGTCTTCCTGTAATCAATGACGAGCGATTATTAACATTGGTGAACCAAATTTACCGATTTCATGGAGTAAGAAATAGAAAAGCGATGTTACTCTTACTGTCGTGTCGCGCGCCGGATCAAACTCTCCCTCGGCATCTCTCATAGCCAAATCCTCATCGATGTCCATCGGCCTGTGTGGCCTTGAAGGCGGCTCCTCCGTAATGGCACAGCCATCCCTGGGGAAAAGTACACTACTTGATTATAAATACTGAACTAAAACGTAGAAGTTGAAGAATCATGCTCATCGAAGCATGATAAATAAACAAACAAGATAATGGTCGACAAGACGCAATTTTACCTCTCTAAGAGTTGATCCATGATATCATCCAGAGCAGCCTCGTCTCCCTCCTCATGCACGTGGCTTTCGGAGGTCGGTTCGAGACTTTCTGCGGTAACGGAAATATCGTGTTCAGTATTTTCCGCGTCTTCATTCGGTTCTTCACCGACAGCGTGAGTGGCTCCAGAGTTTGTCGTTCCGGTTTGTTCTCCGATAGGTTCTTCTTGTACGCTCCGACTGTTCTTTGGTTTAGAGAATTTAGAACCAACCGCACCTGGCATGGGCTGATTAATGATCCTCGACAATGTTTCCAGGGGTTTTAAGGCGGCGTTTATCGTCCCCGCCATGTTGGGACTGGAAAGATCGAGGCTGTGCGGAATCTTAGCTAGATCCGTAACGATCCCTTTCTTCAGCATAATTCTTACGATATTATTAACATGGCTGTACTGATGGAGCTTCAACGACGCCCTGAGATGGGTGTGAGCGGTTGGCGGGCAGTTATCGATCATAGTGGAAATTAATCCGATCAAAAGTTGGAGCTGAGCGTGTTTCTCGGAACATTCCGGCAGTGCCAATGACCTTGTAAGGGCAGCTTTTACTTCGGTTACTAGTGTAGTTTGTGCATCGGGTGAATGATTGCACGATGCTAATGCAGCTATGAGCATTCTAGCCATGCTGCTGCACTGCCTATCACCTGTATTTTCGGGAAGCATCGGTAATAATTTGTCGAGCAAAAATGCAAGGGCCGTCGTATCTTCGTTGACAAGTTCGCTTTGGGCAGCTCTGTAGGTGTGTTCGGTAATAAGATTTGCTACGGCCCCGTAAGAACGCACAGCTTCGGCCAACATTTTCAGAATTGCTGATTTTGGCAACAGTGGTTTTTTAGCTTCTTCCGGTTCGACTTTACCATTGTTACTGATATCAGCGTACATTTTTAACGGTATTATTTGTGACACCTGATCGTCGTCGTCTAGAGGGTCGTTGTTTGCAGTTGTGTTGCTGCGCAAAATATCTCTGCGCGAATTCGAGGATACATTTGTAGCGGAGGTGGTGGGATGAGGTGTCTTTTTTTCAGGACTTCCAGCCGGCGTAGCAGATCCGTCGTCTGGCATAACTGGCATCGGTTTGATGAGCGCATTGAGGAGTTCTTGAATAACGCCGATCGAGACTTCTTCAACCATTGGCATTGCAGGGGAATGTGTTGGCGGTAATACCTTGACGAGTAGTCTGTTGTCTACGTCGTCCCCTGTTAAAAAATTTCATTTTCATTCATAGACACATGAACAACGACCGCGTGCATTATGTGAATCAATTTGAAAATTAGAAGAAAACTTACGTTTCAAAACATTGATATCGACTCTGAGAATATTTTCACAAACTTCTTTATAAACTTCCGGATTCCGGCACACGGCACTACTGATTTGTCTCGTCATGTAAAGTATTTCCTTATAGGCGGGTGGAATATTGGTCAATGTTCTAGCACGAACGACCTAGAAGGGTAACAGATAAAAGAGACTTAGTAATTATGAAAAGAGTTCTACTTCAGTTCGATGAATTTCATAAAGAATCAGCTTTGAGACATCGGTTCGGAGCCATTGCAAATTTTTTTTTACCTTCTCCATAGCCAAACAAAGCGTTCGTGGTTCTTCCAACGTATGCCTAATCAGGAGTGTGCTCAGGCTGATGCATCCGATGAAACTGCTTCCCTGAGTCATGTCGAGTAAAAGTTTTACGCCTCCTTCGCGGGCAAATACCTCAGCATTTTTGTAATCTCTGGTCAACCGTAAGCAAACTTTCATCAAAGCGTGCAGCGCATCACGGTCAACTGGGATTGCCAGAAGTTTGACACACGCCCTGCAAGCATAAAAAATTTGGAGAAAATCCGACGTCTGAGATCTTTCACATTCGAATAGCTAGAAAATTAGATAAAGATCGGCTTACCGAACAATATTTGGTGCGATTGAAGGATCTAGTCCCTGAACGACGGTGTTGCGTTTTTCTTCTTCAGGGCTGCTGCCGGGACTGGAACATTCTTCGGTTTCCATATTAGTTTCCGAAGCTGTAGAACCGTCTTCATTATTGGGATTTTTCAGTTTGAATTCCATCGTAATAGGCCTTCGATTGTCACTGTCCTCGTTGACTTGAGTCATGCAGGAAAATGTGATGAGATATCTCCTCCGACCACAAGTTATCCGTATGCTGGACTCTCCCGCCCAATAAGCATCGTTTATCGCTCGATTGTTTATGGCGGAATAAGGCGTCCACTTTCCCGTACTCAAATCGAACCATTTCCAAACTCTATTTGTCACCTATAAAAACAATTAAAGGAAAATTCACGAGGGTTTAATTAGACCAAAATTTAGTAATGAATTATGAGGCACTTTGACAGCTGTGAAATATTTACCTTGTGCATAACTTGTTTTCGCTGTGTAAGGACGGCAACTTTCTCTAGACGATCGATAAGCAGGAGCAACGGCGCTAACCATTTTGGAGTTTTGAGTGGAACGATCGGATCCTTACTGTCCTTAGAGTTTTTATTTAGTTTTGAGTCAGTCAGAGGAGCTTCACTCGCAACTAATAACCGGACGAGTTTTTCTGTGATCCCACATTCCTCAACTATCTGAGCGCAAGGTACGCGCATCTCTTGAAACGGTCCCTGAAATAAATAATAAGTCAGACTACGACTAAAACCAATCGAGATATTTCAATTTTTCTGCTCCAAAAAGCGAAAAATTGGTGATAATTCGATCGATTTAATAAATAGATCAATTTAGCTAACAGATTCGGATCTCTGAGCTTAAAATACGTAAAAATACAACAAAAAAAACTACTTCGATCCCTGCTCCCATAACCGAAAAGAATCGGAGGCCATAGTTTTTGAAAGATCTCAAGGTAACGCCGCAATGCAATGCGGCATGCGCGTTTCCAATGCTAGTAATCCAAATAAGAGAAAAGTCGAACACGAAAACTCACCTCAAAGAATAACGTGTAGAGATATATTCGTCCAGCAACTTTGCCAGCTTCTTCGCATTCTATTAATTTAGTTCCATTGTTTTCGCCACCATTTTCCGCTATATCGATTAGAAAGTCGACTAGGTCTCCGATCTGTGAATACGAAACAAAGAGAAAGGTTATAATAATTTATTAAATCGACCCGAGTGCCCTTTTCGGAAAATTCTTTCATTGAATTCTCACCTCTCTTATCAACTGACGGAGAGTGCTGTCACGCCATTCGTCTCCATTTCTTTTGGTGATAGTAACAAGTAGATCACAAATTCTATAGACGGTATCTGGCATGAGATCCAGAAGATTCAAACACTGTTCCAAAGCACTGTGTGTAAAATCATCGATACTTTTCTTCGGTGAAGATTCTTTGGACGGTTCCTCCGGACCGACAAACTTTCGTGGATCTGCATCTCCGAGAGACATTGCTATTGCATGCATAATCTGATCGTCGTCGACCAATTCTAAATCCATTATCAAACCCTGTCCACCGGTGTCTCCAGCGGGGGCATCCTGACAAGTTCAAAAATAAAATTTGTCATAAAAGAATACAACAGCACATACGCGTATCATATTTGCAATACTATTCTCTGAGGTGATAACAAGAAAAAAAAATTCAACAAAGTAAACTTACAGGTCTGCGCAGGGTAGCAGGATTAGTTAAAAGATAATCCGTCGCTTGTTCGACATTGAGGGTGTGCAGTAGGGCTTCGATGCAATGTGCTCTGCTGAAACCCATGTCCATTAGTTGACGTAAATGTTGAGGATTAACGTCTGCTTCCGGCTCGTCTCTGCGCTCAGTTGTAGATGCGGCCACGCTGTTTAAGGAACTGCTTGGTCCAGTCGCACCAGTCGCCGCTGCAGTGCTCTCTGTACCTACTCCTTTCTCTGCACGATCCTTTTTATTTGCGAAAAAATAGAAACAACAAAAAAGATTATGAAAAGATTGAACGGAACCGTCGACAGAATATTCATATAGAGATGCGTACCTTGATAATTTTTTCTCCGCGAAGAATATGACGAAGGATTGAAAGAATTGATTCTGTCATTCGCGCGCCATAATTTTTCAGAGGTTTTTTACCCCACATAAGCATAACGGCTTCGAACGCTTTCTGTAAATAATGAGGAATGTTTGATATTTCAAGTATATCGGAAAGCTAAATCGAATAATCAAAATTTGTTGTGATGTAATCCATAAATAATGACCTTGTGAATATCGGTGAGATATTTTATTGGGTCGAATGTCTCGTAGACTTTATAAACACCGATCGCTTTCGAGGAAACAGCATGTGGCGAATCGAGTATGGCTTTTGGATTGACCATTTTTTCTAATAGCATTAACCAGGCGTCTAAAAATTCACCGGTTCCGTCTGGTAAATCTGGATGCTCCAGTCCCTCTGATAAGGGAAACTGTCCACCACCGGACAATGCCCAATGGAATGTCCTGTGAAGAAAAATAAATAAATAAATAACCAAAAAAAATAATTTAATTTGCCTGCTGGAATGAGGGCTGGAAATATTTTTGCCGCGATACTAAGTTAAATTACTCACTCGAAAAATGCTTTTTGACCTCCAGAGTGAACAAAAGTCTGCAGCATCAAATGATAAGGATGTCTTTTTTCATCAAAAAGCATCGGGGAGGTGAATCCAACCGAACAAATGAGAAAAGTAAGTCGAAATTTGGGAATCGGAGAGGGCGGCAATTTGTCCCAGGATAATCCTCGGGTTAGTAGACCGTTCAGCGCCTTGGCAACGCTTCGAGCTGCCTGCGATGGCAGCGGTGCAGTCATGGGTAGTTGCTGTCCCCTCCGTTGTCTTATAGGTGAACCGACACAGAGCTGAAAATCAGATTGCCCCTCGTAATTCAGTGAACACGATAAAATTAACGCCCTCCGACGGATCGCTGGGTATGAAAGAGAGAATGAAAAGTTTCAACGCACCTTTACGAGAAGGCCAAACAATTCAGCCAGAGCTCTCCCGAGTCTGGAAGAAGCTCCGAGGAGAGGTTTGATGTATTTCAGTTGGTGTGTACTGGGCGAGGTTCTTCCAGTCGCACTGCTAGGCTTATCATCCACCTGTATTTTCCAAGTTGAAATTAAGTTATTTTTCAATGTTCCTCAATATTGGATACGAGCGAATGATAAATAAAAGTAAATAACAGCCTCGTCAGTCGGCCGACGGGCTAAATAAAAATTTATTGAAAATTAAATAAAAACTCAGAATTTATCGTAAGTCAACCAACCCTCGGGGCAATTAAATCCTGAATTTTGATTACCTCCATCGATACTGGCGGTGGATCGGTACTTAATGCTTCCATGGCAGTTGTCATTCCGTTGCTACCCATATCGGATGAGGTAGTAGCGGCCCACGATGACGATGGTTCACCTTCGGCCTATTGGAAAAGAAAAAATAAATTACGGTTCGTTCATTCAATCCGAGTTGTTCCAGCCGAAAATATCCCACCCTGAGCTCCGGTGGTACAAGTTTGTCCATATCTTCTTTTCCAAAGTCACAGCCTGCAGGAATGATATCGTCGCTGCATAGCGCGAGTAGTAGAGTGCTTTCCCAAACAAGTGAAGTGTACAACTGCGATAGTCCTTTGAGTACGGTTAAACCGAGATCAGATCCCCAGTGATTCATGGAAAGGTTGCGTATTTCGCTCTGCCCGGTCCGACAGACGTGAACAAACATTACGACGTAACCGTGCGCCGCATTCATCGCGTGAAGCAGCGGAGTAGATTGATCACTGGTAAATGCCGTCTCTAAATTAGAAGCCGAAGCGAGTTCGTGCAGCAGAACGGAACCTCCCGGCGATTCCATGTGACAATGAAGTGGTTTGAGGAGATTTAGTACTTCGTTAAGTTGCGACAAACCTGTTTTCAGTACCAAAGGCTCGTGGGCCAAGTTCTGGGAGCGAAAAAGTTTAGGCGGTTAATCACAGTAAAATCTCTTACGAAAAAATATTCAAGCATATTTCGACTCACCAAAATACTTTTGCAGACTGAGGCGACGGCCTGGGCAGCTTGGGCGACTGGATAGTCGACGGGAAGGTTGGGTAATCCGAGGATAGAGAGAAGAGGAACGAGTCCTTTCTGAGCGACAAATTCTCTGCAGTGATCATCGGTCGAGTTGTTGCTGAGAATAGCATCGACGAATTTCATGACATTGTGAATATAATCCACTAGAGCTATCGGTGTTTTCTCCCTAGGTTGAGGAGGGGGTCCAGGTTGGGCTGGCGACGGAGATGGCTGTTCTTCTCGTTGAGGATGGGAACTCGTGCTCGCTTCTTCCTCGTCCTCATCTTCTTCGTCGCTACTGCTTCCGCCACCACCTCCCCCACCTCTGCCTCCATCGCCGACCCCAACGCCAACAGATTGTCCGGAGGACTGGCGGTTGTTTGAACTTGAACTGGACGGAGAATTTTCTGATTTGCTCGCAGCACGCCAGCATACGTAACGAGTATCGCAACCCAATACACAGAGTTCTTCCAGTAGCTGTGGAATTCAAAGGTCGTGTAAATTGTTATTTAATATCTCTTGGAACTTTACGATCGATGAAATCGTAGAACTCATAAATTACCTTAATTATGGCGGCGGTTGCGTCAACTTTGAGGCTTGGTTGATGCCTCATTAGCTCATCCATCGCATTGCCAAGGTTAGAAGCTGTATCTCCGAGGGGGTCAGCGCTGCGTCTTCGTCTCATCGCAGACAAATACACAGGAGAAAGTAAAACTTTGAATAATCGCTCGAAAGGACGGCACTTCACGAAAGACTCGAGCCCTCGCTGGTTCAAACATAGAGCACTGAAAACGTTGGGCAAAGAGCCCAAGACTTCTCGTGTTGCGGGTACCTGAAAGTTCAACGATCGATTCAAAAAATAATCGAGGGTTTCTATCGGTGAAAAGTTAGTATGAAGATTCTGCTCACATCTTTGATTAAAAGAGCATGCAAAACAACGTCGGTGAGGCCATTATCTTGTAGGGAAGATAGCAGCGATGGTTCTTGAAAAACGTAGACGGTAACTACGTCCGTTGCGAGTAAAAATAGCGAGGGTCCATAGTACTCGGAATTACTGATAATATGTTTCAAAGAAGCAGGTAAAGTTCCTTCCATAACATGTCGGATGCTGTCTGTAAAAGCGGGATCTTGTATAGCCTTTTTGAGAAAATTTAGCATGGACTTGAGTAGCGCAGCTCTCTGGGGAAGACAAGTCTTCCCTGTTTTTGCTCCAGAATAATCAGGCAGCGGTTCTCGCTTGTCTTCAACTTTGGAACTGGTATTTTCATCTTCTGAAAATTCCATCGGATTTGAAGACTCTTCGCGTTCATCGAATGTCTCGTTTAATTGGGAAGGAATCGAATCTTCGTCCACCTGCGCGGTCCTTTCGGTCATTTGGTGTTGTTGTTGCTGCTGTTGCTGTTGAACTTCTTGATTGGTTTGTTGTTGGGGTTCAATTTCAAAGGGCTGTTCTTTTCGGCATACGTTCACTTCCATATCTAATCTGTTTATAAAACTAACCAGGCCTCCGTGCGCCTGAAATCCTTGCATGTCGATATTCGTTATCAAATCTATCACTCGCACCGCTCGTGTCACAAACTAGAAACAGAACAAACGATGAAATAAAAAGCATCCAAAAGATAAGAAAAAATTCTTGAGCAGAAATACTTACCGTGATATGTTCAAGTTCGCTTCCGGGCCAGTTGATTACTTTTAAAAGACTTTCCATCATCCCGCAGCTGACCAGAGCTTCTCCTCCAGCCTCGTAACTGGCGAGATGATAGAGAAAACTAAACAACGCTGTGGCGAGAGGCAGCGGAAATGGTTGTCCATCCGGTTGTGGAGAAGTAAGGGTTGAAATACAAGTACGTACAAGTACGGGTAGGAACCCATGGTACGAACTTGCGCCAGTGACGTCTATTATCATGTTTAACCGGGAACCTGGTTTCCTGTATTGAAAAACAAAATAAAAATAATTAGAAATCAATTCCAATCGAACCGTCTTAAAATGAAAAATTCAGAGAACCTAGTAGAACCTTTCGTACTCACTTTGGAAAATGTGGATTACGATCTAGATGTATAATACTAGTTAATGTCCTTAGTGCAGCAGCACGAATTTCAACAAGATGAGCATGGGGAAGCTCGAGAAGTTCCACTAGTTCTTCTAGTAAACCGGTATGTAATAAACTGTGAGCATTTTCCTGAAGAGCGTTGCTATAAACGAGTACAGAAAGCGCTTGTAATCTCGCTTGGACACACTGCAAACGTCTACGATAATCTGAGAAGCTGTGCGCGAGCCTAATGTGAGTCAACAATGCCATCTGAAAAGGGGATAACAGGGTTACGATAATCGACACATTTGCAATTAACGTGATATAAATTAACAGAAAACTATCAGACAAAAAAAACATCGTCGAGTACCTGTCTTTCTTGAGGGACGTTGTAACTTTTTAACAAATCATTCATGATTTGTGCTGGAGTTTTACGTAGCTTATCAACACCTTCGATGTGAATGTAAGTGACAAGATTTGTCTGACCACTTTTTTTTGTACCAGATCCTCCGGCAGGCACAGCGTTGCTGGGAACAGACGATTCCGTTGTTGTCGTAGTTGTAGTACTTGTTGTTGTAGAGACAATAGGATTCTCCGCATAAAACTCAAAGTGTAGAGTCGTTGCACTCGCAGGAAATGGCTGTATTTAAATCGTCATAGTTAATTAATTAATTAATTTCGTTTTTCTTTTTTCTTAGAAATAAGTCTGCAACGTTAAAAGAAAATCTTACCTTCTCAGGCTGTTCTTTACAGCAGTCAGCAAGACCGAAACCGTTTTCCTTTCCACCCCAGCTCTGAATAAATAATAACGATACATATAATCAGCAATGATTTTCACCGATGTAATTTATATAAATTAGCATTAAAAAAAATTCTTCAGGATTCTCACCTCAGCTAAATGATTTAGTCGACTGAGCAGAGCTTGTCGTTTGTCACTGTTCAGTCGTGTAATAAAATTACTGCGTTTACTAAACATGTACAGAAGATTTAGGACACCAAGAACGACGTGCATGTCGCAACTGGACAGTAACGTCACAAGGTGTTCCATGCTGTTGTATAAATGACGTGAAAAAGAATGCTCGATCAAAAGCGTTGTGAAGTGCAGTACCCAGAGAAGCAGTTCTTTTGCCTGTCGAAAAAAAAAAAATTAAAACACAAAGATAAATACACAAAGATAAATACATTATGTTTCGAAATTCCTCCAAAACTTTGCTGAGTTTTAATGTTTGAAGTGTATTCCAAGAGCAACTTATCACGATTCTTACCTCTCTGTTTTGAGGAAGATCGCAAGCGAGTTCCCATTGGTTGTCGGGGGATTTAGCTGCAGCTTCTTCTAAAATACTATCGCTAAGATCTAGTACATCGATCCAATGGAAAAGTTCACATTTTCCAAAGGTCCACGCATCTATTTGTTTTAGTTCTTCGAGCAACTCTGCGTGCGAACATGATCGGAGCTTGCTGATCAATGCCTGGCACTCCGTAGGCTGTAAAAAGAATCATAGAAATCCATTGAAGTCATATCATATCATTAGGTGTTTAAGATATTTCACAGAGCCAAACTGTTCTTACCACTTCGGAAGTGCATTTTTTCAGTCTACACCGATCTATCTTCATTTTGGCAGATTATCTCTGCTCTGACGTTATTAATTATCTGAAAACCAAAAAAGATTTAATATAGCAAGTCTTTATGGGCACCAGGATACTTAACTTACAAAGAAACCAAGGTAAATAAGAAGTATTTCAAGATGATTAGAAGGCAAAAAATTTCCGCCGATCTAAAACTACCTTCCACAAAGGAGTTGTGTATGATGATGCATCTCTAACAAAGAATGATTCAATGAAATCAGGAATGGTGTTGCACAATTTTGCGTAATAATGTCATTTAAGATTTGAGTTCGATTGAGAGCTGATATATCGATGTGCATAGAGATTACTGTTTTAAAATAAAGAGTCAATAAGTTATAAATAAAGGAAATGTATTTCAAACTCAAATGCGCAGAGTCATTGGTTATACAGAATCATAACCTGTTGTGATTCTAAAATACTCACAAGTTTTAACAATAGAGATTGTCAATAACATTAATACGGTTCAATAAATCATAACAAGAGTAGCAGCTGCGGATCGACAGTTGTCGATTGCCTCATCGCTATGTATCCAATAACCAAGAAATCAAAAACTAGATAGTAATAAATGCAAAAGGTAAATGAATATAGTACACGATCATGTACGTATTTAGATTAGGAGTGGACAAAAGATGCGTGTAATAACGTGCACATAGTATACTGTAATATCATCAGCCAGAGGTTACTGTCTATAGTTGCAAGGCATCGGACGCATATCTAAGCAACACTTGAAGTAAGTAGTGACACGAAGGAAGATTGAAGAAAAAGAAGAAATCGAAAAACAAAATTAAAAGCAAAAAAATGAAAAAAAGGGAATATAGTTCAGAGGACACACATATGAATCGTTGTGCTTGTGTGAAGAATAAGAGACAAGGAAAACACTTGAAATAATGAACAGTGTTTCTTTTTTTTCTATCACCTTTTTTTAATGTCGTCTAGACGCGAAATGGGAGTTGCGAAAAATGTGGTATAGGACGATCCGCGGAATGCAGCAGGCAAGGTTTCGCATTTCTTAAATGTTTGATAATTCGAATGGCAAGTTTTAAAAATCTGGAAAGTATTGGTTAGGCGAAAACTAATTGAATACGTGCTTACATATTGGCGAGCAGCGCCGGGGCGATCGTTGAAGTATGTTTAAATTTTCGTATAGTGGTTTTAACGACGACCTTATTCTTATGATAATGTTCAAAATATTTTGTGCACTTGTAAAGAATAACGGGGCGACGATACGACGTTGCAGGCATCGCGCCGCTACAACATTTGGAATTGGGTTTATTTTCGTTTCTTTTTTTTTTTTTTTTTAAGAAAAATCACTTTTCCGATTATGAATTACAAATTGTTGCTCTGGTTTTCAGGTATTCTGGTTTTCAGAAGCCTCCTTGTCCTTGGCGGAGGGTTACCCGTATGTATTTCAGCGGTTGCAGATATTTCCCCGCTTTTCGCTACACCACCCTATATTATATCGAAATAAACGCGACTTCGAAGAGATTCTTTTTTTCTAGTTTTTGTTCTTTATTTTCTATTTTTTTTAAGTTTAAATAAACGAGGTGAGATTAGTTTTTATCCTGAATTTTTCTTACTCCTCGGTTCTCAGCGCTCAGCGCCAATCCTCGTTGCTCCACTAGCGCCAGTCCCCGCCATTTTGGTTATGACCAACTGCTGGAGCCAGAAGGGTGAAAAAAAATAAGTAAATGAAAAAAGAAAACGCAAATGAAAGAAAAAAAATTAAATAAAATGATGGAAAAAGAATACACACCAACACACAGAAACACAATTTTCACTGTCGCGTGAATTAAAACGTATCTCGTAACTGTTTAGTTTCAGAAAAACTGTTGATTATCCCCAAGAAAACTGGGGTGGCCTCGGATATAAACGGAGGATTTTACCCTCGCCTGTGATCGAACGCGGGTTCAGGTTATTATTATTCGTTTGTTGAAAGTTTTTTGTGCTTTCGCTTTTTTATTCACGGCGGTTATAAAATTATTGTATATCACCTGGAGAAACAAATGTAAACCCAGGTATACAATGAACAACTAGGTATTAACGGTATTAAGAACGTCCACCACTACGAGAAACGACAGATGCGCCTCTCAAAAACTCGCAATAAACTACAAAGCTTTTTCCACCAAAAACGACGCGCTTCTCCTGCATGCTTGGATCATAGGGTATGAAATTTCTTCACTATTTATGACTATTATCACTGTAGTTCAGTGACTATTATTATACCTCCATGATTATACCTAGGTAGATACGGTATATGCCAAATGAAATGCTGACAGTTGCTACTAATTTTACTCCGCTGATTCAATTTTGACACCTAATTTGATACAGAAATTACACGAAGTTGTGCAGTACCTGAAGACATTGCTTACGTTGTACATTTTTCTACTCTTGGAGAATCTTAGCTACAATGTAATAAGAAGCACAGTTTATTCTTTGAATTTATAAACACCTAGTACAGACACCTTTGAAAAAATATCGGTGGATGACATGACAGATTCACTTTTTATAATTTTTTTTAATGGAGTCCCAGACAATATCAACAACTGATATTTTGTTGCCAAGAATATACTGAGTTTTTGATCTCCTAGGGAATAAAGTGTTCACATCTATCGAGTTGCTGTGTATTGCTCTGTGGATTTCATCAAGCGCTGCGTCTATCTTATCGGCGTAGGAATCTGAGCCATTTTCATACTCCAAAATATTTTTTTCTCGTGATTCTATCAGTCGATTTAAGTAACGTGCGATATTCACTTCTCCAATTATCTCATGAGCCTGATCTGTTTTTAAAATAGCATCGATTCCCACCGATTTCCAAACTATTGTTATTGTGATATCGGCAGCTTCGGAGCTCGTTGCTTTCTTCAATTTTTCACAAAAATTCGACAGCCCTTGGGGAACTGCAGCTACAGTTGAATGCGTGTGTATAGAAATGAATACGCTGTAGATTTCGCTGATTATCTTCAGAAGAACCTCGGCAGAGTAAACAGGTCGAATTGGGTCACAGAATACCACTAAACTTCGTTTTTCAACAGACGTTTTCGATCCAAGGATTTTCGGAAAATCTTGTTGTAGTTTCTCCAATTCCAAAAGAATCTTGTCCAGTCGGTGCTCCAACAGCTCCGCTGTTCTCTTTGGGTTTATTATCCTGGGCCCATTCCTGGGAAAAGAAGCCACATGATATTTCATCTGGATTCACAACTTGAATGGGGAAATAAAAAAGACTCTCTATGCTCAACAGGTATTTTATTGAAGACAGGCTCTAAGAATACTTTAAGGAGTAAACAAAATGCATAATTACTTTTCAAGGCGACATATCGGGTTGTTGTGAACCATTTGCAGGTCGACTTTTGGTCCCACCAAATCGCGGATGTTATTCAATCCGTATTTGATCATCGTAGGCCTGTAGAAATAAAATATATTCAGTCAAATTTCTCTAATTTCCAACAACAAGTAATTAACAGCTACCATTAAACATGGTTTTCTATTTCATGTTAGACTAAAAATAAAAAGTTACCTTTCTAGGGACAAACCCCATGCAATAACGTTGACATCTTTGGGAAGCCCCATTGGGAGCAGCATCTCCGGTCTGAAAATTCCACTATTTCCAATCTCAATCCATTTTCCTAGGCCATTATGGAAACAGAATATTTCCATGCTTGGTTCGGTGTAGGGATTGTAAGCAGGCTTGAACTCGAGCTGAGTGATTCCAAGTTTTTTGAAAAACTCGTAAAGAGTTCCTATCAAGTCACCGAGGGTCAAGTTATAGTCAGCGACAACACCTTCAACCTGGTGAAACTCTGCCAAGTGTGTTGCGTCCAATGTCTCGTTCCTGAAAACCCGATCTATGCTGAAGTAACGTACGGGTTTGAACTCGCCCTATAAATTGTGGAAATATCATCGTCGATTGATTAATCACATTCATGCAGTGAACTAAAAATATTTTATGAGAACTAGACATCTCACTTGCTGCATGAGTTTGTAGAGCATTCTGGCGCTAACGGCGGTTGTGTGGGTGCGAAGTAAGTTCTTTTGAGCCTCCTCAATTTTCCAATCGTAACGATAACCCTGCGACCCATAGCCACCTTTGCTGTGTACTTTTTTTACCTTCTCCAAGTAATCCATTGGGAAATTCGAGCTAGTTTTGGGATCTGGTATTAAATAGTCAAAAGTAGGTTTATTTTTGCCACATTTAAAAAAGAACAAGATTCTTGAGGGGGACTCACCAGATATGAAAAAAGTATCGTGAGCATCTCGAGCTGGATGCTGCTGAGGTTGAAATAATGCATCAAAATTCCAGAATGAACTCTCTACGAAATTATTCGTGGGCATTTCCGAAAAGCTAGAAAAAATAGTGAAGTCGTTTTGAAAAATCAAGATTGTGATTTGGGGTATAAGAAAATTGAAAAAACAACTTTGATGCACGTTAGCTCTTACCCCATTTCAAGGAAGATTTTCCTAAATTCAGCCCTAACTTTGAGCAGAGGATGAAGATGGCCTACATCAAGAGCAACGCCGAGAGCGTCAAAATTGTATGGCTTGAACTTCTTTTGTTTCCAGGAATCGTTGGTCAACAAATCTGCAGTCAAATCTGCTTCTTGCTTTTCTACATTAGTCACAAATTGTGGACCCTTTGATAACACCATGATCTTTGTTACCCTGCAAAGATTACAAAAATTATCAGTTCCAACTAAAAATTGTGAGAATCAAGCAACTTACACTTCTTGCAGAAGTTTTCGCTTTTTGTAGTCTGCTTTCAAATTATCTGGGATACTAGCTACATCTTTTAAGTGGAGCTGAATCGTGTCCGTGATAGATGGGACCTTTCTCTTGACAATTGGTGCACCACTGCTTTTGTCTAATTCAATCCATCCGGCTACTAAGGCCTTTGAAAATCCTACTTTAGCATTTGGAATAGTTTTCATTATGTCTGATTGTGCTATACCACTCTCCGGTACCGCACGGTAGACCGCAGCTTCATGGCTCCCATTTTCAGCTACCTGCTGACCCTCTGATGTCAACTCCCAGCTTTTTTGATTCACCTGTTCCACAGAAATGACCTGCCAAAATCAAAGTAGTGTTATCGGTGATCTTTTTCAATCGATAAGTCTTCCAAGTAGTGCTGTGAGGATTTCTGGAGCATATGGATTATATTCGAAATTATTGCATCATTCCCCATGCACATGTATCAAGTTATCAGCTAAACAAGATAATAATTAACGGTAATTACATTTTCGAGGGTTTGCAGACTTTTGACAGCTCCAATTATTTTCTGATGATCTTCCCCAAAGGTTTCAGCGAGCACCAATGTATTAATTCCATCGCCGTTATTCGCTATGTGATCAAGTATTTTCTTTGCTAATTCACTAGCCATCGTTATTGAATTTCACCTGTTTCGGTCATTCGACAGAATTGTTAATTGAAATTAATGAAAAACTGACATTCAACAGCTTGCTATTACAACCGATATTGTACATTCCACAATCCGAGGACCATGCTCAAACCGGCCTAACCTAAATTGTTTGAAAAAATTCCTTGGAATAGCCGTGACGATTTTAATGGCGGCAATCGCAAATTTGAAGTCGAGCAAAAAATGGGCAAGAATTATTTCATCAGCCACTACTTGCGTTTTTTAAAATAACGAAGTTCTTCATATTTCTGAACCAAATGAGAAGAAAAAGTTGGGGTCAATCATTGTTGCGCTGTACTTTAAATTATAGCTTTGCTCATATATTTATTCATCGTGTAGCAAAAATTCTACAGTATTTAAAGATACAGCTAGTACCATAGCGATGGAGAGCACGATAAACTTGATTATAATTTACTTGTATATTAAAGTAGGCGTAATTTTATAACGAATCGTGATTATTTATTTTGGCGTGAAAACATGAGTACTATATTTAAAATTTCTGCAAAATCTACGTCGTCATCTACTTATTTCTAGTCGAATAAAAAGTATATCATCGATTCAGCATGAGAGCTGACAAAGTCTTGTCTCTCGAAAACGAAAACTTTATCAATAAAAAAATGCGTAAATCAATTTCGTTTTGAACACTAAAACTGCATATCGGGCCTCTCTGGAGCGAGGTGAGTTAATTCGTTCAAAGACCAGTCTTCTTGAGATACTAAATAGATAGCGATATAACATTATTAACGATAATTTTTTGATACCTAAACCGTTTCATCTTTTATCCTGCCCGAGGGGGCCATCCCAACTACAATTTGTGCCCCATCAAATATAAATGCTAAGCGCTTAAAGTTGTCGATAAACTACGCCCACGTTCGGTAACTATTATAAATATTGAAAGGGATTCTCGTTTGTTCCCTTAAAAACTACCCTATCCAGCCTTAAAATAATACTTCGATACAAATATGCCATAAAGCAATAATAGGATAAGCGCTAATATTTACAATTTGTACTCGTAACGCAATTATAACATAATTAAAACTCAATATTTCGTTGATCAAATTACACGCAGCCATATTCGTACCAAACGGATCCAGCCTTCACATCTTTTTCCGACGATCTTTCTACTGAGACACCTTCGTTATTATCTGGAATATCTTTTTCACTAGTAGAAATATTTCGTGATTCATTTATCGTCGCCGATACTTTGTTGTATATCAACACTGGGTGCTTTATATTTTGCCCTTCCGATTCGGGAGTCACATTCGTGTCAACTAGACCCCTGATTCTGTCTTCTCCATCTTGTTTTCTCGACGATTCCGGAACCCCCTGCCCCTGCACAAATAAAAGTCACTATTCTTAAGAATAATGTAATTTTTCATCACGGTTCAGAGCGTTACGGACTTACATCCAGAGTCGTCGCACTCGTCGGAATTCCATCTGTGTAGTAAACCGTCCTACGTGTTCCAGGGTATCCTAACGACAGCGGGTCATTTTTCAGCTCATTTGTGTCTGATTTTTCTGGACACGAAAATTGTATGATTGTCTATTGGGGATTGGAATTAGGATTAAATCAGAAACAGTATTTCTACCTTTCGTAGGTCTCACATCATCTGTGCTGGCGTCGGAGTCGTTTCCACCAGATTCAGATTCGTAGGTTTTTCCTTCCATTTGTTTCGTGTCTTCCGCCCAAGACCGACGATTCTGGGTGTCGGCAAGAGACAAAATTTAAAATTTAAATCGAACATACTTTTTTTCTTGAATTTACTTACTTGATTATCGGATTTCTGACACACAGTATTTTACGCCTTCTTACCTTATTTAGAAGTTCGGAGCCAGCTTTTCTAACTCTTCTTACAAAACTAGCCCCAAACCCTTTTCTGGAATATAAAATAATGGTGAGTCGTCTGGACAATAATTGCAATTTTATATGTCGTGATGATTGTTTTGAATTCTTACTTTTTTGTCGAACAACTTTCAAGCTTACGATAATGCTCCATTATCTTTTCCTCCAGTTTTTCTTTCTGTCGACAGAGATTGTTGACCTTGTCCCTGCAAGGAATAAAACAAATTTCAACTTTACTATTTCACATCCAACCAATAAGAATAATTGAACAGAAAGAAACAATAACTGACGTAAATAATTTTTCCTCCATGTGATAGTGTTCCTTGTCGTCAAGAGAATGTGTCAGTAATTCGTGATACTGGCTCAAAAGGAGACTAACGTGGTCCATCAATGAACGTCTGTCGTTGTCCAAACTCGAGTTCATTTGCAGCAACATCTAAAAAATTATATATTATTTCAAACACAAATAACGCAAAGACCTCCATATCGGAAGACTGACTTGCGGCTACTATCAAATACCTCGCATCGTTGATTTAGTTTGCTCATTTCAAACTCTAAGTACGAACATCTTTCGTCTTTGAGTACGAGTTCTCCGTTAGTTTCAGTCTGCTTGAGACTTAGACGATTCGTCTCCATTTTATTATTTTTATAATCCTCTTGTAAGTTCCTGTACTCGGATTTTAGCTTCTCTGTTGCCGTAAATAGATTTCTGAAATCCTCCTGCAATCGAACGGTGAATATTTTTTCAGGAGTCAAGGTCGGTACCTAAAATCTTTCTTTATGTTTTACCTTTAGCTTGGAATGTTCTCCTCTAAGATTGTTGAGGCTCTTAGCGTTGTTGATCAGAGTTTCCCTCTCGACTTGAAGGGATTTAACTTTTGACTCCAGAGTTTGATTGGTCTCTCTCAAAACTCTGGCTTCATTTTTAACATCTCGGAGGGTCGATTTTACTACTTCTCGTTCTAGAAGTAATTTTTCGTACTCTGTATTCAATCCCTCGTGGAGTATTTGAAGAGCTATTTGATCGTTGAGTAATTGAGCGTGAATAGTTTCTTGAGTAGTCTGTTCTTTTAATAGCTGCAATTCAAAATTTAATAATTGAATTATTAAATATTTTACGATCGTTCATCTAATAGTTATTGACAGATCAAACTGAATACGAAAAATCGGCACCTCTTCTTTTTCAGCAACAAGTTGCGAGTTGGCTAATTGGAGGGCGGTGTGCTGGGTCGTCAACGAGGTATTCTGCGACTGTAGCGTTGTAATATTTACTTGAAGTTTAGCATTCTCTGCCAAAAGATTATCTGAAGTAACTTGCGATGCTGTCAGTTCCGAACGCAGTTTCTTACTTTCCGTCTGCGAGACGATATGAATTTTTGATTTTTTTTCAGTTTTGTTACTATTTCAATTAAAATGTTAGTACAAAATGTCATACCTCCAGTGTCTCCACAGTGCCCAGCAAACGATTTTGTTCAGTGATGGTATCAATGTCATTGACGGCGGGTGAACTCTCAATTTCTGATTTTATATCTAGGGCCAGAGTTTCGACGGAGACAAATTTTTTCACGTTGTCAATAACTTCCGGTACCTTAGCAATCCTGAAACGGATTGGGAAACATTTATTTGCTTCGTAGCGTAAGCCAGTCGTGGGGTTTGTTTCGTTTAATTTGTCAAGAACTTACGTTTCCAATATCTCATCTGTCGGTAGCGATAATAGCATATTGATATTCACACCAAATTTCTCCAACACTGTAGAAAGATGCTGAGTATTCATTTTTTCCGCCACCAAATCTGACTGTAACGCTTCCAAGGTTTCCCTGTCAATAGCAGCGCGAGAATCTAGTTCTTTACTGGATCTTTCGATGTCGCGCAACCTATGATTAAAAGCGCAATACAGATACTGCATCCTCAAATTAATTCTCAAGCCTAAAAAAAGAAAGAATCAACTACCCATTGATGTATGTTACCTGGAAATTTGGGAATTGTACTCGTCAACTTCCTGTTTTAATTGCGCTATGGTTTTATTAGCAATATCGATCTCGTTCGCTGCTTTGTCGAGTGCGATATCCTTGTCCTGTGAAAAAAACAGTGAGATTTAACGACACAATAATTACTCCTTTTGTTATATTCCGGGATTTTTTTACTTACTTCGATCGTGAGTCGATATTTGTTGACGTCACGCTGGGCGTTTTCCTTTTCCCTTTCTAGGGTGACAAGTTTTGTTTGTAGTTCCGTACACCTCATCAACGTATCGGAGAGCCTACCTTCGACGTTATTCATCTCCTCCAATTTTTGGTTCGCTAAGTCAAGAGATTTCTCCAGGTCGTCGGCTCGCCTCTGCGCACTTTCTTGGAGAGATTGAATTCGCTGCTTCTCTTTAATCGCCAAATCATGACTCCGTTCTAACTCTGATATCTTTGCTGACTGCGCCTAAAAACCAGTACGTGTTTTGTGGCCAACCAGATTTCAGGTTTTCGGAAGAGTTTACAACAATTTTTCGACACACTCAAAATATTTTTACGTACCTGATTTTCCAACTGCTGCTTATCAAATAATGCGCGTTTATTGTTTAAGGAATCTTGAAGTTTTTTATTTTCCTCAAGAGCATCTCTACATATTCTTTCAAGATCTGTATTCTGCTGTGTTAATCGTTCGTAGTTATCATTCAACGAACTTATTTTCAACGACAATTTCTTCTTGTCTTTTTCAAGCTCCAAAACTCTGGTTGAGTTTTCGTGAAAAGAATTTTCTTGGAGGGAATCGATTAACGTAACCAAACGTCGGTTTTCTAGCTCTAATTTCAACGCTCTAGTTTGCGCATTGTTTGTGAGCTGTTCTGAGAGGCTGTTATCTGCGGTAGCTGGATGAAAAAAAAAAAAAAACATTGATCTTCGGGTTTCAAAAATTCAAAGAAACTATTTGACAATCTCATAAATATACCTGGCTCCTCGGAATCACTCATGGAAGGTGATATCGAAGGCTCGTTCAAATTTCCCTTCGTTATACAGCGGAGTTGAGCATTCTCATCGCAAATTTCTTGGTATCTTTCTTTATCAGCTTCTCGTTCCTGTAACGTCAGATCTCTAGCAGATAGCAAATACAACGATCCCAAGAAAATACAAATAAATATTCGAAGAACTTGCTTACCAAAGATGCATCATTCAGAAGCTGCTTATACTTTATTATTTCTGATTCCAACTCTGGCACTTTGTCCGACCGCCTTCTTGTCGTCATTAATTGTTCCTCCAGCATCTCTCTAGTTTCCATCAGAACTCTAACAAGATGAAAGGAAAAAAAAAAGGAAAATTAACTCAGTCTGCCAAAGCAGTACATATTCATGTGTAGGTCAAAATAATCACCTGTTATCTTCCCGTATTTCTTCGATTCTAGTTTTATAAAATTCAATGTCGGCTAGTTTTTCTTTGTAGCGTGTGACCTCTATTTCCAGACGATCGGCTCGCTCGGCACGTTCAATGACAGCGTCCAATTCATCCCTGTAGGATTTTGCCGTGCGAGCTTCGTGCATCAGTTCTTGGTTCTGTAAGCGCGATGTTAAGATTTGAATCAAACTTTGAATAAATATTGTACTTCACGGAATTTCATTAATATTATATGGATTATTAGCAGAATTCATTTTTACCTACCTCTTGTCTAAGTTTGACAAGAGCTGCCTTCGTATGTTCCATTTCCTCCTTGCACTCTAATAAGGCCTCGGTTTTCTCCTCACTGAAAAAAGATTTGATTGAAAAAAAGTTCCCAATTTTTCTGATACATTCTACTTACAGTTCTTGTCGCTGTTTTCTAACTTTTGATTTCCAATCAGCTAGTTCGACGGCATGATGATGGTTGTTGCCTCTGTCTGATTTAGCGATACTGTTTATTTGGTGCAACTTGTTCATTTCCTCAATCTCAACACTTGTAGCGGACTCGTTGTTGTCCGCATTTTCGGTAGCCCCAGATACTTTCCATTTCTAAAAAAGCAGAATAATGGCTACTTTCGCATCTTTACATCCGCAAACAAAGCTTGATTGATTGAAAAAAAAAACTCGAATGTGTGGTGCAAAATACTTTGCTTACCTCATAATATATATCTCGTTCATGAACCAATCGTCTAATTTGGTTGAATAAGACACCCATGTTGACGTTTTCCATCCATTCTTGAGTGATGACAATGCTCTGGTCATCTGTCACCTGGAATGGACAAAGGCACCTTGATAGATAGTGAATAAATTGAAAAACTATAAAATTAATTGAAGAAAATTACAACAAACCTGTTTTATACAATCAACAATTGCTAGTTGAACGTCGATGGCCATATCTTTGATTTTAGTGATGAATTTCTCTTTGTTAGGGCATTGAACTGCGCATCCAAGGAGCAGTAGTAGAAGTAATTTAGTTTCACCAATGGCGCTTTCCGGGTCTTTTCCCAGTTTTGTGGCATCAGGTAGCACGAGTACTAGGTGACCTAATTCTTCCTCGTAAAATTGTTTAACATTTCCTATTATTACATCCAAATTTTTTGCTCTTATCACTGGGTTTCCTACACTAGGTACAACCCCGTCATGCAAGGGTTCTGGATTTCTGTAGAAAAAATAAATTACGATTGGAACCATTCAAAACAATCATTGTAACTTCATATAGAGCAAACTGACGAGACTCACATTTGTAAGAATACATCATGTAGTACAACTCCATCCACCAAATCGTCGTAACTGACAACAGTATCGGGGTCCTCAAGACAGCTTGTGAACTATCAAATATGAAAGAGATACTTCAGAGTTTTTAGAGCAGGAAAAATGCACCAAAGGTCAATGTGTTCAGCACAGTATTCAAATTTAAAGTAATCTTAAACCCCAGGGAGATTGGTGCTTACCCAGGTGACAAGAGGACCTGATAAAAATTCTTCAACGCTAGATGATGCCATTTTTGGTGATATTGCCTTGGTTTATCTGTAACTTGTTAGGATTTTAATGATGCTGATTGAAATGCAATTATAGCTCAAGTTTAGGGAGAAGAACTTAGATAATTCGTCTCTAATTTGTCTTCAGATAATAACTTGTGGTAGGTGTAAAAAGACCAAGTCTTTCTATCATAGTGGAGGAGTAGTGATTAGGTATCAATAGGTGATAATAAAACAGATAATTCGAATTTCAGATATTGTTTTTCAATAATGCTTGACAGTTCCTGATGCGTCGGTCGAGGACATCTGAGCTTTTTATACTGAGGTTATTGTTTGTCCCTACGAGCTTCGCTTTGGTTGGCTTTTTTGTGCTCTATCGGTAAGGCAGTAGGCTAAGGTGACTTTAATTACAATGACAGAAATTATTCCTCGTTCCGTTCCTAATGTCAGTCAAAAATCCGCGAGAAAATCGGGAGGAGAAACAGAAAATAGAAATGGCGTCGACCATCGACGCTACGCGAGGCGCTTAGAGGGGTGTTATGTTTTTCTTTCGTAATTTTGACAAGTTCATATATATAAATATTGAATGATAAAAAACATGAGAGAAATAACGTGTTACTCTAAGTCTTTGTCTATCTCCGCTGTATAACGGTGTAAAAACCGCTCGCCACTCTCCCATCGTCTCAGGTAAGAATTTCCTTATCTACTCCAAACTGCAACAGTGAAATCTGCAGTCTATTAAACATTTCCCACAAAAATTTCAAAATTCTTTTTATTCAATTTTTACACAACCAGTTCATCGGTCATATTCTCTTTCAAATAATTTTCACCCTTCCAACTCTATGTCCACAACTCTCCACAAATTCTCATACAGTTTCTGACACATGTGATCCGAATATAATACATTATTTATTTTCAGGTAATTCAAACGATTGATGCACGTCCAAAAGTGATATCAAGATGACTGCAGAATATAGCAGGGGCGTGCTGAGGGTAGTTGTGGCTCAGATCTGCCAAACAATCGGATGGCATTCTATAAATTCCACACCATTGGAATTCATGGTCGATCTTATGCAGGAATATTTAATGAGAACTGCAAAACTTACTCACCAATATGCAGAAGTCTGTGAGTAATAACCTGCCAAACCTAAAGTTTCTTTCGTGTGCTGGAACAGACTATGGGGTTTTGGCAATTTGAGACTGATTATTGTCTCTGATTTCTAGTGGGCAGAACAGAAGCAAACCTCGACGATCTTGGACTAGCCTTTCAGCATATGAATATAGATATTCAAGAGCTGGCGGAATATGTTAAAAATGTTGATTCTGTTCCGTGTGCTGTGGAAGTTCCAAAATTTCCAGTTCATCGGGAAAGTCACATGAATTTTTTAAAACCTGGCAGCCGAGAGGTCGTCACCAGGCCTGTTCATGTACATGAACACTTACCAGCTATGTATCCGGAAACAGAAGGTACAAAATTGATTTAACTCTGATTCATTTAGTTTAATATGTCTGAGGTAGCGACTTGAGATAGTCCTGTATTAAATAAAAAAACGTTCTAAAATACGTCATTTTATAGAAGAATATCCCCCACCAAAGTCGGAAAACACGTCTGTCGGGACTCCTGAAGTGATATCATTGAACGGTTCGCCTCCTACCGGATCGCTTAACTCATCGCCTCAGAGAATGTCTCCGCAAGTTGTTTTCAAACGGCCAGGAGATCCGGTGTCTTCGGAAAGTCCGATTGCGAAGCGAGCCCGAGTAGTTGAAGAGGGAAGACCGTTACGGGAGATTCATAGCGTGATGATGACCACATCAGGGTTTCTGTCTCCCGCCAGAGAGGGAAAACTTCCGGAAGCTCGAACTCCGCAGCAAGCCAGATCTGACTCTCCTCCTCCAAGCTCTTATCCAATGGTTCCCCCTGAATTGAAGTGTGAGAAAAAGCCAAAGAAACTTGTAAATAAAAAAATTGTTGATGACAAAAAGTTGGACAAGGAGAATAAGAAAAAAGACAGAGCGAAAGAGCTTTTCAAACCGGACAAAATTGATGATAGTAAGGTGAAAAAGTTGGCAGGCATGAAGGAGCTCGCTAAATTAAAAGCCCTCAAACCTGGCGGTGGAAAAGTTCAGGGCGGACTTGCCGCCGGTCCGTCAGCCAGACCTTCGACGCCGAAACTTTCACCTCCAAAACCAGTTGGAAGTCCAAAACCTCCAAAAGTTTCTCAACCGAAGGCGAAAGTAGAAAAATCTGAACAGAGCAGCGCTGCTTCTACGGTAGAACGGAAAGAGGATAACGTGGACAAGCTTCCGTCAGAACCTGATAAACAGAAATTGAATATATTCAAGAAAATCTCGAAGCCTCGCGATGACAAGGAAAAGGAACCTTCGGAAAATAAATACAAGGATCTTGATTCGCGGGAAAGTTCTCCGGGTTTGATAATAGATGAAAACACGGAAAAACTGAATCGACGCAATGATACCGAAGTTAAAACCGAAGAGAAAAAGACACCGCACACACCCGATGTCCATGTGCCAGCTGACGGGGATCTGACTGGATTGCAAAGTCCATCTTCTGATGTCTACATGTTCGACGATATGTCACCGCCCGGCACACCAAGTACTCCTAAGACTCCTGAACTCAACGTACCTGTGGTTACCGACCAGAAGAAAAAACGAAAAGAGAAAGGAAAGAAAAAGGAAACAAAACTTAAAAGCCCCAAGCAATGCATAAGTCCAAAAAAGGTGAGTGATTGTTGCAATTAAAATTATTTTGTCAGTGCATCAGCCCGACATATTATGACTATTGCTGTCGTCAGAATGAGCGTTATGACCAGAACAGCCGCAAAATTAGTCTTTCCTATTTATCCGCAGATCAAAATGACCAATGATTTGGTGGAACCGAACACCCCGGAAAGGCCAAAGACTCCACAGGCACCAGAGCCTCATCCCCGAGAAACTGGGCTTCCTCCGACACTGCCGTTTCCATTTTTCCCGACGTTTCCTCCAGCTCCTGGTCTGATCCCAGCGCCGATCGGTCATCCATTATTTCCGAGATTCCCTCTTCCACTTGGTAGAGGTGCGCCGCATCCTGCGATGCCAAATTTACCTCTACCCCCAAGATTCATTGGTCAGAATTCAAAACTTGAAGACTTTCCATTGCCAAAATCTAGAGCCTTTGATCGAGAAAAACCGCTGCCTGTGCCACCGATGCCCAGCTTGCCCCTTCCACCAACAAAACCAGAGAAACCTGAGAAGGAGAAACCCGAAAAATCTGGCAAAATTTCTAAACATGAAAAGGAATTGTCGGCACAGAATCTTACGTCGGCCTTGCCACCGCCGAACTTAGTCGTACCACCGATCAATAACAATTCTACCAGCAATTATGCACTAACACCGAAAAGTCCGAAGGTCGACAAAATTGATAAGGTAAGGGTAATGCTTTGCTTTTTACAGCAGAAAATTGTGAACTTCACAGCAATTTTGTGAAATGATATGACCGAGTCTTTTTTCACAGAAATCAAAGGAGCACAAAAAGGAGAAGAAAGAGAAGCTGAAAAAGAAAAAAGAAAAGAAAGAAAAGCATAAAGAAAAGGGTGAAAAGAATAAAGAGAAAAAAGAAAAGGGCGAAAAGAAAGAGAAAGCTGAAAAGCTGAAGGAGAAGAAAGAAAAAAAAGAGAAACGCAAAGACAAAGATGTAAGTTGAATTATTAAATAACTTCGAAATTAAAATTGAATAACGATAATCACGAGATACTCGTTATACAGAAAGAGGAGAAGTCAGAAGCTGTTCCCAAAATCACTTTGAAGCTTGGTCCAGCATCTCCGAGACCTCCGACTCCGGATGCAACACCTTTAACCAAGATGTGAGTTTTGTAAAATTGAAAACTGCCGCTTTAGTCATTGTACATTTTGCTACCTGCCGTTCTATCTGTGATCCAATCCAGATTTATGTTCATTAGACATAGATAAGTTATACAATCCATTGGGATTTCACAGAACAATTAAACCGCTGTTAAAAAAACCTGAAGACGAACTGAAGCGAGAGCCAAGTCCTGAACTGGCCAAGATATCTGCACTGATAACACGGCCGCCGAAGCAGAAGTCGACAAGTAAGAGAACGGAGGACGGGCTTTTAGACGTCAGCCCAACCTTTTCATCTGATATCAATATCTCCGCCCACATTTCCTCAACCACTACGGCATCCTCTACACCTCGAGCAAAAAAATCCCTCTTCAAAACTCTACCCTCTAGAGACTCTTCCGTCCTATCTTATTCAGAAATATCTGAAATTCCAAGCCCCTCGTTACCTCCGCAGCAACCAGCGTTCTACTACGTAAGTACGATCGCTTATTATTTGGAGCAGTGGAGAAATAATTTTCTTTATACGCAGCGTTGCATTTTCAACAATATTCGCTGCGTTCTATTTTACATTCTCCTTTTTTTGTTTCCTTATTTTTATTTTCGCTGAATCGATCGATGGAATAACGTTCTTCCACTGCTCCGAGATTGCAAGGTCATGACGATTGATTTTTTGCTTCTCCAAAATACAAAAAAAAAATCATTTACTGGTTGACTTTCATTGATAATTTCTAATTTTCAAAAGTATGATCTTGCAATCCGTTCACCAACTTCTACAACCTGATACGTCAAATTCAGTAAATTTCGAATTTTCGTTTCAACGCACTCTGGCTGATCGAATGCTTGTGATTACCCATTATTGTTCACATTATCGATGACAATAATTTCGATGTCAATTTTACGTGAAGAGCTGTTGTTTCGTTTTTTTTTTTCCTAAGGTTGTAGAAGTGTTTATAATTTATGAGTAACGGCCCAACCCATCCAGTACAACAGAGAGAAAAGCAGGTTTAAAACCTACGTTGATTATTTCTCATCTCCTCGTTTGCCTCTACGTTTTCTATGCATCTAGACCTTGTGGTGGCGGTATAGTTTCTAGTTTAGTTGACGCTTCGATTTTAAAAAATTTTGAAAACTGTTTAAGTAGATTATTTAGCCGATATTTTTATATTTATACATTGCCCTCAATGTTTTCTATTACTTTATTCTGTTACCGCAAAACTTGATTTTCTTCTTTTTTCATCTTTTATTTAATCTTCCGTGATAGATTCTCGCAAAATTTTTTCGTGCCAGCGTTTATTTTCCTCTGATCTTATCCAAAGAAGAAGAAAAAAACATATTTTTATTTTATTTCCTACCGTAGAAGGATCTTCCACATTTTTATACCAAAGAACTATTAGTGTTATCCAAAAGGCGTTTTTTTTTTTATTTAATTTTTCTTGAATTAATCTTCAGTTATATTTATTCATACATTTCATCTAAACATTCGCACATCATATCATTGGACCACCAATCATACTTGTCTCCTCTTATTTTGTATTCCGAGCGCGATCTCTCTAGATGAAAATTTCAGACACCGTTTGCTGCAAACGATATCTTTTACACGAATAACAACTGTACTAGTGATCATTACAACTCGAATTTCATCCACCACGTGGATGAAGTAAAAAAAATTATGAGAGACAATAATAACGAGTGAAAGAATATAGCAGTTTACTTATCTTAACATTATTATCATGTGAAAACGCTGCACGTTTTTTTTTCAACTTTTATTTTTTTGTTTTCTATTTATCTTTCTACCGATTTTGTAAAGATTTCAATTATTTTTCAGCTAAAGCTAGATTTAAGATATTTCTTTTTACAATTTATAACTACAAAGTGGTACTGTATCGGCATGAATGTAGATGTTACCAATTCACTCTTATTACTATCGGTTTTAACGTATCTAGTAAAGTAAACCGCACGCTTACAAAGTATTATTATTGTTTATATTATATTATAATTAGCTATCTTATAGATTATGTAAGAACGATACCGCTCCGCCTATTTTCACATCAATATTTGATAGTTTGACATTAAAAATGATAGTTTGTAATTCCTCCTATGTACGATTTTCGCGCTGGTTAATATTTTTCAACAATAGCAAGTGTTCTAAAACTTGACCAGTCTCTGATTCAAAATCATCGTTCTATTTCGGTATTCGTCAAAACAGTTAAAAATTATAAAAAATTGCTCAAGGTGTGAGATGGTAGTGTGAAAATACTACTTGAGCGTTGTTGAAAGTAAGAGCAAAAGAAGAAATAAACGAAAGAATTATACAGCTCAGAAGTTTTGGCTTCTCACAACTTACGACTAGACTGAGCAAGTGATTTTGGAAATTAGGTAATGTTAGCATAGCACGACGGCTTGAACAAAAAGGCACTTTGAAGGCGACGTGGTAAATTCTTAAGCTGCATGCTGCTTGTATAGTGTAAAGTCGTTGGCATGCTCAGACGGTCAGCAATATAACCAAGGGTTTTACCAAAACAGAGGCAAAAGCTGATGGAATTACTAAGAAGGATGACACCAAAGAAGATAAAGAAAATGGGGGAAACACAGCACCGGCAACAGCCGCCACAACAGTGGTGAGTAAAAGAGTAATAACCGCATTTGTTTAACAAGAGACAAAAGTGCGATGATTTATTGTGCAACGACACCTTGACACCGTTTTCAAGGGTGGATGATGTTATGACTGGCCATGTTCTGTCATTAACCCATTTTTTTTATTTATTTATTTATTTTTTTTCAATGAAATTCAGCAGCCCTTAGAACTTTGACATTTCTTAAAAAAATCATCCGTTTTATGGAGGTTAAAAGGGTTGCAGATTCTATCATCTGAAATAATGGCTCTTTTGTTTTTGAAAGTGATCTGTCACTTGTATACGAAGAATAAATAAAAGTAGAGCTGAATTTTAGATTCGTGAAAGGATTTAATGGCATTTCGTTTCTAAGAGAGGTGTGGGTGCGGAGGATAAGTTTGAACGATCGTCAAAATAGTTAGTTGATAGGAAAAAATCGAATCTTAAAAGAAGAGACAAGTTTCAATTCTCACTCATCATCATGTCATGCGCCTCGAAAACATACGATCATGTCTTTATTGTAACCGATTTATTACGCAAATGGAAATAATTTTTAGCCGCAAACGAACTGAAAAAATATACAAGAAAAATTGTCAATCTGGTAGCATAGGAAATGAATATTGCTTGTGAGAAAAAAAAAATCGTTTGAAACACCACCACAATCCTGAAACAAAAATTCGTATAGAACACATTTTTGAAAAATGGGTTGGGTTGTTCTACAGTAATTTAAAATTGTATGGATTTCACCATCCGACGAGTGTTACAGGATCAAGAGGGAAAACAAGTTTGGATATGTCCTGCGTGTGGAAGGCAGGACGACGGTACACCCATGATTGGATGCGACGACTGCGACGCCTGGTACCATTGGTAAGATTTGGCAACAAAAATTTTCAGTAATTCTCTTGGCTTTGCGATGACTAAATGCAGAGATTTACATGAATATCTTCATATCCTTGACCTTATAGGGTATGCGTCGGCATGCAAGTTCCTCCGGCAAAGAATGAGGACTGGTACTGTCGTATATGCCTTGCTAAGAAGCAGGAGCTTCATCACGACAAGAAGAAGAAGAAGCGTAAGAAAAAAGTGAAAGTGGCCGCCTAGTATAAGCTAACCGGGTCCGGTGCGAGGCCCGGTTTGTCAAGTCAATCTACAGCTAAGGTGAAGTTGAAAAGTAGTCCCAAGATGGGGCTAAAAGGAGTCGGTATCAAGGGTAAAAAAGTTTCAAAAAAAGACCTTAAAATGCAGATGAAAGGGTTTAAAACCAAAACTGGCAAAACCACCAAAGTCAAAGGTAAAAAAGGCGTATTAAAAATGCAGACAATGAAGAAAGGCAAACGTCTCAAAGACATTGTCACGCTGTAGACTAAACGTGAATATAAATTTTGATGCCTCAGATGATATCAATGGTGTGTCCAACGAATCGATGCCCATAAATGATTCTGAGATAATAAAAAATCTGATGCAATTACCGTAATGAACTACAAATTTGTACATTAATGCTCTTATAGAATGCTGGTCTTAATTCGTGTAAATTGAGATGTGGAGCGATAATTATTTAACTAACTTTATTAGCTAACTGGAATGCATTGCGCTAGAACAATAGTTTGCAAAGAATTCTACAACAAACAAAAAAGTGAATAAATTAATTATAAATAATTTGAATTTAGAACGGAGACATAATGTTTGATAGATACAATTCCTAGCAATATTTAGAATAAATTGGTACAACTTTCATGAATTTTCATATAATATCTTTCACTTATTCTCTGTAGGCACAGCAATTTGTAAATGATCCTTAAGGAAATTCACAGTCAAATCTAAAATTATTTATATTCTAACCACACATACCTTTATATATGTATACAGATATACATAATAGTTTATATAAAGTGAAATAAACTAGTATAAATAGTTGATGAATACATGGAGGGAGAGATAAGCTAATTTTTAATAATGTGATATGATATATCGTGAGTTGAAAAATGAAAACAAACAAAAAAAAATACAACAAATATAAAATACAATTCTAATAATGACGGAGAATCATGTATTATACAATATTATTATATTACGAATCGAGGTCTGTAATAAAATAATAGTAATCACAATTAATGATAGTAATTTCTAACAGTTTGTCGGAACGGAAGCTGTAAATTTAGAATTTACATTTTGCATGTGGGTTAATGTAATAAAAGGGTAAAAGAGATGAAAAAAAAACAACAAAATAACAGCTTATGAAATACATCTATCATGTAAATATTAAAAATACAAACTGTTATGGGATTCATTACCTACTTAGTATTTTGTTTTGTGATTATAAATCAAAAACTCGTTTCTAAATCTGATACAATTTTTCATTTTTATTTACTGTATTTTACAAAAATAAGAAATTTTATTTTTAAAGACCATTTATGCGTATTCGATAGCTTTTATATTCATTACGATACAAAATCTTCTGTCCTTTGTTTTTTACTTTTGTGTTTGTATCAAAAACTACATTTTTATAACATTCATCACGATTCCTTTTACTTACCATAAGTCAATTACGGTACGCTGTTATATTTAAAATCGTCACATCACCTTGATTTAAATTCTCAATTTCTTTCTCTATGAATCGCTCTTCTCAGCAAGGATCGATCTTACTTTTGGCAGGTGGAGGATTGAGCCCACCAATATCACCAGATTCGAGTTGTTTCAGAAGTCGGAATAGAGCGGCAGCTTCTCTAATTCTGCTAAATTCTATGCAGAAGGCTTGAACTTCAATGAAAAGTTCTTGTACATTAATTATCTTGTTTCTGATCAGTGATTGAAGAAAAACGCATACCAGACGCACCAAACGGTTTTGCATGTACCGATCTTTTATGGTCTCACACGTCGATATGCAGTTACTTATATAAAGGTGAACAAATTCCGTAGGTAGGTCAACGGTCGTTGTTAACCTATTTACAACCTCCATAGAATGTAACGACATCTCCATGTTGACAAGAACGCTGAAGTACTCCGTTATTTGACTAGACTGCATTAATTTTAACAAAACTTCGATTGCTATTAATGGATTATTTTCAACAAGGTCAGGAAGCTTCACCGGAGTTAAACCAATATGATACACAAGTTTAGGGTCAGCATCCAACTCTGTTAACAAATGCTGCTGTTGCTGGAGTGTCAGGGCGCTTTTGAAAGCTCTTCCCATCAGACGACGTGCCTCGGCTCCAGCGCAGTTAGAAACACACATGGAAGTATCGTACTCAATGGTAAATTGATTCGGTTCGTTTACATTGATCCATGCAAGTTCATCAGCAGAATGATACAGAGGTGGAGCAAGTCTCAAGAACTCTGGACGATAACTCTGATTGCAAAAAGGTGGTTCTCCGATCACCAGACTCTCTGTGATACTTTTACCAATCTTTTTATCAATTTCGCCAGCCTTCGAACGGTCCATATCCGGGAGTATGACTGGATTACCACATTTACTGATGCTCGGAAGTTCGGATAATCTTTCAGCAACTTGCAACTGAAGACTTGTAAGATCGACGAGTGGCATAGTCAAGTGCGTTGCCTCATCCATAATCTGTCTTGGAGTTTTTTTCATGATTTCCTTGGCGTTATAACCAAGTAAATGGCTGAGAAGGTTCTTCTCACATTTTGACAGGGCAGGAATGTGACCAGAAAAGTTTGGTCTCGGTAACCCTGTTACGTTTTCTTCCGAGGGTTTTAACACCTGGATGAAAACTGTGGCAAATGGTGTACAGGCAATTGGTTCTCCTCGATAAAGATCGTACATCAAAGCCACGGCCATTAGCCTCTGTATATTATTTGGAAGAAGATCGATGTGTTGTAGCAGAAGCAACAAGGTTGTTCCTACCTTGAAGAGATCCTCCTTAGAAAAAGCTTGGCGCAATTGATTCGAAAGTGATTCAAAGCTGCTATCGAGGTTCTCTTCGTCCAGAATATCAAGCAGCGTAGACAATTCCTTTGGTGTCAACGACATTTTGCTAATAAAAATAATATCAATCACGGTTCTTTAGACAGGATTTCGAACTGTCATCAGTTTATTAGTTGTATTCCAAGCTTGTCAACAAATTCTTCAGCTTAGCAGTCAGATAAATAATAACCTGAACTTTTAGCTTGAAGCATTTCTGCCAAAAGCAAATCACATAAGACGCAAGAACTGAATACTTCATTGTTCAGCTACTAGATGTCTCTCAAATCTAGAATCTTTAGCAACAGACCCCCACACGACTAAAAAAAATTAATAAAGAAATACATACATTGATTTGATATGGATTCTATTTTTACAAACACCGGTCTTCCGAACCTGTCAACCAGGTGTAAATCAATTTCATTCATTCATTCATTAATTCATTCGTTCATCTATTTATTTATTTATTCATTTATTTCAATATTTTTACAATGCATTATTAATCATAGTTATATGAAACAATTATATGAATTAAATGCCACAATCATATTAAATCGTCATTTCCGCCGTCAGACGTAATTAACAATACATGATAATGAAATTTTAATGATTAATTCATTTCATGAGAATTATTCAAAATTCACATCTATGATCATTATACATATAATTACCCATTATTATTTACAACTATATATTTTTATCTACTATATGATATTATTATTTAAATAATCAATCAATCAATTATTATAAATGAATCGATACACCTATATCAAGTTTGTGGATATTATTCATTTATTTTTCATTTCTTCGTTATCTATATAGATCATACTTATAATTCATTTCGAGGCCGATTATTAATTATATATTAATAACGAAAAAACATCTGATATTATAATAATATATACTTATTATACTTGTATAATACAGACATCAGTTATTGTTATTACAATTACAATTACAATTACAATTAAAGTTACAATTAATATTATTATGATTATTGTTATTATTAATAACGATTTCATCTATACCCTGTGCATCATATCTTAATACCTCAACACATTCTATGTATACCTAGACGTATATGTATAATGTATAAGTAAATACATATATATCGCATATTATTTCATACGAGCATTAATTATTTTTCAATTAATTGATTAATTAATTGCAATTACAAACATAATTTATGTGTACAGATATATTATAGTTATATAGTTTCATTTTTATTACGTGTATAAAATTATGCTGAATGCATTGTTATTATCATTATCATTATGTTTATTATCATTATTGTTGTTGTTGTTATTATTATTATTATTATTATTATTATTACGTTATGTATACAATTATAATAATTATTATACCTAGAGATGTTATTAATAATGCTAGACAGCCGTAAAACGCTGCAGCGACAGGAAAAATTTGACCATTTTTTAAATCTTTTCTATGTGATTTAATCAATTAGTGTGTGCAGGGTGTTTTTTTTACTTCCTTTTTCACAATTATAATTTGCCACTTTATAATTGATATACACGTATAGCACATATATATGTAATTGTTGTTGTTAATATTATTATTACTATTATTACTATTACTATTATTATTATTATTATTATTATTATTATTATTATTATTATATAAAAACACGATAATTAATCAATCAATTTTCGAAAAATTATATTCATATTTATACCATATACATTATACAGTTTAATAATCATCATTATTGTATAATTACAGCTAATGTATATTTCACTATCTATAAATAATGTAGTGTTAGCTACTAATTATTATTATTATTGTTATTATTAGTAGTAGTAGTGTTAGTGGTAGTAGTAGTAGTAGTAGTAGTGGTAGTATAATAGTGGTAGTAGTAGTAGTAGTAGTAGTAGTAGTAGTAGTAGTATTATAACAATATAACAACGATAACAAATTTACAAATCACAATTATGTTTTTTTATAAATGAATGTGTTTAATTTTTATTTAATATAGCGATTACTTAAACGAGCGACGATGATGCAGATAATAGTTAATAATGGAAAAAAAAAATGAATAAAAATAATTTCAAACTACGTATGTACTCACACAATAATATTAGTATTGTTCTTTGTCAAATGATTGTTGCTATCAATTTTATTATTATTCATCACCGTAAAATAGAAGAAAAATTTTTAAAAATGATAAAAAGAAACCAACAGAAATATAGAAGAAACAATAAACGTGAAATAAATTTCGTTATTGCACATTGAATTATATTCACAAATGGTAATAGTCATTTTTCTATAATATTTTTATCTTTTGCTTAATTTATTAAAAATCCGATTGATCGGTTTTTATTATTTATTATTTTGTATAATAAATATACCGCAATGACGACGTTCCTAACATTGGATAAAAATTGATAAAAAAGATTATGAATAGAATGAATTAGAAAAAAAAAGAATTTTTGTCCAATATAACATACTTATTATTAATATATATATCATATAGTATATGCATATGTATATCATACTGAAGATGTAGTATTTTAATGTACTATACAGAAAAAAGGATAAATAAACTGAAGAGATTAACAACATATTTAATTAATTATAATAACATTTTCGCTTTACATGAGAAGCTTTACATATTATCATTATTATTATTATACTATAATGATTATTATTACTATTACTACTGCTATTATTATTATTATTATGACATGAAGTTTATAATGCGTACGTATTTATGTGTATGTGTTTGTGTGTTTTATGAATAATTTGATATGCGACGAAAATTGTTTTTGATTGATTATTCTAGAGGTCAGATAAAAGAAAAGATAACGTCGAGAAGACGTAAAATAAGAACATAGTAAGCGAAAAATTTTTTCATGAAAAACTATTACACACGATTACTAGACAATTGAAAATTCATTATACTCGATAAATAATTTTGCTTTTCTCTCGATCATAAATTCTGCTTCAGATGGTAAGTAGGAAAAAAGGAAAGAAAAAATAATTAATGGAGAAATAAATCAACGAATTTTCAACGAATATAATAATTATAATCCATGAAATCCACATAATTTTGCAATGTATAATTAATATATTTTCATACGTATGTGTGTGTGTGTGTGTGTTTTCCTTTTTGTTCAATGTAAAATCTAAAATGTCAATATAATTAAATACATTTATACGTAGTAAGTATGTAGGTATTGTAATAATAATAATATTGCACGTAGAGATCACCACAAGGCTGTTGATTTTCTACACATCAAATAATAATAATTTCTCTCATTGTTTTCGTATTTGTTTTTTTTTCATTCCTTCTATTAGGTAATACAACTTATTATGATCATAACTATATATTCATACAATAATAATAATAATTATCATAATAACAACAATATTAGGGTAAACTTAGTATAGTATAAACTATGAAAATTATTTCGTATAAAAACTGCGATTTTTCGTTTTCCTCTTCTTCTTTCTTTTTAGTATTTAATTTCGTCTCTTATTTCCAATCACTGTTATTATTATTATAATTATAATTATTGTTATTATTATTAATTTAGTTAGGTTTATTTATAGCAAAGGTTTTTTTTCACTTCTCATCGCAGCTGTACGTCGTCAGGATTGAATGTTTTTTTTTATTTATTCAAATTAACATCTTCTTATTACCTTAGTATCATGATTGTTTTATCATAACCTTACGTATTTGTTTATGTTCATTTTTTTTTTTTTATTCAACGCTACTTAACTTTCTTGCGCTTCATATTATAGAAAACTAGCTTTCTTCTTTCGTTTTTTTATTTATTTATTTACTTAATTTCTTCTTTTTTCCTGTTTTGTTTTTACTCGTCAATATTTTCAATCATCGGTTTCTAAGCTTTTCTTATACATATATATATATATATAATTATACCTACAAATAACAATTATGTCCAATAATATATATGATGTATATATATGTATATACATATATATATTTTTTTTTTTTCAATTTTATTTTAATATTTCGTAATAGTATTTATAATTATTATTAATAATAATAATAATAATAATAATAATAATAATAATAATAATAATAATAATAATAATGTGTTTCACATCTAAGAACGGAATAAACATATAACAATTGTATAGAATATAAGCAATAATAGTTATAATAATTATAATAAGAATAATAATAATAATATTATTAGTGTCGCATCGATATCATATATATCGTATAGGATTAAAAACCTGCGCATTTATACAGTAGCATAAGTTTTTTTTTTATCTTCTTCTCTAATTTTATCTTGTTATTTAATTTTTTCCTTTTAAAATGGCACCATAAGTGTCCTCCCTTATTATAATTCACTTTGATAATGTCGATTTTATATACGTATTTTCAGTTATGTCAGCCCTACCCCTTAGGGATGCGCTTTAGGAATTTAGCACATAGGTTGTACAATACATATAATGTATTGATATTGTTTGTATGTATATTTTGAAAAAATTATAATACAAGCCATGAAATTTTTATAATTTAAAAAATTAGAAAAAAAAAGAAATGAAAAATTTGTTGTCAATGAAATATAGCTGGTGCAGTTCCATAACAGAAAAGAATTGGAATTAGTATTCAAACTTTCTAAGATCATCAACAATCGGAAATACAACAAATCCTTGGCCGGAGATTTTTTCGTAGCAATTCTATTAATCCTCCGAACTAGTAGCGTCGATGTTTTTGCGAAGAAGACGACGACGGTATTCTTGGTAGCGAATAATCGCCATTTATTAAAAAGAGAAAAACCAAAATACACAATGAAAAAATAAAATTTCATTATTAAATTTCGATAATCGACAATAAATAATTTCTCTAATATATATATATATATATATATATATATATAGGTATAGATCTATACATATATATATTTTTTTTCATTTTCTATACAACAAAATTAAAAAAAAAACCGGTTAATTAAGTTTATTTATTATATTTTTAAGAAATAAAGAAAAAAAAACAAAAACAAGTAGAATAAAATAATAAAAATTTGTTTCCATCAACTTCTGTACTTCATTTCTCACTTAATTTCATAATTTTCGAACTAATCATTTTATAATAAATTAAAAAATGTAAAAGATTTTAATCGCGCATCGACGTTACGAGTTAAGCTAGTTTTATAAACTCAGATCTTAATTATATGTAAAAATAGAAAAAAGATTGTGGATTATACATCGATTACTTTGATTATCATACAGCGTCATATGCGAGGTCAACGGGTGGCCTATGATGCGAAGAAAGGTAAGAGGACGCCGAACCTCCTGGTCCGGGACCGCCGCCACCGGGATATCCTGGATAATTTGCGCTTGGTGCATGAATTCCTGCATGGGGCGGAGGATAGGCGTCGAATGAACTGGTGTAAGACCCGTTGTAAGGATAAGGATTACCCATCGGTCCCAATGATGGATGCATTCCACCCATCCCGCTCATTCCTCCCATTCCGTAAGTGCGTTGCATCAAACTCGATTCGAGTCCACCGAATAAATATCCATTCGTCGATCCCATTGGCACCGGATAATGTGGACCGGGGATAATATTTGGATAGGAATTACCGGGGTGCGGGTGATTAATGCTTGAGCTGTAGTTGTTAGAAGTCAAATTTTCAACCGTGTAGGACTTGCTGTGTTGCTGCGCCTCCGGATGATGTCGATTATTCATCCCGTAAAGAGAGCCGTAGTTATCTGCAGGTGAATGATGCAGACTTCCAGGATACAAACCACTGCCTGGTGGAGCAGGAGGTGGACTGTAGTTTGACATCGCGGATGTCGAAAAACCTGATAAATACGACGACTGATGATGAGTGTCCATTTTTTCAACGAGAGATTCGTCGCTCATTACACTTTGAGACGGATGACGCTGGTTTCCACCATCCGCTATGCTAGGTATCTGGTCAACTAGAGACTCCAAATCGCTCAGACTCTTCGACGAAACATCCTGGCCGCTGTTGTTTCTTTTGACGGTATACTGTTCGTGCGAGTGGGGAGACATCGCAGGATGAGTTGGCGTGTGAGGATGAGTGTGGGGAGGAGTTTGATGCGAGTGATGAGAGTGCTCGTCGTTTCCCTGTTGGCTGAGAGGAGTCGGGGTTGTTTGATGTGGATGAGTATTGTGAGAATCCTGTTGCCTGTCGTGATACCCCAAGTAACTGTTGTAACTCGAATGTGACGGAGTCCCGGGGTTACTGTGATGTCCGTTGTTATCTCCGCTTCCTGGATTGTAGGAGCGATGATCGGTGGCGGATAGATTTTGTTGCGAAATACTCGTCGGTGGTTCAAAATCTGGATGTTCGACACTCGGAGAAGTCAGGGGGGACGGTTCAAGATTATTTTCAGATGATATGGCTGTGTTTATCTCCGAGGAAAGATCCGAATGCGTAAACGATAAAGACATCGATTTGGGACTCTGACTGTAATGCTGCATATGAACAGGGCTCTGTTTTGCGCTCATATTGTAAGGGCTGTCGTTCAATCCTTGCCCAAAGAATCCTGAGTCCCCCATTGACTGCGGGTATGGTGCCATGTGGGGGAAACTGTTTGGCGGCGACATTATCGGGGGTGAAAAACAGTTTGGCACAGAGTTTGAATAGTTCTCATTATGATGATTGTTCAAATTGTGATGCTGTTGTTGTTGTTGCTGCTGTTGCTGTTGCTGTTGCTGTTGTTGCTGTTGATGTTGTTGCTGCTGCTGCTGCTGCTGCTGCTGCTGCTGCTGCTGCTGCTGCTGTTGCTGCTGCTGCTGCTGCTGCTGCTGCTGTTGTTGTTGATGTTGTTGTTGCTGATGGGATTCTCTTTCCCTGCTTTCTTTTTCTTGTTTTTGTTGCTGGTGTATTTTTTTCGGTCTACCTCTACGCTTCTTTATTACCTCGCCATTGGCGTCCAATTTCTCTGGATCTGGGGCCGGCTGTTCTTCGATTGTCTTTATCTTCTTTGGTCTACCCCGCTTTTTTTTACCAGGCACCGTACCAGGTTCCTGTTTTATCACCGTGTTGCTCAGGTCCGTTATTCTGTTCTCTCCATCAGGAGCAAAATCGTCAAATATTGGCTTTCTGTCCTCCATTGACTCTGGCTCTTTTTTCTTCAATTTCGAATCTGCAAATACTATGTCCGCTTCGTCAAGATGTGTTATTGCTCCGTTTAAGTAGTCACGAAACTTCTTCAGCGCCGCGTAATAAGGAACTTTGTCTGCAGCTCTTGGTAGCTGTGCACACCTTGCACTACTCGATGGCATCACCCACATATACTAGAAAAAGGAAAAACGAACCATGTATACAATTCACATCTACCGATAGCGAATTGACTTTCCATGAATTTTCGGATACTGGATTGGTTTAGTATAAACTTGCTTGGGATTTGCACTAGTTGCTTCAGTATATTTAGTTTATTATTACCGTGTTGGTTCCATCGACAAGATTGGGTTGCCTTCCGAATCCAAATTCTTTTTTACCAGAGAATACCTCATAGATCAATTTACCATTGAAGACAGCTATTTTCGGTTTATACTTCTGCAGCTTTTCAAGCAGCACGTGACTCCCTGAAAAAATTAAGTCTTGTTTAGGCAACTTACAAAACAACGGTCCACAACAAAGCTACTGATTGACATTTCAATAATAACAAGCAGACGACAAAGTCAAAAGTTATTAATGACGCCGTGACGGCGTTATAATCGTGAAAAAATTGAAGCGAAGTCGATCGTCATTTTTTTTCAACTGTTGAAAACAAGTGTAGTTAGCGACCGCAGTTTAGTTGTTCTTTGCCCGACTTCGGGGTAACACGTAGATTTAAGAGCGTCTTGAGCAACGAGGTAGTGTATAAAAATTGGATCATTCAAGTTACAAAAGTGTTAAAAACGAAGTGAAAAAATATCGACCGTTAGATCAGACCACGGAGACGGAAAATTCTTGCAGTTCTCTCGGAAAAATCAGAACTTTCAACAGAACCACGTGGTAAGTCAAAAGTTAGAAAAGTTTGACCCTATGAACGCTTTGAATGTTTTGCTAGCCGAATTCAATGCCATTCTCTCTTATGATGGGTCTTTGTCCGGTAAATCGAAAACTTTCGTTAGACTAAATTCGTCCATTTTTTTTTTTTGCTTTGCTTTATTAGCCGCTCCTCACTCATATTTTAGGACTTCTACATTTACCAAAATTCCCAAACGTCAGGACTACTGAACTTTTACAATAGAAAAAAAAGACGCAAAGTAACGGAAAATTAATTCAGGACGTACGTACCAAAGAAAAGGTGATCTCAGTGCGAGTATCGCAATAATTGCAACGCGCTTTAAAAAAATTTTGAGTGTCGGTGCATTTTCCGTAATTCCATTTTTCCGCACAGACGATTGTCAAAAAAATTCTGAAAAACTTTGGCTGTTGAACTTTAACTGTCTGTGATTTGCTTGAAGTAAGATCACGTGGTACACCAACAACGCCACGAGATTTCAAGAAACTTGAGGGGTTAGTTTGGCTCTAATGTAAAATCGAGTGTCAATAGTAACAAGCTGCTGTCGGTAACGCTGTTTTCTAATTATCTATTTCTGAGCAAATCACAGGTAGTTTTCAGACTTTATTCTTCCAAATTTTCAACATAACATAGCCCTACTCCGATGCAAACCGATCCAATGGCTGATTTTGTTGTGAAAAATTGGGTAAAGCCTTGTCAACAGATATTTCTCTCCCACGAATGACTACGAAAGAATACTGACCTTCTTTTATTTCTTTCCTTGTAAGATCTGCGCTTCCTTTAGTGGCACGAGCAACCATATTCGTGAAACCGATACCAAGCCGCAGCAATTTGTAATCGTCATCAGCAGTTAGAGGTTCGGGGGTCAGTCCACTCAGGTGAAGACATTTCCCTGGAATAAAAGAACCAAAGTAATTATTATAATTCTCTTATCCTTATTTACAATAAGTTTATTTCATTTGAATCGAGCTTTCTCAGCTTATCGAAAGCTTTGGCTATGCGTTCTCCTCTGTAGATAGGGAACGAATTCACTATACATAAGTATGAGATTACAACAGCAATAATAATTCAAAAATTCCACAACAGCCTGCGAAGATTTCTTTCGAACTTGATGTTGGAAAGGTACTATTTCTATTCTATGTATGCTCCAAAAAAATAGTCGTCGTAAAAAAAAAGCGGTAATTGAAAAAAATGATAATCTCGTTGTACGTAATAGCATGAGGTGGAGATTACCTCGTGGTGTGGCATACGAGGAGGACGTGTGGGATATAATCGATCGAGCTAAAAAGTAGGACGCATATAGTACCTACATCGCTAGGCGTGCGTAATTCCCACTATAAAAATTTCTTTTCAAAAACTATCGCCTATGCGTTTCCACGAAGGGATGCAATACCCTATTCCAAAATGATATGAAGAAATGCACGAACGAATAAATCGATCGAAATGAATTTCAATAAAAACTATATCACCTCGGATAGAAAATCAAGAAAAGGTTTGAATATTCAACGACCGAAGAATGAAAGAAAGAAAAAAACCAGCTGAAAAATAAAAGCGTCTTCGCGAGACGATTAACCGGAAAACGGACAAACTATTACGGATGAATTTGAATGAGTAGAATCATAAAAAAAAGAAAACAGGAACTACGATAGTTCCAAAAATCCATGGGTAAAAGTCGGGAGGGCGAGACGAAAGGGTGGTAAAAGGAGGGGGGAAAACCCGAGAGAGAAAAGCGGAAAGAGAGGAAGAGAAAGCTGGACTAAAGCTGCTATTGAACGGATAGGCGTGGGACATGAACTCACCCACACCTCTTCATTCCACCCACATTTTCCACCCTCCCGTCGTTCTCTGGCCTTTTCCTCGTTGCCTCCCTCCCCACCCTCCTCTTGAGCCCTTTCCCTTCCCGATTCTCCTCACAGAAACCCCCGTCGTTTTTCCCTCTATTTTCCTTTTCCTCCCCAAATACCCTGTGTTTTTGCTCAACGAGCCTAATTAATTATTTTAGTTTTATTTTATTTCATTTCTTTCCAATTCTTTTTTTTTTTCAATTTACTCAGCTTGTCATCGAATGACAGTTCATCGTAGAATCTATAACTTTCATTGAAGTTTCAGAGCGTTACTTACAAAAATGATTTCCAGGTCCTGCGTAGTGATGACCTTTGTAGGCGGCAAATAATCCTGGGTTTATACCAATCTATAACATATAAATTAGAAATGTTTAAAATTGTTCGAGTAAACGTTTCGTATGTAGTGTCGTTGAAGAAAAAAAAAAAACCAAACAACGTATGTCACAGTATTTGTTACCTTTGATTAGACAGAGAAATTTTAAGCAGGGATCTAGTGAGTGGCATATGGAAATTTTGTTTCTAAAGATACTTTTGCCGATATAAAGCAGAGCTTTTTTTTAATCCTGTTTTCATGTTCCGAGTTTCCAAGTTTGATTTTTTGCTCAGGTGACTTCATCGCCCGCTCCGGATCACCCGACGAAAAATTCCAGTCCAGTCTACGCACGATTCTCGAATTTCTTCCCAGTCCGGAACGAACGAAACCTCTTCTTACGTACATCGGGATGAAAAATCCTGACAATCGATCTTGCGGGTGTCGTTAGAAATTCGTTTAAAAATCTCTACACAATTTTACCAACCATTCGTCCGAATAGTCACAGCTCAAAGTTATTGGGTTAATAACGAAGGGTTATTCGATGGTTTTTTTTTGCCTGGCCACACAGCTAGTTATTAGTCATTTTTGTCCAGTAGTAAATTAGTGGAACTTACAATGATAATATCAAGATTACTGGTAAGGTGATCGGGCAGGACTCGTTTACTGACTTCTTCTTCAGGCATCCCATCGAATCTGTCGTGCTTCTTTCTTTCTTTGTAGGTTTTTGCTCGCTTCTTAGCCTCGGCCAACTCGGCTCTGGGAAAACGAAAGAAAAAAGAAGTTTAACATTACGTAAACCCCCGCTGTTCTATTGATAATACAGGTGAGTCGAAATCGTTAATTTTCTTACTCTTCGGGAGTCAAAATCATCTCGGATTTTTTCTTCCTTCCTCTCTTTTTGGGCTGATGAGGTAGCTGGAGGTTGGTTCCGTTCATGGAAATGCCCATTTGGTGTTGATTGTTGATATTCCCTGGCGAATGATTTTGCAAATGACCCGGAGGCGTGGACGGCGTTCTCGACTGAGCACCGCCAGGACATGTCATATTTTCTTGATTGCTACCAGGACTACTCGCCGCTCTCATACCTCCACCCATCGACATTTCCTCGTCGACGAACGAGTAAGGATCTACCGGTGTTTCGCATTTTATCGTTACCTGAGAAAAAAAAACAAACAAATAATCAAATGAATATAACGTTGACAAAAATGTTTCAGGAAACTTTCGCGTGGGAAGGACGATCGGGAAAGCTCACCTGATTAAGATTCGTTGTGCTGCTTCCTAGCTGCTGAGACGTCGCTGACATGGGAGTCAAGGGTGTATGAGGTGTGTGAGGCGTATGTGGTGTATGCGGTGTAAGAGGTGTATGATATTGTTGGCTACTGTCGCCTCCGCTACTTCTGAGTTCCAAATCTGGACTCGTCTCGTAGCCGTCGTCTCTCGCTTCCTGTTTGACCATGATTCCACCTGTAATGAATGGAAAGAAAAAGAAAAAAAGAAGAAACAAGAACGAATAATTTAGTAAGGATCGTAAAACTTCCGGATAATTTACTTTGGAATACTGCATCATTTCACTCTACCTTGTGTATTTGAGCAATTCATCGTCTGACCATTTTGAACCCCATTTTGTACCGGCGAAGGATATGACCTGGCACAGAGTAAAAACAAATTGCGTTAACATCGATTTTCGAAAAAGTTTATAGTAATAATTTTTACGTTTTTTATTTTCTTCCAGGTTTCGAACGAACTGAAAATATCTGGGAGAGAAAAGGGGCTGCGAAAATGGAAGGATCTGCGGCAGAGAAGGTGAGTTACCTAAAACCAGCGTCCTAAGCATGATCGGCGATCCGTAGAAAAGGCGAATTTTTTAACAATCAAATTATTTTGAAGTAATCTAGAAAATTTCATGTAACGATAGAACCTTCCAGACTTCTGTCTATCCATTTTGACACGGAGCATACTTTTATACGTACATACTCTTGCATTACATACACGTAGAAAAACCATACATGTCATACCTACACAACCTCGCAGCAGTAATATACTTTTATCTACATCCCTGCTCTCGCTGCTATAGTATTTATATATACCAATGTACATATGTATGAAATATATACATATATATGTTTCCATCCACGGTACAGCTATACGTAAACCTTGGTACATAGCTACACTCCACCTACCCAAGGTAGGATGGCTATGTACACCACATTTTATATACTTAGGGTCGTACATAGATACTCAACGTATAGGTATATACGGTATATATTTATGTACCAACACACACACCCCGTCATTGCACGTGTTCTGCGTTTGTGTAGGTGACTCGGTTGGAACGACCGGCGCGGGGAGTTTGGGGTTTGGGGGTTCGGGGGTTGGGCGTTGGGTGGCGTCGGAAGGAATGGTCGGGGTAGTGGAAACGAGTAAGGGAGGGGATTGCATGGGATGAATGGGTGGCAGTCGAGGGGGATGAGGTCGGAGAAGTGGGAGAAGTGGGAGCTCCATCGTGAGAAGGTAGCGATGGGAATAAACAAACTCAAACTCTGACGAGGGCGGAATTGTGCGAACAAGATATCAGAAGAGTAAAACCAAGAAAAAAATAAACAAACAAAAACCGGGGGGAAAAAGCTAAGAATGAAAAATTCATGCGGTGATGCGACAGTGTTTGTTCTCTAAGTATCCGAATTCGTTCGATTAATCAGCACTTGAATTGATATAGAATCAATAAGTTAGAAAGTACGTAATTTATTTATTTGTTTTTTGCAAAAATTCTTGAACACATTAGATTTTTTGGGAGATTCGTAGCCATCGCTTAATCCGGCTGGGGCTGCTTGTTGCTAAGGGAGACCCCCAGAAAACTCTTCTCACACAGAGAAAGACATTCATATACTATACATGTATATTATATATATAAAATATAGATGTGTTTACATGTATAAATATATACATACATCTTTATATATACATATACATAGAAATATATACATATACATATATTCCCACGTCCACCCACACAGATAAAATTGCTGCTCTCCTTTCCGTCTCCCCCCCGTTTTCTGCTATGTACATACAAGTATATGTATATACATTTTATATATACATAAATACACACACACGTTGCTAAACAGTGAAAATGTCGATACCGGAAAAACCACGGTACTAGGTTATGGGCCATGGGAGAAAAACTATTGTTTTAGATTTTTCCGAAAAATTTTCCAACCTCGAATACCCCCGTAGAATTTTCGGAATCAGAATTTTCCGAGTAAATTTACGAATTTCTTGCGGCATATAAATTTTCACGGTTTTATTTGTTTCGTAAAAATCGTATGGTTTTATAGATTTTGAATATTGCGGTAAGTGAATTACATAAAGCGCGCGTTTGAATATGGCTGTATAAAGATAGATGTAGAGACGATATCAATGGCAGTGAAAAGTGAGTTGAAAAGAGAAGAAAAAAAACGAGGGAGAGAGAGGACATAGAAAAATAAATTCATATATCTATATACACCACAAACACAATATTGGCGATCAAAACTCTATCAATATAACTAGCAACAGGCTGTTGATACTTTGCCAGCCTCTCACCGCCGCTGCTGGTGCTTCCTGTCACTTAAATCTTTCACGGCTGATAAATTTCGAAAGAAAACCTGCAGTATTATTCACGGAAATAATCGAACAAAAGTCTACCGACAGTCTGCCGAGAGATGTAAAACAATGATGATCGTAACGATAATAACAATATTAATTAACATAATGATAATTATCAAATTAAATTACATTTATTTCAAGTATAACATAACATAACGCGAAGACGAGGGTCAAAAAACTCTCGGTTAATTTCATCTTACATAATATATAAGTATACACAAAATTATCTTTATTTTAAAAGATCGTCCGTAATTTCTTTGCTCTTTTTTTTTGTCCTTACTCCCAGAATGACACGGTATCGGAATAAATTGTTGTAAAAAAAAAAAATTACAAACGAGGAAGAGCAAAAAGCAGGAAACGATTAGTTTATTTGGAAATTGAGATACGCGATGATCAGGGGGGATGGTAAAAGAAAAAAAAATGAAAAAAGTGAAAAGAGCATTCTACTATTGTTTATGTATTCCCTTTTTTTTTTTATATTTTTTTTATTCTTTACTCCGACTGACGAAAACGTGAGGGAATTTCACGGCTCAGTGGTGGATGAATGTGGTGGATTCTTTCATGGTAAAGGCAATCAGATTTTATGATAGGAATCAATCTTCCGTCTTTCGGAGACCCTAACCTTACCTAACTTAACGAGAAATGAAACGAAAAGAAAAGAAACGAAAAAGACAGAAAAGAAAAACCCTGCAGGAGCCGAACCTGAACCTAACATAACTTAACTCTCGTGGCACGTCTGCACGTTTCTTTCAATTTCTCTCCCACCCCTTTTCAGCCTCATCCCATTCACCCCCTTACCCCTGAGTTTTTATTTTATTTTTCATTTTATTTTATTTTATTTTTATTTTTTATCCTCTTCTTTACAACTTTTCTTATACCCTCGTGAAACTTCAAGTACAAACTTTTAACAACGCTCATCGGTATATATATATTTATATGTTTATGTATATATACAACTTGTATAATACTTGTTTCTGATGATTGTTTTTTTCTCTCTCATTTAACAACGGTTCTTTTTTTTTTTATCATATATTATATTTTTATACGTTATATTATTTGGAATATTTGGTTCTATTTTTTTCATTTTTTTATTATCCGTTTTCTTCGGGCAATAATTTTTTACTTGAATATTTATCACTACACCTCAGTAAATCGATTGATATTCGTATCTTGTTGTAATTTTCATAACAATTTAAAGTAACATGGTGTTGGATATGGTACAAAAAAAAAAAATTAATTATAATTAACCTATAGTTTTTTCTTATAAAGAAAATTATTTTACACGTGTATCGACACGTGTATGCATGTGTATTGTTAATCGTATAACGTGCGTTGGAAAAAAAAAAACGAAAAAGAGTCGTAACGATTGACGAATACGTTTATATATAGTATATATATCGGATGCGCACACGGGGATCGCCATTCATTCATTCATTCATTCAATATTTTTTTTCCCCCCCCTTTTGCTTCAATTGTTTTCTACCACGAGGGATTTTACGATTTTTAAAGCGCCCCCCCACACAACCCCCCAGTTTTAATGGCAGGTCTATAGGTATGTGTGTAAATATATATATATAAAGAGAGAGAGAGAGCGTGAACGATATCCGTTGATAATGTCGTCGTCGTCGTCGTCGTATTTAAGTGTATTTGTAGGTAGGAAAGTTTTTGCGAGGGTAGAGAAAATTACGAGATATCTTTTACTCCCCCAACGAACGAACGTACGAACTTCTCATAGGAAACAGAGGCGAGGCGAGGCGACGAAAGAGGATATTCAAGCCCAGCCCAGCCTGACGACGACGACGACCCTGGTGTTCTGCCAGCACAGAGAATATAGAGAGAATATAACCAGAGAGTTTGTATAGTAGCTTCGCGACGCGACGCGGCGTCAAGACTTTGACCGAGTTTTCAAACCAACTACCAACAAACCGTAAACTCAGAATTCAGAACCCCGACCTGTGGCATCATTTTGCCAACCTTTTTTTTATTCCCTCTTTGTTTTTTTTTCCTTTCTCTCTCGTTTTTACAACCGACACTATTCGGTTCGATCGCCTATTCTCCCCAACCCCTTATCATATGCACCCAATTCTACGTGCGTGTGTTCGGGGTAGAAATGACGTATTTTTGTCTGTTTTTTTTTAAATTTTTTTAGTTTATGAATCGCACTTCTTTTACTCATGCCTAAAGCTTTGGATCACGCTGAAACGAATCGCACGATACCCAAGAGCATGTATTTTCATTTTCATTAATTTTTCAACACTTATTAAAAAACGAGCACGAATTTCGTGTACGCGATTATTATACAGTGATTCGTGATCGGTTTTCTCAAAACTATACATTGTTATATACGTATCATTTTACTCGTCTCGATGGGGTACGGCACGATCCATCGATAAAAAAGAGAAAAAAAAAGAGAAAATGGCAATGGATCAATTTGAAAACTCGAAAAAAATTACTTAGTACATCTGTTACACTCGGAAAATAGGTTACGCGTCCACTATATAATGCTTACGAGTCGCCTGTCTTATCTCGATATTTCATACACTATATTTCTCCATATACCTATTATTATTATTATGATAATTATTATTAATATAGTGAACCTTTCGTGTGCAAGTTTTGGCGGCTATGCACGCCCTGATTGTGGGCAAGCTTATCTCACTCATATACGTCGTTTTATCATTTGTGGAATGAACAATTCCCCCCCCCCCCACTCTTCTTCCTCCTTGCGAAATGTTTCAATCTTTCAGGTTTTCCTTGTGAATAAAGTTTTGAGAATAAATAAATAATTGTTTAAAAAAAAAAGAAAACTAAGTATTTGAACAAATCGGTACGTAGTATATTACGTTCCTCGCGAGTAGGCATTATCAATTTTAGAAGTGATTATTTTAAAATATAGTTATTCCGCTCGCGCTCTATAAAGTACCGTCTATTATTAAATACATTATCAACGGAATATAATAATAATAATAATCGTAATAATAATAACAACAGGGAGACAGAGAGAGAGAGAGGGGCAAAAAAAGGAATAAAAATAACCCCAAGCAAAAGGAGAATAAGAAATAAAATAAAATCTCGCATCTAAAAAGTTTTGCCGTATAAAAAGAATCGTAGTATAGTACTACCCTTTCACCCAGAAAAAAGTTTATTCAAGGTCAGAGCCTCATTTCTCATTCGTACGTGTTTATATAGGTATGAGATGTGTACCAAGTTTTGGCGCGAGTTTCGAACTCTTCCTACCCGCTTATACTTCCAACTTTTGGGGGATCCATTAACGATGGGAGAAAAGAGAGAGAGAGAGAGAGAGAGAGAAAAAAAATAAAGTTTGAAAACTTTTTAATCTTCTTATACAATTTTTTTCTCTCCTTTCTTTTGATCTTAATTGATTCAGTTTTTTTTTTTATCCATTTTTTCTTTGGCAACTTTCATTGTATTCGATCTTTTGAACAAGAGTTACGCACAAATTGACCCACTGGTTTTCTGATCTTTTGTCAATGAATTTTTTTCATTTATCTCTTTTTCAAAGATATTTTCAAACGTTATTTTCACACCTGAAGTCGGTTGAAATCGGTTGAAAATCATTTGCAAATAATTATTTATGATAAGATACGAGTCACCTGAAACAACAATGGGGGTACATATTGGAATGTATTGCACAATTCTCAGTATAAATGATTAATAACCACAACTGAAAAATAATAACGGAACAAGTGTGACGATAAGAGACGAATCAAAGAACCCCAATTGGAAAAGAGAAAACCCGAAAGACAGAAAAGAACGAATCACAAATCTACCGTCTGACAATTTTTGGTCGAAGCACCTGACAAACTTACATTTTGTAATGATGTTGCATATGGTGATTATGCCCAAGATGCATTTCTCCATGTTGTTGTTGCTGTTGAAGATGCTGATGATGTTGTTGCAAAGGTTGAAGATGAGTCTGTGGTGGATCTAAACTAGAAGCACCAAGCAGGGTGGCACTTTCCCTAAAGAGTGTTGCAACCTGCATTTTGTTTTCGTTTTTTTTTGTTTCTAAATTTATTTAATTTATATTTTTTATTCAATTTTTTTATCGTTCCGACCAATCAATGGTCTTTTATATAATCAGTTATATACCACATGAATATACACGCGCGCACATTCACGATTCTCTCTATTTTTCGCTTTGTTTCGTTTAATTTTATAATAAATCGACAAAAAAAATCAAACAAAAAAGAAAAAAAAAAAAATTAAACAAAACAAATTATATATATTTTCTCTATTCTCTAGATATATTTATATTTATTGCAATACTATTTCAGCCTTAAGTGACTAAAATTTTCTTTTTCTTCAACTTTATAATATTCATCGTTGTTAAATTAAATTCACTCCCACCGTCGCACAATCGTATTTTTATTATTATTATTGTTGGTATTTATATTCGATCTATTTAATTTTTTGAAACATTGTTCACTCGTTTGTGATTTTGTCGTCGTTGTTGTTGTTTTTTTTGTTGTTTTTCTTTTCGTGTTTTCAGATCGGTTTAATTTATAGAGTCGAACGAATAATTCGTTGAATTTATTGAACAATTCTTTTACCGATCCGTACGTTCGAATAAAAACAACTTTTACCTCTAGGAGAACTAGAAAAAATTCAAGTAAAATAATAATCGTGTTTCTGTTCTTTTTTTTCTAGCCTCAAATTATGCAAATCTTTGAGGTAGTCGTAAGATTCAGTTTCTCGGGACTTTGTACAGTGGTGTGTGGTACGTATGGTATAATGGTCGGTACCTTCCTGCGCTCAAATTGCAACACCTTCCTCTCTGTACAGACGTATATGATGATAATTTTTCTCCTCAATTCTTTCTTTCTTTTTTTTTAATTTATTTTTCTTGTTTCACTAGATTCGAAACAACTAACCCTTCACTGGAATTATATCTTTATAATTTGGAAATAAAATTTTATATTCCGTAAAAGGGGTCTTCGGTCTCACACACACACAAAATGTTCGAGTAAATCTTCTTTTGGAACGGTTATTATTATTATTATTATTATCAATAACAGAGGAAGTAGCTTTCAATTTTTTAACACTTGATTTTTTTGTTTGCTGTTTCTGTTACTTTTTCGTTTTACACCAAATTTTTTATCGATGAGGAGAGAAGATGATGTTTTATTTTAATTTTAATTATTTTAAACACACGTATACTTGCGTCGCCCATGCGTCGATTGCAATTGGTAACTTGCTGAGAAGTTTGTTTTAATTTTTTTTTTTTTTAATTTCTTTCAACACCAGCAGCAAAATAATAATAACAATAACAAGTATGCAGAAGAAGCAGGAGTGCCTCTTCTATCTTATCGAAAAACTCTCTCTTTCTCTCCGTTAAAAGAGAGGAACGAAAAAATGAAGAGGATGAAAAAAAGAACCCCGAAGTCTCTTGGTTCGTAGCAGCAGCAGCAGCAACAGCAACTACTAACTGGACAGATAACCTCGTCACAACGCCTACAAGATCTGCGAAGAGAACCCGTCGTGTGTTCCACAACGTAGTTCTGCACTTCTACCACCACAAACATACGAAAAGAAAAAAGTGGAATAAAAAAACGAGAGAAAAAAAAAATAAAAATTCTCACTAACACAAACGCAAAAATATATATTAACTTGTTTCAACACACTCCTAACGCACAAAAATTTGGTAGTGTATAGTTGGTTACTTTTGTGTTGTTTTTTTGTTTATGTTTTTGTTGTTGTTTTTTTTTTTTCTATGCGTAGTTGCAACGCATGTTACACAAGCACGTCATCCTATCGTTATCTATATCTCTGATTCTTTTTTGTTGATATTATATTATTTTTTTTTTCAGCTACTATGCATTGGTTTGTTGTTGTTGTTGTTTTTGTTGTTATTGTTGTTGTTGGTCTTTTTCTTTTTTTTTTGTATATTTACCAAAATACGTTCACGTTCCGTAGAGTAAAATACGTATGGTACGTATGTAGTACGTAGGGAACGGTTCATAAATATCATAGTAGTGGAAATTCACGTATTACATTTACATGTACATAAGTATGAAATTTTTCGTTACAAACACAAACGCACAGGTTTCTCTTCTTCTTCTTCTCCTTCGTATTTTTATTCCTTCACGTACGTTCGCATATATATATATATATATATATATATATGTACGCTATGTGTATATATATATTTTTTTTCTCTTATATCCTTGGCTAGGTTATATTATTGCACTAAATCACATATTTATTTATTTGTTTTCATTTCGTTTAGTTTTGTTTCGAGTTTTTTTCAAATTTTTCACTTCAATTGTTTGTCTGTTTTTCCTTTCCGTTTTTTCTTCTTTCTTACCTGTACGATAATAATTATTGTGTAATATATATAAATATGTATACACTTGATTTTGTTACGACGACGGAAAAATTCTCGAAGTACAAACTTTTAGTTAGTTATAGATAAACGTATATGTTTATAGAATTATTCCATTAATTACTTTTTTTTTTTACACATAGATACGCACTGAATATTTATATATATTTTTTTTGTCGTCGGCACTTTTTAGCACAGTTGATTTTTCTTTTTGAGGAAAAAACTTTTTCTAAATTTTCATTCCAAACGTTATACGTATCCACGAAAGAGTGACGATGATTTGTAATCGGGTATATGTGAGTCGGGGAAAAAAAATGAAAGAAAGAGGAAAAAGTTTATGGAAAATAAAGTAGAACGAACTGTTTATCACGTTTTTGATTATAAAACTGATGTAATAGGTGCGTAATCCGTTTGTTTGTTTTGTATGCAATATATTTTTTAAATGTTTAAAAACTACACACGACGTGATATCCTCCTAAAAACTTCTTGGCAACCATGTTAAGTCGACTATGTGGTTGTTACCACGAGTGCAAATGTGCGTTCACTATTGTAGAGGTTGGTTGGTTGGTTGGTTGGGATTCTCGTTCTCGTTCTCGTTCTCGTTTGGTTTGGTTTGGTTGGTCGCTTGCTGGCTGCACATTCACTACACTCTACAAACTAAACTCACTAACTTACTCACTCACTAGTTTACTCTTCTTGTAGTGGGAATTGCTTGCTATGCTGAATTTATACGTAGATAGAGAGGAATATCTTCGTTGTGTATTAAAACACACCGAGAGAGTCAAGAAGTAGAAGGAAGAGCCGCCAGCCAGCCAGCCAGTCAGCCAGCCAGACCTTCTCTTTACTGACGATGGTGACTGTGGAGAAAATTTTGCCGTTGGTATATGTGAGTGTAAAACACGACGGAATATTGTTCCCGTGTGTTGGTGGGATAGGTAGGTATAAATAGAGAGAGAGAGTTGGTTGTGTTGGTACCCAACTCTTCTCCGTTGGGTGGGTTATACCGTTCGGGCGAAGTTTTACGCATGTGTGTGTTTAAATTTTTGTTATATTCGTGTGTCTGCGTGTAGGTGTGTCAGAGTAATACGGTCGCGTCCGTTGTAGGTTTTCGTTTCCCCCCCCCCCCTCCATTCCCCTTCACTACCCCGAACACGTACCCGTGTGCATTTGTGTGAACGTTTTTAATGGTATTTGCTCGTTTTATGTTTGTAGTTGCACGAAGGCTGCTGAATGTGGGTGTTGTAACCATGCGCGCGCAAACGTACAGGACGACGCCGACGCCGACGCCGCCGCCGCCGCCGCCGCTGCTGCTGCTGCTGCTGCGGCTGATGCTGACGATGCTGCTGGTGGTTCAAGACCTCCCAACTAACACGGGCCTCTCCTACCTCTCCTCTTCTTCTTCTTCTTCTTCTTCTTCTTCTGCTGCTGCTTCTTCTGTTTCTTCTTCTCCACCTACATCTCTTCGACGCACGAATCTCCGCGGCTAACGACGAGAGGCAGATTTTGTTTCAACCGAACGGAGTGGAAGAATCGCAGCAACAAAACACATCAAAAGATACAAAGAAACAACAAAAAGGCAAAATTGTACCCAACATCATCAACGGACCATCGGGAGGAATCGGAGTTGGGCCTTAGAAAATTTTACGTTACGTTACGTTAAGTTGCGTCAAGTTACGTTGCGTCGATTTCTCTTACGAAATCATGCGAATGTTGAGGTAGATGGGTAGATGAAGTATGCTTTTTTTCCTTCATCGTTTCGCAATGCATATGGTGGGATGGAAAGAAATTCTTTTTTCTTTTTTTTTTTGTTTTCTCAATTTTTTTTAAACATGCTTTGAAATGTGTGTAGTTAGCGTTGCCGGTTGCCGGTTACGTTGCCGTTGCGTTTGGTTGGTTTCTAAAACGAAATACGGAACGGAACCGTCGCCCCGTTCAACCACCACCACTACCACCGTCGTCTCACCAACACCACCAACACCATCGTAGTCGTCGTCATTTGCCAGCGCCGCTTTTTCCCCCACCATTAGGGAAACCTTTAGGAAAAATCAATAGAATACAAGAAAGACCCGTCTCGCCCGTGTGGAGTTTACCCCTCCGTATTTCCCTTTCCCTAACGCTTTTGCGAACCTCCCTACCTCTCTCTCTCTCTATTTTTCATTGTGGTGGTGATTCGGTATAGATATACACCCATGTAAGTGTGCAGATCTATCCCCCTACTCTTTTGCTGCTTCTGCCGCTTTTCTAGCTCCGTCTATTTTGCCTAGTTTCTTCCTTTTCTAAAATTCCCCAAACCTTCCATTTTTGCACACTGAGAAGACATGCGCACACAATCTTGTAAGGTCTCTCCATTTTTTTTTTTTTCCTCTTTTTCTTACCTCTCTTCCTCTTTTCCTATGTACATGATGCAGAAAACATGCGAAACTTTACGTGTCTCTCTTTTAGTTTTCTCTGCATCTTTTGCCATTTCTCCCATTTCTATTCCTTCCTTCCTTCCTCGCTTTCTTTCTTTCTCTTCATGTTTCCGCTGCTATCAATTTTGTTGAAATTTTTTCCAAAATTCAGGGAAGAACAAAAAAAAGTTTAAATAATTTTTATCCCGATTCAATCTGACTGTATGAAGTAATCTTCATGAGGCAAGTTTTTTTTTTTTTTTCTACAATCTTTGAACGACAAAACTGCGGCTCACCGATCTTCCCGGAACTAGCATAATGTATATGTAGACAAGTAATTAACTCCTTAGAATTTTACAACCGTATTATATATCCCATACATACCTATACATATAAGGTATACATATATACCTAGTTATACATTACGCAAAATTAGAAATATATGTAGCAAATATATATCTTGTTGAAAAATATGTAAAAACGAAAACGAAAAAATAAAAGCCAATAGAGGATGCAGGAATTCAAAAATATTCTGAATTTTTTTTCTTTTTATTCTGTATTAACGTTAAACACATCCAAAAGGAAAAATCAAAAAATATGAATGGATGAAATTACTTGAAAAATTCTTCAGAGTATGTCCTATTTGTGTGAAGAAATAGTTTGTTTTTTTTCGTATTGTATGATTATTTAAAATTTTCAATTTTGAAAAATAAGGATATGAACGTTAGTGGCGCAGGGATTCTCCTTAGCAGACAATATCCGCATCGCTGTGAAGCAGAACTCGAACTGAAACCCGGAGGTATAAGAATTTATACTCCTGAGGGTTGCCCGCCGCCTCTTTCCCTCGACAAAACTCTGTCAACAACTTTCAATTTATGCCGAAAGTTGTTACGAGGAAACTTTGCGAACCACCTGACCTACGGGTCATCAAACCTATTACTTGTTGTAGTTCAAGGCTCTTTCATTCTTACGTACCTTATTTCCTTTTCATTATATTTTATTCTGTTTTTTTTTCAACTTTCATTCGTTGTAATTTTTTTCAGTCTTTCAATTTATTTATTAATTTTTTTTTACGTATCTTTCGCCCGATGCATGCGGTTTTTTTTCGAATATTATTGGCTACCAACCCGAAAATTGAAAAATGAGACTTTCAATCCCGGAGAAAATATGAGATTTTCAGTTTCCAATTTAATTCAGTGTTCAAACATCTTGAGCAGCTAATTAAATTAATTTACATAACGAAATAATTGAGTAACGAAATAATTTTCGCTTTTGAAATCAAAAGTATTGAGATCTCACCATTAGTTTTAGAGGTTTGATGATGATGTGATTGACAGATTCAATTTTCTGGGATGAAAATACATGAGAAGACAACAATCTGATTTTTTGTTGAAATCTTCTTTACATAATTTTGAAATTTTTTTGAAATTCTATATTCAACTCTGATTAATTATTGTGCCCTCCAACCCCTGCATGCGCCTAATTATATGCAACCCCGCATTACACGCATGTTAATACCCACGGATTGCCTGAATTTAGGCGCTAGAAAAAAATTGAGCATCCAAGAAAATTAGGGGTTGCCGAAACTAGCGCCATCAAACGGATTCCGTATTTTCATATCATCCTCCCCGAGCCCTTAGACGTCGTGATGTGGTTCGTTGAAGGTTATAGCATTATTATCAACGAAAAGGTGGTTAGGAATCGAACGCTAAGTGACAGGCACAAAAAAGTAAACCATCCCAGTGAAGATGACATTATGTCGCTGTATAGTCACCTCGAAGCTGAACGTGCAAAATACCTCATGACAGGAAGAAGGTAGGTAAAGGAGGTAGGATTTACCGCTCGCCGAGACAACTTTGATTTCTCTTGAATTATAGCTGAAGAATTTATTAATTCAAAATCTATGCGAAACGCAACAAGTGTCTGACTCAGCGCGCATCATGCGCCACCGTCATGTGTGTGCTCTATTATCGAGAGTGACATGATGACAGCGACATTGAAATATTTGGCGGCTGTTCTGCAGTGGGGCAACGACTCACCCTAAGAATCGGATACCAAGAAAGACGAATCTCCAATAGAGATCGTTCTCGTGGAAGGTGGGCAGTCCTTGTGGAAAGTCAAAATGGTCGCCTCGAAAGCAAATCTACGAGGAATGGCGGTATACGTGCTTAATCAGTAACACGACTAGTTCACTCGCAGGCGACACAGCTGATTGAGGTAAGATGTTGTTTGAAAATATCAGCATATATCTGTGAAGAATGTCAACTCGATCCCAATTTTTATTTCAGTTTTTCAGTCCGAACATGGAGAACCTGAAATCGAACGTTCGTAGGCCAACTGAGAGGAGGAGACTGCAGTCGTGAGGCTGTACGGAAGAAAAAGTTGCCGCCTCTCTTTCAACTTGAAGATTTGATTCGCGAAAATCGATGTCTACACCTTCGCACAGGCCCACAAATCAAAACGAGGATCCACAATGAACGGGAACGAAAAAAACTAACAACGGATTATGAAATCTGATCCTGTGGAAGTTGTTACATCCAAACAGACCTGACAATGAGCGGAGAATGGTAAGCTGATTTCTATATGCGCTATTTATTCAAAATTATCCTCACCTTAATGACACTTTCTATATATATTTCGGCCGATTTTATGTGCCTCTCTTTTGGTTCAGAGATTGCGCGGGATGGCGACAATAACTCAGTCAGCGTGGTGAGAGCTGTCATCACTCTCATTGAAAGGTTTGTAGCGTGGAAACAATATTGAGAACTGTCATCAAATACGTTGATAATTTTCATACAGGTGCTGGAATATGCCGACGACTGGATCGATGGCTCAGGATTTTCCATAGCATACGATACACATTTTACTGCATCAGGTACGTTTATCTCTGTGATAATCATTGAACACCGAAAAATACTTAAAAATAATATAACCGTTGCATTTAGTCGAGTAGGATCTCAGATAAATCTGTATGAGGATGTTTGCTTCCATTACCTACCGAAGGAGATGACAAAACAACGATTTATTTTGAACACTCGGGTCACAGGAGTTAGAGCTACTGTCTCTGGGTCATAAGTGAAGACGTGACTTCGTCGAAGCAACACTCTATCGACCGGCATCGCGATCATGAATCGTAGAAAAAAGTCGGTGTCGAGCATTTCCTTATCGAATTCAGGATTCGTATCGTACCAGTAAGCATGGTGTTCGATTTTCGACCTTCGATCGGCGGTTGCCAAGCAGCATAACTTTACCTTTCTTGTTCCCTGACTCCAGTTTCGAGAAAGAGGGTCCTGGCATTTTTACCGTGCATCAAGAGAAAAGGATATACAGATTCCTGGATGTCCTCGGGCCGTTCTCTGCCCATTTCTGCACGCGAATCGATCTACTCGAAAACTGAACCATTCGACACGAAGGAATTTGCGAAAACTTTGATGAATTTTTGGTGTTTCCAAGTGAAATATCCTTACAGTTGAAGTTTAAATGCGGAGACCACTGTATAAATATATGCTGTAGAAGATTAGAAGAGTACGTACAAAATTAGGGGAAGCTTGATTCAGTCGACAAATTCGTATTCCTGGAGTCCAAATATATTGGGAAGCAGTCGCTTAGAGAATTACTAAAATATGTATGATCTTATGCTTTCTGAACCGCAAAAATTGACGGTTTCTTTTCAATTTTAAGGCCAAAACTTGTGCTTATTTCTTTGATCCTTCGTACTCCCACGTATCTTGAGCTCAAGAATCCGAATCTGCTGACTAGATTAATTAATCAATGAAATTGTTCGATCTGTCGCTAACTTTTAGCTGTAAAATGCAGAAAAATTTAGATATCTCAATAGCGTAAAGTCGTAGCTCGATCAAATCAACAGATTTATCTTTCTGAAGTAGAAATACATGAGATTACGGTAGCGTAGAACATTCAACAAATGTTTTTCATCGTGCTGCTAAAATCGCTACGATTCTGAAACCATGGCGTGCGATTTTTTTGTGATTTCTGGAATTAAAATGAATGAAAAAAATTTTTCGGTATTCTTATGTATTCCTTGCTCAATAATTTGAATCTGCTATTATTACTGATTTATCCATCAAATTGATCAAGTTATCGTGAATTTTTCACTGTTTCGAGCGGAAAAATTGGAATATCTTTGTAGCTTTTAGTCGTTGTTCAATTTTGTGATCATATTCGTGTTTCTGAAATTGAAATACATGCAACTACTGCACTATAAACGGTTTTTTTTATCTTGAATCCTTTTTTCGTGAATTTGTTTATTTATTTCAATTAATTACTACACTTATTACAGCCCTACTGTCGCGTGATGATATGCAAGTAACGTGACACCATCTTAGATCTTTTGCTAATTTATTTCTGACTTTTTCTGATTTTTTCCAATTTTCTTTGAATTTTTTTCGATTTTTTTGCAGTATTCTTCATGTTAGGTCCCGCCCTCGACCCCCTATAGGTACCAAATCATATGAAATCAAAGAAACACCAGCTCAGATCAATTTCAGAATTTTTCCCGATTTTTTCCAATTTTTTTCCAATTTTTATCGAATTTTTTTCGATTTTTCCAATATTTTTAATTAAATCCCGCCGGTCGGCAAAGTTGAAATCGCGCTCGTGGCGCCATCTCTCGGATTTTCGGCCCGAACTAAAAGTCAGTTTTGGCTCAAAATCGCGCTCGTGGCGCCATCTCTCGGATTTTCGGCCCGAACTAAAAGTCAGTTTTGGCTCAAAATCGCGCTCGTGGCGCCATCCCACGGAATCTTCGCGAACTCAGTTACCGACATAAATACCGATTAGTTCGCGAAGATTCCGTGGGATGGCGCCACGAGCGCGATTTTGAGCCAAAACTGACTTTTAGTTCGGGCCGAAAATCCGAGAGATGGCGCCACAAGCGCGATTTTCAACCTTACCGACCGGCGGGATTTATTCAAAAATATTGGAAAAATCGGAAAAAAATCGAAAAAAATTGGAAAAAATCGGAAAAAATTCTAAAAATAATTTCAGCTGGTTTGACTTTGGTTGCATATGATTGGGCACCCGTAGGGACTTGGGGGCGGAGCCTCACATCAAAAATATGGCAAAAAAAATGATAAAAATTGAAAAACAATTAGAAAAAATTAGAGAAAATTCCAAAATAAATCCAAGTTAGCGTCGTTCCACTCGCATATCACTTGACGCTTGCAGAAGCTGAATTATATACAATAATCAAGTAAAAAAGTAAATAAAATTCGTCAAAAATAAAAAAAAAAATAGAAAAACATTAGCAAAAAATTAGAAGAGACCCAGGAATAAATCCTCAAGGATCTGGGTTGGTGTAACTGTAGTTACGTATCATTAGCCACTATCAAAAACTAGGAGAGATGCGGTAAATGATTAAAAATAAACGAAATAATCAAAAAGAATGCAGGAAAAACGAGAAAAGGATTATAATAAACGTCGACAGTGCGACAATCTTCTGTATTTCGATCAAGGGAACAAGAATCTGATTACAAAATTAAACCACGACTTGAAGCTATGTAAATGTTGCAATTTTTTCATTTTTAATAGTTGCAAGTCAATGATAACTCGATTGATTTCACAGGTAAAATGATTTGTTCAGCAAGTTCGCAATCCTGGGTTCCATATACATGAGAAAACTGCATACCAAAAACTTAGATGCTATTTTCGGCCTAAAAATACAAAAGAAATTTGTTTCGAATGTGCGAACGACCGTATTCTAATGAACACCTACCTCAGGAACACATAATCGTCTGATATATCAAGCTACGACTCAAAACTATAAAGATATATATATTTATCCGCTTCCTACGGTTAAAGATTGGCGATCACTCGATCGATTCAATAGATAAATCATTTTAGGTATGAGGAGATTCGGATCACTGGGCTCAAAATACATGAGAAATCGAAGGAAAATAAATTATTTGTCATTTCCAGTCACGACATCGAAAAAATGAGAAAACTACTGTCTTAGATGATCTTAGTATGATTGCCGTTCCACGAATTCGACATAAAATACTTTATCAATGATAGCAGAACCGTATTTTCATGTGGGTTGATACCAGAAACACGAATGAGTCGACTCAATTAAACTACGTCTTAAAGCTATCGAGATATCTAGATTTTTCTACTATTTACAGCGCAAAATTAGCCATAACTCGATCAGTTTGATGGATCAATTGATTTGAATAGCAGGTTTGGATTTCTGAACTCAAAATACATGATAATACACAAGAAAGATCGATTTTGATTTTGAGCCGCACAATCAGAAATAAAATCAAAAGCTATGAGTGTTCCAATTTCTAGGATTTGTGGAACCAGAAAATAAGTATTTTTCGAATTGATTGAACGTCCATTTTCATATATAATATGACTTCAGGGACCGTATGTATGTCGAGAATATCAGGCTACTCCCGAGACTCATCGAGATATTTCCATTTCTTCGATCCGAATTGCGACAAAATGGCGGCAGCGTGCGAAATTTGTTCCAAGACTGCGTAACGCAAACTTGCGAAGAGCCGGCAATGAGCAGTATCGTGAATCAACCGGGAAGCTCTACCGATTTTCCTGTAACAAAAAACAAAGATCTCAGAGTTTGTAAATTTCTGGATACTGAGAGACTCAGGAATCAGCTTACCATGCTCCGTTGAGGTCTCTTTCAAACTTTATAATCGATCAGATTTTATCGTCGGTTATTTTTTAGTGTCAGCGTGGATCCTGGTCCTCAATTGTGGGCCTGTGTGAAGGTGTAGACATCGATTTTCGGAAATCAAATTTCCTAGTTGGAAATGAGGCGGCAACTTTTTCTATTAAATGTATTCGCTGTACGGCCTGCAGTCTCCTCCTCCGAATGGATCCACGAACGTCTGGTTTACTGCCGTGTTTAAACTTGTGGATAGAAATGAGCATGGAAATCTGACAGATATTTTTCATCCAAATGATGCTAATACTTTGAATCAACACCTTACGTCACTCTCGCTTTGCTGTTATCGGCACGTACCGCTATTTATCGTAGCTCTGCTTTTGGGGCGACCATTTCGATTTTACATCAGAACTGCCTACCTTCCACAAAAACGATCTCTATTGGAGATTCCTATTTCTTGGTATACAATTCGTAGGGTGAGTCGTGGCCCCTTTAAGAAGCCACCAAGTGTCGCAATGTTCTGTCATGTTTTCACTTTCGAATGGAAGTTGATGATCGACGTCCCTATGGTCCATTCGATGGTGATCCATGACACTTGCTGAGTCAAACACAGGTTGCATCTCGAATAAGATACAAGTTCACTCATTGATCAGCTGTATCTGGAGAGAAATTGAACTTAAATAGAAGAGTCTGAGCAATGCTTGTACAGAAATCCTACCTTGTGATACTACCTTTTTCTATCTTCTTCCTATCGAGAGGTATTTTGCTCGTTCAGCTTCGACGTGATTATACGTTGCCCGCACGGCGCTGGGTGGCAAAATGTCATCTTAGCATAGCATGATCCACTATTCGTTTCACGATTGTGTTTCAATCACCTTTCTGTTCATCATACCGCTTCAAACTTCAACGAACGAACAGCATCTGACGTCTAGGAGCTGTTTGACAGCGCTAAAGTCAGCAATCCATTAGGCCCCGCCCACCAAGCCCCTGTGGGCGCCTAACCATATGCAACCCCGCATTACACGCATGTCGACACCTACGAATTGCCTAAATTTAGGCGCTCCGCAAAAATTGCGCCTACAAGTGAATTAGGAATTGCTGACCTCAGCGCTGTCCAACAGCTCCGATGGACGTCGTTTACTGTTCGTTGAAGTTTGAAGCGGTATAATGAACGAAAAGGTGATTGAAACTCAAACGCCAAATGACAGGCACAAAAAAGTGGATCATCTCGAAGCTGAACGAGCGAAAACCTTCTCGATAGGAAGAAGGTAGAAAAAAATGTAGGATCACAAGGTAGGATTTCTGTGCAAGCATTGCTCAGACTCTCCCATGTCACTTCAATTTCTCTTCAGATACAGCTGAACAATGTGTGAACTTGAATCTTATTCAAAAAGCAACCTCTGTTTGACTCAACAAGTCTCATGGAACACCATGTATGGACCATAGGGACGTCGATCATCAACTTCCATTCGAAAGTGAAAACATGACAGAACATTGCTACACTTTGCAGCTGCTCAAGAGGGCCACAACTAACCCTATACGAATCGATACCAAGACAGACGAATCTGCAATAGAGATCATTCTTCTGGAAGGTGGGCAGTTCTGAAGGAAAATTGAAATGGATGCCCCAAAAGCAGAGCTATGATGAATAGCGGCACGTGCTAATAACAGCAAAGCGAGAGTGACGTCGGGTGCAGTATGTTTAAAACTATTAGCATTCTTTGATCGGAAAATATCTGTCAGATTTCCATGCTTATTTCTATCCACAAGTTTGAACACGGCAGGTAATCAGATGTTGGTGGACCGACTCAGAGTAGGAGACTGCAGGCCGTGGGGCAAATAGATTTGATGGATCCACACTGAACGAAAAAGAAAAAATAACCAATGAATTATGAAATCTAATTGATTATATAGGTTACAAGAGATCTCAACGAAGGATGGTAAGCTGATTTCTGCGTCTCTCAGTATCCGAAAATTTACAAACTCTAAGGTATTCGTTTCTTGTTACAGGGAAATCGGTAGAACTTCCCGGGTGATTTAATCCAAATCGTTCTTTCTGATATATCGTCATTACGTAGTTCAAGCTCAGAAATCCAAGCTTGCTATTTGAATTGATTCATCCATCGAATTGATCGAGTTATAGCTAATTCTCCGCTGTAAATAGTAGCAGAATCTAGATATCTCGATAGCTTTAAGTCTTAGCTCGATTAAGTTGACGAATTTGTGTTTTTGAAATCAAACTATATGAAAATACGGTTCTGCAAACATTTATAAAGTATCTTATGTCGGATTCGGAACACGGCAATTTCTCTCTACTATAAGATTATCTAAGACTGCGGTAGTCTTCTTATTGTCTCGATTTCGGCACTAGAAATTACAGATAATTTGTTTCCTTTTGGTCTCTCATGTATCTTGAGCCCGGAAATCCGAATCTGCTCACTGAATTGATTTATCTATCGAATTCATCGAGTGATTGCCAATCTTTAACCGTAGGAAGCTGATAAATTAAAATATCTCCACAGCTCTGAGTCGTAGCTGACTTAATTCGACGGATTTGTGTTCCCGGTGTGAGAATACATCAGAATACCGTCGTTCGCACATTCGAAACATATTTCTTATCATGCTCGTGAAATCACAAGAATACTAAGACTGTAGTTCTCGCTTTATTCTATTTCTAGGCCGAAAATAGCATCTCAGTTTTGGATATTCAGTTTTCCTATGTATATGGAACCCAGGATTGCAAACATGCTGAACAAATCATTTCACCTGTGAAATCAATCGAGTTATCATTGACTTGCAACTATTAAAAATGAAAAAATTGCAACATTTACATAGCTTCAAGTCGTGGTTTAATTTTGTAATCAGATTCTTGTTCCCTTGATCGAAATACAGAAGATTGTCGCACTGTCGACGTTTATTATAATCCTTTTCTCGTTTTTCCTGCATTCTTTTTGATTATTTCGTTTATTTTTAATCATTTACCGCATCTCTCCTAGTTTTTGATAGTGGCTAATGATACGTAACTACAGTTACACCAACCCAGATCCTTGAGGATTTATTCCTGGGTCTCTTCTAATTTTTTGCTAATGTTTTTCTATTTTTTTTTTTATTTTTGACGAATTTTATTTACTTTTTCACTTGATTATTGTATATAATTCAGCTTCTGCAAGCGTCAAGTGATATGCGAGTGGAACGACGCTAACTTGGATTTATTTTGGAATTTTCTCTAATTTTTTCTAATTGTTTTTCAATTTTTATCATTTTTTTTGCCATATTTTTGATGTGAGGCTCCGCCCCCAAGTCCCTACGGGTGCCCAATCATATGCAACCAAAGTCAAACCAGCTGAAATTATTTTTAGAATTTTTTCCGATTTTTTCCAATTTTTTTCGATTTTTTTCCGATTTTTCCAATATTTTTGAATAAATCCCGCCGGTCGGTAAGGTTGAAAATCGCGCTTGTGGCGCCATCTCTCGGATTTTCGGCCCGAACTAAAAGTCAGTTTTGGCTCAAAATCGCGCTCGTGGCGCCATCCCACGGAATCTTCGCGAACTAATCGGTATTTATGTCGGTAACTGAGTTCGCGAAGATTCCGTGGGATGGCGCCACGAGCGCGATTTTGAGCCAAAACTGACTTTTAGTTCGGGCCGAAAATCCGAGAGATGGCGCCACGAGCGCGATTTTGAGCCAAAACTGACTTTTAGTTCGGGCCGAAAATCCGAGAGATGGCGCCATGAGCGCGATTTTCAACTTTGCCGACCGGCGGGATTTAATTAAAAATATTGGAAAAATCGAAAAAAATTCGATAAAAATTCGAAAAAAATTGGAAAAAATCGGGAAAAATTCTGAAAATAATGTGAGCTGGTGTTTCTTTGATTGTATCTGATTGGGCGCCCATAGGAGCTCGGGGGCGTGGCTTATCATCATAAATTTTACAAGAAATTCGAAAAAAATTCAAGAAAAATTGGAAAAAATCAGGAAAAACTCTAAAATAAATCTAAGTTAGCGTCACTTCACTCGCATAATACTGGGCGCCTGCAGGGGCTGAATTATATCTACTCAATAATCAAAAAAGTAATTACACATCGTCAAAAGTCGAAAAAAATAGAAAAGAATTATCAAAAAATGTTGCCAAACCCAGGAAAAAATCCTCAAATTTCTGAGCTGGTGTAACTTTGGTTGCGTATCATTAGCCACTATCAGAGACTAGGAGAGATGCGGTAATTGATTAAAATTCAATGAATTAATTAAATAGAATACAGGAAAAATGAGAAAAAAAATGTATCGAACCTTGACAGTGCGACAATCTTCTGTATTTCGATTAAGGAAACAAGAATTCCATTACAAAATCAAACTACGACTAAAAGCTATGTAGATATTTCAATTTTTTTGTTTTTCATAGCGGAAAATCAATAACTTGATTAGTTTTACAGGTAAATTGATTTGAATAGCATATCCGCATTCCTGAGCTCAAAATACATGGGAAAACCAAATATCGAAAAGTCAGATGCCATTGGCCGCCCATGAATTGGGAAAACCGGAAACTACGGTCTTAGTATTCTTGCGATTTCGCGAGCATGATGAGAAATATGTTTCGAATAGTGCGAACGACCGTATTTTAATGTATTCGGACCTCGGGAACACAAATTCGTCGAATATAGTAGGCTACGACTTAAAACAATTAAGATAATTCAATTTATCTGCTTCCTACGGTTAAAGATTGGCAATCACTCGATCGATTCAATAAATAAATCAAATCAGTGAGGAGATTCGGATTTCCGGGCTCAAAATACATAAGAAACCAAAAGGTAATGAATTAATTGTAATTTCTAGTCCCGAAATCGAAAAAATAAGAAGACTACAGTCTTAGATGATCATAGCATGATTGCTGTTTCACGAATTCGACATAAAATACTTTATCAATGTTTGCAGAACCGTATTTTCATGTAGGATGATTCCAGAAACACGAATCCGTCTACTCAATTAAACTACGTCTTAAAGCTATCGAGATATCTAGATTTTTCTACTATTTACAGCGCAGAATTAGCCATAACTCGATCAATTTGATGGATCAATTAATTTAAATAGCAGGTTTGGATTCCTGAACTCAAAATACATGATAATACACAAGAAAGAACGATTTCGATTTTTAGCCGCGTAATCGAAGATAAAACCAAAAGCTATGAGTGTTTAAATTTCTACGATTTTTGGAACCAGAAACTAAGTACTTTTCGAATCGATCGAATGTCTATTTTCAAGTGTATGATGACCTCAGGACCCGTATCTGTCGAGAATATCAAGCTGCTCCCGACACTCATCGAGATATCTCCATTTCTTCGATCCGAAAGCCGACAAAATGGCGACAGCGTGCGAAATTCGTTCCAAGACGAGTGCGTAACCCAAACTTGCGAAGAGCTGTCAACTAGCAGTATCGTAAATCACCTGGGAAGCTCTATCAATTTTCCTGTATAAAGAAACGAAGATCTTAAAGTTTGTAGATTTCTGGATACTGAGAGACCCGGAAATCAGCTTACCATGCTCCGCTCAGGTCTGTTTGGATGTAGCAAATTTTACAGGATCAGATTTCATAATCCGTTGTTAGTTTTTTTCGTTCCCGTTCATTGTGGATCCTCGTTTTGATTTGTGGGCCTGTGCGAAGGTGTAGACATCGATTTTCGCGAATCAAATCTTCAAGTTGAAAGAGAGGTGGCAACTTTTTTTTCCATACAGCCTCACGACTGCAGTCTCCTTTTCTCGGTTGATCTACGAACATTCGATTGCAGGTCCCCCATGTTCGTACTGAAAAACTGAAATAAAAATTGAGATCGAGCTGACATTCTTCACAGATATATGCTGATATTTTCAAACAACATCTTGCTTCAATTAGCTGTGTCGCCTGCGAGTGAACTAGTCATGTTACTGATTAAGCACGTATACCGCCATTCCTCGTAGATTTGCTTTCGAGGCGACCATTTTGACTTTCCACAAGGACTGCCCACCTTCCATGAGACCGATCTCTATTGGAGATTCATCTTTCTCGGTATTCAATTCCTAGGGTGAGTCGTGACCCCCCTGAACAGCTGCCAAATTTTCTTCCATCATTTTTTCGAGCGCCTAAATCAAGCGACCCAAAAGCGTTGACACGCGTGCAGTAATGTCGGCTTGCATATAGTTAAGCGCCGGTATGGGATGCTAAAGATGTTGATGTAGTAACTGAAAAAAAAACATAAGATTCAATCAACTCACCTAATTTAATCAATTGAAATCAGGCTTACGTCTGTCGATTGCGCCACTTTGATTCAAAGAGAATAATTTTTTTTACAGAGCCAGAAGGAGTGCGGTAAAAGCAGAGCTTGTAAAAGGCAAATAGAATCGCACTATAAACAATATAAAACCACTAGAGCAAACAAATTTGCTCAACATCATCATGGAACACCAACCGATATAAGGGAGGCTGAGAGCGATGATCAAGAATTTTATCACGATTTTAGGAAAATTACTCGCAGCATGAACAAAACTATCGAACACAATCTTGCAACCAATAACGGACAATGTGACTCGGGAAAATTGGTTTGGGGCTACTGCAAGGGATGGTGGCCAGGTGAGGGCCAGGCCTTTTTTTTGCATAGATTGGGCTGTTTAAAATAAGAAGGTGATGTGATTCCGTTCTTGTATTTCCAGCGATAATAATTACAGCTGAAGAAGTTGGGATCGAAGCTAGAGAAGACAAAGTGGTAGTCTTTTGGATTGGTGAATCGTTGATATCTACGGTAACGGTTTACCGTACATAAAACACAATGATCCAGGATCCATAAATTTTTGACCAAAGATAACTCGTGTTCATTTGCAGCTGAATCAGAAAACTCAAATCCAACCATTTTCAAATAACTTGGATGTCAGACTCTTCAGGAACCTTGAAGATGAGAATTTTATGGAGGACAATAAAAAGTGTCCCTTCGTCGCCACCGTAACGGTAAAACTAATTTTGAATCAACAAGTTTAACATTTTTTAATTTTTTTCTCTCTTTCGCAGCTACTTTCACTGCACTTTAAAACTCCTTTGACTATTCCTTACCTGGCATGGGCGGAGGAACATCTGACAAATAATAAAATAGGTGCGTAAAAATATTTGCGACTCGTACACATAATTTAATCGCGAATCACTCGTTTTTCGCTCTACAAATATATATTTTGTTCCACGTTTCAGTGGATAATATCAAATTCTATCCATATCCGAAAAATATTGGCAAGCGACTGGACGAGCTGAAGCGTACAAATTTGAAAATCACCCAGAGGAATGCACAGCTTGAGAAAAACGCCAGGAATAATGGTACTTGACGTCAACTTCAATTCTTTAATTTTTTTTTCTACTGTAAAAATAAGTTTTAATATCTATCATGAATAACTTCAGAAAAGGCAGCTAAATCCCAGAATAAGTTATCGAAGGATATCGTCACAAAATCAAGCAACGATCCGCTGTCAAATCCTGCTGACATTCTTCCCTTAATAGATCAAAAACCCGGTGCTCTTGTGTGGGGAAAACTAGATGGTTACAGCTGGTGGCCAGGTAAGGAGAATAATGAATTTCGCACCACGAAGAAACTAAACTTTTTCCCCTTCACAAAGGTATTATTTTATCATCCCGCAGGAATGATAGTCCACAATCATGACTGTGGTAAAAAAGAACCGTCTTTTGGTTGTCAGTGGATAATGTGGTACGGTGACTACCAGTTGTCGGAGGTAAATTAGATTCAAGATCCTCTTCCAAGCAAATGCTCTTATCCTGACTTATTCTCGTCTTGCGGATGGCTTAAATATCGCTCGATTTTTAGGTCAACTATCTGAAATTAATCAAGTTCAACGAGGGGATTAAAAAAATGTACAATTTCATAACCGTTTCCAAAAAGGAAATATTTATCGACGCAGTGTTGAGCGCTTGTAATGTACGTTTTGCAGAAAATAACATAAGCATTCCAACGTGGCTGACATTTACGTAATCGTGATCTTATCATATATTCAGGATTATTGCGCTGGTCTGAAATTCAACACCTTAACTTGGACTCTGGATGACATGTTGTCGCGTATCTCATCGTTGAACGATCAACAATTGAGCCAAATAAAGGAAACGAACAACAGCGTAGCTCATAAGTATTCCGCCCTCATTGCGAATAAGTTAGCCGGAATGTGTGACGAAGATGAAAGCGAACGTGGAAAACTGCTAAAGAATTGCGGTAAGTCGATCCGTAATTCCCTATACATGCATTATACCTATCCAAAAAGTATCGTCTACGATCCCTGTTCACCTCGTTTCAGATTCTCTACAGAGTTATACCGACGCATCTAATTGGTGCGTGATTTGCTGCAATATTACGAATGACGAACTCCAAAATCATCCTTTTTTTGAATGCTATGTTTGCACCGATTGCATAGTAAGTTTTCGACGAAATTGATTTTTTTTTTAACAAAGATTGATCCACATTTACCTTGTAATTTTTCTGGAAAATATTACAGGAAGTATTCAAGGCAATAATTTTTGCTTACGGTGAGGATGGCAAATGCGTGAGTATAATTATTTTACTCTTAAGCTCTTGTCTTTATACCCTCGTCTTTACTCTAAAACTTTGCCGTCAATTTTTATTCATCATTTTCTTATTTCAGTTTTACTGCACATTGTGCGGCAGTGCAGGGACCGTCCTGGTGTGCGATAGTTGCGATTGTCCGCGGTGAGTAAAATTTCCCTCGAAACATCTGACAACTTTTTTGACTATCACATTTGCAGAGTTTATTGTACTCCGTGTTTGAAGTATCTCATATGTCCCGAGGAGTACAAAAAAATTCCTCACACAAATCCTTGGCTATGTTTCTTGTGTGACGGTAAGAGCGACTTGAATAAGAATCGACTGCTTAAACCAAGTATTGATTGGAAAACAAGAATTTCAAAACTATTTTGTCGAAATCGATCAGACACGATTTTAAGCGATATCAGAACTTACAATGGTCAGACGAGGAAAATGCGCGTACTTTCTCTGTTCGATGGAATAAGCACAGGTAAATCGAGTGTTGGAAAATTTGGCATTTATTTCTTTTTTCTCTCAATCGCTCCGGGTTTCCAGGGTTTGTGGTTTTGGAAAAACTCGGCATAGAAGTCGAGGATTATTACGCCTCTGAAATTGACGAAGATGCGGAAACTGTGAGTCTCGTTCGGTTTGGATCGAAGATACACCGCCTTGGCGACGTCAGAAATATTACTGAAGACGACATAAAAGCCATAGCACCGATAGATCTGTTGATCGGTGGATCTCCGTGCAATGATCTGAGCATCGCCAACCCGAACCGATTGGGATTACATGGTTAATTCGAGAAACAATTAACAAACGACCCAATCGAATTTCAAACTCTGAAATCTCTATACTATTGGAATTTCCAATTTTTCAGATCCGAATGGAACCGGTGTTCTTTTTTTCGATTACTGTCGAATAAAAAAGCTAGTCACCAAGGCGAACGAGGATCATCACTTATTCTGGTTCTTTGAAAACGTTGCCTCGATGCCGAGCAAAGACAGACTAACGATAAATGAGTAAGTTATAACAAACTACCGTTGATAATTTTCATCGTTTGAATAGAAAAAATCTATAGCTAAGACGAACTATGGGGCTATTTCGCGACATTTGTTATTTCCACATAGATATCTTCATTGCGAACCAAGACTGATAGATGCTTCGGATTTTTCACCTCAACATCGCCCAAGACTATTTTGGAATAATCTACCAATGGGTGATCAGTTTCCACCTCTAGATCTGTGCCAAGATCTGCAGAGCGTTTTGACTCCGAATTGCAATCGACATGCTCTTGTAAAGAAGATTCAAACGGTTACAACAAAAGTCAACTCTCTGAAACAAGGTGACGTCAAATAATGTTTATCGTAGCCTCTCTTTTTTTCTTTTTTTGAATAATCGGACGGGTAAAAATTATTCTACTCCCTGACGTTTATGTTTTTTTTTTACAAATCCAGGTGTGTCATTGCAAAAACCCGTTCTAATGAACGGACAGCCTGATTCTTTGTGGATAACGGAGCTGGAAGAAATTTTCGGATTTCCCAAACATTACACGGATGTAAAAAATCTGCCGGCAACTAAAAGACAAAAGTTGATCGGGCAGTCTTGGAGTGTCCAAACGATTACTGCCATGTTACGACCACTCTGCTACTTTTTCGCTTCTAAAGTTCAGGTTTACGATCGACAAAAATTGTCGTCTCAATGAGTAGTATTAAGTTATAAGTAAACTGGAGGATACCTTTAGCTTCAGTTTTTTTTTAACTTTACGATAATTTACGGAATCGTAATTTAATCAACGCTTATTATACGCACAATTTCCTATCGAAAACTTGTAGACTCTGAGAATCATTGAAAAATCTCAATTCAAATTACTGCATGTTAAGCATTTCTTAAGCTCTTTTTCTATTTCTTTAACATGTAATAACTATGTTTCCAGATACTATTTATAATCGTGTAAAAATTTCTGATTACGCTCACGATTCAGATTATTTAAAGATTTTATTCCGAACGTTTACCAAATTTCATTGAGTTTGTTTTAAGTTGCTGTATTCTAATTATTTATTCTAATTATTATATGTATTTTTTACTAGTATACCTCTGTCCTTTGAATGCTGTGAAAGGTCGAACAAACTAATAATAGCTTATAAAACGTTTTCTACACTAACAGATATTTCAGTACGATATCAATGATTGTTTTAAAATGAAGAAACAAAAAAATAACAAAGTCTATAAACAATCGCCTAATTAGTTACACACAAACATGATCTCAGCTCATGAAATTTCTTAATTATAAAAAAAATAAATAATTGGTCTTTTACCATTTTCTATAATAAAAAATGGAGATAAACCTAGTGCAGGGGTTGGTTTTTTGAATACTTTTTTTTGCCAACATAATTAAAAATTTTGATAAATTCTGATGCTTATCATATAACGCACGTCTTGTGACCAAAGTATGTATAGATTTTCAACTGTGAAATGGGATGCAAATAGATAACTAAAATAAGGGCCTGGCGACCATCTCATTTTTATCTCCAATGTTACTCCATGTTCACACAGTTGAGTTGGCATGTTGTGTGTGTGAGCCATAATGCTGCCTAGCTCCATTCCAAACATCATGATTACAAAATGAGTATAACGTGGTTCTATTGTGAAAGATCTGATTTGCCTGATCATTGTTTGTGTGCTTCGTCAAGGTAGATATGCATAGAAAGTATCTGTTATCGTAGGAATTAGAATCTAGGGCAGACAAAAGCTTGTAAAAAAAAACAAAAGTGTTAGGTGAATATGTAATAGTATAACCTTGAAAGCGTGGCATCGTCCAACTTCCAATAAAGTTTTGCATGATTTTTTCACTTTTTATAGTACAATGTTTGCCAATAATCTGACATACATACACATCACAAGTTTGCTGGACATGATCAATCACTAATGTGGAGTTTAATTTTTCAGCTGAAGAAATCATGGATCAGTAAATTTCGATTTTTCACAACAAAATCACTCGACTCATGCTCACGCAAGGTTAATTTGAAATAGAACTATACCTTGAACTCAGCCCTTCATTGGATTAATAATTGTTCTGATCCGTTCTTGATTTTCCCTTTTTGCACTGTCTATTTCCCTTGCCCCTTCCTAGCGATCGGCATTTTTTTTTTCCTTCCGCGCGATTTACATTTTTTTCGCAACCTACTTTACCGTCTTGGTGACGGACAAGCAGGAGTTCTGCAATGTTGACATTGCGGCGTACAGTATGTTGCTTCTATCAATTCACTAATCAGAATGAATCCATTATTGATCACTTTTCATATATAATCGAATTTTTCAGGATACCACCGGAACAAAATCCACAAAAAAATACAACAAACGTTCTATAAGTAATTTACAAGCGCTGAAAGGCTACTCAAAGAGCAAAAAACCATTTATTAAAATTGAATCCACTCTAAAAGATAACTTTGGCCTGGATCACGACTACGCTTTGATTAAAAATGGTAAAACTAATCGCAAAGCTTTTCATGATAAGAATGAAGAATCTGAATCAGATGCATCGAGTGATGACCTAGAAGATCCTCTCCCAAGTCAGGGCCACAATGGTTCTTTCAAAATCAGTTACAGCGATGAGCTTTTTGTAGAAGAAACTCAATGGATCGATGACAAGCCTCAAATAGTTTCTCTGCAGAATTGGCTGCAGCTACCTGATACTGGTAGTTTGTATGTAGATTGCGATGTTGTCGGTCCAAATGAAGTGGGGATATACTCAACAGGTTGTACGCATGATCCTAAAATTATCTACCACGAGGAACCTTTTTTGATTCAAACTGCCAACTCGAGTGGTACAAGGTCTCCAACATCTAACAACTCTTTGGAAAATGCTCCATTTGCCGGGGAGCTCCAATCAAATAGTTTCAGCCAGCAGATGGTGGAACGTGATTCAAATTCACAAGATTTGGGGAGCGGAAGATCAAAGAATGATGACAAAAAGCATAGGATAATCACGAGACGACAATATGGAACTCTTCGTGAAAATAAAAGAAGACAATATGGGAATAGCAAAATTTTTAACACACCAGATCTGGGCTTGAATAATCAAGAATCTTACCACGATGGCCGTAGGATCACACGCAGCTTAAATAAATCCACCGAACAACACAAATCTTGTGGGAATACCGTACAAGGCAACATTGGGAAATTGGTTTGGGGCTTTTGCAAGGGCTGGTGGCCTGGTGAGTAAAATTTATTTGTGAAATCAAGACTAATTCACTGAGCGTAAACTTCTTATAGAGTTTATAGTCAAGATTTTGCCACTCGTCTACATATTTCTGTATCACTTCAGAAAAAAGTTTCCTTGCCTCATTCAGCTTTCCATTGCTTATTTGAAACCATCTCAAACATGATGTTCTTTCTTTCATGTCCATGCAGCCATAATAATCGAGACCGAAGCTGTTGGAATCGAAACTCAAGAGGATAAAGTGTGTGCATTTTGGTTGGGAGACAACCTGTTCTCAATGGTAACAAAATACTGCTGTCCCAGAAGAACCACACATCACAATTGTAATCAATTCATAGTTGACTAGACTACATTTTTTATTACAGCTGAATGAAAAGACCCAGATCGAACCCTTTTCGACAAATTTGAGCGGTAGATTAATCAGGCACATTACAGATCCCAGAGCTAGCTGCGCACGGAGAAAAACTTCGTACTATGCTTTGAAGGTACAAATAATTTAATTAAAGATCTCCAAGATGCTTGAGCAATATCTATTTCTATTATACTCCGCAGTTACTTACAAAATATTTGAAAGTTCCGTTAACAATCCCTTACGCGGCATGGGTGGAGAAGCATCTGCTGCGTAAAAACTTTGGTGAGAAAAATTTTCCACTATTTATAATTATCAACCTTGTAGATGTGAATCTATGTCGATTTTGTGTTGTAGTAGATGAATTTAGATTTTATCCATATCCCAAGGACATCCAGCAAAGATTGGACCAGTTGAAGGAGTTGAATAATAAAAAGACAAAAAAAAATGTCCGTAATCAAGGTACGGCGAGACATCAAAAGTTTTTTTTTTTTTCAAACATAACTCAAGCTATATATTGAGATCAAATTTTCCTATTCATTATTCCAGTTGAATCTAGGTCCTCTGCTGAACGCTCTTTGCAAGATAACACCGAAAAAACCTTTCGGGATAATGGTGATGTTATTTCCAGTTATGTTTTTTTTTCAATTTCTGAATTCCTTTCTTTACTGTCTCCTTCTCCTACACTTTCATCCCCAGAATATGAATTTTTGTTACATTCATTTTTAATATTTGTTGACGGTTTTAAAAATCATAAAAACAGCTAAATCACGGAGTAAATTATCTAAGGATTTTGCTCGTAAACCGACAAATGAACCGCCTCCAAATCCAGTCGATGAACATATTCTACCACTGATGGAACAGAAACCCGGTGTAATTGTATGGGGAAAATTAACGGGTCATAACTGGTGGCCAGGTAAGTTTCAACGACTCTGCCTGTTACGTGTCCAAAGTAAATCCTGTTTATCTAAATACTATTCGCAGCAATAATAGTTCACAATCACGACTGCGGAATGAAAGAGCCGATCTTTGGATGCCAGTGGATAATGTGGTACGGCGACTACCAATTGTCGGAGGTAAATTAGCAATTACGTCAAAGTCTGCGAGTACCAAATTGTTATATTTAACTAAGTTTATCTCTAGGTCCATTATCTTAAGTTGATGAAGTTTGATGACGGGATGAAAAAGATGTATGACTACACAACGCAATGCAAAAAGGAAAAATATATCGATGCAGTTTTGAGTGCTTGCAAGGTATGTTTTAAACCGAAATTAATTACTTCGGAATTATTTTCATCGTCATAATTTCAATCCTTCTCATTCAGGATTACGGTACTCGTTTGAAATTTGAGACAGCAAAGTGGACGATGGATGATATATTGTCCTTATTTAACGACAACTTGGACCAAATTCAGAAGTCGGACAATGACGGAAGTTTGGAGTCTAAATACTCGGAGCTGATCGCTGCAAAATTAAAAGAGATCAAATCGAACAGAGGAGTTGCAGGGGAACGTGAGCGACGGATTGAAAATTGCGGTAGGTTGAAATAAAACGCACTTAATATTCCTATCGATTTGGAAGCAAGATATATATTATCCAAAAAGATTCTAATCACGCTCCCCTGATAGAAGTCCATCTCGTTTTCAGACTATTTTAAGACTGCCCTTGACGGAACACCAAGAACTCTAGATTCTTTATGCGTGATCTGCTTGGAAATGACGGACGACGGAGTGCTGAAACACCCATTTTTCGAATGCGTTGTCTGTGGCAAATGCATGGTGAGTTATGAATCGAAGACGATAATCCATAAAAAAAATTGCTACGAAAACATCTCGTCATTCTTCTATGATGTTCTTCCGTGATTTACAATTATAGTAATTATTTAAAAATTATCATTTTAGGAAGAGTACAGAGCAATAGTTTTCGCATACGGGGATGACGGTAAATGTGTAAGTACGACTTTTATTGACATTGTTGCCGAATAAATTTTCACCAATTCTCGGCTCCGGAACTTGCAATTATTCATCTGACATAATATCATTTATGTATAAATATATTTTTTTTTTGTGTTTGTTCTAGTTTTATTGCACACTTTGTGGCGGTGCTGAGACTGTAGTTATGTGTGACAGTCGAGATTGCCCCCGGTGAGTAAAATTTTTCAACGTGCTTGTGACGAAGAATTTCGTTAGATCGATAAAGTTTTTTGCAGTCGTAATTCCCGCCGATGCCATCTAATTACATTTTTATTCGTATTTGTAGAGTTTATTGTACCGCATGCTTGAAGTACATAATATGTCCTGCGGATTACGAAAAGATTCTTCAGACCGATCCTTGGCTGTGCTTTCTATGTGTCAAATCTGGCAATTTGAATAACAATCAATTGCTAAAATCAAGGTCTGATTGGAAAACTAAAATCGCAAAACTGTTCTCTCCAAATAAATCCGGCACGAATCTAAACGATGTTAGAACTTATAATGGTCAGACAAGGAAAATGCGCGTACTTTCTCTGTTCGATGGAATAAGCACAGGTAAATTGAGTGTTGAAAAACTTGGTATTTTTTTGTCTTACGCAATCTGTGTTTCCAGGTTTGGTGGTTCTGGAAAAGCTTGGTATAGAAGTCGAGGATTATTACGCCTCTGAGATCGATATTGATGCACAGACTGTCAGCGCTGTTCATTTTGGATCGAAAATACACCGCCTTGGCGACGTCAGGAATATTACTGAAGACGATATAAAAGCAATAGCACCGATAGATCTGTTGATCGGTGGATCTCCGTGCAATGATCTGAGCATCGCCAACCCGAACCGATTGGGATTACATGGTTAATTCGAGAAACAATTAACAAACGACCCAATCGAATTTCAAACTCTGAAATGTCTATACTATTGGAATTTCCAATTTTTCAGATCCGAATGGAACCGGTGTTCTTTTTTTCGATTACTGTCGAATAAAAAAGCTAGTCACCAAAGCGAACGAGGGACATCATTTGTTCTGGCTCTTTGAAAACGTTGCGTCGATGCCGAGCAAAGATAGACTAGCGATTAACGAGTAAGTTGATCGCCAAGCTTTCCAAGCAAACCTTTATTAATGATTTTTATCATTTCGATTGTGATAATCCTGCAATATGGAGCAAATCATAGCCTTCCAATTTCTTTGGGGCATCTCATTGGTTTCGTCCCTTCTATCACTTTGATATTGTAATTCCTGTATAACATTTCGAATTCTGACTCAGTCGCCGTATGTGTGATTTTCGTGCCAAAGGTACCTTCGGTGTGAACCAACTTTGATAGATGCTTCGGATTTTTCACCTCAACATCGCCCAAGACTATTTTGGAACAATCTACCAATGGGCGATCAATTTCCACCTCCAGATCCGTCCCAAGATCTGCAGAGCGTTTTGACTCCGAATTGCAATCGACATGCTCTTGTAAAGAAGATTCAAACGGTTACAACAAAAGTCAACTCTCTGAAACAAGGTGACGTCAAATAATATTTATCGTAGCCTCTCTTGTTTTCTTTTTTTGAATAATCGAACGGGTAAAAATTATTCTACTCCCTGACGTTTATGTTTTTTTTTTACAAATCCAGGTGTGTCATTGCAAAAACCCGTTCTAATGAACGGACAGCCTGATTCTTTGTGGATAACGGAGCTGGAAGAAATTTTCGGATTTCCCAAACATTACACGGATGTTAAAAATCTGCCGGCAACTAAAAGACAAAAGCTGATCGGGCAGTCTTGGAGTGTCCAAACGATTACTGCCATGTTACGACCACTCTGCTACTTTTTCGCTTCTAAAGTTCAGGCCCGGGATTGACTTAACCCTTTGCAGTCAAGAGGTGACTCTCGCCTACCACTGATAGCGGTGACGATGTTTGTTCGCGTTTATTTTCATCGAAACTCGAAGGGTTTTTTACAATGAACCTTCGGAAGTGTATAATGATACATCTTCGTATAGCTAATAAGATTTTATTATCTTCAATTAATTGGTAATTTGTAAGTATAATCATTCTAAATTAGAGGCAAGAAATTCACCGAAAATGCCGGGAAACGTCTCAAGCTGCTGGTTTGCCAGAGCGAAAACGGCCTCGAGCGCAAAGGGTTAATTTGTCATCGCAATAAATAGCCTTCACGTTCCAAAGATAACGTATCGCAGAGCGTTGCTACAAATATTTACAATTTACACTGATTTTTATATGCAATTTTACTGTGCATGTCGATTGAAGATTTTTAGCCCGTTAGAAAGCCTTGTGGTGCCTTCTAACACACAATTTATTAGAGTGTGCATAAAACGCTCTTCGATCCCCAGGTGCTTTTACAACGTGATCGCTTACGGTTATAACGTTTTATAATATAAATATACAATATAGTTATATAGTCATGTATAACGTATAATTTGAGGACCTCTGCTATTTGGGCGCCTAGTCACGATCCTGGTCTAACTGAGTCAAATGCGCCGATCAGTATTTTTACAAAAATCATCTTTGCTACACGGCCATGACCTAGTTGGAAGTTTTGATAAAATTACACCCAAGGCCCCAGGACCATACCAAGAACTGACAGTCCTCAAACTATGCGTTAAACACGTTGATAGTTCAGGGACGGTCCCCAAAGTATACGTTAGTAAAATTTATGTTTTCATACGATATCTATTCTTGTTATACAATGAAAATTTGAAGAATTATGTTACTATTGTATCAATATAAACAATTTATTAAATCTATATATCCACCTATGTCGTGTCGTTACTCGTCTGTTGGATTTTTCGTCGGGGGATTTCAATTATGCTCGTTGCGTTGTCTCATTCTGAAATATCCGCGTCTCGGCTCGCGACTTGTTGGCAAATCGGCGCCCTCCTCGCTGAAGTAGGGTGCATTTCGATGGTCCGATAGAACTAGTTGAATCGGTAGAGGAGTCGAACCTACCAAAAAATTTACGTAAGCCAGCTCGTTAATTGACAGAGGAGTATTGAGGAATATTCTTCCAGTTTGCAGGTCGATGCCTCTGACGATTCCTGGAATCAAAAATTCAAACAATTTTGTAATTTGTGATTCCTTTTGTTTGAAGTTTTTTACACTGCGAAGCTTACCAAAGCCATAACAAGTCGAGGTTACGGGTGGCCTCAATAACGTCTTGGGATAAACCTCAGACACATCGGAGCCCTGCGATTCATCGGCAATATCATCAATCCCGCATAAAGCAACGACGTTACCGTTCATCGTTGCCAGAATATGAGACGCTGGTACGAAAGTTTTAGTCAATGATATGGTCAGTTGCGATAACGCGATCCTGGAAAATTGAAGACATAACTACAAAGTAGCAAAGAAGAAATGCCATTGGCGAGAACTTTAGGCGTCGTACTTACGAGTAGGGAGGTATCTCATGAATTCTCGGCACCGGAGAAAAGCTGAAATATGTTTGACAAGGAGATTATATAGAGTCGTTGTGAACATGCGATACTCTTTTTTAGAAAACTTACATTAATTTTTCATCGTGGGGATCCTTCTTACAAATTTGACTGAGGTAAGCTAGGAGCGTCAGTTCACGTTGCTGTCGAGGTTCCATTTCCCAAAGATCTCCAGAGTTCGATTTAGTTTCAGTGAGCGATGGAACGATGTGCAATTCGTGATTACACGGTAACCACCACGGTGAATTCTCGTTGTCCACAACCGTGAAGGGGGTTGGCGACTATGGAAGAGAATTGATCAAATGTCCATCAGAATTTTGGATAAGACAAAATTAACGCGAAACAAAAAGTCATAGGAACTATACCTGATCATTGATCACTTCACTGCTGAGTGGCCATCGATAATTGTTCTTGCTTCTCTCGCTGGTAATTTGTACGATACTCGACGGCTGAATTAATTTCACAATATAGACTATCAGGTCCCAACCGATTCCCTCACAAAATCCCATTGTGTTAATGACGACCGTGCGTCCCTGTAGTCTTGGAGATTTGTTCAAATAGCCGACCAAACTTCTTACAGCCTTTGTGTAGCGTGGAACGCAATGAGCAACATTTACGTCGCCGATGAAAAGCTGATGAAACGGAATCCGCAAGTGTGTGTAATTTGGCCCTGTTAAAGGCTGGCTCACTATGTTCAAAGAAATGCAACTTGGTGGTGTAAATTCTGGTTGACCAGGATCGAAATCGACAACAACGATTTCCTTTTGGACTGACAAAAGACTATTGACAATATAACGCAAGGTCGTAGATTTTCCGACACTTTTACCTCCGGCGATTAATATCCGTGGAGGAGGACCGTTTGTGGTTGAGCTAAGCTCCAAAAATCGGTTCTGGATATTTATTTCTCGATATTGGTCTTTTTTTAGCTTCCTTCCAATCGAGTCGTTGTATTGAAATATCACTTGCAATAGTTTCTCAGCTCTTTTGGGATGAGAATTAAGGTAATTTGTTGCATCTTCAATCTTTGGAAATAGCTTGAATTGGTAGTGATGGTCTAGGAACTTTGTTAACGTGTTTTCTAAATTTTCTAGCATAATAATGGCTCCGCCAATAGGCAACTCCTTCAGTTTGTCTTGCAGGTCTTTCGCTATGCTGTAATCTATCCCTTCACTGGTGAACAAATCACATAGATTCTCTGTCCTGACCTCATCAGGTTTGCTGTACGTTTCAATGCTCACGAGGCTCGATCCTCTAGGGGAGTAAATTTCAGCAGGTACTATAGTCTGATGTTTACCAAAGATAGAACCATAGATCTCAACTTTCCCCATTAAGACTTTGACACGCAGTTTTCCATTGAAGTAAAATTTACACAAAGGGCTCATTGATGCTATTACCTTATCGTGGAGGCTGTAAAACTGTGGTTTAAAATTGGAGTTGATGTCCATTAGTTCTGAATCTTCGATCAGTGATTGAAGAGGAAAATCGTTGTTTATTTGATTGGCATCAGACTCTTCATCCTGTAAAACGAGAGAAGTATTGGATTCGTAATCGCAACCTTCTTCCTCTTCGACAAAGTCATTTTCTGCTTCTTCTTCTTTGTCGTCTCTGTTATTTTGTGGTGGAATTCTTTGCTGAGTCCAGATTCGAGAGTCTTGACTTTCAACACTTGATTCTGGTGATTTTAGAGAGTTTTCCATCAGATCGTCAACGTTTTTGCCTCCATTCTGTGTGTTCATTGCTATATTTTGAACAATAGTACAATTCGAACGTTTAGCATCAGAGAAAAATACATTTAAAATGCTCCCATGCCCATTAGACCGTTTTCGATCCTTTGTATAATTTGGCGTCAGTGATTCAAACATCGGAAACTTAGAAATGTACGTTGGAGTTCCTTCTAGCATAGTTGGATCTCCAAATGTCTTCGAATGTCTAAAAAATGAAGAGGTTTGGCTGCTTACCTCGTCTTCTGCAGACTGCAAACCAGAATTTCCAATAGAATTTAACTGTTGGTTCCGTTTTGGTATGACCAATCTTTGGAACGGTTTTTTGTCTTTCATTGTCTTTGCCTTTTTCACAATCAATTCTATGTCACTGGATTTCAAAGATTTGAGTCTTCTCTTCTTTTTTTCTACTTTCTGCTTTCTCGTTGTCTCGTTATTGCTATTCGATTTAGATTGTTTCCTAGGTTTTGTGTCAGCCACTGCAGGTGCAACTGTGCTAGAGATATGTTCCTCTTTAACAGGTGCAACATCTTGATTCCGTTTTAAAGTGTCAAGAGAATTATCTTTGAATCTATACAACATCTTTTTTTCGTTTTTCCACTGGGATTTTGTATCTATGATGCCCTTATCGATCAGCATCTTTCTGAAATTGGTAAGTTACTTTGTGAATTATTTAAATATGAAATTTCAACTACAAGGCCTCAGCAGTTTAACCTACAGTTAAAACTCCTCGATAGAATAACACTTACTTGACACGGGCTTTGAATTTCCAATCACTCCCATTCGCCGTCATTGCAAAGCTTCTTAGATCCCAAAAATTTGTACTTTTCAACAACGAGTTTCTGTTGCAAAAAAACGTGAAAAATTTACAGCACTAAAAACACCGTCTGTGCCGCAACTTGTAACCTTACAATTTTGTTGGCTACTTTTCCCTACGCACATGGCGTTTGTTCGACGCACGCGACATTGTTTTTTTTATTGAAACATTTCAAAATCCGGGTGAATTCAAACCCGGGTGAAAAAAGCGCGGATTGACTGCTGAAATATTATATAAGTATAGTTACACAATGATTATATTCATCAGACTGACTTTAAACATCTAAAGAATTGATAGTTGATTACATTCAGATACCAAATGCAAAATTTGAAACCTACCGCGATAAATAGCCCCGGAATACCAGCGCCTCCGTCTTGTTTGGAGGCTGGAACCTGTGCCGTTGACGTCAATTCAGCTGTCAAATACACTTTGGCCACGCTGACAGACGAAATCAGGAAAGGCTAGCTTTACTTCACTGATTTTGCGTGTTGATATTTCTAACTTCCAAATACAAGGTAGAAGTTTGAGAACTTGGCGATTCCGCAATAACAAGGAAACTAATTCATTGGTTTTTCGGCAATGGCCTACGTTACGGAAGGTAATTTAGAATATAAGCAATCACAGTCGTTCTATCTTGGATAAATTAATTTTACTGACCTCATTTCTAGATGGAACTGTCCTCAAGTCTGAGCCTTGGGGACGTAAGCTGATGACATTTTTCATGGGCGTTTATCACGCATCATTTATGTTGTGAGTACGCAGAATTATCTCTTCAATTTCTTACCATTGAAAATCACAAATACACGTAGGCGTTTGCGGTGCAGTTTAGCAAAAAATTCTACTAACACCCACGTTCATTGTTCATCCATTCCTATTCTAGTATGAACTAATCTAGCGACTTGTTTACAGCGTTACATCACTGCTTAACCCAATTATCGGAATGCTTGGACCAGGTGATTCCAGCTCTCAAAACAGCAGATATACAAGGGACTTTCGACCAGGTTCAGGGTAAGATTGAAAAATTTATTAATCTTTCAACGCAAGTTCAAATTGAATTGCGTTGGCTCTATTTGATAAGTGAGCAAATTTTTATAGTTTCATGCACGCCACATATATTTTTATTTCGACCAAGTCTAGGTTAACATAGCGTTTCAAAGTATCTTATATTTGTTATTCCATCAATTGTTCAGACCCCCACGCCCACCTTACCGCAGACTCGGTCGACCAAACTTAGGCCCTGCAATGAACATTCCAGGAGGATGTGGCGGATGTGGATGTGGATAAAAATGGAAGCTCAACAATCCTTTGCAATATTTATCAATTTGAATTCAAGATTCAGAATCGAATAATCTAGAAATTGAAGCAATTATACGTAATATGACCCATAGAATCCACAGAGTGATGATGAATTAAATTTTCAAGTAAGTTCAGAATTGGGTAAAATAAACAAATATCTTAAGTGCCATTTGTAAACAATAGGTAGTCATGTATATTTTTAACATTGAAAACGCATAGCAGCATTGTTCGATGAGTGCAATTGATCTGATACTGTAAAACTTGCATGGTGTACAATGCCAAATAATTCAGCGAGTATCATAGCTTTCTTTCTATTATCCTCAATATCCATAATGTAGCAAATAAAATTGAAATAACAAACAATATCGATAAAGAGCAACTGATGCCCTGTAATTCTTTACCACTCTCTCATCGATATGTTACTACCAGCATTCTGCTAGAAAGAAAAATACAACTTAAAAGTTGAACTTTAATTCCTAATTATTGGAATTATTCATTATTTTGAATATAGCACTTATATGACATTAGAAAATGAAGATGAAAAAAGTCTTGTATTATAGCCTATGAGTGTACATTTAATATGCTTAGAATAATTTGTTCAGTACAAATGGACAGAGTTCCAAGTTAATACTGTTTTCTAAAATTAGCTAGGAGTCCTTTTCTTCAAAAATGAGGAACATCAAAAGATATATCACACACACGACCACCCTGAAATGATTAACAAAGTTCATCTAGTTTTTACACTATTTTTCTTCCATGAGGAAGAAGTGTCCCAATTTATTCCGTTATGAGGTAACTTTGAATTTGCATAGGGATTAAACCAGGTAAGATACCATCTGTCCCCAAAAATTTCCCCAATGTTTTGTCGCCACCCCAAATTGTAGGAGTTGTCATTTTTATTTCTCTCATTGGAAACTAGTCCATGGATGGCAAGATGAAAATGGTAAACGCATAGAACGCCGGTAAACATCATTCCAATGACGGTGACAATGTATAGGAGAAGGTAAAACTGCTCGATAGAACCATCGAACCCAAAGACGAATATCGCCAATGGAAATATAACTTTGACAAGAGACATGGGGAACTCAAATTGTACTTTACTCCATATGAAATAATTGTTCATGACAAAAGCATACACCGTTGCTGCAAATAAATAAAAAATGAACATCAGGAAATATCTGTGGTTGTAATGCCCAACGCAACAACCGGTGAATATGCAATGATGATCACGTTTCAAGATACAAGTATCGCAGGTGGGGCAGTGCCACGAACGAGGTGGTGAAAATGCTTCACACGAAGTGCATAACCTCCATCCATCGCTCTTCCTTACTCCACTAACAGGCATTATTTCTCTCCTAGTGCTCGTGTCACACAAGACGGTAAATGTAAAATTTCCGACTATATTCAACATTATGTAATTTCCCATGAAAAAATGGAAACAGAATGCCATTGTTCCACACTCATAGAGATCGGGCAAAACAACCCAGAGTTCAAACCAATAAATTAGAGGCACTATTACTAGGATGAATGTCATAGAACCAAAATCACTCAGGCTTCTCGGCCAAATTTTTTTACGAACTACCATTCTAGGCTCACGTGAAATATTACGCATTGTGTACAGGAATTATTGAACTAATCTATCGCAAAATTCACACCCAAATAACTGGCAATCAAAACCAATTTAGAGTCTCGTGATTGCACTGACAATGCGTGATTGCGTCGGTCCGCCATTACGACGCTTTTTTAAAGCTTATTGTTTGAAACGCACTTCGATGTTGAAAATTGCCATATATTTGTTTCTGACAATGCAATGGAAGGTGAAGATCACCCTCGATTCTCGAATCTTCATTGTTGGATGAATTAAGAATCACTTGGCGCGAAGATTCGATTTGTGTGAGAAGTTTGAAAAATAGAATTGATGTTTAGATGAAAAGTTGAGGAGAATGAACCAATAATTTCAATCATCAAATTCCCAGAATTAAGATTTTACTTTTGTTGAGAAAGTAAAGCAAAAAAAATTTAGTGTTCCCATTTACTCGGACACAGGAGATAATCTTTGGGTGATCTAAGTTTCTACTGCTTTTTAAAGCATAATTTCCGAATTGGAATCACTTTAAATTCTTAATCCCTCTATGAAAATGAAACAATTTGTGCAGTAGTTTTTTGAAAATTGCGTGCCTTTGGTAAATCGATGAATTTCAAGAAGGCTGTGGTCCGAAAATTTGCCGCAGTTGCTCTTGTTTTGTATGTGAAATGCTGAATGTTGACATTCAACATGGCGGCATGTCGTCAGTGCTGTGCTGTGTCGTGGTGAGTTTTATAAAAGTTTTTAATATTATGTGCCTTCGATATTATTGATATAATTACCACTTTAAGAATTCACCGTACTATCTTACTGATCGGAAATTATTTCTATGCATCAGATAACCGCGTTTAATTAACGATTCAAGAAAATTTTAGTTAATAAAAAAAAAAAAACGAACTTGGTGTAAACTTACTCCGAAAACGAACCACACACGACACACAATATATCGGTAACATACCCGATGATTATATCAAATCGGCGAAATAATAAAAATTAATTGAAATCAGTTTATCATAATTTAATGATAAATCCTCATTTTATGTGGACCATCTTAGTTGAGACTTGAATACTAGGTCAGTCTCTCAAGTCCTAAATAAACTCAACAATGATTGCTCCAATTTTTGAAACACTTATTACTATAACCAGAACCATCTCACATTTTAATTCCATGATTCTTACTACGGATTTCAAAATTATCACCTGGCTAAACTGCCAAATTACCATTAACTCAATGTATGGCCCAAAAGTCAGATGTCCTCGTTATCAGTTCAACTGCCAAATCTTTCAATTTTTTTCTACTTAATTCACCTTCGACCAGCACTTTGTCGCACCGACTGAAAGAGGTACACCAGCAAGTGAAATCCATCATTTTTCTAATGACAAAGAACGAATGCCGCTTGATGAGTTGTCCAATTTTTGAAGCATATTGGAAAATATTGGTTCATTTTTTTAAAATCAACTCAATTCCAATTTGGATTTCTTTTAAACCCCGTCTATGGCTGAACACAAAGTTTATTTTTTTCCCGGTTTTGATAATCAAACTGTCAAAAGCTACCGACCTATCACTGAGGTTCTCACAAATATTTTGTATTTTAAACGCCGTTGTCAACATTCAGAAGGTTAGAATAGATTAGGTCTTTTTAGTTGCATTACACATTGACCTATACATATGTGTGTGTCGTGTGGTGGAAAAAGTGATTTTTTTGGCTCTTCTAAAATCAAGATTTTCAGTTGTTTGTTATCTTAATTATTGTGTCTCAAAAGTAGTGAATTATCCACATTCAGGTTGTTAATTTTGTAATTAATCGTCGGTTATTTTATTTTGCTTGTTTCAGCTTGTGTAATTGTTAGTTTAGGACATTTTTGAAACCAACGCTCACTGTAAATTCCACATTAAAAAAAAAAGCTGAAGAAGAAAACTGTACTACATAGATTATTGGAACGACACAACCACACTCAGCACGCATTGAAGACATCTGAGGATTTTCAAGCCAACATTTATATCCTTTAAAATCTACAATGCTTTTGATTTATTCCTTTTATAAAGGATGACTGATGTTTAAAGAAAAGAAAAGTAAAAAACAAAACAAAACAAAACAAACACAGTTATTCTCGAACGCGCTACTAAATTTAGTAATTATCAGACAGTTGGTTATGATATTATTAATGAAAAGATACATGGAAAGTATTGATTGTAATATGAAGTGCTAAGAGAAGAAAAATTTTGTTTTCGTACTCATATTCCATTCATAATACTGATATTAACTGTATAATTGTTCGTTTGTAAAAACTGTGTAATGCGACACGCTTCAAAGAAAAAAGGAGTTAGGGTACATAAAATGTTTGCAGTGATTACCGCGATTGCGTTTTTGTGAATGCGGCCGTTGGCTGAAATTGTGCTACTTTGATCGGTCAATGGGACAAATAGTTTGGGAGATCTATAACTGGAGAGTGCCAAGTTTTCTAACAATAATAGCCTTGGTGGTTCTCGATAAAAACAACAAAAAAAAAACAAAACAAAAAAACATCCCACGATACTTATCAAAATACCCCGTGTCACCTTCCCCCCTAGTTACTGGTCACAAGATAGCCTGCATTTCTGCAGCATTTCAAAAAACAAAAAGCCTTTCCTCCCTCTTCATTAAGTTCTTGTAACGTCGTAATAGTAAACAAATATATAAGGTACCAAGAACCATTCTGTGATATCTATGTTAACACTTAAATAATTGAAAAGACTAAAAGTTCTAAATATAAGTATATATATTGCAAAATAGAGGAGCAGAAGAAGCGAAGACAAAATAAATTACCCTAATCGTTTCAAGGAAAGATAAATAAAAGAGAAGAAAAAACAAAAAAATAAACAAAAAAAAATAAATCAATAAATTTAAAAAAAAAAAAAAAAAGAAACAAAAAATATAAGAAGAAAATATATATATATTAATCACACGCAAGAAGATTTCGAATAATGTCCAACAATCCTCAGTGGAAAACGTTCCAGCCGCCAATAATGAACTCTGACCCAGCAATACTTGACTACAAGTCCATGACTATTCCGAGTCCAAAAGCCCTTGGGGGACCGCATCAATCTGCCGGTAGTTACCGAAATGGAACAAACTACAGCGGAGATCATTACATGGGTTCACCTCCGGACTGTGGTAAAAGTTCATCGAGTTATACTAGTTTTCCTAGTTCCCAAACATCCCCAAGAAATGGCACCGCCAGATTTCCTATTGGCACATTTACTGGAATGGAAGGAGGTGTTGGATACACGGGAGAACCTGCATCAAATAATTCGTCGTATCAAGACCAGTCCAACAATCAAGGAACCCGGGAAACTGGAATCATTGAAAAATTACTAGTGAGTTGGAAGTCAATATCTGATTCCGGTGGATTTTTCTCTAGCAATTAATTTTTCAATTTTTGTTCCATTTTTGTGTTTCAGCACTCTTACGGGTTTATACAGTGCTGCGAACGCCAGGCAAGACTATTTTTTCATTTCAGCCAATTTAGCGGTAATATAGAACATCTGAAAATCGGCGATCCTGTCGAATTTGAAATGACGTATGATCGACGAACAGGGAAACCAATCGCTAGCACCGTCAGCAAAATTGCTCCTGAAGTGGTAAACTATTACATCAATTTGCTATCCAGTCGATAATCCGATTGTTTGATTGTGATGATCATAAATTCCAGGTTTTAAGCGAAGAAAGGGTCACTGGAAACGTAACGACGGAGCTTCACAGTAGCGGCGATACTCAAGGCCGAATTAGTTATGAAAATCGAGGCGAATGTTTCTTTCTGCCTTATACCAAAGATGATGTGGAAGGTAACGTCACTTTGCGTGCCGGTGATAAAGTGTCTTTTCAAATCGCTACCAATCAGCGGTAAGTCTTACGGTTCATTAAATTTTTTAACCTTGCTCAAGGAGTCAAAGCTATTTGTTTCACCTACGCTGTGACTGAGAATGAAACTTTATTTGTTTTTTCAATTGACAGCGGAAATTTAGGTGCTTGTCATGTGAGACTTGAAAATCCAGCTCATCCTGTCCGTTATCGTGGAGTAGTTTGTTCGATGAAAGAAAGTTTTGGATTCATCGAACGAGCTGATGTTGTGAAGGAGATTTTCTTCCATTTCAGCGAGGCCAAATCGATGAAAGACGAGTTGAAGTTGGGCGATGACGTTGAATTCATAATACAAACAAGAAATGTGAGAAAAGTTTCCAAACAAATAATTAAAAAATTATATGAATTCATTGTTCAATTGTTCCACATCAATTGATTTTCGGTTGTTTTTTATTTTTCAGGGCAAAGAGGTGGCATGCAATATTACAAAACTACCACCGGGTTCGATTATTTTCGAAGAAGTTAGTAACGAAGTTGTTAAGGGCCAAGTTCTGAAGCCCTTGGAAAGGGGTACGGCGGCACGTCATCAAAACGATCCCTTACCTGGTAGAATTCGGTACAGAGCCCCAGACCACTCAGAAGTAGAAGTACCTTTTGGTGACAAAGATCAAAAAGGGGATTTTACACTGAGGTGAGAGAGTTGGTTTCAAAGTTATTAGTCTTCTAATAATTGGGACTTTTGATTTCATCTTTAAATCGTCTTGTTTTTCAGACACGGCGATTGGGTCCAGTTCCGCATTGCGACTGACACGAGAGATCAGTTGAAACGAGCGACGGAAATATCCTTGCTACCCGATTCGTTCACAGTGTCAGGAGAAAGGCGTGAACAAGGCATCATTGGTTCTTTGAAAGATGGTTTTGGATTTATACGCTGCGTCGATAGGGAATCTAAACTTTTCTTCCATTTCAACGAAGTGCTCGACGTAGATAGAGAAATCAGTGTAAACGACGAAGTTGAATTTACAGTTATACAAGTAAGTATTGAAACTAATATTCCAATATCAATTTTTTTGTTAACATTTTACGAATTTTTTGTTGTTCAGGATCCGTCATCGTCATTTTCTAATTCTCGACAAAGCGCGATCAGATTAAAACATCTGCCGACGGGTAGCGTTCAGTTTGAAAGTGTTATAGAAACGATGGTGCCAGGCAGTATAGTTCAGGATACCAATGGAATCGAACCTGGTCTAATCAGTTACACAAAAGATAGCCAACAGAAGAATATTATTTTCTTTACAAAAGACTGTGATCCAAAAAGTATCCCAAAGCTCGGAGAAAAGGTGAGTACTCTCGGTCGAATTCTGACAAACAAAAAAACGACCGGTCTGCCGGTGAAATAATACAATGATTTATCGTTAAAGGTTACATTCAACATTTGCCAAGTTAAGCGAAACAAAGAGCTTGTTGCCGTAGACATATCATTAACAAGTCCGAATGAAAAAACTCCGAATGGAAATAAAAAATCAAATGGCTCAACTATCCAGGGTTTCATTGCCGCACTTAAGGACGGATTTGGCTTTATCGAGACTATCAATCATGAGAGGGAAATATTTTTTCACTTCAGGTAAATTACGTTACGTTTCATCGGGTATTCGATTCTGGTGAATCGTAAACAATCGTCCAATAGTTTGGTTACGATAAATATTTACCACTTCTAGCAATTTCGACGGCGACGCAAACACTTTGGAATTGGGTGCTGACGTAGAATGTACGATTGGTAATGGCAACGGAAGGGGTACGGGGGGTTGCGCGGCGGCAGAACTAGTACGCTTGGTACCTCGCGGAACGATTCCGAGACCGACGTGTACGGGAGAAGTACTAGATGGAACAGTAGTCCGACCTCTCCGAAGTGCAAATCCCGACCAAGTTGAATATGCGGGTTTAATAAAAATAAATCCAACAACGGAAGACGAAGAAACGCCGGAATATGAATTTGGAATAATGGGGCTTGTAAATAAACGTGAATTATTACAATCCGGTGATCCGGTACAATTACAAATCGACATAGCGGGTCACGCTTGCAATATTGTCGCCGTACGTAAAAAGCGAAGAGCAACCGTAGACGCTGTAAAAGGACCGTTCGGCTTTCTAGCCTACGAAGTTGACGAAGGAAAAAAATTATTTTTCCACATGAGCGAAGTAAGAGATCACGCAACACTGCAACCCGGTGACCAAGTTGAATTTGTTTTGGTAACGAATCAACGTACCGGTAAATCATCGGCATGTAACGTAACACGTTTAAGGTAATTTTATCAATATTACAATTTTAAACTACGTAATGTTCAATGATCCAACTTAACTGATCACGTGTTTTTTTTTCTTTCTATCTATAGTGACATTGTGCAACAACGACCGGAACGACTGATAAGTCGTCTGCGTACTATTTCACTCGAAGACACAGGTCCAAAATTGACAGTTGTAAGACAACCACGTGGTCCCGACGGAACTCGTGGTTTTGGCCAGGAAAGACCGCCCTACATTCCTGGTTCGATTCAAGAGTAATGTTGTACCTACCGATGATTATTCAATCCAAAATTGTATTTACATTAAAATATTTTCAGTCCATGCACTTTGATGCCGAGATTATTATTATGAAAGTGGAAAGAAAAAACAAAAACAAAAACAAAACAAAACGAAGAAAGGATAACAAACAACAAAAGGATATAAAATAGAACTAATTAACAAAAGAACAAAACAAACACTCCAAACCAATCATGAACATTAATTAACCAAATCGAAGTATAAATAAAATACTTACAGTTAATAAATAGTGAATATTAATAATTATAAATATTGAATATTAAAATAATAGATATAATAATAATAATAATAATAATAATAATAATAATCGGCAAAATTGGACACTAAAAACAAAAAACAAGAAAAAAAAACAATATAAACCAGAAACAACGAGCCATTTTGATCTTTCTTCCTTTCTCTCTCTGTCTGGAGAACATTTATGACACATTTAAAGTAGATAATAATGCAGGCAGACAGCAGTTCATCTGATCTTTTTATATCAACATAAAACTAAATCGGTTTTATTACAATTTATGTAAAGAAAAAACGAAAAAAAAAAATTTTCTTTTCTAATATTCTTACGTACTACCTTGTGTGTAGAAGGTATACAAAAAAGAAAGAAAAAAAAGGAAAAATAAAACTATCGTTTTTTCGCATATCTCGCACCGTTTACGTTATTTATTATCAAATCAATTAATTCTTATTATCAATTATACAAACACTCTAATGTTTTTTTTTCCCCCTGCGAATACAAAACCCAAAAATAAATATACACATAAAAACATTGCAACTTTTAACTTTGTGATTAAAAATCATTCATTTCTCAAATTGAATTTGGTGCGGTTACAAAAACAAAGTGATTTAGGACATTGAAGATTTAGGTTTGTAATATGAGGAAGAGAAAATGAAGCGAAAAAATTATAAGAAGAAGAAACTGAAAGAAAATAAGCAACAACGTTTATAATATTCAATGAATTGCTAAAAAAAAAAAAATTAGAAAGAAAAAAAAATATACATATTATATATAATACATGTAATTACGCCACATTGAGACTGTATGGTAATGAATGACATGTGTCGTCATGTCCTGATGCAAGATAAAGGAAAATATATATATATATGTATAGTATACAAACACCTGAATCTACTATAGAATTATGTGGTAATACAGAAAAAGAAAAAAAACATACTTTCATTATTTACATCGATTGTCGATTTATTTGGAATTTGTGCTACCACGAAAAAAAAAGAAGAAAGAAAAAATATATGAATATATATATACATATAGGTATATATATATTATATATTACACTTACACATGATAGGTAATAATCACACACTATAGGCATATTATATTATAATAAAATTATAACAACAGTCTCGAAACATCTCAATGAAAATTTGCTGCGTGACCAATGCTGGGAAAATAAAAACAAAAAAAAAAAATAACAATTCCATTTGGAAAAAAAGTGAATCTTCTACGAAGCTACACGGTAGCAACACTGATGGTAACGCGATGATGGTGAAGATGGTATCGATTGACAAAGATGACAATGACGACGACGACGTCCGTTGGGATATTGGTGAATCGATGGCGAATATAATATTGATACAAATGATAACGATGATGATGATGACGGTGATGATGACGATGATGATGATGATGATGACGATGATGATGATGATGATGATGATGATGATGATGATGATGATGATGATGATGATGATGATGATGATGATGATGATGATGACGAGAGTGGTATGGAAAGGAGGTTGTACAAGCCGTACGTCTCTTTATAATAAATTATTGTACAGCGGTATACATAAAATATTATAATTATACTCTCTGTCAAAATTAAATATCTACAAATTTGTAAAAAAAAAGTAAAAAAAAATAAAAATAACAAAAAAATAACAAAAAAAAAACACCGAAAGAAAATAAAGAGATAAACCTCGAGAAATACGATTAAGAATTAAAATTAAAAAAACAACAAAAAAAACAACAAAAAAAGAAAAACAAATCAAAAAAGTTAAAAAAAAAGAAAATAAAATGAAACAAAAAATAAATAAATAAATAAAACGAAAACATAAAACAAGTAAATAAAAAATCATAAGTTAGAACTGGCCAACTGTTTGACCTAGCTAATATATTATTGATATATGTATACATATATGTTTATATATAGTTTAAATATATATGTATAAATATATAAGTATATGTCGTTGAGTTCCTGATGCAGTCTCGTGTTGTCAAATCAAATTAGTATTATGAATTCAGAGCGCAAAGAGAAAAACAAAAAAATAAGAAAGACAAAAGGAGATAAATAAAAGAAAAAAAGCAGAAGAATCAACTGTATGAATGACGAAGCTGTTGTATAACTTGTCTATTTATATATAGATAGAGAAAAATTAAAATTAAAGAGATCAGCATTTTATAAGTTTTGCCATTACGACTGTGAGCGAAAATACACGTGGCATTATTTAGCAATAGAGGAAAGGAAATACATAATCACGTATATACATAAAACATACATACACAAGCACGATACAAACTTAAATGCGCTTGTCGTCGTAAGGCTCATTAGATCCAACACATCAATTATGCATATAAAAGAAGGAGAAAAGAAACTGTAAAATTATTGGTAAAACAATAAACATTGGAAGCATCAACGAAATATTTCCTATATAAAATACACGTTATTTTATGAATGGATTTTTTTTTATCTGTAGAAATCAATCACGGTATTTATTATTATTCTGTGTATAATATTTTTCATCGGTTATTTATATACCTATACGATAAGAAACCTCGTCTTACAAAAGCTTCCAATTAAAAATCTTTTTGTTATTATAATTAATTTTACTCCAAATATTATCTAGCTATCATTGTTTAATTCCCTTATCTTGTGTACCAAGTTCGATGATAAGTTTCGATACTAAATTGATTTTAAGTTGCACTTCTGTGCGTCGGTCAATGTACTAGTCAAAGATATTGAAATTTTTTTTTAGAACCAGTTCTCACCTGTTTTTTTTTTTTTTTGGCTCCGTTGGGAATTCAATTAGTTTACGCTACGCTCTAGTTGTGGTAAATGAAGTATTTTTGAGATCTGTTTAATTATATCGATAGGTCAAATGGTGGAAACTCATCGTTTGGGAAGAGGAGACCATAGGATATCAGAAAAAATTCAATTTTTTTTTTTTTTTCCTCTAGTGATATTTAGGCACTGTACACATAATTGTGCTATAAAAATTATGCGGGCTACGCTTTTTAATATGTACAAGATGTATTATTATTACTATTATAATTATGCTATTTATAAAGATTCTGGTGAGAAAAATATACCTAAAACAATATATTTGAATCGATAAACAATAGTTGCAAGATAAATCATACTTTAGATTTGAACGATTGGGAAAATAATTAAATCACAACGCACTCGTAAGGAAATGGTCCATGGGTGAGCAAATTTTGTGGGCCGGGACAAGCTGGAAATTCAAATCATTATTATTAATATAAAAAAGTTTTAGATTCTTTGGGTTCAAATGACTTTTAATTGATATACAATCCGAACAGAGTTTGTAAAATAGGAATAATTGTGACGCCCAGTAATGAGATCAATTCCTCTAGATTATGAATGATTAATACCTACCATTATCACATCGAGGTCCGTAGAAACCAGTGCCTTCACATTGACATTTGAATCCCGGATCCTGAGATATTTGAAGACAGGAACCTCCGTGTCTACAAGGTCTTCTGTAGCATATATCGTTACGACGTCCTGGAATCAATTGATAATCGGTGAGTGAATGGAGCAGAAAATGATTTTGGGGGAGAAAAATTAAGACGTAGTTGACGACATGGTTATGGAAGTATTTAAAACTAGTTATAGTTACCACGTAATGAGAGTTTACATTCCTCAAAGTTGTTGTATCTGTATTCAGACCTACAACCGTATCCGCAGCTGCACTGAGCATTGACAATTCTACAACCCTGATGCATTTGGTCCAGCTCACAGGCCAGTGTTATACCTTTAAAAAAAAAAAAAAAAACAAGTACATTTTTTGAATCTATTTCGAACTTTAAGATCAAACTGCTTTCTTTAAAGATTTCTTTGGTCTCGCAGACCCACCCGATGAGTTAGGATTATTTTAAAAAATGATAAATCGCAAACACAATTCATTTGTGTTCTTGAAAATTTGATAATATTTGAAAGCTTTTTGGACGGCATATGTCACGTCGATAAAAAAATCGGCCCTCCTTTAATTTAGTGAAAAAATAAATAGATATAAACAGCCATATCCGTATAGAACCGGAAGCGAGCGAGACACTCGAATTATCGTTGAAGAGCATTCTTAAAATACGTGTGATGAATGTTTTCGTTTGAGGATGTTACTAAAGGAAATAATAGAAAAAAAAGAATGGTCTTAGCTGGTAGAGCATAAAAAATGTACCTATAATCGTGAAAAGTACGAGTAAAAGAGGAAGCTGCGCTCTATAAAATGTGAACATGATGAAAATTTTGGTAGTTATCACAGGCTGCTGGTGTTTTATAATTTTTTTTGTTTTAATAATGAAACGGACGTTTATAAATCACAACACAAAGAGCAAAGGCCGACGGAATTGATCAGTCTGGAAAAGGAGCCCCTTGAATAAGCAGCTTGAACTGCAACTAAACGGGATAAAAACTAAACTAAAGTAAGAATTTATAATACTAAGCTATGCTGCTATGTGTTCAGATCTTGGTCGCGTGTGGGGTCGTAAAACACTTAAAATAAAATAAGAGCATAAAACTACAGTGAAGCACTTTTACGACTTTTAGAAACCGAACGCTGCTTTGCTCAGTAGCTAGCTGGCTAGCTGTCTGCTTTAAAGAAGGAGCCAAGATAAACTAGCAAAGTTCCCTGGCATCTGAACCGAAGCTGGAAGCCGTTGCACTTGCGACCCCTGCACTGGCGTGGCAATTCAATATTCAAAACATTTTTTCTGTCTTGAATTTTTGAAGAAAAAGTATAAAAGAAAATCGCGCGATTTGAATACAATCAACATCGACTTTTAATCGACAACCTCGAACCCAAACACTCGAAAACATCTGCGCATACAATCATGCAGATTTCAAATATTCTGCCATAAATTTAAAAACCCTTCAGGCCGCCTAACTAACTTCGCTCTAATAGCGTTCTAATAGGGTCGAGGGTTTTATATTATTTTTGGATATTCTTAAACAAGGGTGATAAAACATATGTTGTAAAAGCGACAAATCTAGAAGCAGTAGCCGCTTATTTATGGTGTAAATTTAGAAGGAAAAAATTCTCAACTGAGGCATTACCTTCTTGTACAAATGGTAATTATGAATCGCTAATACAAGACAGAAAGCAAAGAGCTGGCGATGATGGGTTTTTTGCAAAGAGGATATGAATTTCTTTATACCAACTTTATCCAATAATACTTCGAAATCTGTATACACAAATTGGAACAAATTTTCAACCTTACATATCTGTATTGGTTAAACTATCACGATATGATAACACTTGACATGCGTGTATGATTTACATGTTGTTTATTATCTATAAAAGAAATCTGTGCCGCATGCTGCAGGGTTCAATGGAACAAGATGATTTCATAATTTAAACGCAATTTATTTTAGATCATTTCAAATTCCACGCACATGGATATGGTTATACGTATTACAAGAGAACAAAGAAAGCTGTTGTATTTACATCAAATAGTTCATTTGTATTATCAACTATACAGAGAGATTATATGAAATTGTTTCTGCAAAGAGACTCACTGTTTGATTCCAGGAAACGGATTACTACTAAATAGAATAACAAAAATTATAAAACCGAACTATAATTACTATGACAGTCTTGTCGATGAGATTTTCTGAAGCGGAAGATCGGATGTTATCAATGGACATATCCAAGTAAGATACCACCGCTGTCCCAGTACTTCTTTAATGTTATCAATTGAAGAAGAATTTCCTTGCAGTCTATCACTTCTTCCTATTTTTGCTTCGATGCCAATAAGACCTCCGGTGATCAAATATATGTTGAAAATGCTGAGCGAAGAGACCATTATCGAAGCGGCGATCATTACGATGTACAAAATTAGGTAAACTGTGTTAACTGCGGAGTCAGGGTGGAGGAATAAAATCAATGGAGGGCAGAATAGCTGAGCCACAAGCTCGGGTATGAACAATTTCATTCGTTTCTTCATGAATATTGTTGTGCAATAAAAATAATATGTCGTTCCCAGGAACATGTATAATAAAAATATTACAAAAAAACGACGGTTGTATTCTCCGATACAATAACCGATGAACATGCAATGATGATCACGTTTCAATATGCAAGTATCGCAGGATACGCAGTGCCAGCTGTGGGGAGGTCGGTTATAATCTTCGTCACAAAGTTTGCACGATCGCGTTGAATCTTCCATCAAAATTTCCACCTTTTGGGTCTGATCCCGATCCCTAAGATACCCTCGTGTGCTCGTATCGCAGATTATCATGCAGACGTAGTTGCCGATAACATTGAAGGCGATAAAGTGGCCAGCAATCAAATTTAACCAGTATGAAGTTGACCCAAGTAAATAGATGTCAGGTGAAACCACAAAGAATATGAAATAGTAGTAAACCGGAATCATGCTCAACATAAAACTTGCCACTATTTTATCTCTTGTTCTAAAAGGCACGATGCATCTTCGCATTTTACGTATTGACCCCATCGTTTGCAAAAGTTAGCTATTTCTCCTTCAAAAAATAATTGAATAACAAAACAATCGTAATTGTCTTGGATACGATCTTCTTCTATCTCGTGCATAATTAAACATTTGAGGAATTTGCTTTTGAGGATTTATAAGTAAAAATAACTTAATCCCCTATTCGCACCATATAGAGATATGAAATATAATTTTTTTTCTTCTAAATTGTACAAAAGTATAAAAATGTTATTAATAACGTTACGAGATAATAATATCATTTGATTTTAAATTATGATAACTTCAATTGGTATATCTTAGAGATATGATTAATTGCACTTCATATTTACTTCTGAATACAAATGTTCTCAGACGTTGATCAGGTGATGTCAGATGCAGGTGAATTCTTGGAATGAAATGTTGAATCGTTGCCGATAAATTTCATCCGATTCTAAATCGCAAAAGAGATTGCAAAAGTTGGTACTAAATGCTGAAAAAATCAGAAAAATTTATCCAGGTAAGCTATAACTGTACCTCTCTCGTGCGGTAAGGATGGATCAAGTTTTATATTTTTTCATAGTCGAATGCGTGTTTTAGTACCTTACATGAAAGTCTGATCGTGTAGCTCGTGAATCATAGCAGATCTTCGAGGTTGGCCTATTCCTGATTGTCGGTTATAAACTTCTCGCATTAAACTCTCCTTCTCTTGTTCTAATATTGCAATTCGTTGACCCTTTTTGTTTACCTCCTAAAAAAGTTAACGTAACAATCAATTCTCTTTTGAAATACAGGATCCGAATTTGATGAATTGATTAATAGATACCTCCGTTAATCTGTGATTTTGTTGCTTGAGCCTTGAAATCATATCCTGGTGAAGTTGTGGCGTGGTGGGATTACTGATGACAGCCAAATTCATGTGGAGTGGCAATCCACCTCGCTCCCAGCTGCTTATAAGCGCCGCAAGATGCCGGTTTACTTCCAGGACACGTGCTCTCTGTAGTTCCAATCGTTCCTGCTGAGCTTCTGTCCATTGTTCCTAAATAAAATGAATGTTGTTGGTTTTTCTTTAGGCTGGCTTTGAAGTTATTAGGATCCAGAACCCAACAATTAAATAACGGAAGCGTACCACATGTGACCCCATCCGACCGACATGTTTGATTTTCTCTTGGGTCGCAGATATTTGTTTAAGGTACCATTCTCTGGTTTTATCAAGGGCAGTTAAACCCTGCAGCAATACGTCTTTTTCTTGCTCGATTTGTTTCATCCGTTTCATCTGAAATATACGCAATTAGTTGTAACACTGTTAGGACAATATTTTGGGAGAGAAGGTGATTTACCATATTATAATCAATACCGTTCTGCAACGTGTGTCGTCTGGGCTCACGACGTCGCACTATTGATTTTTTCTGCTGAACAGCAAGCTGGTTATTTTCTACAGCTTTTCCGTCGCCAAGAGCACGAGGAGGTCTCACTGTAGTTCTTGGATCGGTTTGATAGTTTATTGGAGCAACTTGCCGCTTATCTGTCGATTTTTCATCCCCCATCAGTAAACCCATCTGCCAATTTTGCAGCGCAGTTCGTATTCCAGATTTGTCCATATTTCTATCAAAATTCATAGTTATCGGAACTCTGCCTTCTAGACCAGCTCCGGTTCTCGGAGGTTTTGGGGGTCCATAAGTTTTTGTTGGTTTTGGTTCAGAAGTACTTCGGTTGTCCACAGATTCTGAATGAAGAATCACATCTTTCCTACCTGGAAGCTGTGGCATACTTGAAGTTCGCTGTTGTGATATCGCATTGTTGGGACGGATTGTTGCTGTATTTGGCGATGTCCAAGGGATTTTATTTTGCCCATCAACAATGAGTGCAGGGGTAGATGGTTGTCGGTTTTGCTGTATTTCAGATTTCTTAGCTTCGGCATCAGATTGAATCTGCAGCAAGCAGATCTTCAAACCGGTACAAAACCTTTCGAAAGACAATAGTCCATTGGCTGGTGTAACCTTTTTGAGGCTTTCCAAAACACCTTTAGGTAGACCCTGGGTTCCATCGTCCTGCCATCGCTCTTCTATGTCGGCAAACTTTACAAATCCGCTACTTGAGTCATCCATAATATCAAATAGCGTTCTCATCGCTGTGACAAATCCTTTCGGTAGACCATCCAGATTTGGAAACTGCGTTTGCGCCATCTTAATACTAAAGATTATCGTATAAGGAACACTAATCCCACTGATCAAAAATTAGAGAGGTTGTGTCAGTCCCGTTATGTGGTGCTTATGTCATGTTGATTTGTGGCTTAATAGGAAATGAATTTATCGAAATAACAAAACTATTATTTTATTGCATCTCAGTTTTACAACGTACTAACAGCAAAATTCCAATCATAATTCACACTTTGATATTTGCCATATTGAAATTATTTTAGCGACACGAATTAAAGTTTGATTTTTATTCCGATGAAAGACGAATGTAAGAACGTGGAAGAATAAATATTGATAAATATTTTAAAGCACTTAATTATGGAGAATAAAAACGGAAGAAGCTGACAGAAACAGGTTACATCTTCGGCTGATTAATTTTCTGTTAATTTTTAAACGGCATACTTGAAGCATAAAGATCCTTACCATTCGATTGGCGGTCACGTCATGGCAGCCACCCCTTCGATTCCATCTAGGTAGACAAATATTAGATTGTTGTCCGAAATCATCTAGCGAGATCACAGCCGCTCTATTTCAAGTTTTGTGGATTGAGCTGCAAACCTATCCCCTCATTCCTGGCAGCAATATTTTCGTGGATGACGTTTCATCGCTGCGGCTTGTTATTTCCCCATTCTACATCGTAGGTGTAATATAATCTGTGTTAGCTGTTATTTGATACTTTATTTCCGCGAAGGCAAAACTTCCGTCTTCGTTCTAAACTGTACCTTGAAAATGGAGAGTATATTTCACGAGAAGGTAAGCCTTTATCAACACTGCTATAATGAGTACTTTGACTACGATTTTTTGACCATTTTCCCAGCAAGAGGGATACCTCTGCGCCCAGCATTGTCTCAACGCCCTACTTCAGGGGCCATACTTCAACGCTGTAGATCTCGCTAATCTTGCTCATCAGATGGATGAGGAAGAACGCATCAGAATGGCTGAGTCGGGTATCGATAGCGAAGAGTACAGGTTGTTCTTAGAGGTAATTTCCACCATCGACTTCGACAGTGTTTAAAACATGTGCAATTACTTCGTTGCTACTTGTCTCTTGAACTGTCTGTATAGTTTAACTTTTGTATGATTCTTAAAATTTGATTTCGTTCTAGCAACCATCGGGAAACATGGATGACAGTGGGTATTTTTCGGTTCAAGTCATAAGCAGCGCTCTCAAAGTGTGGGGCCTTGATTTAATTCTCTATAACAGCACCGAACCAACTGCCTTAATGGCCCAAAACGATCCTTCGTAGGTTATTATTTATCATTTTTATTACCAACGGAAGCACTGCCAATAGCACTGTTCAGTTTTCGATAAATTTCGCTTTATTCAATTCTGCTAGGACATGATGAAATCATTGAAAATTTCTTATCGTTTTCCTTGCGAAACTTTGCGAATTGGAAATTATTATTTTCAGAGGTATGAGCGCTTACATATGTAACTACAAGGGGCACTGGTTCACGATCAGAAAAATTGGAAAGCAATGGTTTAATTTAAATTCAATGTTGAGTGGACCTCAACTTATATCCGATACATATCTGGCGATGTATCTTGCTCAACTCTTGCAAGAAGGTATGTAGTAATTTGGATGGAGAAACATCGCCCTTCTGAGTCTAATTAATTATTCAATGGTTATTTCAATAGGCTATTCAATTTTCATTGTCAATGGTACGCTGCCCGAGTGTCTAGCCGATGATGTAATTACGCGCAATCCGATAAAAGCTACTTCAAGGGCAAAAGGAACTTCGGAAACCCAAACGAGAAATACCGATGTGGGATATCGTTTGGGTACCAGGGAAGAGGATGACGCAAAAATTTTCAAAACTGCTTTAGCGTTGGGTGAGGTCGAGGTTCCGGGTTCATCCAGTTACGCAGCTTCTACGTCTACCATTTCCGCAGGAACATCCAGAATGGGTAATAGAAATCATGCAAACATTGAAAGAATAATACCGATAAAAGTCGAGGGACGTGATCAATCGGATCGAGAAGAAGACGCAGAACTGCAAAGAGCGCTGCAACTCAGCTTGCAAGATAGCAACGTAGATATCGAAAGATCGTTAAAACTCAGACTGGAGAATGTTGAGCAAAATGAGGCGGAAAATAATCCCTCCCATTTCGCTGCAGATGCCGAGGAGGACGATGATTTGAGAAAAGCGTTGCAATTAAGCTTGGAATGTATGACCACACCTTCTACTCCCGACCCAGAAGATTTACGCTGGCGAAGATTGGCCTTCTTAGGTATACACAACAATGACTCTACCCAAAAATTGAATACGTAACAATAATTTTATATATTTTTTTAATTATCTAATTATCAAAAGTTGTTATCGCTGAATAAAATTCAATTATGTCAATTTTAAAGTAACTAACAAGCAGTGGGGAGAACGTGTCATTTTATAACTAATATAATTGAAAGAATAAAGTCAATTAAAGTTTCAATTAGTTAAAAATTTACTGCAAATCTGCGCTCCTTTGTTTTCTCACGGCGCATTTTTTCTAGTCTTTGATGTCAATACTGATATAAAAAAAACTTTTGTTCCTCGTCTGAGCTGCTGGACGGAAATATTGATCTGAAATCTGAAGCAATATTCTTTATGTTACCTAAGTACCAAATTTGAAATGAAATAATTGAAGGAATGACTAGTAAGAAAAAGTTATTATTTAATTGCCGTGAGAAAAACAAATGATGTATTACTCGGATGGCTTTCAAAGTGTTATGGTTCCAAACAATTCAGTTTTAAGACGGAAAACAGGGTAGGCAAAGCGAATATACTGCACTGTCTGAAAATTTTCAAACACTTATATTTAAATAACAGTTTTTGACTATAAATTTTTTCAATCACAATTATTTGTCGAAAACGTTTATTGTGGAGTCGGTGTCGACTTATAAATAATTTTGTGTTAAATATTGTGTCATTGGAATAAATTCAAATCATGTATTGTTTTTATCACAAATTATGATTCAACTCAAAATTATTTACACAAAGTACAAGCTAACGATACCCATTCAACACATAAATACGATTATTTACATAACATATGCTTCCACATCAAAAGACATTTGGACGAGCTGCAGCGTGAGGACTTAATTCCATAAATTTCAACGATCATTTGACTACGAGGAAAATATAAGAAATTGCTTTACAACAAGATACCGTGATGTAATAGAGTGACCTTAGTAACCAAGTTTCACTGTTTTTTTTTTTTTTTTAAACTCTACAATTAATAAGATATCTAACACGCTGTTAAAAAATCTTATGCACGATTGCAAGTTCACCGGGATAAACTATAAATCTATTTTGTATCCTGATACAATAGAATCTCTAAATAATATAATCATACCTTATGATCATGTGAATCATACCTTGCCAAAAAGGTCGTGTATGTAAGTTTTTTTTCTGTAAGTCCTTTTTACAGCAAATTTTATGCAAACCAATACAAGTATAGTCGCTGACATCACGTACAATACCACACAGATGCTTATATCAAATATCGTGAAATCCCATCCCAATCTTCGCTGACCGGCATATTTGTCTAACGCAAATCTTCCCTGTCTGATTTTGAGGTCATCTCCGATGTCGTCGTCGTCGGGCTTGCCGCTTGAATTGTAATAGTTTATTCCCGTGTAACTATATTTCCGATACATGTAACGCAGCACTTCAACTTCATTCCAGCTACTATTGCTATATCTGCAACCGGAGCACTGTTCCTTGGAAGGATATTGGATTTTTTTATGCTCTGGATCTTCGGTTTCGTCTCCGGCCAATCTTTTGTTGACCCGATTGTGCGACCTCCAGAGCCAAAGGATGCTTTCGTCGATAGTTCGTACTTGGAACATTTTATTCTGAGCAGCCATTTCTACAAAGTGTTGCGAACAGTCCGAGCACCCGAAAAAGTTTTTTATATAACCGTACATAGCTCGTAGCACTTCCTGCGGGGGATATTCTTTTATATTTTTGTTATGGTTTGCTGCGTTAACAGTGAGCATGTGAAACATTGTCCAAAGTCCACAGGGGTAGCCTCGTAGATGTTCCATGCTTCCCTTGCATCCGATCCATTTTTTTGGCCCTGAATATATCGGAGACATTTCTTCTTCAACCGACTTAACTATCTGTCTGAGTTCTTCACCGGATAAACTTGTACGGCGATCAACTATTTCTCGCAAAGCATCCAAAAACAAAACACCGCTACGTCTTAGGGGAAAGTATTTAGCCAATACGTTCAGATAGGCTTTGAGAGCCTCAAGTTTTTCGTTGTCTATAGTCTTGCTCATCGGAAGTTCATGTTCAATTGAATATCTCAATGCAGTTTCTAAGTCCAACTGAAAGAGAACATCTCCAAACTTTCTTATTTCTTCTAATTCTTTTTTGTGTGTAGCTTGTTCAACTTGGTCCGGAGCTTCCGTTGATTTAGTTTCAGTCTCATCCTCGGGATGACCGTCAGGGTTTCCGGGTATGTCTACCACTATTCCTTTGAGCATAAGGAAGTCTTTGATTGCTTTTCGAATCCCTTCTCTTGTCAGATATCGAACGTTAATAGTCTGTTGCGTACCGTTGCGACCTAGTGCAATTACGGTTGGAAATTTGTTTACTCCTAACGATATGGTGAGCGGTTCATTTTCAGATGTTACGCCGCGAACTTGCAAGCTATTAAACTTGTGCAAATCTAACGTCACCTCCGTCGCGAGATAGGAATCCACCACTTCAAAAATGAGGAAGTTGTATTTTACACTCTCCGGAATATCTTTCCACAGGTTCTTTGTGTCAGAACTTCTGTAAGAAAATAACGGCAGGCTTAGGTATTATACAACATGGTAGTCATTCGTTGGAAAAATCCACATATTAATGCTACACATCCAGTTCTCCCCACCCCCTCTTCGATCAAACGACAGGTGTTGCTATTTTCATGAATAATGAGGCATCTAACTTATTATGTCAATGAATAGTACAAACGTACCTGTATGGTGCAATATTTGGCCAAGTGGAACCTCGGCCTTCTTGCTGTTCCTTTTCTAAGCGATTGACCAAGTTGTGTCTTATGGTATTTATGTCTTTTCCACTATCTAGTTCTATTCCAAGATTCCCAACTTTGGCATCAACTGAGAAGAACTTGAGCATGGGATAATGCATTATTTCAAAATCCCGACAAACCGGGTTGTTGTCATCATTTGCACAGTCCATTGCCGCTATCACAACAATGTCCTTCCAATCTGTCGATTGAATATGAATAAGTCAGATGAATTATTGTTACGTGACGATTGACAAAATTCTTCAGTTTATTTTATATGAAAATTTATGAACCTCTTAATACTCACGCTCTATATCTTGAGCAAAAGCCTTCCAAGTAGGTGCGAATCGATGACAATATCCGCACCAGCTGTTGTAGAACTCAACGAGCCATGCGGTCTTGCTTTCGTAAATATTTGACTTTAGATTAGTCGCATTCAAAATAAATATACGATCACTGGTGCTGTAAAGTCCTTCGCCGGTAGCCGAACTTTGATAATCTTCTTTATGACCCGCTACAGCTGCACTTGCTCTTTGCACAATTAGAATTTGTATCAAGAGCGTTTGGACCAATAATTTAGCGATGCGATATCTTTCCGCGTTTGAACTCATTGCGATTTACTTATTCCTCCATACGTCTTTTTCTTGTGATAACGAAATTTTCTAGCTGAACATTATCAAAATGAATAGAGAAAATTGGAGCTAATCACCCCCCGAATTCACAGGAGTGCTACTAACGGGACCCGCTACTAACTTCTTCTAAGTTTTATGTCAGACTGGAGGAGCTATCAAAATTTTATGACTTACCTAAGTAATTAATTATCCCCAATTTCGCCTACGCTTGTTTAACTACGTTTGGTTACGTCGCTGTCACTCGACGCCCACAAACTGCGGCGTTTCTATTTCTCTCCAGGCTAGATAAACTGTGCATCCCAGACCGATTAAAGGGTGTATTATTTTCAAATACGCCGTCTGAAGAAGTAATCAGCTGTAGCTGTAATCAACATATGTAATAACTTATTGTTTTCATATGCAAAATATTCATCACACGTGAGAATTCGTTGACGTGAGTTTCTTTTATGGTTTCTTTACGACGACGCTGTTGGCGCCTGCCGATAACTTCTAGAATTTCAATTCGACGTCGTAGTCGACATCGTTCGTTACGAAGCTAACGACCCGAGGAATTACGGAAAAGAACTAGTCACAATTGTAAATGTTCGATAAATAACGATAAGGGGTTGATAAAAAATAATTGTTGTTTTTCGCAAAGAGGTTTCTCGGAGCTGACAAAGTTTTAATCAGTTTTAATTAGAAAATAACCAAACGGTTTCTGACAAGAGAGGGATTGCGATGGCGACGGTCGGAGAACCTTTGACGTTAGCCAGAGGCAAGTTTACACTTCAATTATCTTTTAATACTTTATTATTTAAGAGAATTGGTTCAGCCTGAAACGTAATCTGAGAAGCTGTTATCGAAAGTTTATAAATAAAATTTTATAAATCTTCTTCTAACTAACAAGTAATATTATTCTTCTATTTATCAAAGATGTCAAAAGATCAATCGAGCTCCTCGACAAGTTGCAGAAAAGTAAGTCTGTTCGACCCTATCGTTGAGACTTTATTTTATTTGACATTTCGAAGCAAGTCTTCTTTTTTATGTCTCGAGTCTTATTATTTCAGGCGGCGAGGTACCAGCAACAAAATTAGCTGCATTACAGAAAGTTCTTCAAAGTGATTTTCTAAATGCCGTAAGAGAAGTGTACGAGCATGTTTATGAAACCGTTGATATACAGGTGAGGATTTCATGTAGAACAGCTTACCTGACTTACTCATAAGGCGTGAAAATTCTAAAATCCCATTTTCCAGGGATCTCAAGATGTACGTGCTTCAGCTACAGCAAAAGCAACTGTGGCCGCTTTTGCAGCTAGCGAGGGACATGCACATCCTCGAGTTGTAGAATTACCAAAAACAGAAGAAGGGCTTGGATTTAATGTGATGGGCGGAAAGGAGCAAAATTCTCCCATATATATATCGAGGATTATTCCAGGTGGCGTAGCTGATAGACACGGTGGATTGAAACGTGGGGATCAATTACTCTCCGTCAACGGAGTGGTGAGTAGTCTTGATTGTTAATATCCTTGTGCAGTTGATGAATTATCCATTTGTTATTACACTTTTACCACAGTGTGTCGAAGGTGAGAATCACGAGAAGGCTGTTGAATTACTGAAGCAAGCTCAGAACTCTGTGAAGCTTGTTGTGCGTTACACACCTCGGGTTTTGGAAGAAATGGAATTACGATTCGATAAACAACGAGCTGCTCGTACGCGGCGCCAGCATATGCAGTAAAGTCTGTGGTGCTTGTTTCTCATCTATGCCGAAGTATAATTAATTTTTAACGACGCCATAGTGTATTATTATTTATATTTTGCACTCGTGTAATTACGGATAAGAGATTCACGGGGAAATATACTATCCCTCGTCACCCGAAGATCATTGCAATACGAGTACATAAATATGAAGAAATTATTATTTCAATCTTGATATTTGATGCAATTTGAAGTTTACCAACGTGGTGATAAGTAATGATGATAAGTTATGTTTATCCAAATTATATACTTTATCGGCAGCAGTATTATATTAAAATACAAATATTACATTGTGAACAGAAAATCGTCATCGTTTAAATTATTTTGACCATTTCTGACTCTCGTATTATTTAAATGATGATTGGAGGAAATTAAAATGAAGAATTTACGTTACATACAAAAATGATTTTAATGTCGAGTAAGTCATACTATACAGAGAACTGAGGTGTTTCATTAAACTTTCATTCATCGTCACATACATACATAATTTCAATATTATTTTGGTTAACTTAATTAAAAATTCAGCCCAATCTTGCAGCTAGTGACTCGTTTAACGTTCACATGTAGATGAAATTAAATCTGAAATTCAGAAAATCAATTTTAATAGTTATATCAATCACTTCTACCGTTTCGACGTTATGAAAAATTTCATTTCCATATTAGAATTTTACCATCTTTTGCTACAGAATTTCTTGTATACTTTGCAAAGTTATCCGTTAATAATAAAATTCGTTTTACACACCTGCAAAGTGACTGTGGTAGGGATGAAATTATCGGCCCGTAGCCTTGTGAATTGTCATACAGTTCAAACAAGGGTGCTGCCACTAATTTGTAATTCTTGGGGACAGCAAATAAAGCTGAAGAGAAATCGAATGTTATATCATTGTTATCGAGGCGAGGAAATAGATCATCTAAAATTCTCCATTTCTATGATACCTTTTTCTTGTAATTGGACCAAGAACAGTCGCTTATGTTCTTTGGGTTTAGTGATGTGTGGTGGTACATAGGGATATTGCGGTGGTTCGAAGTTGGGTCGCCACCAATTTCCAATAGTATCCTCGATTACCCATTCCTGTTTGACTCCATCCTGACGCCCAAGTGTCTGAAAATTTGTTCAAACTTTGATTAACGGTTATATTGCGCGTACATTTTAGGTGTACATAAAAGTAAAATACATTCTTCTTCGTTTCAGTTCACTAAGAACATGGTTACAAAATGCTTTGTAGACTTTCCATAATATTTTTCATACATAATGACAATGGCATCGATCGGTACATTCGAATCCATAAGAAAAAGTACATCGTTTTACTTAAAATATACTCGGATAACTAACCATGTAATTTAAGGCAATTTGAGAGAGAAAAAAAATCAATCGTAAATCATTGTCATTACACATCGCAATATGCAATATACATGGTATATACAATATATATAAATATATTTTTTTCTCTCTCATCTAGAAACAAAACAACTGTTTCACGGTATTATTTTTTTTCCCTTGATACTGCTAAATGACAAAGGAATATGTTACTATTTGAATATAAATAAAGCTAACGCAGAAGAAATTAAAAATAACAAATTATTCTTTCGTTCCATATAAACGTATAACTTAAGATCTCTTTCTTTGTTCGTCTACATTTCTACAGCATTCTGATTGTTGTTACCATAAAATTGTTATCGTGTCTAAGATAGAAATCGGATAAATAAGAAAGTACATTCTTGCAATCTTCTGTCTTACACAATAACATAGAGACCTGAATGGTTATTTTTTTTTAAGATTCTGAAAACATGAATGATCTGAGTACATTAACAATGTTCTTAGCTAACCAGCGTACAATTATTCTTTTTTGTTTTGGCAATTTTGGGTTACTCTCTACTGACATGAAAGTGTCCGGGCATGCAGCACATTGAAATAGACCATTACACGACATACGCAGAGCACAACACCACTAAATTGAGCTACAGGCCCGGTTACATCGGTTCTACAAAAAGGTTTTTCATTTTCTTTTTACAGAGTTTTGTAGGATTTATTACAGTAGGCCCATCAAATCAGTAATACAGTCTAACAAATCAAAGTGCTGCTCCTAGCCACCCTGTAGGGCAGCGTAAGGTGCTGCTCTAACTGTTACCTCAGTGAGGAGCCGTTTTAGGCCCTCTACCTCGTCTTCTCCCGCGTTCAACTCTCCACCTGGCCTGTGAAAACAAAATGAACAGTTTAAACGATAAACACTTTTATCTATTTTGTTACCATTTTTGAAAACGTTGCTATAAATTCTATCTTAAAAATTTTTTTCATCTTTGACAATATGTATATTTGTAGTCTGAGCACAATAAAAAGAAATAAATAACAGTTTTTAGCGACATTTTCACTCACAATTTGAAAAATGTTGTACCGAGCTGAAGAAGTAAGACATGGGGTAAGCCATGCTCGTGTACTAATAGAACACCTTCAACGCTGCGACGCATCCCAATCTTGTCGAATTCATCCCTCATTCGTTGAAATCTGGCTGGTACTGACGGGTCTTTCTCAAATAGTGGCTCTTTCGTTCCAAATGTATAGTTTGTCAAAGGATATCTATGATAAATGAGTTGTATTTTTTTCGTTAGGATTATTTTTATCTTGTTGAAAATTATTTTTAGTGAGCACCCTAGTTCCAACATCTTGAACTATATATTTTTGGATATACTGGAAGTTGGAAACTTACAGAAATATTTACATTCGTATTTAATTTACAAAGAATTTTCACTTGGTGTTTTTCCATTCGTTACAAATCATATTTCATGCTTATACAAGCAACACATTGTGTTGGGGAGACGTTTTGAATACTTTATTCTACGTTATCTATAGAAAAAACGAAACAGCAATTTCAATTATCGCATAAAACTATATTCACAATACTAAAGCTACGTTAAAACAATTTTTCGAAGATCTTTTTTCTTTCGTTTGCACTTCGAAAGAAATTTCAGCTACTCTTATTTTTTGATACTATGAATTAAATTATCGACATTGAAGAGTTGAAGAGTTTTACAGCATCTTACAGTAGCTCACAATTTTTCAAGCATGTTTATACTTGGAAGGGTATAAACTCTTGCACAGAAATATGTTTGTCTTTTCTTTCTTGTATTTTTATATCACCTAGATGATCTTCCCCAACACATGTCGTATTTCATATTTCTATCTATTAAAATTATACATTTGATAATCTGCCAGTAGTCCTCAAATTTTAGTTTTAAATTTACTTTGAGATATATTTATAAATAATATATATCAAATCTTTTTTATCATCATTTCCAGTTATCACCCTTTTTCTTATTTACGGGAGGAAAAAAGAGAAAAAAAAAACTTGAAAAATGAAAAATTTATGTAAAATGTTCTAATAGTGCCTTCTTACTTTCTTTCATTGTCAATTGCCAATCTGAATAAGCATGTATTTGATTCTGCGTTGCATTCGTTCGTTTTTTAGAATAAAGAAATTGAGAAAACCGCTCAACAATTTCTAAGATACTTTGTTTTGAGCTTTGAATCCAAAAGTGAACACCTTATATCATGGGTTTTTTCCCCCCCAAATCTATACTAACGCAAATATGATGGGTGCGCGATTCGAGGGTGAAGTTTGCGAATCGGAAATAAATTTATACGAAATAACAAAAGAAAAGAATCTAATGGTCAAGCCTATGACACGGTGCAATGATATATTCGGAGCAAGAAATATTAAGTAGCAATCTTATCGGCATAGCTTTTCTAAAATTCGACACAGTTCAGATTGATTGGCTAGTTTTTATTCTTATCTCCAATATCCTTGCGCTGTGTTGAAGACTTCACAGTTTGAGAAAAACTGCTGGACAGATGATATTATTATGAATTGTTAACAGTAAAAAAAATTATAACTTAAAAAAGAGAGCAACTACGTATAATCAAAGAAGAGAAAATGTTATTTTATTTTATCTATGAAACCTATAAGTAGCCGATCTTTGTAGCATCCATTCAATTTATTTTTTTTTGTTCATCGTTTTCATCATCGAACGTGATGTAACGTATTATTAACATGACTATACTATTGGATGACATCATGGAGCTATGTGGAAATTTTCTATTTCAATGTTTATGAAAAAAAATTATTCATATTTAACCAAAAAAGAGAAAATAGGATATCAATATCACATACATAACAATTTTCGTAACATTGGATATACATTTATTGTGTTATATTATTGAATTATAAGAAAAAAAAAATAAAGAAATAAATAAAAATTAAGTTGAGAAATAAATTTGCGAATATTCGTGTAAAACTTTTGCAAGTTGGTTGGAGAATTTAGTATGTAACTTGCAAGTATTTAGGGAAAATTTAATCGATTTACATAACTACAGACAACTGATAGAAGAATATTCGACAAAAGATTTTCATGAGTTTTTTCATTGTCAAATAACATAAGTTTGAAATTGACATGAACAAGCATCTTTCAATGTTTTAGTAGATTCAGTGTTAGCTCCGTTAAAAGCTACTTGAACAGAATTTGAACATTGAGGAACATTATCTTTGTACTTCCTTCAAATTTACACATGTTACAACAGGTATTTACAATTCGTGTTTTTACCATTATTGACGCAACAAAATTCAGCAAATTACATTGCTAGCCATTTCACAGGCTAAATTACTATGAAAAGTAGCACAAAGAATCATTCTCATGTCATACAATCAGTTTTTACAGGCAAATCTCATTTGTCCGTCAATCAGAATAGTCGGGCAAACATTTTTTATCAACGGTCAACTGAAATTTACATGCTAGAGTTGATTACAAGAACGTGAAAATCTCTTCCTACGCTAATTCAAGCCTATTAGTTTGATGGTTACAATTTTCAGTTAATCGAATAGAGGTTCAGTTATTTTAATATGCCTATAGCAACTTGTGCCAATGTATTTAACGTTATTTATATTAAATCTTAGCAACTCTGCTTAAATTAATCTCCTGATCTTGTTTGTTAGATATATACATGAATGATTTTCAAATAGATCTTATATAAACGGCGGAGAGTTTTGGGTTGAAGTAAAAACGTCTCATGGTGTGTATCCTATTAGTTCTATCGCTAAGTACACACAGTTATTTGTGCAAAGACAATTTAATCCATCGTCGAATTTATCAACAATCATTATTTGGGGTAAACGACTGGTCTGACAAAGGTAACAAAAAATAGCTATGTTAAGGATCCCCTAATATTACCCTGCGCGAAAATTCAACAAGTATGTACCGGCTATTGGCAACTGCTCGTAGTATTTTCGAAGCACTCGTGACAAAAAATAAAAAAAGGAGTACCTAATAGTAAAAGCTAATAGCTTGATTCGAGAAATGCTCCTAATACAAATTATGAGGGGTGACGAGAATTAAGGTCGTTGATTATTTTCTAGCGTGCAAGGTTTAACCAGTGTAGAAGAATCCGATTATGAAAATCCTCACTGTGGGTGAATAATATTCAATTAATAGGCATATTTATGTATGTATGTATCAGCATCGATCAGCCGGCCATATCCGTTTAGTTCCAAAGCGAGGTGGACGGTTTTTTGAATTTGATATTAAAGGTGCTCTAAACACGAAAAGTCTTTTACTTACAGGTTTACTGTTCTGTTGATAGTAACTGATGGATTCGGCACTACTTTTCCTTCAAAAGAACTATTGCTTGCCCTTCTTGGCCAACCGCTGCCTTTAACCTGAGTTGTTGCCATCGCCATTTTAATTTTTACAAATTTAACCTGGTTCGTTTGCTTTCTTTGATCCCGTTCCCTCCCGCGGCGCTGTTTGCATCAACATCCTGCGGGCATTTTAGCAATTTCCGGTGATCGGGACGGTTCGGGCGCCGCGACGCCGACCGCCGAATTCACCGAGTTGACGCCATTCATCTGTGATGCCCATAGCACCTCGCACGTTCTCGTACGTGTTTTTATGCTAAGGTTTCTTCAAATCTAGGATTCCATACTTCTTACATTCCTTAGTTTATAAACGAAATGGATAAGCAATTAAAGAATTTTGCTGTTGAACTTTTTGAAATCAACGCGGTAAAGTTCGGTAATTTTGTCACCAAAGCCGGCCTACAGACACCTGTTTATTTCGACCTGAGAGTCATAATATCACATCCTCGATTGATGGTAAGTTTAATTCACACGAGAGCTTGTTATATTTTCAATCATGGAATTAATCATTAACAAAAATTGCAGAAATCTTTATCGAGTTCACTATGGAACTTGTCCAAACACGATGGAGGTGCTACTCAATTATGCGGAGTCCCTTATACAGCTCTGCCTATAGCAACTCTAATATCTATAGAGGCGGATATGCCCATGCTCATAAGACGCAAGGAAGCTAAAAGTTACGGAACCAAAAAATTGATCGAGGGTCAATTTAAGGAAGGGGAAACTTGCGTGATCGTGGAAGACGTCGTGACCACCGGTAGCAGTATCTTAGAAACTGCTAAAGATCTGCTTAATGAAGGATTGAAAGTGCACGAAGCTATTGTCATTCTCGATCGGGAACAAGGTGGCAAGAACAATCTAAAAATTAGCGGTATACAGATGAGAAGTCTGTATACTCTGTCTAGTTTAATGGGTTACCTTCTAGAAGCTGGAAAAGTTACGTTACCCGTGGTAGAAAGCGTTAAAAGTTATTTGGAACAAACTCAAGTTGCCAATCTTCCAAAGAACAAAGGTAATACAGACAATCGATAATGTTCATTTTTACCAATATTGCTGTTCAGTTCTTGTAATATCGACTATCTATTTCACAGAAACATCTCCGAATCGATTGCAGTTAAAGTTTGAAGAACGTGCTAAGCTAACCAAAAATCGCGTAGCAGCAAAATTGTTCGAACTCATGTCCATGAAAGAAACAACTCTCTGTTTAGCAGTGGATCTGATCGATGCAGACGCGATTTTGGAGCTCGCCGACATGGCTGGGCCTCACATAGCTGTTTTAAAAACACACGTCGATGCGATTGAAAATTTTACAAGCGAATTTCCAAAAGCGCTTCGCGAGCTAGCCGAAAAGCACCATTTTTTGATAATGGAAGACAGAAAATTCGCCGACATTGGACATACCGTGTCTTTGCAATACAGCAATGGAATCTACAAAATAGCAGACTGGGCTGATTTTGTTACCGCCCATACCGTTCCGGGCGAAGGTATTATTTCTGGCTTAAAAGACGGACTAAAAGGTATTTCCGCGGATCGTGGAATTTTTTTGGTCACAGAAATGTCCAGTGAAGGTGCGCTAACTTTGGGAGACTACGTCAAGAGTTCAGTTTGTTTGTCGGGGTCGTCGAATTTAGTCGCAGGTCTAGTCTGCCAAGCAAACGTCTTCGCCGATCCAGGTCTAATACAATTAACACCTGGAGTCCGATTAACTGAGACTTCCGATGCCTTAGGACAGCGGTACAACACGCCACACTCGGTTGTCCACGCTGGTGCAGATCTTGTTGTTGTAGGGAGAGGGGTGACAGAGGCCAAAGATAAAATATCGGCGGTCGTCGAATATAAATTAAAACTATGGCAGGCCTATGTGGAAAGAACGAGCATTTGAATGCAAGTGTTCAATTATCTTTTGGTCATATTCAAGTACGGCCCTTGGAAAAATTATTAATTATTATTTTGTAATTTGGCTAAACTTCTGAAAAGAATTAATTGTACTACGCCTTAATGTGTAAGGCTGTTTGTAAATGTGTAAATAAAATCTGGATATTTTTATTAATTTTCGTACAGTAAAATATGGTCTGCACAATGCAACGTATTTTGAACATTTCGAAATTTTACAAGCCAGACCGCCAGTATAAATTTGCGGTCGAGGTTCGTCAGTAAACCGATTTGATTGCAGCGCTAACCCAAGGCTAACCAAAAATCATCCGGTAGTCTGTAGTAGAATAAGCTGTCAGTCACACGGTGCATTACAGGCGATAAAAATATGCAAAAATATGAGAAACTAGAGAAAATCGGCGAAGGTAAGATCTAGAGTGCTATGTTTTACTATTTACGTGCTAAAACGTCAACTTTTAGTTTCCTAAATTATTGACAAATGAAGTGAAACACCGTCGTAACAATTTTGACATTTTTCTTTCTTAGCGTCTGTTGTTAATCAAATAACAATTATGTATTTACAAATTCAGGAACATACGGAACTGTTTTCAAAGCGAAAAACCGTGAGACACACGAAATTGTAGCCCTAAAAAAAGTGCGGCTGGACGAGGACGACGAAGTAAGCATTGCATCTAAATAGGCATTGGATAGATGCATTCAAAAGATGAATAAAATATTTTTTCATATTCTTCATTCAGGGTGTCCCATCGTCAGCCTTGCGAGAAATTTGTCTGCTCAAAGAATTGAAACACAAAAACATCGTCCGTCTCTACGATGTTCTTCATAGCGACAAAAAATTAACTCTAGTTTTTGAACACTGCGATCAGGATCTCAAAAAGTATTTTGACAGTTTAAATGGAGAGATCGACTTAGATGTCGTCAAGTCATTTTTGCAAGTATTCTCTTCGCTGTAATTTGAGTATTGATTAACTCTGTATCCACAGTATCTTTGAATGCGTTATTGTGTATTTCAGATACCAATTATTGCGAGGATTGGCATTTTGCCACAGCCACAATGTTTTACATAGGGATCTCAAACCACAAAATCTGCTCATCAATAAGGTGAGTCATTTGTCACTTTTCAATTTCAAGCAAGTTTTTGATTCAACCTATTTTCCATACTTGATATAAAACTTGTCTCAATTTATAGAACGGTGAGCTCAAGTTAGCTGACTTTGGATTGGCGCGAGCCTTTGGAATCCCTGTTAAGTGTTATTCCGCAGAAGTGGTCACGCTGTGGTACCGTCCACCAGACGTTCTTTATGGAGCCAAATTGTACACAACATCGATCGACATGTGGAGTGCGGGATGCATATTTGCAGGTAAATGTTCGAACTACAAAGAGTTCTGTGATCCGTTGAGGCATTAAATTATCTGCAAATCTTCTCTTACTGAACAGAATTGGCAAATGCCGGCAGACCGTTATTTGCGGGTTCGGATGTGGAGGACCAATTAAAAAGAATTTTCAAGATGCTCGGAACACCGACCGAAGAGACCTGGCCCGGACTAACGAACTTGCCAGAATACAAATCGTTCCCTCCTTACCCAACACTTGGCGGATTACCCCAATTTGCACCAAAGCTCAATTCCAGAGGCAAAGATTTACTTCAGGTAATTAACAGATTATGTGCATGTTTTTGTCTACAGCCAGATATATTCGTCTAATTTTTCTTTATCGCCCTTTTTAACAGAGATTATTAGTTTGTAATCCAGCGCTACGTTTGTCGGCAGACGAAGCAATGGCACATTCTTATTTTGCGGACTTGAATCCAGCCATTAAGAATGACCGATGCCAATAACAGATTTTCTTCATTCATCGATCATGTTCTTCACACTCCAGTACATATATTTATTATGTGAAGGTGCGATAATCTAGTCACTGTGTCAGGAGTGACGTCTCGTGTCATATTTTGGATATTCCTATGTGTGCGTGCGTACATGTATTTTGAATGTATGTGACGTATGTCCATACCTGCGAATACACGTATGGTTAAGGTGTGACGCAAGTCAATAAAACTATAAATTTTACCAACGTCCAAATCCACAAATAGGCGATCTACGATTAGTTCGCAAGACCCATTTTCGTAGTTACTCTCAACGGTTCTATATAATCTTTTTTGGGATGACATACACATAAAGACTCCACAAGAAATTGAATATCTCAATTCTGGTTACTGGTAATGCGTGGAAAATGCATTATTTATTTATATTAATTAATCACAGTATATTGGGGTCTAGTTTGTTATCGGTGCGACTATTGTGATGAAAATCCGTTGTGTAGTCTCACATTTAACACATGGGAATGAATGAATTTACAACAGATAATTGAATTTTCATGATTACTAGTTCTTTAAAGTTTGATGTAATTCTCAAAGAGATTCAATTTGCAATAGCTACTGTAAAGAGATCCCGAAATTTTGTTTTACAAACAGAAACTTTCGGTATACAGTGACTTGAAAATTAAATAGATATTTATACATATATATTATATTTTTAGATTATTACTATTTTAATACTAGCGGTGGAAAAGGCCACTACATAGCGTCGAAAGGGAATCTGTGTGCCTCCTGCAATTTCTCGATTTTATCTTCTCTTCTTTCTTTCCAATAAAGCGCAATGATAATGGCGGTGATCAAACCACAAGTTCCCGTTAAGGCAGCGGCGCTTAATAAAATCAATTTACTCGGCGTTACAAATAATTGGGCCTTCCATCTGGTGGAATCTGACATAGGCGAGGGTATAACGACCATTTGAGAATTAGGAATAATTTGTGTCCATTCTCTTGATCGATTGCTCAATCCTATGGTCAGAATGTCGACAAAATTGGGTGTGCGTCCTAATCCAAAAGTCGAGTATGGTAAGTTGAGCGAGAAATGTGCACTTTGTGGTAACTGCGCGGCGACAGCCATACGCGAACTACCGTCTTGAGTTGTTGTTCTGTAGGCAATGGACGGTCCGGGTAAATTTGTTCCGTAGGTTCGCGTTTTTCTACCGAGTGTTCCAGGTGTAATTGGGTATAGGCTGTTGGTCAAACCGGTTAATACCATGACTTTGACAAAATTCGCGTCGTAATCAAGGCTGTTTTTGAAAGCCTGGGTTCGGTAACCATTTGTCGATGGGTCATGCTCGACTAGAATAACATCAAGAATACCGTCTTGATAAAAATCGTAGAAAACGGCCATCACTGTTCTGTTGTTCAGTGGGTTAAGGGCTGTCCAACGTGTGGCAAAGGTTCGTCCGAATTTTTTGCAGTTTGTGCACGGTACGTTTTCAAGCAAAAATGTTCTAGGCATTCGTTCGGAATGAGGCGTTAGTGTTGCCAGTAAATCAGGGTATCCATCCATGTTGAAATCACCACCTCTTAGCGTTATTGTATCTGTATAACGACGCCCATCAGGTGAACAAAAACCCCAATCAATATTGTCAAGGTCTTTGAAGTCTAATTGAAGATTGTACCAGTCATCAGAGTAAATCATTATGGTGCTATTCTTGCAGGCTTTATCGTAGCAAACGGGAACAACCAAATCCATTTTTCCGGTAAGTTCAACGTCGAGATAGAGTGATTGACCAATGTATGCCGTATCACTTGGCAAGGGAATTGTGCGATTGAAAGTAAAGCCTTCCTCAATGCCAAACCAGATTTCGAAGCTTTTATCGGTTGTTATGAATAAATCTGGCATGAAATCATCGTTCAAATCGAGAAATGCGTTAGAATGCGGCTTTCTGATCGGCGCCAAGTTCTCTCCAGGCATCTTTATCATCTGCGGAGTTGTCCTGCTCTGATTAAAGACCCAAAATGTTCTGGTGTTGTTCTTGTCCAATCCAAACAAATCGATAATCATATCTTGATTATAATCAATGGCCAATGGCTGTCCTCGCATTTCTGTTACTGGCTCAGATTCGTTTGTACAATTCAATAGACCATTTCCACCCCATAAAACATGTCCGTAGGTGATTCCATCCTTAACTGTTGTCACAAAAACATCCATGAATGCGTCGCCATCAAAATCACCGGGCACTACGCTTGTCACTTGATTATTAAAGGAACAGGATAAGCCCACCCCGGGACGGAGGAGGGGCTCCTGCTCCGCTGCCAGCATAATCTCTACCGTATTTCCATCTTTGCGAAGTACAAAAACGTCCGTCAATTCGTCGGAATCAAAGTCTCCGAAGGCTGCTGGCATTCCATCGAGAACTTTTCCAAACACGATTGGTGTAATATCGCTGCATTTTACACTGAGCGAAAGTAAGGAGATGAGACAAATTACCAAAATTCGGTTGTTCATGATTTCACTCGGTTTTCATGGTCTGCAAAGAAAAAAGCAACTTATGAGATGAGTCACCTAGATTGTAGAGAAATTGTAGATAAAGACAACCTTGTTTAGTTCACTGAGGTTCAAAAGTTAGAGGCTTTAAAGTATTTAAATTTTATCACCGACCTTTGGTCAATTTGTGAACTGTTAAGCATCGATAATTGACGAATGCTAAATTGCTACTGGTTGTGAAAATATGGCAAATTGCAAAAATATTTATTTTGACAACTGTGAAAAATTATGATCAACTCGACTATCGGCTGACATCGCACAGCCTCGAGATGTGGGTTTTCTGTGGTTCTGCATTCCGATATATCGACATAGAGAGAGTAAGCACCGACAACTTCACATAAATCGCAGTTCTAAGCGCAGTGCTCACAATTAAGCACGTTTGGAAAAAATCGGCTCCTTATTAAATGCCTTATTTATCTCCCGTGTGTCTCATTTCTAATATAATTTAAAGTAGTTTTTCATTTATTTGTCAGTAATAAGTGTGAGTGCAAGATGTGTGAAAACGCAGAAATAACTGGGGACATATCTTCTGAGGATTCGAAGAGAGCGGAAAAGTTTAAAGAAAAGGCAAATGAGTACTTCAAAAGTAAGTTCAATTAACGATACTCGCTTTTGTTGTCGGCTTGCGTAATTCAATATCATAAAATTTATCCAATTTATCGATTACCCAGACCAAATTATTTCACGTGTCAGCGTCCAGGTCACGTGTATTTTTAAACTAACCAAACTTTTTCCTCCTTTATTCAACCTACCCAATTTTGCATCTCATCGTAACTTAGTTTCTTTCCATTTCTTACGATTTACAACATAATTCTGACTAAACATCGAATAATCGTTCCTCTGGACAGCGAATACTCTGTTCAGAATTTCTTTGCATAATGTTAATTTACCTAAACATCTACAATTACCAAATGTAAAATTGGTCTAAAATAGTCGTGGATTGTTTCAATACTTCCTAGATTAATGCCAGTCGCGCTATTCTACTATGTTTCTGCATTTTCACCAACGGAGTGCAATTAACCCATATCTCGCTAAATAGCGGTAAATTTATGATTAATTTTTCGTTTTTAGAACAAGATTTTAATAAGGCAATCAAGCTCTACACAAAAGCAATAGAAGCTGATCCAACGGTTGCGGTATACTATGGAAACAGGAGTTTTGCGTATTTGAAAACAGAATGCTTTGGATACGCCTTAACAGATGCTTCAAAAGCAATCGAACTCGATAGAAATTATGTAAAAGGTTATTACAGAAGAGCTGCAGCTCACATGTCTCTTGGAAAATTTAAACAGGCATTAAAAGACTACGAAACCGTTACTAAAGCGAGACCAAAAGATAAAGATGCCAAGACCAAATTTACCGAGTGCAATAAGATTGTTAAAAAACTAGCTTTTGAGAAGGCTATTTCTGTCGAAGAAAATAAAAAGAATGTAGCGGATACAATAAATCTTGATGATATGGGTAAGCATTTTGGAGTTTGAAGTCAATTAATTATATGAACACATGTTTCTCACCTTTTTTTCCCCCTAATTTCAATGTTATCATACGTTAATTCTTTTATTTAGCGATCGAAGACGAGTATACAGGACCAAAACTTGAGGACGATAAAGTCACCCTACAATTTATGGAGGATTTAATAGCGTGGTATACCAAGCAAAATAAACTCCATCGCAAATACGCCTACAAGATTCTTTTGGATATTAAAACATGGTTTATGGCGCAACCAAGTTTGGTGGATATCACTATTCCAAATGACAACAAATTCACCATTTGCGGTGATATACACGGCCAGTATTATGATCTGCTCAACATATTTGAGATGAACGGTCTGCCGTCGGAAACTAATCCATACGTATCCTTATGGTTTACCATTAGGGCATTCTATAATTGTCGGTTATTCGAAACAACATTTACAATTTTTCTTAATATACAAAATAGTTATTTAATGGAGATTTCGTCGATAGAGGGTCTTTCTCCGTGGAATGCATATTCACATTATTTGGCTTCAAATTATTATATCCTAATCACTTTTTCATGTCCAGAGGTGAGTTTTATGGCGCTAAAAATTATTCAACGAGTTTATGGCTTGTCCGGTTACTCCTATTAAATTATCCCATAAATCAGGGAATCATGAATCTGCAACTATGAATCAAATGTATGGATTCGATGGTGAGGTCAAGGCAAAGTACTCGGCGCAAATGGCGGAGCTTTTTACAGAGGTTTATAATTGGCTGCCACTTGCGCACTGTCTAAATAATAGAGTGCTCGTGAGTATGAGTTTAAAACAATTGTTCAATTTTATTGTGAAAGTTATTCAAAGTGGTTCTTTATTTTACAAACAGGTAATGCACGGAGGGTTATTTTCAAGGGATGATGTTACGCTAGCAGAGATCAGAGAAATAGACAGAAATCGACAGCCACCCGATGAAGGACTTATGTGTGAACTCCTCTGGTCGGATCCGCAACCCCAACCGGGTAGAGCGCCCAGTAAAAGGGGAGTAGGTGTTCAGTTTGGCCCTGACGTAACGCAGAAATTCCTTGAACTCAATAACCTCGATTATATAGTGAGAAGTCACGAAGTCAAAGATTCCGGTTATGAAATTGCGCATGGTGGAAATTGCATAACTGTCTTCTCAGCTCCAAACTATTGGTAAGTTTATTGGCGAAATATTTTCGACTTTTTTTTTTAATCTCATCAAAAAAATTTACTTCGTATAGTGATACCATGGGTAACCGAGGTGCCTACATCAAATTAAATGGCAAAAATATGAAACCGACTTATGTGACTTACGAAGCCGTGGTAAGATTATTTCTATTCTATGTCAACGTTCGTGTCTCGTTTCGTTGAATGATTATTTTTATTCACGTTTCAGCCCCATCCGAACGTGGTACCAATGGCATATGCTAATTCTTTACTAAAGTTCATGTGCTAATGGAACTGTTTTAGGAATATTGATGATAATTAAGTAATTAATAATTGAATACAACTAGCCAAACAAAAGTGTGCGTATTATATTTGTACCGATTAAGAGAAGGCGGAACGTAATCGCTCTTCTAAAGCCGTTACCGCTACAGTCTCGCGACGGAAGACGGTGGAGTTTATCGTATCATTATTGCGATTCACCATCATATTGGGTAAATGAGGTACATAGAATCATTTTTAATCATTGTTAACCCATATCTTTCTCTGCTAGCCAAGTTCCAAGCGGCGTTGGAGAGACCACATCGATTCTTCATACGCAAATGTTTTTCTGACATCTATCGCGTTGGTAATCGCGGTGTATTTTTGATGTTTGACTTTTAAAAGCGTAAGAAACATGATGAGACCTACGACAAGTAAGTCTGGATTACGCAAATATCGGGCACATAGTGTGTGTTATAAATTTTCAACAATGTGTACATACGAATTAGTAGGGGTCAAGAATAATCTTATTGCAATATAAAATACCTGTGGTAAGTCGACGACATCTCATAATATCTATTACAATAATGATACGCTTACGAGTCCGATTAAAACGTTTTTTTTTTTTTATTGTTAATTATTTTGTCAACGGAATCATACAATGGAAATAATTATTCGTTTCTATTTTATCATGTTTTCCAATGAGCTGTGAATCTATGTCCCTCGCATGAGCGCGTTTTGCTCATGCATAAAAAATAAGTCAATCGCCAAACATCAGATTTTTAGATATGAATTTTTCATTCTCAAAAGTTGTAATTATTCGATGGCTAGATTATTGTACATTGTTGAGTCAAGAGTGAATATTACACATTATTTTTTTTCGTACGACATACGAAATCGGAAGCTATGAGGCATTCGTATGTGAAAACGCTACTATATTGCAGAGTTACGAAGACTGGTGACATCCAGCAATAAAATAATTCCATCTTCATATTGGCGGTTGTAGCTTCTTCGGTATAAAATCATACCTATGTCCAGTTATTATGAAAATAGCAATCAGACAAATTTAATACACATGCGAGGTAGCATCGGTATGTAGAGTACAATTTCCTACCAATCATCTTATCGTCACGTTAATAATTACACGTGATTACTTTTCTACAGATCAATATGTGCGTTGTTAGGAATAATCATATAAATCAACCAGTTTATTATTTTGTTTTTTGTTAATAATTAATAAATGACGTTTATAATGCATCTTATGTATGCTATACACCTGCGCCCTTTGGTATTTTAGTTAATAATCTATTCTAAGGGTCCAAACTATCGGAGCTCAATTTTTGAAAGTTCATTTGTATTTAATTATTTGCAGAAGTGTGTTGCACACTTCCTCCGGCATTCCATCTCTGTTTTCATAGTCGACTTCAAAAATTTTGCATCGAGAATTCGATCGCAATTCTCTCATCAATAATAGGTGCCTTGGAATAACGGCGGGTATGGTGGCAAGTACGCATCTAGCTGTTCTTGCCTCTTTCCCTGATCCTAAAATTGCTCGATCGACCTCTTCTGCGAATGATTCGCTGAATAATTCCATCTTACCAACTTCATCGAGCAACAGCACGTCCTGAAACAGATCTAATCGCTATAGTTTTTCTTCTGTCTGCTTAATTTTTTTTGATAGATTGAAGATAACTGTATCTACCGATTCGGTTTGAAATACTGGAAGAGCAGATGTCTCGAAATTTTCTACAAAGATAGCGTAGTTTCCCACGCGATGTCTTGTTAGGGCGAGATGATTCGATCTGATACAGTATCAGGTGAAAATAGTAAAAGTTTTTTATCAACGGTGACTGATCTTTGAGGAGAAAATTTGTTAAATAATAAACTTAAGTCACCAACGTTGCTCGTGCAAGGGGCAGTCGTTGTTCGGGATGTTTAAGGGGAACGATGTCAAAACCAATCCTCTTATTGTTAGCGGAACGTACTTCTTCAGTAAAAAACCCATCGCAAGTCAAGCCTTTAGCTTCGATCAGCGAAACGACCTTCTTGCATATGGTGGTCTTCCCGATACCTGTAAGACAAAGATAGAAATCTGATTAAAATAAGAATTTTTGAAAAATCGAGTAAAATACATAACAATTTTGAATTACCGGGTGCCCCAGAGATTAAGATGTGAGAAAACCGCATGGGGGCGGTACTTTGTGTTTCCATTTATTTAAAATAAATAGCTTCTATCCCGTCTTCGTTTTCAAAAGATCAGCGTTGCCGAACGGTTGCCGACTGGGCTCGCTTTGAAACTTGCGCTTACTGAATACCGTTCGTTAAAAATTTGGAATAAATCTGACAGTACGGTAGCCGTCTAACCAAAACTTATTAAATAATTATTCATGAATTTTGCGGGGAAATTCAACGGAAAAATGAGCAATAGAAGTGATATATTTCTCCTCAAAAATAATCGAAAGACATTAAAGACGAAATGAGTGGCAACGCCGAACCCCGTCACCGACTTTAATTTTATGTTGATTCAATGACGGAGTCGATGTAAATTCTTTTCTACCGATTACGGTTGCTTCACATCATTGTGACACCTTTCGAAGTTTTCGGAGCAGCGGTTAAAATACGAACAGCTGATTCCTAGAGATTGTCGCGGTTTTTGATTGTACTAACGATAAAGTTCAGCAGAAAGACTAGAGAGTAGAGACAACTACACGTCTGTCAACGAAAGTAGACTACAGCTTTTTATAATACGGAGGTGGAGTAGCTGTTTTATTTATTTTTTTTCTACAATCAGGACTGAAGTGTTATGTGGAAAAGTAAGAGCCGAGAGTTTCGGTGAAAAATAACCACCATGGTATCCCCATCGGTTTGCAATCCTATTTCCTACATTGCAAACAGGCAGATAGACGATCATGTCAATTTGACCAAAGGACTTGTCAACGCCAGGCTCAGCTATTCCGAAAATTTATTTAGGAAAGATCTTCAGTCACATTATGGTTGCGTTAATGCCATCGAGTTCTCTAAAGAAGGGGAGTTACTCGTATCCGGTGAGCTACGAGTTTTCTTCCCTTAATTTTTTCATTCCCACCCCTCCGTTCACAATTATTTATCTTTTATACTCACCTTATTTACTAACATCTGCTTTCTGTGAAGAAATTTCGTCAAATGGCTCTTCGCTTTCAACGTTCTTTTCAGATTCTCCTAATTTTTTACGCAAGTTTCTCTGCGGTGCGAATTCATATTGCAATGCGATGCACAACTTGGTGAATTTGTTTACAGTATCTTCAATAACAGCACTTATTTGTATACAAATTATTACCAAAGAACGCTGTTCTTTTTCTTTACCTCTGAGCAAAGAATTTTTTTTCCTTACAATGACTAATCTGATGAGATTCACCGGTGCTCCTCATTTTCAAATGAATATTAGTTTGCTAAACTGATACATATTTCACATATCCATTGATTTATAAAATTTCCCAGGTGGCGATGATAGAAGAGTTTTGTTATGGAAGGTTGAACAGGCAATACAAGGTGTTGGTAAACCGGCAGTTATGAGAGCCCAACATGTCAGCAATATTTTTTGTCTTGGATACGACAGCACCAAAACAAAAATATTTTCAGCTGGCAACGACGATCAAGTTATTGTCCACGACTTAAAGACGTAAGAATCTTGAAAGAAAGATCTGAGCTTGAAATTTTAGCGTACAAACTATCTGATATCACACTTCTCTAAGGACTCTTGGATTCATAATTACAAGCCTGATTATTCTGTAAATTACAGCGGAGATCCCCTTAACTATTTTCTGCATGAAAAGCCAGTCTACGGTTTATCGATTCATCCACACAATGACAATGTTTTCTCAAGCGCCTGTGATGACGGAAGGGTTCTAATATATGATATTAGGGATTCTTCTTCTACAGAGTCATTGTGCCTGGCTCAATATAAATCAGCTTTTCACTCCGTTATGTTCAATCCCGCGGAGCCACGAATGCTCGCAACAGCAAATGCCAAGGAAGGTGTCAGCATGTGGGATGTTCGTAAGCCACTCGAGTGAGTTTTTTTTTTTCGTTTTTTTCTTTCTCGTTGCATCATGTCCTTGTAAAAATAAACAATTTCAGTGCGGTTTTGAGATACGGCGCCGAGGGTACGTCGCAAAGCTGTATGAACGTAAGATACAACGCAGCTGGTACGAAATTGCTGGCTTTGAGAAGAAGACTCCCTCCGGTTTTATACGCTGTTGATTCTCCGATTCATCTTTGTCAATTTGATCATCCTGGCTACTACAACAGTTGTACAATGAAGTCTTGTTGTTTTGCCGGTGATGATGACCAATATGTTCTCTCAGGTATGAATTTAATAATTTAAATATTTCTGTTTGCAATCGCTAATTCGTTGAATCAATCTTGCAGGATCGGATGACTTCAACCTTTACATGTGGAAAATCCCGACGGATAACGAAAAGTGGGTGGACTCTGCGCATATGGTTCTGCATGGGCATAGATCTATCGTAAATCAAGTGCGATTCAATCAATCAAGTTGTATCCTTGCCTCATCAGGTGTCGAGAAAATCATCAAAATTTGGAGTCCGTTTCCCCTGGGTAACGGATGTCTTGGTGGTTTGAAGGTAGATTCATTCTGACATTGATGAATTCATCCATTTCTCGTTCCACAGCAGCGACATGACGTTAATTCACTCCAAAATTCTGGAAGACTTGAACGGTTTTTCATTTGTTATTCAATCATTTTGAATAATTTTAATTGATTCGATTCGATATATTCTCACAGAAAGAAGCTGGCAAGCAGGAAAGACAACGCAGAGTATTCACACACGATGAATACATCGGCCTGGTATTACGGAGCGGCCAGTACATGACGCACGATTACAGCCATCAATCGACTCGTGAAGATCCTCGTATGATGGCCTTCTTTGATTCTCTTGTACAAAGGGAAATTGAGGGATGGAGTTCGGAAGACGCGCCTCTTGGGCCACAAACTCCAAGTGACTCTGAAAATAATCCAACGATAGGACGTACATACAATGCTACTGATTCTGACGGTAAAAACATTTGAAAAAAAATATGTTTGTGTCAAAAATTCTTGCAGGCTCTAATATTCATTCGTTTATTCGTTTTTTTTTTTCACACGCTTTAAAGACTCTACTGCCTCGGACCGTCAGCTTATGCTCAGCATTTTGGGATCAGCGGTTAGTTCTCGTAGTTCAGTAGGAGGCGGAGTTACACCTGAAAGACCTTCGGAATCACCGAATCGTATCGCGCAGTTGATAGCAAACCGGAGAGAGAAGCTCATGAGACTGGCAGCTCTGGAAGGTGGTGCAGCGGTGAACGCGCCTATTAATGCAGTTACCCGTGTGGAGCCCATTGCCGAAAGCGTGAAAGAGGATGTCAGATCAAAGTGTAAGCCTAAGAGTCGATCGAAGAGCGTTAAAATAAAACATGGTCGAATTACTCGAAAAAAGTGTCGGATCCGTAGAAAATTGGTGATAAAAAAAGATGATAGCGATACTCATAGCGACACACAATCCCTAGATACTACTCAACCTAGCACAAGCTCAGGTGTTGTTTCGCGTAGATCGAGATACTCTGCTACATCCATTGGAAATGACAAGCATTCTAGCAGTAGCAGCGACGATGAAGGGTTCACAGAAAAGCGTAGAAACTGTAAAGATGACTCTGATAGTTCCATCAAAGTTCCAAGATTGAAAAAGATACGGAAGCATAATACAAAGCATGAATACGAAGAAAATCGCAGTAAACAATTGAAGATTGATAACGAAACGACGAAAGCTGTGGTTGCTAATCTCCGAAAAGACTTAGTGAATAATTCAAATGCGGGAAAGACGCGAGTCGAAGAATCAGGAACACCTATAAAAATAAAATCTAAAGTACCGCCGACTCCAGACAGTGGGATTTCTGGAGTGTCAACGGTTGAAAAATCATTAGAAGAAATTGGAAAAGCTTGGATAGGGGGTGATAGTTCCGATCATGAACAAAAACAGATAAACTTGGAACGTTTTAGAAAAAAAGTTGACATTGCTAGGCGAGGTTATCGATACCGTTCTACCCCTTTGACAAAACTTCCTTCTAGTACCAGCGATTCGTCTGATTAAAATTGTTCTCCTAATTCATCTCGTCTCAGCTATTTCTTATTGTATGTATATATTGAATCTGTGATTCCCTAAAATATATTTTTATAATATTAAGTTTGATGGCTCGTGATTAGTGAGCACGATGATTTTCTTTTTTTTAAACCATTCGCGATTGATATGAACCGGTTTATTAGCTGTGCCGATATTGTTTTACACGTAAGTAGAAAAACTAATCATTGTCACAACAATGAATAATAACGGGTTCATTTATCAGGGCCATTATTTATCAATTTTATATAGATTCCTTTTGGTACGAGATATTCATGTATAATCGTGATCCGTTAACCAATGAATTCAAACCTCACGGGTAAAAATGTTTGAATAATAAAAATAAATCGTGATTATCAAAGTTGAATTTGTTTTGTGAATTCCTCAACGATGACCTTCTAATGGTAGAGTGATGAAAAAAATAAGAGCTAAATCTTTGCATATCCGTCACTTGGCATGTGGTCACTCACCGTGTTCGCCGTCTGTTCTAACCACAGGATGTTGGTATCCTGTACCTTTCCATAGTATTCTGTTTCTTTAGGAAACTTCTCTGAAAACGAGAGAAGTGGCATGTAGAAGAGGATGAAATGTTCGCGCCTCAATCATCCGCTGTTTCATTCCGTTTTTAAAGTTTCATTCCATAAAGCACGAATATGGCGGGTGGTTCAAGTCGTTACTCAGTTTTATTTTTTGTTCTGACAGGTGTTGTGAGTTATCACTTTGATAATGATAATATAATATTGTACGAGAATTCTTTGGATTCCTCAGAATCTCGGGCAAGCTACTTTGGATTTTCAACAGCTCTTGGGAAACCTGGTAAATCAAGTACAACCAATTCATGGTTATTCATCGGATCACCAAGAGCTAATTCATCCGTATATCCTGGTGTTAACGAACCTGGAACTGTATTCAAATGCGAAATTGGTAAACCGTGCAGAGAATGGATTTTACAAGCCAAAGACTCGAAAGAGGCACCCACATCAGGCTCGTGGCTTGGCGGTGCCATGAACATAGAAAACAAACTCAACCCGCAACTGGTGGTATGTTTCCCTCCTATGTAATTCTATATTGAACCCAGTGAAAAACTTCGTTTTTTATTTTTGCCGTATTTATGAGTATTTTATGTTTAGGTTTGTGGCCATAGATGGATGGAATATGGCAGGATAAATACTAGGAAGTGGCTCATGAGAGGCATGTGTTACGAAGCTGGTGCTGGTCAGGATTCGGTTGCTGGACGTGCAGTGGGAATGGCTATGACCCCACTTCAGGACACTCAGATAGTATCTAAAGAGAACCTCTCAAATTTTGCATTTGGGGAATCCGGATTTTCTATACATATCATTCCAAACAGTTATGACCTTGAATACATTTTGGGTTGCCCAGAAGTTTGGGTCGGGCACGGGATACCAATTATCCACTCGGCTCGATTCGGGAGAAAAAAACCTTTTCTCGTTCCAGACCCCAGCCAGGATTCTAGCGTCGATAGCTCCGATTATTCCGGTGAGTTATAACTATACAATAATAAAGTCACAATTGGACTTGAATTTGTTTACCGTTTGAAGAATTTTACCAATAAACTTACGGCTGTGAATCTTATTACCGATTTTAGGGTACGCTGTAACTTCCGGCAATTATTTTAGACCGAAGACACGTAGATATGTGTCAGGTGTGCCACGGAGTGAAGGACTTCTGGGGAAAATTATTGTATTTGACTTTCCTCAAGAGGAAATGGGTCCTATAACAGTTTATAATCAGCTTACTAAGGGAGATCAAGTTGGTGGATACTTTGGAGCTGCCTTAGCCTCCTGCGATATCGATAACGATGGACTAGACAACTTGATCGTAGGTGCTCCACTTTGGACAAAGAATTTAGACGAAGGACGAATTTATGTATACAAAGGCCAGGATAAGGTGGGTCAATCAAAAGTTAACCACGAAATCAATCGGTTAATAATTTGAGCAAGTTGGAATTTAATTGGGTGTATATTTTAGGATAACTTTGTGCTACTGCAACACTTTGAAGGAGAGACCAAGTATGGAAGATTCGGTAGTACAATCACCTGCTTGGGTGATATTGACCACAATGGTTATGCAGATATTGCAGTAGGAGCTCCGTACAGTGGTAAGGGTGTTGTGTATATCTTTCATGGTGGCAAGGACGGCCTAAGAAGAAGCCAAAAGATCCCTGGATCCGAAGGTACTAACGGATTTGGTATTTCAATTTCCGAACCACGTGACATTGACAATAACGGATATGCCGATATCGCAATCGGTGCTCATTTATCGGGCCATGTCACTTTGGTAAGATCCAAACGTATCGTTTCTCTGAACGTTGATGTGCACACTGACTTGCCAGGGGTAACACTCGAGCGGAGCAGAGCAAAACCTTTTGTATTGTTTATATGTTCTTCTTACACTGGAACGGATCTACCTGAACGACTGGGTAAGAATAATTAGAATAAAGAAGAAAGAAGATGAGATTAAATTAGATTCGTACTACTGATGATCGTGAATTATTTCTATCAGACGTCATTACTGAATTGCGAATTGATGAAGGCCATCGAAGAGCAAGACTCTCGATGCCAGGAATTCAAGGAATCTACAAGTTTCCAACAACGCTTAATATTGGCCGAACAACATGCGAAAATTTTACAATAATTTTAGAGGTTCGTTATAGTTTTTCAAACATCATTTTAAAATAAGTTAACTCCGGATGATTGATTTCAGAGTAACATCGCCGATTTTCTCAACCCATTACGAGTCTCGGTTACTCAACGCTTAAGCACAAGTAACTATTCCAAAACGCTGATTGTTACCAGAAATGCCACAATTGGAAAGGATAACTTTAACAAATCTTCGGCTGTTTTGAGCGGCTCTCTGTCGGAGGTCAGAAATGGTCTAACAATTCCATTCGAACAGATGTGCGGCTCCGACAACATTTGCCATTCAAATTTGACAGTTTATATGTCGACCAATTTGGGGAGTAATAATTTTCACGTCATTGGCTCCACTTCGTACATATCGCTTGTTGTTGGAGTTTTGAATACTGGCGAGGATGCCTATGGTACCAGAGTAGTTATCTATATTCCAGACTATATTCGACTTCGTCGCATGCCGAATACATGTACCAAAAAAGAAACGAATGAGTTAAACGCAGTTACCTGTGAGATTGATAATCCATTGGCTGCGGGCGTCATGGTGAGACTCGATACACATGTAGAATACTGTTTATAAATATTGCAAATTTCATTATCCCCCATAATCCGTAAATTTATTTCTAGAAAAATGTCAGCATAGATCTAGATATGTCTGGGTTTGAGTCTGATCATTTTAGAAGAATAGAATTGGAGGCAATTGCGAAGACGCAGAGTATGAACAAAGAGCACAAAACTCACCTTCTGATCGAGAGTGTGATAGAAGCAGATTTTGGTATCACAGGGTAACTGATCTTTATTATTTTTTCTTCTGTTACTTGCAACGGAAACTCGGAACTCAACATGAATTCGTTTAAACAGAAAGGCTGATGTGGATCGGTACTCGTATGCTCTTCAAGGAAAAGATGATGAACCATTACCGAAACTATTATTCCAGCACTCATTTGAGATCAAAAATCATGAAGTATCTCCGATAACTGAGGCGCTGCTGAGTCTTTCCATACCGACACATTGGATACACAGGGGTCGTGAAATTGAAATAGTGAGACTGAATAAAACGACCAGACAACTCGACGGGACAGACTTCGATTGCTACGAGCAAAACGCTGATGAAATCCACAGTACATCGCGTCTAGATGCAACTACAATGCCGGAATGGTTAACGAATAATCGTAATGCATCGCAGACTGAAAAAAAGTTTACAGTTATCGAGGGTAAAGTATTCGCAGCATCTCCGGACAACAGAACTCTGTACATTAACACTACTAATCCTTCGGTAAAGTGGAGTACGATAAATTGTTTGATGGGGCGATTTATTAATACACAATCCGTGGCCAAAGTTACTCTAGAATTGGAACTTCTTTTGGAAAATTTTATACGTGAGTTGACATTGACTTTCTTTCGCTTCAGTGAGAACTAAAACAGTGCAGGTACCCTTTTATGTTTTTAATTTTAGCTGAAATAATTGAAGACAACGACATTATATTTGTTGTGACTAATGGAAGCACCAGAGTTACAATGCCATCGAATTTCATTCAAACTGCCAATAATGCGCCCGATTGTGTAATGACTGGTACGATGTTCGTTGGATCGAGACTAGAACGTCAAGTGGCTCCGTGGGTTATAGGGACTTCAGTTGGCGTCGGGATATTACTTCTGATATTAATTGTCTTTGCACTATTCAAATTTGGTTTCTTCAAAAGAAGTAAAAAAATGGAACTCCAGGCATTGAAGAAAAGTGAACAAAACGTGAGTTTTATTTCAATGAAAAAATGGTGCATACCGTAAATTGCTCTTGCATGCATGAACATTTTTTTCCAGATGGAACCCAAAATCCTTCTGGAGACAAACTCATCTAGAGAAACTTTGGACCTCAGTTAAGTTGACAAAAAAAAAAACAAGTAAAAACAAAATTTCAAGTATGTACGTATACATATCGCGTGCCTGATGCTAAAAGGGCCTAAAACTCAAAAATCTCGTTTTGGTACAGAAAGAGTTCAATTTTTTATATTTTGCTATTCGCTTCCAAATATCGACGATAAGTCTAAAAAAAGGTGATCAATGAATGACGAAGACGAAAATTAGGAGAAAATAAGTGAAAACAAGCGTCACAAAAAAAGTTGATTGTCCTTTATGGTTTTCGTTCATTGACGTTTTTCCAAATATCAAGAACCCCAAGAGCCTATCTATCATGCAGATGGCTTTAATTTTTGGCGTCGAGGATTTTGGTAAATTTATGCGTTTCCATCCATTCCAAAGCGAGCAACATAATTCCGAAAATGATCAGTCCTTGTGGCACATAGAATTTTAAGTATCAACGAGAAATGAATTTTTGGCGTGTTTACCTTAAATTATTTGAATGAAATTGAAATCATAATATTTAAATCATCCAATACAAATATAGCCTAATCTTTGCCTTGAAGGTAATCCTCTTTTCTTCTACACAATCGATCCCTAATGTTTGTTACTTTATCTGTAGAAGAGTCGTTATTTAAGTTTCAAAAATGATGTCTTAAATATTCTCTTCAACCTGCCAGCTCTGTGTAATAACAGGATAAACATTTTGAACAGGATGAACATTTTGAATTATGAAAGTACCACATCCTGTGGTTGTGGTATTTTATCCTGTCAATTTATCTTATCAGACATTCGCATTTCTTCAGACTTTCTGGAAATTATTATTCTTTTTTTTTTCAAGATATTACACGCAATATCTTCTTCAGTATTTTATCTGCTTCCGTGAAGTATGTATCCCTTGAGAAAATACTGCTGTTACGGAGCTTTGCTGTTGAACATTCAGACTTGCATTTTCGCCTATAATTTTGATGTGGATAATCTGATTATTTACGAAAATCCAGCCGAGGCATCTTTGAATTCTCGCGCGAGTTACGCTGGATTTTCTGTACTTCTTAAAAACTCTGAAAATGCTGGGTCATCAATTTTTATCGGAGCACCACGAGCTAATTCGTCTGCACACAAAGGAACGAAAGAACCCGGAACTGTATTTAAATGTGGAATTAAGAATTCGTGCAAAGAATTTGTTGTCGGCGGTGTAGGCACAGAAGCACCAGGAGATAATTGCTGGCTTGGAAGCTCTATGAGCATAGGAAATGGAACCAAATCAAACATGATGGTACGTTCAAGCTTCATTTATTGAGGTCTTAACTTAAACTTGTTTCACGGAAATCACATTATATTCTTTACAGGTGTGCGGACCTAGGTGTTTGGACAAAATCTACCATAAATATCGTTTCTACACGTATCGTATGGGAGGTTTATGTTACAAAGCTGATCCTGAAAGTTATGGATCTGAGTTAGCAATAAAGATGTCACGCGAGCTAAGTCCAGACCTTTCGTGGATCGTATCACTTGGATTTTCTATACATGCTAACTCTCAGGATCCAGATAAATTCATCATTGGTGCTCCAGGATTCGCGCACGGTCGTGGAGAAATATATCAATACACCGTTGACAGTAATGGCAATGGTAATGAATATGGCTTTTCCGCTCTTGGCACCCATTCGAGATTTCTCGAAGACTGGACCAATTTTGGTAAGTCATTGTTGTCCAAAATGTAATTTGTTTGTTTTTACAATATCACGTCAATCCACAAATCATATGACGATTTGCTGTATCGAATCATTTCATAGGGTATGCGGTGACATCAGGTCATTATTTTGATTCCTCTGAGGGTCTTTACTATGGAACTGGCGTACCGAGGGCTGCAAATCTTCGTGGTAGAGTCGTGATTTTGAAGCATATACGTCTGAACGTGATCGACAATGCCAGATTGGACGGAAACCAAGTTGGTGAATATTTTGGCTCTGCATTGGCTTCCTGTGATATAGACGGGAACGGAAGAGATGATTTATTGGTGGGAGCTCCGCAATGGACTAAACATGTGGACGAGGGTAGAATCTACGTTTTTAGAACAAATTCCATTGTAAGTTTAGTTCATAATAATATGAAATTGGCATGGGGTATACAATGGAAATTGATCAGTGGTTAGTTTGGAAGCCTTCTGAATATTATTTTGCAGAAAAAATTCAAATTGTGGCAAACCTTTGAAGGGCCTTTAATGTATGGAAGATTTGGCTCAGCCATCACCTGTCTGGGTGATATAGACCATGATGGGTACGCAGATGTTGCAATTGGTGCTCCTTATGCCGGCAATGGGATGGTCTACATATTCAATGGTGGTAAAAGTGGGCTTCGAAAAAGTCAAGAAATCTCTGCTCCTATCAATACCAAGGGTTTCGGAATTTCAATGTCAGCGCTTGATATCGACAAAAATGGTTTTCCCGATATGGCTGTAGGAGCATATTTGTCTGGTCACGTAATTTTATACAGATCTAAATCAGCTGTTACTATGAAAGTTACATTGACCAGTCTTTTAAAAAGTGACTTTCTCAACAAAACAGACCGGATTTTTAAAGTAAAATTCTGTTCATCTTACTCGGGAAACCATGCACCTCAGAAGCTTGGCAAGTATCATCGATTTGTAACGGTTCTGATAAATCACTATTCAAACAATGAATAACATGTTCCTTTTAAACAGATGTTTCTTCGAAGTTAACTGTTGACGAAATTTATCAGAGAGCAGTCGTTTTTATCCAGGGGAGATCTCAGCAAACTCATGAATACAATCATACCATTACATCGAGTTCCCCATTGTCATGTGAAAACTTCACAATAAAATTGAAAGTAAGTTGCCAAATTTGACCTCATAGACCGATTGCTTTCTCAGGTTTTATGAGAAATATACAGACAAATCGCTAACACATTTTTTGACTATTATTTTTTTGTTAAAAAATTATGTAAAAAAATCCATGTACACCATGCAATCGTAAGCTCACACAATTTAAATATTTTAGGATGGAATTACAGACTTTCTCAATCCAATCAGTCTCTCCGTCAGCCAAAGTCTACGTACAGTAGGTCAAGAAAAGGGGACAGTGGTGGTAAAAAACGAAAAGATAACTGGTAACGAATATTTCTGTGCCGATTGCCCTGCAATGAACCCGTTCAATCCAACGGCCGAAAGTCACCTCATCGTTCCATTTGAGGTAGCGTGTGGCGTCGATGACATATGTATTGCTAACTTACAGATTAATATGACAACTAGCTTAAAAAAACCTGGCTATTACGTGATCGATTCTGATCCTTACATCACATTAACTATCGATGTACGCAATACCGAAGAGGCGGCTTACTTGACCAAGGTGGATGTGCATATTCCATTTCCTATTAGGATCCGTTTAATCCCAATGACTTGTACCAGTTCGGAAGTAGAATCTGGAATCACTGTTACTTGTGACATCGGGAATCCCCTGGATCCCAATACAACGGTGAGTTGTTTAGTCAGTTGTATAGAACTACTATATTCATCTCCGCGACGGTAATTCATGCTTTTTTATACGCAATAAAGAAATCTGTGAGTATGGATTTGGAAATGTCCCATCTAACGAGCGACGTTGAAAAAATTGTCTTTGAAGCATCAGCGAACACTCAGAGTAAGAATGCTGCTAAAAATCGCGTGGCAAAGTATCACATAAAGTGCGAGGTGGAGACCGATATTGGGATCACCGGGTAAGTCGTTTCGCTGCGATATGTCGTTTTTAGTGAGAAATTACACATTAGTAAGAAATATTGCTCAACAGAAAAGATGAAATGGACCAATATTCGTTTATCGCTAAAGGAGATGTGGAGCAGCCACCAAATATACTCTTCCAACATAGTTACCTGATTCGAAACTATGAAGTAACTCAAATCAAAGAGGCCCTGCTCAGTATATCTTTTCCAACGCACTTTACGCAGGACAGTGAAGAAATTGGTATTGCAAAATTGAATGGAACTACCGGTTACCTAGATGGGCAAGAATTTACTTGTGCAGAGGCAAATACAGAATTAACTAGATCCAAAGCATTGAGTTATGATGCAACTACAATGAACCACTGGTTGACCAATGAAAAATCTGAGATATTAGATAAAAAGTTCACTCTCATTGAGAACAGGGTATTTGCAGCTTCTCCTTCGAACAGAACACTGAATTTTAATTGCACCAATCCTTCCATAAAATGCACAACTCTCAACTGCAAGCTTGGTGTGTTCAAGAATAAACATTCCACGGCAAAACTGGTTCTTCTCTTCGACTTACAATTGTCAAATGTCACTGGTGAGCCTGACGGAATTCTATTTCTCCCATTTGTAATAGCGCTTTTTCACCTCGTATTGTTTCACCTTTCAGATAAACTGATCCAAGATAAGGATATCATTTTTTTTGTATCCAACGCCAGTGTGAAAATCAATATACCATCCAACGAATCGCTAACTGGCAATAACGTGCCGGATTTGATAATGATTGGTACGGTGTTCATCGAGACCTATGCAGAAAGTTCCATACCGATATGGGCAATAGCTCTATCAATTTTCATCGGCTTACTACTTTTAGTACTGTTTATCGTCGGGTGTTTCAAATTCGGCTTTTTCAAACGCACTAAGAAATCAGAACTTCGAGCATTAATAAAGCAACAAGTTGCCGTGAGTTAAAAATGCCTCAAAGCTATAAATTGCACCCATAATTCTTCAACTTCTCCTTACCCAATTTGAATCATGTGAATGGATTTTTTCCAGGTAACTTCTCAAAGTGACCGACCTACTTCTCAGAGGTTCGAAATCTCCGACTCGTAAGTTAGAAATGAGGATAATCTATCCGCTGCTCACTTAATGTGTTTTATTACGTTTTTATATCATATACAGATACCAAATACATGCAGATACCTATTATATGCAATTAATAATAATAATAATACTAATAATAATAATAATAATAATAATAATAATCGTGAGTAAATGATTAAAAAATATTCCGCTTTTCGAACTTTGCAAGGCAAATATTTTTGCTTAAATTACCATAGTATACCAAAGTTAAAAAAATAAAATTACATTCGTACAGAATACTATAGGCCCTGTCGTTATTAATAGTCTCTGCTAATATCAGGGAAAAGAGAGAAAAAAAACGTGTGGATGTATTTGAACATATTCGAATAAAACAGATTTTCAACGTAACGTATAAATATCAGTTACCATATAAATAAACGATTCAGAATATTATCAGATCTTGCCGAGATGCGAATTTCATCGTCATTGTCAACCATTTATGAGTGAATAATAAATAGCACGTATTTTACTACGATTATTAGTCATAGGTCTGAAACACGTAGACACGTACACGTTTGAATAGTGACCCGTTTCACGGAAGAATTTAAGACACATATTTCAACTTAATTATTATACCGTAATTACCACTACGGTTTAACTTGTCTAAAGTAGGCGCCAGAACCTGCCCGGCTTTGCGTAACGGGTGTGTCGAAGCTATAACAAGTTTATAATTTGTGCTAGAATTTACAACGAGTTAGTTACTTTTCATTAAAAAATAATTTCTATAACATATACAGAATTCAAAGATTCTGTGCAACAAGCCTCGGATGAGAATCCGGAAAGGGAATAACCAAGGCTACGACACGTGACCAAAATCTTATTTTGGTTTCATGAGATACATCTAAAAGTGTTGGACAAATATTATCTTCGGTTTCAATCGATTCATTCATTCAAAATCTAAAATAGCAGTTGTGTTCATAATTACCGTACGATCGTATCGATAAGTCAAAAACTAATTATCGCTTATAAAAGCTACGAGTAATGGATGGCGCTCTATTATTTAATTATTCAGGAGCGGGCTAGGCTTCCGGAAGCTTGTGGACATGTAATAAATTCTTTGGCTATAAGTTACATGAACCAAAAATAAGTGTAAAATGTATAGCTAAATTTGATCCAACACTTTATACTGTAACCGCTAAGAGTATGCTGCTCAGTCCTCGTCGTCGCTGAGACCAAGTCCACGCGATATTTCTGCAGCCGAGAGCTTTCCCCCTCCGGGCGGCGCAGGTGCAGCAGGTTCACTGGGTCTTGGAGCCGCACGAGGGCTGGTAGAATCGTTTTGTGAGCCGTAGCTAACTGGGCCATGACCCGGGTTGTCATATCCATGGGATTTCTATTCAACAATATTAATATGCTAACAGAGGAATCATAAGGAGTTTTACTCCGCTTCGTTTGTTCATTTCATTTGGAAATACTGTGCACGATAACTTTTATAATGTTGAACGGCTAACGTCGAATCGTCAACAAATTTATGGTAGATTTTTGATGTGGCTTGTGTCAAAATTTTACATGCACGACAAAAACAGACGATCACAGTTACAAAAAAATTGGTACAGTTCCGATACAATGAAATAAATAATTTATTAAATTCAACAAGTAATTGTCCATAAAAAAAAAAAAATAAATAGTTAGGGAAATATAATAAGAAAAAATTTATAACTCTTGTTCAGAAATTTGATCGATTTGATAAAATGAAGATACCATAGTTTTATAGGTAATAATTTTCACTCTTTACTTTGGTACAAAATTGATGATAATTATTTAATCTCATGCTTTCTTTTTACTTACATCCTTGCCCTTGGATAGCCCGTCCAGAGCAGAGCTCAAAAGTGACGATCCGATGGCAGAGCCGATTCCAGATAATAGATTAGAACCATCAGATCCCTGGCTCGAAGGATATCCACCCGACGATCCACCATATCCACCATATCCGCCGGAAGGTTGATAAGGCTGCTGATAACCTGGCTGATAACCTGGCTGATAATTCTGCTGCTGGTTTCCTCCCCCTCCAAGAACGCCACCTAAAATCGAACCGAGGGCTCCGCCAAATGCGTCGCTTCCCCCGGATTGTTGATGTCCGTAAGATGGCTGATGGCCCCCACCGCTACCTCCGCCTAGAAGTTTGAAAATAAGGAATCGTCGACATAAGCTATAAATAAATAATTTCGATAGCAAATGCTAACGTACCAAGGGCGCCTAGGATGGATCCAAGAACGCCACCACCACCGCTGGAATCTTGAGAAGGATATCCACCGCCCTGTGAATAAGATCTATTGTCCCCTTGCAAAGCACCACTAGCTAAACTGCTCGCCAATGCAGTACCGAGCGAAGCCATATCCAGACCTGCGAAGCCTCCTCCTTCTTTTTCTGATTCCGTCTTGGTAGCATCAGATTTCTCATGGTCATGTTCATGTTCTTTCTTTTTCTGAAGATATTTGAATGCGATAAAATATGTACATCTTTTGTTTCATGATATTTTATTTGGATAATACTCACATTTATAGCATGCATAGCTGCCGCAACGCCTCCGACCGCAACGAGTCCTCCAAGTGCAAGACCAACTTTATCCAAACAACCACCAAACGCTTCTTCTTCTTCGGGTTTGTCGTAACCTGGCTGATATCCGTAAGCTCTTGGTGGATTGTAACCACCAGGTCTACCGTAAGCATCTGCAGGTGGGCCGTAATGTCCAGGACGGTTGTAACCACCTCCTTGAGGTCCTACAGGATCCAAAGTTGGGTACAAACCCCCTGGGCCTATCGATGAATACATTATTGTAAAGACAACAATTTTCATGGACTGGTAAATTATACTATATTTTAATCTGATATACCTGGAGGTCCGAAATTAGCTGGTGGAACATCAGGAATAATGGGTGCTCTGGGAGAAGATGGTATACCATCAGATCCACCTTCATATCTAATGGATTCAACTTCAACATCGCCATCGATAACCAAGTGTGTAACTTTATTGTAAGGTAAACGGTGGGCAAATTCGGTGAAGTGTCTACCGTTGATGGCAATTTTGTAACAGGGTTGATCGCACAAAATTATTATTTCAAATTCCTGGCCAGGTGTGAGCCAAAGTGGACCTTCGTTTTCTTCTCTACCCCAACTCATGGATTCTATGTGATTCCGGGTAACAAAACCCTCCGGAAAACGTGGCGATACATGGATCGCGATATCGTCTCGCGGATTTATGTGTGGTCCCAATTGGAAATTAATCGCAAAGCGAACTGCTGATAAAGGAATTTTTCCCTGGACTTTTACCATCTTTCCAGGTACAAGGCCACCTTCCACTTCTCCCACATAAGGGATTTCCTGTAGATGAAAACAGTCTCTGAGTATTACTGCAAATTGAATCTAATTGCTATGTTCAATTCATTCTACAAGTGAGAGTAATCACATCATCGTTAACAAAGTCTTAAGGTCACTCAATTAATTGAACTAACTGTAATTATTAATGATAAAATATGGATTTATTATTTCCAACGAATTTTATTGGTAAAAATGTAAATATGGGCGAGTCTGATAACGGTGGCTCGTTAATGCGTTATTTCGATCCAGATTTATTGACTCTCGAAAATTGGACTGCGACAGTTTTGAAAAAAAAAGCGCATGCACTGTAAAACTATACGTCATAATGCAGTTGTAGGTAAAATTATTACTTACAGGGTTTGAAACTGGCGACGAGGACATTTTATTCTTTGATTTGGTTTTTAAACCACGGACGGATTGATTTGATCGGAATTTTGTAATCCCTGCGTAATTGTAACGAGGCTGTCGAAACGACCTCAACGAATTCCTAGCTTCTTCTTCATCGAGCACTCACCGCGAACTCCGTTCTGCCCGCACTTCTATTTACAGTGATGACGTACACGAATACCTTCCAGTAATGACATGTTTCTTGTTGTGTGCGTAACTATTTTCAACGTATTAAAGTTTACACGGAATTCAATACCAGAAGAACGTAAAGCCGCGTTCACAATAATTTCTCTATTTCTTGCTGTCGGTTTGTGGCTTGAGTGTCAGAAAAACCTTGAAATTATAAATAATAGAAATAGACGGGCTCAAATAGTGCGCGCGGGAAAGTCGATTTCCATAGCATTTATATCTCAAATAATTGTTACCACTTCATTGTTGCGGACAGATTGTTTCATTCAAGTTGCGCATGAGTGGAGTTCAAATTCGCGCAAAAATCTGAGAAAGAGAATCCATTGTAGATATTTGTGATCAATCATGTTATCTGCAGTATTCTGTTAAGACTTGTTGGTAAACAAACCCAAAGACATATTTCTGCTCCGTATCTGTTCTTGAAAACTTAAGCTACTCGTTGAAAGCATACGTATGTACGCACAACGTAACCTGAGGTAATTGTCGTTGGATATCGCATCTAATTGTTTTTCGTTTCACTGCAGAAATGCAGGTTCAACCGATGCATGATAGCTTGAAACCTCTGGCCTGGTTGGAGGGCACATGGAGGGCTGACGGTACGGGATCGGGAAAATTTCCAACAGTAAAACCGTTCAATTTCTGCGAGGAAATTACCTTTTCCTCCGTTGGACAGCCTATGCTGAACTATACGGGACTAAGTTGGCACGTAGAAAACAAAAGACCGATGCACAGAGAAGTTGGATTTCTGAAAATCATTCCTGGCACAAATAAAGTATCTCTTATTGTGGCGCATAACTTTGGTCTGACGACCATTGAAGAGGGTTGTGTAGATGACAAGAATATTCAGCTTACAAGTCAGAGCATTGCACGGATTTCGGAGAGCTGCAAAGAACCTGTAGTTTTAAAGGTGAGAGTCATGATGAGTTGGCTATAGAATTTCTTATGTTTACGCATACTATTGTCGTTACAAGATCGAACGCGAGTTCCGACTGGTCGGATCTCAGCTGGAGCAGATACTACGCATGGCCACAACGACCATCACAGAAATAACGGAGCACATTCGGACCGTTTATCATAGAGTGGACAACTAGATGCAACGTTGTGTGTGAAATAAGGACAGTCGATTGAGATAGGTGAAGTAAAAGTTACATTATGATTTAGTGCGTACAAAAATTTTATCATCTTCATAAGTGGGCTTACATTACTTTGTGTGAAATACAATTACTCAATGATTTGGTAAGCAAGCATCTGACTTTGATGAACATAAACTAGTTGGTCTTTTTCGATTTTACATTAGACTTGGATCTTTGGCACAGCAGTCTCAATGATTGACGTATCGCAAAGATTATCAATGCTAGTGTTGCAATTGTTATGAATGCTATGTCCAGCAAAAAATATTGCACAAAAGTTTGCTCCGTCACAGCAGCCTTGAGATGCCTCGCTCCACCATGTTTTATTACATATTCCACCCAATGTACAGCCTGGTCCAAGGGATGATTCATCTCATCTTTCCAGTACGCCGATACCTGAAATGACATTAAGCAGATGAAATTTTAATCAGCTGATCTACGTCAAAGTAGAAATCTTTTCCTATTGGATCTCATACCTTCTGTACATTCTGTTTATATTTTGGTTCAGTTGCAACCTTCAAAACAGCATTATAAATTTCGTCCTCGGTCATAGTTAAAAAGTCCAATTTCTCAGCAAAACCTTTCGCCCGAGCCAAATTTATGTTGAGTTTTTGATCACCGAAAAGTGGTAGGCCGACAATTGGAACACCATAATGTACTGTTTCCATCAGACTGGATATGCCACCGTGAGTAATAAACAGTTTCAAATTCGGGTGAGCTAATGGAAGATATCAAAATTTTGATGACTTGATTGATGTATTTTTGTATTTTTTTTGTTACCCAGTTCTAGCTATTTATCATTACCTAGTATGTCGTTTTGTGGTAGCCATTTCCCTATTCGTACATTCTTTGGCTTGTTAGTCATAGTGTCATTTTCCCATTTCCACAGAATATCAAAAGGTAAACGTTCAAAGGCTCCTTTAAGCGCCTGAGTTAAATGTTCAGGTATTAGTACACTCTGCATTGCGGATCCGAGACTGAAGAGGATAACACCATTCTTCGATGAATCAAAGTATCTCTTCAAGTCCTGTAAGAGTATTAAATTTTTCAATTGCACATGAGATATTTGCTTCAGAGAACAAATTTCATTCCGCAGCTAGCTTCACTGTCCTCTTTGTGAGAATGTGATTTCATGGATATTTTACCAAAGGCAACGGTTTGGCAGGTTTGATGTGCATTCCGGCAACGTTCTTCATGTTCGCCATGTACGGTCGTGGTGTGGAGAATGCGGGGTGGGAATTTATCAGAATGAAATCTGCCTGCCTTTCGACTTCCTCTAGATCGGGGATCTCAACGCCGGAGTCTCCGAAATATTTTTCCACTAATGCCTGCTGCTGAGGCATGTAATAATATTTTCTCGTTACGTCTACGTATATAATAGCCAGAGCGTTTTGGAGCCGTTCTAACAAAGTCATTCTGTCGGTGAACCTGAAATATGTTTAAAAATAGACAAAAGCATGAGATCCAGGAATACCACCTGGAATCTATCGGCGTTTCAGGCTCATTTCGTATTTTTTACTTTGAATGTGTTTGAAACTTTCAATTAATTTATTTATCCTCATTCCAGGCAACAGATTTAAACTCACGTTAAAAATTCCGATGGCACATAGCTCCATGGTGCAGAGTTTCCGAAAATTCGGTTGATTGTCGAAGTTGTACCGAAGGTACTGATGAGAACGACTGGGCATTTGAATTTATGAGCGAAGACGTAGAATGCCTCGTTTACAAATTGTTCCATAACAATAACGTCATATTTTTCTGTCGATCTAATCAAAGCCTGTGCCTCTGGGCTCTTCAGAGCGAATTCCGTCGACATAATTCCAATGCGATAAAGCCCCAGTTGCGATTTAAGAAAGTTGGTTTGAATATACTCCATCATATCAAAATTGGCTTTGGAAAATATGTGAGTTTTATGGTACTAACAGTAATTTTTCTATATTATTTTAAAAAATCCTGATCGGTACGGACCTGTGGATAGTGGAAGGCTTTCGTACATAATTTCTCTGTAATTCGATGCGTTGAAACCCGTTGAAAATGGAACAAAAATTGTTACATCGTGTCCTTTTTTAGCCAAGCCGTGCATAACGGCCGAAGTTACTGAGAGATGGGATTTTCCAGGAACTGGAAAAAGGCCCAGAATTTTAGCGCAGAGTCCATCTTGCCCCGCGAGGCATATAAGAATACACGTCATTATCAAACGCATCTGAAAATTTACAACAACGTTTTTGGTACTTGTTTAGAATTCTTTCATTTGAAAACGATTAGACGCATGAAAAACAAAAAAAGAAAAAGATAGTAACAATTACTATTCTGAAAATTTTTGGGTTTCGTTTACAACCGATCGTGTTTTTGATTTGAATGAATAATTCCGGCGATATTATTTTCAACTTTTCGTGTTGACAGGTATAACGTGTTATAATATAATGATATAAGCGGTAATCCATTTCTTTCAACAGCGTAACTACGTGACGTAACATTGCTCAAATTATAAACACCTTGTCAAATGATGCTGATTGACGTCCTTCAGTGAGCTTTTACTGTGTGTGTCTGTAGCGGAAAATCAAGACTGTTGAAAGACACGCTATAGTCTCCGACGACAATTAATTAGACGTCAACAATCTCACAAAAAGCTATAATAACTACAAATTATGACTCATCATGATAGCTGGTAAATCCGTTTATGAGATCCTGATTACACGGATGAAATTAGAAACGGACTAATAATTCCAAAGCTACTAAAATCCCGCAAAAGTAATCAGAGTACGTACCGAAACGATTTATTATTTTTTTTTCAAATCTAATGTAAAATTAAAAATAATTTACTTTGTATACTTCAGATTACCTCATTGATCTTGGATATCTTCAGATTTTCACGATGCGGAAACAATTACGTTCACTGTTCGCCAAAAAATTTTGGATTTTCAAATTCTCGAAAATTTCGAGACACTTCGTACACCTATTGTGAGCACGGCACCGCGGCAACTATATAATATAAGTATATGGACTCATATATATAGGCTCAGCTTGGGAGCAACTGGAAACGAGATTTTTGCCAGCTTTCAAAGCGATGGTCAGGAATCTCTCGGCCTACTGCCAGACGCTCGGACTCTGACTTGTGCCGCTGCAACGATTCACCACCACAATCATAATCATGATGACCATCGTGATAATGATAGAGTCGAAAAAAAATCGAAACTTCAGATAATAGGTAAGGAATGAAGTAAAGAAAACCGTATGTTGTAGCGCTAAAATGATTCGTATTATTCATATTCATAGTAGTTTCTTACGGAATATCATTTAATATCACTTCTGAAATGATGATGTTTTCTAAATCAACTATTTAATTAAGTGTGTTACGAGTTCTTCGATCTTATCCAATGTACATGCTATCAGTTTATCATATGATAAGGATATTTTCTTACTCTTAGTAATTTATATATTATCATTTCTTTGGTGAACTTTGACTTCTAATTATTAGTAATAGCGTAGTAGTTATTTTGTTAGTTGGTTTTTGGGTTTTTTTTTTTCTTTCTATATCTATTATTAAAACTCTAGGATACGCTGGAGACTCATCACTTACTTAGCATATATTTTAATTTAACAATCGATCAGTTTCATCGATGCACTGTAAATTTGAATACAGTAGATCAAACAGCACAAAAGGATGATGCAATCATAAGTCACTATAGCATGTAGAAGCTAGTCAATTTTTTTCGATTTTTCCTTATAAGTACAGGATGCTTTGCAGAACAGCCTGATCGTTTGACGCATCAAAAAGAATGCTGAAGCTAGCGTTGCCAAAATTACGAACGCCACGTCCAGCAATAAATATTGCACAAAGGTTTGTTCCGTTACAGCTGCCTTGAGATGCTTCGCTCCACCATGTTTTATTACATATTCCACCCAGTGCACGGCTTGATCCAAAGGATGATTCATCTGATTCCTCCAGTACGCCGATATCTGAGAATGATGGAAAGTGAATGACAATCACTGATTAGCCATTCGACTTGGTGAGCATAAAATATTATCGGAATTATGCTGTGGATTTAGTACCTTCTTTGCATTATCCTTGTACTTTGGATCGGTTGAGACTTTCATTATCGTGTTGTAAATTTGGTCCTCTGTCATGGTTTGCAAGACCAAAGACTCGGCGTATCCTCTTGTCTGCGCTAATAGAATGTTACTCGGTTGGTCTGCGAAAAGTGGGATACCGACGATTGGAACACCATGATAAACAGCTTCCATCAAACTGGATATGCCACCGTGAGTGATGAAAAGCTTCAAATTCGGGTGCGCTGTTGGAAATGTTAACATTCTAATGACTCGATTGATATATTTTTGGATTTTTATTCACATCTGGCTATTTGTCATTACCTAGTATGTCGTTTTGAGGTAGCCATTTCCCTATCCGCACATTACTTGATTTGTTAGCCATTGTGTCATTTTCCCATTTCCATAGAACGTCGAAGGGCAAACGCGCAAAGGCTTTTTTTAGCGCTTGAGACAAATGTTCTGGAATCAGAGTGCTCTGCATCGCCGATCCGAGGCTGAAGAGGATAACACCGTTCTGTGATGAGTCCAAGTACTGCTGTAAGTCCTGTAAAATGTTTTGGTTCCTTTTTTAGCTCGCGTAACAATCGCAGCTTTTTTGTCTAGAATTTTATTTTCATGGGCATATTACTGAAGGCAATGGTTTGGCTGGTTTCAGGTGCAATCCGCCGACGTCTTTCATGTTCGCCATGTACGGTCGTGGGGTGTAAAATGCGGGGTGGCTATTTATAAGAATGAAGTCAGTTTGTCTAGCAATGATTTCCTCCAGATCTGGAATCTCAACGCCGGAGTCTCCAAAATATTCAACTGCTAGTGCCTGCTGCCGAGGTATGTAAAATAATTCTCGAGTGAGATCTCTGAAGATAGTTTTTATGGAGTTCTCGAGCCGTTCGAGTAATGTCATTTTATCAGTGAAGCTGAAATGTGCGTTAGAATTCACACTTTAAAATTGACAAACATAACAGTAAAACCCATCGGTATTCGTGATATTAGACTCACTTTTGATATTCCAACGGCACATAGTTCCGTGGTGCAGAGTTCCCGAATATTCTATTGACTACTGACGTGGCGCCGAACGAATGGACGAGGACAACTGGGCATTTGAATTTGTGGGCAAAAACGTAAAATGCCTCGTTCATAAACTCTTCCATGACGATAACGTCGTACTTTTCTTCGGATCTCATCAGATTTCTGGCCTCTGAAGTGTTCAAAGCTCTTTCAGTCGTCAGAGTTCCCATTTGGTAAAACCGGAAGCGCCTGATAAAGTAGTTCTGGGTGATGAACTGCATCACGTCGACGTTATCTGGAAAAAGATACATCCTCAGTGAATAACGTGTGTCCGAATTTCCTTCCGATTTTCAATTAACAACAGACCTGCTATTGGTGTAGCATTATAATTAATCTCTTTGTAGTTCGCAGCGCTAAATCCTGTTGAATGTGGAACAAATGCCGTTACATCGTGTCCCTTTTTAACGAGGCTGTGAAGCAGTGATGAAGTTATCGGCAGGTGTGATTTGCCAGGAAACGGCAAGAGGCCAAGAATCTTAGCACCGAATCCTTCGCGCACCATGAGGCAAAGAAGTATGCATGTTGCGATAAAACGCATCTAGAGAATGAAAAATTATAAAGTATTTCCGAATTTCAGATCGTTATTTGTAATCTTGACAATTGTTAAAGGATGTCTACTCACTTGCAACTGCACGAGTCTCATCGTCAGTCCTGCCGTTCGCGGATTGTCGATTTTTGTAAATCGCTGACTCGGACAACGTGATCGCCCGATTAGATCGTGTGATTCAGGAAAAAAAAACTATAATTGTCGGTCACCCCTAAACTTCGGCGACCAAGAATCACCTCACCATCAATCTGACTGTCGTAAGTAATTTTTTTTTCGACGTGATAGCGTTATTGTGATATGTCCCGGCCGAATGCTAGACAATCAGATCCAACTTTCGTGAAGAAATCATGTGATACTTGGTGATCGTAATTGGATATAATCCGCCCTGTGATATAATGATAGAGAAACGCTCTAGCATATTCTTGATCATTTCCAAATTTATATAATATACTTGATCTTATCGATTCATGATGACGTACCACATGCACTGTAATGGGTTATTCAATCCTACTCTGTTTACTTCCATTTCAGTAATTCGTTACACGTGTTTCAATTTTCAAGGTACTTGTTAATTATTATTGCAGGCATCATTTGGTATCAAAAAACGGTAGCCTAGATTACTCTTATCGTCAAATCTCATGACTAAACATTCCGATTCGTCTTTTTATGCACATTGACTATTTGTAAAAATGTGCCGATTAATGCCAGATTTTCTAGCTCAGATCAGATCGGATTGGATAATTATTTCCACTTCGCCCAACGATGTTATCTTCATTTCGCGTGTCTGTAAATGAGAAAAAATCCAATCAGCCATTGCCTCTTTTTGAGCCTTATCATCACTTGTTTTCTCCAAATTTTGATCACTCGTAACTGAAATATAGTTTCATGATAATTTTTATCTTGTGGTAACAAATCTTGTAAAAGTTATTTTTTTAAGAAAAAAAACACAATTTTCCCAAAGTTATAGGAAAAACCTTTTGCTCAAATATGTAATGAACAAATGACTTAAAGAATTTCACCTCAATTTATTTAAAAACAGCTTTATTTTATGACTACAGTGAGAATTAAATACTAATATTATCTAGGAAAATAGAACTTAGCGATCATTGGATTTGTTGGTCAATCGGTTTTATTTGTCTTTCAAAGACCCAACCGACCCATGGGCGAAATATGAAACTAAATTAACTAATCTAATTTTTTCGATTTATTTTCAGAACTGGATGTTTTGTAGACACTGATATATGTGTGTCTCCAGAGTAGCCTAAACATTCGATGCATCGCTAAAAATGACAAAAATAGCATTGTCAAAATCACGAACGCAACATCCAGCAATAAATACTGCACGAAAGTTTGCTCCGTCACCGCTGCCTTGAGATGTCTTGCGCCGTCGTGTTTCACGACATATTCCACCCAGTGTATGGCCTGATCTAACGGATGTCTGAAGTCATCTCTCCAGTACGACGATACCTAAGAATCATCGAAATTGACCGATAGAATTTTTGATCAGCGATTCGACTTGGTGAGTATGAAATATTACCAGAATTATACTTCGAATTTTCTACCTTATTTACGTTCTCCTTGTATTTTGAATCGGTTGCAACCTTCATTATCGTGTCATAAATCTGGTCATCTGTCATTGTATGAAAATCCAAAGACTCAGCGTAACCTTTTGACACTGCCAATAAAATGTTACGCTTTTGATCTCCGAATAATGGTATGCCGACAATTGGAACACCATGATAAACAGTTTCCATCAAACTGGATATGCCACCGTGAGTGATGAAAAGCTTCAAATTCGGGTGCGCTGATGGACATATCAACATGTTAATGACTCGATTGATATATTTTTGGTTTTTTATTCACGTCTGGCTATTTCTCATTACCTAGAATGTCGTTTTGGGGTAGCCATTTCCCTATCCGCACATTACTTGATTTGTTAGCCATTGTGTCATTTTCCCATTTCCATAAAAAGTCGAAGGGCAGACGCTCAAAGGCTTTTTTCAGGGCTTCAGTTGTACGTTCCGGCATCTGTATACTCTGCATTCCGGATCCGAGACTAAACAGGATAACACCGTTCTGTGATGAGTCCAAGTACTGCTGTAAGTCCTGTAAAATGTTTTGGTACCTTTTTTAGCTCACGAAACAATCGCAGCTTTTTTGTCTAGAACTTTATTTTCATGGGCATATTACTGAAGGCAATGGTTTGGCTGGTTTCAGGTGCAATCCGCCAACGTTTTTCATGTTCTCCATGTACGGTCGAGGCGTGTAAAATGCGGGGTGGCTATTTATGAGAACAAATTTAGTTTGCCTTGCAGCGATTTCCTTCAGATCTGGAATCTCAACGCCGGAGTCTCCAAGATATTTAATCGCTAGTGCCTGCTGCCGAGGCATGTAGTACAGTTTCCGGGTGATACCGCTGAATATATCCATTAGAGAGTTTTCGAGCCGTTCGATTAACGTCATTTTATCATCAAAGCTGAGAGTTTAATGAAAAAAAGTTATGCATCGGTTAAACTCCTTAGTATTCATAAGATTTTTTGTAAGAAGGAAATCAGATTTTTTTCTCGTCTGAAAATCACTTGAGAAAGACAACTCGAAAGTCACTTCAGGGCAAATTAAAACGGAGCGAATATCAGCTAAACAATGAAATATTTTTCTTTAGAATAGATTGACCTAAGAAAATCGCGGTAATTTATCGCTCAATTTAATCTCAACTTTTGGAATATAGTTGTTTTACTTACTTCAGATATTTCAACGGCACGTAGTTCCACGGCGCAGAGTTCCCGAATAATCCATTGATGACTGACGTGGTACCGAAGGTATGGAAGAGGATCACAGGGCATTTGAATTTGTGGGCGAATACGTAAAATGCCTCGTTTGCAAATTCCTCCATGATGATAACGTCGTATTTCTCTTCGGATCTGATGAGATCTCTGGCTTCCGAAGTGTTGACAGCCTTCTCCGTCGTTGTGGTTCCCATCGAATAAAACTTGAAGTGTCTGACGAAGAAGTTCAGGGAAAGGTACTCCATGAAATTAACGCTACCTATAAAAGAAAAAAAATATGCGTCCGTTTTTCTTTTATATCCTGGATCAAATTTTGGTTGTCTAATTTTCGCAACTTTCGCAATACCACAAACCTGTTACTGGAACAGCTTTATAGCTAATTTCCTGGTAGTTCGGCGCGCTAAATCCAGTGGAATTTGGAACGAATGCCGTGACATTGTGACCCTTTTTAGCGAGACCGTGTAACAGGGATGAAGTAATCGAGAGATGAGATCTTCCGGGGTACGGAAATAGTCCAAGAATTTTAGCACCGAATCCTCCATGCCCCATAAGGCAAAGAAGAATGCATGTCGCGATAAAACGCATCTAGAAATCAATATCGATACGATTTTACTTTTTTTTGCTCTTGAACCTCTTCAAACTTGAAGTACTTTGACCAAACGTAATGCATCGCGAATCACCAGAGCTGCAGTATACCTACCGGATTATTTTTCTTAACGCAGTATTGTCAAAAATAATTCAAAAGATCTCTGCCAAATCGAACCGTCGTGTTGCCCTCGATTTTAGAAATATTTTTTAGTATATCTTCGACGAGTTTTTCCAACACTGCTCGAAAACTGTTATAGTCTGATCGCTGGCCGTATGAATCGGTGGCAAGCAGAGAAGTTCGCCAACTGCGAATAAGTTCACCTTCAATTCAACTGAATTACATGATTTCTTTTTTGTGATGATAGCGATATTTCGGAATATTGCGGTAAAAAGCTTGACCATCGGACTAGATTTCATCTACCGATCACGCGATAATTAGTGGTCGTAAGTGGATATAATCCATCCTATGATAATGATAGAGAAACATTCTAGCATATTCTTGACCATTTCCAAATTTATATAATATACTTGACTCATGATGACGTACAATGAGTTATTCAATCCTATTCTGTTTTTTTCCATCTTAGAGATTCGTTACACGTGTTTTAATTTTCAAGGTACATGTTAATTATTATTGCGCGCATCATTTGATATCAAAGGACATCAGCGGCGAATATTACCTGAAAATGATCAGTCATTTTTCCGGTCATCTCTCCGCAGTTAGTATAGATTACTCTAATCATCAAATCTCATGACCAAACATCCCGATTCGTCCTTTTATGCACAATGCACATAGGCTATTTGTAAAAATTTGCCAATTTTCCAGATCGGCTCGGATAATTATTTCCACTTCGGTAAAAAATCCAATCAGCCGTTACCACTTTTTGAGGCTTATCTTCAATAGTTCTCTCTAAATTTTCGTGTATAATAATTAATTTTTTTCCTTCAGGATCGTCAGTAAACACATTGCCTCATAGATTGGTCATCGAGCAGAGAACGTCGGATCAAGAAAAACCTTCAAACCACCCGAGGAGCACGTTTTGGAGCGCAAAAAAAGATTTTCAAGTCTTTTTCCGGAATAGGATGTGGGTGAGCTTGAAATTTTTATAAGAGTTCATTACGTGTCCTCCGCGTGTGATGTACTCCTTAATCGTCGTACATTAAACAACAGCCGCGGTAAACACCTGGAGAAATATTCAATTTTTTTTTTACCATTTTGTGACGTATGATTCATATTATTTTAATCGCTGAATATCAAATATCCAGATTACAAATCGTATTTCCTCTTAAAATAACTGTCTGTAAAAATATGTCTGGACAATAAGTTCAGATCTTTCACATCAGATCTTGCTCAGATCAATATTACTTTTCATTAGAACTCATCGATTTTATTTATTATCTCTACTTCACCAAATTACCTAATCTCATCGTATGATTTGAGCAAGTGTTACATTTTTATCAATCAAAATGTGAAAGAATCAATTTAGACAGATAGACAGGGGCACTTCTGAAACGCGATTCGTAGTTTTATCGACATGACGCCCTCGATTTACATAACGAAACTTTGAAAAATTATTATGCAATTATAATTTTGGCAGAAATCGGCTCGATATTTGAAATTTTCGAAATTATTAAACAATTCTCCATGAATTAAAAAGTTTTTTTTCGAACTTCGAAACGAACCCGCGCGATCATGCAGGTTCAAGGGCTAGCCAATTACGGTCAGCTAAATTAAACGAAATTCTCATTTTTCCATTCTTTTGTTTTTTGCCAAACTTTAGTTTTCATACAGTTCAATTTAAATGATTTAGATGGCAGTTACAGCGAGCTGAGCATCAACGTCCGCGTTTGAGCTAAATTGTTGTCAGATGATGATGTGCGGGGTCACTGATCTGTATAGAAATCAGTGTGCGGAGTACATTACCTATTATAAGAAAAACAATCAGACAGATAAAAGAATGGAACGAGTGACAAATAAAGCATAATCAGCGAAAAATAAGTGTTCACATAAAAAGGAGGCTTACGGATGCCCCGCGAATTTTTATCGGTAATCTGTTTCCATCTTCTTGATTCTATCTGATTGGTTCATAACTTGCGGAAGTTCGGAACCTAATGAACCTTGGCTTTGAATTACAGGTCATGGTCGTTTTTGAGTAGGTCAAGGATTGACTCACCTTGAATAAATACTTCTGTTCAAGAATAAATTCATTTTATTGACATCCAGCGAAATTTGATTCCGAGATGACTATGTCAGTCGAATGATGAATAAAGAGACTGTGACAAGGAAAAACCTAATCAGTTTATTTTCAATTTTGTCTTGGTACTGGAGCTTCTGCAGAGGAGCTTGAACGTTTGACGTATCACAAAGAATATTGAAAACAGTGTTGCTAAAATCACAAACGCAACGTCCAGCAAAAGATATTGCACAAAAGTTTGCTCCGTCACAGCTGCCTTGAGGTGCTTTGCACCATTGTGTTTCACAACATATTCCACCCAGTGCACCGCCTCATCCAAAGGATGATTCATCTGATCCCTCCAGTACGCCGATATCTGGAAATCATAAAGATGGCTGATGGAATTTTGAACTAATGAATGTGAAATGTTGAGGGCAGGGTTCTGCTGAAATTTTGGTAAATGCATTTTTTGATTGGCCATTCTAATTGATAACTTAAATGTAATGAAACCATTGTCAAAGTTTTATCAGCTGTCATGGCTAAAAATCCTCAATCGCTCTTCAGTTTCATACCTTCTTTATATTTTCCTTGTACGTAGGATCGGATACAACCTTCATAACTACGTTGTAAATCTGTTTCTCCGTCAAAGTTTGGAGGTCCAAAGATTCACCGTAGCCTCTTTTTTGTACCAAAAGAATGTTCCGTGGTTGATCTCCGAATAATGGTATGCCGACAATTGGAACACCATGATAAACAGTTTCCATCAGACTGCATATCCCACCGTGAGTAATAAACAGCTTCAAATTTGGATGAGCTAATGGAAGTTATCAAAATTTTAATCATCTGATTAATGTGTCTTTGTATTTTTATTCGCATCTGGCCATCTGCCATTACCTAGTATGTCGTTTTGAGGTAGCCATTTTCCTATTTTCACGTTCTTTGGCTTGTTGGTCATTGTGTCATTTTCCCATTTCCACAGAACGTCGAAGGGCAAACGCGCGAAGGCTTTTTTCAGCGGTTGAATCAAATGTTCTGGAATCAGTCTGCTCTGCATCGCTGATCCGAGGCTGAAGAGGATAACACCGTTCTGCGATGAGTCCAAGTATTGCTGTAAGGCCTGTAAAATTTTTTGGATCCTTTTTCAGCTCGTGTAACAATCGCAGCTTTTTTGTCTAAAACTTTATTTTCATGGGCATATTACAGAGGGCAATGGTTTGACTGGTTTCAGGTGCAATCCGCCGACGTCCTTCATGTTCGCCATGTACGGTCGTGGTGTGGAGAATGCGGGGTGGCTATTTATAAGAATGAAATTTGCCTGCCTCTCGATTTCCTCTAGATTGGGGATCTCAACGCCGGAATCTCCGAGATATTTAATCGCTAACGCCTGCTGCCGAGGCATGTAAAAAAATTTTCGAGTGACATCAACGAAGATACTTCCCACGGTATTTCGGACCCGTTCAAATACCGTCATTTTATCATCATGGCTGGAAGGTGAGTTAAATTAAAAATTACATATTGTTGAAATAGCTTAGCATTCATAAGAGCTTTGAGGCGTTCACACTCTAGTAGAAGAAGAATCAAGTTTTTCATCATCTGAAAATGAATCGAGGGAGATGAGTCTAAATTTACTAAATGAGAAAAAACCAGGCAGACTAAAAGTCGGCTGCTTATCAGTTAAAAATCAAAATAATCTTTTTCAGGTACTCAACAAAATCGCTGCAAATTCTTGCTTCAATTCCAATTCAGCTTCTAGAATAATGAGGTCGTTTGACCGTATGTATAACAAAAAAAAAAACTCACTTTAGAAATTCGAGTGGCACATAGCTATAGGGTGCAGAGTTCCCAAATATTCTATTAATGATCGCTGTAGTGCCGAAGGTGCTGATGAGAACTACAGGGCATTTGAATTTGTGAGCAAATACAAAGAAAGCCTCGTTTACGAATTCCTCCATGACAATAACGTCGTATTTCTCTTCGGATCTGATCAGATCTCTAGCTTCTGTAGTATTCAAAGCCATTTCCGTCGTCATAGTTCCCATGAGATAATATCTTATCTGCCCCATAATGAAGTTCTTGTTGATCAACCCCATAACGTCGAGATTTTCTTGAAAAATATACTTGTCGTTATTTCTCACGTCTATTTTCTCAACTGACTCAATTTTACGAACCTGTCATGGGAATAGCTTTGTAATTAATCTCCCTATAATTTGGCGCACTGAATCCAGTAGAATGTGGAACAAATGCCGTTACATCGTGTCCTTTTTTAGCGAGGCCGTGCATCAGGGATGAAGTTATCGAGAGATGGGACCTTGCGGGAAATGGTAACAGCCCAAGAATTTTAGCACCAAATCCCTCTCGCCCTATCAGGCAGAAGAGAATTAAATTCGCGAGCAGACGCATCTGGAATGCAATAAAAATCACGTTGAGCTTCACTTGATTTATTTCTACACAGTTTTTCGAATTTTAAATTCAATGAAACTCAACAACTTCAGGTAATCCTGACGCTGCTTTAGAATATGAAGTACACACTTCTGGCGAAAAAGAGAAAACAAACCAAAACCGTTTTTCTATTTTCAGATGACGCTAATGACCAAGACCATCGATATGTCGAATTAATCTGCGCTATGCACGACGGGTGAAAATCTAGCTGTAGAAATTGTACAATCGCATGACATCGAGGTCAAAATTGGCCACAATGACATACTATTATGATGTAATGACACCCCTTCCTCCAAAATTGACGGTTGCGATCACGTGGAGAAGATTTAATTCGGGATCTCAGCGTCGTCTAGTACGCGGAAGAATATCGCATGAAAATTAGGAAACTGAGTAACGTGATTTGCAACCAAATATTAGAGGATGGAACCTGTTTTTGTACAACAATGCCTGCCGAAGAAAAATAGAAAAAAAAGAAACAACAGAGCTAAGATGATCGTGGTACGTACCCTATTGTTTTTATTTATGACGTAAGACTGATAGTCTTATAGTGGAAAAACAACTTTTGTGTTTTTCAAACACCTTCTAAATTATTTTAGAATTTTAATTCTGTTCTGACGAACAGATCGACAGCGAGTTCAAACATCGACTATTAATAAATTGCAATTCAGACGCAATACATTTTTTTTTTAAATAAACAATTCGCTTATCTCTTAAGATCATTGGCTTCTATACTTCGATCTCCATAATAATCAATATTTATATAATGATGATCACATCAACGCTTACAATAATATTAAAACCGTCGACCGATACTCATTTTTCACCCAGGGAATATTAAAAGTAACGAATGTGATTGCATGCTGATTATTTCGTAAGGGAATCAATCAGATAATCTATTGAATAATTGCGAAAAAAACTCGTCATGAGGGTCATTACACTTTGACCTTGAAAATTTTACACGATCCTCATCAATTGTGAGCGCCGTGAAAGAACGCTCCCCGTTTTCGTGAAGAGTTGAAAAAAGAAATCATACCCATATTTCTACTGAAGCCACCACAATTAAAAGAAACTCTATAATTATTTTAATCTCATTGAATTCTCAGAATCGCATGCCTTATTGATCTCATTATAATGCGGAGTTATAAAATAGGTATGTTTCATTGGGATACGGTAATTTACAATATTTTTCGGCATGGAGTTAGTATTTAGTTTTTTCCTTGGTTTCCGTTTTTTTTCATTTTTCTCCCAAGCGATCACGTCAGTTTCAATGTACGTACGTACGTACACATATTGTCTGTATATTTTCTGATAGGTAGGAATTTGATCGACTTTACCATCTAACAATGAATTGAAGCCTGAAAATTCTGGCGCAATTGGCGCACCTGTATATTTTTAAGCTGTTTGTCCCGCCTACTACCCTTTTTTTAGGGGTTAGAAGCAACTCCTAACTCCCGTTGGAAACACGCGACAGTTGTTCTTCAAACTTGCATCGGCAAGCGTCAGACAAAAAGTTGCTGATCAGCTGATTAAAAAGAAAAAAACGAAAAAGCCTTCAAGAGACAGAAAAACGCGTTGCAACTTCTGTCATAGTATGCAGAAAATACCTACCGCATGAATAACAATTGTTTTTGATAATATATTATCATTTTTATTTCAAAATTGCAACAAACGTCAGAGACATGACATCGTTTCACGACACGCAGGATTTTTACAAGAAGATGCTTGAATTGCAAGAAAGATTGAGAAAAAGGTAAGTGCAGAGATAAAATTCACACAAACCTTGAATATATTCAATTAGATAAACCTATAAAAATCGAGTAATTTCTCATTTTTAAATTTCAATTTATTTTTCTTTATGTATTTTCAAATCACTGATGAATGATCTACAACAGCGAAGATGAGAGAATGAAACTGGAAGAACGATTCAACCAACTTTCACAGGAATCCAAAACTAGGTCAGTGTAAATTTTATAACAAAATAAATACGTCACCACCGCACCGTTTAATTCTTTGACAATAAGGTTATAGTATGTAAATTATAAATCCCTTTCGTTTGAAACGTTGTTAAAAAAAAACCCGTTGAATTTTTGTTCAAATTCAAATGTTCAAATTTCGAATAATCGATTTAAAAGATCTGAAAGCGAACAGAATCAAATTTTTATGCACACATTATTTTTTATCGGATACAAAACATAACTCGTATCAATATGTGCAATATAGTCCGAGAATTGATTTCTGATACGCAATATTCCCGTACCAGACGGTATGAAGACATTTTTTTCTTTATCTTGTTGTCGTTCCTCCAGTCTCCGCAATATGTATAAGTTAAATTCCCGCTCCTCTTGGGGATGTGTAACGACAAAAAAAAATGGAATACAAAAAAAACGATACGAATATTACAGATATGCGAAGGTTGGAACACAAATCCTACGATTTTACATGCCTCTTTGATATCGATCAGGCAGTTACCAGCTTTAGGGAATGTATAAAATCGATATTCTAAACATAACTCTGGTGACACGCGTGCCGCAAGTTTCAAAACTAGACAAAAGTTGTTTGCTATTATCATAAATTGTTGTCATGACACAAATAACTGCAACTGCACCAACGAATTCTTTCAATTATTACTATACTTTTTTTATTCCTCATTATGGGAATTCAAATCAAATTATGCGATGACGCAGCAAACACTTTTCAAAAATATTTGTACAGCATTTTTCGAAGTATGGATTTGTAATTTTTTTCATTTTTTTTCGTGGAATAAAATACTTGGAAGAGATTCTAAGCTCGATTAACAGTCGTTAAAAATGTCTACAAAATTTGAAACTCGTCAGATGTCTATCTTGGAGAAATGCTTGTAAAAATTTCAAAGTTACAATCTGACAGAGACCTCGCTTTCTAGGAAGGTCCTTCGGAATCAAGGACAATAAATACAGTATAGGTAATTAAATGAGGTTCGAATTTATTGACAAAACGTAGTTTGCTGTAACTTCGCAGGATTATTCTAGAACGTTACGGTAGTTTTACAACCGGACGAACGCCCAAATATTTTTCACTATCCATTTTTTTTCATTTTTTTTATGTATTTTCAGGCGAGAAGCTTGTATAAATAATTTAAGGGTTCGTTACATAGAATTTCTTGAAGAACAACGAATTCGGGACGAAAGAAATCATCAGATTATTGGAGCTTTGGATAAGATTGACGGTAGTCTGGCACGCATGACAGCCAGAACTGATCGTCTCGGCATATTGCGAGTAAGTTTAATTCTAGGTTTATTCAAGATGGCAGAACAGGAACTGAATGCCGGAAATTTATATTTTCAGAAACAGTACGAGGCATACCTTCTTCGACTATATTCGAGCAGAAGATCCGCGAGGATCGGCGGAACAGGCGACAGCGGATTGGGAAGCCACAACGAGGATCCTCAGTCTCAAAAAACGAGCAATATTTCACCCCAGCCACATGTGATTTCTGGAGGAAATTTAGCACATCCATCTTCAATTCTTTTACAAACAAATTATCCACAGTCGTACGTAACACCGTCGAATATATCGCAGTTTAATGTACCTGGATACAATTTGGCGCAGGCACATTTACCGCAAATTAACGTCGTCCAACCACCTTATGAGCGCCAGGATCATTTGGGGGTTCAAGAATTTTATACCTCTAATAATCGACAACCTCGAGATCCTTCCACGCTACCTGGAACGCAAATGGAATTCTTTACGGAGTCGAATATTCAGCATCCAAATACTTCTTATGACGTTGCCAATCCGTCAGCGTGTCTTCAAAATCAAAGATGTTCACCATATAAAGATCGATCACTGATTCCTTCCCGAATAATTCCCTCGGGATATCGGGAAGTTTTACCCACAAATTCCAATCAGTTGCAAAATTTGAGGGGAATCCATTCGGAGTTTCCCTCGTCGGATTTGAATAGTGAAACTTTTGGGCCTTACAGACACAGTACACCACTTCCAGGGTACTTGGATTATTCGAGTAGATACGGCAGACAGGAAACTTCCGGTAATAATTCGGAATTCTTGAAAAATTCTCCAGGATTTACAAGAAATGATTTGGAAAATGTTATAAACAGAAATGAGCGGATTTTGCCGAGAGATTATCTTCATAATTCTGAAAGTGTTGGACGCGGTTTAAAAACGCCTAACGTTAGCCGTATGAAAGATGATGAGCTTGAAGATTATATAAAAAGAATTCGAAGTCTTCATAAAGAAAATGATCAGAGTGGAGCTCTTGATGTCGAAGAAAACACCAGCGGTGACCTTCTAAACGCCACTTTGTCTGAAGACGGACCTGAAGAATTACCTGTCCTAAATTTTGATACAAAAACGAAATTAAAACCACCGAAAAAAACATTAACCGATGATATCAGGGCCGTACTTGCATTGGCCGATAACTTTGTTGCGGAAACTGCGATACTCGAAGACGAATATTTGAGGAATGAGGAGTATTCAAACGATGGCAAATTGCCCAATAATAATAATAATGACGGTGATAGATATGAGAATTCAACTAGTATGGTAAACCAACGTTTAAATTCCGATGTTAAAACACCCGAAAATTTATCTATTCCCGCAACACAAGATGACATGCTTTCGGGCGCAGCGAATTCATCCTATTTGAATAATATTCGAGATTACGAATCTGCTGCAAGTGAAGGTAAAAATAGGCTAGAAATTAGCAAACAAGAAATTACGAATGCAGACACATCGCCGTTTAATATCAAAGACGTTACGAAAGTTGCGATTAATAGCCGCCCCGCTTCGGATTCAACCGAAGATAAGTATCGGAATATTGAAAGCAAGAATTTCGGAGCCTTTGAAAAAGATGCTGCAGGTGTTGGAGATACAGATAAAATTGTCAAAAAACCGAAAGTCCACGAGGACATCGAAGGAGATAAAGTGACCTTGGTAGAAGGCGAACAAGTAATCGGTGTCGTGAAGGAACTGCAACCGCAAGGTTTGAAACATTATGAAAAAAAATATGTTGAAATTTGCGAAAAAGAACCTGATGGAGCGGGCAATAAAAAACATATGAACAACGACGCGTCTGAATTGCAAATAAATGAAGATGAAGCGGTCGAAAAAAAAATTATGTCACAAGATTCTGTGATTGATCAGGCGCCAAAAAGTGAAGAAGTTTGTATCGCGGACAGGCAAAAAAATTCAGACACTCGTGACGAGACTGGAGATGAACAGCAGATTCGAGATGAGCCGGAAATGAATTTCAAAGAACAGTCGAATGATGAAGCTGAACCTACAAAAACTGTGGGCGATATTCACGATGTGAATTCTTACGGCGAAACTTTGGATCCAGATACAAGGCAAAATGATGACGAATTTAATCGCGCACAGCAGCAACTTGAAGATTATCAAAGATCGGGATCGGAGCAAACGCATCAAATGAGTGATCAGGATTATCACGACGGACAACAATATCAGACGTCGGATACGAATCAGTTACAGTATTCGCAGGATTCTGATCAACAATTGTTAGGAAAACAGTCAGAGTTGAAGGATAATAACGGAGGATATACGGATTATCGTAATACAGAATATACAGCTGACCAAAATATGGATTATTCCGCTGATCCCAACGAACAATATTCAGCTGATGCAAATGCGGATTACGAAACTGATCAAAATGCACAATATGATGTTGATCCAAACGCACAATATGATGTTGATCCAAACGCACAATATGATGTTGATCCAAACGCACATTATGATGTTGATCCAAACGCACAATATCCAATTGATCCGAATGGGGGTTATACGACCGACCAGAATGCTGAATATCCAGCTGATCCGGATGCGCAGTATTCAGTTGATCCAAATGGGCAATATGCAACTGATCCAAGGGCGCAATATTCAGTTGATGCAAATGCTGATTACCCGACTGACCCAAACGCACAATATGCAGATTATCCAGTTGATCCAAACGATCAATATGGATATTATCAGGATCAGCAGTACGAGGGAGATCCAAATGCGGGTGATTATGATCAAAACGTGAGTGATCAGCAGTACGATTATGGTGGCGGTGATGGTCAAGATTACGCACAGGATCCAAACCAAGAAGTATACGGCCAGGATGATCCGAATCTACAGGGATATAATAACGAACAGCAGCAACAGGAATACGAAGGAAATGAAATTTACGACGATAATCAGCCTGGTGCTGTTGTCGCATCAGAAGAAACGACGGATCCAGATTTAAACCAACAGTTTCAAAGTGAATTATACCAAAGCGACAAGCCAACAGATTTGTCAACCGCAGCTGTAATTTCTGAAGAACAAGTAAACCAGGGAGGAATTCCCAGTGAAAATGAAACTGACGATGAGGTGAGGGGGAAAAATTCTCGCGATGCAACAAAAAAAGATAAAGACGTGATAAGGGCTTTATTAGAATCAGATACCGATAGCACGATAGAAAGAAATCCATCGAACAATACGGAAAGCGATTTTGATTTCAATTAGAATGATAGTAATATAATATTAATAATAACCATATGTTTTATTGAGCTGCAAATTTTAAAAACATAGAATCTACAATATATAGTATAAATATAATTCAATATATCATTATAAATAGCGTGTACATATAATATAAGAATATTTATCTGTAAGATGTAATTATAGGTATGAATAAGCAATAAAACTGTATTATTTTATGCGTTAGAGCGACTCCAAAGATGGAGGAGGAAATCGAAAAAGGAAATTGATTTTTGGCTGTGCACATTTGGCTTATTTTATTATTGATTTTTATAAAAATTAATACGTAATCTCATTCCGCAGATCAAGAACTTGTGTGCTGTTTCAATTGCGCACAAGTTGATTGTACCGACAGTTCAAGACAATTATCAGCAAAAAAAAAAAAAAATGTTCTTGAAACAATTTCAAAATCTCAAATCTCTTCGATGAGTGTAAAATGTTCAAGCTGTTTGGAAAACCTCATAAATGGGCTCGATTTTTATCAGTCATGATTTTCGGCTGATATGAGATAAAAAAAAAATCGATAACATCAATCGGAAAGAGGAAATAAATAGCTGATCGGTAACTCGAACATTTTTAAAGCTGTTTCAAATTTCTCATAATTAATGTGTATTTTTCCATGATAGTTATATGTACAGCTGCAAGGAGTTTGCGCTAGAAATGGCGGTCCATTTCCACATTTTCAATTCCCATCGTCATGTTTCGTTCGCGCTTCGTGGTTCTTCGCCTCGTTGATCATTCCAGCGTTCCTGACTCCAGTCCACGGTGCTAGCTGGTGTTAGTTGTATATCCTTTCCGAATGGGCAACGACTGTCTGATCATCCGTATTATCAAAATAACATCTAAAGTTTCACTCGAGTGTAATAAATAAAATCAACCGATCGGAGTCCAGTGCACGTGGAAGCGGGGTGCTGTCATAAGTGGGTTAAAAAACAAACATTGTCCCAATCAGAACAACAAAAAAACTTTCGATTATATCAACAATCAATTAATACTGTCAAACGGCATTACGCACACACCTTCGATTTCTAAATACCGTTACATGTGTCAGTGACGTTTGCATATTGAGTTACAGATTTTCGATTTTGTTCTTTTTTCATTTTCTTTTCTCTGTCGCTCAACTGAAACTGAGATTGTTATCAATTTTTCAGTGACTGCGCATTTCTACGTGCTACACCGAAACGCGCAAATAAACGCACAATTTTATTTATTTTTCATCAAAACATTGCTCATATAAACAAAAAAAAATAGCACAAACTTTTACGGAGCCCGGTAAGTGAACCGAAGAAAATCTTCGTGAGAATCAAGAGGCTATCAATACCGAAACATTTGAATCAAAAAGTTAGTTTTGTTATCTGGAAATATGTCAAAGGTGACGATATATTATTTACAAGGTTAAGCTATCAATTAATATTTGTAACTTAGTGTAATAATTGTAAAAAAAAAAAAATTCTGCATGTTCAAACATCAGAAAAATCGTTGTACCAAACAATATTGTATCATATGATTAATTTTCAGTAACATGGAATCCCCGGTGCCTACAACAAATGGAATGAATGAATCTTCTATTGGAACAACTGCAAATCTTTGTTTTGAACTTGATGGCGACGGTGACGCCGACAGTTCTACAACCCCTGGCACCAACGCAGATCTTCGGTGTGATGATCGTAAGTTGATTTTTTTCCCCTCCTTTTTTCTTTCTGCCTATCCATGAAATTGCACCGCTGACATGTTTATAATTGCTCTTTAAACGCGTTGCGACATGCGATTGTCGCTCGTCTTCTGTTTTTGTTTTTTTCGTCTGCTACCGACGTGTCAACAAAATATAAAATCGTGATTTTTGGGAATAAAAAAACTAGGTTATCGTGACAAACCAATATTAAAGTCAGTTACGTTGACCGGGGTAGTTAGCGTGCAGGCGTTGAAAATTGACGTAAAACAATAATGATAATGAAAATAATAATGTTAATATGATAATAACGAATCGCGTGTTTCTTGGCGTGTCGCGTGGCGCACCAAACGAGCAAACTTTACGATTAGTATAATTTTGTGCGCCGTTGACTTCCAATTTCCTTAAAGGAGTCATAAATAAGAAAGCAAAAACCTACCTATTCGCGGTGAATGTTAACGATAACAATAATAATAATGATAATTTTAGCGACAAGTGAAGTTTATCATGGCTGGTGTTTGGATACTTGGATACTTTTAGTCGCGTGATGATCATGCGGATATAAGGAGTAAGTGAAACGTAGCTGAAAATTAATTTTGGTCCACCAAAATTATGTCTACCGTAGTCAAGATTTCGGTGGTAAAAATTATTTTGCTTCTTTCACGCACCTCAAAAATTTCTACTAATTTCTTAATTTCGCGGTGCAACGAAGTTCTAAATTTTCAGCAGATACAAAATGTACATCACAACACAGCAACGCACACAGTTCCCTTTTGGCGTTATAATAGAGTCGCAGTAGCCGTTTTTCTCTGGATGGCTGCAGTTGATGTGGTTTGTTACACGAATAGAAATAGAAGAATTGAAACAAGTCAAAGTAGAAGCAGCAGATCAGCACAGCTCACTTGCAATCGGTTTTAACCTCCCGCGCCAGTCTGTACGAAATAGAACAGTTTACTCAAACAATTCCATCGCTGTCGTCGTTCACAAAATTTGATCACACGATAACGTAAAATTCTTTAATAGATTGATCGGTTTTTAATTTCTCCAAGTCATCACGGTAAGACTGACTAATTATACGTTGTCTGAAATTTAATTATAGCTTGTTGTGAAGCGGTAAAAAAACCAAAAATTGTTAGTTGAGTGAAAAAAAAATTAAATAAATAGAAACGTTCTATTTTCGATTAACAACTGTTGCGAACATCACAAACTTGAAAATACATCCGCATGTTTCTATTCGTAGTTACGTCAGAATAGTTAATTTCCGTTCCAATTTAAACCCTTCCAATTTCATCTGCATCATCATTGGGGCAATTCATACAACATGTACTTTTATTTCCGACAATTATTCGTCCGTGTTAATTTTCTGGCACCAATTCATTAACGCAGTTTGTACATCTCGAAAATCTCATATATACTTTGCCAGCTACGGTTCAACGGATTCGAATTATTGAAATCCAATTTCAGATTCAAATCAACCCGAATTACCATCACTTCTCAAAATAAAAAATAAAAATTTCTTTCCCAATTCTTTGCCCTTTTGTTTTCTTTTTTTTTGTCTCATTTAGTTTTAGTAATAACATGTAAAGCGGTATCTGTTATATACCAATCATGAAATAAATTTGTTTCGAAAATTAAAAAAAAAAAAACTATTAAAAAAAAAATAATTCCCTGTCGTAGGTTCTTTTTTTTTGTGTTGTCATCGTTATTATATTAAACATCTATTTATTGTTCGAAAAATATTCTGGCATCAGCTGGTAGTTGTTGCCAGACTTTCTCGTAGTCGAGACCGTTTTAGACGTACAATCTTCTAGTAAAAACACTACGCAGTCAGCTGTATTTTTCGATTTTAATTTCTCTCTTTTGTCCCACGTATCGTGTTTGTTTTTTATGCAACTTGAGAAAATCCAGAATTAAATTGAATTACAAAAACAAAGAAGACTCGAGTGGTACGTAAAAAATTGGTGAATAGCAACATAATAATAATAATAATAATAAAGAATAATAAAATCAGGACGATAAACGAAAGACGGAGAGGATAAAAATTAGTCGCGTGTGTCGTCGTCGGGTGAATTAAAAAAACGAATAGGTGGAAAAAAACGATCGAGAAGAAGAAAGAAGAATTGAAAAATTTCGCACTGCTCCTGCCTGATAATTAACATAATAGTTGAAGTGATTAACGGTCGACCACATGTCCAGTAGAGGTGTTGTTTCGGAAAACAGCGAAACATTTCGCACGGGTCATCCTCGAAGTCACGCTAATTTTTTCTTCGATTTAGAAGATGAAGGTACAATTTTCAACATAATTCGATCAATTACACGTCGCAGAATTTGATTCTTTCAACCGTTAGTAATTCTGTGCATAAACGTAACTTGACCTAACTCAAAGTATTGGTATTCAGATACGAATTCTGCTGACGATGAGATAATTTTGTTGGTTAGTTGAGCCACGGAAATTAGAGACTCATCCGTTCTAGTTCCATGAATAAAAGCTAGGTATCTTATTACATTTATTTGTTCGATGTAAGGACAATAATTCTGATATCTTATCTCACTCACTCCGCGTTTAGACCGTATCCCTGCACATAACACTGGGTTTAGTCACAAGACTCGACAGAATAGCTGTAGAACGTTGACTTTTCACAATTCAGTCGGGCTTCTGTTTTTCTTTTTCCCTTGTTTTCGTTCACGAGTATTTTGTTGTCGTCGAACAAAAATTGTGGGGGGGAAAATCGGCGCCTGTAAAAATTTCCACGACCTAATCGCAACGTTATAAAAAAATTAAAAATTGTCAAATGGATTTCAATCAACCGCATAGAACAGACGTTCTAGCTGCCAATCGTAAGAAAGGAAGAGGTAAATTTATAAAATAGTTGAAGTTGAAACGTGAAATTTTTATACTTGGCAATAGCTCATCAACGACCAACGCGATTCTCGTTATCGTCGTCGTCGTCAACTTCCATATCTAATACTGACATCTGACTAATAACTTCTGCTACATATCGTAGTTTAAAACAGTCTGAATCTTCATGGAATCTTCAGTACCCCAAAAGCTTGCGGAGCGTTTGGACATTAGATCATAATAATTCTGGTGAAATGTGTGTGAATTTAATTTATCATATTATTATTTTAGCTTGATGATTCAATTTCTGTGAAAAGAAACAAAAAAGAAGGTCGAGGCTTCGGTCGAAAAACTCGTACGACTCTCAAGATTAGTCTTATTTTATTTATGTTTTTTCTCTTTCAAATTCCACGTGTCTGAGCAGTGACCATTTTATTCTATTTCGGCAGTTCCGACTTATCTCATAACCGATACAGCAACTGAAGATTAAATTACATTCTACTTACATACTTATAATCACATAAAACGTAAATCACAATCGTGTATATAATCCAGATAAAAGTGAAAATCGATTTACATTTTTATAAGCTCATCAATTTTCAAGATATTACTCGTCGTTATAGATTACAATCATTGATAATTTGCGATATCAGTTCCATAATATGTGCATCAGTTTCAATTCTATATAATCAAAAAATCAAGTGATTTCTTTCAAATTTTTCAACAGGCAACTGCACAAATGTTATCGCGACTGCACGTGAAATAAGGAATCAAAAAAAAAAATAAATGAAAAAAAATCATCTTTTTACTTTTTTTTTTTTCCTTTAGTAAAGCAATCAATTAGTCTGAATAATGGTACTCGGTAAAGAAATGAGCTTGCTGAATGACGTCGAGCCATCAACTGTTACCGAATGGCTAGAAAAATCGGGACAAACCAGACGGGATGGTAATAATAATAATAATAATAATAATAATAATAATAATAATAATAATAATATATGACATTTCTTATTGAATTTTATGATAATTTTTAGACACCCAGTGTATGCAGTTGTAAGAGTTCTTTTTATGAAAGGCGAAATAATCGTCAGACACCCCGTGCGATGCAAAAATTTTTTATCAGTCGAGATACCGCAGTGTCGCGATTTCATTTTGTTAGAGATTTTTTCTTTCAGCTTTCAACGTACGCTTCGTGTCTTCTTTGAATTTTTTGTACCGCGATTGACATCTGTTGTTATTTTTTCAGGTAGCGAAAGTCCGGTCTTTGGTTTGGAAGGTGGAGCCGCGGGAGTCGGTGGTGCGGTTGGTGGAAATTCTCTCCGACTTTTGACCCCCCATGAACTTCCGAATGAAATATCAGCGCCGTACGAAGTTCCGCAATTTCCAATTGAGCAGATAGAAAAGAAATTGCTCATTCAGAGGCAACTAACCGTCAAGTGAGTCGTTATCATTCGTATCTATGTCGATATCATCCGCGCAACACGCACGTTTCCTAACTCACAGCCAATTTCTTGACTTTCTTTTCCCTTTTCTGCTCCTTCTTCTCCCATATTTACAGGTAAACCTCCTCCGTCATCGTCGCACGTGTATAGCTGATGAACACCCCGTATAAGCTCCAGACATCCTGCGAGGGTATCTAACTTATATACACTGACCTACATAACGTTTTACGACTACGTCTGCGGATAATACCGCATCATTTTTTTTCTTCTTAGAACGTTTTTCTCTTTTAAAATTTTTTATTCTCATTTCAACGCCTTCGACCTTTCTCAAAAATTGATATTATATACACCATGCGCCAGTATATTTATCCTCACTTATATATGGTATATAAATATATATAAATATAATATACGATATAAAATAAAATAATATAAAATACAATTAAAGAAATTAAAATAAAATCATAAAACCAGTTGCATCGGTAGGTATCCATGAACATCGCGATGTTATATAAATGTATATTTATCAATGTACGTGGATATACTACAGGTACCCGCAAACCGTTGATCAATAACTCAACGCACGTAACGCAACCTAACCTGATCCAACTTTACTTCTATACATATAACTTACTAAAGAGTCAGCTCGCGAGCTATAGTCTTATTATATAAAAAAAAAAGAAGAAATATCACCTAATTCAATAAATATTAATTCAATATACGCATTACACATCCATGTAATATAGGTATACGTGAACAGTAAACGACGCGAGGATATCGAGTCAGTGTAGGTACGATAATAATTAATAACACTGAAAACAATAGCATTAACATTAACAAACGACTATCGATATTATACGATGTCGTCGCGATTATATCAACGACGATATTTATATTAACTGCAGGCGCCGTGTATCCCATTAAAATAATTTATAAAATCTTTATAAATTAATATGCAGATTCATTCGCGTTTTATATTTTATAAAATTTAAAGTAGACATTTTTATCAATTGTTACACATATCGTAATTGTTGTGTAATATGATTTTGTCATCGCTGATTGTTTATTAGTTTGTTGTTGTTTTTTTTTTTTTTTTTCGCACATACGAAATTTCAATTTATTGATATTAGTTTGTCTCAAAGAGTGAAGGCCAACTTTTTTTTTTTTCTCTTCCAAACGAGTTTGCCTGATGTACACATACGTTACATGTTGTGATCGTAAACTTTTTTTAAAAATAATAATAATAATCGTACACCCATAATCGCATCTAAGTCGCGCCGTTAATTGGAGTGTAATTAAATTTTAAAATAAACCAAAAATTAAGTAGGGATTTAAAAAATTGATAAATAAATAAATAGACGAAGCGAGAAATGAATAAATTAGAATATTTATATGGATAATGGAAAAGTGGGGATTGAAATCTTTTCGAGTTCGTATGAAAAAAAGTTGGAAAAAAAATGTGCCATTACCATACCGTACATAATAATTCCCTGCAGACTAAGTTTAGTGTGTTCGGATCGAAGATTTTTAACCCGAAATCGCATCTCACGGTCAAAATTCTACGCAGACACGTGCTCGAGCTAGAAGTTTGTCGTTTTTTTGTTTTTTTTTCTTTGGTTTTTACATCACAGCGATGAATTTTCTATAACGTTCTCCTACCCAACGATACCTCCTTGTATATTCATTCGTTCGAACTTGGAAGAGAACCGCCAACCACCCGACGACGTCGATTTGCCACTAGGTCAGCTGTGAAGCTCAGTATTCGCGTGGCCATTCGTACGATATGATCGTCGCGTTTAATGCGCCGCAAATTAAAGTACCTAGTACTGTGGGGTGAAAAAAAAAAATTATTTTCAAGTTATTTTTTCATTTCTTTTCTTTTGTTACTCTTCTAATTTTCTTCTATACTTTCGCTTTAAAAATTCAATTTCACACGATCAAATATTATTCACATATGAACCGTCGAAAAGTGTCCACACTTTAATATAGTGCAGGTGCGGTGGAGTTCGTGCTTATGTGAGTTTTTTCCTAAATAAATTAATGAATAACTGAACAAACGACGTATTACTCGTTACGTAAATTTCCAATTTCAATTATTCATACGAATAAAATAATCGTATACGGAATTGAATTGTTTTCTTTGTCACTTTTTTTAACGATTAAAATTCCTTCTGCGGTTCGATTTTAAAATTTCAAATGTTTATTACATTAAATAGATAACATGTAAATTCAGTTCGATTCGAATGATTATGTGAAAAAAACAGAAAAAAAACAACAACAAGAAAACAGACAAAGATTAACAACGAAATGTGAATGATTATATGCAACAATTTGTAAAAGAAAAAAATCTACACAACTCTAACAAATAACTTATAAATTTTCGTGATTTGAAAATCAAAAACATTTTCGTGTGCATCGAATCTCCTATAATTATATGTGCACGTATATTTTATTATATAATTGTTCGATTTTATTTTTCTTCTTACATGTTTATGTTAATCGATTTATCTACCTATTGTGCAATCATATATTATAAATAAACTGCAGCACTACACAATAATAAATTGTGCATTAAACGGATTGAATATAAATTGCTAATTTATTTAAACTATCCAATAATAATCGTCTGTGAATAAACGATATAATAATAATAATACCAGTAATAATAATAATAAATTCAGCCATATGTACTACGAATGAAATATTGTGCAGCTATAATTGATGGAAAATAGTTATAATATTTTGATCTACAGTTGCGCATATATATAACCTATAAAATCACCCTCTGTATAAAAGTGTATTTTATTTTTTTGTTCTTTGAAGTTGAATAAAAAATAAAAATAATAATAATAAATAAATAAAAAACATAAAAAAAGCGGTTAATGAATTATGTTCGCTAACGCTCGTGAATCGAAAAGATGGCTACGAGATAATAAGGTCACATTAAGGTATATTATTTATACGTGAATATAGGATTCAAAATAATTATTTTCTTATTTTTTTTTAAAAGAAACAAAATTGATTGTGCGCGTCCGATTTTTGGCAAGAGCTCTATCATATTGATGAGTATATTCTCTTATTATGAAAAAAGTGAAATCCAAAATTGGATGATCCTAAAGCATTTTCTTTGTCTAGATAAAAATTTCTGTCAACGACTTATAAATTACGATTATTTCTGTTTGAAAATTTTGTTTAAAATTATTATTAACAGCCCAATAATAAACTAATTATAACAAACGCTATCTTTTCGGGCCGTTCTGGTCAGGCAGTAGAAGGCATTTTAATCAGCTGATTGTAGAATTTATCATTATGCGAGTAAATTTTTTACCAGCGGACTAGAATAATTACAACATGTGAGATTTCGTTTTTTATTTATTCATTTAGGTATTTATTTTTTCATTTTGTTGGAACCATAAACAAGCTTTGTAAAAAATACTTCATAAGGTTTATCGGAATATTAACTGCGAGGGTCACGGATCAACCGACCAGGGTCGTGCCGCTAAGTTGATTTAGTCGATGCTCTAATTTGATTTTGACTTGACAGTAGTAAATTCAACGTTATTTAAAGCGATTTTAGTTTTACGTCATCCAGATTTAAAAGACCATAAGCTCAACCGAAGAAAAAGTAAATAGATATATAATGACGATAAACGAAAGACTGTCCAACTTTTCTGTTATTTTTTTTTTACCATCAGTTGAATTGAATGAATTTTTCTTGTCACAGAGCTGCGAAGGACCTGGAAGAGAGACGGAGTCATTATGAACCTTCCCTCGCTCCAGGTGTACCAGATGACGTCGATCATCCGTTCGGACTTGAGGAAAATGATTTCGTGCCACATTTTCAGCGAGTTTCGATATCCGGAGAGGATACTTCCGGAGTAAGTTGCATCTACGTGTCGAATACGGTTATTCCATGGGGAGAATAATTTTTTCGACAAATTTATTAATAGGAGAAATGTTTTCGTAGGTACCTTTGGAGGATTTACAGCAAGCATCGCAGTTGCTCGTACAAGCTCTGGTGATCAGAGAAAATTATATGCAGAATTCCAAGCAAAATTTTCCTTCCATCACTTCGAGGTTCTTGAGAGGTGCTGATAAACCGGCTCATAGCATCATCGAGGAAGTTGTACACGACGATAGAAAACCAATCGCAGGTATGCGGAGGATGCGACGTGTTTATAGAAACTTTTAACGTTCCAGGATACCTAATTGGAAATCAGTTTTGATCTGCGATTCAAAAGATAACTTGTATATTTCAAAAGGGAGAAAGCTGTCGTCCGTTGAAAACGAACTACTAGAAGTTCGATCCGACGCTGATATCGATGCTCTCATTAAAGATGTTCCCTGGCAAGGTCCTCGTCCATTCCTATTTCCTTTCCATATCATTCCACATTGCCTCTGCTTATTTTACTTCCATGAACAGTGGAAATAGATGACATATTTTCAGTCTCAAAATTTTCACAGACCATCCCGTTCACGCACCTGCATCGCGAGGCGATCCTTGGGAGTGCGAGTTTCCATCTTCGAAGAATTATATAATATCACATGTTCACGGAGTCTTCAATCTTTACGCCAGTCCGGATGACCTTGAAAATGGCAAACCCGTTCCGTACACCTATCCGGATTTGTCTACGTTCGTCAGAGACATGAACCTTTTATGCGCCATGATTGCTGACGGACCACTGAAATCGTTCTGCTACAGGAGATTGAGCTATCTGTCATCGAAATTCCAACTTCATGTTTTATTGAACGAATTGAGGGAGCTCGCGAGCCAAAAAGCTGTTCCTCACAGGGATTTTTATAACGTAAGAAAGGTAAGCGGGGATAATTATTTGATAAAAGGACAGTGGAAAAAATCATAGTTTGATGTGACGGAAAAAATTATTATCTATTTCAGGTGGACACTCACATTCACGCGGCATCCTGCATGAATCAGAAGCATCTTCTGAGATTCATTAAAAAAACTTTGAAAAATCACGCCGACGAAGTTGTGACGTGTGCAAAGAATGGGGAAACTATGACGCTCAGAGAAGTCTTTCAGTCGATGAACCTCACGACTTACGATCTCACCGTGGACATGCTTGACGTACACGCGGTAAGTTTGTTTGAAGGAAAGCTCGTTGTTTTCAATATTTATTGGATGGAAAAATTCGTGATCCAAATAGACGGATAAAGCTTGAAAATTCACGTGCATCGATCGCGTATTTCAGGACAGAAACACCTTCCATAGGTTCGATAAGTTCAACGCCAAGTATAATCCGATCGGAGAAAGTCGCCTGCGAGAAGTATTTCTAAAAACTGATAATTATTTGAACGGGAAATATTTTGCGAGAATAATTAAGGAAGTAGCCAGTGACCTTGAAGAATCAAAATATCAAAACGCCGAACTCCGACTTTCTATTCATGGAAAGAACCCGGAGGAATGGGACAAGTTGGCTAAATGGGCTATCCAGAGCGATGTCTCGTCCGACAACGTACGCTGGCTCATTCAAATACCTAGGCTTTTGTGAGTTGTCGATTAATTACTTCTTCGATAAAAGAATTCGAAAGGTCTGAGATCGACCAAGGGATGCTAATTTCACATTTCTTCCGCAGTGACATATTCAAACTCAACAAATTGATTACGAACTTCCAAGAAATTTTGAACAACATATTTTTGCCACTTTTCGAAGTCACGAATGATCCAAATACTCACCCGGAACTTCACAAATTCTTACAATATGTAAGTTGATGGTTCTTTTTTTTTTTCTAAGCTAGAAACTTCTAACTAAATTTATAACTAATGCCAACAGGTTATAGGGTTTGATTCCGTGGACGATGAAAGTAAGCCGGAGAATCCATTGTTCGACAAGGATGTCAACCCACCTGCGGAATGGGATGACATTGAGAATCCTCCCTACGGATATTATCAATACTATACATACGCTAACATGACCGTACTCAACCAATTTAGAGCGTGAGTTAACGAAATGTGGAATTTTTTGCTCTTTGTTTGTTTGTTCTTTTTTACATAGCGTTTTCATTACAGAGAGCAAGGATTGAACACGTTTGTCCTACGACCTCATTGCGGGGAAGCGGGACCCATTCAGCATTTGGTCTATGGTTTCATGATGGCTGAAAATATATCGCACGGTCTTTTATTGAGAAAGGTACCGGTGCTTCAGTATCTCTATTATCTGGCACAAATTGGAATTGCTATGTCTCCACTCAGCAACAATTCACTCTTTCTCAACTACCATCGCAATCCTCTGCCGGAATATCTTGCGAGAGGATTATGCGTTAGCTTGTCGACGGACGACCCCCTTCAGTTTCACTTCACGAAGGTACGATCGCAGAGTCATCGTATATCTTTGCTAGACATTTTTGGTTGAGGGATTTTACGAGTGTTCTTTTTTTTTTTTCTCTCTTCATCCCACAGGAACCTCTGATGGAAGAGTACAGCATCGCAGCCCAAGTATGGAAACTCAGTTCATGCGACATGTGCGAGCTGGCTCGTAATTCCGTTATCATGAGCGGATTCCCACATAAGGTGAGAAACGACTTTTATTTCTTTTCCCATGAAAACTAGGCTCGATTTTTAATGCCTATTCTCTTGTTTCCAGAGCAAACAATATTGGCTGGGTCCAAATTATACCAAAGAAGGAGTCGCCGGTAACGACATAACGAGGACTAACGTTCCAGATATTCGCGTCGCGTATCGTTACGAAACCCTGCTCGATGAGCTTTCCAACATCTTCAAGGTTGTGGAGAAACCTGATGCATTTTAGGCTGCTTCTCCCCCTTCCCCCTCAATGATAACGTCTTATCTTAACCGAAATCTAATCTCCCCACAGATGGCATTGCTGAAATTTGATACCGTTGATTCATAAACTATCGTTAATATTGCTTCCCCGCTCATGTGATCCTTCCAAATAATATATAACCTATCCAAATATATCGAACCTTCTGATAACGAAAGCAAAATGCTTGTTTATCCCATGGACGATGTTATCGTACTTAAAATCTCTATGGGATTCTTACAATTTGCTATAAATATTTATACGGAATTAGCTGGCATAGAAATAAACCCGGCGGTGATTTGTATCTATAAACATCGTTAAAACATTTGACATATTTGTCGCCAAATAACACCGAATAATAATTTTATTTTTTACATTCTCTTTTTCAATAGAAAAATGGTAACGACCAATGATAATCTTTTCGAAGAAGGTCCGTCTTCCGGCATTCTCACTACTCTCGTATTACGGGAACCGTGGTATACGTTACGTTAGATGTTCATTTAAAAGACCGATACGTTTGTTGACCGAAAAATCATCTAAATAGATGGATTTATTCTCTAGTTTTACCTATTCAATAAAACTGATGTATATTTTGAAAACAAAAAAAAAAAAAAAAAAAAAAAAAAAGTTGCGCCTTTTCAACGTATTTCGCCTACGTAGCTTTACGCTCAAAAAATTCTCATCCAATGAAAAAATTTTCTGTCAGGCCTAGCTTTCCTGAATTTCTATAAACCCTATGAAACCCTACAGTGTGGAGAAATCACTACGTTATATGAAATTCATAATCCAAGAATTCTCCGTAACTTGGATTAAAAAAAAGACGCTTAGTGAATAGAAAATTTTGCAACAAAATTGACCAATTTTAATAATAGTGCTTAGATGAACGAAAGCAAAAAAATTTAAAAAAAATAATTCTTTCCTGTCAATACAACGTAGATCATAGGATTTCGATTTGAGTTCGTTCAGTTTACGAACTACCAAACTCTCGTTTATCTCTATAAACGTGTTGTTATGTAAGTTATAGAGGATCGAGAGCTCGAAGCATTACTTGAATTTGATAATTTTTCTTCTATTTTTATACGTTTATACCGTAATCATGTATGACATTTGGTTGTATTTCAGTAGATAATACTTTTTTTTTTTTTCTTACAATTTCGTCGTTTGTTGCCAGACATATCCGAAATATCTCATCCGCTCTAGACGCGTGTTCGCATTGTTCTTTCGTCGTTTTTATTTCATGATTAATGAAGAAACGGAGCACTTATTTGTTATAATAGTGAAATAATCAAATTTAATGCGATGCCATTTTGAGTTTGTTATTTTCGACTGGCATTTTATCGACATCGTTCATTTGCAATTTTCTTGCGTTCCTCTAGTTTAGAAAAAGAATACTTTCGTATCGCGATGAGATAATTCCCTGGCTTCGAACTGAGTCGATTGAATATAACCACTCGTTGGTCGAGCTATTCGTTAAATCTAAGGATGTGATATTTAATGTTTTGGTAAAATTATTGTCAAATTGATAGAAAAGAATTTATTTATTGTATAAAGCATATATTGTATAGAAAAATATATCTATATTGAACCGTGATTCAAGGAATTTTCAATTTGATATAAAATTACATGGCTGATGGGAAACACGTTTAGGATTGCGATTAGGACATTGAAAGAAGCAAAGAGAATTAGTGATTTAAAAACTTCTTTATTCACAGATAATTTTTTCATTGTATCGGTTTAACGTCAGATAAATCAGACTGCCAACGTACAAACTCTTTGCATCTCTGCGACTACTCTTGCAGTAATTTAGATAGAATTAGACTAAAATTGAGCTATATTTCATGCCTAAGTACAAAGTTTAGAAAACATTGAACGAGTCGTATGTTTGCTTATCCACACTTTGTACAAAAAATATTCCGGGCACATAATAACGAGTTCACAACTGTGAAAAACGGAATGATATAATATCTGATACATAGCTGTTAATAACCAGTTCTAACGACTGGAATTAGGTATTACCAGTGTAATTGCTAACAAAAGCAGCGTAACAAATTGTTTGAGTTATAGAAAATATATAGTTTTTTTTTCTTAATTTTTTTTTTTCAACTCAGTAAACAAAGCCACATAGAATTTTCCGCTTTGCTTGCGGTCGACTATTCGACTTTTTTCGTTTTCGGAGACGTTCGTAGACTCTCCTGGATTTTTGGTACTACTTCCGTGAAGATAATTGTCCCGGTAAAAACAAATAATGTTCCGATCCAATGGTAAATGGTAAAGGGATTCGAGAAATATACTATGGAAAATATCAGGGAGACGAATTTTCTCAACGTCACGACCAGCGTCACCGTTAGCGACGCGCACTCCGTTGTCAGAACGTAAACCGAACTGATGCACATGTACCTAAAATATATTGATAAGGAACAAATATCAAGATTCGAGTATTTCTGTACGAATTTTCATGCATCGCCTCACGATTTCTGATCAGAATTCATGACAAGGTTATCACGCAATAGTGCGTAAGCAAAAGGATACTGAGTCAATACGTTTCCTATAAGGTAAACGATAGTCTTTGGCATACTAATGCCGAATAAAGGCAGTGCTAGCGGATCCGAATTTACAGCCAGCACGGAATGGTCCCAAATGTTTGTCGTTAAAGTTAAGAAGAAAGGCATTGGCAACAAATGCTGAAACAAAATTAAATTTGTCGTGGATTATATATTGAATTTTATAGCGTACACCGAGAAGTTTCTTGTCAATAATATGCCGTCTTACATACCGTATAATATAAGGCTTCTCTGGCATGTTTCCCATAACGAGAATATAATTCTTCTTGATAAATTCCCATTCTAGCTGAGATAAATAGGGCAACGGTTAGCAAAGTTATACCCAGTGCCCACCAAAAAAAATCATCCCATGGCGTCGTCGGCACACTGTCTTCTCTGATGACCTGAGTAGACTTCACATCTTTTCCGCTAATTATGGTACATATGAATATTCCCAAGGTTATCATAAATACGGAAAGATATTTACTGAATGCGTATTTCTTCTTCAATATTATTATCCCCATGATCATGTTTGCTATCAGAGAACCCTGCAGACATGAAAATAGCAATACTTCTGAGGATTAAACATTCGATGACAGCAAACTCTGGTCAATGGCAAAACTTTAGCGCTGAGAAAGTGTAACATTTTTCAAACTTTGCTTGACTAGTCAAAAAGAAGCAGAAATTATTTTTCATCTGAAGGACAATCTAAAGGGAAGCAGTTAGAAGTACGTAACCATACTCACAGCTCTGAAAATCATGTGTAACGGCATGGGTATATTGAAGTCGAATGCATAATTGTTACAGACACTGCTGACAAAAAACATGAAAACTAAAATGGTGTAGTCCTTGAGTCCTATAGTTGGTTTTACGGTACCACATTTTGAGGTGAATATGAACCCTTCAAGGGCGATGAAGAAGAACTGTGAGAAAGTGATAAGATTACCGCTTCCAGGATCCTCTCTGCAATGATAAAAGTATTAAACGATCAACGATATTCTCTAGGTTATGTTTTAAAATTTCATTGAAGTGTTTAAAGATTAATTATTTTACTTACTTGACAAGAAGCTCCAAGAAAACTACATTAGTGCAGCACCCCATAAATACCAAACAAATTGCGAGGGGCGCCTTCATTGTTGACAAGGATTAATTTGAATTCTTCCACGTTACCAGATTAGAAAATAAATAATAAATGAAATTTTAAACGTCGTTTTTGGGAGCAATAATTTCGCTGAATCACTAAAGATTACATGGTATCATTCTGGAATCTCGAGGGAGATCGGATTAAAACACTCACGAGACGTTCCTATTTCACTCTGAACGGCGCATGCAGTTATCAATCACACTCGCCCTAATAAAGTCGATGTATATGAAGCTGATTATAGGTTCAAACAGCAAAGCATGTTTTCATTATTACGTAACTAAACGTAATCCTTCTGCATAAATACGTAAACACAAATATAGTTCTATCTATCGAAATTAGTGATTGAAATGATCGAGTCATCGCTAATTTTCCGCTTTGAAAAAGCAAAATTGAAATAGCTCCGTAATTTTTTGCCGTAGCTGGTAAAGCGAGAGCGATAGGTAAGGTGTCGTTCAAAAATATAAGCATCTTTTTTATGAAAAATATCAGCCCGATCATTCCGTTTATTTTGGCTGGTGTCTGAACTACAGGGGTTCTCTATCCCTCTAATCGGACTTTGTGGATCATCTCTAGGCTTGTTTAGAGAAGGTGACTGTCGGAGTTCGGAGGATTCTTTATGGGGAAAAGTTGCCTATGAAAGGATTATAACATCTGATGAAGTTTTGTATATCCAGACAGATCTAACAATAACCGGAGGATCGCAAGCTGACTTCCATACGCTATTTATTCTGCAGATTGCGCGGGATGGCGACAATCTCAGCGTGCTGAGAGCTGCCATCACTCTCATTGAAAGGTTTGTAGCGTGGAAACAATATTGAGAACTGTCATCAAATACGTTGATAATTTTCATACAGGTGCTGGAATATGCCGACGACTTGGACGATTCCTGGATCAATGGCTCTGGATTTTCCATAGCATGCGATACACATTTTACTGTTACAGGTAAGTTTATCTCTGTGATAATTATTGAACACCGAAAAATACTTAAAAATAATATAACCGTTGCATTTAGTCGAGTAAGATCTCAGATAATTCTGTATGAGGATGTTTGCTTCCATTACCTACCAAAGGAGATGACAGAACAACGATTTATTTTGAACACTTGGGTCACAGGTTAGAGCTGCTGTCTCTGGGTCTAAGTGAAGACGTGACTCCGTCGAAGCAAGACTCTATCGACCGGCATCGCGATCATGGATTGTAGAAAAAAGTCGGTGTGAAGTATTTCCTTCTCGAATCCAGGATTCGTATCTTACCAGTAAGCATGGTGTTTGGTTTCCGGCCTTCAGTCGGCGGTTGCCAAGCAGCATAACTTTAACTTTCTTGTTCCCTGACTCCAGTTCCGAAAAAGAAGGTCCTGGCATTTTTACCGTGCATCAAGAAAGAAGGATATACAGATTGCTGGATGTCCTCGGGACGTTCTCTGCTCATTTCTGCACGCGAATCGATCTACTCGAAAACTGAACCATTCGAAGGAATTCGTGACAACTTTGATGAATTTTTAGTGTTTCCAAGTGAAATATCCTTACAGTTGAAGTATAAATGCGGAGACCACTGTATAATATGCTGTGAAAGATGAGAAGAGAATACAAAATTAGGGGTAGCTTGATTCAGTAGCTGAATCTGCTCTTTTGATTGATTTATCCATCAAATTAATCAAGGTATCGTGAATTTTTCACTATTCGAAGCAGGAAAATAAACATATCTTTGTAGCTTTTAGTCGTAGTTCAATCTAGTAATCATATTCGTGTTTCTGAGATTGAAATACATTAAACTACTGCACTGTAAACGTTTTTTTTAATCTTGATTCCTTTTTTCGTGAATTTCTTAATTTATTTGAATCCATTACTACATTTATTACAGCCCTACTGGCGCATAATGATATGCAAGTAACGTAACACCTTCTAAGATCTTCTGCTCATTGAAATCTGATTTTCTCTGATTTTTTCTGATTTTTTTCGATTTTTTTGCAATACTTTTGATGTTCAGCCCCGCCCCCAAGCCCTTATAGGCGCCCAATCATATGCAACGAGAGACACACCAGCTCCGGTTATTGTCAGAATTTTTCCCGATTTTTTCCAATTTTTTCGAATTTTTTTCGATTTTTTTTCGATTTTTTCCAATATTTTTGATTAAGTCCCGTCCACAGCCCCTGGCGAGCGCCTAATTATATGCAACCCCGCATTACATCCCTGTAAACACCGCCAAGTTGCCTAACATTAGGCGCTCGGTAAAGTCGGAAATCGCGCTCGTGGCGCCATCTCTCGGATTTTCAACCCGAACTAAAAGTCAGTTTTGGGTCAAAATCGCGCTCGTGGCGCCATCTCTCGGATTTTCGACCCGAACTAAAAGTCAGTTTTGGCTCAAAATCGCGCTCGTGGCGCCATCCCACGGAATCTTTGCGAACTAATCGGTATTTATGTCGGTAACTGAGTTCGCGAAGATTCCGTGGGATGGCGCCACGAGCGCGATTTTGAGCCAAAACTGACTTTTAGTTCGTGCCAAAAATCCGAGAGATGGCGCCACGAGCGCGATTTTCCAACCTTACCGACCGGCGGGATTTATTCAAAAATATTGGAAAAATCGAAAAAAATTCGAAAAAAATTGGAAAAAATCGGAAAAAATTCTGAAAATATTTTGAGCTGGTTTGACTTTGGTTACATATGATTGAGCACCCGTAGGGACTTGGGGGCGGAGCCTCACATCAAAAATTTTGCAAAAAAGTTGATAAAAATTGAAAAACAATTAGAAAAAATTAGAGAAAATTCCAAAATAAATCCAAGTTAGCGTCACTCCACTCGCATATCATCCGGCGCTGGCAGAAGCAGAATTATATCTAATAATTAAGCAAAAAAGTGAATAAAAATTCTCAGAAATAGAAAAACATTAGCAAAAAATTAGAAGAAAACCAGGAATAAATCCTCAAGAGTCTGAGCTGGTGTAACTGTAGTTACGTATCATTAGCCACTATCAAAAACTAGGAGAGATGCGGTAAATGATTAGAAATAAACGAAATAATCAGAAAGAATGCAGGAAAAACGAGAAAAGGATTATAATAAACGTCGACAGTGCGACAATCTTCTGTATTTCGATCGAAAAAACAAGAATCTGATTACAAAATTAAACCACGACTTGAAAGTTATGTATATATTTCAATTTCTTTATTTTTCATAGTTGAAAGTCAATGATAACTCGATTAATTTCACAGGTAGAATAATTTGATCAGCATGTTCGCAATCCTGAGCTCAAAATACATAGGAACACTAAACATTGAAAACTTAGATGCTATTTTCGGCCTAGAAATTGGAAAAAGCGAGAACTACAGTCTTAGTATTCTTGTGATTTCACGAGCATGATAAGAAATATGTTTCGAATGTGCGAACGACGGTATTCTGGTGTATTCTCACACCGGGAACACGAATCCGTCGAATTAAGTGAGCTACGACTCAGAGCTGTAGAGATATTTCAATTTATCAGCTTCCTACGGTTTAAGATTGGCAATTACTCGATTAATTCGATAGATAAATCAATTCAGTGAGCAGATTCGGAATTCCGGGCTCAAGATACATGAGAGACCAAAAGGAAACAAATTATCTGTAATTTCTAGTGCCGAAATCGAGACAATAAGAAGACTACCGCAGTCTTAGATAATCTTATTGTAGAAAGAAATTGCCGTGTTCCGAATCCGACATAAGATACTTTATAAATGTTTGCAGAACCGTATTTTTATATAGTTTGATTCCAAAAACACATTCCGTCAACTTAATTGAGCTAAGACTTAAAGCTATCGAGATAACTAGATTCTGCTACTATTTACAGCGGAGAATTAGCTATAACTCGATCAATTCATTGGATGAATCAATTCAAATAGCAAGCTTGGATTCCTGAGCTTGAAATACATAATGACAATATACTAGGAAGAACGATTTGGATTAAATCACCCGGGAAGTTCTACCGATTTCCCTGTAACAAGAAACGAATACCTTAGAGTTTGTATATTTTTGGATACTAAGACTCAGAAATCAGCTCACCATCCTCCGTTGAGATCTCTTGTCACCTATATGATCACTCAGATTTTATAATTCATTGGTCATTTTTTCTTTTTGTTCAGTGTGGATCCACCTCTTGATTTGTGGGCCTGTAAGAAGGTGTAGACATCGATGTCGCGAATTGAATCTCCAAGTTGGAAATGAGGTGGCAACTTTTTCCATCAAATTTATTCACGACACGGCCTGCAGTCTCCTGCTCTGAGTCGGTCCACCAACGTCTGATCAACTGCCGTGTTTAAACTTGTGGATAGAAATAAGCATGGAAATCTGACAGATATTTTCCATTTAAAGAATGCTAATACTTTCAAACATACTGCACCTGACGTCACTCTCGCTTTGCTGTTATCAGCACGTGCCGCTATACATCGTAGCTCTGCTTTTGGGGCGACCATTTCAATTTTCCATCAGAATTGCCCACCTCCCACGAGAATGATCTCTATTGCAGATTCTCCTGTCTTGGTATCGATTCGTATAGGGTTGGTCGTGGCCCTCTTGACTAGCTGCAAAGTGTTGCAATGTTCTGTCATGTTTCCACTTTCGAATAGAAGTTGATGATCGACGTCCCTATGGTCCATACGATGGAGGTCCATAAGACTTGCTGAGTCAAACACAAGTTGCTTTTGGAATAAGATTCAAGTTCACACATTGTTCAGCTGTATCTGAAGAGAAATTGAAGTGACATGGGAGAGTCTGAGCAATGCTTGCACAGAAATCCTACCTTGTGATCCTACAATTTTCTTCTACCTTCTTCCTATCGAGAGGTATTTCGCTCGGTCAGCTTCGAAATGATCCACTTTTCTGTGCCTGTCATTTCGCGTTTGAGTTTCAATTACCTTTTCGTTCATTATACCGCTTCAAACTTGAACGAACAGTAAACGACGTCCATAGGAGCTGTTGGACAGTGCTAAGGTCAGCAACTCCTAATTTACTTGTATGCGCTTTTTTGCGGAGCGCCTAAATTTAGGCAATTCGTAGGTGTCGACATGCGTGTAATGCGGAGTTGCAAATGGTTAGGCGCCCACAGGGGCTTGGTGGGCGGGGCCTAATGGATTGCTGACTTTAGCGCTGTCAAACAGCTCCTAGACGTCAGATGCTGTTCGTTCGTTGAAGTTTGAAGCGGCATGATGAACAGAAAGGTGATTGAAACACAGTCGTGAAACGACGGGCTCAGAATAGTGAATCATGCTATGCGAAGATGACATTTTGCCACACAGCGCCGTGCGGGCAACGTATAATCACCTCGAAGCTGAACGAGCAAAGTACCTCTCGACAGGAAGAAAGTAGAAAAAGGTAGGATCACAAGGTAGGATTTCTGTGCAAGCATTGCTCAGACTCTCCCATGTCACTTCAATTTCTCTTCAGATACAGCTGAACAATGTGTGAACTGGAATCTTATTTGAGAAGCAACCTGTGGTTGACTCAGCAAGTCTCATGGACCCCTATTGTATTGGCCATAGGGACGTCGATCATCAACTTCCATTCGGAAGTGAAATAATATAAGAGAACATTGCGACACTTGGCGGCTGCTTAAAGGGGCCGCGACTCACCCTACGAATTGTATACCAAGAAACCCGAATCTACAATAGAGATTGTTTTCGTGGAAGGTAGGCAGTTCTGATGGAAAATCTAAATGGTCGCTTCAAAAGCAGAGTTAAGATAAATAGCGGTACGTGCCGATAACAGCAAAGCGAGAGTTACGCAAGGTACAGTTTTTTAAAAATATTAGCATTCTTTAAATGGAAAATATCTGTCAGATTTCCATGCTTATTTCTATCCACAAGTTTAAACACGGCAGTTAACCAGACGTTCGTGGATCAATTCGGAGGACTGAACGAAAACGAAAAAACAACCAAGTCATAAAATCTGATTGATTATAAAGGTTAAAAGAGACCCCAACGGAGGATGGTAAGCTGATTTCTGGGTCTCTCAGTATCCGGAAATTTACGAACTCTAAAATGTTCGTTTCTTGTTACAGAAAAATCGGTAGAGCCGTCCGGGTGATTCACGATACTGCTCGTTGACAGCTCTTCGCAAGTTTGGGTTACGCACTCGTCTTGGAACAAATTTCGCACGCTGTCGCCATTTTGTCGCATTTCTGGTCGAAGAAATGGAGATATCTCGATGAGTGTTAGGAGTAGCTTGATATTGTCGACAGATACGGTTTCTGAATTCATAATACATATGAAAATAGTCGGTCGGTCAATTTGAAGAATACCTAATTTTATGTTCCAGAAATCGTAGGAATTTGAAGACTCGTAGACTTTAATTTTGTTGTTGATTACGTGGCTAAAAATCTAGATCGTTCTTTTTAGCGTATTATCATATATTTTGAGTTCAGGAATCTGAACCTGCTATTTAAATTGATTTATTCAGCGAATTGATCGAGTTATAGCTATTTCTCTGCTGTGAATAGTAGCAAAATCTAGATATCTCGATAGCTTTAAAACGTAGTTTAATTGAGACGACGAATTCGTGTTTCTACAATCAACCTACACGAAAATACGGTTCTGCAAACATTAATTAAGTATTTTATGTCGCATTCGCGAAACAGCAATCATGCTATAAGATCATCTAAGACTGTGGTCTTCTTATTTTTTCGATTCCGGAACTAGAAATTACAATTAATTTATTTTCTTCCGGTTTCTCGTGTATTTTGAGCCTGGGGATCCAAATCTGCTCACTGAAATGATTTATCTATTAAATTAATCAAGTGATTGCCTATCTTCAACCGTAGGAAGCAGATGAAATGAAATATCTTCATAGCTTTGAGTCGTAGCTTAACCTATTGGACGGATTTGTGTTCCTGAGGTAAGTGTACATCAGAATGAGGTCGTTTGCACATTCAAAACATATTTCTATTCTACTTCTAGGCCGAGAATAGCATCTAATTTTTCGATATCCAGTTTTCCCATGTATATTAAAACTAGGAACGCGAACATGCTATTAAAATTAATTTACCTGTAGAATTAAGCGAGCTATCATTGACTCTCTACTATAAAAAATGAAAAAGTTGAAATATCTACATAGCTTTGAATCGTAGTTTAATTTTGTAATCAGATTCTCGTTTCCCTTATCAAAATACAAATGATTGTCGCACTGTCAAGGTTCTTTATGATTCTTTTCTCGTTTTTCCTGCATTTTTTCTAATTATTTCGTTTATTTTTAATCATTGACCGCATCTCTCCTTGTTTTTGACAGTGGCTTATGATACGTAACTACAGTTACACCAGCTCAGACTCTTGAGGATTTATTCCTGGTTTTCTTCTAATTTTTTGCTAATGTTTTTCTATTTCTGAGAATTTTTATTCACTTTTTTGCTTAATTATTAGATATAATTCTGCTTCTGCCAACGCCGGATGATATGCGAGTGGAGTGACGCTAACTTGGATTTATTTTGGAATTTTCTCTAATTTTTTCTAATTGTTTTTCAATTTTTATCAACTTTTTTGCAAAATTTTTGATGTGAGGCTCCGCCCCCAAGTCCCTACGGGTGCTCAATCATATGTAACCAAAGTCAAACCAGCTCAAAATATTTTCAGAATTTTTTCCGATTTTTTCCAATTTTTTTCGAATTTTTTTCGATTTTTCCAATATTTTTGAATAAATCCCGCCGGTCGGTAAGGTTGGAAAATCGCGCTCGTGGCGCCATCTCTCGGATTTTTGGCACGAACTAAAAGTCAGTTTTGGCTCAAAATCGCGCTCGTGGCGCCATCCCACGGAATCTTCGCGAACTCAGTTACCGACATAAATACCGATTAGTTCGCAAAGATTCCGTGGGATGGCGCCACGAGCGCGATTTTGAGCAAAAACTGACTTTTAGTTCGTGCCAAAAATCCGAGAGATGGCGCCACGAGCGCGATTTCTGACTTTACCGAGCGCCTAATGTTAGGCAACTTGGCGGTGTTTACAGGGATGTAATGCGGGGTTGCGTATAATTAGGCGCTCGCCAGGGGCTGTGGGCGGGACCTAATCAAAAATATTGGAAAAAATCGAAAAAAATGTGAAAAAAATGTGAAAAAATCGGGAAAAATTCTGAAAATGATCTGAGCTGGTGTTAATTAGGTGGCATATGATTGGGTGCCCGCAGGGCTTGAGGGCGGGGCTTGACATCAAAAATATTGCAAAACATCGCAAGAAATTAAAAAACAATCAGAAAAAATCAGGAAAAAATTCTAAAATGAATCCAAGTCAGCGTCACTTTACTTGTATATTATCCGGCGCTTGCAGGGGCTGAATTACATCTGATGAATAATCAAGAAAGGAATTAAAAATCGTGAAAAATAGAAAAAAATACGAAAGAATTATCAAAAAATTAGGAAACATCCAGGACAATATCTTCAAAAATCTGAGCTGGTTTAACTTTGGCTGCGTATCATTAGCTACTATCAGTGACTAAGAAAGATGCGGTAATCAATGAAATATAAATGAAATAATCAAAAAGAACGCAGGAAAAACGAGAAAAGAATCATAAAGAACCTCGACAGTGTGACAATCATCTGTATTTCGATAATGGAAACGAGAATCTGATTACAAAATTAAGCTACGATTCAAAGCTCTGTCGATATTTCAATTTTTTTATTTTTCATAGTGGAAAGTCAATGATAGCTCGATCAGTTCTACAGTTAAAATAATTTTAATAGCATGTTCGCATTTCTAGGTTCAATATACATGGGAAAACTGGATATCGAAAAATTAGATGCTATTCTCGGCCTAGAAGTAGAATAGAAATATGTTTTGAATGCGCGAACAACTGTATTTCGATGTACACGCACCTCAGGAACACAAATCCGTGGAATTGAGCGAGCTACGACTCAAAACTATGGAGATATTTTCATTTATTTGCTTCCTACGATTAAAGATTGGCGATCACTCGATCGATTTCATAAATAAATTAATTCAGATAGGAAATTCGGATTATCGGGCTCAAAATACATGAGAAACTAAAAGAAAATGAACTAATTGTAATTTCTAGCCCAGAAATCGGAAAAATAAGAAGACCACAGTCTTAGATGATCTTATAGCATGATTGCTGTTTCGCGAATGCGACATAAAATACTTCATCAATGTTTACAGAACCGTATTTTCATGTAGGTTGATTGTAGAAACACGAATTCGTCGTCTCAATTAAACTACGTTTTAAAGCTATCGAGATATCTAGATTTTGCTACTATTCACAGCAGAGAAATAGCTATAACTCGATCAATTCGCTGAATAAATCAATTTAAATAGCAGGTTTAGATTCCTGAACTCAAAATATATGATAATACGCTAAAAAGAACGATCTAGATTTTTAGCCACGTAATCAACAACAAAATTAAAGTCTACGAGTCTTCAAATTCCTACGATTTCTGGAACATAAAATTAGGTATTCTTCAAATTGACCGACCGACTATTTTCATATGTATTATGAATTCAGAAACCGTATCTGTCGACAATATCAAGCTACTCCTAACACTCATCGAGATATCTCCATTTCTTCGACCAGAAATGCGACAAAATGGCGACAGCGTGCGAAATTTGTTCCAAGACGAGTGCGTAACCCAAACTTGCGAAGAGCTGTCAACGAGCAGTATCGTGAATCACCCGGACGGCTCTACCGATTTTTCTGTAACAAGAAACGAATATCTTAGAGTTCGTAAATTTTCGGATACTGAGAGACCCAGAAATCAGCTTACCATCCTCCGTTAAGGCCCTTTTAACCTATATAATCAATCAGATTTTATCGTTGGTTGTTATTTTTTTTTTGTTCAGTGCGGATCCACGTCCTCATTTTTGGGCCTGTGCGAAGGTGTAGATATCGATTTTCGCGAATCAAATCTCCTAGTTGGAAATGAGGTGGCAACTTTTACTATTAAATGTATTTGCTGTACGGTCTGCAGTCTCTTCCTCCGAATCGGTCCACGAACGTCTGATTAACTGCCGTGTTTGAACTTGTGAATAAAAATAAGAATTAAAATCTGACAGATATTCTTCATCCGATTGATGCTAATATTTTTAAACAACACCTTACGTCACTTTTGTTTTGCTTTTATCGGCACTTACCGCTATTACTCATAGCTCTGCCTTCGGCGCGATCATTTCGATTCTCTATCAGGACGCCTACCTTTCCATAAGGTAACATTTTTCATTGGAGATTCATCTTCATTGGTTTCCTATTCACGAGGTATGTCGTGGCCCCCTTGAGCAGCCTCCAAGTGTTGCAATGTTCTGTCATTACTTCACTTTCGAATCGAAGTTGATGATCGACGTCCCTATGATCCATACGATGGTGGTCTATGAGATTTGCTGAGTCAAACACAGGTTGCGTCTCGAATAAGATTCAAGTTCACACATTATTCAGCTGTATCTGAAAAAAAATCAAAGAAAAATGGGAGACTCTGAGCAATGCTTGTACGAAAAATCCTACCTTCTGGCCAACTTTCTTCCTATTGCGAGGTATTTCTCACGGTCAGCTTCGAGGTGATTATACAGTGGCAAACTGTCATCTCCGCTAGAATGGTCCACTTCTTTCGCCCGTCATTTTGCGGTTGTGTTTGAATCACCATTTCGTTTATAATAAATGGTATAATTACTACACCTCCTTGCTATAATCTTCAATGAGCTGTATCCCAACGTCCAGCCGCTGGGATGATACGAAAATAGCTCATCAAGAGTTATTACTACTAGTGCATGCAATTACAAATTTTCCTAGATGTTCAATTTTTGCAGAGCGCCTAAATCCAGGCAACTCGTAGGTGTCGACACGAATGTGATGCAGCGTTGCATATAGTCAGGCGTCGGCGAGGCTGGGCACTTGCGGTAGTTCGCCTAAAATTGAAAAGAACCGGAAAGAAATCGAAAATGAACACAAAGTATCGATGAAAGTTTATTGTGCTGTATTGTTATAGGTACAGTTTTATATAAGAGAGACGAGTCCGTCGAATGCACTGAACTTTAACTGAATACTCATCTAGATATCTTATTTTTTTCAGTACTCCCAGGACATCAGACGTTCCACCCAGTCAGCAGTCGCACAGACTCCCCATAGGAAACCAGAGCCAAAACGATGACTTTGCATCTCCTTATCTTCGAAAGGAAGTGTATTTAGGTCCTGCTTTAGTTCTCAATTCAAAAATTAATTATTATACATGTGTAGCAAATAATTGAAGTAAAGTATGAATAAGTCATCATGTCTTCACATCTTGTATTCATTAGAATTACTGGAGCAATTTTACAATATTGAAATAAACATGCAGCTTGTTAATGATATCGAAACATAGTTAACATAGCAATAAGTATTTTGATGAAGCAATTGTTGAATGTATTCAACCTGCATAACTCATTAATAAACGACTGATTAGTTTCAAATCGATTACTCAATTGTTGTTGATCAGACCCCTCATCCTATCTGTCTATAACATCCTCTAAGTATAAGCAACGAATCACGACATCAAGCAGAGTCCTGGAATAACGGATAATAAGCAAGCATCTGATGGAGTATGATGCGACACACATGCATGCACATGATCGCTTGATGTTTCGAACTGGCTCCTCGCCTGTCCTGTTCTCCTGATACCAAAATAAAATTTTTGGCCAAAATGTGCCTTGAATTTTGAGGGCCGGTATTGCAGGGCTCTACTTTATCACTTCCGGTTGTGATGTAGCATGATCAAATACACACGCATGCACATGATGAGGCCTGCATATGATCAATCAATCATTCAGCACCCCAGTGTGATTAGAAACACATGCATACACATGCATGCACATGATGGCTTGATGACTCGGACTGGCTCCTCGCCTGTCCTGTTCTCCTGATACCAAAATAAAATTTTTGGCCAAATTGTGCCTTGAATTTTGAGAGCCGGTATCGTAGAGCTCTACCTTATCACTTCCGGTTGTGATGAAGCATGATCAGATACACACGCATACACATGATCAGGCCTGCATATGGTCTAACGGCACACGAGTATGATGCGACGCACATGCATACACATGCATGCATTCAAGGCCGGTATCGTAGGGATCTACCTTAACACTTGCGATTTGGCAAATTTGGCCAAAAATCGAGTTTGGTATCAGGAGAACAGGACAGGCGAGGAGCCAGTCCGAGACAGAGCATGATGACAAGCATGCATGCGTGTGATGATGTATGATATCATGTACGATATGATCTTTGTATTTTTCCAGCAACGAATATTAGCGAATGAGGTGTGCAGAGGGGTAATCAATAACAGTTGAACAATCATGTATTGATAGTGATTATTGTTTATTGATAAATCAACGGTCAAAATTACATATAAGGACATCGTAATGACTATATCATGGATTCATTCTTACAGATACATTCATTCTTATATAATTACAACGAGTTACAATAGTGTGCAGGACATTTTACCCTGATCTCGCTTAACATCAGATTATTATTTGATAGTTTTCAAATTAAAAAGACGGATAATATGTTTACAGGACTATGTATATTATAACTTATTTAGACAAATTATCTACGCCGAACACATGATGATTGGCCTTGTAGATTCCCCGAGGATAGTCTTGACTTCCCGATGAGGGTCCGAACTGATTCGTAGGCTGCTCGTTTATCTCCTGAAAAAGAAATCGAACAAAGGTAAGAATACATGATGAACGTGCGAAAAAATGAAGTTATCTCTAAAACCATTAGTCCTGGCTTGCGTTACTCAGCGGGTTCGCGTTCCTCAGGTGAAAATACAATAAAGGAGCATTCTGCAAGTGATTTTGCAAATACTTCGATTTCTCGCCCAAAAAAACACCAAGCCTACAGCCTTAGTTTTTTCTTAGAATCTGGAATCAGGGTCTACATTTTTTGAGCAACTTTTCCATGCTATTCCCATGTATTTTGATCTCAGGAATCCGAATCCGCTAGCCAAATCAATTTATCTATAAAATTGATCGAGTCATCATTAATTTATCGATCTAAAAAGTGAATAATCAAGGATATCTCTATGGGTTTTGATTCTCAAATCGTTTAATCGGCGTATTCGTACTGGTTACGCAAAACTTCGTGGAGAAAGCGTCCTGCGATCAATTTCGCAAATACTTCGATTTTTCGTCCATAAAAACACCAAGCCTGCCTTAGTTTTTTCTCAAATTCTGGAATCAAGATCTACGTTTTTTTTACAACTTTCCCATGCTATCACAATGTATTTTGATTTCAGAAATCCGAATCCGCAAGCCAAATTAATTTATCTATAAAATTGATCGAGTTATCATTAATTTATCGATCGAAAAAATGAAAAATCAAGGATATCTCGAAGAGATTTGATTCTAGAATTATTTGATCGGCGTATCCATGTTCGTTACGCAAAACTACGTCAAGAAAACGTCCTGCAAATGAATTCGCGAATACTTCCATTTTTCGCCCAAAAAAACACCAAGCCTATAGCCTTAGTTTTTTCTCAGAATCTTGAATTAAGATCTACGTTTTTTTTTACAACTTTCCCATGCTATTACAACGTATTTTGATCTCAGAAATCCGAATCCGCAAGCCAAATCAATTTATCTATGAAATTCATCGAGTTATCATTAATTTATCGATCTAAAAAATGAAAAATCAAGGATATCTCGAATAAATTTGATTCTAGAATTATTTAATCGGCGTATTCGTGTTCGTTACGCAAAACTACGTCAAGAATGCGTCCTGCAAATAATTTCGCCAATACTTCGATTTTTCGCCCCAAAACATACCAAGCCTATAGCCTTAGTTTTTTCTCAGAATCTGGAATTAAGATTTACTTTTTTTTTCACAACTTTTCCATACTATTCCAATGTATTTTGATCTTAGGAATCCGAATCCGCGAGCCAAATCAATTTATCTATAAAATTGATAGAGTTATCATTAATTTATCAATCGAAAAAATGAAAAATCAAGGATATCTCGAAGAGATTTGATTCTAGAATTCTTTAATCGGCGTATTCGTGTTCGTTACGCAAAACTACTTAGAGAGAGCGTCCTGCAATGAATTCTGGAATTACTCCACTTTTCGCCCCTGAAAATACGTCAAGCCTATAACCTTTGATTTTTTTCTTGAATTTGGGCCGAAAATTAACCATTTTATTTATTGAGTCTTATAGCGTATTCCTAATGCGTTTTAGTCAACGTCTTATGTATTTCGAGCTCTCTACTCGTTGACTGAAGATTAGTAAGTGTTGTACTACTTTCAAGCCCGGGTATTTAAATGTACGAGTTAAATTTATCTATCGAGTTGTGGCCAATTATTCTATCGATCTGATTTTTCGATTTTTTTTCAGATATTGAACTATCGCAGTACTACTCGCAGGTATGAAAACATAATCGACCGTTTCGTATTTCTGACAGATTCATATTTCTGTGTATGTTTTCAAATTGAGCCGAGCGACGTGTTGTTTAATTTACAAATGTTGTTAGACTTTAATCATCAGTTCGTTTTCGTCGACATCCAATTCCATCGTAGTCCTGCGGAAGTTTAGATCTCCAAAATAAATAGTCTTCGTAATTATTGCGTGCGGAAACGTGGACGACTTCAGATCGTGGAGGTTATGTTAGCTAATTTTGTTTCATCTCAGCTGGGCGTCGAGGAAAACGCTTACTCTATTCGGTGATCATTTAGAATTGGCCTGAAAATATTTGAAAAATGAGAGGAGGTGGAATGTTTGATGCCCATGAGTTTGCCAAGCGTATGAGGCGGCTCATGGATAATAATTATTCATACCGCAAACTCCTAGCATTGCTGATAGTCTGCGGTGGCCTTTTGCTTTATCTTGGACCGTTTGTCGCTCAGTGGTTGTTCTCAGGTAGACAAGAACCAATCGAAGGTAAACATTAGTCTCTCGAGTAAGTATTCAGAGTCCCGTGCATAGCGTTGATGATACCAGCTTACCGTTTACATTCCATAGCGTTCGAGGACCAATGTATAAACGAAAGACTGGCTATGTCGTTCTTTGAAACTGCTGAATATAATGCCAACATCATGAGGGACTCTCCAAGTTTTGAGGATCAGTCGTATTTGGCCTATGTTGGGAATGGGGTGTTTGGGATCCCCATTACTGACGATGCCTGGCTTTACATTAAACACGGGAGAACTCTGTCTCTGAAGGTACCATGGCAGCCGATTGTAGCTCATTCTGTTCCAGAAGGCAGCCTATACCGGGAAGCCACAGTTACTTATTTCACAACTGGCATAGTCCAGAGATACCAATGTTTTCGTGAAGGATATTACCTGGAGTTCCAATACTATGCTCACAGAGGACTCGATGGCATTCTAGTACAGGACATTAAATTGGTAAACCCTTCTGCTTTGTCACACGAGGTACCACTCAAGTCCCAAGCTTCAGGACGATGGAGCGACTCTAGAAGCGAGACAGTACAGTGCGTATTTATTGCCTTCTATTTGTCAGGCAAAGTTTAAATTAGAGTCTTACCGCTTTCAGAATTCAAGTCGAGGGTCTACCCAGCTACGAGTATACTTTGACGTCTGGCTATGTCCCACTACCAGATTCAGACAAAATGGTAGCTGTAGCGGTAGTCTATCGTACTCCGCCAAAGACGGTGCAAGTAAAGCCCAGAAGTTCGACAAGGCTGGAGCTCCTTACTAGCATCTATTACGGGGAGCCTGTCTCCTCGGAGTCTTTTCTTGTGGAGAGACAATTGGCGCAGAGAAAGGCTATGGAGGCTATGAAGAAGGCACTGGTGAGGCAACAGCACGGTCTCAAAGACGAACACATAATGCTCTGGCAGAGTTACTGGCAAGCGGGTCTCAGGATCAGTGACTCGAAGGCAAAGGGTGCGATAAACGGACACAAAATAAATTCCACCATGTACTACGTCCTCTCCCAGATACCCTCGAGTGTTCCGGATGTGGAAAAGAACCTGGCAAACAACGAGGGCTGTTATCGGGGGCATCATACTCTGTGCGTGGAAGAGAGGCCCTGTGATTTGTTGTATTCCAATGTAAATCTTGGCCTCTGACATCCAATTTCGATTGCCTTAGGGACGCGCCTCGGCTCTGGCAGGATACGTCGACGATCGAGGGCGTCAACGAGATCGCGGCAGCGTGGCTTGTGACTTTAGAAAAGCAAGGCTGTCATCATCTCATGGTCGGTGGGCCAGCGGCTGTTCAGCAAGCAATAGTTCTGAGCTTAGGATCCTTGCGATTCAGCAATCAACATTTAGAGTTTAACATCGACCCACAGTACCTGCATCGCGATTACCTGTTTCGGTAATGTGAAAGAAAATTGTTAAGCTCTAACTCTACAAGCATACATATTTATGAAGGATCTCCTCGTTCGCTATTCAACCTGAAAATTTACCTACCAGGGACTCATCTTGTTATATGCATCGTGTTCTATAATAGTTTTTTAAGTCGATTTATTTAACTCCAGACGCATAAGCTACGGGAACGTGACGCATGTGAATGTTTCGGTTCACGTTGGTGAAGACAACCGAGCCGTTTTGGGCGTTGCGCTGGATCGGAGCGACAGCGTCTATTACGGATGCGACGCCGGATGTCTCGACGCCCCCGTACCCCTAAGTCAGGCGTACACCAGGTTCCCAGTAAAAGTTACGAGGCCCTTGACAGCTATTTTGTACATAACATCGGATCACCAGCACATGCAGGACCTCAGAAACGCGCTGCACGTTCACGAGGTTGACGAGGGTAAGGTAGTTAATTGTTATCGATCGATACCTTGATAAAATTGATTTTTCCGTAGCTCCCGCGCACGACCACCACGTCATGGCCTTGCACAAACACGGGCACCGGCTGGGAGGTCTGCCGACGTTCTTCTGGGTGAGCATCTGTTTCCTGATCGTCGTGTTCCACATGTTCTTGTTCAAGCTCATTATCAGCGAGTACTGCGATCACCAGGATCGACAGCGAACGCGGTACAGCAAGCCCTGACCATTCCTCTTCATGAATCGCACGACCGCAGCCCAGCTGATCGTATTACGTTTTAGATGTATATATTTTATTTGCTTACGTCAACTGTATAGCGTGAATGTATTTTTTATACGCTGGAGAATAATAAACTGATTACCGAATAACATTGGCATATTCATATTCTTCAATATATAACATATTTTCTCGACAACATTTATTATAGAATATATTAAATACATCATAAATCTACACCACAACTGATCTCTGCAGAATAATCTACACATTTTCAGTTCACCAGAAGACCGTCGACTTAAATTTTCATTCACACTTTCCTCTAACGTTTTACACTTTGAAAGTTTCAAATTTCTGGTGACGTCAAGTGACAGTGGAACTTTTAATTTGCAAAGTGGTTACAAATTGACATTTCAACAGAGGTCTCGTTACGATCGTCGTATTATACAGTCCTGAATCGTTAGCACAGAGGTGACAGGGTACCGGGTACCTTGTGCTGATTTGTTATTTTTATTTTTTCTTTCAAATTAGAATATAGGTACATGATTGTTGTTTCTTTTCTTTTTTTCTCCAATATAGTATAAGGCTAGTTTTCACTACTCATCTCTTGGCCGCAGTCTGATTGCATACGTTGATTGTTTTATGTATACCTACCTACAGCGATGCGTTCGTTGCATTGATTTTTTTAATTTACCTAGTTTTGCTTTATTTCTATGAAAAAAAAACCAAACCATTATCGAATTGGTATTTAACAGAGGAAATAAATATTCGCATCATGCTTAATAGATGTACACGCGTTAGACGCGCTCGTTTGTCGTTATAATCATTTACACGTACCCATGATACAGGTATGCCTCATAAATTTACCAACCGATACAATTCTTTTACACGTTGGTATTTTTCTTTCTCTAATTGTTTTATTTACATCCCTAACAATATCTATACGTGTAATTAAATATACCTACCTATCTACTGCTGCGTACGTAGGTATACGTGTACATACTTTACAGTTGATAACAGTTGAATTTGATTTATCCGGAAGAATCGCTGTGCAACTTTGAAATAATTTTTTTTTACAATCTTACGTACGTATTCATTATTATGTCAAGCGTGATATAATAATATTTATGCTAATTAAATTTTTTCTCATTATGTGATAATAGCACTGCAGTATGTAATTACGACCGCCGAGTATATGTATAATTATTAAATTAAGTTACATCACTAATAGTTGTTAATAGTCTTTCGTCTTAATTTTACATATAGGTACATAAGCGTCCAGTAATTTCATATTTCATAAAAGATATTGATAAACCTACGTTTCGTAGGCACCAATCTATGATATATTCATATAATTCAACGTACAATTTAATATGTATATTACAATGTAACGTATTGTTATAGATTTGCTTTCGGCGATAACGATCTGCGTCCCAAAAATGTCTACAATGATATACAAAAAAAAAAAAAAATAAATAAATAAAGCAATAACGAAATTGAAAAACTCTCGGCTATTGAAGAACCGCTGCAACTACTTTATATATAGACTGCAAATTGACAGAAAGAGTTCGCAAGTCCGAACCCATAATTATACACACGTGATCATGAATATACCTTATAGTCATAGCTTATCTTACTTAATTCGTATTCAACAATCTTATCTAGCAATTCTTATCGTGCCGCAAGTTCAATTTTCTTACCCCCCTCCCCCTTCTACCTCTATCTTCAATACCTTACAGATAAAATGAACGAAATAGCGGAGCGATGTTTGGCTCCACAACCTTCGCTCAGATAATTTCTATTAGTCTCGATTCGCACCAAAGAAATCCCGATAGTTTTCATTGAATTGGGTAATTCGAATAGATATCTTGACCGGGAGGGGTTGATAACTATAATCGATTTACATATATAGACATGACTAATTCACAAACGGAGCTGTACAAAACTACCATATCATCGACGATAATGCTACAGGTGTTACTCTTTTAGTCTTATAACGTTAGCGTTCGATAAATTTCAACGCTACCTCAGTTCTACCTACATATTTACATCCCTAACATCGACTCCCGTAAATAATAATAATAATAATGATGATGATAATAATAATAATAATAACAACAACAACAACAACAATAATAATTATAATACCACAGGGATAAATACCTCCCTACATTTATCTGAAATTCTTTCGCTCAACTATGTATACCTAAATGGATATAAATATTATCTAAATTTTTTCGAATGTATTAATTTCATATAGCCTATGTCGTGGATATTCCAGTGATTCATCTGATCTGGTATTGCTATATATTTCAGTCTTAACCCTAACATTTTAGTGTTTCGATTATATTGTAATAATATTTATAATAATGTCGGCATATTTTTCATCACTCGGAGTAAAATTGGCGGCCTCGATTTTCCGCAGATCGCGAATAAAAATGGAAATGTCGGATGAACGGACGAGCAAATATGGCTCGCTGTTTATGATCGCTGTATAATTTTTGGTAAGCCAAGTGGAAACCGATCGAATTTCTCCGGAATTGTATTTGCCGGAGGGATCATGGATTTTCCGGGGTATCCCCGCGGTATGGAAATGATGTTTAATCGGCGGATGGCCGGTTCTCCAAGCGGTTTTATAAAAACGGAAAGGCATTCCGTGAGGAGAGAAAAGGGTCGCGTTTTAATCAAGGCAGACGGAATTAGAATTTAATGTAAATTTTCTAATTTCAGGTTGGAAAAATTCAATTTTTACGGGTCGCAGCGTTCCGGTATACGGATTGCCAAGTTTTATTCGTGCCCCGTGATTTTTCAAGGATGAATAGAAATGAGGTGTGCGCCTCCCTCGGGGACGGCGATTATCATCCGGTTTCAACGCCAAATCAAATTCTATACGATAATAATTATTACAGCCCCTGGCACGCCACTCATAAAATCTGACGATGAATATTCGATTCCTACCGATATCAATGGTGCCGATGTATGGCTGAAGTCTGATCTTTGTTTCAATTGTCCGATTCGCAGCCACGATCAGAGACGCAACTGGAAACTATTCTCCGACGACTGGAAGTTGAAGAAGAACACCTTCGGGGTTTTTCGAAATGTTCTTCCGACGTCGGTTGGTGGAGGCTCTCTTCACCCAGCCGCATCCTGACCGTCGCTGAGATGGTCGGCACCGCCGATTTCGAGTCCTCCGGCGAGTCGTTTGACTAGAGATTTGAACGGAGAGATGAATTAGATAAATCATTGTACATTTGGAATAATTAACTCTAGGGCATAATTATTGTCACCTGGACAGAGCCGGAGGCTGACCGATCACCCCGAGTCCCCGATCCGTCCGACCTGTCATGTGTGGGCGGCGTCGGAGTGTCGGTGAGCTCGGAAAGTTCGGGCACCGTTGATAATTTGCTCTCGTTCTGTTCATACACCTCCCCCACGTCCGTCGGCGACATCGAGATCTCGTCTGAGTCTGGCGAGCTTCGGTGATCCCGAGGACCTTGATGGAGGTGTATCAGAGCCACCTAGCTAACGGAAGTTTCCTCTACCGAAGGGCTCGCCAGAGCCTGGTGTTCGCCGTTCACTTGCTTAGCGTTCGATTCCCCCCGCGTTTGCCTCGGTGGACTGCTCCTCGAACCGGAGGTCACGCTCTGCATCGTCTGACTTCTTGCACCGGAAAACCTCATGCTGTACGCCGGTCTGCTTGTCCCTTGGCTTTGCGCGGTCTGAATCAGTTTGGGATACGCGAAACAAAATATTAAAACCAGGGTGAAAATTCTCAGCTTTCTCTACGTTGTTGATTTGCTTCGTTAGGTATATCTTTCAGATCGGAGACTTACGTTCGCATGACCAGGTCTGACGTTTTTGTAGGGTTGGAAGAGAACGAGGTAAACCTTCGGTGTGAAAAGACAACCCAGAGCCACCGTTGCCGAAATGTTTATGCACATGCACATACTGGCGATCTGGATCTGTCGGCGAAATCAGAGTTTTCATTAAATTTGGCTCAACTGAAATTGCGAATCTTCACCGCCATTCCCCGCCAACTTGTCGATCGGGGATTCCGAGTACGACCCGCGAGTTTATCGGGAAATAAATTTTTTAGGACCGCAGCGGTGGTTTTTGATAGTTAAAAGGGGTAGGGTATGGGTATTATTGTTTTGGGCAGTTTTACTCACCTTGTAGTCGTTGTTGGTGCCGAAATAAATCGGCACGAAGGCAAGCCAGACTATACAGGTAGAGTACATCGTGAAACCGATGTACTTGGCCTCGTTGAAATTCTCCGGTATCTTCCTCGTCTTGAAAGCGTACAAAGTGCACATGAGTATGAGGATCATGTTGTAGACGAGTGACATCATAAGGGAAAATGTCGAGACGCGACACGTAAGGACGGCGGTCAGGGGGTACGGATGGATCTCTTTGATGTCCGGCGGCTCGATGACCAACCATGCTATCGCTCCGATTAGTTGAACTGCCGTAATCCCTAGGGATAGACATAGGGAGCTTCATCATGCTGGTTTTCCTACAACCTACAGGGAATCATCATTCGCTCTCAGCTGACCCGAATATTCGTCAGTTATAGTCGGGAATTACTCACCAATAGCGATGGCGACCTGGCTCTTCGGTGAGGTGTACGAGGGCCTCTTGATGCTCTTGATCCCTTGATTGAAAATCCTCGATATCCTGTTTGTTTTGGTCAGTATCGCGCTGTAGCAGATACTCAGACAAAGCCCGAGGCCAATCCTCAGATAGGTGCAGTTCCAGGTTGTGGGTTTGCTCAGAATTATAAAGCTCATACCGTAGCACGAGAGAATTCCGACGAGCAGGACGTAGCAAAGCTCCCTTCCGGATGCCATTATCACCGGGGTACGGTTGAACCTACATTTTCAAAAGAATCGATTGATTTTATCGTCCCACAATGTTAAACGGATAAATGGAGGAGGATAGTTTTCAGCATGCGGAGCAGTCCAAACGAAAGGGGAAAGTAAAGATAAGTCAGGGAGTCGGGGATAGACTCGGGATAGATGATTATTATAGTTTCGGTGGAACGGACCTGATGAAGACAGCCGTGGTGAAAAGAGTGCTGAGAATTCCGACGGATGCGAATGTCAGGGGGACGATAGCCCACGGGCTGCTCCATGGAATCACCTCGGCGGCGAGTTTCAGGCAACGGGTTTTCGTCTTGTCCGGAGCGTAACCCGGATCGCAGCTACGGCACGTGTCGTTGAAGACGTAAGCATCTTCTCGACAGGCGACGCAGCTCCAACAGCAGGCTTCCTGATGCAGCGAATGCCAAATTTTTATGAAAATAGGTACCCACGGAGTACCTGTGTTCCAACTCGTGTGCTAAGAAATCGTTACCATTACGATGTGTGGTATAAAGAGTTGATTCGTGAACCTAATACTGTGTAACGTGCAATCAATTTTCCCAATGAATTGAGCTAACGAATAAACTTCACTTTCAGTTCGTTCATTTATTATACCGGAGCTCTCTTCGTTTTGATCGATAAAACGAACTCGATGCCTCTACGATACCGAATAACTTCCGCCTATATCTGTATCAATTCGATACGATCAATCTACGAATCCCTTTTCTACGTGGGCGTGCGCGATACCAAAGTACGAGGTCTTCCAATACGAAAAATGGTCCCGCATATCTCGTTGCCTTTATGTACTATTCATACGTGATCCATCGAAAGAGTTTTCCACCGCATCGCGAATCCTCCCCGGACTCAGGTCGCGGCGGCGGCGGTCCGACCAGGACATCAATTTCCTCTACGAGTCGCGCCGACGACGAGAACGCATGGCCTATATAGACCCACTCTCGATATTGCTATTTGCTTCTGATCTGCCACGTGCAACCATATTATCTTCGTTTTCATGGCTCGCCGACAAACCTTCCAAGATATTCGACCGCTCTCCAATTTTCAACGAGTCAACCGCGTTTGTTACCTAATTATAAAATTGTTTATCATCTTTCAATACATGACCTCAGCATGTTTTTTTTTGCCAGAAATGTATACGATCGCCAACGGTGATACTAGACGAGATTCGGTAGCGATCAGTTTGGGTTTGTTCGCGGTTCAATAAAGCATATGACATATCGCTTGAAGGTATGCCGTTGGCAAAAGGTCCGTTTTTTTCGGTTCTCGAGTCAAGGGGCCCACTGACAATATTGTGGAAAAATAGAAAAGGAATAAAAGAGCGATGGAAGACGGGGAAAAGGAGAGAGAAGGGAAAGAAAGCACCCCACTGCCCCGCGCGATGCTCTGAATTCAGAAGACGACTGTCGCCCTCGTTTTATCTTTTTCTTTCTCCTTTTCTTCTCGTCAGTCTGACGTACGTCTTCGGTAAATGCCTTTCACGGGCGTTGCAAGAAGTGTAGCGTTTTCTTCCATCGAAAATTCTGGGAATGGAATTGATCAAACAGGTTTTGGAATAAGGGGTATCTTCATTTCCAAGAGACTGGGAGAACCGAGACGCACATTTTTCAATTCTGTAACGTTGCCTCGAGCGTTGATAAGATTTTTGCGTCTCGCCTATCGATGAGGAGTTACGTAAAAGTTACCTGAAAATTCCTGACGTGACCGAGAGGGCAGCTTTCGCTGCAGGTGCTCCTCGGGATGTTCTCCTCGCCTGGTCCGGTCGCCCACCTCGTCATATTGACGTCGAGTTCGAGTCTGAATCAAGCGAGAAAATCGGACAACTCCGTAATTAAAGCGCTGCACGGTTAAAGGCATGATAATTGAACACTACATCTCACATTTCTTTCCACGTTCCGATTGGCGTATAGTCGAACCGTCCTTCCTCGCTGTGCTGATATTGATAAATATTGTAAAATCCATACGCGTCCCCGTCAGAGTTGAACTTGATCTCGGTTCCTTGACGACCTGGGGGGGAAAAATACGCTATGTAATTTTGCAGCAGATCCACCAATACCGTGAATATATTCGTGGAGAGTGATCCAAACGATCGCACGTAAAAATTTCGTAGGGCTAATGAGTGCCACTTGGTTTGCGGGCAGTCGGACGCTAATAAGTGTGGTCAGTTCTCACGGATATTAACAATGTTATACGTATCTACATTCAAAATTTCTACCTCATAATTGAAATAAATATTGAGAAACTGAAACGTAGTGATAATTCAGAACCACCCGGTAACTGATTTACGATTCAAACTTTTTTACAGCCCATCACAAAACTTGGCATCGCAGCTGCTGATGCTTTACCGCTGCGATCACTGTTTTTTTTTTTTTTTTCTTTCCTAGTATTCTATTCGTCGTATCTTATTTGCCGTTTTCACTTAACTTTTTACGAGGGTAGAATGTGAAGTTTTGGCTATATACCTTACACACCATGACAACATAGGTATTTATTCTCCACCATTGTGTTTCATAAATATTTTACTTTTTGTACACCCCGCCCTGTACGTAATCAGAGTTTTGTCGATTTACTATGTACTATGAAAAATTCACGCAACGACTCGCGGAAAATGGACAAGCGTATAGAACCTGAAAAAAAAGATAACAAAAAACACTTATCCGTGAGGTTCTCATTCTCCCGACTAGCGTTTGACGGTATAAGGTATGCCGAAAAATCTTTTACGATGACCGCACATGCCTCCACTTTATCCGTGTACCTTATGCTCTGATTCGATACTCACCGATGAAGGTCACGTTATGGATGTAATGTAGAAGATGTTGCCCCTGAGGTGCGGGTTTCAGGGTCTCGCAGAGATAATGCGCCGTTCCACGCCCTCGAACGCACTCGTCTTCTATTATGTTGTGAACCGCGTAGGCCATGGCGTAGACGGCGTCAACTGTGTTGAGATAATAACGGGCAAGGAAAAAAAAACAGTGTCAATACGTGTAAGAATTTTGTACGATGCGAATTGACCATGAAAAAAAATGCAGGGTGCAGGTCGACGTCTCGTCTGATCCCAATCCGCGATTCTTATTTTGCCCTCGAGCGTCACAGGTGTTTCGGAGTAGGTTCATGGGTTTCAACTTTGACCCAATAACGAGAAAAGTTTAGACGTTTCTCAGGCCGATTGATCGATCGACGAATCGGCTGAGAAAGTAAGTCGTAGTATATCGTCCGTAGCTGTAGGGAAAAACATTGGGGCGGTGCCATCGGCGCACAATTCAATTGCCCACAGCAGCAATGGCACACAGCATTTTGGCACACAGGCTTTTCGAACGCAGATCAATCGCACACGGTTCGATTGAACACACGAATGACTAACCGTCGGCTTTTTTGGGCACAGCAGTGATCGGATTCATTCGACGATCCGTAGGTCTTTAGCACACAGATAATATTTCATACAGATAGCTATTGCACCTATGATCGATCAATTATGATACATGAACGAGTGATGACAATTAATCATGTGCCAAAATGCTGTAGGCAATTGAACTGTGCGCCAATGGGTTTTTTTTCGAAAACATTAAAATTGCGGGCAGTAAGAAAGCGAAATCTGCAGCGAAGCCAATTCTTCGACGCCGATAATAATTGACCAGCCGATATGTCCCCTGACACTCGTGTCGGAGGGGCGGTTCATTAATCGAGTTGTTCGTTTCAAAGCCAGGAACGAAATGGGAGTATTAGTCCCTCTCTTCCCTCCTCGTCCTTTTCCCGAAATATCGGCACCGTTGAAACAGAGCCAAACCTGGTTCCGAACGGCTTATTTATGGATTTGGCGAACGAAGGCAATTACATGGTCAAGATGCGATTCGCGTTCCACGTACACCTACCCATCTAAATGCCGCGAACAACCCTTCAGTTTTTCGCCCGCTGATTGCGTCGGCCATAAATTCAGCTATATCGCGAGACTCCGAAAATTCATACCGCGGGTACTTTATACGTTGCGAGTGTTGTCTGCGATTAAATTTGATACGGGGAATTACGGACGTTGATTTGGGAAGTGTGTTGAATAAGGTATACGAGATGTGTCTATTCGTCTTTGAAATTAATTCCGCCAACCTGTCAAGGATGTCGGCGGTTATTCCTAATCTCTGCGGAGCGTTGAGTGGATTTTATCTTCCTCGGGAACCATTAGAGCCCACCTTCGCGTGCGCAGTGGCATCCGTTTTCTTCGTTGAAACCACCGGCACCGCGACCGCCATCGCCCCCATCGCAGTGGTCAACTACTTATCATTTAGGGGTCGCGATGTTTGCTCTCTCGCCGTGAGGCCGGAGTGCCGGCTGCTGGGTAATGGTTGCCAGGGACGGTGTCGCAGAAGTCGGAGATAATGGTCGGAAGTTCTGCGCTGGCATAAATCCCTTGCACGGGAAGTTCGAGTTGAGAAAAAGATTTTCATAAACGGAGGAACTAGCGCAGTTGGCTCGTGATTCGTAGTCTTCAGTTTTCCATTTCGTGATTTACTCTTTTTCTATTTCAACTACTTTTTCTGACCACATCTCCGGCTATTATTATCAGGATATCTCCCTCGCTCTCTCTTTCGAATCTCCCTCCCTCTTTTTTCCTGCAATTTTGCCGGGTTGGCATCTCTCGCTGCGTTTCCAGAGCCGTTAATTTTGTAGCTCAGAATTTATTCGACGGTATAACGAAATGGCTGATGGTGCGCAGGGTAACTGCGGGGGGTTCCGCGCCTTGTAATTACAGAGGGTGACTGTTTTTTATGATTAAAATAACTAAAGGAATAACGGCGGTAGGGACTTGTCTAGAAAGGTTCCCGTTTTCTCTGGTGAGTTTCACACCGGAGGAGAAAACTCCGAGGTAATAACAATAAAACCTCGACTTCTTTGCATGAAATTGTCGGCGAGGGGTAGGAAATGTCGACCGGAAAAGAACACCCGACTAAAAGAATGAAACGCAGACAGGCGTAGTGGGAAAAATGAAGGGACCTAAAGGGAGATTACAAGCAGGGTAAAAAATGTAAATCTCAGGATAAAGGAGAGAGAATACGGCACAGAAATAGAGACCGGGAGGGCGACGAGGGGAAATTGTCGCTATGATTATCGCGTGCCATCGGCGATATTCGCCATTGACTGGAATCAAGAAATTCAGAAGACGAGGCTTATGACCCGAGCTCTTCGTCGCATCTTTCTTCGCCTGCTCTATACGCTGTTCGATGGCCAACAAATCTTCCGTACAATCGCTATTGCTTGGCCCAAAAATTTCCAACTGAGTTAAAACGGAAACAATTTTGCGATGCTCTAACGACTGCGGATTACTCGAGGTGTGAAATCAAATAAAAATATCAGCGGTGCATAGTTTGACTCAATTTCCGATGGCAGCAGCTAATAGGAATAGGAAAACCGGCGCGGTACGAGCCGAAATGTGAAAATTAGACATTATGACGTCGTGTGTTTGGCGAGGCTGATTGCCTTCGTAAATCACACAGGTATGAATTCGGTATAATACTGGCAAAGCGTTAGTAAATCAAACCCAAAAGCGGAAGCTTTGTGAGTATAAGCGGTGATTCGCCGAATTGCGTATTAAATAAATGAAGTTTTTATCGTCTTTTATTAAAGAGAGGGCTTTCAAATGGTTGTGAAAAAAAAGTATACACACCGGTTCTGTGTCACTTGAGATTATTTACGGCATTAAATCCGCGACGAAGGCGATATTTCATCGATTTCATGTTATCTAATTCTTACTCTCCGGCAGGAAATAATATTAATGATCAAAGGGCACGGGCACTCCTGTTTAGCGAGTGGTATCGTTGGGGGTAAATAAAACACGATTTTTTAGCTGGAAATTTCCATATCGGTGATTAATGAAGTTAATTTCTCATTACCTGTACGAAATAACCTCACTGGCGAGTAAAGTCCAAAAATAAAATAAATATAGTCGAGGTAGCATCTAATTATATTCCCATTCATTAAGCCAATCATGACTAATTCGAAGAAACGGGTCATCTTCCCCCAAGCATGACAAAGTCCCACTTTCTGCTTTCCGGGTTCTGCTTTTTTACTTTTTGCATGCTTTTCACCCGGTTTTAGCCTCGACTTATCCACTTACTTAATTGTAGCGGCACCTGCTGTCCCTGATTCCGCGATGCACGGCGCTAATTATACTACCCCTCGGAATTCCAACCCCCTGCATCCGAATGCCACCCCGAGAAACGCGAATGGAATTCGACTCGCAAAAATACCACTCTCTGCTTCAAACAATCTGCTCACTATTAGTTGTTATAAGTATTATAAATATTCACGGGCATTGTAAAGACCGTCGGCGCTTGTTATTGTATTGGAAGTTTTTCGATGCTCAAAGAGTTGAGCTCAAAAGGAAAAAGAAAAGTATATCGTCGATCGATCGAACCGGGGTGTTTCTCTTAACGCAGGGAGCAGCTGACTGCAATTTCCAAAATTCAATTGATTTCATATTCTTTTCATTCCTCGTTGCCGTCGTTGTCATCTTACGGTCAGATCTATATACTTTACCTCACGCCCTTAACAACGCGTGATTATGACAGGGGTTAGTACATTCTTGACTCCTGCGGATCACCTTGGACGCGTATTACGCTGAAGTGGTCCAGCTGCCTTTTAGCTGTCACAAAAACTGATCCCTACAAACGATATCCACCAACGTCCGTAGCGGTTTTCTTGTAAAATTCATCGGAAGATTAATCAATTTCCTTATACTCGTACTATGTGGGTGACTCAACGCTTTTCATAACCGTCGAGACGACGATATTTCATCGTCCCATGTTAAAAGGGTAGAAAATGGCAGGTTTCAACTTTCTCATTGTCGATAGCACAGCCCATACCGGTATGCATCGATTTCGGACGAAAGCTCTTCTGTGTTAGAAATGAATTTAGCTTACGGGTATCGAATCCTTTGAATCTCAATTCTCTATACAGTCTACTCCGTTTATCAAGGTCGAACATAATTTTTAATGCACTTACGAGTCCTCCGCCTATTCGACAACAATTCATTCCATTGGGAGAATAAACCCCGTATGCGTCTCCAATTTTGTAAACTCACCTACGAAAGGCACGAGTCCTTCCTGTTCGTAATCGACGAGTTCCTCGTCCCCGGTGCATTTCCTCACCCCAGTGGGCACGGTGGGTCCAAAGCTACATTTGTGATGTTGGGACCAGAATTCCCTATACCAAATGTTGCGACAGTTGATCAACTTTCCCGGCAATATTGGATGCGGTATATTCCTCTCCGATTGTTTGCCGCAATCGTCCTCTCCTATTCGCGGTCTGAGGCTTCTGTAATATTTGTCGAAACCTGTGGGGAAATAAAAAGGAATTGGATATTAAAAATCGGTAATCGCGATCGCACATGCCGCGATTTAATGGGGTGTTCCGATATTATTCGGGGAAAAAACGCGGCTGTGCCAGCCAGTTAGATCGCAAACATGCCCATAACGCGCAACTCGATTCCTTTCTCGCATTCGCCGTTTAGCGACTAGAGGGGACTTGAAGGGGTGGCGAGAAAAACTTTTTAATATTATTGCCGGTAGTCCGGGAACCAGTTACGCAGCTTTTGGAATTACAAAACTTTTCAAATAGAACTACCGTCAACAGGAAAAATAAAAAAATTAAATACCGCTACGAAGCTGAAAGTGAAACTCTCGAAAAAGGGCACGCGAGTCTTATACGAGCGCGTGCACGTTCGATCGTTACGATATCGAGGGTTGCTTCGCCAGAGGTTTATTTTTTCAGCTGTGCTCATAGCTCGAATCAATTGACCAGGGCCACTAATTGGCTGAAATACCAGCCACCATTATCTTCTTGCGCAACTCATACCTTTGTACCGTGGATAGTTTTGCCCGAGTGCTACTATCCTACCCGATTGATGTAGAAATCATTCGGATGTGGGACGATGCAGTATGAAAAATCAAAAAGTAAGGAGGATAAAGAGAGAATAAAATAACTGAGATGAAATAAACAACGGCTCATAATCAGAGAAGCGGTCGAGTATCTTATTTAAACTCGGGACTCTGATGAATTACACAATGGAAAGAGAACTGAAACCCGCAATCAGAGAAGGTCGTTGCTTAAGGCTGGTTTGTTTCTCCGTTTTGTTTTTTCGACTCAAAGAAATTGCGAAAAAGCTTGAGGGAAGTTTTGCATCGAGTTAGCTGAAATGCCACCTCAATCCGACAACGCCGCTCCGTTTTCAACAATGAGTGAGACATTATTATCCCCCGTTTCGTTATATTGCTAAGATAAAATCTGGCGCCGGCCCTCGCCCTGGCGCGGCAAATTATATATTATTCTCACGTATACAAAGGGTGGGCTCGTAAATTTCAAACTTCACGCGCCAAAATTATGTCACTTTAAGAATATCTGACACTTGTATATCTAGTAAATGTTTGTGCGGTGCGTCACAGAGGAATTCGAATAAATGTTAATGACGAAACGGTGTTGTAACGTTACTTTGCATCGTGGAGTAGTTGAACGAATATCTGCGAGGTATATTGAAAAATTCAGGTTATTCAATGGCGAACCTGCTGTAAATATTAGCCGGCGCTGCGGGGATCGGATAAATCACCCCTTCACTCTATCGGTGTTGCCGGCGCTGCCGTTGTCCTTCCGGAATTTATCAACTTCGAATACAAATAAGAAAAGAAAATTGAGCTATTCCACCGACTTCTCCTGAAATCAAGTTACCCTCTCGCGTCGTGCTTGATTCTACATTATTCCCGACCGATTCTGTTCACTGTTTACCATGAATATCCCTATGGACGCCACTACAGAATTTCCCGAATTCCTCTCGCTCTCGAAGTATTATACAATTTCTACGTTGGAATCTGATATCGAACGACGGGCCAACGCACGCATCGATTATCGTGTCCGCACGCGGTTCGTAACCATATCTGTTATCACCAGATTTCCCGAGCTCCAAAAACTCAGCTCCTCTCGCCTGCAGCGTCGATCACGTTCTAACGAATCTTCGATAAATCGGTCGATTGAATTCCATGAATTCCGACTCACCTTCCAATGAGTTTCTTCGCGGTAGTATCGTGATCGCTCCTTCAGCAGCAGATTCCTGGTCCCTGACGGGGTATACCTTTGCGCCCCATGAATCGCTGCCAATCCATAAAAAGTGGCCCGTACGATTGGCCCTGACCGTCGCTTGGAGGAGCTTTCTGAAACCACGAAAAGCACCTTTAATGTATTTTTAAACAGTTTTCAAACAATTCCCCGAATTTTTTTTCGTACAATAATGTGTAACTTGCTCCCCTTTTCGTCGCTTTTTCAAAGGGCACCCAGCCTGATCGAGCGACTCAACCCTGACCTGACCTCTCTGTCGGTTTTTATCGATTTTGAATAAGCCTCTGTCTGATTCTGAGACCTACGACGTTGGATCGGAAGCGTCTCGTCCTTGGACGACTCGTATGACGAGAGTGTAATCGGTTCCGATTTCTTACCAACACCCCCGTGGCCACCGCAGCAATTTTCAATTCCTATCCCCGCGCACGGATATTATATCCCTGTTTTCCATCTTGTTCGTAATGTTTATTCGCTCGCCCTGTACAGGATCCTTATTTCTACTTTCCTTGTGCAAATGTGTGTCGCGCACTTTGTTGCGTGCCAAGTTTCTCCCGGCGTTCTCAAGTTTCGATCGATAAGAATCGAGACGATTGGTGGGTGTGGGATCGGTGGCAAATGGCGCGAAAATAAGGAGGGGCCGTTTGGGGGGTCGATGGAATTCGCAGGAGCCGATATCCTCGAGGATCGGCACATGTCGGTGATGTCCCGTAGGGGGTGTACGTGTATGGTATGGGCGGTCCGGAATTACCTGCGAATATAGGCTTACAGGATCCTCGCTAAACGGCAGTTCGCCCGAAAGAGTTGGAGCAGCTCTCGTGTTCTTCGATTATATCGTTCCATTCCGCACATCTGTTTCTCGAACGATTTTCGCCGTTATTATTACGTGCCACGTGGTAAAAAATAAAATTCATCCGGGTTCCCCAACTACAACGACCCCACAGCAACAACAGCTAGAACAAAATTTACCACGTAATAATGATTCAGCGCGATGGCGAACGCTCGTATGTATATGAAGGAAAAAAATGGTAGACATCCATCCGATAGTGCGGCATTCAAACCAGAGGCACGAAAATTAACCACCCATACAAGCCGTGCGAAATGTAACTTCCTGCTCACGAGTGAAAAATGAAGGGGAATTATTTATACCGAAGCTTGTACGCGTACGTACAGATGCTAAAACGTACCTGCAGACTGGCGTCTGTAATCTAGAATTGATATGTCTACTGGACGTTTCCATCATAAAAGGCTACAGATTCCGTTGCATTTTTCAACTCAGGGTAACATGCTATTGTTTGGATATTTTCTCGATCCGTTTCGATGTAACCCAGTCGTATTAGCTGGTCCGGAATAACCGCTGGCCACAAATCAGTCGCGTGTTTTCGCGCTACAGATTCAACGAGATTGTTGTTATTAATGTTGTGTTTAGTATATCATCGCAGCATCGTCATTGTTGAAACCTGGTCTGAAATATCGCCGGAGGAGACTAAACGAATGTGTCCGCTATTTTTCATTCCTCTCTCTCTCTCTCAACTCTTTATTTTTTTCTCTTTCATTTTTTCGTTAGCTTTTTTTCACCTGCTACATACGAAGGAGTGGGAATCACAGGTATTTCTTTTTCATGCCCTTTATTTTTATCGCTTGAACGACCACAGCCTCTAACGTTACCGCGTGTAGCCGGAACCGTGCGCAATCCGAGCGCGGTGGTTATCTCGTTCAGAGAAAATTCTCTACTGTGAATTGGTTTCACTATATTCCCGGACCGCTCTGAAAATTCGGAGCATTCCAGCCCTCCCGCATGCCCGAATCCCCAATCCTCCTCTGCATCTTTTTTTCCCTCATCCAACGTAAGTCCCGCTAATGAATTTTTTAACTCGGAGCCAACACCCATAAAGTCCACGAGGACGAAGAGAGGGTGTAATTTTTTTTTTCTCTCTCCATTTTCTTATACCTGGAATAATTATTTCGCAGATAGATGCGTGTAAGGGGTGTGGGGGGCCACGCCCGACGCGCACTGCAACTGTGCAAGTCGGGTTGCAGGGTTGCAGGGGTAGGTAAATAGAGGTAGTCAGATGCAGCTGAGGCTACAAGGACCTGCGTAGAGCGGTAAGCGTCGCTTTGCGGTATTTGGTAGAATCGCGTATCGTCCGCTCAATTTATGAACCGTATATTTCACCGGGCAAGGAACTTTCCACTTGACAGCTTCGGACCAGAGAGTTTCCCTGATTAATTAACTTCTCGTTAACGACCTGCTGCAGTGTCTGCCATGGTCTAGCTGCCCACTGTCGTATACCAATGACTATAGACAATCGTAGGGATCTACGAAGCTCGGCCATCCGGAGTTTCAACCTCTTACCAACACCGAGCCTCGAGCAAAACCTCGACCGTAGTTCATACGCCCCGTACAATGCGCGGCCTCGTCGGAGCTCACTATCAGACACATCTATTGTTCTAGGCTGTCGCTTAACAACGGCAAAGCTTTGCCGCTGTTGCGCGGACTGCGGTGTGGAATCATTGCTTTACAATTAGACTGCTTTCGTTCTTGTTCAAGACTCGGCAACGAAGATGACGAGCAACCCGACCGTCTCGCTTTACACTCCCTCAGGCGTTATTTTTTTCTCCACCGATCCACCGAGGCGTTCTTGATGTGAGTTTCCTTTGGGATGTATCGAACTAAAGGGCATCCTCGAGTTTCTAGAGAAAATAAATGGGAAAATAAATAAACGAAAAATCTGCACGACTTCGGCGGCACCATGAAAATCTTTTTGATGTCTGTCGTCAAAGTATTTTGGCACTCGAGCGAACCATCGACTCGTCTCGCGTACGTATAAATCTTAGACGAGGAATAATTTTGTCGACGAGAAAAGAGGTGGATCACGAGAACACTTTTTGCCACCGATTCATTTCAACCTCCGTGTATACGATCTAGTGTACAATGCAAAGAACGAGTAACTCCGAATGGGATTAGCGATGGGTCGGCCGGAATTATATGGATAGAGTTTTACTCCATAGCTTTGTAGAAGGTCGGGAAATCCTGTATCCTGCAGATTATAATACGAAGGGATGATTTTCGGGTGGTAAAACGTGCGCGGTGCCGTCAGAGTTATGGGGACGGACTACTGCAGGGAGGGAGGATGTCCGTCTAGTTCCAAAGCCGCGGATGCTGCCCTAATGACGTAACCCGAGACAAACTCTGTTCGGACGAAACGGACGAGGATAAACTGTAAACGCAGATATAAGCTAATTATTCCGCCTCCGGGTGCCTGCTGATACTGGAGCCTATCAAATGATGTAGCGGGTCACAAACGAGGAGGAATTTTCATTGAGGATATTTTACACAGCTTCAGATTTTCCCACATACTTCAAACGTTCGAATCGTCCGGCGTGACGCATCGACCACCGAAATGGTACCAATAAATTAAGGGTTCGATACCAACTCGCTCGCAATTGGTTTATTTCTATCTCGGTGCAATTCTGGCTGCCGAAACGCGTTCGAATAATTTGCATTTTAATAAATAAAGGCACCAGAAGCCTAGAGAATTTGAACGTTGAACTTTGACGAAGTAAATCGTTAATCCGTATAGCCCGTAAAATTTACAGCTGGGAGGTGGCAGCTAGACCCGAGTGAAGAACATCGGCTAGCGAAAACAGGTCAAGAGGATAGTCCGTAAGATTGAAGTGATGCCGTAAGAAAGCGTAATTCGACTCTCTGTCAACCAGAGCGAGTCAACTATCGTCCAAGCTCATCTCGTCTCTCAGGCTCTTATCCTCTTAAATTCTTCTATCGTTTTGCCGCTCGTTCGCACTCTGCACCCTGTAAACTCGAGTCACATCGAGTGTTTGCCCGATATATCCTTCCCACGCACGTCCGTCCTGTCCTTTCATAATTTTAATCGTCCCGGTTGTTCTCCCGTCTCCCTCCGAAAATGTCACTGGTTTCAGATGGCAACGGCAAGGCAATAATTCGCGCTCCATGAATTACGACACCCATTCGTCCGTCGATTTCAATGCTCATTGTCGTATCGCCGTATTATATAGTCCGAAATCATCGCCGTCACCGACAGAGGTGGAGTTAACATCAGGTATGAATATCGGGTGGAATTCGAATTATGGAATTATAGGAAAACTTGAGAGCTTTCACGAACGAATCAATTTTAAAGTTTCGAAAGTTTTCCCGATGCGCCGATGGTTTATTACGATCGTAAAGAGGATTTGCGAATTCGGCGGTTCCATATTTCCGATTATACCTATGACCCGCGTAAATCACTTTTTTTCTCATTTCTGGTGTAAAATCAAATTAAAATCGAAACATCGTATCTCGGCTGTTGCCAAAATATTTGTTTTTGTTGATATTGTGACTGGCAAGTTTTGAGTATGGTTAGAGTTTTTAACTGCAAAAGTACCGGATATAGCGGCATCTGCAGCCACCAGCTCCAGAGCATTGCCGCCCCCGGCTGGTGAAGAACTCCGAACAACTTGACGGCGGGGGTGGAGGTAAAGAAGTCGAGGGCAAGCAACATCCAACTAGTTACGAAACAGATGCTGCAACGTGTGTACGTACAACTCCTGTCGCGGCATCAGCCATCAGACGTATATTTATACGACGACCTCTGCGCTTACGTTAGCCGGTTGGAAAAGAACGTTTAATTGTTCTGCCAAAGTTGGAAACTATTTTACTCGAAACTCGGTGGGAATGTCGTCGAGTTGACATCCAACCGAACATCTAACGTACGTTGTACCTGTTATATTATATACGGTTTGTAAAAACTCAGAGAATTCGTTGTCGTTCGTGTTCGTTTTTCAACGATTGCGCGCAAACGTTGGAGGCGATCAAATATTTAGAAACGCTGGAGACTCCCAGGGCACCCAGTGAATTTTTTTCCTCTTTTTATATTACTTTGGAGATTTTTTTACCACTCCGCCACATACGAAGATTCGAAACCTAGTTACGACGATATTAAAAATTCCTGGAAACACGGTTGCTCTTATCAATCCGAGAGTTGCGCCGCTCCCTCAGAAAAGTGTTCGTCAGGGTGAAACACTATGGGCGGTAAACATCAAAGAAGCTGTTAATCATGGCTCTCGTACTTTTTCACTTTTCTCCCACACCCTACACATTTGCCTCCATCTCGACCCGCTCTACGGTATTAAAAAGGTATGAGTAGAAAAAAATTTTCATCCGTTAAAATGAGCAACAGGCGAAAAACATTGAACCAACTCACGTTGTAGTCGGAGCTCACTTATTTATACGTTCTTTACAAATTTCGGATCTTCCATGCTCTCGTATTTTCTGGCCGTAAATTTTTCCGCTCCTTCTTCGCTGTGAAGATCGAAAGGGTTTGGCCCCCGGCGAATTCCCTCGAGAGATATGCAAACCCCGTGCATAGTACAACGTGTGAATCGATCCAAAACTTCGTGTTATTGGTGAAAAATATTGAATTAGGAGTTTCCCGCATTCACTCTATTTCGCAAAGTTTCGCGAGCACGAGTCCAAACGGGATGGAAATGGTCAAACGTACGCGAAATTTCGTACCTATTTTTTCCGTACTCGATCTCATTCCGTAGGACTTTTCCCTTTCGTTTCATTTAGGGTGCGCGATGCACCTCCTCGATGATCATGTTTGGCAAGAGTTGAGAAACGTTTCGTAGGTGAGTAGGCATATAATGCGGGCAAGGTCGGTGAGGTCGGAAGGGTCGGGTAGGTCGGCGATGTGGCTGCGGCAGTCCGTTAGGAAAAGAAAAGCTTTTGTTCGCGTAGCGTTGGTTGGTTCATCGATCCTAATGGAGGGTCCGTAAAGCGAACACTTCCTAAAAGCTTGGCTGTGGTTTTTACAGGGAGCACCAGAAACCCCGCAACTCCGTGCAATGGTATAAGGGCAAACTTTCGCCGTTATCGCGCAAACTTGCTTCGTTACTCCTCGCGTCCGTTCGCTCGCTGGGCCGTTAGGAAGATTCTCTAGACCGTCGGCACAGCAAGTCCTGTTTTGCACCCCGAAAACTGCATAATTATTGAGTTGGGACGATTAAATTTCCCTACGAATTAACCACGACACTCATCTACCTATAACAGCAGCGAGTGCCAGACGATAACTTGGTCGAGCTTAACGCGATTCAATTACCTTGTGTTGTCTTCGTCAACGAATAAGACGACGCCACGGGCGTTGTGCTTTCCCCCGAGTCGCTCTACTATGCGATCAAAGTCCTCCGGTTTCGAGTTCCTCAGTATTTTCTCGCTCACGGCTATGCAGATTCCGTATTCAACGGAGAGGGACGTGAAGCTGGCGATGCCCTGGAACAAATTGAACAAAAAAAAAGTGGGATTACAAAGAGATGGACTTGGACGTCGCTGCGGTATTTTTTCACGAGCCCTCTGCGATTCTTGATGCCAGTTATAGGGATGGGGGGGTCTTCGGAAATCTGTTGCCATTTTATTAGTTCATCCCGCCTTTGGTATAGGTATTATCGCTTGGATCCGAACGGTTCAATCTTTTGTATCATCAACCGATTTTCATCCCGCTCCTTCCGTTTTATTTATTTTTATTTTTATACCGATCCAATGACCGGTCTCTAGGCCATCAAACCGACGTTTCGTTTCGGGGGGTCAGCATTCGATCAGGACTCTGAAACTGGCTCCGGCGCCCCGTGGTCGTCGGGAGGTACCCTAGGAATTTGTGCCTGCGAACCGCCACTAAGAATTCGCCTCGAATCGAAATCCCATATCGACAGGAATGAAAGGAGGTCCCGATTTGCGGAACGGTGCACCGAATGCCGGGGCTTGTTAACCTCAGCCTTCATCCCCACCCGCGAGCTCTTCCCTCGATTCCCTTCATCAAAGGATTTGAGAGAACTGAGACTATATTGGGCCAGAGATCTCCCCGAACGATGGGCAGAGATAAAAGTAAGATAAAAGAATTCTAGATTACACGAAACCACTTCTATTTATCCTTCTACACATCTCACTTATCTCATGGGATATCCGCATCGGAGTGGAACTTGATTTTCCTCGGGGGAACGCCGTGCCAAGAACGATTCTTCCCACGAAACCAACCTGCTCTCAATTTACATGCAACGAAAATTGAATCTCGCTCTTGACTTACTCCTCGGAGTCGCTCTCGCCAGCATTTCGCTCTTGAACTCGAACGACTCCTTTGCGCCAATGTTCACCTTCACTCATCTACCCGGACGTATATACGAACTATACCCTAGCTGAAAATTCAACCCCCGTGGCGAAACTCGTGGAAATGGTTACATACCTTGGTATGTGTACGTTTTGTCTTTAACGTCCCCAATACGTTTCTAGAAGCTACACAGCTAACTCGACCTTGAAAAAATCAACACAAAATTCACACTCGTACCGTGTTGTCGAGTAGCTTTATTTTTACGATTTTCTTCGTCAAGATGAACGATGGCACTAGCTGCTCGGAGAGAATCGAGTAGAGAGTTACGGCGGGTCGTGACCTGGATCGAGAAGGCGAGCTCGCAAATCGAGCAAACAAAATCAGGGAAGACGTTTATTGTCTGGAACCCAAACCGCGGAGTTGATCAATTCTTTGTTAATTCTGTGGCCGCGGGTTGACCGTTATCGCGGTGGGGAAATTACAAAGGTGATATCTGCGAGGCATACCGAGGGAAGAAGTTCGACGAACCACGTCTACGTCCATTTCCACTTCTACTCCTACTTCTACTTCTGGGCAATCTCCTCGCGTTCTATTTAGAAAGGGTTTAGACCGAGAACTGAGGGTTGATAAGTCCTTCAATTTAATCCCAGATTCGAGTAGCAGTTGTTATGCTAACGGATACGACTAATTTTAACCTCGTTGTTTGCTCTACGAAGTAACAGACGTTGTATGTGTATAGATATCTGCGTTGGTAGGGCGAGGGCGAACTCAAGGGCGACGTTGCGCTCGCTCGGTGCTAATCGGAGTTTATTGATAACCGAACGTTTGTTAAAACGTAACGCGAAGTTCTCGTCCCATCTGGAGGACCTTGGACGGATTGCCGCCACGAAGGACCTTCGAATACTCGAGCGGAATTCTCAAGGGTTCACATTCCCCGTCGCATAGTTTTCCCGAATGTATATCCAAATCCCTTCGGGACTCTTGAGGGATTCCGATTTCGTTAAAGTTTTGCAATATCTTGGGGGATTTGTTTCGATGGTACCGGGTCCCTTGGTCGTAGCATCAGCGTTCGTATAGTCATCGCACAGTCCTGCCGGGTCAGAGATCCGTTACGTCGACATCCCTCCTTCTAAATACAATCATTTAGCTACCGCGTTGGGAATTCCGGGCGTACGTAGCGTGTGGAGGAAAATAAGTGGAGACGATTGATAATCGCGATTCGCTGTATGGCGATGTCCGTGTTCCGATGCGACGCACAAACCAGGACAGTGTGATATGGGAAGGACAAGCGCCAGACCGACGACGAGTTAGCGGAGAGTATCAACCGTGCCTCGTTGTATGCATAATGAATTTTTCGTACCTACCTTATACCGGCACATTTGTGCATACAGTGACTTAGAAGGACGCCTAAAATAAACCCCCACTTCATACGTATACATCTACCCGGTGGATGAAAGCAGGTAGGGTGGGTGGGAAACTAAATATTTCATATTTTTCAAACCCACCCATTTCACGGGGGTGCAAAAGTGTCGCGACCCATTTTAACGTAACGGATGGAATATCGTAATTCGTATGCGGCTCTGCAACGCGCCCACCGTGTACCCGCGGCTATTTTTCCAAGACATTTCCACTGATATCTTTCAGTTTGCGGGAGTCAGGGTCCAACACTTGCAAAAACTCGAGTTGCACGAGCAAGGAGATGACAAGAAAACGGAATGATTCTTCAGTGAAATTTCATTGGTCTCTGGAGCGAAAGATTGTCACAACACTGTGCCTCTGCTAGATTAATTTTGGAATACCCTGCAGGGCGAAACTCTGGCTCGCGGGTCTTGCCTGCAAGCTAATCCAATCGGGAATGAATAAGATCCGATCGTGAGCTGCACCGAAGTTATATTCACATCGACGATCTTCGAACGAGCAGAAGGCGAGTAATCGGTCAAAGGAATTCGAACAGTCGGTGGTCAAGGAGAACGGGAATATGAAAGTAGAAGAGCGGAAGAGCGAAGGAGCGTGGAGGAGGCAAAGCCAGACGAGATGGACGTCAGCCCTTGAGGCGGAAATTCAATTTCTCGAGCGAAGATCTGCTTCTCGCCAAGTTTATACATACGTCGCGAATGATACGCTGCAGGAATATAAAACGTATAGGTACGCGCGATTCGTCCATCGCCGGGACGCAGATCCCGGTATAATTTTGGTCTCACATTTTCCGCTTTTGCATAAATAACATTTTCAATTTCAAGTCGAGTTGTGGAAACAGGGAAATAGAAGAGAAGAGGGTAACTTCGGAGGGATCGCATCGCGTGTGATCGAAAAAGATCAATGCCTGGGGAACAAAATCCCTCAGACCCAACTGTCGTGCAAAATTAATCAGGTACTTACAATCGAGAACTTGACATTCAACTCCTATCCGAACTTTGATTGTTGCGCGAATATTACATGAAACGGGCCCAAACGGCTCGACGCTAGAGAATCTCGCAATTTCACTGGACGAGTTGAGGGGAAATGAAAAAAAATATAAAATATACATATTTCAACTATAATCGGAGGATCGAGGGAAACCGATGCCCGTTTTATCACAGCTTGCAAGTATGGCGTCACTCCGTCTGCAACGTGCTCGAACCGAAGATGTTCGTATTTTCGATATTCGCGAGTTGTAATCCTGTTGTTTATGGGACTCCTGGCGACTAGCTGCGACGCTCGAATTTCGGTGAACTTTCGCCCTCGGTTTATCATACATATGCATCGAATGGTTATTCGTTGTTATTTCGCGGATGAAAAGATCGAAACTCTCTCTGCAACCTCTCCCTGCCCATTCGTCCCTTCGGAGCCCTATGGAAAATCCTGACAAACGACAAGAAACTTTGTTCTTCGTCGGTTTGTTATACTATACGGTTTCTTTCCGTGAGCTGTGGGGTCCGACCGGCCAAGTCGTTTTTATTTTATACGAAGTTCAACCTACTCTGCGGTCGATTGGACAAAGGAAGGGAATCGCGGTCGTTTTTTTTTTACGCCGTCGTATTTTGGTCAAATTCACTAGCGTGAACGAGACGAGAATATAAAAAACGAATAAAAAGTACCGAGTCAAATCACGATCCGTACGGAGGAATCACTTCGCGTCCAAGAGGTGCACGATTTACATCGACCCAAATGTGAATGATGCTCAATACGTTGGTTGGAATGCTATGAATCAATCAACTGCTAGTCTTCTTACCTTCTCTCCGTAATCGCCCTCGACTGCGACGGTGGAAACGTATTTCCATCCCAATCGGCGCACGACTTCGACCATAGCTTGAGCCTGGAAATTATCCGGGGGTACTACGCGACTGAAATATTCGAAGCGGCTTTTGTCGGAGAGTTCGGTGCTCGTGGAGGCGTAGCTCAGTTGAGGAATCTGGAAGCAGAGAATTTTTATTTCCTCGATCATTGCAGTCACGAAAACGGACCCCCCAGTCCCCTCGTTTAATTCATTTTTCGAAAATCAGGTGCCACGCTATACCACCTGAATAATATTAAATTCCGAGTCTCGAATTTGCCAATTACATCCAACGTCTGGGTACTGCAACTGTTCTTTGTTGAGCCTAAATAACCCTGCATTGTTCAGCGGAAAACTAAATCACTGGCCCGAAGGAGCAGCTGTTTCATATTAATAACAGCTTTCCCACACGCCCAGAAGAACGGCGAAGCAGAAAAATAAGTAGAATTATTTTTCCATTATTCAGTATTTATATTTTCGTGAAAATTCTTCCATTTCTCTCGAAGATGTTCGTCGAGTATCGCGCCTGCAACAAATCGGGAATCCGCTTTATCGAAATGCCAATAACTCGTGCTAGAGAATTTACGGTAATGATTATTTTTTCGTTGGGTTTCGTATGTACAAAAACACTGTGTAATTTAACGCGCCCTAACTCACAATCAGTTTCAAATCCTTGCCTCGTAGGGAACGATGCAACCCTCTTTTTTTTACCCTCGTCTGCGAATTAAAATTATAGAAATTACGTTCTCCGCCCGAGGGTTCAGAGAGTTTTCGTTAATTAGTATCATCCGATACTTCGCTGATTGGAATTGATTGAAGAACTTTGACGCTACAACGCCTTCCGTTTACCCGCGTCGGGTTGAAAGGAATTATAAAGTACGACACGCTGACAGCGTAAATTAACTCACCTTAAAGAGTCTCAAGATGTTCGCCACCATGATTGAAACTACGCTGAAAGAGGCTCCGATCACTCCGGTGACAGGCTTGTGCGGCACATAGACCGGCGGTTTTCCACTCTCACATTTATACTCGGACATATCCTGGAACAGTTTGAAGCATGCAATTTTTTTTTATTTCTGACGTTCTCGATCGATAGTTGATAATAGAAATAAAGGTAAGACGAGTAGTCCAATTCCTCCAGGACATTGTCTTCTCTTTCTGCTCAATCGGAGATGTGGAGCGAAGGAAGAGGACAGAGGAAAGTCTCAGGGTGACTCGGTGCAGTTAGGTATTCGTGCATGGCAGAATCAATGGTAACAATTTTTTCCAAGTTGATCTCTTTGGGGACTCGCTTGATCCGACGACTAGCGTAAGTCATTGAACTTCGATACTCGAATAAGGCACGAGAGAGGTCTTGTTTCGCTGAAAATATTTCGCCTTTTCCTGAGCACAAGTTAAACACAACTGGGACAGCGTCATCGTCGCCGCCCGACGAAAGTTTCAATTTGTAATTTCGTCGAAAGTTTTAAAAGGGGTAAAACTTGACGGTTTCGGTATAAATTGAAATTGTTTCATAGCCGCGGAGCGCGTGTTGGAAAGCTGCGAATTTAATCAGAATATTCAAAGGGACCGAAATTTGAGAAATATTAACCGGCAATTATACCCGGATCTTTCGTGATCGAATTGTTAAGATTCCTGGAATTCTCAGGGGTACATAACTTTATTGCCGGCGTTTAGAATTCACTCAGCTTTCCTCGATGGTTATAATTCCGACTACTGCATCGAGTGGATGAGTTCCCAAAGAATACCGTGTTCCTTGCCAGCGTCCGAGCAAATTGGTCAATCCACTGTCCAGTGTCTTCGATCGTAAGCACGCTTTGCGAAATATATGATACCCTCCTGCAAAATTCAGCATGTTAGAAATCTCCCGTTATTCGGTACGCGAATCGAATGAAATTATTGAATGCGAATTTCGGAGTCCCATTCGAGATCGGATTAGAGTGAAATGTAGATACGGATTAGTCGCCGGGTACGGCGACTGTTTGAAACGGACTGCATCTAATCCTCGTCAATTATAGAAGCGGGTTGTTTCACCTGAGACGATGTGAACCGCAGTCGAAATATTGTTCGTTCGAGCGATTCGGATGCGCATTCGTTACAGGCAGTCATCGTCTCTGTTTGCCGTAATCGCTAAAACAGCAGTAGCAGCGGAATCGCCGGCTAAACGAAGTTATCGCGAGTTCACGTGAATCGGATTATGAAAATCCGCGAAGCACTCGACCAGCTGCTACTGGCGCGCGTATACGGATCGAAATAAAGGGAAATAAAGCCGAAACCAACCTCGAGGATTTCTCTTTGATCAAATCCGGAGTTGGTTTTCTTGAACCTGAGACGCGGAAAGACGGTGGTGAAAAACGTAAACATACGATATGCACGCGATAAGCGACGGCTGCAGCTTCGGCAGGTTCGGCAATTGTTAACTCCGCGTTATAAAATATGGATGATGATGGGCAGCGTAGGGTTCGAGCCAAGGGACTGGTAACCCGGGGATCTCTCCTGCAATTTACGGTTATCCTGGCAATAATTAAGCCCGGGGGTGTTTTGCAGGTAGCGAGTAAAGCGAGCGAGAGGAAAATAGGAGTAGGATTGGAAGTGGGGGCGGACGTCCTCCCGTTTCAAAATAAATTGGTCGGGGTGAGCGTCAGCCCGGAACCGTGCCGGGGGAGGGATTCGTGCGAAATATCGTCGACCCCGAACACCGCGTGCTTGTGAATCTGTCATTTACCCTTTTATGACCGGCGGAGGGAAGTGACGAAAGGGAGTAGATGTCGAATTAGTTCTCTCACGGAGGTTTTGATTGATTGATCGATCGATCGAAGGATCGATCGATTGATTGATCGGCTGATCGATCGATATGTTTTATGCATCGAAAAATGACAACGTTTACCGTTCAATCGGGTCCATCTATCAACCACCCCCTCCGCCCCATCATTCGGCGTCGTAGCGGCGAAGAATTTATCGGGAAAAATGGAGATTGACACGCGACTGCATATACATCTTTATTTTCGTCTCCCCGCGCGCATTTATCTGAGACTTTGGATAACAGTTTCGGGGAACGTTAGGAGTCGTCAAATAAAACGTGGGTTATTCCTGTGTTTGGGATAATTGCAGAGACCCGGTGTTTGCTTGCTCGATTCACGTCACAGCCGAATGGAGCATAAAGTCCTCGTTGCCCAAGACCTGGTTTTAAATATTAAGTATATACTCTTCCGAACGCGAAGCCTTGCGTGACTTTGCCAGTTAGACAAGAAAATGGCGAGCAGGGCAACGGGGGAGTAAAGGAGCTTTGCTTAAACTTGAAAAGCTGCCGTAAGAATAAAAAAATCTCTTTTGTGCAAATGAAGGTACTTAAATACCTCACATCCAGCTACTTTGGACCTTGTTGTTCTCTTTGGTAAACGAGCCGAATAACAAGTAATTGCTTCTTTGTGCTTGCCATCTGTTCTACGTTTGTTTCTCTCGGCCACCTACTCCCTCTTCGAACTAGGGCTGGAATTAGCGTCGAAATTTTAGAAACGCGATAACGGTATAACGGTATCGGAATACCTCAGGATCTGATAAATAAATGTTGACTAAATTTGCAAACAATCCGAGTCAATGTTCAATTAGATCGGGGAATTTCTAAACCACCGTCAGTGGTTCGAGTGCACTTACGGATGGGGCAGATCAAAATTATAATTCCGGAGAACCTCCGGGGATCGATCGAGCATTCGTAGAATTAGTTTATACCGCTTATGAATTCCGTAATTGTGCTCGCACGATTCAGCAGCGCCTGCATACTGGCAACTCACATTACGGCCCACCGGTTCTACCGCAAAAAATAGAAATTGTTTTCGCCCCTCGCCATTTTTTCCCATCACGATGCCTTTGATCCTCCGATTGGTAGATATACTTTGTATTTCGCTGAAGTTTCCATGTCCCAGGAAAATCGTACGATTAAGATGCGCACTACGAAGCCTAGAGGATTGATTAATTAGTGCCCAAAACTCGCGGATGCGGGTGGGATAATTGAATTTTCTGAACTTGACTATGGGAGGCTGTGAGGTATCGCGGGCGTTTTCCACATAGAATGATTAATTTCCGTTGTTGATTCGACTTGGATACACACGGGAGTAACTTGCACGCTGGGCGCAGTGTAGGGATGTAGCTGTACATGCCTTTACATATATTCGAACGGGTAGTTGGTTTCGAACACAACACGCGAATGTGTCAATCGAAATAAACTAAGCGAAAGCAAACGAACCGCATCAATTATGTGGGCAAAGATAGAAACTTTATTCATTGTTTCGGAGCGCGGGACACCACCAGAAGTATAAACCACCGATTGACTCGCCGCAATTTCACTTTACTAAATGGGGGTGAAATCAAATTTAGGACCTTCGTCTCACTGGGCGAATCCCTCACGTCTTTGGAAAATGTTTAATCGGTCATGAATAAATCAAAATGTCGTATATAAAAGTAATAATATAATCCCACTTCATTCTTCGCATGGATTGCGGTTCCGAGAAATTGCTATAAATGGTGCGGACTAACCCTTGTCTAGCTTTTCCTCCTCATCAACATCCTTCTTTCGTTCGTTTAATTTAATTTCGTCAAGGTACTTTGGCCCGCCGGTTTGCCGGCCAGCCGCGTACTTGATTAGCCTGATATCGATCGGAGCAAACAGGTAGCCAACCTGACGTTGATGCTCATCCAAGTAAATCGCTATCGAACTGATGGGCGATGCGGCGATGGACGTAATATTATTCGTTGTATCTTCATCATGCAGTTTTTGAGTTTTCTCCGGAAATATTACTGCTTCAATCCTCGTCCACCCCTGCAATGATTGAACGTGCATCGCTAATCATTATCGTTGACGTGTTTCGGCGTCAGGCTGAATAATTTTCACTATCAATCCTCTTCCGAGAAATTTACCAGGGTTGAAACTACCCTCGTAATGCAGGCTATAGGGAATTCCTGGGGGTGCGATGTTCTGATTAAATTAAAAGGCCGCTTTCCAACTAAAGCAGATCCTTTCGCACGACATCGCGTTTTGAGAAAACAATCAACGGAAAATATCCTTCGCTCCTGTTTCTTTTTTTATTTTTTCGGGACGAGGGACGTTGAACGATACTGACAAAAAAGGACGCCATCATCGACTATATTGCGAGGCCAACCTTTTCGTTCTCTGGAACTGAACGGAAAGTGAAATGGGCTGGATCATTGGATCTGCAAATCCTGCGTCCTGCATCTGTACGCAGGTCTGCCGATCATGGTTCTTCATCCGTACAACCAGCTTTATTACACCCCCGAGTTACAAGCGCGACACTTCTTGGGGATACTTTGAGCTCCTTCGGGCTGGTGGCTTTTTTGAATCGAATAATTAGCCGCAGACACAGCTACCGCCGCATCTCTCCTCAGATGCTTCTTCAGGGTGGGAATTTTTACATCCGTCCACCGGTCGATTTCGCGCTCTCCGCAAACACTTGGCTCTATTTGGATTTTCTAGCGAATAAACGAAGCGTCACGGCGTCGCGCGTCGATTTGCTAGCTAATAAGACGGAATATAAAAATGTGAAATGCGAGGGAAAATGCACTGCGGTATTTACGAAGGAGCCATTATATACTTCACTTCCGTACTCGAGGATCATATAATCAGCTGGATTGTATCGCGACGTTATAGTATATGCTTGCGTGAGAGCTATCAGCTTTCGGCAACGATTCTCGGTAATTATTGTGACTCTGTAAATGAAGATAGGATGCTAATCGCCGATCAGAAGTATACTGGAATAAGATTCCCATTTAATTTCTCTGCCGGCGAAGGGTAATTACCAGAGTGATAGTGGAGTGTCTTATATTTCTATTTGTCGGCGGTGTAATAATTACCACCGGCACTGCGGTGTTTACCTTCTAGTTCGTCTGCTACAGAAAAGACGTTTGAAATTTACTGCTTCGTGGAAACATTTCCTCTGAGATCGAGCGCGACAACGCAACGTTGAGATTCTGACGTCTACTTCCGATGGCGACTCGAGTTGGGATTGGAAACACATCGTTTCACACTCGGTTGCCCTCTGGACTTTTATGCTTTTCTCTCCACGGGAATTGTACTTTAGGGCCAGGCCGGGGCTCGAGGGTCGAGGGTCCCGGTACGAGTCCTGTGGGTAACATACCTCCATATTCTGGTAACGGTGGATTGAATATCATTACTGAACGAAGCATCTGTCTGCTAAAAGTACTCCGGACGGGCTTCTCTCAGGGCATTTATAATACGGAGCAAGGGGTGGGATTTTATTGACAGATTTATACCACGGGGTTATCGTGACGAAGAGAGGTACGGAAGCGTGGCTCGGATTTTATTCTCATATACCCTTCCGCTTTCTTCGATCTGGTGGAATTGGGTCGCGTGCGAAAATTTTTAATTTTCTCCCCAAAATCTCAGAAATCCAAAAAATATAGTCGCTGATTTTTTTCCCATTATGAGGTCAAATATAAAAAAATGTTTTCTAGGTATATTCTCATTCATTTTGAGCTCGGGAAACCGCAAACCGAATTGATCGAGTTATCGCGAATTTATTACTCTGAAAAGCGAAAAAATTGAGGTATCTCGACGAAAATTGAGGATAGCTCAATTTGTTTGATGGATTTCTGTTTTTCAGATAAAAATAAGTCAGGAGACGGTAGCTCGAACAATTATAAAAATATGAAATTTTTCACCTAAATAATGCATTTTCGAATCAAACTTTCGAAATGAAAAAAACGAGTAAAGCAACAACACACAGGCGAGAGCAGATGTTGGTAGGTTGTTTCCCTCAAAGGGATCCTTCATTTAGTAATCCCCTGCTCTCCGCGTTTACAAAGCCAATTAGCCAAGGTAAATTGGCGCATGTTACTTGGAAGGGGGTTACTTTTCTTTTTCGTTCAATGGGATGGCTTTGGCGTTTCGGCTACAACCGACGTCGCTGGTCCTCTCGGTCTGTCTAACGAGCAAGACGGAATGGCTGAAGGTCAGTGGATGAATTCTCATCGTCAGTGAAAAAGAAATCACGTATCTTTGAAGAGATTTAAAATGAAACTCAGAATTATCACCGAAGGCTGCCACGAACACGCTGCACGAATATCCATTGACGATCGCTTTCCACCAGCCTTTCGCTCATTCTAACGGATGCTGCTGCACCCTTGAAAGGGTCCGTATCGATCTTCCGTCGGTTGCCGATGTCTGTAGTTGGTGTGCGCCGCGTTGGTCGTTTTCTTGACGCGATCTCTGACGTCTCTTTCGACATCTGTATGCTCCACACCCACCTGTGTGTCTGACCGTCCATCCACGTCTATCTATACCGGCGGGACCACGTGGACGTCAACAAGGTATTCCATATACTTATATGGATAAACAACGCGGTAGTTGGCGGTGGTAGGTCGAGTCGGTGACGTGGTCGGAAGAGCAAGGGATGACGGCGAGGGTGAGGGTTAGGCATATATCCTCGTTCTCGTCGAGTGGTTCTCTCTATTTGTGTGTCCATTTCCCGAGTAGCGTAGCGGTGGTCCGGCGTCAGGTGCGGCGGAGGGTAAGACTGAAGAGGATATACCAGGAGGAGGGTGTAGCTAGCTGGTACAGAAGATGTTGGGTCAATAGCTGAGAGAACGGGTGGCGGCAAGCGGCAACGAATAAGGACGAATAAGGAGCGCAGAGTTAGTGCGAGAAGAATGACCGGGTATCGTGCGTCGTAATGGTTTCGCAGACTAAATAAACAACACAGCCGAGGACCGTTGCGCGTTGCGAAGGGTGCGTGGAGGGTGGGTGTTTGCTCAGTAATAAAATTCGTGTTCTTCCGGCATTAGTCAGGTGGGCGAGTGAGAGCATAGGTACGTCCCTATAGGTATACGAGATGGAATGGTCGCAGGAGAGTAAGAAAGGGAGCCGATCGATATCGTCAAAATTAAAAGGCCCTCCGCGAAAGTCCTTCGTAAACAGATATTGACGAAACCCGGTACGCTAGATGTTCTGTTTACGACGCGAATGCTATGGGATATTCATTCGTACACCAGTCTTGATAAAAAAGACCTTCGCATTTTTATCTATAAATAACTTCACTCCCCCGCTTTTTCCATCTCTTCACTACTTGGGCTCGAAAATCTTCGGACATCTCCTCGACCATGTTGACTTCGTACACTACACCGTAGGCAGATACAGCAAGTTCAAACTTTGTCTAAAACACGGCGGTCAATTTGGAGATTTTTCCACGGGTTACGGCGAGATCGATATCATTGATGAAAAGGGAGTTTACCGAACGAAAGATGAAACGGCGATACATTTAATCTTTCACCGGAGCTGCAGTTCTTTCATTTCCTTCTTCCTGCCACCTCGCTTTCACGGCGAACTAAAAGAATTCAATCGTCACGGATCCTCGGGTAACGTGAACGCAAAAAAGTATACCGGGGAAAGTTCCACGCCGAGTGTTAGACGAATGACCCGCATATGCGGCTATAGAGTCGTGATAAATTTTACCCTGAAACGTCTACCGTTTTCCTCGCAGCATACATCACATTATCGCCCTTCGTCCTTTGGACGGAACTACCTACGTAACTATATATTCACGCGGGATACAGACGGATGGTTATATTTTTGCGCGTCGACGCGTGCTCCACGGAATTCATGGGCGTACGTCCTGTGGGATATATACGATTATAGAGAGAAAAAAAATCTCCCGCCAAACGGGACGTTGAAATAAGGGGGTCAGTTTAACCCGGCTTACGGTCTGACTGAAGAGCAAAGATTTTGCTTCAATTTTCGCTTGTTTTTTCTTCGTGTGGATTTTTATCCGCTTATAAAAATGCAAACGAAAAGAGTAAATAAAATCTCAGCGTCCTGCAGTCGCCGACCGGTACACAGAGGTAATGGTAGTGCCGCTGCGGGACACGTGATACTCGTATTGATTCAAGTCGACGTGAAAAACCCTGCGGAGTACGAATTTCCATGGAATCAAAGACTTGTCAACAAGGCCGAGTAAACAACACGAAGTCCGAGATGATCAATTCTGTCCTGTGTTATTTATATCGTATGGCCCGCGTGCTATTTTCCGATAGATGCGAATAGTGACGGCGTAAAGTTTTCCGAAAGTAGATATCGTTCGGTACTTTTGATAAAGACTACCTCCCTTCCATAAACTTTGACGGTCACATAATTAGCCGAAGAGTGAAGCTTGATCGGGAATTCATCAAAATTTCCTGGATATGCTGCGGTGAAAATTTAGTAGTGAGGTAAACGAGGTGGAAACGAACTCGACGATTCGTGAAACGTACAACTAATATCGTAAGGTGAACTCACCTGATTCATGTAGGATCTAACGAACTCCATGCTCTGATCCAGGGCGTAGGTATCGCTGCTGCAGGAGTCCAGGATCAAACCACCCAGAGTTGTGTTGGGAAGAAGGGTTGTATCATTGTTCAGTTCATCCAAGGCGTATAACATGGCCTCGAGACGTTGAACTCCTTTTTCCTCCTTGACAGCTCCGCAAGGAGATTGCCCCAGAGTACCTGGCACCTGGTGTCGGATCAAGTCGCATACGATCAAACGAATTCAAATGAAGGGAAATTACAAAGGAAATCAAACGTAAGATCATGAGGGCTAGAGCACATATTTCCCATTCAGTCTAACGAGAGAAGATTTTATCAGCTGATTTTTCACTTTGTTAAGTTCGGAACGGTAACGGATCGGAGGAACGAAGGATGCGAATGTTGCAAAGTTTGCAAAGGGATGGCCGAGGCAAAGTCGTTAGAGCGAAATGGCGAATAACAAACATGTCGATAAACTGCTGTAGGAGAATGACGCGGGCGTTGGCCTTTTTCGTGAAAATCTATTTGACGAGTTAATATAGGTATACGTACGTGGTAAAACGAGCCAATCAATTTCTTCCAATTTTTTTAGGCAACTGCAGAGGTCTCGCGCCTTTTCAACCATTTGTGAAGAAAAAAAGCTACGGGTAATAAGATACGGCAGCTTTGACTTAAGACCTTTCGATCGATTTCACCTACCTTAAGCCCTGTGAGTTGAGCAGGGAGAAATCCCTACTATTTGAGAACAGTTTCGCACGAACAAAGAATAGAAAAAAAAAAGGAAAAGAAAATTCCAAAAGGCGCAGGCGGCTATGTGCAGGAAGCAGCTTATCTCGGAGAAGTTGAGCTTTTATGGAGTTCCTAACGAGCGAAAAGGTATTCGAACCGTGAGATTTCTTTTGAGATAAGGTGTCTCGACTGGATCAGATTTGAATCGAATTGATACCGGTACACACTCTCTCCAGTTTTAGCTCTCTGGCGATTACCCGGAGCGACATGATCCACTTTCCCTTCGTAGATCAGGCGATTTGATTGGGGTGGAAGGGGGATAGGGGAACATGATATAGAGAATGAAAATACGCTTACCTGTTCGTGCATCGGGAATATACCCCCGAATATGATGTCGCCCGCAATTCGGATGAGTTTGGAGCTCTCGTCGTCCTCAACGTGGTTCTTCGGTTTGTCGTAGCATTCGATCAAAACGAGGAACCAGCACATCCACAGGAGCATTCGATAGAGATTCATCATCTTGGCGGCGACTGCAGGTGGCCGGACTCCGCCCAAGGTCGAACGAATGCCTTCTCAGTATTTGGGGGATCTCGGGGGAACGGGACACCACTGAAACAGAACGTCAAAAGGCGCCTCTGATTCTCCACCTCCGACAATAAGCTCGCTAGGTCGAAGACCTCGGGCGAGGATGAAGTTGCACTCTGCGCGGGATCTTCCACTTGGCTCATCGATTTGTTTCATCATCGCACAGGTCTGGCCTTCGCGGAGAAGGATGTAGCCGAAGGTGCTTCGTGCCCCGAGGTGCTCGCAGATCTCCTAGCAGATCTCTTTGTATCCCCGCGCAGAGCTTACGGTGTTTTTTACTCGGTAGCTTTTTCTGATTTCAGGGGATAATAGAGTCCGTCTCGTGAGAAAACCTACAATAGGCCCTGAAAGCGTAATTCAATGTTGAGGTCCAAGGTCGAGGACTAATTAACTAGCCCTCTTATTGTTCGCGTAATAAAGTACAAAGTTTTTCGAGTCAGATTCGGCGTCAAGCTTTGGCTTTGGATGTTCTTAAAGTGAACGAAAGTGAAAGAAAGTGAACTCGTCACGCACCGTTTCTCCGACACGTACCAATTCCGGGTCCCGAGCTTTCGCGTGGAATTCAAAATCAAAGTCAATTTTCGCCCCCCATGAAAAGAATCGAGGAAGGAAGGCCTGGAGGTTATCTTGTTCGTCGTTTAAAAATACTCAATGCGCATCCCGATAGAAAGCTCGCCTCCCCTCCCGGATATCTCCGGGGTGGATCGATGTACCGATTTAATTGACTTTCTAGGTGGCGACGACGCCAACGATGACGACACCACGCCGGAAGGAGGACGGTTCGCAAGATCGAGCGTACCGCGTGTATCAAGGGATCTCACTGATTTCAACTCTAGACTACTCAAGACTATGTCTTAAAAATTCAGGACACTGAACGCCGGGGACGGTCCATTGGCACGCCGTTCTTCGATTCGCGTGCCACTCCACGGAAACAAAGTAACACTTTTTCCGATATCTACGAGAAAGTTTCGCGCAGGGGTTGGGCTGTGAGTCGGTGGTTGGGTTTCAGTTTTAGGGAAAAGAATCTCAGCTTCCATGGAAGTTTTAGGGTTCTTAAGAGTTGCCTTCTCAGATCCCGCCGCTTCCGGATATACAATCGCGATTAATTACGATTAATACCAGCTCAGCTGGAACTCATTCCCAATTGATAACGAATGAACGAATCTGATCGGATTCCCTTCAAAAGTGTTTTTAACCGTAGTTCAACTTTCGTGAAAAAATATCAGGGTGATGGAAAGCGAAACGTATACATATACACAAATGCAGGTATCGTTTAATTTGTGTTTTCCATTTCCTTTTATCGTTCGCTTTCAAAGCTTTTACCCTCCGCCAACTTTCCATCTCATTTGTTACCCATCTTCGTTTAGCAGAATCCATGGAACTTCCGTTCGAAAAGTTATTAATAATTATACGTAGACTCGGAATTATTTATGGGATGGATGATGGAAAATGTATTTCGAACACGCGGTAATGGACGAACGTCAAATCAGAAAAGCTTCTCGGAAGTCATTATGCCATATTAATATGTATTGTGAGTTCGAACCAAAAGTATCTGACTATTCGGAACTTGAATGATCGCGCGTAAAAATTTCGCGCGCTTAGCGCGTGCTGCTTGAGTTGCGGGTAGTCAGGCAGTACGGAGTCCCGAATATTCATACCTATAAGTATACGTCCACGCACTTTATCTACGAAAATTGAATCCCGGCAAATGAATTCGTTGTCTTTCTTAGTTGGAGAAATTCTAACTCGAAATATAGCAGAAAATTCATTCTACGACCTGTACTCATCTGCGGTATTTTCAATATCTTCAACGAAAAAAGAATGAATATTAATCTTTACGCACAGCTATGTATAAAGCCTTCGAGTGTGCGAGGGATTGAGAAATAAATGGAAAGCATGAGCTCGTATAGGATTGCCTCGGTCGTTCGTTAGAGCGATTTGAAAACCCTACGAAAGTTTCTTATACGACGCTCGAACTATTAAACTCCGAGACGAACTGCCTCCGCATTACCCTCTAGGGAAAATGTGACGCCGCACGTACTTTGACGCGACGGTAGTTGAGGCGTACTTTGGTACGTTGGCATAGAAATAATTTTAACTGGCTCTGTAATCCGTACCGAGATGTTGCGAAACGAAGCTTCGAGGCAGCGAAGCGTGTTCCTAAAAACTACAATCAACTTCAGTTTCTGTTCGCGAATTAATGATCACTTGCAGAATGGCGGTCGGGGTGGTGGAGCAAGCTCGTATTACCGTCGTCTATCTTCCACTCCGTAAATGAAAGACACAGAAATGAAGAAAAGATGGGGATAAAAAAAGGAAGAGCAGATAATTACTCCTCCATCGCTATAACCACCAAAGTGAAACAACGATGTTATCGTCAGGTTAAAATCTCTGGAATAAATTAGCCTCGACACTTTCAAGATTGCTGATAAATTTTCGTTACCATTCAGTTCCGAGTGGAATATCACGTCGCCCTACAAAGAGGGGATGCCGCCTTCGTTAGGACATGCTTCGTAATACTTTGGAGGTTTCAATGAATTTCGGCTGGACCCTTTTTCTGCGAGCTGGCTACCTCCTCGTTCCTAATTCTGGCCCTATCCTTTCTTTCGGTTCACGCGCCATTAGTTTCGATGCTGAAATGAAAGAAAAAGGTGTAAGAAGGTGGAATAAAAAAGTGCTTTGTTTAGTATTTTTCCGAGATATGACTCACGCCTACGATAAAACATGCTGAGCTGCCTGTATTATTGCTCCGTTTTATTGACACTCGTTCCATAGCGGTGGTAACAGCAGCAGCGGGTGAAAAGGTAGGCGGTTGTTCGATCTAAAGACCGTTTGCATTTTTTTGCTCACTGTGCCAAAAGTATAACGCTTTCGATTATCGCGGCCGAAAATAACTCACCGGCAATTTCCTCTCTTGAAGTGGAATAAATTGAAGCACTGTTTACCCCTGATAACAAGGTTTTGATGTCTACGCGCTTGGTGAAAAGTCTTGGAAGTTGGAAGTGCAAATATAAAGTTTCTCCTTTCCCTAGCATCTACTACCTTCCAGTCAGTCAATCAGACGGAATATATTACGTGCTGCTGTTGGCGTTCGCGCATTAAATCGAACGAAAATGTTTTTCGTAACGCGCGTGCCCACGGTAGAAGATTTCTTTCCCGTGTCGGTGGAACCCGACGACAGCTTCTGGTATTGGCTAGCAACTCGTTCCACCGCTTCACCGCTGTCATTGTTTTCAACTCGAACCACCTTCGGCGGGCCGGGAAAAAAGCAGAAGCTCTTGATCGACAAGTGGAATTGGAACGTCCAAGTGTTGTAAAAACTACGGCAGCCCGTGACCCGTTCGAGAAAAAAACTTGCCTGCATCAGAGAATCTAAAGTCTCCAGGGTCTGATCACTTTTTACCGATATCACCGTAATTTGCGGTCCGCTCCGATATTAACAGCGGGGAGCAATGGCGTCGCCAATAGTCTACACGGTATTCATTTTATCATTCTTTAAGGGTCATGTTTCCGAGAACAGAGAAAAAACGAGTTCCCTTGATGGATTACGGTTTGACCCCGGTAGCGAGCAGGTAAACCAGTTAGAACGAGGATTCCCATCAGTGGATTCGCAGGGTGTTTGCATTTAGACATTCAGTTCGTTCGAATGGCGGAGAAAGTGATTACGTCTACCTCAGGATTGTCTTTCGCAGGAGAAAATCCCCATGAAAATGGTATCTGCCTCTCCGATCTAGAGAGAAAAACTTCCCCTTCGTTCCCTTCGTCTCTTTTGTACGATGTTAACGTACATATCGAACCATCGCCGGTTACAGGTACAGCTATACCCTGCACCTCGTTCCCTTCTCCTCACTCTTCGCTGGGAGTTCTTACTTTTGTGTTTCAGGTCTAAGGAAAAAAAAAGAAATTTAAAAAAACGTCGAAATTGCGACTCCGTAGCCGTAGTAAGGCCTTGGAAAATATCGTCGATATTTAGAGGACACGATAATTTTTACTACGCGCACCCTTATGTTCCGCTAATACGAATTACGGGAGATCCATTTTTGTTTTCAGTATGGTTTGGCTTAGACCTCTCTAAGCTCTGGGTTGCCACTCGCCCGGTCTCTGATTGATGTTGGATCTGGATGGGGCTTACGGAAGATTTGGATGGGTCTGACCACCTTGATTTGGGTCATGTATCAAACGCCTTGTCACAACCGCGCACTGCTTTCGGGAGAATCAAGATCCGTTGGCGTCCTCTTTCGTCAGATTAAAACGTCGTGGGAATACTGCCATCATATTCGTAGCGGAAGATTTGTACTGGAATCGGGGGAGCATGTTCAATTCGGCAATTTTCGTTCTCGTGGTTAATGCGCGGGCAAGGTCCATTCGTGGCTTGGCCGCAAGGGCCTTGAAGGGACGTAAACGGCACGCTGTATAATTTGCAATAAACTTGCTTACCTCTGTAACGGCCGAGCCGTTACGGTGTTTTACCGAGCCCGAAGGAGAGCGGTGCTGATGGTTCCGTATAAACATTAACCAAACGGAACAACCTGCCCAAGCGTTGTTGCCGCGTAACCGTATCCCTTTCTCACTATACACTCGTTCACTAGGACTCTGAGCTATAATACCGAATCGGTCGTAACTTCTGAAGCAAAAGGCTGAAGCACATAGATCTTATTGTGTCGCAAACGTGCTGGCTATTTACCGGTCGTATCTCGTGGAATTTTTTTCAGAATCTTCCAGGGCACCGAATAAAAAGTTCCTCCGACCTCCTTCTCCTTCCTTCAACCTCGCTTATTTTTCGGAAACGCTTAAACTTTCAGCTTACAAAATACAAGGTTTTCGTAGGTTTTCGGAGCACCGATTGTGGCTGAACGTGAAGCTGCGTGCGATGGGAAAGTATATCACGTGAATGTGAATTAAGGATCCCAATCTCCGATCTCGGTTCGCGGTGGCGTCCGCTCGTCAACACACACATCCTGCGGAGTGGATTCTCTAATTGGTTTTCTCTGTACCAGGATGCTCCCTTGCCCCCGACCCTTGTCGATGAGGTTTCCCTGGTGCTCGTCGAGCCAACGACCCGGGCAACTCGTCAGAACGATGGCGGAAAACCAGTCAACACTCGCTGCGTAGTTGCCTGCATTTCAGTGCCATCGTGGAAATTCACCCATGCGATGAGCATGGAGATGCGTCGTATGGATTTTCCAACGAGATCTCCAGCTTGCGACGACTCATTCTCTAGGATCATTAATAATAATTATTATTTTTTTTTTATATTTCATTTACAACTCACGCTTGAAAATTTTAAAACTCTTATCGAAATAGTGGAGTGATCTCCAGCATCTTGGACCTCCATTGATCCGTTCCGGTGCGCTGTCTTTTTCTAGTCCTTTGTGATAGCCACTGGCGAGTACCCGATGCGATTAAAAGAGACACTTGTACGGGATGCACGGCTCGCGCGAGTGGAGTGGTGTCAACTCTCTTCATTTCGAGGCTTCGAGTGTCGAGTGCAATTTATATAGGATCACGTTCGTGGAAAACAAACTGTATGAAAAGAACGCAGAAGATAAATGATAGAGACTATGCTGACTGAAAGTGGTCCGCTCGCTTGCATTATAGCAGCACTACCACCGGCGACGTTGCCAATGTTTTCCAAGTATCGGTTCGAATATTTTTTCCTCACCCCCGTTCTTCTTCTGAACGAGTTATTAATAAATGGCCATGCTATCGGGAGGGAAAACAGATTTATACCGAGCTCTCTCCCCTTCTGCCGTCCGGAGTGGCTATTGAAAAGGTGAATTGTGAAAGCTTACTTGACATCGGACGAAAATTCGATCCTCGCGATCGGAATAGATCGCTCGAGACATTCGGAAAACAAGATGAAAGCCGATAGTATGCGCAGGTGAATGAAGACTGCGAAGAATCTATCGGCTCTGAGGTATCTCGTCTTGAATTTCACATCACTCGCGTCGCTCCCTTGCACGTGCGCCAGGTAAAAGTGAGTCGAGGTGAGGTAAGATAGCTGCCACCGTTGGGCGTGACAAGTAATTTATCAAACTGAAAAATACTGCTATAAAAAATAAGGAGACGAGTCAGGCAAAAGAGCGAAGAAGCGGAGTGAAAAATAAAAACAAAATGAAAGTGGGAGATTCTCAGTATGGGTATAGATGCGCTGGATCATCAAAAACGTTCCTCCGCAGCTGTGATAAAGCGACGTCGGGAGAAATGTTGTCTTTTGCAAAGGTTAAATAAAAGAGAGTACATAAATCCAACCGAGTTAGGGGTTGCCCAAACATTTCGAGCATGGAAGAAAGACGGTGGGAGCAGCATCACGCTTTTTTCGTTTTTTTTTGCTCTGGTAGGGCAGCCCAGCGGACGCGTCACCTACGGGCAAACGGGGTTCTCTCTCTCTAGTTTCTCAGGAGCGAGCCGAGGTGAGTCGCCCCAGCATCCCTCGACTACGTAGATGAAACTACGTCTGGTCTATTTGCGAAGCGGCGCTCCCCTTCATTCGAAAGCAACTTGGGAATAAAAGTATTGGCGAGGCGAACGGGTCGGCCGAGCAGCAGTAGCGAGACCGCGTACGAGTCAGACGAGGCGGCCGACCGCCAGTAGTGACACCGTGTCAGGCCAGACTAGGCGGCCGACTGCATCGCCACTCGCACCACTTAAATCCCACGTAGAGGCGGCGTGGCGTGGCGCGGCGGTTGACCAGACACGGTGACAACTACTTGCGCTGCATCGGCGAGCGGTGTCGTAAAATTGAATCGACGAAATTCGATACGAATTTTCGAAACGGCGTTAAAAATGATGAGGGATTGACGAAGGGTGCGTTCGAGTGATCATCGCGGCGGTATGTATAGATTATCGCTTCTATCAATTTGACGAATTATCGAGACCGCGCTCTCGACTTCATATATGGTATGTATAATTCCCGAGTCATCTGGTTGGCAACAAAGTAATAACGCAATAACTCAATTTTGACACCACGGTAAACCAACCCGGAGGCTTTTTTTCATCCGACCCACTTTTAACAAATTGTTTATTAAATTTTATTTTATGTGATGAATATCGAATAAAATGAAAAGTAAAACACACGATATTAATGCCTCTGGGTGAAGCTCACATTCGCTCCGGCTACCGCATGCTTGGTCGTGTCACCGAGTGGCAGGTAGTGGCAGGCAAGCGGAGCTGCAAACACACTCACAATCGGTGTTCACCAGACTTCTCCATTTGCCGAGGAATATACCGTTCACAGGTATACCAGATACACGTTGAACGCAGTTTCGCAGTTCTGTTTGAAAATCCAAAAACGTCGCGAAATGCTTGCAGTCGGAATTTTAAAACCTAAAAAAGAGAAAATTCTAGAAATACTCGAGCAGCCCACTCGTATAAAGAGAAATTATTCTTCAACCCTTGTGAGCGTTTCGTGGCAAGGAATAATTTGCCGGATTTCGGTCGAAAGACTCTTCAGTCGTAACTCCGGTACTTTTTTTTTCAAGAGTTTTTTGTTAATCGATCGACAGAAATTCGCTTCGTATAAAGGAAATAAATTTCTGATTACAATCGAACGACGTGCTCGGACAAACTTTTCAATGGTTTGCCTCGCTGGCTGAAAAAGCTCTTGTTTGCAAAGATAGTAAAGATAACTAATATTTCTTTATCGCTCCGAATAAGGTACCCGAGAACTCTACACCCGTTAATTTAACTGTCTTCACGATTTTTATAGCCAGCTACGTACACACCTCAATTTGTTTTCCTTTACTCAAATTTTTATAGGTGTATCTCGCGGTGTATTACGAAGCTGCATCAGCAGTTTGCTCCGCAGCGATATCCGATGCGAAGAAAAAAGATTCTCGTTCTTGATTACGGCAATCGGAAAGGCGTTTTCGATGAACTAACTCGGCCTACCCTTTCGGAGGGCAGTGACACGTCGGTTTGGATTCCCTCACCCCAGCTGAGTCGATTGACAACTCTCGGGATATCTAACGACGCGTGAAAAGGGTTCTCTCTCAGCTGGTAAACAATACCAAAAGTGAAGGAGACAATTTGTACAGAACGCCTGGCGCGAGACGCGGTGGCGGCTGACGCTGCCGAATCAGGTTGAGTGCACGTCGATCTACTCACAATTTTTTGTTCCACTAACGTAACACCCGCCGTCTGTTTAGTTTTTTTTATTCTTTATCGCGGTATGCTACCAACGTCGAAGCAACTTTCTTCATATTTGTATTACATAAGCACAACCCCTTCTTCTCGTTTAAGAGTCTTCGGGGAACAGCGAAACGAGGTACGAATCGGAAGAATGCGGGAAATAATAATGTGATCAAAAGAGCGTTGTTCCTCTACTTTATACCTATGTGGGTTTCGAGAGAAACGTTTATTTTGAAAATGAAAGTTGAGCTCGAATTCTATGCCGATTCTTATTATTTATCATTTTAGTTCTTTTCCCCCACATTTGCCCGTCAGATTGTTCATGTTTCTTTCGAGGTTTCCGGTGCTAAAAGTGCCGGAAGCGCGTTTTCCCTCCTGAGGGACGAGTGAAAAGAAGCTTCCGTCGAAAGTTGGTTGGCGTCTGGTAGAGGATTTGAGAAAACCGGAGATTACCTTGGCCCAAAGATATCGAGATCAAGCCAATATGCGGCCAGAAAATTATTGCTACGCTTGCAATTTATCGCTTGCGATCGAAAGGGATGTATTATTTTATTCTTTTTCCTGTTCAATAATTATGTCAACGCGTGTCAACGTGGGCAAATGCTCCTCCTTGGAGAAAGTTTTAATTCATCTGCAGCCAAAGTTTGGCGACAAAATACCTCGGAAAGTTTAATTTAAATTTTCTTAGAACTTTCCACGAGGCAGGTTGTTCCGATTAGGTATACAGTTGACTAATGAAAATGAATGATGCGTCAGCGTCAGTTTCTATTAGAATCAACCCTCTCCCTCGCTCCGGTACCTAACTGCCGTACCGTAAGGATATACGGAAAGTCGTTAAAATCTATTTACCGGAGTCTTCATAAATAATTGAACGACTTTCTTGGCCCAGTGATGAGTGCCGATACTTTTCCTTTGGGGAAAAAGTGTCCATTCCACGTGGGAATCTGCAGTCAACGACGGTAATTGACGGGGGATTTGTTTCAAGATGGGCACAACCTGGGTGCAGATTCGATAAAGTTAAGTACACCGAATCGTAGAGTAGAGATGTATACAGTCGGCACAATAATTGAGGGATCGCATGGATATCTCACTAAAGAAGGAACTCCGTTTCAAATAACTGTAACTTGGTTGAAAATGGACGAAAATTTTCAAAGTTGGATAATTCGATCTGAAATTCCTCGTAAATAAGTTTTTGCAGGTAATAATTCCGGAGTCCAGACTCGAAGCTCAGAGAATTGTCCTTTTCGTAGGTAAAATTAGGCTGCTCCCTCAATTGTTGTGCCGAGTGTGACTGTTGGGTCGGATTATGAAATTCATAAATTTCAAGGGTAATACTCGGGGTCTTGGGTGGTTTACCTTGAGTGACATCCCCGAGTGCTAGCTAGAGCGTTACGAGTGTCGTAAAGAAATAATTAAACCACATGCGCAGGCTAATCCTCTAATTAAATATTTACTCAACCCGGGGCTAGCAGAAGCCGAAACAGCAAAAGCAGAAGCACGTGCCATTAAGCTAAGGAATGCGAAATCACCAACCCCACGCCCACCCTCGCTGACGTCTCCGATTCTGCGGCATATTTCTACGAAGAGGTGATTACCGTAAGCGCAGGTAAATTTGTATCTCATGAACCGCGTCCACGATTATTATTCCGCAGTAGATTTCTTCGCTCGTTTGTGTTCGTGTTCGGCCCTCGGCATTTGCGGTGATGGTCCTCAGCTTGCGGTAGCTCGTATTTGGGAGGCTCGTTAGAGATTGCAATAGAGACCCGTTTCATGGCTGAGCATCATCCTCATCATCATCACCATCGCCATCGATTGTGCGATATTTGATTTCGAGTGAAGACTCCTCGGTAAAGGGACAATCCTCCAACGGTTTCCTGTTAAAGGCTGAGCCGATTCCATCCTTACGACTCGATCTCTTTGAAGGTTTATCGCAAAAGTCAATTTAATTCGTCGTTACGGCTCGGGGAAAGTTATGGCTAACTTTGCCAGCCGAGATAACTCCCCGACGCGAAGCTGGTTCATCGGAGAACCCTTTGATATTCACTGTATATGATGGCGTTCATAGGTATACCTCTACGGCGACAAACTTATTGTGGACTTTCCGTTACCACATCTACCTATACGAGATGCCTCCGGCGTTCAAGGTTTAAAAGCGCACCTTATCGAAAGCTCAACTTTTCGTGTACCACAGTCTAGATGCTACCGCTAACACCGGGACGACGTTTAGGCACTGTATTACCTATGCGGGGCGAGGGAGTCTGCAGATGTAGGGGAGAAAATCTTGTGCTGCAGGTCATTTCGGATCTTGATTTCAGTAACGCCGAGTGGTTCCCTCGAGTGGTCGTATATATTATCTTCAACCGGGTGATTACTTTGATTGGCAACCCCTTTCCAACCTGGCGGCAGTCATAATTCCCCGCCCGCGGGATCAACCGTCTCCCTCATTATCAGTAAAACGTTCCACTTCTCAGCACTCGGCAGCACTCATCGCCAGCAGCAGCGGCGAACGAGCAGCAGAAGCTGCGGCGTCGAGCACCAGGACGGGGGCGTCGGGGAGGATATTTGATGGTTTTTTGAGCGACTTCATCCCTCGTGCTACTTTAGGGTTCGCCTAAAGGACCGCCCGAGGAATTACCAAAATGAAAGGCACGATGGCTGCAGATCTGAAAAGAATTGTTCGGTAAAGTTACCCGCCATCTGCTTAAAATTACATAGCAAACTGACCGGCTTACGGTCCACGTTGAAAAAAAAAAAACCTCGAGGTTTAATCCGCTGCGTTTCGGTTCATTTATGTGTCGGTTTTTACAGGACTCGAAATTAGACCCACGTGTTACGTTATAACCCTCTGTACACCCACATCCATCATCTATCCATCCATCCGCCCTTGCTCCCCCAGCAATGTGACTCGTAAATTTTTTACCCAGCTCATTTCTCGGTGTGTTGCGGAGCTCGTATAATAATTTGCCACCACGGGGTGAAAGCAACTCCCTCGCGGCAACAACGTGCTCGGAGAGAATATAAAAGCCTAATTTGCAAATTACATCTTCCTCGTCAGGTTTAGCGGTACTTAGGGCGGTAAAAATCGTGCGCTGTTCGCTTCCAAACTATTGAGTTCTCGCGGGGAAGAAGGAGCGTGCACTCAAACGTCGTACATCATATTTCGCCAACGTCTATTTCGTCCATCTTTTTTCCCACGAGAACACAGGACGTGCCTGCGGGAATGGCAACGGAGACGTCATTATGCCAGATAATCCAAATATCGCGTGTCGTTGCTTCTGTTACGACGAGAGCTGAGCTAAAAGAGGAAAGACAGAAGTTAGGAGCGCTCAAACCCCCTACGATATAATATCAAACCCCATCACCTCTCTCCCCGCAGAGCTAGAATCTAGCACACTTTCACATGGAAGCGCATTCGTGCAGGACGAGGATCGTCGTAGGTGTCTGATACATTCGGAGCAGCCACGGGGGTCGTCGTGGGTATGTGTCTCGCAAACCGCAGACCGGAGTCACGTCGTCGTCAGGGGCGAGCACATACCTATACCTATAGCGGTGCTGCCTTCGAATTGGACGGGAATATTTCCTGGGTGTTAGGTCGTACGTGACCGGGCCAATATTTACGGGAAAGTAAAACAGTATTTATAGTCTTGTTTGGTATAGGTATATATCCTTCTGGATAGGCTAGCCCGCAGTTTCTCACGCACTCGACTGCTTCTGCTACGGTTGAGTTGGGGTAGTGGTTGAGTTTTTTGTGGCATCGAAATCCTGAATTTCAGTCGATATTTCTCTGTAAAATTCCCTCACTCGTTCACCACGCCACGTCACGCGAATACACCACACGCGCGAACCGTTTTATCGATCTGCAGGGTGGTTTTGAAGTTACCCCTTGCTCCACTACGTCACCACGCGACTAACCATCGACAACTAATTATCCAGAATGCTCTATTTCTACGTTGACCGCGATATGGTTGTCTGCCCGGGGATCGGCACGAAGGAATTTTCGCAGTTATGCGGAAATACAAGTTTATGGCTATAGCGGCGTCGGGACTAAACCGTACCGGTTGCTTATCTGTAGTATACTTTCGATGTACGACGTTCGTTGTAAACTCCGGATACAATGGCGGTTTACAACGTGTATCGATATATTTCGCAAGGAATCATGACTCGGCTGGGTCTATAACTTTCAAATTGATTCGATTCCGTTGGATCCTGGGGGATCGGGCGGAAGTCCCTCTGGAAAAAGGGGGAACAGAGAAACTGAGGGCAAATCAAGTTTGACGACTTTTTTCCTGGAATGAGGTTGTACAACGAACCGTCGACGATTTGGCTCATCTCCGAAACCTGTATAATTGGATCTCACGACAAGTTGAAGCGTGCGAATTAGGGGTGGTACGGTGTTGAAGATTGTAAAACAGATCTGCAGCTGTCGCGTCAACTTTAATAAGTTTGAATCGCGGAATAGTACCACCTGCTGCACCAGTTACGTTTCCACCGAGATAATAAATCACCCGATACGCCCGGTACAAACGAGCTTGTACCAATTAACGCCAAACCGATGCGATGCGATACGAGCAAGCGATATCTACGACATGATCGAAGCGATGCCTATCCACGGTGGTGCAGAAAATGATTCATCGTTGGAGCGAGCTACGCCAGAATTCTATGGGATAGGAAGTCGAGACTCAGGGAGACGGACTCGCGCAAATCTTGGGGTGGTGTTACAGTTACCGTACTTTCAATCGTCGTGAATAATTGATCAACTAATTCGTACAGGTGTGCGTTTATCTTCAATTAACATCAAACGAGCGCTATTTGAGTCGACAATTTGATAATCAATTATACACTTTGTCAAAGAGAGTGAGTCGGCCGACTTACTGACGCGGAGATCCTCCAATTAACAATTGAAATGCTCACTGCCATTCCTGTCGTTATCGGCGTCGTCGTATTCCTCGTTTTCATAGTACACCAGACGGAAGCGCGGGCGCCCGAAGCTATTTAGGATACTCGCTTTGTGAAATTGGATACATCCTTTCGCGCACGGTACTCGAGTTACGAGAGAATATTCACGCGTTAATTACACGATCAAGTAATTCCTGCTCCCCACTAAAACTCTGTTATCAAAGTAACACGCGTGCGCCGAGGCATTGTCTCTCATTGTCAGAGGTCTATTTTCTACATCTCCCAACCACGTCGCCGCGGCAACCAGCCGTATCTCACCAACAGCTACACGTTCAAAGCGAGACCAAAGGGGTAGTTTCGCAGGTTCTCCTATTCATTAGCCAACAAAACATTCTTGATCTCACGTCACGCTTGCGAGGGCCAGCTGTTAATTATTTTAGAGTTTCTCGTTGTCAATTTCGATACGACTTCTAATAGTTGCTCAATCGTATCAACCGAGGATGACCTATGTCAATAACAGTCGCAGGAGCACCCTCCACTAGTCGTATCAATTTTCGACATAAATCGCAAAGTCAAAACGCGAAAAAATATCCATGCAACGGTCTACAACATTTATTAATCAACGTTGGAATGTTGGATGAAATGACCGGTCGTTACTTTATTCTCCGTACATCTTCCTAACTCGTCAGTGCGAAATTTCAGAGAAGAATCTCCTCGCGATTTAGGAAATGAAGATGTATTTTTTGTCCTATTTTTCACTTGGTCACCGCCTTGACTCTAATCTTCCGTCCGTTGGATTGTTTTTCTCCCTTTTTTATGACGGAGCTACACTATATACCACCAACGAGCTCTCTTGTATTTTCTTTCCATTTTCGTTGTCAACGTCAAGACGTCTCTTCAACCGGTAAGTTAATTTTCATCCCCAAAGGAATTCACGACAATTTATTTACCAATGTGCTTTCCATCTTCTTCCCCTCCATCCTTCGTTACAGATCTACTTTGCAGTGGCGCGTATAAACACAATTTAATACTCGTGTCAGACTGTACAAGTCAGAAAAATGCCCGCAGTTTTATGTCTGAGAGGTGGGCGAATAATCTCGTGAGTTGTATATGAATACAAAATAATGGAAAAAGCAATAAACGATCGACAGTGAAGATAAAAGAGAGCCAAGGGGGAAAAAAAAGAAACTGAAATGAAACGAGAAATGCGAGTGAAACTGAAATCATTTCATATACTTCGATCGTGCAACGTTGAACGTACAGAAATTTGGTGTGGCCCCTCGGGCCGATAGAGTCGACGGGATGCTCTTCGTAAAGGAGATGATATCTTTCAGTGGGAACCAAAAAGCATCATTACAATAATTATCGCGTAGATGTGAGTCGCGCGGTTCGAGAAGACCGCAACCGGTACCGCGGTTAGACTGGCGCGTCCCGCGAGCCCTCACAGATTTTATACCTCCCTTGGCGCAAGCGCTTCCTCGACACCATCCTCACCCCGCATCACCCGTAGCTCGCCCCTCGAATACACCAGACAGTCGCCACCCAGATTCCCCGATACCTCCTGCAGCCACCGGCGGCTCTCGCAAGACAAACGTTCGCCTGCGTTCAATGTCGAACGACTCGTCCGCGGGGTTTATAAACCTGCACTGTCCTATATACCGGGGGTATTAGATTACCCCATATCTTAAATCTCAGACTGATTCTCAGCCGGGGTGATTCGAAGGACCGGAGGCTGAGGCAGATCTGTGGCGTAACACCCAATTCACGACAAGGGCGCAGAGCGTCGCGCGAATCTTGAGGGTCGGCGGCGGGCCGTGGCGAGGGACGATTACGGTTCCGAAGCACGAGGAGTAGGTTGCGCGACCCTTTTGGCTGAAGCCCGTGACGTCAATATGCAAGCCAGACGTTGACGATCCCGCCAGCTAATCGAGAGTAACCGGCGCGCATTTCTCGCTACGACGACAATCGGACCCTTTTCCCAGAATTCGAATACCTGTGCGGCATATTTCGTTAAACCGCCCGCAAACCGTATCAATTTTTTCTCCCCCGACCCTCAACCCCTCTGAAAACGATCGCCTCATCGTTACCCTCCGGGTAATATCGATGGTGACCTTAATTGCATACATCTGAAGAGATATCAAATCGAGCACCTGGCTTCGAACTAAATCCCAATAATCAATCATCGAAACAAGGCAATTATTGAAGGGTCAAGCAAACATGTAAATTCGCATACCTGTACAGGTATATCAGAGTGAACTCAACTAACAATGTGGTTGGAAATAGATAAAAATTTGGTTTCAATGCACCTTCGTAGCGTACCTATACGTAATTGCAAATACGTAAAGGGTAATTATCTCGGTCATTATTTATTAACTTTTTCTGTACTCACCCTGCAACGTAGACGGTCCCTGGGATGAAATAATCATCTGCACCGTTTGAGACGCATGCATCCTCGTTGCAATTTTTCCGGCGTGGCTGATTGCAGCGTAGAGTCAAACGCAGCGGGTAAATCGACGATGTTGTATCACTATTTTCGTTTACCTGTAAACACCACGGACACTTTAGACTTTATCAAAGATCGACGTACGGCGGCACGGTGGGCCAAGTGACTACTAAAGCAGGAATTCTGGTACACATAATTATAACTATAGCTTTAAGTAAACATTGCGATATACCTAATTGTATGCCGGCTTTAATCCCAACGGTTGTAACCATAACACGCTGAAGCTGAGGGTCGATTCCGTCAGACTCACGCGCGCCGGTTCTCACGAACAGTTATAAATAGATTGTGATCGGAACTCGGCGGTAAGTTTCTGTTGTTGTTGCCACTGAACCAATAGAAATAAAGTACAAATGTAGGAACAGCGATGAAATAGGTATGCACATGCCTACATAGGTATGTGATTGCCAGCAATGTCCAACCTGTTGAAGAAACTGCACGAGACTTTCATGGAATACTTTTTTTTTCTTTACATCCCGCCTACTCCGAGTTGAACGTCGGGAACGCGGATGCTCGGTGAATATTTATTCGCAATATCCTGTCATGGATCATTAAAACCCCCGTATTATATCGATTGACCAATAGGTCTGAAGCCGTAGGGGGCAGTTAAGATTTATTATTCATAATGCGATACGCCCGGTATAACTATAGGTGCGTGATCGATTCACTATGAAAAAAATTTCTAGCGCCGCAGTTTTGAAGCGCAGGCGTCGAGAGTTATAACAAACAGACATTAATTGTTATCGACACCAGCCCGTTGGTAATTAAATCGTTGCACCACATAATTATACTTCACCACAGGCTATCCTTTGCCGGGGTTGTCTGCGTGATTCTATAGAGAACTCACTCAGCCACGCGAATAGCGTATTTGCGGCTATCCATTCGTCAGCTCCATGTGTGGCCCACGCATCACGTCAACAACTGTGAAAATAATACGAAAATTCGTTTTACACAGTTGACAAGTCTATTCAGCAATTATTCATTGAAATCGACTATTGATCATTCATCATTTATGTATAGCTGGAGGGAAGTAAGCGTCACTTTCTGCTTGTATACCAGTTTGTTTTTCAAGTATCCTCGTCTCGATTCTGCCTGTTCGCCTTGTTCCTCCGAAAATTGGATGACTCTGGTTGCGAAACTTCCAAGAAATGAATAACTGATGCTGAAACTTCCATCGCTCCAGTTTCTAGGAACCAGCTAAGGAGTACAACAACAAAGTCGATTATCCGAGGTATGCTGCTTGACTGATGCATGCGAAGCTTTGAGCTCTGCGCTTCGTTTGAGCCGAGTAGAAAATAGGCACTTTAATTATGACGTCAACCGCATGTCACATACGCGTACGGGAGAGAAAATCACCCCATGGATATACCTGTGTATAATGGTGGAATAAAAGAAGGAAAATAAATCTGACAATGAGTATGAGTAATCGGTGCCAAATCCGATAGAGTGCCTGGGGCAATAATGAATCATGTCGAAAGTGGTTAATGAAACTCTAATAGATTAGGAACCAGCAGCTAGCGATATACGCCCGGCAGATTATAGCGACCTTTCCACATTCTCGATCGTTCCACAGCCCCGCGATTATCCGAAGTCAAGGGAGCGTCAAAACTTCTGTTATCTAACTCGACGCCGGGCTGCACCGCATTCATAATGTAAACCAAGTTTCATAATCTGAGCGATATACAAGACTGGACATAAGCCCTCAGTGAACTAATTCAAAAATAAATTTCGATCCCTTCGCATTCTATCACGATCAAAAAATAATACTTACGGAAAAGGAGATTCGATTACGCCCGAGCAAGATTTTTCCAGTATACGTATGATGAGCATTTATTTTCGAAAGGGGATGAAACCATCCCTGTATTTGCGTTTTGGGTTGCACTCCGTTGGCGGTTGAAGCTTGAAATGGAAGTTTCATGTCGTTAGGGGTTCTCGCAGCCAACGCAACGCTAACGCAACGGTGTCGCTAACTCTATCTATCCGTGGACCTGAGAAGCAACTGTACGAGAATGGGAAAAATGCATGTTCTATATAGATGAAAAATAGGGTAGGGGCAGTCATTCGTGGACAGGTCTCGGCTAGGGACTAGCGATGCACCATCTGTTGAATTTGACAGACGAGGGTTAGCTGCGCTACTGAAGGTGCGCGAACAGGTCTTCTGCATTTTATGTATCAATCTCAGGACGAGCTTTTGGAACACCTCAAAGTTCAAATAAAGTTCCAAAAACAATGAACGTGGGGGCAAGTGGCGTGGATATATGCCGCGCCTGTATGCGGGCCGATGGCATCCTATTGCCCATGTACGATGGACAACTTGGAAGCAAAAACCTTCCCGGTAAACTGGCAGAGTTGGCTGAAATACAGGTTAGTATCTTAACCAAAACATTTTTCGTTTCATGTGTTTTCATACCTTTAACTTTTTTTAGATTGACAAATTCGATGGACTACCCGGAAAGCTCTGCGCGAAATGTGCCTATAGAACTGATGCTTTTTACGATTTCAAAAATCAGGTTCAAGCCACTGAAAAAAAATTGCGAAAACTCTTTAGAATAGACGAATGCTCCATAAAGAAGGTGAGTTTCATAAGAGTTGTCAAACATTCTTAAAGTTTGTAGTGATGATAATTTTTTTTTTGTTTGTCAATAATAGCTCTTTTGCGTTTCAGGCTAAAATTCCCTTTAGTTATGATAACCGGTTTGATGTCGAGCTTTTGTCGGGTGAAAAAATTGAGGATTGGAACAATACTGTGGATTATGAAAATGAGAATATTGAGGACAAGAGCTATGACCAAGATATAATCTTCAAAGAGGAAAAGCAGCAGGTCGGACTTGAACAAACTTCAGAGAAACTTGAGTTATCTGAACTCATTTCTGGGGAAATTCAAGAATATCGTGCGCTGAGTCCTGAGACCCACTGCAAAGAGCCTGAAACCGAGGGCTTCATTGAATCGGTAACATCTGACTATGCTACTGTTTGTCCACTGGAAGCCACCAAAACAACTTTACCTTCAACGACTGAAAATATGGTTGATATAAGCTTCGAAGATGATGCAGATGAAGAAGATTCTTGCGATGCTTCTTCGCCAGAATCTAAATCTCTCAAAGTCGGACGCTCGGTAACTTACAAATCGAAATCGAAGACTCTTGCCTTTAATCCCGGAAAAATTGTCCACGGAGAAGATTCGGATATTAACACCACCACTAAACCGAGTATCGACGTTTCAAACTCTTTTCAAAGCGACGCTGAAGACTCGGACGATTTTATTGATCCGCAGGATAACATTTTGGGCAGTTTGAACGATACGATAATAAAAATCAAAGAGATAACAAACGACAACGTGACATACTACCAATGCACTCTATGCATGCAAAATTATGAGGAACTTACCGGTGCGCTGAATCACATCGTCGACAACCACGTTCCGGCAACCGGCCCATTTTTTTGCACAGTTTGCGAAAAGGACTGCGGCAGTCGTCGAGAGCTTAGATCTCACGTCAAAGTACACACTGGTCCATCGCCCTACGTTTGCTTCATTTGCGGGAAGGCGTACTCCGTAAGAAGGTACCTGAAAAGACACATGGCCAGCCACCCAGAGTTCTTTCGTCATCGCTGTCCAAAGTGTGGACAGCGGTTTGAGACAAAACGTGAATTGGGAACACATGTATCGAGTCACATCAACGGCTCACCTTATGCCTGTAGTCAATGTACCAGAGTATTCAATCACAAAGGAAACTACAAGAGACACCTCATCACTCATCTTGATCCAAACGGTCTTCATCTACCTAAATATCCTTGCACGATCTGTGGAAAAAGATTTCTTAATAATCGAACCCTGGAAACACATTTAAGGGTTCATACGGGAGAAAAACCATTTTCGTGTACAGTTTGTAACAAGTCCTTTTCGCAGCAAGGTAACTTACTGAACCACATGAGGATACATTCGAACCCCAGGAGCTACACTTGCGAAGTATGTGGAAAGCAGTTCAACCAGAGGTCGACACTCAAGGATCACAGCCTCCTTCATACGGGGGAAAAACCGTACGTCTGTACGGTATGTGGAATCGCGTTTACGTTTAGTGCAGCGCTTCGAAGGCACATGTGGACACATGCTAGCGGAAAACCGTACGGTTGTGAGGTTTGTGGTGCTCGATTCGTAGGTAAATACGATCTGAAGAGGCACCTAAGTATTCACAGTGACAGGCCGAGGGCCAGGAGAAAAAGAAATCAGAATCAGGAAGAAGATTTTAACTTACAATTAGATGAACCGAGAGAGGATTCCACCGCTACGGATCCAAGTGCTGATACTACAGAGACTATACTGATTGAACAAGTTCTACTCAATCAAGATGATACACAAATGGTTATTCCTGAGGTGAAATCTGATAAAGAAAATGTTCATACCTTGTTCACTTTGATCCAATACACAGAATAGTTGTATGTTGATTGTATTAAAAAATATTTTGTACCTGGTGGCTCCTACTGAATATGTGTGATATTCCTTTAAGAGCATGAATAGTTGTAAGTTACAGAAATAATTATGAACCGGATAGAATGCCACGGATCATGCCTTTACTGATCGATTGAACTAATGTTTAAAATTGTGGATTCGATAGTAAATCTACTTTCGAAACTTTATGTCGACGTTATTTACTGTAAAACTGATATTCCAATATAATATATTTGATAGAACTAATTGATAAATACTTTGAAATATAGAATACAACACATCCGTGCAAATAGTTGGTGAAGAATGAATAAAAAACTGAGAATCCTAACGGCTTTTACTGCGTATTAACTCTTGATTGAAATTTGAAAAAACAATTGAAAATAATCGCGTCCATCGCGTCGGTATGTTGCAGGGAAGTTACCAGCGCAAGACGTTAGATGGTGCCGCTTGGGGGTGTTAGGGGTGAAACGAAAAAAATTTTAATTCAAATCTGACACCTTCATTTGTTGACCCTCATTAGCTTCACCAGCTTGGCATCATCCGCAACAATCGGTATCCTGCGTACAGTTTTATCGTAAGTACTTAAAATGGCGACATTTATTTACATCCACTTGCTTTCTTCTGATAAAGAATACAACACCGTGTTTCCCTGTTTTGAGTTTGCGGCATCGCTGCAGTTGAGATAAACTTCCACACATATTCATTCGCTCTCGGTGGGATGGGGTTCATCGCATTGGAAACGCATGCGCATTTGATCCGGTGGGGGCAACCGCCATGTCGTGCCCACGCACGTAGCCCGCACGCGAAAGGCCGTAGGAGGCAGGAGGGAGCCGCCGTTTCGTTTCTCCTGGGTAAGTTCGTTTACTTGAATCAGTCTGCACTGGCATGGCCACGAGGTAGCTCATCGTAGCCGCAATCACCTCCTCCATCACTTTCTCATACACACATATACACATAACCCTACATTCCCATACGTACCTGGCCGATACCCGCGGAGGGCTCATGATACTGCCGACAACACCGTAGCCAAGGTAGCCGGAGAGCGGTTGAGGTTATGTTCGCTTTAGAAGCGCGCGCGCTATTCCCGCGGCGCCACGATTTGATCCGTCGTTCGACGTCTACTGCCGCGTGTGCTCCGTTTATTATTCACGTTGTGTGACAACTGTGTTACCCCGTTGTGATTTATTCCACGAATATCATTTCGAAAATATCAGTCAAGGTTAATACGTCGCATTCATTTATTTCTGTGAAAAACGAAACTTCATTCTCACTCATTCTCAGACCACTGTGTTTTCATAATTAGAAAGTTCCCGTACATGAACAACGGTTTGAAATCATCGGAGTTCTGTATTTTGGTGAATTAGTTCCTCGATTGTCAAGAGAAAATTTCAAATCAACAATCCATTTGAACCGACGTCGGAAGCTTTTGCACTTTTTTTTGTTGAGATTTTAACAATTGAGATAAAAATTGACGGAATATCAACAATCGAACGGGACTGCAGCTAAATTTTGTTCCTATAAACCATTGAGATGTATCCGGATCTATTCCGGCAGCATCTGATAGCGCGCGAACTTCTCGAAAAACTCGAAGATTCGTCCTGAATTAAGCGGGTGACTCCTTTTTTAGATGGAGAATTCTGCTTACGTGCCGAACCATCTCACACCGCCTTCCCTGGTCGTTTTTTCGCAAGGCGGGGGCCTCCCAGAGGCTCTGAGAATGCAAAGACCCTTCAACCCACAAGTTAGTGGTTTTCCCTAAACCTCTCACCTAATTAGCTCTAGTCTAGCTTACTCAGATTCGCTTGTCACTAATAGCAAATGCACCGCTATAATTACTCCTCAATCACGTGTAAACCTTGAGCTATGTGTCATACTTCTACTAATCGTAGCACGCATTCACTCTGCACTTATGGTCTTGCCCATTTTTTTCTAGACGCTACCTATTTATTTGATAATGCTTTAAATCCTATGCGCTTTTTCCATCGCTCTTATGGTTTATCAAAGTCATCGTGCAATCTTGGAGAGAAATAACAGCAGCTGTTAGATGATTAACTTGAAACGTGAAGTAACAATAATGTGCGTCACAATAAATTGGGTTTAGTCCGACCACCGTATGTGTTTGTTTACAACTTGAGACCTTGGGTAACTCTTCCGCTATGAGCCGGCCCACAGCTAGATCAGCGTCGCATATTAACCATTTAAAAATATGGTGGCCGTATTCGATCACTGTTCGTGATATTACGATTTTTAAATATGCCGATTCGCATTGGAAATTAATTTTCACCGAGTTGATAGTTCGATACTGGTTACAGAATCCTCGGCAATAATCGAGCAATTAATATTAATTTATTGTTAGTGATCCGTAGGTAACGTATGTGACTGCGATGCTACCTCTCCCATACAGTAGTTGTAGTTGCTTTTGGTGTGTGAGTTTTTTGTTTAACGAGATATTGAAATAAAACTATTAATGAGGAATCGGGAGTTCGCTCATCAAGCCGGTTGCCATTTGTTTAAACGTCAAAAGTAATTAAATTGTCTGCCGAGAATTTTGACGCGGACATTCCCGGTTCTGATTCTTCAAAGTCGCACGATGATCGATCAACTGTTACCGAGATGACAATACAGGGATGGTTGTTCTCGACATGATGTAAAAATATTTTTTTGGGGTCTGAAAAAGTGATGTGAATCAGTGATCGATGACGACGAAAAGTGCAGTCTTATCGTATGCGATTGTGGTGAATTTGTGGAAGGATAAATCAATTTCCAATCATGCTCACGTAACAGTTGATCGCTTTGTACGAACCTGTAAAGGATTTGGAAAAAAGTTTTTTAACTTTCTTGACAATAATATCCTTACAGAAAATTATGATACATGTAAGATGAAAAAGAAAACCGATGAACGCCACCGGCACGACGAATTCCCTCGTTTAAAGTGGGAATGCAAACTCCTTAATTCGTACAGTTATACGAATGGTGATCGAACGAAAGAATCGCACGGTTCCGGTGGTAGTTTCATCGCTGAAATTGCAAGAAAACATACTGAGAAAGGTTGTGGGTGGCAATGAACAGTGGGGTTCGTTTTTCGAATCGAAGGTTTCAGATTCCAAGGAACTTCAAGTACCGTTTAGCACCGCAGCTTCATTGGGTTACGGCTTACATCACATGCTGCATCTTCCACCGCAATTTCTACACCCTTTGGATCCAAGGTCGCCGTTCGGTGCCTTCCGCCCCCTAGGACCATCAGCCTTCGCACCGCCGAGTAAATGTTTGAAAGTTGAGACTGGGAATACAACTGTGTCATCTGGTTTGGCATCGATCGGATCGCTGTCAGGTATGTCAAATATGTTCTCTCCGACACTGCCATCCGGTGGTGTTGGCGGCGGCGGTGGAGGAGGTGCCGGTGGAGGTGGCGGAGTTTCTACCGTCGGTGTCGGTGAAGTTGCTCCCCAAAGTCCAGCGGGATCCGCGAGCAGATCGCCGCCAGGAAGTGGTACCGGACAAGGGCTGAATCGAGGAACGACACCCGACGACGAAGACAGGGATGCAAACGCGACGCCAGGTTCGGAGAACACCGAGAGGTCGACGCCGGAGGAAGGCAGGCCGTACAGACGTAAGTTTGAAGTTTTTTTCGCGTCTCGAACAAAGTTTAGGGAAAGACTGTGAATCGATTGTCATTTTATTTCCGACATCGGCGGTTTTTCTGGTTATTAAATGTATATAGGTGAAGGGAATTTGAAAGAGCGATGGAATCGGATAAGCAAGAAAATTGTATTTCTTGAATTTTTTCCTCGGGCAAAAAAATTTTCGACGGGTTCACAAATCCGTAAAAATTGGCTAAGCTTTGTAGTACGGATCAGCGCAACGAAATCGCAGGTAAACGTCACATCTTACCCACTTCCGTGCGTGCGAAATGCAATTAGACAGTGTGTTGTGACTTGCGTAAACTTTCCTTACAGGTTTTTAATAGAACTGAAACACCCGACATTTTTTCCGGAGAACTCTGAAGTCGATAAGGATAGTGTCACTTTTGGAGACGGGCAAGGAGGTCGGTTAAACTTTCAAACAATGTAACGGTTGTCCAACAACAAACAATCAGACTAGACGTGCAGCGTTACACAGGCAGGAATAATATGGCAGGGCTGTAAGTTTTGCTTTTAAATCTATCTAGTCGTTTATTTGGGCGCCGCGACGCCCCACAGCTGCGACGTCGGTAAGTAGGGGGAGATGATAGCAAACGGGATAAAACGCCCTGTTTATTTTTCGGCTCATCTTAATTACCGAAAGATCAAGCCTCATTTATCTCGACTGCAGCGATGCTCGCTTCACGGAATACCCCTTTTTAATTCCTGGCGAAAAAGGAACGAAAAAAAAAAAAAGGAAAAACCTGCACACGTGAAAAAAAAGGAGAAAAAATCAACGCAACTTTTTTCCCGCTGACCACAGTGCCCGTGCCATTCTGTTTTTGAGCGCTAATTTTTTCCGTGCTATAAACTAATTTTGGTTTGATTGTCCCGTGGATAAAAAATTACAGAGCTCGGTACGCGCCACCACTTGTGTGTGCAGATTTACGGCAAAGTTAGAAATTGTTTGGTTTTTTAAAGTAGAAATTCTGTCACCGATTTTTCTTGCAAGAAACCGTGCACTCGCACAGTATATGATTACAGTCAGGTATGATTGCATGATGAAATTAGGGATGATTGGCCGATTATACTACAGGAAAGTATAGGGCAAGCGATATATACTACCTATATGGAGTGGTCCAATTTACCTGGTGTTCCAATCATTCCTGCTCTCCCCTAAGTATATTTGACGGCTACACCATGACATATATACGTTTGTTTGAAATTCGATACTGATATTTGAACGCATGCGATACCTATACCCACATACCATGACGCCCATCACGTATAGAAAGCGCAACACGAAGTAGCGGAAGCGTTGATATTTGCCAGGAAATTGATAACTCGAATAAACTCGTTTCAAAATATTCAAAAGGGCTTTGAAATGTTTCTACATAGGCCGTTCAGCCCCGCACCCCCGCAGCCGCACTGGCTTTGCCAAACATTTCAATTCTGATTCGTCTTTTTAAAAATTTTATCCGCTCGATGTATTTCATATTTGAATTCTGTTTATCACCCTGCAGTGCGGTGTAATAACACATCCCGCTGCAGTCTGTCGACTCTTCGACCCCATTGACTTGTGTAAGTCGTCTCTCGATCATGGGGGTGGTTTTTAATATTTTCGAGTCGAAGATCAATCGAATCATCGTTCGCGCGGTACGTCTTGGAATCTCATATAGCCCGACCCACGGATTTGTAGATAAAAAAAATCATACGTCTAGAAAAAACGATTAGCAGAAAACTAGTGACAATTATGTATAGAAACTGCGACAACATGTTACCGGTCCACCGAGATTCGTGGCGATCATTACGATGTACTTCTCTCCGCGAACAAATACAAGTGAAGAACGAAATGAAAAAGGAGTAATGGGAGGGAATATTCAACGCTCGGTAAAATGGTGTTGCTATAGGTATATACGCGTGGGGACCCCGGCAACGGGGTGGCTAAACGGTTTCTCACGCCGCTGTCGTAAAATAGAGAAATCATCGTAAAAGTGGTTGTTATTCTGCAGCCCTCCTCTTCCACCCCTTCGCGCTAGCTGGAGGGTGAGGAGACCGAGCGGGGTAAAAAGGGAAGAGAATGAGACTCGAAAGCGGGCGGAAAATTTGATTACTAAATAATTTGTACGACGTGCTAGTAAATCCAGGCCGCAGTTGGTGCGCTCTAAGAATATCAATGAGGACTAAGCGATTTTCCGCTCGGTTCTGGGGTGGCTGCCGGGGGCAGCCGCTTCATACGTGCTTATTGTTAACTTGGGCTTACCGATGCATCGCCGTTTTAAAACGAATGCCGTTTTTATATCAGGCGCCGATTGGCCAGCCCACCCTTAAAGTCCGACCGTGCAGCAGTTAGCCCACCGCGAGATATAGAACAAATATTCATACACCGCGTACTGTAATAGTTCCAAATCGTCTGATTCTTTGAAAGTTTTCACCGTTCGTTATGTTCCTGTATTTCGCCCATTATATTTATTTATTTAGGCGCGTTATATGTGCGGGATATACGCAAGCGTCCGTCCGTTCGTCGCTTGGTCGTTTGGTGGTTGTGGCCACACGCGGCCTGCTGCAATGTCGCTCGAAAATATTCACTGATCCATATAGGTACGCACGTTGGGAAGCTGCGCCACCCCGTAGTATGCAGAGTTGGCATTGTCCTCCGTAGGATATCAATGTGATATTTTAACGAGTATTTTTCCACGCTTTTGCTTTATCGTCACACATCAGCGTATAGTCCTGCACCATTCGATGTGCCGCGACGCGTCAAACGGTTCATAGGTTGCACGACGTCGGGTCAGATGTATGTATATATCGATTTGTCGGTTTCATTAAAACTTGCTCGAAAAATATTGTCGATTTCATAAGAGAAAAGAAAAATCAAAACTGTACAGTGCTCGCGCGGTACTTGAGTGTATATATGGTCGGAATGACAAGCTCATTGCCCTTATGCCGGTTTGCAGGTTCTTCTTCTCTCGTCCGTGCGGATAACATGATCCCAGCTGCAGGGTGTAGGTGTGAGTTCTTGCGGAGTGCTGCATCAAGTTCTAAGTGGGTACCTCCAGTTCCACCGTATATCCTTGGAAATATTTTTATTGCGGGTATAAAATAAAAACGGAGAAAATCGTCCGGACATAGGCGGAGTCTCACGAGCAATCACATAGTTATAGCTCGGCAACGTGGAGAGTCCACCGGCGCCGCGACGCCCAAAGACTGCTACCGCTGCTAGAAATAGAACCTTCCAAGCTCCGCCTCCTAGACGCATAATCTCCTTGGAGCTTGAACTTCTCGGGAGGGCGTGGTGACGATGCTGCTTACTCAGAAGGGAGGAGCCCTCAGTCCTCCTCACGATCCTCGAACGTCGAACGAACCTTCAATCATAGAATGGTAAAGGTTCAATGGACCCTCCGACCTCTCGCTAAAGGATCAGCAATCTCCTGCCAATTCTATGCTCGAGTCATCCCCGATGGGTACTCCGGAATATTTTCTGCGAGTTATCGAATCGATCGTACGATGAGTCGCAAAGATTTTGTAGGTACAACTCTTCTTCTTTTCGATTGAAGCGTTTAATTCTGGAATAGGTGCATAGTAGGAAGTATGGGTATGGCTTGCGGTGCTTGTACAGAAATGAACGACGCGTGAGACGCACGAGGCTTCAATTCGTGACAGAAATCACCAAACGGTTCGTTGACGGGATTCGAGGGACGTAGAAAGAGAGGGTGAGATAGAGAGGGGTGCTGACTGCTGCGGTGTTATCCAGCTCGCATATTAATATCTCTCCAGTTCTCTCCAATCAAACGTCAGGCTAGCTCTGCCGCCCAAACCTGCCGTTTCGACACCATCAGCACCGTGAGAATCCGTTTCAAAGCTCCAGCTCTATTTATTGACACTAGGCAGCAACGATTGTATACAAATCTGCTTTAGAGGATTCGGACTTCCAGGAATGTGAACATAGGGAAATTACGCTCCCGAAGATATCTCGACGTGATATTCGCAATCTCTGGCCGTTCAAATTTCTTGTTTTCGGGAAATGATGAGATCATATAAAGACCGCGGGATCGAATCTCAGGATTAATAGCTTAAGATCTCTTTGAATCACGGTGGACGGATCACCTTACCCGAGTCGCGTTATATACCTTAATTCGTATTATAAGCATGAATAAATAAATGAATGAAAGCAAATCCAGTCCGACTTGCAGATAATGAAATTTTAGACCGGTGTTATTTGCTACCGCGACATCGGGACATGTACGGAATGTAGGCGAGGTGGACACACCTGTTCTAGTCTGTGGCTTCGGGGCTAATATTTCTGACCACAAAACAGCAAAGTTCGAATTGAACTGTCACGATCAGGAGGGGGCTGAGAGTCGAGAGTCGACGCTAGTACCAGATGGACGGTGAAGTAGCTGCAAGCTGCAGCATTCTGCGGTCACGAATTTGTACCACAGGCAACATCGGTTATCTGTGGTTCGTGGTCCAACGCGAAAGGAGACACGCGCTCGTCAAAGGTAACTTCACCATCGCCACCACCGTCCTATTATGTTCGGGTTGCTGTTTTCTTTCGGTAGTGTGAGGAAAAAAATGAAGAGCAAAAAGGATAAAAAGAAATGTCAATTCTTCCGTCTAAATCCATCCCGACATCTCATTCCACCCCTGACCCCTCGCGAAATGCGTCGCGGGCTTTAAATCAGAGACGACCATAAGCCTCGTCATTAGAATGAGTTACGCGATATTGTCCCGCACAGGACTCGAAGGGCATCGTTGACGCTTAACACGGCGTATAAATCTTCGGGGTCAGACCTCGACTACGACCGAGTCCGAGAAAATCGTCGTTGCACTTCGACTAAAATACTTTCATCTCTCGGAGCGACGCGCTGTACCTTTGCCCCACTCTTTTCTTACCACTTGGAGGGTAAAAAGGGCACAAATGAGGATTGAGGACGACGCCACCGCGCCCAACTGACCGTACGGAGTAATTTTCACCCTCGACGAAAGGTGATCGTCAAGGACTGTTATGTCCAGCTGAAATGGTTATACGCCTACGCTCTTCCGGGAATCGTTTCCCTGTTTGTTTGACACTCCGCTCATAGCCTTGCACGGTCGTTTTTCTCGTTTGTTTAGCGTAGACATGATATAATAGCTATACATATATAAATATACAGAGCGATCAGCCATAAAAATGCCACCGCGCGGACCGTGGAGAAGGTATTATTAGAGGCTCAAAATAAGATTGCTTCGTTTACTCCCCTCGGAGCTGACTGCGGTTGCACCGGAGTCTGGGTTACGACTCCCCGTTGAATGGGAGTACATGACTATGGTAGGCTGCGGAAAACAGAAGGAGAGAGAGATGAATAGGAAGATAGAGATGAGGCGAGGGTGTCGAAAGGGATATCCCGAGCGAGGGAAACTGAGGGCGAGGAAAGATTGCCTCTCATTGCTCGTGGTTGGCGTTCAGTTTGCCGATTAGGTGATTGTCTCCAATTCGTGGTGTAGGATAAATCATTTTTGAAAAGGACGGGGCTACAATTGCTCCACAGTTACTAGAGTTAGTTTCACAATTCAATAATCTCCGAATATCGTATTCAAAGGTGTTCCTCCCCATAGCTAATTGGTGAAAACTATTATATACGTCGTTCGCAGAAGGTGGAGGGCGCTTATTCTCGAGTACCGAAATATCGACGATATGTTTTTCAACTCCGAATCAGCTTCGATAAAGTATTTCGTAGATCGTTGCAGAAAATTTTCCCGCAAAAACACCCGGACGTGAAATGACTGATGCGCGTGTCGGAGGATTTCTGCCCTCTGCCATGGCAGCCGTCGCTTGTAACGAAACCTAAAAACAAAACAGACATGCAGAGCCGGGAGTGAATTCCCTTAGCCCTTGTACCGAACGACGTCGCAACAACGGCGCCTATCGAGATATTTACAACACCGCAGCCTCGATTACTATGCGCCTGGGGTTCGAGGAGTGAGAAATGGCTGCGACGACAATTAACTGAAATCACAACCAGCCGAAGGTGTTTGTCACTGTCTGCCCTTTTATCTCATTCCCTCAATCTTGTTGGGGATTCGGCGTAATATTAGCTTCAGATTTGTATTTTTCTACTTCTGCCAGGAGCGCAATCATAGCTGAACCGACGACCACCCGACTTTATTTACAGAGATGTACAAACGTTGAGAGAAATTCAGATATACCTTGCTCCTCTTACCCTGCATCGCCCAAACACGCGGTGTTGGAAATCAAAGCGAGGGAGGGGTTCATCGGTCGTGCGTTCGTCCTCGTGTCGCTCCTCTGCCCTTTGCTTTCCCGGGTATTACCCTGCCGCTACGGAGTTAACCCGATTAAGTAATTAGAGGATTTTTAATCTTCTCGCTCTGACCGTTTTGGTACTGGTCACGATTTTGTTAAAAAATAAATATACTCTTCCTGCTACGTTTTGCAGTATAAATTGAATTGCTGATTGAAGAGTTTAGTGTCTGCTTGCGAAGCGTTCGAGAGAAGAAATAAAGAGATAAGAGAATAAAATCTGGTAAAGGGTGTGGGAAAATTACTGCGTGAGTCAATTTATTCGTTGAACGTGTCTGTCCAAAAATTTCTGATATTCCTTCTCACTTTTGGGTAGTTCCTAGATTTTCGGTATATAGTAAATCCTCTTCATGCTTTCTCTCGATCGGATTTCCGAAACTTCAGGAATTAATCGTCCTCCGTCTTTTGCTCGAAGATGACGATGATGAGGAGCGTTAAATTTTGACTGACGATTTTTTTTTTACAGTGAAAGACGAAATTTTTTTCACCGTGAGTTCAAATGCTAACAAATCACCGATCGTCAAACCTGCAGTCGTCGCGAAGATCTTCTCAAAAAAACAACCCGCGCATTTTCTGTAATTGGGCATTGTTTCTCGATCTGCACCGCAGTAGGTACTCTGTATTCTTGCCGGTGAAAGTAAACATGCATGCACGCAGTTTGCGAAGTCATATCCCGTACAAGTCGACAACAAAAGAGACGTAGCTAGCTGCTCAAGTATCCCGATGTGCGTAACCCAACCCACTACCTTGGTGAGTTCCATCTGGTTTCTCGCTTCTTAAGCGGTAAGCCAGCGGACCCAGTGGCGTCGGTCACATCGAGGTGGGCTTGAAAAATATCCCGCCGTCGTATTCCGAGATCACGTTGGTCGTCAGTTTTGATCCCGAAGCTGAGCACCGTTTCTCCAACTCGAGCGAACGGAGTCTGCTCCTTTGACAATGCATTACGGGCTTCGGTTTTACACCGTGCACAATTTTTGTTTTATCGTATTTGACAATTATTCGATAATTTATCAAAGCGTCCCGGGACAATGGGGCCCAAAGGTCCAGAGAACGCGAGTCGCGGAGCAAGAAGCTGCGGGATAGTCGCACTTTCAAAGTCCTTTTTGGCCCGATGGTACGTGTAAACGGTGGTTTAAATGTCGAGATCGGATCTCGCCGGCCCCAAAGCCACCTCTGCCTATCTTTAACTCCATCGGTATACATCCGCATCTTACCTCGAATCCATTATCGCGCCCGACTCGGACGCCATCCGCTCGCGGTAGGGTCCAGGGATTATCATTTGTCCATCATCTTATACACCTTGCTTCGTCAAAATTGGCAGAGCGTCCTTTGCAAGATCGAAAGTTGAAATTCCCGGATGATTGTCGATCGTCTACCGGAGAATTTCCAGTCTTAGCTATCGAGGATGTTTTTGTAAAATTCTAAGCTCACCCGGTGGTGCGGCTTACGACTCGATAGCGGTGTTTGTGGTCGTGTTCGGATGGCTTGTGCGGACTCCAGAAGCAGCGGTAGCAGCACCGATGCAGTAGTCGAAACCGATGTAGGGAATAAGCGAGCGAACGAGCGATTGTACAAACAAAACTATCTCATTGTGTGTTAATACCTTTGGTTGGTCGGCTGTTTGGCTTTCTAGAAGTTTGCACGATGGTACTCACTATCTGTCTCTCCGGACTCTCGAGGAAGGGGTTTGGGAACGGAGGTAAGGAAGCTCTCGTTTGAAAGTCTGGAGCGCACCTCCTCTTATGGGAAGTTAGTCCAGCCACCACACATGCTCGGTTGTATAAATATAAAATACATACACCTTGGCCCTACGGTGGTATCGTAATATATTACTCACCATGTTACATTGTGCTCCACACTCCACAAAGACGCGAATCTGTCGTGAAATGTAAATTTAAGATCACCGGATTGTACCTACTCTTTTAGCCGCGGTGCAGCAGAAAACTGGTAGCGCGACAACTACACCGCGAGATAGTCGGTTCACCTTCTTTATTCTCTTCTTTTATTATCTCAAAAAAGCCTCGTTGACAAAACGGACGTCGAGAATAATATTTGCATCGCCGTTGAGAAAAGAGTAGCGTCCCCCTACCTCTAATGTAATACGCCTATACCTTTTATACCACGGTTCCCGGATGATCGTGATCGTATCCCACGGGTTACCAAACTTATCCTAAATTACGCGAAAATTCGAACACCAATTTTCACAAGCTTAGCGAAGGAAAGTCTGCGCTGGGATTTTCCTCGCTGCGGAAGGGAGGCACCCAGGGGAGGGAGGACACATATTGGATCATATCGCATCTTCTCACACCCCCATGAATTATGCATCTCAGAACCCAAATACCCTCTTTACCTCCGATTTTCTCTCGCTTTCGCCGACGACGAACGAACGAACGAGCATTGAAACACCCGTTTGTATATACCGAGTAATACCTACTCCGGACGGTCTCGTACAAAATCTCTTCGTAATTAAAGGCACCATATATTTTACTTGAAGCAAGACTGCTGCGCTGGTTGGCTCTGGGCTTCCTATCAAGACCTGATCGTTTATCACGTCTCTAGGGATTATAAAATACACGTTTAAATTACTTTCGCTATTTGAGGAGAGAGGAGGAACGTCTTTTGAATATAAACTGGACCTTGTCGATGGCCAGAAGAAGAATCGGTATAGCAAAATTAAAAAAAACTTGTTACCCTTACAGCGATGAGCTTCGTCATCTCCATCTGCATCTCGCGACGGCTATGAATATCGAAAGAAATTTACCCCCACCACGGATTATCGAGAGCGCACGATCGGTGTAGACGAGATTGGAGAAGCTGCACATTTCCTCACAACTTTCGTACGACCCGGTGCAACCAGCGATCGCAAAGCTGCCGAGATAAATCTTGATTTACCCCGCCGAGCCTCGCCATATACTCGTTGACGAGGTATACGCTTATAAGAGCACCTTTTTACGACGTTACGCTGCTTAGGTATTCAATCTTCTAATCTTTTCTTCGTTTACCGAAAACGAAAACTTTAATCGCATCGTCGTCTTGAAAGGTCAATTGATTCTCGTGGAAAAATTAACGCCGATTCGTTTTCAGCTCTGAGAAGAAATAAATGTCGTACGTTCCGGGAGAGGAACTACCGTGTAGAAGCGTAGAATCATGGGAAGAGCCTTCTCAAATTAATTAGAAGGAAAATATCCCCGGTATCAAGGACCGACCCCTCAGCGTGTTGGAGGTCCTCGAGAAACAGGCTGCAGACTATCCGGAGCTCAGCGAAGTGTTTAACAGGCGGGATTCCTCGTTAGGTATAAAAAATTCGCCGAGGAAAAATTCCTCGGCGTATTCAACTGCGAAGGGTGCAGATGAGATTTAGGTAGTTGTGCTCGGATTTTTTTTCACTTACTTTTCTCCTCGCGATATTTCTTGAACCGATTCAACGATCACGCGGGCACCGAAGAAAAGATGGGCACGGGGATCAGGAGTTCGATGTCCTGGTCGGCTTATCATGGAAATCGTGTAAAAGAGAACATCGCGATACGAGCGCAGGGTTGAGGGCTCGAATGTAATACCCATTGTAATCCCGTAAGTAGCATAATTCCCAATGACTCGATGGAATAATCCTGATAGAGCTCCTGTGCGTTCTCCACCCGTCCCCACGATTCTCCGTTTCTACTCCTTCGCCGGTTCGCATCAGCTCCTCTCGTATTCCTAGAACTATAAATCCTACGTAGGTAGATATGGTAATATATAGAAGGTAGATCCGAGTTATCAAGGAATGCTAATGTCATCATACCTGCGGGGAACATGGATTTCCAGTTCGGTTAATCGTGCCAAGCGATAAATTTGTCCGATCTTAATTCTCTTCCTTCGCTCCGTGTAGTCGTATAGTCGTACAGGCGTGTCCAATTTTGTAACTGATTAAATGGAGTACACGAAAGATCGTATCGCTTATTTAATTGCATCGAATATACGCGGAGGCACGCGACTCTGCAGATGTTCTCACGAAGGAACAATGAAGACATTCATTCTTGCGGACCACGTTGCGAAACTGGAACGTTGCAGTTTCAGATATTCTTCGCCACATCTCCACCGACCATTGGTCGAGGAATGTACATCTTATGCAAAATAGTACACAGTAGCCGACCATTTCGCTCTTAGAACTCCTTGACTCGCGATAGCTTTTCTTTACGTCCATCCGAATCCCAATTAATTTCATCAATTCGATCTACTCCGCGGCTCTCTTGACCTTCGCCGCCTTTTACTTTCGCTCGGACGCCGTTCGCTGGTAGGATCACGATGAGAAAGGACCTGATCACCTCATCGTCATCGGGCACACAGTGTGACTACAATCAACGTTTGCTTCGGAAACCATGCGCAGCGTATTGGGTTGCACTCGGGCGATGCGTCGCCTCGCCGTCCCAGCGGGGGAAGCCTTATAGAATCTTTGCAAATTCACGACGCCCAGGACGCTAAACCACACTTGATATTCAAGGGTACCTGACCAATAATGCACAAACAATACCCGAAGCGAGAGTTGGTGTAGATGGCTACTCTGTATGAAATATCAACCACCGTGAAACATGAACGGCCTGAGAAACTTGGATCTTCATACCGCCGCTCTATTCCACATTGCTAATAACGAGTATCCGAAAACACCGAACACTACCGACGCCCAAAATTTTTTCACCAATCTTTCAAATTAGCTCTTCGTCCAAAGAATTACGAAAAACTTTTTCGCATACCGATCCCCGCTGATATTGTATCGTTATACGTATCGGTTTCGGACTCCTTATAATATTAAAAAGTTGTCGGATCAGGGGAGAATTTATTATCTCAATTTTTCTTCTGCATTCCAGAAATTTTCTCACTTCCACACAAGTCTTTCTCGATCGATTTACCCAGTCCGAGAACGGTTAATCATTTTGTTTGTGAAAAAATTCGGTATCGCAAATTTTCAGCACATCACCGCCGGTTCTCTCGGTGTCTACAAGTACAACGGGTTGAATTCCACCGCAAATTCCTACGAATTTTTCGAGGGGAGAGAAAAGACGGAGAAGAAAAGAGAAGAGGAGAGAAGAGGAGAGCGTTTGACCCGTAAATTCAGCTCTCGGTGTAGGATGGCAGAATCTCACGCTGAGTATCGATGCGGCTAACTCGATGCAATCCAAGCCACTCACTGGGGATTTTCTCTTCCCTCTCTAGTACATCCAGGCCTTTCTTAGCGTTTACTCGCTCTCCCACACCGCGCACACATGCTCGTGAAACACAAAAGTGGTCGTGTGGAGTTTTGGCTCGGACCTCGGATTACAAGGGGCACGAGAGGAGGACAGGGGACGTGAAAAGCGAAAAGGATAAACAAAAACTGAGAGAATTATCGAAAAGTCACTCGGTACGATTGTATGTGAGAAAATGTCATGGATCTCATCTGCACGAGCCGCCGAAAAACGGAAATGAAATATAAGGAGCCGAGTACAAGATCGCGGGGTGTGCGAGGGGAAGGGTCCACGGCTGCAGGGCACGAGGAGCAGCAGCGGATCTTCCGTCATGAATTATTCAGAGTGTCGCGATCTCGTCGGCTGGTTGACTGCGGATCGCTTTCATGGACGGATGGTCGGACGGATTTCCCTTCCCATTCAATCGCTGGAGTCGCGAGTTGGAATTCTTCTCCGTTCTTGTTCCTCGCTGGGCAGGGAACTGCTCAGATTAAGATCGCAGTGGCATTGGCAACTGTCAGCTATACCACTGCGATCGCCTTTTAGGGGTTCCCCCTCTTTTTTTTGCAAATTCAACTTGATTTACCATCATTCATACGCTGGGCGTTGTTCCCTGATAGATAGCTTGAGAAAAAATAGCTCGTAGTTTCGTCAACTCTTCTTAGCTTCCCGGTAGATAACAACTCTGTGAATTCTGCAGGCAAGAATATCTGCGGCTTGCTGCGCCGCACGTTCTCGTAACTCGGTTTATTCCGATCTCATCGTTTCTTTGTGCGGAAAGGGAAAGAAAGAGATACGTGAAGAAATATCTGGAAGGCTCGGCAAAGAGTTTTTAAATTTCACTTTGACGGCAGCAACGGCACCCTCGGCCCATAAGCGAAGAAACGCGACTTCCATCTTCTTCGGTACCTTTTCAAACGGAACGTCTTTTCCTCTCCCTCCACCCCGAGCCTAATTGTATCGGGCGTCTTAATCAGCGTGTAAGCTAAGCTAGTAAACGAAAGCGCCTTATGCCCCGCATCTCAAAGGCACAATTTAAAAGTATGGTAAGCCTCCCCATCCGAATATGCTGCCGAGGCGGTGAATCGAACATCCTCTTCATACACCTTGCACACGCATCGCATACGCGCTTGTTATACAAAAATATCAAACCGCTGACGATAAGTGGAGAGTAAAAACTCGTGCGTTTCATCTTTGTATACCATACATACTCGATTGATTCATTTTAGCGATAACTGCACGTTGATTATACTCGCAATAATGTTCGTACTCGACACGTGCCGTGCGCGCGTTTCTACCATGACATAATAAATCGCAATATCATAAGCTAGTCGGATCTCCTCACCCCGGGTGTCCGTGACCCTGTAATTACGCTACAGCGAATATCCGCACTTGTAGTTACATACGGCTAGATGTGGAAACTTTAGGGGACGGCGGCTGTAGCTGTGAGTCAGAGATTGATAGGGGGAAAAATCAATACCAGATCGATGGAAGATCGATAGCGAATACCTGTGGTATATTTCGCCGGTAATCGGCATCCGCTTATCGTAGGTCTAAATATCCAACACCGCGTAAGTAGTCGGAAGGAATCAAAACAACCAGCAGCCGGGTGACGCCGCCCTCGATGTTTACGTTTCTCTCACCTTGGCATTAAGCGTCTCAGCTCAGCTGATCGGTGGAGCCATTCAATATTCTATTCAGTCGGCACCGGCCACCCTTGCGGTACGTTTCGTGAATCGAATCAGTTCGGCAGATTTAATTGAGCGACGCCGCGAGGAGTAGATTACGGTAGAAGTGATTAGTCCGATTCGCGTTTTGTCTTTGTTTCGAGTTGATCAATGAGTGTTAAGACTGAAAGAGTAAGTGCCCTTGGATCATATTGTGTGTGGGGTGATGTGTTTTTAGTGGGGCCCGTGTTCGGGGGTCGATGCGGTGCGGAAGCCCTTGGATTAGGTCTTGGATTATCCCTGGGCCCAGCCTACAGGTTCGCTCTTCCTCCGGGACTTGCTGCCAAGACCACTAGATGCCTTGTTTTCGATCAAGGTAGGCCTCACATGAAAATCTACGACACTTACAATTAAATTAAATTATACCCAGTAACGATTAACGTCTTTGTCATTCTACACGTTCACCGATCGTTTTACGATCGTAATTGTCATTCAAACTAATTCACTCACTCATACGTTTGCATGCCCCGTCCGTTCGCTGTTTCTTATATTTATTTACTCAGATGCGGTGAATTCACATTTCGAGAGCCTCGAGATCGAAATATCGAGGTGACGCCCTTTCCCTTATAGTTTGCCAATTAATTCTTGAATCTAACGTCAACGCGGGAAGACGACGCTCGGATGATCCGACGCTGACCAGAGCCGACAGCTCGGACAGTCCCCAAATCCTCGCCACGAGGTCTGAGTGCTTTCGGAATTCCTCGCACGTTTGCTACGCAGAATTTGTTAAACGTTCGCGATGCGCCGTTGAGAAGTTCGAAGTAAGGGCGAGAAAATCGTAGGGTTGTTGTAACGTGCAACAAAGCGCATATAGGTACCGAGTTTAACGGCTGAATTAATGTTTTAGGTTCAATAAAAATCAGTCTTCACCATTCTTTTTTAAACGTGAAACCCTGAAATGTGCGGCGTGGCTCAATTTAACGGGGATTTTATCACTCGTCCATAAATATTTTTCAACAACGCCGCTGGTGAAGCGATCACCTCTCTTTCTCTAAACGCACACTGTAACACTTACTCAAGTGTCTAAAAGCCCGAGGCCACCTCACGTAGTTATAGTTGACGCCGTATCCCTTTAGCTGCAAATTATCTGAACATTAATACGCTGGTAATAAGCCATTGAAATTTTCTCGTTATTTCAATAACTCGATCTTCTCACTCGACGGCGCGGTGCGGTTGGGTGCTGTAAATCCTTTGGCCTTTAACTCTTTCCTAGTACGACTGAAAAATCCTTCCTTCGGGTCAGGTTTTAGTTTTTTATTCAAACCGCTCAACTACATAATTAAACATAAAAAACGTCGCTTCGACGGTTCGGAATTTACAAGTCAAAGCATCGGTCCACCTCGGAGTCACAATGACGGCACATGCAAATGAAGTTGTTTTACTTTTTTTTTTTATCCCCAAGAGCTATTTTACTCGCCGCAATTACGTAACTCTTAGTATATTTTTCGCTGCGGGAGGCTCATATTTCTCTATACCACCCGATTGACCGAATTAAAGTTTAATAAAATCAAGCGGGGATAATCGATTGCTTTTTCAGATAACAAGAGATTAATTATAAATGAGAAGGAGAGGCTGCCTAAAATAAGGGGGATCCGATATTTTAATAAAGAATATTGTTGAGCTTTTGCTCACTTACTTAGCCACACTCAATGATCACGATAAATTAGCAGTTCACCAAAGAATTCCTCGTTCTTCTTCTTATTATTCTTTACAAACTCTGATTTTTCCTCTTTTTTCTTCGCTACTGCGAAGATATCTTAGAACCGCTCAACTGTTGAATATCGAGAAAATTCCCGAGTCTGAGACCTTCTTTCCCATATATCCTTGTTTTCAATTACTATTTTAATTAGTCAAATCCTGCTCGATTTTTCTTAACCTGTGATATCGTACTCCCTGCACTCGACACCATCGTCGTTCGTTCGAGGTAGAGAAAAATATTTACAAAAAAAAAAAAAGTGACTTTTTTTTTTTCTCTATCTTTGCACGAGCCCGTAACGACAATGACGCTGTGCCGCTCGCAATCAGACATCTCAAAAGCTGGTTACGTTAGCAACTGCCGCGTTCCAGAATCGCGAATCGCCTTATTTCGGGGGGTCGTCTTCCTCAGGGTTTCCCTTATTACCACTTCATTTACAATTAACATTTATAGCTCGACAACTGGAGCACCCGCGCTTGGAAAAACTAATTAAATATTCCTCCCGATGTCGTCTCTAGGAGCAAAAGAAGAGGGTGCGGACTCTTGCTTTAGAGATTAAATGATTACCAATTAATTTTCTCATATACCTCGCGCACTTGGAAGACGGGCTGCAGAGCGACTCACCTGCACGGTTGTCGATGAGAATTTTTTCTCCTCCTCGTATCCCGCGATCGCTAATGAAAGCGAATAACGTCCAGATTTCACTCCTTAAAACCCCTGCAGCTCGGTAATTAAAAAATAAATAGCGAATAAATGTTGAAACCTAAAATATATTCGAACGTTGGTATATAATCGAACGGGATATCTTTTTCTACTGTTCTTTTTATTTTGTTGTAATAATTTTTTTTTTTCTTCTCTTCGAGTGAAAACTTGTCCCGGCATGGAAGAAGAGGGCGTTTGATACTCGGAGTGCATCACACTTGGATGATCGTCGTAAACGCGGCGGATAAAAATCAGTAAAGTTGCCGGGCTGTTTTCTGAGAGTAGCTCGCGAGAAGGAGGTGAGGGCTCGGGGGTGCAATGGGGTGGGATTCAGAGCAGAAAGAACGGAATTTAATTAAGTAAAATTACTGTCAAGCGATGGGAAAGAACTGGCTGCAGGCAGGGCGCTGCTGCTGCTGCTGCTGCAGGGTGGCGAGCGAAGGGGCCACGCGACGCTGTCTTTTCGTTGCTGGAAAAGTGTCTCGCGGAATTAGAAGGGGTGAGGATTAGGACGGCAACACTCGCTAATTTTTTTCCTCTCCTGATACACCTATATCACAATCTACGTTCGAAATGCATTCTTAGTTTCCTGCGCCAAAAATTGGAAAAGTCGGAAAAAATCCAGCCGCAATTGTGTCAATGGGTTTGCAACGGGAGTATCAATAATTCGCGTTGAAACATTTATAACGTCGCTCCGATTGCGATACTCGGTTTCAAAAAATTTGAAAAACTATATTGAAAAGGACGTAAAAGGCTGTATTTCTATATCGTTGTGCGGGGAAGAGTGCAGTCGCAGGCAATTGTGCGGGGACTTTAGGATGATTCGCAATTCAGCGATTAATATCGTGACTTTGAAAAACCGGAAATGCGTGATTCGGCGAATTGGAAAACGTGGGGATGAAGAGACGGAGGGTCGAAAAGTCCAAGCGAACGGCGTGTACTCGTATGTATCGCGTTGCGAAAGTGTCACCGTGTTAAAGCGCGCGTATTCGAAAGTTAGCGTGAGCTGTTCGCCCGCCGCAATCCACATAAGCTCCCCACCACACACGATAAGCATGCCGATAACAAGCTTTTCTCTCCACACGTAGCCGCCGTGGTCGTCGACGCCCCGAATCGCGTCCTACACACCCCTTCGTGTACCCGGTTTAAATTTTCACTGATTTTCTTTAAAATCCCACCGCAGTATAACACGGAAGGTAGAGATAACGTTGACAGATCGGGCCAAAGGGAAACGCCTATGTTTCAGAGATTTTTGGAATTGATAGTCGCAGCCTTCCAGCTATAGGTAACACAACACCATCCCACGTTTATGGGGATTCGCCAGTGATTTAGTTTTCTCTCCTAAGCTCCCGGCTAACGCCGTCGCGTCAGGATCTTTTATTGGCTCACATTATGCTTGCTACCCGTACGGACGATTCCCGGATTCGGATTCACCCGGACAAACGTATGCGTGTTTGAAAAATTCAACGACATCCGAAAGTCTAGTTATTCCATTCGGAGCCCCGCGATAGCTCGGCTGCCGAGGTTTCGGGGGTGCAGACGACGGTTGAACGGGGGTTAATATATCTTGGTGAATATTTTTTATTAAACGAACATCGTCGGTTTTAGGTAACGTTTCGGTTATTTGTTGTCGACACGTGCGTTCAGGTGGTGGTTTGTCCCTCGGTGGTAACTCTGAGATATTATGTCGGCGTATATGGGCGAATGCAGTGACAGAGGTAGAGCGTAAGTTGTGTGCGTGTGTTTCTCTGCGGCACCACGAAGCGGCAATATAGGAGATCATATGTCATGCAAGGGCGTCGCGTCTCCCCGACCACCGAAACGTTTACGCGCGCGCACCACCAAACCACCCCTTGTGCCGCGTTACATTGCGCGAGCCGTGTGTGCTTTCGCCTCGCGGAAACCGCTCTGCCCTTAACCCGGCGATATGTTGCCGCTGTGCGGAAATAGTAGGGAAGATACTTTCCACAGGCTCACCGTCGCCACCCGCCGACTAATACTTTCCTCGTAGACATTGAATTTCGCCACCCCTGGTACGAAACGCCGACGAGAAATGAGTGCACGGGAGAAAATAAATAATCACACTACCGCGCGGTAGAACGCGAAACAATAAAGGTATCGCAATTTTCTTTCGCTCGTTATTAATGTTATATAACGCTAATCTGTTGGTTTTTGGATAATTCAAACCGGGGGACTACTATCGCGTTGCTATTACACATATAAATGAATCCGGTGAGTGGAGAGCACGTCGGCGGCCACCGGGGTGCCGCTCCTATGCAACGGATATGTTGGATTGCGACAAAACGTATGGTCAGAGTTACCGCCACCGGGATCTTTTGTCCCGGCAACAATGAGCTCGGAATTGGTCGGCAAGGGATGAGGTTGATACAGGGATTTATCACGGGCACATTCCAACCTGATAATTCTGTGAACAAACCTTGTAACAACGCTGATTATTGCGCGCTGTCAGTGCCGTACATACCTACCGGGAGGACTCAAATTTTCACGATCTCTTTTGACTTTCGAATGAATTTTTTTTCAGCTCGTCGTTGAAACCGGTGGAAAATCTCCGGGGTTTCTTTTTCCCTCCCTCCCCCCACCCCCGCGCCGGCGAGTCGAAAGAACTCTTTGTTAAACTTTTCAGTTTAAAACCTTGCGATCAGCTCTCGGAGGTACCTACCTCCGATCCTACGGTGTATCTTGGAGATAAATGAAAGAAGTTGTAAAGAGTCGTCGTAATGGGAACAAGGAGAAAACTCGGAGAGGGTTCGTTAATCGGATAAAAGAGGAAACGGTGGCGCTAGAAAATAGCCGGGGAAGGGAGTGCGGAAGGTAAACATCGGGACGACCCCTGCTCGCCCGGGGGTTGGCATTCGGTGTCTGATATTAACACTTTAACGTCCGCCAGAGGAATCCCACTCGAGATCGGAGCGGTCGAGTTGATTCCGCCGATTACAACTGTATCCTTTATTTACTTACAGAACTATAGAAGACGTTTTCCACCGATATCCGTCATCGCGAATCCTTCACCTGGACTGCGCTCGGGATTGCTCGTGTCTGGCGGGATAGTGACAAATTGACAAGCAAACACGGAATTGATTTTAGCGTTGCTCCGAAATTAGCCTCAGACTGTGCGAGGTGTGCTTTGAAGTGCTTCGGTCCCCCGATGTCGGAATGCTCGAATCAGTATCGGAGATAAGTCGTGAGATATCGTGAGAAATGCGGGAATGAATGCAATTTTTCACAGACGACTGACAAACTCACTTCTTCGGAGGATCCCTAAAAATTTATCATACTATACCCCGTAGGTGGACGGCACCGCGATACGCTCTGCAGGCCGGGGAAAAATGGAATTTCGTATACAAAGCGACGAAGGAATGGCAAATAATAGATCCGCGATGATTTATACAGATATAAATACAAATTGCATCGTAGCCCCGCGGGTCCATCCAGGAAGATGCAATATCACCGGTGTTGTGACAGCCCAAGTATTTCGGTAGAGAGAAGGAGAGAGAGATTGAGAGAGAGAGGGGGAGGGAGAGAAAGATTTCAGCGTGCGTCTGCGTGCACGAATAAAGGGAGACCCTTCGCAACCGCCAAACTACCGACCAACACGGGCACACTGTTGCACGGGACACACTCGACCATCAATCATCAGCATTTTAATATCGGGCAGCTAACAATGCCACCAGCCAATTCTCCCCGGTGATGGTGGCTGTTTCATTTTTATGGCAAATTCTTCTAATTCATTCGTTTTCTTTCATTATCCTCATAGCCGCGCGCGTCACGGTGTCCCCCCTCTAAAATCACTGCCCTTCGAGTCATCGGCGCGATACATTTGCAAAAAATGATCTCGAGGTATCGCGCTTATTTTTCATTTCTCCCGCATCGTGCGGCGGAGAAATTAGTCGTCGGCCGAAGGCCAGATTTAAATCTCCGAGTAACGCCCGACCGAAAATAGAGTTTGAAAGGGGTTAAAAAAATTCGAATGAAGAAATAAAGAGCGAGGCTTTATTACTAGACTCCACAGTGAGCTAGACGGCGTACAACTGGAACTATTAGTAACTGCAGCACGGATAGATACAGTCAGCTGTACGAAGCGGCTATCTTCACCTAGTCGAGAAGTGAGTCGGTGATTTACGTGTCGCGGTGCACTTGGCGCCGTCTGAACGATCAACAATCCTATTCTCCCTCCGCTTCTAATTCCCCGGCTCGAGGGTATAACGCTAAAAAAAGGGAGATCTGTTTCACGTTTATTTGACAACCTGTTGGGGGTATTTTGGGCTGCCTGGTGGGTCCGGTTCGTCCCGGTAATCATTGTCTGCCTCACCGTCGTTGACGTTATGGCCTGCACGGTTCGGGGGAGGAGACCACACATGCCCTAACCGTTTCTAAAACTGGAGTGAAATTAAAACTCGGGGAAACCCGACGAAAGTTGGTGCGTTATATTACGGTCGTCTCGGCGGTCGGAGCAGAATTTTACGGAAAAGCTGGCTTACCGTCGACGTAACGATTATTTCGTTCCATTCCACGCCGGCGATGGAATCACATAATTTTAATATTGGTATATTATTGCCGAGGGTTTATCGGAGTTGTTAATGCTCGGGGCTGCAGGGCGGGAGGGGGACGAATATCGTTCCGTTTTGTCGTACCACCGTTTACAAAATCTGTCCACCAAATATCGTATAATTTTACAACGAATGGGAAACTAGTGACGACAATATTTCAATCGACGTCATTGCTTTGCCCTCGATGTACGCGCAACCTGATCCCTCTACCCCCCTCACACCCCCTTTATTCTCACCGGTTGCAGTTTTGACGTACCGACTGCGTACGTCCAAGGGATTAACAGACAGGGATTTCATTTCATTCGACGTTAAATTCGTTCCAGAAACATTTGTTATTAATAGTGCCAGATACTCTGGACTCTGCACCGGATTCGCACTCATTCGTATACCGCGTTGCCGCATTCCAGTTCACCGCTGCAGGTGTAATCGGATTTCGAATCGGTTTTAACGTCACGGTTGTTTTAGAATCGACCGACGTATCTGTTGAACATAATAGGTGCGGTGCCGTTCCAGCTGACGATGTGGCTCGGAAAATTCGAGTAGATGGAACTGCCGCATGCCGAGTGGCGAAAAGCGCGTTTCGGCGGCGTTGCGTTTCGTCGATCTTTATAGAAACCGTGCGAAATGCTTCGAAGAGAATCGAGCTGTGATAATTCGTTATCCGAACTCCGTCGACTAATTGGGTTACCGATGCAAAGAGCGGAGTGCCGAGTTCTTCGCGAAGTGTGAATTCTTTTTGTTAATCAACTAATAATATTCAGACACCCCCGGATCGCCGACGCGACCGCGAGGGGTGAAAAATATACACGGTTTCACATTACCATACGCAAACAGTCGGAGGAGCCGTCAGCAGCGGTTCGGTGGTGTCGGGCGTCTAGCACCACCGGTTGTAAGAAAAATGAATAAAATTATAAAACGGAGGGAATTTTAAACGCGGCTGCAGGGATGGGTGCTACGCCCTGGTCTTGACGTTATATCGAGACTCCCGTGCGCTGTCAGTTTGTCGCTTCAAAAATACGTTCCCGTTCGGTCCACGCCGGCTCCCATCCGCTCTTCTGAGGAGATGCTCGAGCAAATTTCTTCTCTGATGATTTTGCATAATTCAAAAACCCACCACGTATGATACCGCGTTATAGTTCAGAGACGTGAGGGTGATAGGAGGTGGGGAAAACGAGAACAAAACAGAGGAGAAGTTTTCCTCCATGAAAACCGTCGCTAATATGTTTTTCTTCCCCGCACTTTGAAAAAATGAACGAATATAAATAAATAAATTTGTCACTTTGCGGGACAGGGATGTGTGGCGTTCGGTTATGTCCCTGAAGTTATAGCTGCGGGTGGGTCCAACGATTAAAATCAACGAATGCGTATCGTTTGCACGGATCCTGCAATTGATCGAGAAACGGGGTACGCACGGTGTGCTTCCCCGAAAGCGTCGTTAAATCCTAGCGCCGCTACCCGGCAGTAAAAAATTGACGACACGCGTGACACGTGTCGAAAATGATGTTTTCGTGGTTTTAGAGAATTCCGTTTCTCGCGGTACTCGCCGTCGAATTCGCACTCCAAACTCTCGTTCGTATATAATCGGGAAAAGATAGCAATGAAAAATTACGGAAAAAGTTGCGCGAGAACTTTTAAGCGGTCGGAAAAATGGGCGGAAAATTCGTCAAGTCGTTTGCAATCGAGTGAGTGGCAGTCGTCGACTACCCCAGCGAGTGACGTTGCCGTAGAGGGTTGGAAAAGGGGGTGACCGATACGGAGTATAAGTCAGAATGCGGACAGGCTGGTGGTCGAGGGTACGAGAAGTTTAAATGACGCGTCCGTATGGTGCCTGCCTCTCCTTCGCGTCGTGCAGCCGCAAACATATAACCCACCGCGAAGTCACGCTGGAACTCCCGGTCGATGCGAATCCGCGGTGTATATTTTTCAAATTTTCATTTCACTTCCGTTTGAAAATTGTCCCGAGGATTAACCGGATCAAGGACGCTTGTAGCTAGAACTGGACGTTGCGGTTAGCCAAGGTAATACCGCAGGGTGAAGGGACGCGCCCAACCGCCACGGACACCCCAATTAGGTATTCCGTTACGTGAAAGACTCGAGACATCGTGGAAGAATTGCAAGAGAGGCAAAAGCCAACGCTGATTCGAGCAGCCAGGGATTCCTCTAAAATATCGGCATCGGATGGGCCGACCATTATGTAAAGGTAATCCAAGTTATACCGATTATTATATCTCTGGTTAATTCGATGCTGCGAGGCTTCCGAATGGTCCAGAGGAGTTTCGAACATCTCTCCCTCCCCAGTTGAGACCACCTTTCGACTTCCACGCGCTGTTACCAAAAACTTTAGTCACTAATTTAACTCGGAGTTCCGCGCTGCGATACGTCTGATAAAATCATTACTAGCCAAGCACCCGTTCCAACGAAAGAATCGGTATTCCATGCCGAAAAGGAGTGCATGATCCTCTTGGGAAAATTTGACGAGGAGGAACCGTGTGGGGTCTACGGTAAGACAAATGTCAGTTTCTGGGAAGCAACTGTCGTGTTGCGGGGAGAGTCCTGATAGTCCGGAGAAGTTGAACTTGTGTCGATTTACCGCATCTGTGCAGCGTTGACGAAGTTACTACGTTACGTTGCTACTTAAATCACTCCAGAACGGGGTCCTGGAGGGTCGTAGCCGCTGCTGCCTGGCGTAACCGGGTTAGGTAAGCGACCCCACGTCCACCCTACGCGCGCCAACTCTTCATTACAGGAAAATTCGGGGAAAAACTTTTGACGGGCGTATATATCCGCAATGGCGTTTCCGCCGCTGCCGCTGTTGCTTGCTTCTTATCGAAACGCCGGGGATGAGACGGTTCGAATCATCGGTTATCGATAAATCTATCGAGTAGATATTTTTCCGTGTTGTACAACAAATGAAATATTATGCGCGGTGCAGTGGCGATAGTTTCAACGGGCACGAAGCGATCGATCAATATCAATTTTATCAAACGGCTGCACACAACAGAGCTGGTGCTTGTAGGGTAGATTAAATAAATTCCATAACACTCGACATTCCGATGACTGCATACGGTAGATTTCATAACCCCGCGTCGCCATATTCGTACGCTGCAGAGGAAATTGTTACAACGTCGGTATGGCCGCGGCACGATATCAAACTTGCCTACTTATGAATGACCGTGCAAAAACTGACCCCTCGCGGTAAGAGCCACAGGGAAAGTTCAGCGCTGATTTCTGCTGGGTCATTAGTGGTCCTGAGACTCCGTAGCACCTGCTCGCTATGTTCGGTTTTTCTATCGATATATCGTCGTCCAGCGCGGAAACAGAAGGGACGTTATACGAATCTATTTCACTCGTGGTTCGATCCAGGATTGATGGAGAGCCGGGAATTTTAGATTTGTGGAAGGTGAAATAGTCCCCTAAATTGGAAATCGCCATTACCAGATGGACGCGTTCGTCCGGCGTGTGTCGCCTTACTGGAAAACGAGTTACCGTAACCACGTTAACCAATTATTGATCCCTCTTAAAGAATTGCTCTATTTCGACCGCTTGACCGGCAGCGTTCGAGAATCGGACGTCATTCACTTTGCTTCGGCAAAAAAGTTTGTTACCCGCACGGAGATTACATGGTACGGAGAACCTCTTCGAGACGGTTGACGAGTGGTAAGCGACAAATTTTCTCCCCATCTACGGCGGTGGCATCGTTTTCGAGAGGGTGAGGTGAGTCGGAAGCGAACCGGAAGAGCTTCGCGGGTTTGAGTTTGAGGTTTGGCTGGGGTTGAGTATAAGTTCCGAGCTAGCTGGCGGAGCTTAAAAATACGCAATCTTGGCGCGCCGTCAGGCTGAAGAATTGAAATATATGTCCCCTCGTCTTCTTTGATATCGTTTACCCATAATCATTTAATTTTCCCCATAGCTCTGATCCTCAGCCTCGGGTTCACAGCCTCGGGCGTCTTAAGGAACTTGTTTGAAACTCTCGCGCTGTCGTTTTTCGTCGCCTGTATTTTTACGGATTTGATATTGCGCGACAACGTTGCCGAATTTTTCTCCCCAACCCTCTCGCGTCCCTTCGCAATTTTTAGAAAAAGCAGTTGTCGCGTGTCTCCTGTTTTTTTTTTTTTTTTTTCTTACATCCAAGAAAACAAGATAATACACACGCCCCGGTGATGTGAAATATATGCCACCGTAAAAAAGTAATACCGGAGAGCTGCTTATTTCATTCGGAGGATAAATTTGTAGGTGGTTCGTCCCCGCATCAAAATCCCAGAATCCCACCCTTCTTCTTCCGCGTCTTCTTCTTCTCTTGGTCGGGTGTTCCCGTCCATTCCGCTCAATCTTTTCCTTTTTTCTTTGCGGTGAATTTGCGATACAATTTTCTTTCGCTCTGCTCGCGATTTTATCTGGGTATAAAGTCTCGCCTCTCTTTAAATGAGGACAATGCTCGGACGTCGATACCAGAGATCCCGAAGAGGAGAATAGAATAATGAAAGTTATCCCGACGGAGGTTAAGCTCGGCGTCGATCTATGGAGATGGGAAGCGGCACAATAATACATCGCAAACACTTTCGATGCAAACTACGCGACGCTTTTCACCCGGGGGTCTGCGGGATCTGTTCCTATCCTATATCGGTTATTGAATCGTTAAGCCAGCTCCGAATAAAAAGATATGCATAAGCGACGTCCGACCTGCTGTTCCCTCTGCAAGCGTCAGTTTACCTTCCCCCCTTTTCGTCTCTTCCTCAAACTGGCTGCCGTCGCTGCCGGTGGTAGTGAGAAGAAAACGGAAAACGGGGGTGTCGAAAGAGCTGCCGAGAGAGCCGCGACTGGTGTGAGGGCGGGGAGATTGCAAATAATATTTCGAGACGCTAAAATGTGTCAAGCTTCTGATCCTGTCTGACATTTGAATATCCTACGGGGTGGTTGAGCTCCGCGATGGGGGGATGAGGGAGAGCGAGGGAATGGGAAAAGGGATGAATCGCTGAGGTGGCGACGGTAGAGGTTGAAAAAGTTACAACTCCTAACGGTGCGCAGAAAGTGTGTAGCTGTACAATATTTATAAAGCTTTGCAAACCGAGCCTGATCCGTCGATATTTCTCGCGCGTGAGACGCACCGCCCTAATCCGTCATCGCCTTTGAATAAACAACACCTGAACTTTTTAACTTCGGGTACGCTAAGAATTGAGCAGTTGAAATGCCCTGAAATTCGAAAATCGCCGAAGCCGTGGAACATCGTTATCTTCACTCTTATCGCATAAATCCCCGTTCGAGATCTGCACTCTCTTCGGACTCAATTCGCTGGTTGGAAAGGTATTTTTAACGTGTGATCTCGGGCCACTTGCGGTTTGTTCTTATAACTCGAATAATCGGCGCTAGGTTACAAGAGTTTATGGGAAGTTTACGTGGTTCCCTTAAGGAGCATCATCTACGGCGGCTCCATGGCCCTCGTGCACGCGATTCTCGTCCCGACGAAAGTGCTGGATGTTGGCAATATAAGTTTACAGCACTGGTTTGACTTGTCGATTAAATGCAGAGTTTACACCTATCGGATGACGCCTCGCTATACGATCTCGCTTGAACCCGACGTTCCGATTCAAGGAATAGCAAAAAATAAAAGAATTAACTAAACAATTCAGCTCGCGTCCAGAAATATGACTGCCCATAGCTTATATTCGTGGTACTTTTGTAACATCCGAGGTTTTAAAACAAACAAGTTTTGTTCGCCGACTCATCGAGGCTTCGGTGTCGTTAAATCCTAAGCGTTTCGACCGACGTAACAATTTATTTTTCGAAACGCTATTTCAAATTCTCCTATCCACGGTCCAGCCCCACTTGATTTTCCTATCGATCTCATTGCAGAAAATATTATTCGCTCGAACTTCGAAATATTCATCGCTCGCTGCAGAGGTGATGCGTGCAATTTGTGAATCCCCTTCATCCTTTTCTGAATGGAATACACGAGTGCGAGCACCTGAGGAAACCTGTTTAATTTAACGGCAGTGCCTACTTACTGCACGGTAACCACTTAAAGTAGAGATTAGCCACTCGGAGATTCAGTGACGCTCCAGTAATATTATGCCGCGTTACAAAGCGAGTATTCCCGACAATTATCCACGATGCACACGTGAACCACGCGCAGTTTGTCATACACTCGAACCTTTAAGGAATATAGAAGCCGCCGCTGCGCTACGAAACTGGCTACAGGGAGCGACTTTGTTGCGATGCTGAAGATAGTACCGAGCGTGTCGTGCAGCCAGGTGAGATGTGGGCCGTCAAAAGATCGTAAAACGTATCTTGAAGGCTACTTCAGTTCAGTTTCTGCTCCCTGCATGCGACACGAGATACCTCGGCAGAACCTTCCTCTTCGCTATACCTTTATGCATCCACTCGTGGCCACTCCGCCAAAGCTTACCGCGCTCTTAAGAATCGTCGAATCGAGAGTAAAAAAAAATTAACCAAAAAAAAGTAGAGAGGGAAAAGCGCGGAACGGGTTTCGTTGAAAATATTCCTTGCGTAGAAATTGTTGATTCGGGTCCGCAGAGGACAGCTATAGTTTTCATCCCTTGGAAGTGGTGAATTGGCAGGTAACCGGAGCAGCTTAGTGGTTGTGGTTTTTATCATTCATCTCCGGTCCTGCCGTCCACCCGGGACTTGTCACCATACCGCTGGGTGTCGTATAATTTATCCCGTTATGCTAATCGCAGCGATTTGTCTAAATTAAAAGGCGCTCCGGTTGATCCATGGTCAAGTCCCTCCGGTCACCCTAGTCGTGGCGGTGGCAGTGGTGGTTGTGGCGGTCGACTCCGCGGGTCTCTGGGGATCCGGGCGTATTTTCCGCGTTTGCGTGTGCGTCTGTTTTTCTGGGCTTGTGTCGGTGCGTTGAAAGGGCGTGTTATCGCGCTAAATCCCCGCAGATGATGCGACTTTATTGTACGTGTTCGCATCGTTCGCGGGATGACGAGTTGAGCCATGTGTTTCTACACTCTGACCGCATGGTCAGCAAATCCTTCTTTCGGAGAACTCTTGCCGCATACAAAAGAGAATTTGGAATTTCTCCCGACCTTACGCGGGGGATCGTAAATTTATACCCGCCTCGCGATGCACGTCGTCCTCATCGACATTGTTCCATTTCCATATTCGTTTCGGTGCGAAAAGAGAATGCGAACGATCAGAAATCCAAATGACTGTAAAACCGCACTCCCAATCGCCCCCGCAATATGGGGAATTCTCGCTGCTCGTGTTTAGTCTGGCTGATCAGACGATAATCGACTGATTAATTTCGTGGTTTCGCGATTAGGTAGTTCGATCGTAACGCGTTCGTGGCACACGCGTAATCTCAGTTCTTTCGCCGGCGTAACTAACCATGGTCGAGGGTTTTTGGAAAGCTCATTTTCGTTTGGTCGATAAATTATTGAAAATTAACCGGGTCCGGGCGCGGGCCGAATCGAAGCGAGGGGGTAGCGGGGTGGTGATGTGATTGGGTATTAACGCGCCCTCATGCTCGAACCTACACCGGTTAGTCAGCTACGGGTTTCACTCCTCTCATCCCAAAACCTCTCAACCAACATTGCTAAGCTGTATAAATCTGACCATCTTACCGCGGCATAAGTCCGCGGATTAACCAGAACTACGGCCTCTGCTTTATCATCCACTTTTCAACGTACCGATGTGAAAGTTAAATAAAGTACCCTCTCCGCCTGCGCGCCGTATCCTGCCCTCACATTTTTCCCACCTTTACCGTCTCCTTTTTTCTCACGCCGCTCCTGTTGCGGGGCTTTTCAAAAAAGCAACTCTCCGTTACCGAATGTTAATTTCGTTAAGAACCGATTGTTATTCAAGACTTAGCCACCCACCTTCCGGACGCGTACCCGCTCGGATTCTCTTTGAAAAAATTTCTCGCGAATATTCTTCGGGCGGGAAATAAATAAAGTTGAATCGCCGAGAGATTTAACCGCAATCTATTTTGTATTCGCTCGACGTCGTTGGGATGTTGCTGCCGCTGTTGCTACTCATGTGGAAAGGGTGTGGTTGGCCTGTGGGAGGATACGGAGGGCAGGTTCGGCGGCGAGAAGCGCGGCGAGGTGTGGACGGTTCCAGGGGATGAGATGGGAATACAGGTTTCCTGGGGGCAGTTGATGAGCTATTGATGATAGGATCGCGTCAACACCAGCTGAGCCAATTACACGGCTAAATCTCTGCTCTCTCCTCGTTTCTCGACAGCCTCCAACCTCCGTCGCCTCTGCGACACCTCTGCGTTAATGGTCTAACGATGCCCGGGTAACGAAAGTCACTCGACAGATTTCTTTCAGTCCGAAAGTCCTTCTTCACCTGACCCGAATTAATAGTTTTCTTTCCTTTTCTTCTGTTCCAGGTGAGTTTGCCATAATTTTGCTACACCCGTTCAACCGCTGAATCGTATCGACAACGGTAAGGTGCGGCAATCAAACGAGAAATATCGCGACGCATTCGACGTGGAAAAAAAAAGAAACAATTCGCGGGATATACTATTTCGTGAAGAGGGTCGGTTTAGAGGTGACAGGGACCTATTTCTGCCCGTCGTGAATAACAAACCAGGAGGAAGTAACAAACGTTTGTGTACATTGAAATAGCCGGGGGTGATGGAAGAGGAGGGTGCGAAGGAGGGGACGGTCGTATCTCACGCGCGTAGAGTGAAAGAGTGAGAAGGCTCTTGAACATCCCAAATCTTGCGTGAAAATTACCCTATTGTGTCTGCCAGAGCCCTCCTGTTTCTCATTCCTCTTTTCTCGCAACCTCCGCGCACTCCTCACCCCTCGCTTCGTGCCTCCCGCCTGCGTACCCTCGTATTTCATCCCTCGGTTACATAATCGGCTTTTTGTTTTGCGTTTTTATCCGAGGGATCTTCTCTGGAAACGATGATAAAAGACACGGTTGAAGTAGAGCTTCAAATCGTCGGCACGCTCGATTTGTGTTACCGCATTAAGCCGCGCTCAAACTTTAGTTTAACACTGACCACCGACGCTACGCTTTTCCACATACGTGTCTTTTATCTCCTCTGCGGGTATCCGACAAATTTTATACCCGCTCTCTTCGAGATCAACATTTATTGTCCGGAAATCTACGGTCCTTTACTTTACGGCGGACCCTCAACGGAAGAACTATACGTAGTTACGCCCGTATAGCATAAACAAAGTCTCATTTCGCAGACCCTTGGATTATTCTGAAAATGAAAGAAAAGAAAGTGAGGAAAATAACAGTCGGTGACGTGTAACTTTGGCGTTAGATGGAGTGGAAGCCTCTTCGAGTGGCGTATTTAAATATACTTGGACGCGGTGGGTACGGAGGAGAGTGTTAGATGAACATTATCGTAGGTTATCAGAGGGTGGGGGAGAGTTGCGGGGTAGACCATATGCTACCGGTATGTCCGAGCACTCTCTCACGGGGGCAGTAGAGTCCTCAACGACTCCCTGCCCTCTCACTCGCTCCGCGTCCATGGCTATCGGCGTAATCGATAAATTATTACAACGTGTATCCTGATTTCGTTGATGTCTGGGCGGCTGGTGCCTGCTGCCCGATACGCCCGTCTGTTTTCGCCTCGTACCTACTTCGTGCGAAATCACTCATTGAGGCGTGTAATAATCGGTGAAATAATTTTGCAACGCGTGAGAATCTGCGTATCGGTCGCACGAAAATCGACAGACTGTGCAACGATCGGTGATCGTGCCAGGTGGTGGTATTTTACCTTGAGAAGACGTCACCGCTTTTATACAATGAAACGCGATGCCGAAATATCGCAACGATTTTTCAATCGGCCAGATGTTCCCGTGTCAAGGTTGACGGGGTTTTTTTATCTTTCTTTTCCTATCCCATGTATTCGGGGACCTTCTTCGTTTGCCGGAGACATAGCGAATAAACGAAATTCGCTGGCCAGTTTCACCCCCAAAATGTAGCAGCAATCCTTAAGCTATGACCGCGATAACCCCGCAGGATCAGGAAAGGATCACGATCCGATCATCCCCCATCTCGCGTCCGACACACAGACGCCATCGCCGTTGAAATAAAAATAGAAAAAGAAAACATTCCTCCTACTTTGGCGAAACTTTCTTTGTTCCAGTGCGTTATGAGTTGCGATAACTTTCTCCCGGGTTTCTGTCGGGACTACGCGATGTGACGATGGGATAATGAACGGCGAAAGACATATATGAGGATGATATCAGGCGGGGGACGAAGAAGAAAGTATTTAGCCCCTCAGGCACGTTATATGTTTTGGTAAACTAACTTGGAGACGTGGTTTTTTCAAGGCTTTAGCGCGTCACATTAATTTACAATTTGTGTACGGACAAACTCACCGAGTTATCGGCCATATGCTGTGTACCGATCATTCAGCCACTTATCTACGAAGCGTAGCACCAAATCTACTGGCACACAACGCCAGTATGTTTGATCTGGGAAAATGATCGTTATTGTAAAACAGCTCGGATTAACAGTATCTGCGACTAATTTTAAAGGTATTAACTATGGTGCGACGCTGATAGGTTACATCGAACTGTTGATAAACGGAGATTAGCTCGTCGCAAAAGGTAACACGTGAGGAACTTTCCGATCAAACTGTATTTTAATCGTTAGCTCGAGCGTCGAGTACCTCATACTCTCAAAAAATCGCACAATTGCTGAGTAAAGATAGCCGTGCATTCGAAATGAATCGAAAAAACGCGATGTTGAGGGGGAGGAAATGATGTCCTCATGGTATGGGAGGCGGGGGGATTTCGAATAGGTGGCGAAGCGAGAAAACGGCACATGTTGCTACTCGGTTAGTCGGCTGGGGTATCATCCCGTGTCTTCGGTTCGCTAAATAGCTTCTGATCGTCTGATCCTCTGGCCCAAATTTGAAAGCCGGGATGAGGTGTTGGCCGTGTCCCCGTTCACACAGCAACGGCGACAGAGGCAGCGGTAGCGGTAGCAGTAGCGACGTTACCGTAGTTCTCGACAATAAGCCTCCTTAATTCCTCCACTCGGCTGTGATTTGTGTTCCACTCACTCCCCATGCTCGAACAGCTAGCCACCCCGCTCCACCAACCGAGCAATTAACAAGTCCCCCTCCATAGCTAATCCAGCTAATCCCTTGACTGATGCCACGATCCCGCCTCAACCCACCTCAGCCATCCTCGCCTCTCCCTTTCCCTCGTTCTCTGCTAAAGCTACCTTGTCCATGACCCCATCTGACGGTCCACCGTGCCCCGGGGGTGAAGGAGGTTCCCCGCTACCAGCATACACTCCTCGTCAACGATCGGAATGATGATGGTAGTGCTTATCGGAGACACGCTTTCGAATCTTCCAAAGTCAAGAGAGCGAAGCGATGAAGATACTTCGTACCCCGTCGTAGTCCGTGTAAAATTCTACGCGCTCGTTACGTTCTTCAGGTCCGGGGAATTAGTCGAAGAGAAGTTACTCCGGCGTAACGTAATATCGTTAAACTTTACGCGGGGGTTACGCCCCGGATTAACCGCACGGTTGCGGAAAAAATCAGTTATCGGGTTGTATATCCGGGGTTTTAGGGATCGCGGGTCAGGTGGGGCGCCAACTGTGTACCGCTAACATAAGCGAGGCAATTGATGGGCATCGTTCGGTTAGCTTCGACCGGCTTCTGTCATACCGCTGTAAGCATTTCAAAGGAGACTGACTCGCTATAACGCTGCTTCTGCCTACCGCGGTGAATCTAATCTACCATCTGTCGAAAGATATGCGATACACTCGGGAGGATTGCCTCGCGTTACACCGTAACTTGACTCGCTGACCTAATCGCGATTGTCGCTTGAAAATCGATTCGCTCTTAGACTTACTCGAACCCTCGTACAATATCAGCCGCAAGACGCGTTCCAAAGGAATCACGAGCTAAAGTCCAGGCGTTGGAAAATTCGGGATGAATTTTATTTTTCTTCGAAGGAGACTTTAACGGGAGGTAACACGAGAGCTTGCCGTTGGCAACCGGAATCGAGTGGAATATAAAGCGTCGGAGTACCTGGTGTTGATAAAAGCATCGTACAGTTGGATAGTTGCAAATGCAGGTGATACGGTGCCCATAAACCGCCCAATTAATTCTCTTCGTGATCGTTACAACGCGACCAACAGCTGTCCGTTAGTTTGTATGCGTAACGCGTGCAGCACGTGTGTGTGTACAACATATTATCTCGCGTGTGACTAGTGTAATGCTTAAAGCCGAAGCCGTACATCACGTTGGATCACGATCCAAAAAATATACAATGCCGACGGTCGAAGCATCGGGGAATGACGATCGTCCGGTGAGGCTTACGCGTCACCACGCCGAGAGAGAGTCGATGATGGTCGAGTACGTGGAGTTTTTTTTTTTTTTTTTTGTTCTACTAAAGGAGATTTTATTTTTTCACCTACAATCGGCTGCACTCTACACGAAGGATTTAAAATCAATCTTCTGAGAGGGTGTATAGAATAACTTTTTGGGGTACAAAGTGCGGTCGGAATTACTCGCGGAACAGACACCCTAATTCTTTCGCCACCCTTATGTGTTTGACAAAAGCACGAGGAGAATAGACACGGTGTACCCTATCGTGTTAATTCTAGTCCCATCTGTACATCTGAACAAGGTCCGCCCATATTGAGGAAGGATAACTCGGCCGGATGGTGGTGGTGCGAAACCGATTAATTAGAGAATGAAAAACAGAGGATTTCCTGTGTCTCTGATCTCGGGGTGGCGGGAAACTTGAGTAGTAATTCTAGGTATCTTGCTGACAGGTCTAACGGTTCGCTAAGTGGTGTAACATGGGCTGAAGCGTCACCGCTGCTGGACCCGGCTGTCACGTGGAAGCTTGACACGTGAGAGCTTCTAACACTCCCATCATCACCCGCAGCATCCTATCCCCATCCCCATCCCCATCCCTCGTTCGTCTCTTCGTCTCTCGGTCTCCCCCGTCCGCATATCATTACCACATCGCCATGACGCGACTAGTCCGAGATCTCACCGGACGAAATTGGCCCTTTTTTTTACAACGGAAATTCGACGACCAGCTGCAGCCCTGGAAGCGAACAAGGTTTTTCTTATTTTATTTTTTTTTACTCTTCTTCCCTCTTTCCTTCCTCAACTTTCCCAGCTGCAACAACAAACGATGCATCGAAGTACATATCCGATTGTCTTCTACCCTGGAAAACCAACCGACCTGACATGAGACCTAGACTTTCTTCCAAATCTACTAAAACTTTGAAGCATTTCAAATCGAGATCCGGATTCGTACTTCTTCTTTTGATACCTTTCGCCTGCCTACTCATTTAACAAATTAATAAAACTAACAAACTCTGAAGAAATTCTTACGTTTTTCGCAAATTATGATAATGATGAGGAAGAAAGCGATCTCAATGAGAACGTCCTTATCGAGCTGTGGAGGCCGTGGATGAGGCCGAGGACTGCGACTCTGTATCAAGGGGTATACCGGAGTGAGAGTGACTCGGAGCTATTGAGACGTTCGCGCCGAGATAAAAGAAAGCTGGCTACGTGCCGCGCGCGGCAACTACAAGAGATCTGGCGAGGAGCTCAGCCGAGCTGAGCTGAGCCGAGGACGATGGTCCATGGAGAGAGGGGAGATGCTGTGGGGCCGCGAGAGCAGCTCGGGTAGAGAAACAAATAAAAGAGGGTCGGAACAGCAACAGCAGCAGCCAGGAGCGGGAGCAGCCATCGGTGCTGCGAGAGAAAGGAAGAAGGAGAATGTACAGGAGAGGAGGGAAAAAGAGAAAGAGTGGCGAGCGGCTACCATTAAAATGAAAAATGACAAGTAGCCGGGCGAAGAAAAGGCAGCAGCCGTAGTTAAATACGCGTGGTGTGTGGGTAGGTTACTTTGGAAATTTCTGCTGCTACCTTTCACTCGGTGTGTATGTACCCTCCGTACTCGTAACTGTACCAAAAGCAAACCCGGGTATCGCCCCCCCGTTCCTCCCTTTTCGCCCCGCTGCCCTTGGAATTATTGGTGATTTTTTTAAATCTGTTAAACAGGCCTTCAGACCGCAGTTGGCTGGGGATCCAACAACCCCTCGTCTTCTCCATTTATCCCTTATAGCTCGTTTTCACCGTCTTCTTTCTCTTTCGAAAAGCCCTCGAGATCCATGACCCTTCGTCAGTCCGCTTAACCATCTCGCTCGCACCCGGTTAGCACCTCGTTATTTATTCTTATAACTTTTCCCCAGCCCTTTTCGGCTGCGTTGATACCGACATCTTTCCTTTCCGATCTGTTTCAGAGCCAATCAGACCTGTAAATATTTTTTTGAAAAAGCAGCTCCGCTCGATCCGTGATTCGCCGCTCTAGTAACGAAGCCGTAAAAGACAACTGTAGCTCTCTAACAATAAGTGGGTCCAGGTTCAAAGTTTCTCAGAATAGTCGGACGTGGACGCCCAGCTATAAAACGAAACCCTCGCAGTCAGTCAGTAAGTGAGTGAGTGAGTCGGTCGGTCGGTCAGTCAGTCAGTCAGTCAGTCAGTGAGTCAGTCAGTCAGTCAGTCAAACCTCCCCTTTCCGCAGCTAGGTCTATCGAATCTTTCGTTCCCTCATCGGTGCGAGCGTATCTTTCAATACGTTTGGATGATATTTTTTTCCCCTTCGTCCCAAGTCCGTCGCAACTGTCGGCAAATGGCTAACTAATAACATCTTTCGTTGAGGTAAGAAATAGTATATCGTTATATATCGTTTGATCTTTGTAAAAACTAGAAAACATCGTTGACCGGCCTGTGTAGAAGTTACTTTCAAACTGTCGCAACTATACGTACATTTATATATTGTCCGGTGACAGCGATCAGTTTTTATCACCACCGCCGTCCTCCCTGTTTCTCTTCCCTTTCCCTCGGCGGTTGAAGATCTCTTACATTGACTTGTAACTGTCATCGCGGCATTGCATCGCGTACGATTCCTCCTGCCGATCTCGACGCGTATTTCTTTTTATCACGTGTATATGTGCGTACGATCCATTTCACCGGCCGTAAAGTAGTTACCCCGCATCACGTACCGTACTCATACCCTTCCGCTGCACTACCGATTGCTTCCAATTGCTTTCATTGTCGCAAAAAAGTGTACGGCATCTTTTATACAGACGATGACGATGATTCTGGCTACCGCGATTTCGATCAACGATCGGTTCGATAAAGTGTCCACGTCCGGGAGGATCGCTTCTTTTTCATAAACTCCATCTATCCGGCTCACAACGACGAATCACGACGAAGAATGAAAATTTAAAAGTGATATCACTCTTCGATTAAATACGGACAAGATGTCCCCGACGAAACGAGGAACCGAATCGCCGAGCACATTCCCCGTTCAGTTATGCTCAAGAATTTGGGGCAAGCGTGATATCAGACTATGCAGGGAAGGCTGGATAACAATGGCAGCGGGTCCAACGGGGTATATTGACCACGGATAGACTCAAACTATTGTCGCTAGTTGCTCTCTGTTAATTAACAATCAAGCTCGGGCACCCTGACCGTGGCTGCCATTCGGAGGAGTCCGGAGTAGGTATCGGAAGGATCGGAGAATTCCGTGCAGGGATCTCCTCCGCTTTTTCCTTTTTCAATTTTCTGCCTTCTCTTTTCCACTCCTCTGGGTTTCAGACCGATAAAGCTGTGAGTCAAAGTCTCACTCTGAGTTCTCCATGAGAATATCCGTGGCATCTTCGAGATTCGAGCGGAGGCAGGAGGCGGGGGACGCGCAACCCCGCGGGTCGGTCCGGGCAGTATATCAACAATGATAGTTATACACGGTGCGTTATAATCGTAAATTAGCCAGAGCAACATAATATATTCGTGAGCCGGTGGTTCGTTGGTTCGCGCGAAGCTGTTTTATGCCGTTACTATACATACACGATACGCCAACCACCGAGTCCTTCGCTTCCCGTCTCTCGAAATCTCAGCGGTTCATTCACACTTTACTCGCTCAATTATTTGAGCGAATTTTTTTATCAATTTGGAAAACTGTCGAGTATTTCGAAAATTACTCCGCGCAAATTCAGCTGCACGGGTGTACGAAATTTCATTGGAATAATCGGACGGTTGGCGGTTGGTTTCGTGGCGCGATGTGCATCTGCGTGCCGGCTTCCTCGCTCTTCTGTAAATCATTCCGGTCTTCGTGAGTAAATATTGCAGCTACTTTCATGTACAGCCAGTGGCTACGTCGCGTTATCCCTGTAATTCTTTTATTTTCATTTATTTATTTACCTTTTTTTTTCCTCTGAATATTAATTAATGAAATACTTTGAGCTGAACATTTTGTTTTTTACGTTTCGAATAAACTCGCGTGGCGTAGTTTTGCACACCGCGCCGTATACACTACCCGTCTTCCTATACGTATGCGCATTAAGAGTGCACGCTTGTTTTTTTACACGTGTCACAATATTGCGATTAATGGATTCTCACCCAGTGTTTTATGGGCCATGCTTTTCAATTTTACATGCTTTATTCCCTCCGCCCGCCGCCGGCGCAACGTGTTCAGTTTCTAAATCGAAATACTGCAGGTACGATAATTGATCGGCCGAGTGATTTGTGCTAACGCAACAAGTCAGTTGCACACTCGTAGCTGTTTCCCTTACCTGGCCCTGTAGGTGTACAAGGTATATGCGATGTTGCGTTGTACGTTATACGATAGAAAATTAGGATCGGCCAGATTCGTCGACTATACGAGGGGATGTTAATCGAACTCGTTAAAAGTGCAACGCTGTGGTAATATGGTGGTAGTCCAACTCTCACCTCGCGCATCTCTCGCAATAATGTTTTTCCGGGCCAATAAAATCTCGCGAGGGACGCTAACGGAGGAGGTAAAACGACGGGGTGGTGATGTAGGGATTTTAACGGTGTACCGAAGCATTTCGAAACGGCAAATTCGTTTCACCTAGTCGTCCCGGTTAATGGACAAACGTCATAATAATTCTGCCGCAGGACACTCGGATATCATCGGAGTGAAACCGACCCCCGCCCCTCCGAATTACTGACCCCGGACAATCGTAATCGATCCCGTACTCGAGGTAAAAATCAGCGACGACCGCTCGGAGCTAGTACGATCTGTACCGGTACGCGATGAAATTTTTTTTCCACAGTTATTGCGGCGAACCGACGAGCACGGAAGATCTCATCGACGGTTGAGTCGAACTCCGGGGGATAAGATCGATTACATAGTTCTATGGAATCTGGTCGACAAATTGGCCGGAGTCTTGCGGCACGAATTACTAATTGTCTCTCGACTTTTTTTGCCGATCAACTTTCGTCCTTGCGGCCGCTGCTTCCTGCAGCCGTACCGGCAGCGGTCAATCGAGGTAGTTTAATTTATTTATTAGCCCAGCTATCCCCGGCGAATACCTTCACGTTCGACGATTGCGACCTGCTGCACGAACTGCAGACGCTTACTCTTCGAAACCAGATCATCGGTATCGAGTGGAAAAAAGATGATATCTCCCGGACTCGATCGACCATCGAATTATCCGAGTTTTCCTGACTTTTTCGGACACAAGCAAATCTACACGGGTCGCCGGGTCTCGCCCGGGGGCTAATCTCCAGGAATTTAGTCGCTCATCGAGGTAATAATTGCCAGCAAACACAGGCGGAGAGATTCGAGGTTTTGGGATCGAAAGCGGGGGGGTTGGAGGTGCGGCAAGGTTGTAACAGACCACAGTACCAGCCACACATTTCACCCGTTTCGCGCATTATTTCGTGATTGTCGCCGGAACTCCGGGGGAGAGGGAAGAATGTGTTAATTTTGTGGCGATGTGTCAATGTCCTCCCCACCCCTGACTCTCTGACCCTTCTCTCCGTTACCTCCGACCTAGGCGCGGACGGGGTGCGTCGAATAATCGATTCCAACGAGATTCGGAGTAGATATTGGAAAAAAGAATTGGAAATCTTGCGGGTTCCTTCGCCGGGATGGCCCGTCGCGAGGTGGATTTTTATCTATTCCAGAATTCGTTCAACGCGCTCGTTTATTTTACGGTGAATCGACGCGGACTTACATCGCCATGGGAATTAATTCGTCGGTAATTAGGTGATAATCGGCTGGGAAACTAACAAGCCGGACGTTTTATACTTCCACCTGTTGGTGCGTCGCAACGGGAGAAATAGAATGACGGGCGTAGAACGCCTCTTTGCAGCTACGCGATTCAACAAATCGTTCGACAAATATCGCTCACGTTATATTGTGATTCCGTTGTAATTTTGGAAACACCAATTTTCCGAAACTATATTAAATCATTAATTGATTGATTAATTGAATTATAACTGCAGTGCGGACGTATACGCAATCTCCCAGCAATCGAGCGTGTTTGTCCCGGCTGTCCGCAAACAATAATCGAAGCGTTCGTTCGCGCTCGTTGTTATCATTCGCTTTATACTTCCGAATCTACCTGGCCGCACCGACGCCTCGGTCGTGATAATTCGGTGATATAATCGTGTAAAATAAAACTTTCGAACGTTGTAATGAAAATTTTTTTTCCTCCGACAATTCTCCGGTTCGAAATTAATAATTTTTTAACAACGGGATGCGGGATTGAAATGACTTTGTGAAACGCGTCGTCTTTGACTTTTGCCGATCTCGGGATAAGATCCTTTTAATAAGCGACTGCAATTAGCTACGGAGTGGCTCTCCTCATCCGATGCGCGTCTTTGTCGCCGTCTACATTTTCTCAAGTGGCGTCGTCTCGTATCTCGTAAACTTTGTAGAATACGACGAACCTTCGAAACACCGCGCTAAAGAAAATCGCGAAAAAAAGTAAGCGAGAAAGGTAAATCGTATGGAAAATAAATACACTCGTTCGAGGTACGGGGAAAAATTGTGTCACGGTTTACGATCGCGCACAGACCGAACTGCAAAACGAAATGAATTCCCGTATGCGCACGGAAGACTACGAGCGTAGCTTTTGATCGTTGAATGCTCCGCACGAGGATGCCTGAAGTGCGGGGATAAAATGCGTTCGACTTTTTATTTTTTATTTTCTGACACCGACTTGTCACGTGAGCGACAAACGTGACACATGTGACGTACGAACCAGAGAGAGGAAAGAGACGGAGAAGGAAGCTGTTCCCCGGGACGATATTGAATCCCAATTTTATGATCCAGGGATTTTCCTTCGCACGACGTCGTTTGCCGTGTGGTGTAAACTTTTATATGCCAACTTTCGAGGAAATCAGACACGGAAAATTCGTTCTAATGCTTCTCCACCTTCTGTCCCCGTTCCTCCGCAGCAGCCTATATCATCCGGTCCCCGAGGAGGGTAACCTCGCCGAGGGTGCCGATAGTTTTAGAGCGCGCGAAAAGCGATCGTAAAACACGAAACAAACGACGACTTTTTTGTTGCTCGATTGCTTGTCCGGTGAAAACACCCCCTCTTGTTCGAAGCAAAACTTGCGGTCTGGTCTGCCGCGTAATCGATGAAAAATACCCTCCCGCTAATTTGTGGTGTCTTTTTTTTTTTTGCTCTTTCGATGGAATAATAAAAACGTCTCGCTGGGATATCCGAACGATAGTAGGGGGTGGTTGTTTAATTGCGAGGCGCTGTTCCGTCTCCGGAATCAAGTTTCATTGTGCGTCGGGTAGAGGCTGTGGTTACGGAGGATGAGTTTAGTAGCGTCGTCGATTAGGGAAGGCAGCTCCGGGATGCCTCGGGGGTTCGGTTGAGTGGCTACAAAGTGAAACGAAGAAAAGCCTCCAGTTTAGCGTGGGGTAGAGGCAAGACCGGCTCTCGCTCCTCAACGTCGAGAAGCAGCGAGTGGCTGCACCCTAATAAAATATTAATTAACAAGGGGCCGGATCATCGCCTTCGCCGCACTACCCCGGCTGCCGCGACGTGCAGAGTCCAAAAGATCGTATTCTTAAACGATTCGTTGTAAAACTCACGTCCCCGCACGGACGAACGAACGAACGATCAAATCTCACCCCCTAGTTTCGAACCGATTAATATCCGAGTTTCCAACCGTAATGCAAACTCCTTTTGGGAAACCTTACGAGCGAAGAGGAAGCAAATGGGTTGGAATTCCTGCTCGCAGACAGTCGCTATAATCTTTTGTTTTCATCCCCCGCCACTTAACACTTCGAGGAGAATGGCTTCCTCCCGGGGTATGAGACGGAGGATTTTTATTCGAGTTTCTCCAAGTCGATACGCAGCATGCGATCGCCAGTCCCGGCGTAAGATCGGTAGTCGTCGGATCGGGGGTGGGACAGGTGTAGAGGATGGACCGGAAGTCTTTAGACAAGCGACGTCTTTTCATCTGGATGAACCAACAAATTCATACTTTGACTTTTGACTGCATAATCCCGCTTCGGTGCCGGAGGTATTGTAAGCCGCTCGGTTGGCGGGAGGAGAAGTCTTTGTGGAGAAGTCCTTTCACAGGGCAACGGGGCAAGGGGTGCGCCTCCTTAGGACCTGCAGATACACAAGGCAGTTGAAGGGACTCGAGCTTTGTGAAGGCCGCGGTGTTGAAATTAGTTTCTTTTCCATTTTATTTTATTTCCTTTTATTTCTTTTTATACCTCTCCGCCCTTCCTTCCCCGCTCTCAAAATCAATTCTTTTTTTTCTTTTTCTTCTTCTTCTTCTTCCTTTTCCTCTCGCCTCGGCCAACAAAATTTGTCCTCACGGTATCCCGTGCAGCACTCTTTCTCTCTACCAACCGTACCCACTTTCGGATGTTATTCTTCAACGTGTAATACGCAACGTTGCATAGACGTACGGTATCAGCGATTTCAACGCCACTCTTTGTAGCGCCTCGCATACGAGGGGTGATTTTAACATAAATAAATATGTACCGTAAAGTTGAAGATACGTGGCGTGGAAGAGCGCAATCGATGTGGTAGGGAAGCGGTCGGAACTCTGCGGGGATCCCTCTAAAATATACTTCCGTGGCGTACGAAATTCCCCGAGTTCTAACAGCGACGATGTACCAGCCAGTAGTTTGAGAGATCGGATGGTAGGCATTGCGAGAGGGTTCGCTTCGGATTTGGGACAAGAAGACGTGTGTGGTGTGAAAGCTTGCATGACTGGGGCTGGACTGTGAAGTTAAACGCGGTACGATGATTCCGGACAAAACCACCTCAGATATCTATTATTATTGTTATTATTACCATATATTACCGGGGCTTCCCCCCCACCTCCCTCCCTCCCTCTCGGGTCTGACTGTACCGGCATAAGGTGTGTACGTGTATATATGTACCCTGTTACCATAAAGCATCCTGTTAATCTCCAGGGGTGCCAAACGTTCGAACAGACGCGTTGAATGGACCACGAAAAGATCCGCTTAAACCCCAACCGGCTACGGGTTACACCGTGTTTATCGGGGGAAGGGGAGGGAGGTGAAAAAAAGGATAACATTTCGTAATTTTTTTTTTGTTTCTTTCCAAGGAATTCGCGATCTAAGAGTGCTGCAGTCGATATTTCGGAGAAGTTGGAGTTGCATGCTGCATAAGCGATGAATCGTTGATCGCATTGTATATTTGATAATGGTTAGACTCGGATGTCTAGCGGTGTGTACAGAATGTTCGGGTGAATTTGAAGAGGTGGGGAAGCCTGTATGCGTAGGGGAGATGGGATATAGAAAGCTTCCCTCGTGACATCTGTATTAGCCCGCTAATAGAGGGGTTGACAGTTTCTATCGTTTCGATTTTCGTGGTACGTGACGAACACCCGGTGTAGCTGGCCTAAAAGGTGCTAGCCAGGATTTCTCTTCGGCGTTGCTGCCGCTCCGGTCTACCTGTGTAGGTAAAACGCTGTTCCGACGCACACCAACATATATTTGGAAACAGATATACCGAATGACTTTGTACGAGTCCACTAATCCGTAGGTAACGCATAATGCCCATCCTTTGTAGGCCGGTAGCCGAAGTCAGTCAGTGGTCCTTGGTACAGATTATTAGGGGATGAAGTAGCGATGGCTGGAACACGGAGTCATCCTGCGAATTCGGATTCCGGTTTGTCCGCCAAGTTTTACCGTCGCATCGTTTCCTTGGAAGCGGTCGGTGGCATTTACAGCTTCCGATTCGAAAGACTCGAAATTTTCTCGCTCTCGCAGGAACGACCGCGGCGATCCTTTGGACGAACGAATCCTTCTGGGTCGGTTTACAGCCATCGCTGACGACGGCATCCCCTACCACCGAGTTACCCCGGGGTGCAGGCCACTATTAGTTGAGTTTTGGTGGTTCCTAGTGATCCGTCCGTACGTCAGTCGGTGGTTCGGACCGGTCGCGGTACCGCGTGTCTCCGTCCTCGGTTCAGTCACATTATACCATTGATTCGTATGATATAGCGAGCGAAAACAGACACTGCAGCAGTGGTGACGGTGCGGTGCACGGTGTTGAGTACAGTGTCACGTGAATCGAAATGTATCACAACGTTGATATATCCTTGCTTTGGAATTTATACTGTGAGTATCCGGTGTCAAAACGCTCGTTTGCGACCGGTATTTCTGCAAAATTTTCGCCCACGGTTATCGCGGGTAGGTGTGCGGATTATAAACTAACGAACCGTTCCAACGAAAATCGAGCGGAACTCGATCGATCCGATTCCTATGAGGATTTCATCCGACCAGCGATCTCCGTGAAACAACGATCTCCACTCGGCTAGTTGTAATTTTTATGGGAAGACAGGGAAAGGGGGAAAAGAAGGTAAAATTGGATCCCGAGTAAGCCCCGCCTAAGTTATAACGCGCCGATGTTGGAAGTGGTATAATTGAAGCTAGTTTTGGAGATAATTGATTCGAAAGACTAGTTGTGTGTAATAAATAACCTTGAGGGGAGTCGAAGCTCTGAAAGGATGGAGTGGAAATCTGCCGCGTCAGTTTTCGAGTCCAAGTTTACCGCGACTACTCGACGACGACCGAAGCCATATATAATTCCCCAGATAACTTTCGAGTATAGGATCTCCTCCGCGTAGTTAAACACTTACATATATATATAGATGTCAGAGTTCTCCGGTGTTGTAAACTCTATATGGCAGCTATAAAAGCGGGTTCTTTGATGCCATCGTAAATACCTTCATTTTTATAAATTAGTTTTGTCTGTACTTGTTCATAACCTGCTTACATACGTATAATATACGTAACTACCTCGGTACCTACCGTAGTTCCCCATAGATTTTCGCTGTTGCACATCGACGCTAAAATTTTTCTTCAAATCACCGACGACGATATAGCATTCCTCACGACGTACGACGCTTGCATTTTATTTCGGTACACACCGTCCGTATAAAGACGGTACGAAGAATGTCCGTCGGTGGTGCGAAAAAAAATTATCTCCAACTCTCTCAGTCCTCGTATAGTACGTTGTCTCGACTAGGCTTGCCGACGACTCCCCCGTGTCGCAGTTTATACTCGCCGTGCTTCCTGACTTTCAACAACGGCTACTCCGCAGTTTCCCAACGATAAAAATTCCCTCGATTATTGGCGTTTGCTGTTTCACTGATGCAACGATAATTCCACTCGTACATACGAAGTATACCAGTTTCGGAAGATTGGTGTGCAGATTGGTAACGTCTACGCTGAAATACCCGTACGGGAGGATGGGAAGAGGTGGGGTCGCGACGAGAAAGATAAGAATAAATCGAATCTCGAAGCGCGAGGTGAAAACTTGATAAGCGAGGTGTGCTAGCTCACAATTTATTCGTTGTTTCGCACTATTTTCGTATGTTGTCGTGTGTTTGATCTTCCAGAAACACGAATTCGTCGACTAAATTAGGCTGCGACTTAAAACTCATCGAGATATCTCAAGTTTTCTGTTTCAAAACTGAAAAATTTAGCGATAACTCGATCATTTTGATAGAAAGATCAATTTAGCTTGCAGATTCGGATTCCTGGGCTCAAAATACCTAAGAAAACCGTCCTACGATCGATTTAAAAAATACTTCATTTCGGGCCCAAAAATCGAAAAAATCCAAAGGGGTATACCTTAGATTTTTGTCGATTTTTAGGTAAAAAATGAAGTATTTTTGAAATCTTTTGTAAGACACTTTCTTAACGTATTTTGACCTCAGGAATACGAATCCGTCGATTAAATTAAGCTAGGAATTAATCTCATCGAGATATCTTCATTTTTTCACTTTTCGGAGCGATAAATTGGCGATAACTCGATCAATTTTATAGATGGACCAATTTGGCTTGCAGATTCGTATTTCTGAGGTCAAAATACGTCAGAAAAGTGTCCTCCGATCGATTTTAAAAATACTTCATTTTTGGCCCCAAAATCGGCAAAAATCTAAGGTATACCCCTTTGGATTTTTTCGATTTTTGGGCCCGAAATGAAGTATTTTTAAAATCGATCGTAGGACACTTTTCCGACGTATTTTGACCTCAGGAATTCGAATCCGTCGACTAAATTAAGCTGCGCCTTAGACCGATCAAGATACATCAATTTTTTTGCTCCAAAAAGCGATAAATTGGCGATAACTCGTTTCGACCGCGCGTACAATGCTGTTAAGAATAAAAAGTGGAAAGGTGTAACGTGGGTGGGAGTCCGAAAAGTGTGGTGAATCGTTAAAGACTCTAATACCGTACGCAGAACCGCCGGCTTCCGTAACAAGCGAGTTCGGCGTCGTGAATTTATTCAAATCGACTCCGATCGCAGTTAGTTAGGTTGTTGTCCACTCCGTGCCGGTCGTTATCGCGATAATAACAATTACGAAGGAGGGAAGATCTTTAGGTGTAAGTGATAACACTACATTACGCCCTCGTTCCGATACCAATAACAGATTTCATCTCGCCAACTGTTTCAAGCCGCTCCTCAGCATCCCCCTTCTCCGTTTAATCTCAGATTTCAAACGTTGTCAGCGGCACTTTTTATTATCTTCTTATTTTTTCGCAGCGGCCGTTGAAAACTCGACCATTTCAACGGGGTCCCTTCAGCGTTGCAGCATCGGGCTCATCCATTTGATGTTTGGATTCGTATATTATTCGCCGTGGCTTCGCATCGATGCGTTAGGTCAGAATTTAATAATTAATTTGTGCATAGCGGTTAGTTAGCAAGGTTTGATTGGGTCTTGACAACAACCGGGGCATCGGACCGTTCCAACGCTCCTGCTAATGTTGGGCTTTGCCGCGAGGCATCCACCCTGCGGGCTGCCTCCACAGAGGGAACAAACCGTGCATTCCATCCTGGGCTTGGCCGGAGCTCCGGTAATATCGCAGTCATAACTGGACCCCAGATATAGGACGATCGCTCGGTATGTCCATGCGAGTGTCTGGCGGAACGTAGATTTCTATCACGGTTCAGCGATATCAAAGAACTGCTGGACCACGCCGGAAGTAAAGCGGCGCTCGCGACCTGCGGACCGCTGCGAGGTCAAACTGTGTAGATACGCTGGTTTCGAGCATCGATTCGTCGACGAACGACGGGTAATTGTTGGGACGGGTTTCCTCGGCTTTAATTTACGTCCGGAATCGTCAAAGTCCCGACAACGGCTCGTCGTCAGCTTTGAACGAGGCATCATCGCCACGTATTGTTACACGCGTCGTATACCTTTGTCCGGTTTCCGTAATTGCTCACAGTTCTCCTGACAATTATAACCCCGCACCCGTGTGTATTTCGCCAGCGTCCGCGATACTTTTCTCCATATTTATTAGCATTGTCATTGTCGCTATCGTTATTGTTATCGTAGTTATTATTATCATCGTCGCGTTATTATTCTTATTATTACAACGTACGGTAGCTGTGATATTTATTAGCGCGATAGCGAAGGGGCTACCTCTTCGTTTTTTCAAAACTCGCTTCCAATTACGAGAGGTTGGTTTAGTGGCCAGACGATTCTCGAATGGCAGTGCGTGTTCCTTGATAATGTAATAACGTATCCTGTAAAGTCCACTTCATAAAGCACCTCTATCCTCTTCCTTTTCCCTCTTCGTCTCCCTCTTCCCGCTCCACTACCGGACGCTCGGTCGGATACACTCTCCGAACTGCACCCTCTCTCTTCTCGCGGTTCTTGGATCTCGTTTTCCAAACCTCCTCCGTACCTTCTTCCTTATCTTTATCTTCGTCATCCTCCTCTATACCTTCGAACTCGGCACCGCCAACGTCTGCGAGTCAAATTCCGGCGAGCAAACACCTTTGCCTATCCCATCCGCAATATTCATGAATCAATAACAAGCTAACCGCTGCACTCCTTCCAACGATTCAATAAAGTCCGGTTCGCTCGACTACTCGATTGACTCGGCATTACCGTTGCAACTTTTTCGATCCACCGGCGAACGCACATGTCTACGGAATTCGAAGGAAATCTGCAGCAGTCGGCGTATCCGGCGCAATTGCAGATTCGATATTTATTAAGCTATCTCGTTAATTGCGTTTGTTTAATCTGTTTATGGGGTATCGATCGATGGACCGATCTGACGTTCAGCGTGTTTACGGTGTACGCGTTACGTGTAGCCGTTCCTCGTAGTCGGCGTTAATCGGATTTAGCTAACGCCGCTGATGCCGCTCGACGTTCTTTGACGTGTTACCCCCTGTGCTGATTCGGCCTTGATGTAACGTAGAATATATTTACCGACGGAGGTGTTGGCCTGTGAATTTAAAAGTGCGATAACAGCCCCGCTCCTTTTCCTCCTTATCCCCTCGTATTTGTCTCTTTACTTTGTTCTCTGGTAGCCGCGTCCTTCCGAACCGGGCAATTCCAATTAATCAACGGGAGTAGCGAAGTGAGCTGCGCCGCAGCATCCGCACGCCGTGCAGGAGATATTTCCACGTGGACCAGAGCCGAGAGTCGAAGGAAACGCGAACGAACGCCTATACGCGGCACCCTGACTAAGTTATCACTTTGTTCCTTTCGACGTGTTTATGAATATTGGCGAGTAACCGAACACACAAACACTTGCGTATATATTACCGCCGCTCCAGGGGCGAGAGCGGGTCTTACGACGTGCTGCGAGAAAAAAGAGAAAGAGGAAAAAAGGACGGGACGAGGTGATGGTGTTGGCGTACGTGTGCCGTTCAATGTATTCGATGTGCATCGAGTCGAAATCGTTCGCTCGCGCGGAATAACCTCGCCGAACAACTCGGACAACACGACTGTGCGGCCGCAGCACCAGCACCAACGGTAAACATGTATACGATGTTTGGTAGCTGCTGCCTGCCAAACGGTTCTTCAAAGCTATTTATTTCAATTCGGCATTCTCTTTGTAATTTTCTTATTCCGTACGAATACGCGGCTCCGCCGCCGACGACTCCTCGTTCATTCGCAAAAGCAGCTCTTATTCTTTCTTTGTCAAACCATAAATGTACCGTCTCGCGGAATAATTATGGATTACCATTGTTTTTATTTATTTCAACTTCCATCCGTGAGCTATATTACCACCGCGGACGTGTATAACGGGTCGGTAAAATTGTTGCGACTGTCGTTGGAAGGTACAAAGTAAAAGGCGAGTAAAACGCCCGGCGAGGGGGTTGAAACGCATGGCTACCGCTCTGCAGCGTTGCGATGATATATAAGGGATTTGTCTCGGTGGCACAACGACATGCATCATCTAGCAAATATTAACCCTGATACAGGCCATTCATTCACTTAATTACAAACGGCAGTGATTTAAGAGCGACGCTCAACGGGGGGTGACACTCGACTTTTCCCGGTTCACCGCATATCACCCTCTCTCCGAAGATATCTTCTTTCTTAATCCGAACCCCCAGACGGGCGGAGTTATACGCGAATGTCCTCGTACACCTGCAGTCGTGCTTTTTCTCGATGAATTTCGATGAATTGTGATTCGATTCGGTTATCGCAGGATGTGTGACCCGTTGTAACAAATCGCGATATATACCGACGTTAAACTTGCCAGGGGAGAGTCGCGATCCCGAAAGTAACATGGGAAGGAATGTCTATATGAGGGTTCAAGGATCACCCCTGAAGGCACACCGAGCCACCGAGGGCCGCTCGATGGGGTCGACGCGGTGACGCGTGTTCTGCACATCGGCCAAAGGAAAGATCGACAAAGTGAGCTGCTGCCGCTGCTGCCGCCGCTACCCTTCTCCCTCTTTTCCCCTGCATCCCTCTCTCAGATTTTTCTCTTTCTCTCGATGGGTTCTGAAAATAAAACTGCAACTATACACACGGTCACGACTTCCAATAAAATGACGAGTCAACGGGATTGGAAAGGATAACTCGTGTTCATTTGTAGAAAATCTTGTATAAATTTATCCCGCGCACGGCGCTTCTGCGGGGATAACTCTCGATCGGTTAACGTGACGGATATGAAAATTGCACCGATAATAACCGCGCACCGGGGTCCCAGGTGACGCGAGGTTCTTTTTTAATAAGAAGAAAGTGTGGATCTTGCAGCGTTGAACGCGAATATCTTGTAGCACCGCAAAAATCATGTTGTAAAACGAAATTTACCTTCGCCATCCCCCCGTCCTAGAATTTTCAAGGAGACGTACAAGTGCCGCACGTGTGTCACACACTTTGATGAGTCAAGTGGGAGTTAGGAAAGGAATTGGCGTGTGCCACGTTTCCTCGTGCAGTCTGAGGGAGTCTGCGAGAGATTTCAACCCGGCGTGGCAAAGAGATACTCCGGTATGCATGAAAGGAGGGATCCTTACAGCCTCCTTACTTACGCTCACCCTACTCCACCCTTATGATACTGCAGACTTTGGTCTCGCTAACCGCCTGCTGCCTGCTGTCGGCTCTCCGGCTTCTGCCCGACTTTCGCCCACCTTCCGCCTACGCTCCCATATCCTTAACTGCCAAACTTACTGCCGAACCAGCCGAACCACCCCAACCGGATAGCTCCAGACTCCACGCTACTCCACCTAACAATCTCAACACCCCAACCCTACTCGCGCGCCACCGTCTTTCCCATATATTCCTATAGCAGCCGCATCATTTCCAAATTACTATCATAAAAAGCATGAATAACCAGAAATTCTACAGCGCGCCGAAGACCCGCGGAGTAGACGCGCGGCCGAGGACTTCGACCGAGGAAACCGTGGTAATTCGATAGTCGGTGTAACACGTACGCGTTCTTCCTCCCGGCAATTATCCTTTCATAACACTCGGTTGGTCCGTTTAATTGTTAAGAACGATGCTCGTGATTATTTTTAGGGCTCAAGTTATTAATAAAATGGTCAGCGCGGTCGGCGAAGGGTATTTCGGGATTACCGGAATTACCGATAGACCATAAGGGGATTGGTTCGTTCCCCGCGGTGCCCAACGTGCAACAGTCGTGATTCCCCTGTCGCCATCAATTATTTCGCTCGGACGGCTCCGCGTTCTCCCTTTTCGCATGCGGAGGCAACATACGTTACAGCAGGTATATTTAACCGGGGAAGGATTTGCATTTGATGGATCGAGAATACGTGCACGGAAACCTTCGAGTACTCCCGTCGTAATTGCGAACACGAATGAAGACATAGAAGCGAAACCCGCGGCAGCTACCGAATCTGCGGGACGATACGGATATTCTTCTAGAATCGCATACGCGCGGCATCGTTTCCAATAATTAATTACAACGGGTCACCCCATTACCGATTATTACCTCGCCGACGACGTAATCCTCCTCGAATTAGATTAATCCGTTGGCGGAGCGATTTCGACGACGCGTAGTTTGTACCCCGGGCAGGCGGCGGGCCCCACGAACTTCCAAAGCCGAGAGCCACGTGGACTGACTCATTCCCTTCGACCTTCCCCTCGTTCGGGACCCGCAGGAGACAACAGTTGTGGTTAAATGCCTGTCGCCTGCCCATCCGACCCAGCAGAAATTTCGGCACAACTCTTTCGTCGTGGCAAAACCCCGAGCTAGAGTGGATGTGGTTGTTTAATTAAAATCGGATTATATGTCAAAGTGTCTGCGAGGGAATACCCTACGCTAATTGATACGATGGATGTATATAAATCAGAGTCGTAATTACTCCAACCGACCGCAGGATCTTCGATAAAAAATTGAAGAAATACAGGCGAAACTCATTTGTTAAGAATCGTGATCTCCAGAGATCGGAAGGATTTTGTTCCGCACAATAAATGGCGTCGCGTGAATCGTAATAACCTCTTAAAACATCCTGCGATGGATTTCTTCGGGTTCGCAGCATTTGGTAATGAATCGCATTCCGTTTTACCGTAATTAATTCCACTATTGTTTCGCCATCGACGTATTTTCCAAATTATTTATTCACTTGCGTGGTACGCGGTTCTCGAAAAGCGAATACTACCTGTTATTCCCGTTCATGCGAAAGGAAAAAGGAGCCGAACTATTTTAGACTTCGTAGTCCTGCAGATAAGAAAACTAATGGCCAAGGGAGATGACGGGCATCGTTCGAAGTTTGCCTTATAAACGGGCGTATAAGGTGAGGTCGGTCGGTCTCGTTGCCGGTATGGAGGGTCCGGTAATTGGCGACGATAAGCCAAATATAAAATGGTTCTTCGTAAGCTATTGCTACCCCGTAACCGTTGCAAAGTAGCGGGAGGTTGGAATTTCCAGTTAGGGTAGTTGGTACGTTTTAATATTCAGATATGACTGACTTTTAGCTCTTACTCCTCCTCGGGTCGTGCTCTTTTAATTAAAGATACTGCGGGCGAACCGGAGGTTCTTGTATATCTAGATTCTAGCTGTTAGTCTTGCCGCCGTTGCCGCGTCGCTTTCGTTGTGCCAAGTGTAAATGATAGGGCAGTTATGAATTCAGTCGCGACGACACCGCAGCGCAAAATAAGATAGCAAAGTCCTCGCTGTTTACCGCGATGTATTGTGTCGCCGCGTCGCAATAAAAAGATAAAACTTTCAAAAGAAAATACCTGCCGCAAAAACGGAGTGAGGGAAGGTCCTTCCTTATTACGTTCCTTAATCGGGTCATCTTGCCCGCTCGATGTTAGCCTTAAATGTAAACCAGCTGCTGTTTCTGTCGTAACGTCATGCTCGTTGAACCCTCTTTTAGTTCTTTCTTCAATTTTTTTCTTCTTTTTCTTCTTCTTTTTTTTCCTCGCAAGAGACTGCAAAGATGCACAAGTGTCGGAAGATAATACTTTTTGCTTTCGGCACGCTCTCTTGTGAAGATGCTTAAATTTGATGATGACATTGTAAAATAAAAGACAAACCCCCCGCGTCTCATGGAAGGCCTCGGGGGTTGAAAATTAAACGCGCGTACATCGGAGCGGGGCAGGGGGGGAGGAGGGTGGAGGGTGGAGGGAGTTCTCGGATGTGCTCCGTAGTCTGAAGAAGATACCGTGTGCATCCCTTTTTCTTTCAATAAAGGTTAGCGGAGGAGAGAGAGAATATTGAATACAGTGGCGCGCACATAAATTTGCAAGCGTACTTAATTGAAGGGGGAAAGAGGTCTTCGGCACAAAGAAATGGTAGCCGGATAGCTTTGCAGATAGGATATGTTAAACGGTCGAAGAATGCCGCTCGATCCTCCTTTTTGCTCTCCAAATAAACGAAATGAAACTAAACGAAACTGTGATGCTGAAACGTAACTCTTTGTACAGAAGAAACTGAAGAAGGCGAAAACACGTGCTACACACCGTATATACCTTACAGTATACGGGAGTTGCAAATATCCGTATAGCAATTTCAAACGGTGCAAAATTATTCTCTACACTGAATTTTACATTTCATTTCGGACTCTACTGCTGCACCACAAGTAAATAAGGCAACGCGCGGTCGTTCGGGAGAAACAATACCGCGCATCTATAACGTATGCATAAAACATCAAAGTTCGCGAACCGGACGCGTGAAACTAATGCCAAATAAATACACTCTTACAATTAGATATACAGATCGTCGAAACGTATATGTCGCAAAATATCATACTTATAGGTAAAAGAGAAGGAAAGAAAAATGGAATTCTTCATGGTTTGAAATTGTTTTTTTTCCGGGTACCGCTATGGGGGGAGAACACACAATCTTCTTTGTCTTCCAAAACGCGAAGAAACGTCAACGGATTCTGCTCGCGGCAATCTCTTCGGTTCCTGTAAAAATAGACGTCGGGGGACGTTAATATCTGAAGGTTTTCCGGATATGTGCGGTTATTTTGTTTGGAAGGTTGGTCGGACGTCGGAGCACCGGTTCCTTTACCGCTTTAATAGTATTATAATGCGTAGCGAAGCATACGCACGGATAATACACACGTTCCCTACTCTCCGCAATACTAGAAAGTCTAGGAGGTCGAGACAGAGGCTGACGACTGGTGGTAGACGGCGGTAGGGTGTAGTGGCGTACGGTGCAAATAAATAAACAGTTGTGTGAAACGACACAGCTGGATACACCCGGCTTATATACGATCCCCGAGCACCACCCACTTGGTCCATGCTTTTCTATCCGTGCAGCATAATCGAGCGTGTTGACTCTGACGATTTTTCAACAATTTTCTAATTTACGCGATTAGAGAACCAGGCCGTGGAAGGATATTAATTTAGTCCCGAGGTAACCGAATTACCCGGCGGAAGAGATGAAAAAATTCACTCGGCTCCGGCCCGAGGGCGAGGCTTTCAAAGTTGCGTAAAATTATGCTACCGACTGGAGAGTTTCAAAGATTAGTCGAATACGATTCAGCGGCTGCAGGCTGCGGGCCGCGTTCTCGGACTCGGACTCAGCCGCATTCCCGAGTAATTTTACTCCGTAAAAATTCCGGTCTTGTTTTTTTTTTGTTACAGGTAAAAAGAAATTTCCTTCCGATCCCTCCTGTTGCCCGGTGTGCGGGGTGACCGTCCGCCCCCAGGAACTGGAGCAACACTTTGCTCAGGAATTGGATCGACTGTACAAAGTATCGTCGACGACACCCCGGCCGAGATCATCGCGATCCACCGGACCCCCGGGTCATCCTCAGGATCATCCGCACGCACCACTTCTTCACGCACCTTCAGCGGCCGATGGCACGCCGCAGGGGCGATGGGAGACTTACAAAAGGATTAAAGCCAACAGACAAGTGAGTAATATTGCGGCGTGGTTGTCGGGACGTGGTTTCCACGTGGTTCATCGCGCGTTTTCCACAGGCAAGGATCCGTGTGAAAAATCGAAAGAGAAAAGCTGAGGAGCCTTCGTGCCCGGTGTGCAACGAGCGGCTATCCGGTAGTCCGGAGGAGTTGAATCAACACGTGGAACGTTGCTTGAACAAACACAACGGTAATCCACCGGGTCAAAATCCCGGAATCGACGACGAGGAAGTCGACGTCGAGGGGGACCCCGAAACTTTCGAAGAGTACGAATGGGCGGGACAACGTCGAGTGCGTGCGACCTCGATGCTGGTCGGTGGATTTTCCGGTGAGCTAATTCACCCGTCAATCATTCCTCGTGTACTTGGTTTATTTTCACCTGGGCTTCGATGCCAAATAAACTCGATCACCGATCGGTATGTACCTGTATATGCCGCGCTAGAACGGCTATATGTATGCCCGCAAACCGGGTCGCGACTATAACGGGTGAAATTGTGGATTTGTAAATTAAATGGTATACCAGAGCCGAATTGCGATCACGAACGGTAGGCTGCAGCGGCGTTATATGTGGTTTCTGGAGGGTGGAGAGGACGGGAGTGGTCGAGTTGTGCGACTATAAGCTTCACCGCCAAACCACAGCTGCGTGTCCCGCATTGCGAACTCACTTAGTATACGTTCAACGGGCAACTATTCCATTATACAGACGTTCGCCGAATTCTCAATAATTTTCCATCCGACTGTTCGGTTGATCGATGGATCCGCGATGGAGATTCGGCCGAGTAGCGCGGACTGATTTCTCCCAGCTACCCACAGGGTAAAATAATCGAATCCCTTTCAGCTGCGGGACTCGCGACATCTTCGAGTAATCGGAGTACCGGGGGCGGTGCGGCCCTCGGCGGTCAGCAGGAAGACGAGGATGTTGACTTGATAGTCGACGGCGATGACGCTGCGCAATTTGGTCCCGCGCAGTATTCGGAGGCTGACGTTGTCGCTCCACGTGCCGAGGGTACGCCACGGGAGCAAAAGGAACGCGAAGCGTTGAGGGAAGCTGTGATATCGCCACACGCACCGCACACGCCTCACACACCGCCGGAACAGCCCCACGGAGCTCAGGTCGAGGTCAAACCGGAACCAGGTTCGGTCACACCCTCGGGACAGCAGCATCACGACCACCAAGCGGACGACGTCGACGGGGCGTCGTCTCTCGTAGCCAGGGATAGGGACGCGCCGGTTATCGAAGCCTTGCGAGGAAGGATCAGGGACCTTGAGGCCGAGATGAGAGTCCAACCTTTCAAGTGTCTCATCTGCATGGTGAGTAGAATATCGAAAATTTCCTCCGACGTCTGCAGGAAGAATGATAGTTCTCTTCGCGGTTATCGAACGGTGGTCTTCTTCACGTTATAGGAACAATACAAGAAACCGGTAACTTCCGTTTGTTGCTGGCACGTCCATTGCGAACAATGTTGGCTCCATACTTTGGTAAGTTATTCCATTTACCTAGAATTCCCTCGACTCTTCGACCCGACCATTGCTTGCAACTAGAACTGTACGATCACTGAAAAACGTAAAAAGTATATCTCGGCTGACGTGGCGAAGGAACAATTGGATCCATATTATATCGATCATTTGCGGACGGATCGTAGACCGGATATCCCGACGACATCCCCGACATCAATTCCTGCACGACTATCCACGTTTCTTGCAGGTATTTTGGTTTCTGATTTCAGGGTGCGAAAAAATTATGCCCGCAGTGCAACATGATCACATCCCCGGCAGATTTGCGACGTATTTATATGTGAGGCTATTATTGCCTGTCGATGTCGCGTGATTATTATTCTAATGGCCGAAAGTGGTTGTTGAAAGTTTACTTGACTTTAAACAATGATGAACGTTTAATATGGTCGAGCCAACGATACGGCCGATCACACCCTCCAAATCCAAATCTCTATCACCCCCCGATGCACACTTGTATATTTGTATTATATATTATACTTTAAATGAAAAAAAAAAGAAAACTAACACGTCGCCACGCATTTAGTACTATATAGTAAATTAACTATCTAGACTATATCTTCCGAGTACACGTGCGTATTATACATACTTATATATTATACATAATTATTATTGTTATCGCAACATCATTATTAATTCGTTAAAATCATCGTATAATACACGGAGTAGGATTATTGAATTAAAAAAATTTATAACACCTCTAAGGAGCACAGGCAATACGAATGTCTATAACTCTTGAAACATCTCCGAGGAAATTATCTCTTTGTAATAATTATTATTAATTCACATTATGTCCATGGATAAAAAATAATTGTTGTAATTATCGATCTGTGCCGACGAAGTTTTCTTTTGTATTCTTTTTTCTTACCGTTTTTTTATTTTCATTTTTTTACGACGTCTTTTTTTTATATTCGTACTAATTATTCTAACAAACAAGTATTTATTTTTATATTTATTTATCGTATCGTCGATCTTGAAAATATTATTTCTAGGATGTCGTGTATATGCCATATAATATAAATGAAAACAAACGAACAAAATGAAAAGTGAAAAATACAGGGTTGTCCTTTTAACGTGAGACAACGCTCTCGTGTTGAACGGACCTGCATCCGGTATAATGTGCATCACCTCGTGGAAAAATGATCTACTCTAAAATTGGAGGATCACGCTGAAAAGGTCCGGCCATCTCGGGGCGACCCTTCAACTTTGACGATTAATTTTTCACGCGGGATTGATGTGAAATAGATTCATTATATTTATTGCATTGTTCTTGTTGATCAGCGGCACTCGCGAATGGAATTAGGAAGAGATTTGTCTCCTGTTCCTGATTCCACTTACAAATGCCGCTTCTCCCGTACACATTTATATTCTTCGACTTTTCAGTTCGGAGTGAGTACCCAAAAAAAAATTTTCGATAAATCACGAGAAGAATCTTCAATGTTACATTATCTGCCGATGACTTGAAAAATTTTTGAAGAATTTTTTAGCTGGAAAATCGTCGCCCCTGATGAATTGCCAACTCAATTCTTCTTCGCCATAAATATATATGCTGGAATTTGAGATAATAGCTCAACTCTGCTTCCATAGTCGATCGATACCATCGTATCTACTACTGGGGAACCGATAATTTTTTTGTTTTCATCTTTGTAGGGGTGACGAACAGCTATAACGATTTTCCAATTTTACGCAAACCTGAAGTGAGTAAGAATAGATTGTATATAAGGAAAAAAAGGCAGACGCAAGGAAAACCCTTGTACAAGCAAAACCAAACGAAATAAAAAATAAAAACCAAAACTGTACTCAATAAAAATGACCATGGAATGTGTATATAGACGAGAGATATCTGTACTGCGGTAATACCGTTACACCTACAACGTGAAATTATTTCCCATTTTTTGTATATGTTTTAGTTTCCTATCTTTCCTTCAATATTAGTGAAAAACTGTAACGGAAATACATAGGGGTATCAACGTTACAACATCGTACGTCTAGAGGAAAAACCTTCAGCTGGAAAACCGACAAAATGGCGGAGTTATGCGAGACATTTGTAACCTGGCTGTGGATATGGCGAGGAGGTAGGGGTGGAATGTTTTCTCTGTCGGAACTCGAATAGTGACCGTGATAAAATGAGCCACCCTGAACCACCCTTTTTCCAGAAGTCTCTCTGTATGTACGAGAGACGTAACTCTGCCCAGCTATACAAACCGCGTCAGGGTATTCTAGAAAGGGAGATCAGAAACGTGCGAATAAGCCAAGCCAGCTGAAGGTACGAAGACCTTCCAGAGGAGGACGAGAATGAAATCGAGTAAGTGGTAGGCGGAGGTAAGTAAACGCCACGCCTTCTTTCCTCAGTCTGTCCTCCTTCCCTCTTACTTTTACCCTCTTTCTCGGTCTGCTTGCTCAAATTTTGGTGCCGTCCACCGTAGTACCAAGAGAAAAATCGAACGATATTGATTGTGTAACAGCGTTCCGCGGGGATTCTGTAGCGATTTTCATCCGTTTCTCCGGTTCGAATTCAAAATTTTTGCGATTTTTTCAGACTTCCTGGAATTGGAAACAAAATTTTCGGAAAAATAAGCTCGTTTGTTGACTCGACCGAACGGAGTGCAAGCTTTTTTGGAAAGATGCGAGTTTCGGAGGGTGTATTTTAGGACGTTGCGCAGTTTCTGGGCTCGAAGGAGGATGCTGTCTCTGTTTACCTCTCACCCTCTGGTCCTCTCGATTCTCCGACACTCTAAAGTGGGGAGAGAGGAGCAAGAGAGTGAGAAAAGTGGGGGCTGGTCCATACTTCCTGAACCAACCGCTGAACATCGTTGCTTCTACGCCTGCGAACGTGTTCAAAAAATACAGAAGCACCGCCCTCCGGCTGTAGTAACCCGACTACGCAGTCGCCCGATCCTAGGAGGTTTAATACGAATGAACCTACCACCTACTACCTACCTACCCACCTAACCCGCAACCCGCACCTTCCCTACCCATCGAAACGTCGTCGCGACGCCGTCCTATAAAACGTTAACGTATACACACGCCCCCTTTTCGACTTTCTGGGGTGTCAGGTGTTGCTATACCTTTAGTCGACAAAGTGTACCTTGCTTCTACCTCCGACAAGCGACGACGCACGCCTGAAAAGGAGCCCCACGCCTACGCCGGCAGGTGCAGGGGGCGTTCGTTTTATTCCGATTTTGTTGTTATAATACTGCGGAACAGAATTCGTCGTTGCCTTTGCTTGTAACTAAAACATTACACCTATATCGGGGAAAGTCCGTGTGCATACCTAGGTATTGGTGAACATCCAGTCGAGAACCCCCAAGCTCTTTAATTGCCTTCGTACAGCTGGTTTTGCAGAGACCATTTTATGTTCACCAGGAAACAACTAAACTCTGGGAAATTATCGCGTTCAACAAAGCTTGTCGCTGACCCATAAGATTAATTGACCTATGCCAGCGATTTTTCCGATAAACGGCTACTTTTTTTTACAGAGATTTTAATAGCATCCCCTCACGCCTATTGGGCAAGTACCTGCATCCGTTCCGGTCACGTTTCGCCGGAAACTGCAAAAGCTCTAAGAGCTTGCGGTGTTGAAACCGCCACGCCCTAGAACGTCAACTTAATCATCCGTCCGATCGTAGAGTTCAGATTTTATTCCGAAATTGTTGAGGGCGCCGTGAAAACATATGACCATAAATCCGATCAGGCTGAATCAGAATCAAGTGTGAATATAATCTCGTTACCTTTGATCGCAGCTCACTAAAAATGCGAGATCGTTGATTTCGGAAAGACCGTGGGAATTTTTGGGATAGGAGACGGATCGTATAAGGCATTTAACAAATATATTAGTTTATTTCTATATTATTGTATAATAGATGGTATATATATTCATGTATACATATACCTATATATATATATGTAATAATATATTTAATATCTACGGTTTTCATCAATATCGTGGTGATAATATTCATTATGCGTCATATTGCAAATAGGACTTGATTTGTATGGCATGAAACACGTATGTTATCCTTCATTAAAAGTAAGATCAAAATAAGGCACATTATTGGTTTGTCGATGATAAACGCGCGAATTATATTCGATTCCGTAATGCTCTCTCTTAATAAATAAGGGCCCAGAATAAAATCGATCGTTACACGTTAAAACTAGCTTGAAATCGAAGGCTGGAAGATATTAGTTTCATCGATTGGAACAATTGAGAGCTGGTTAGAACAACGAGAAGAGTTCGATCACCGAGGTTTCGTCTCCGAGGATACGTCCGCTAATTATCGTGAGATGCAGTTATTTCATTAACCAATTGGCTTGATTTTTTTTATATTCTGTAAATCAGATTTATCAATCTTGCAAGTCTGACTTACGCGAAAAAATAAAATTCAATCCAATTGGTAAATGAAAAATGCATCTTACCATAATCAGCGGTGAATTAGATAAATGACACATTAATCTCGCAGGAGATGATTTTGAGGGATGAATGGATCGCCTTAGACTTCGACCTTGTAGGGCGAACCGGGAATATGATCATCTCCCCATTTTACTAGAACGATGTACTCCCCGCGTTCGCGAACGAGGTAACTCACGTTGTAATTATGTCTTCCGGTGTGCTTTACGTACACCTCCTCGCAAGGACCCTTTGGCCCGTGGATACCAACGAAGAGGATGTTGTTACCTGAAAAATGAGAGAAGGAAAGATGAAAACGTGCCGCCTGCGTTTCTCGGAATTTTTAAAACCGAAGGAGTGTATAATGTATTCTCACCAGCATCCCCAGCGTTGACGGTGAACTGATTCTGCTTTCCAAGGTAAGCCTTCTTCAGACCCATGCCTTTGCTGGTGACCTTGCTAGCGTCGGATTTGAAAAGAGGAAGAACTGGTCCGACTTGCTTGGACTTTGAAATTTTCTGAACCGTCTCAACGACGACTGTGCTGGTTTCTTGCGCCCCTCTTTCCGCCAGGTCAGCACCTGCGAATAAAATCAGTATTCACGAGGTGCAGTGGAGCTTGATACAGAAAAGTTGGACTTCCACAAGAATCGATATTTCTGACGGCAGCACAGCTACCGACGACGGGAGAAGCGTTACCAACGTCCCGCGATATCCAACGCGATAACTTCGACGGTTAATATTTCAAGTTCCTAATTCAAAAAATTTGTAATTCGTCCCTTGTTTTTTTCTCTTATCACGAAACGATCACTCACCGATGCACGAGACTTTGTAGGGAGAGCCAACGATGTGATATCCGTCGTACTTGATGCTGATGTAGTAATCACCCGGTACCAGCGGTGTGTATCTGACCTTGTAGCCCTCTTCGACCTCCGTGCAGTCCATGGCCACCCTGCTGGGACCATCGACCGTAACGGCGAGTGAACCAGCACCGGCGTTGCACGTATCGATAACGAAGTCCGTCTTTTGCCCCGTCTTTATCTCCTTCAGGCCGTTTCCGTAGGCGTGAAGAGCCGCGGGATCGGCGTCCACCTTGCCGACCTTGATGCGGAATGGGCTGCCGGGTATGTGGACTCCGTTAAACTTCAGGTGGATGTTGTGGATTCCGTTCTCGCGAGCCATGAATCTTACGGAGTACGTCTCGGAGTCGATCGACTGGATGAAACAGTCATCCTCAGTCCCGCTCGGTGAAACGATCTGGGCAAAAAACAGAAAGTATGATCGATGTTTGGAACACAGGGCCGATTAATTACGAAATATTAAATTCGGATCGAAATACAATCGGTTATGGGAGAATTACTGGGGAACCAGTGGAAACGCGTTTTCATTTTCGCAATGGCTTTACGTGTATATACCTAAGTATACCAATTACGTGTGTATGCGACGAGAAAACTGTTTTCAGGTATACAGAAATGTGTTGATGCTCGATGGTCTTGCCTAAGCGCGATGACGCGGCGTTACCGATTTCACAACCGTAGTCTATTCCTGGCATCTTCTTCGCGTTAAAGCGAGTAATTTCAACGTGGGTGTAGAATTTTGAGGGTACTACCAAAGGTATCGATCTTCATCGACCACTGGATTATTTTTATGCGGAACACCTACCTTCGAATCCAGTTCACCCTTGGCGTCATTTTTGCGGACGAGGAAGGTGGCTGGTTTGTCCGGCTGAACTCCGCTGTCGGGGAATTGGGCGACCTCCAGCTTATGGGCATCTCCGACCGCCGGTGATATGTACACCTTGTGAGGTGAGTCGGGGATGTGCTGATCATTGAACTTGATTCCGACACGGTACTCGCCTGAGGAGAATGGTTGATTATCAGGATGGATTGTTTCGACCGGAGAACGATGGTCTGGATTCCTGATGCAACGACGGTCGGCCTTGACATCGAATGTCAACTATAGATATAGCGGGGGGTGATCGTTATGGTCGTGGCAATCTCTAGAACTGACCGTGTTTCAAAACTACAACGCTTAGTTTGTGAATGACTGACCATCGTCATTATTGAATGGCCCTGCGCTGTTGCCGGACAAGATGATTTGCTTCGACGCCTTGAAGGTGGCCATCCTTCAACGGTACGGGATAAGGGCGATGTACGGGGGGAAACAACGAAGGAGAAATTCGATGGAAAGGGAATAGAAAAGGACGAAAAATAGAAAGGCTATGAGAACCAGGGGAAATAAACTAGCGATGATGTAAACGCAGCTGTTCAACCGAGGCTCGAGCACACACCACTACCTTCCTCCGACTTTTCTAACACAAAATCTAACCACGGATTCTAAATCGTCCCCCTAACTCCCCGTCCCCCCGCTCACACGTGCCCCACCTCTCGCGAAGTCAACCCAAATATAACTTTGGCCACATCGTGCACGCGAAGCAGAGTCATCCGAAGTCCGGCGCCTACACTCCGCCAAAATATGAATCTCCCCAACAAATATAGCCGATGGTATTTCTGGAACACCACGCTAGTCATCTACAATTCCTTAACGCTCGAAACCTCGTACGAACAACACTCGCATCTTCCCACCCTCGCGGCCCTCCGATCGATTGCGAAATGCAGTCTCGACGCGCCATCGCCTCACCACCCCGTCGATCAACCGCGAGAATCCCGACGCCGATTATTCGTCGACATACTCACCAGGGTCCCCGGCCACGTAGCTCACGTAGCAGCTACCGTCCTTCCTGTCTTTGAAGTCGATTTGAGCTTTGCTAGGACCCTCGACCGAAACGGCCAAGGTACCTGCCCCAGCTTCGCGGGTCCAGATGTTGAATTCGCAGGGCTGACCCTGTTCACCTCTCTCGAGACCCGGACCTCCGGCGTGGACTCGGTGAGCACCACCGTCCCTCAATGGTCCGACGGTGAACTGGAAGGGCGAGCCAGGAATATGCATTTCCTTGTACCTCACCGACACGGTGTGGACGCCGAGTTCCTTGGGGACGAAAGCGACGGCGTAGAGGCCATCCTCGACTTCTTTGATTTCCGCGTCCTCGGTTACTCCGCCTGGCGAAGTAACGGTCGCTGCAAGGTCGAAGGACGTGATGCCGGGCATCTTGAAGGTCAGTTTGCACTGGCTTCCAACCTCGGTGATCGGAACCGCCTCCCTCTTACGCTGGATCTTTTCGCGCTGGCGGTTGCTGCCCTCTCCCGCGACCTTGACCGTGAAGGGTGAGCCCTCGACGTGGTGGTCGGCGAACTTGAGATTCATAATGTAGTAACCGGGTTCGGTCGGTCTGTAGGATATGTTCAGAGTTCCGTCGTCGTTGTCCTTGCACTGGATCTCCGCCTTGCTGGGTCCTTCCATGGAAAGAGAGAGTCCTCCGAAACCGGCGTTCCTGGTGTCGATCGAGAAGGTGTTTTCGACGTGAGTTTTTCCCTCTTTCAAGGCGTTTCCGGTGATCTTGACCTTCTTCGCGTCTCCGACCTCGCGCTCCTGAACATCGATCTTGAACGGTGAGTTCGGGATGTGCTTTCCCATTCGTTTTACGGAAACTGTGTGCGCTCCAGGTTCACGAGGAGTGAAAGAAACGCACATGTTACCGCTGGGGAGTTTCTTGAGGAAGGCTGGCTCCTCGAGACCACTGGGAGCGGTGATGGAAGCGTTCAAGGCGCGGATGTCTTCGTCGGAAACATTTCCAGGTAGGGTGACCTCGCTCGAGGATCCAACGGAGATTTGGTTCCGCTTACGACCCTCGCCTGTTGATGAAAATCGTGAGAAAAAAACATATTTCTCTATAACTTGTTTCCGATGTGACTCAGAATCGCGGAGATCGGGATATTATTATTGGAATTGAGGGTGAAATCTAAAAGTGGTCAAGGGAGCCGGTTATAGTATCGTATCTGTTCGAAGAAGAAGCGTTTTAAAAATGTATTTCAGTCGACGCGCGCTAGCGAGAGATCTATTTGTATCAATTTAGTTTGTCGTACAGTAGTGGTTATAGTTGCGGGAACGAACGACGGATGTATAATTTTGTTTTAGCCTAAGAGTTTTATTTATTCACTTTACGACCTCTGTATTGGATTCAAGGGGCGGCAGAGGAAAGGGGGGTAAATATAGAATTCGTTCCTTCTGTAAATAAATTCGATTTCAGAAAAATGATAGAAAAAAAAACAAATAAAACACCTGTACCGATCTCTCATTAACGCGTGCGCTCTTCTTCATGTTATAGAGACGAACAATATCTAATTACCGGTTATCTTCGAGACGTAGGGGCTGCCCTTGATGTGCTTGTCCGCGAATTTCACCGAGATCTTGTACTCCCCGGGGGCGGTCGGTAGGTAGGAGACCGAAACCGTGCCATCCTTGTTGTCGTGGCAGGATATTTCCGCCTTGCTGGGTCCCTCGACTGCCAGGGAAAGTCCACCGGCACCTGCGCCCTTGGTTGAGATTGTGAAATTACCGGGCTCACCGCAAACGCCGTGGCTAAGTCCGGGTCCGTAAGCGGTCACGTAGCCGCTGGACAGCGAGTCGACGTGGAACTTGAAGGGGGAACCTGGTAAATGAATACGGGATCATGGAATTACTGACGCGGAATGACCTGAGAAATTATCACAAATTATTTTCAGGTGTCACGTGCTTACCCTGAACATGTTCGCCGTTGAACTTTACGTAGACTTCGTGAAGACCCTCTTCCCTTGGCCCGTACTTTATGGAAACTGTTCCATCGCGATTGTCCTCGATTTCAGGTTTGTCTACGTTTCCACTGGGCATTTTCACTTCAGCTGAGAACAAGAAGAAAGGAAACGGTGAAATGGTAGGAATATTATATTCGTCTTTCGCAGAGAGAAAAACATTCTACGACTCGATCCACGTGCTGACGTGTGAAAAACATACGCACGCAGGTATGCGGATGAAAAAATTCGCTATAATTTGGCTGAACCTTTTTTAGTCTCGATGTGAAAGATGCTCTGGAAACTAAGAGGCTCGAAGCTAAGCCCTGGTCCCTTCGCTTCCTCACTTCCGTCCTTGATCGATAATTGGGCGTAGCAAATCGGACGCTCTGCACGATCAAATTCGCTGCAGGTTAAAGTTTTAAACCAAACGCGATAAAAGGTCGATAACTCTTGCCACGTAGTGACCACTTCTTCGGGCTGATCCCAAAACATCTCCAAACGGCCGACAAAACGTTAAAACCGTCTCGTTCTACTGCGACGAAAATCATCCGTACAAATACTCGATTAAACTGCTGCTCCGATTTTCATTTGATAATTATTGCAATTATTATATTTATCGACTATTTTTTATATTTTATCAACGGCTGACGAAATATTGGCAAGGAATTGATTCTTCTTTCTCTGATAAACCACGGCAAGTACCGTGAGCAGGTGTTCGGACGGACACTTGTTTCAAAGAAATACAAATACGTGTTATATATTTTCAGAATCAATTCGTTGTGTTTATTCGAACAACCGGTCAGAAGCGGCTGCGCCCTTTTCGATACTCTTTACTCCGTTTACGTTATCCGGATACAATTTATGACCCGTCTACCGGAGATATAGATCAAGACTGCCAAAGATTTTGAGTTTGCGCTACGTCGAGCGGAGCCTGATGAAACGATACAGCGATGGAAGTGTAAACGTAATTCATCCAACACAAGAGGTAACAATTATTTTGACACCATATCTGATTTGAAAAAATCAAGGATCACTTTCACATAGAATTAACTGTTCTTCGGACGATTCGGGTATGGATTAGGAAATCACTTTTTCCACTTGAAAATTAAGTGCGAGTTTCGAAAAGGGTGATTCTTCTGACGAGATAAATAATCAGCGAGCAGCGGTCTAATCGTATCGAAAATTCACCAAACACGCGGATAAACCTTTGTAAAATGGATGAACGGACGACGAATACCGACGATCACCGATGTTTAAAATAAAAAAACTAAAAACGTGAGTCGGTAGTTCGCGGACTTTTCGGTGTTGTAAAATCCAACTCCGTCTTCTCCAGTGAAGGAACTCTCAGAGGCGCATCTCTGACACGACTGAGGTAAGAAAAGACGTGGCGCTCGGTTACTATCAATACGGCGAGGCTCGCCACCCGAGGTCGACTTCTGAATTCTTCTCCAGAAGCCAACAGGATGTGATATATTAAAAGCAGACTCTCTGATGTACGCTAATTTACACGCAAAAACTCTCGAGATCACAGTGCTGTGACGCAAATTGGTCGCGAATCTGGGGGGGTTGTCTCCGTCGCCCCCCATGTCATCCTATCCCAGGTATCCCTGCTCAATCTTCACAGCTCAACGCTCGATGCTGCCGATGGCTGGGCTAGGAATCCATCCGGTACAGGTAGTCGAACGGTCTGCGGAGGCGGGTCCGCACCTCACGTAAAAATAATATCGTTCTGGCACAAATCTGCGAGCCGTCTAATTCGGTCTTCGATGGATGAATAGAAATGATTATCAATCATCGATCGCGACGTGTGCTTATGGAATATAATCAGACCCAATGTGGCAAATGCCGCAGCGGTGAAGAAATATCTGCAACGTGCGGCGAGGAATTTTCTATAGTCTTTCGCGCCTGTACAGCCCGCGCGATCGGTTCATCACGGTGAGATAAGATCTTCGGAAATGAATCCATCGATCGATCGAGCGAGTATTTTTGGATATAGATTAAGAGAATTGGAAGAATTTCAAAGAAACTCTGTCAGAGTTTATGAGCAAACGGGATTATGACGGGAGAAAAAAAATTTTTTTATACGACCCCCAGGGATACCGAAATAGAAGTCCGCGGTTCAGTTGGGATTATTTGATTTTTTTTTTTTCGCCCCGAGCCTGACACCCGTGTAAAAATTATGTCACCAGGAAGAATTCTATACAGTTATATTTGATGGGGTATCTATGGATACGATTTAGAATCGAATAAATAAAAGTTTACGAGTACTAAACCACGTCGCATAGCCATCCCGTGGAAATAAACGGATCGCTATCTTTCTCGATAAATTCGGTAATTCATTTTTTTCAAATTTTTTCTCGTATCGTCCTCAGAAAATGCCTGGGCTGATTTTCTTAAGATAGCAAAATTCGGCGCAGGCGTATGCTGACTTCCACTTCTTCGTCTCCTCGATTTTTTTTCTTCGCGAAGTACCGCGCACAGGAAACGAAGGAGACACTCCATTCCCTCCATCCCGGCACCTAAGCCCGGGCCAAAAGAAACATAGCCGAGATATCGTCCTCTCGTCCAAGAGCGACAGCTACCCGATGAACCGCTCGTTACAATTTGCGACGCCAGATTAAGATCCCTCATGAATTACCGGTGATTGAAACCAGGGGGGTGATACACGCGACCATAATTCAAAGTTGCGGTACACGCTGGCAGCCGTTGCAGCCGTCGCATGTAGGTCTGGTGATTTTGGTTGCCCAAATATTCCGGAACGTGGGAAGTGAACGATTACAGAATCGCCCAGAGTCAACTCAATCTCGGACGTCAACTCGCCTTCTTTATCGCCTGATTCTTTTCGTCGGATGGCAAACCGGGTCAGTTGGAAACTGCAGACGTCTTTGTCGGTCCCGTGCGATATCGATGCTCGGATTATCATAGGGCCGGGAAGGAGTCGAAAGATCGGAAGATGAAAGGTTTGATCATTTTTCGCTACGGTCTCGACGCGTCCAGCGGCACCTACGTTACCAAAGGTGGTTGTTGGAAGGTGCTGGCAGATTTGCCACGCTAGCAAACGCATCCGGCAATACTTAATCACCGAGTATTAATGCCGGTAGCAGAAGCTAGGCAGATCATATTTTTGGCGAGGACGATTTCACACCGACCCAAACTAAATTGAACCTGTCCTGTCCATCACCTGACGGTCGTTGGACATTCGTGCGGCATCTCAAAGTCCGGAGACACTACGCCTCTTCTCCGACACCGCGCCGAATGATTCCGCTCTTTCGACGGATCTCGAGTGTCCTCTCGTTTCTTCGTCGCAAATGAATTAGTTCCGCTGGTCCGTCGTAACGTTATTTTAAAGAGAACGCGTATGAATTAACACGGGGTAGATTCCGCGTCTCAACCGACGCGTAACTTTCTTTTGTTGATTTAAAATCCCAACGGCCCTAGGATCCGTGTGTTTTATAATCTGTCATTATGATATTTTCTTGGCCGTCGTCCACCGCTTTCAAGTCGCTTCTAGTTCGTAGCTGTAGTTGTTCCCGAGCCGTTAATTGAGATTATGTACGAGGGCAAGTGTTAACTGCCGGTGATTTGTATCGAAAAGAATTGAACATTATGTCGTCCGGACGACACCCGATGTCTCATCGCTGTCCCATTCATCAAATCTGAATTACCCGAGAAACAATGCCGTTTGTTTCCTCGAAAGATCCAGTGTCGGATGAACCCGCTAACCGATAGATCATTTCATCTTCCAACGATTGCGTAAATTAGACTTGTTTGTTCGCGGATCTATAATTCGTCTATTTCTGCCGTAGCAAATCTCCTTCCTTGATCGAAGCGATGCGCCGCATCGACTATTATTCGATCGATGACGTTTCGCTGCCGAGAATTTTATCGTAGAGAGAATTCGATCGGCGATCTTTGATCTTCCGCGGAGACCTGATGTAAAACATAAAACGTTTCTAACAAACACAATCTCTGGTACATCGGGTATCGACTGACTTACCGAGACCGATAGATGATCGGGCAAAGTAATTTTAAATCCTGTTTACAATCTCCTCCCGTTTCGCAGCTGTGTAAATCAAAATTTTAACGCTGATTTCGCTCGATGTTAACACCGAGTAATCCCAGTTTTCATCAGAATATGTAGAATACCACCGACTACCTGCCTAGCAGCGGAACGAACGAGGTGATAAAGAGAGAAGTTGAAAATAAACCAACTCCCATTTTCGCCTACCACGTTACCCATAAGTCAAGAAACTCATTTCGAATCTGCGGGAATATCTTCTCCAGCATACGCTTTTTCTTCATTCGGTTACGGTTTCAACTTTCCTTCCACAAGGAAGTCCGGCGCCACGTTCGAGGAGATCGTCGCCCAGATATATCTTGGGGAGAGAAAAGGATAATTAGAAACAGGATAAAATACTCACAGGTAACTACGCCACCGGTCGAAGGAAGGAGCAGATGATTGAGCTGAACGTCACGGAACTTGAGTTTCGAAGTATCCTTCTGGGTGCTACTTCGCTTTGTGGTAACGCTCGAACTTTCCTGAACAGTGCTGGTGCTCCTCTGTTCTAGTACGTGTTGCTGAAGAGAGCTCTTCCTTCGATGACTCTTCTGGCTGGTGCTGTGCTCGCGATACTCCTCGGACGCCTGTAGGACAGGACGAAACAACTCCGTTAATTCCAACGTTTGTCCGAAGGATCGGGAGGTCTTAAAAAAATTCCTCTCTCTACTTCCCGAAGCCGGGACTTTCGATTTCGCACGTATCGAAGCTAATAATTATCATATCGACCCAACGAACACTCCGGGATCATAGCTCGCCCTGGTGAAAAATGGAACGAGACACACGGCGTACCGCGGCTTCGGTGCAAAACGGCGAACAGCTGCTCCCTGCGGGAAACAATTGAGAGTACTGAGCTCACAATAGGAGTAGCTCGATCGCGATGCTGGTCGTATTTTAGTGTCTAGGTAGGCAAAAGTTTTCCCCACCCGCGATAGCAAATCTAAGAGATCTTGCAAAGGGTAAATGACTCGGCGTCTGCCACCGGATAGTTATAACTTTCCCATGTAAATCGCAGGGCGGGCGTTGATCAGTAAGTCCTAGCCGAATACCGAGAGACTTTAGAGTTGCTATTTTTGATCTTTTAACGTTTGCTTCCCGAAAATCTAGGAACGAAACGACAGTTGGCTGGCAGCTGCTACACCGTATCTCATCCACCTTCGCAACCAATTCAAACCGGAGTATAGTTGAATTGAAAAAGAAGAGCTGGTAGCGAATTACTTTCAGGACATTCGTTCCTTTGCGATCGAATCGAAGGATGTTCGATACGTTCGCCAAATCAAACGTATGCCGATCCCGTTGGAGCGCCAAAAAATAAGACCTCCATTCTCAAGGCTGGCGAAACAAAAAAAAAAGTAAAAAAAGTAAGAAAACAAAATGAGACACAAATTTTTGGGGATCGTCCGGCTGGTTGCGAAATGACGCAACGGCGGATCACGTGAAAGAAAAAGAATGCATCGGATCTATAGATCTCTGGTGCACGCGCTGCATCAAGGGTGCCAGGAATTCAGAGGAAATGCGAAAATCGTGGATAGAGCTCGAATGTGTCGCAATCCAAGTAGTACCAGAGCCCGAGGTAGAGCTCGGTGTTTAATTTAACGCGGGGCATTAATTCAACGCGCCTTCACTCTGCGGCATCGTCGACCGTCTCCCTTCTACCTCCACCCCCGCCGTACCCCCGCAAAGCTTATAAATTTGCGAAAGCCTGAGACGCACTGAAAATAGGCCAGAAGAGAACCATGGCTCTCGTTTCATATCGCTTTCCGGATTCGACGTGACGTTGCCCCCTGCATTGTGATCGTCGTCTGGAAAGTCCGCGAAAAAAGATCAGCAAATTTTGCATTCGCTTTTAATCTCGTTCGGAAATAGAAATAGATAAACTTCATGCGAATGCAATGAAAGATTTTTCGACAATTAACGAAGCGAGATATATCGAATTGGAGCAGCACCAAGATATGGACGGCCTCCACGTTACGGTGTACAGAAATTTAATTATCCGGAACCGCTGCTCACGCTATGAAAACATGAATTATCGGACGATTCGGGTTAAACGTACGTCAAGCAACGAACAGCGCTGGTCTGGTTAGCCGATTAGATGGTACGGGGATGCGGGATTTTCACCGAGGTAATATTCCAGTTATTATTTTCTGATCGATAGGATGAAATCTCATCCAACTTTACGAAAGCTGTTACCGAAATTAAGTGGTACGAAGAAGGGAAACGGATGGAAGGAAGATTAGCGGATGAAATGTCATCGGGAGTGTCTTACAAGAGCGTGTCTCTTTCCACCTCCTCCAGCTGTCGAGGATATCGAAAGCAATGCTAATCGGGCGTGGCAGGCGAATGGAGTAGCTGTAAGTGATCGGCAACGTGTTCAACACGCAGATGACGATCGGGTGGAGTGCGTAGGGGAAACTTTATGACTCTTAAGATTGTTACTTGGCAAATGGTCCTCGGCCCGACGTTTGGATGTGAAGACGAGGAAGACGACGATCGATGCGACGAACCAACGACGACGGATGTGAAGAGGAAGAAGACGACGATCGTCGTGCGATGTCGCGGCGGGGACGAACCAAGAAGCGAGTTGTAGCGTAGATTACGAATTAGCTGATGCGATCAGGCAGAGCCTTCGAAGAGAACTGTGTTACTGGAGTAGCTGCGACAATATCCTGTACGTGTTAGTCTCTATAGTTAGATCGGTTTGACTCCCACCAGCAAACTCTGGTGAAAACGCTACCCGAAACACAGCCACCTCAAGCTCAAATTCAAGCTCAGAGTTTTCGCGGATCGTGCAAACTCGCGAAAACCATCCGCAGGACGATCGGATAATGGAATTCTCCAGGTTTGAACGGCTCCGTGGGCTGCCCCCGATCGATGAGTATTTCAAGAACGGTTCGAACCATGCCGAAAAGTGCAAGGATTGCGTCTTCGATATCGTCTCCGTTTTAATATTTCGTATTCCGACGATAATAACGAGGAGATAATTGAATATTTTTCGGGCTCCCACATCGCGACGCCGGTTTTATTTATACGTGGAAAGTTATTTTCGGTTCAATCACTTTTCTTTTTTCACTTCTCAGCCTATTCGGACTAGAAACTTATACCGATGGTAATCACGCCGCGAGCCGATATATTTATTTCCCATTCGCTGTTATTCGGCCAATTTATAAGTGGAAGAAATATTTCCGGATAAAAATAGAAGCCCGGTTTTATTCTTCTCATAGAGTGAGATATCTATCACGGTCGATCGTACTCACCACAAATGTGTAGAACCCTTCCGGCACCGGTTGACCACCAAACTTTATGCTCAACGTGTATTCACCTGCATCGGCTACCTTGTAGTAGACGTTGACGGTACCGTCGCCATTGTCCTCTATGTCGATGTCGACAGCATCGCTGAAAAGATTATTAAATCAGACAAATGTCCAGCCCCAGACTCGGTTCCAGCGTGCAGAAACGATTCACGTGCGTTTAACGAGATGTTTCGCCAAAGACGATATATTTATGTAACGCAGTACTCGGTCAGCGACCTAGATATGATCTGGACCGATGCTCTATAAACGGGATCGTAGGCCGGACAAGAAACCGTGATGTATAAAATCCAACGGCGGGACTGAGTCGGGATATCGAAGATGCAAAAGCGTCTCTCGTTACTCGGAGTTGTCACGCGGGGATTTTACGCTCGGTAGCACGTGTTGTGTCACAGAGCTATTCGATCAATAAGTGTTGGTTTTCACGGGGATACGTGCTTCGCGTGCCTCTGCTAATTGCGATCGGTTGTAACGCGAGAATCATCGCGTGGCGCACTACAGAGAAAAGGAACTCGAACGTCGAGGGGAATGGGGATGACAAATTAATTTTACAGGTGTTTAGGAATTGTCGCAGTGAGTACGGATCTCTGAAAATGTCCACTCTCTCTACTTCTTTATTCGGCCCATTGCTGACCATAAATCAACGAAAGTCATTCAGGTTGCATCGAAGTATGAAGCAGGACTGAGTCTCGCTGCCAACGTTTGAGATCATAAATCAATGCTGACGCAGAACTGACGAATGTCGTGACAGGTGTTGATGCCAAAACCAAAGAGAGAGACGATTACCAAAAAAATTTTTCTACCGCGAGATCGAGTTGTTGACGAACAATTTTTTTCTTCTTTATTTTTCGGCGAAAGAATCGGTGTACGCTTTAACGCGTGTGATCGCACGACGTCGCAATCGCGAAGACTTCGGGATCAGAAGAAAAAAATTACCGAATCACTGGGATTTCAATGATTTCGCCGCATTAATTTCCTGGTTATTATCGTTATTGTATACGATTATGTTCATGAGATTGAAAATCGTACACAGCTCTGCCAAATCCACACCCTCTCGCCTCCCTTTCCGAAGCCGCTGTATTTGAAAGCTCCGACTAAGCCTAGCATCATTCACCATCGCAAACTTTCAACAATTTTAGCGCGGTCGAAACGAAAAATTAGAAACTGACCAGCAGCTGCTTCCATATCCTATACAAGCATTTTTTCGAACTATTTTTGCTGCGGCGAATTTATAAACCGCGCATTCCACCGTAAGTTGAAAAAAAAACAAAAAACCCCGGAGTTTATTCGCCAATTTAGAGTACCCAGATTTTCACTCTCCGTCGTCCGTTCGAATCGTCGGTCGAATTGGTTTATCGAATACGACACTTTTAACGTGTAATCGTGAAATTGAAACTGGCGCCTGTTCAAATTCTTTTGATTATTGAATATTAAAATTCAGAAACTAATTCCCGCTTGACTTCCTGAGCCACTTTCATGTTGACTTGGCATGCAGGAACAATCTAACCGTACAGATTGTGATTTTCAGCTGCCATACAAGTTGGCCAACTATCAGTTGAATGCAAAACATCGCGTGCCACTTAAAATTAACAAGAGGAACACTGTCTCGTGGACAGATAACGAGAGGGGCGATGCTTCGATGCGCTGCGACTTTACGCGGGTGCACGTTACCATTAAAATACTAATTATAGTAATCGCCGAATACGATGATAATCTCATGCAAAATGTGGGCCCAAATCATTCGACCGGGAGCCTCCGACGACCATCGATCGATTAGCTGATGATTTTTATTTTTTTTCGTTACCGAAGGATCATTTTTGTCGTCCTTCGTCATAAAAGCGTATAAGAAACATCATCGCTGCCGCTCCGGGAATGAAAATTATTACTAATGGGCAAGTGCTGATTTACACGGTGAGAAATTCTCGAGAATTTTGTAGTTTCGAAATTCAGTTCGATAGAACTTTCAACAGCGTCTCGATGCAACGAATTTGGCTTTTTCGAGTCGAAGCTATAATTTTTCTGATTTCAACTCACTCGACACTGGGAGTGGTTTTAAAAATAGAGGATTTGATCGTACTAAAGTAACGAATTAGGGGATTAAAAATACACGTGGTAATCAGGTCACGCGGTGAATTTATTAATATACGGATTTTTATGTACCGCGCATCCTGTGTCAAGGTGTAATAATTTGAAAACGTAAATGCGCGAACATCGGACGAATCTAAGTCTGTAAATTAGGATCACCGTCGCCAAGAAATGCGCGCTGGACCAACCGCGGTATTGGATTGAAATCTAAACATATTTTCACCTAGTGCGAAATGATATTGAAAAACATGACAACAACAACAACAACTGTTACCCTGCCATAGAATGACATGATCTTTCGGTGCTATGAAAAATGAACCTTTCGTCGCGTCACATCCGTCAAATTTTCCTCGCTATCGACGTACTCTACCATATGTACGTAGATAGTGTGTTACAAAGTGTTGCAGCTCGTACAAGTAATGACGAAGTAACACCTATCCGTGCCAAAATCATCAACCACGCGACACGAGCGTATCTCCCATCTAAAAATTTCGCAAGCTCATGTTGGCACCTTCTTCTTGTTAGGTTTGCAATTAATTATAATTGACGCGAATGAATAATCCCGTGGAAAACATTGATGGAGGATGTATGAAAATCAGCAATGGCAAAATTAGAATTCTCAACGTACCTGCCAGATGTCGAACGGATACGGCAGGTCACCGCTCCACGACCAGCGTTTTCGGTATCCACCGTGATGCAGTACTCCTCACCCTGAGCCAGAGTACGTTGGATTCCTTCTTTTATTTTACACTGGTTCGCCGATCCGGTCGACTGACTTTGCACCGTCACCGGGGAGCCAGGAACCTCCTTACCTCCGTACTTCACGTTGACTTTGTACGCTCCACAGTCGTCGGGGAGATAAGTGGCCTTGAACTTTCCATCACCGATATCCCGGACCTCGACTTTGCGTGGCCTCTGATCGGGTCCCTGAATAAACGAGACGGAAGGTGCATCGTTAGGTGGGATCTGAACGAGAACCTCGAGATTCGCCGTTGAAGAAAACTCACCAGAACTTGGACTTCGAGATCACCGTACCCAGCGTTTGAGGTATCGACGAAAAACTCTGTGGGAAAAGAGGCCAGTAATTTAGGCGCTACTCCGGGTCCGGAGAGAACAACTTTGCCGGGTTCGACGGTAGGGTTGACCTTGATTTTGAACGGACTTCCCGCCACGTCCTGGCCTCCGTACGTCACGCCGACTTGAATGTTGCTACCGGCGACCGGAGGCTGGTAGGTGACTTCGTAGACACCTTCCCCGATGTCATTGATCTCCGGTTTCTGGATGGATCCCTTGTCCGTCTTTAACTTGACATCCAGCTGTGCGATTCCCGAATTTGAAGTATCGACGATAAATTTCGCGGGGATACCTTCCCTTACTTTTTCGGGATCTAGTCCCGGTCCAACCGCGGTGACCTCCTTCGGGTCGATGCTCTTTTCGACTTGAACTTTGAACGGAGATCCCGGGATGTGTTGATCGGCAAACTTTATCGCGATGTCATAGTCACCGGGTTCGGTTGGAACGTATTCCACGCTGCAGGATCCGTTGTAGTTGTCCTTGCAGGTCATTCTAGCCTCGCTGGTTCCCTCGATCGCCAATCCGAGTCCGCCGGTACCGGCGCCCTTGGTTTCGACCGTGAATTGATTCGACTTTCCGACCAAACCTTTCTCCAGGCCAGGTCCGTAGGCCCTGCACTTGCTAGGATCGCATCCTTTCTTGACGTTCACTGAGAATGGAGAACCTGGTATAGGGACGTTATCGTAGAGGATGTCGATCGTGTGGTGACCTTCTTCGAACGGCGTATAGCTGACCCGATAGGTACCATCGGCTTGCGGAGTTATTACTTTTTCGGTTCTCGCACCGCTGGGATTGGTGATGGTACAAGCGACCTTGCCGTCGTCGCCCTTCGTCTTTGCGATAGCCCTGGTGTCGACGATGAAGTCGGTAGCGCTATCGACGTAGAGACCTAAAAACGAGAAGATTCATCGGTTGAGAAAATTGATAGGATCTCTGGTCGCGTAACGCGTAAAGTCACATAAAATCCCTGGTGTATCAGAGAATCAATCAGCAAAACGTGTGTCAGTCAAGCATACCGATATCATAATTATGTGAAGATATTCATTCTTTAACTCGAACCGCCGACGCTATTAGATGTGAACGAATTACGTCACTCGCTAATGATCTAGTGGTCTATTGTTTGATTCCAAGCGCCGTGTCCTCGCCCAGCGTCAAGGTCATCGCACTCGATTAGCGTACAACTATAGTGAGTTGATTTATGCGACGCGGATCGGAGGAAGTAATAAAATCGTAGGTAGCGGGACGACCGGTAATTGCTACGATGACACTTAATTGTGTACATTTTTTTTCATTCTCTTTTTTTTTTTGTTTCCCTTTTACAGTCTTTCGAGGGACACTTTTCGTCATCACGGTACTGGTAGAAGTTCGTAGTACACGTAATTATGAAGTGGATGCAGATTCTCAGAGTGCACGAATTTGTGTTTGTTAGTAAACAGAATAGAAAATAGAAGTCCAAGGTCCGCGGATCCATCAGCCTCCTGATCGAAACACTTGTGAAAACGTTGGCGAAGTCGGCAATCAATCAATCAATCAAACAATCAATCCAATAAACAATCAAAAACATTCGGAAAAAATAAAGGAAAAAGGGCGGAAACAATAGTGTATGTACAAGGTTGATCTGCGCAATATCAAACAGCAGATGCACAGCATGCGTCACTGAAAGAGCAAGCCATAGATCACGCGACTCCTAACCGTGAGGTTGAATGCCGTTGCCGGAGACCTTGATCTTGGAAAGGTCAGCTTCTTGTACGACTAGCGCTTGGAAGGGTGAGCCTGGTATGTGATGTTCGTTGAAAGTGATGTTGATTCCGTAGTCTCCGAGTTCTGTCGGCAGGTAGGCGACTGAACAGGTGCCATCGCCATTGTCACGACAGTTTATGGCAGCTTCGCATGGTCCTTCAACGGTCACTCCAAGCCCACCTTGTCCGGCGCCTCTGGTATCGATTATAAATTCGGCGGGCTTGTTAACTACGCCACGCGACAAACCCGGGCCCTTAGCCCTGACCTTGGAGGGGTCACTCCCGTGAACACAAGTCAGTCGATAAGGCTGCGGGGATATCGGCTCCCCTCCAAAACTGACTCCGAGAAGGTATTCCCCGAGTTCGGTTGGCGTAAAGTTCACTAGGAAACCTTCGTGCGTCGGTATGATGTGGGCCTTCACCCGGTTTCCCGATGGAGTAGTGATCGCCACTTGAACTTCAGCCTTGCCAGCGTCTTTTGTTATAACGCGAAACTGCTGAAGACTGTTCACCGGTGCGGCTAATATGGTTGGCAGATGCAACAGCGTTTAAAACGGTACTTGATAACCATGATTATTTTTATAACCATCAGATATTCTTATAATTCAGGGATCGGAATAATTTTACCCTGATGAATAAAAATTTGCTATCCGAAACGAGTAAAAACTCTACAAAGACGTGCTAATGTAATCAAGAAAGTCGTGGAATATTCTCCGACCTGAAATCGTCATCGTATTCTCTATGAAAAAAAAAAACTGCAACTGATTACTCACTTGGTTCCAGCCCATCGACTTTGATTTTCGAGACATCGACGTGAGGCTGAACATTGACCTTGATCGGGGACTTGGGGACCTTTAAACCTCCGTAGTTCAGATCGACGGTATAGTTTCCTGGTTGTGGAGCAACGTAGTCGACGGTATACGTCCCATCCTCGTTGTCACTCAGGGTAATCGGTAGCTCTCGCCCATCCGGATTCACCATTGTGACATCGAGGGCACCGGGACCGGCCTCTCGGCAGTCGATATTAAAGTGCGTTGGCGTGTTCGATTTTACGCCCTTATCGAGACCCGGACCGAACGCCTGAACCATTGCAGGGTTCAGAGGAGCGGCGACGCCGACTCTGTAAGGTGATTTTTTGGTGCCAACACCACCGTAGTTGACCTGAGGATTTTACGAGAGATAAGATTTAGTCCTCAAGAGTCACGAGCACTATACTTATTTTTTTCTGCACTTTTCATACCTGAATATTGTGCTGAGACCCTGAAGTCGGCGTGTAATGAGCTTGAATTGTTCCGTCTCGTTTGTCCTCGAGCTTAACCGGTACGGAGCGACCTAGTGCATCTTGGATTTCAACTTCCAAAGGCGCTTTGCCAGCCTTTTTGCAGTCTACGGTAAAGTTTGTAGGCTTGTCTCGTGCCACACCATCGGGCTGAATTCCTGGACCATGAACCTCGACCTGAAACCGCGCATCACTTATTAAAGAACGAGTCCTTGCGTCCGTTTCAATGATTTAGGAGCAAATTTATAACCAGCCCCACCTTGTCTGGATCGTAATCGACTTTCGGAAGGATTTCCGCCATGTAAGGTGACTTGGGTATGTCTTCGTCGTCACACTTGATGTGCACCGAGTATTGTCCGGGTGAGGTTGGGTAGTAAGTGACGTCAGCAGTCCCATCACCGTTGTCATTGCAGTCTATCTTCGCCTTTGAAGGTCCTTCGATGGAGAATCCAAGACCTCCGGTCTCGCCGTTGGTATCAACGGTAAACTTTGCCGGGTACCCAACGACCCCACCGTGAAGACCAGGGCCGAAAACTCTGATGGCAGATTCCTTGTAAGGACCAACGTTGACGTCGTAAGGTGACTTGTGAATCTCCTTGCCATTGAATGTCACCATCACAACGTGCCGACCTTCTTTCAGTGGCGTGTAGTTGCAGTGATAAGTCGTCGGATCGATCTTCACGATCCTGAAAAAAACGTTCCAATATAACCGATGTCAGATTCAGTTTAATTGCGAGGACGATTGATTTTTTCAGGATTGCGTTTCTCACCGGATCGGCAAGTTGACACCGCCTGGCGCGATCACTCTCGCTTCCGGGACACCTTCTCCGGCGTCCTTCGTGACGATCTTGAAATCAGCATCGTCCTTGACCCGGACTCCCTTCGGCTGAAGTCCCCTGCCGAAAGCACGGCATTTGTTGGCGTCCGAAACCGGAGATACTCGAACGCCCAACGGGCTTCCAGGTATCGGTTTACCAGCGAAGAAAATGTTTACCGAATGCAGACCGATCACCGGTGAAACGTACTCGCAACGCCAGACGTCCGGTGAGGTTTGGCGAAGTTTTACCGGAACGGAAGTATTCGAGCCCTAAAGATATCAAAGGACATTGATTAATCGTTCAACTTTTATCAGCGGGTTCGACCAACGGGCCGATTAACCGACCTGAGGATCGAGGATGATGACTTCCGGGACGCCACGTCCAGCGTCCTTGGTAAAGATGTCGAAGAACGTAGGTCTATTGATCGCGACACCGTCGGGCTGAAGTCCTGGGCCGCTAGCCGTGACCTTGGTAGGATCGCCGGCATGACCTTCTACATTTACGGTATAAGGACTCTTGGGAATCGGTCTTCCAGCGAACTGGATCTTTACTTTGTGGGGACCCTCGACCTTCGGGGTGTAGGACACCGCGTACGTGAGATTCCTGTCCTTGTTGAACCTGACGTCGGCCTGTGAAAATGTGCGATTCGGTCTCAGGGACATTCCCAGCATTATAATTTAGATTTCTACCGACGCGATTGTCTAGAGAAGTTGGAACTCTAGCGTCGTTCTGCCTCGAAGTAAAGCTATGGAAAAATATTCACCGCAAGTTTGGCCCCCTTGGGATCCTCGACGACCACGTCGACGTTTCCTTTGCCAGCAGAGAAAGTTTCTACGGTGAAATTAGCGGGAGCACCAACGACTGGTCCGGTTGGTTCGATTCCAGGACCGTAAGCTCGTACTCTAGATGATCGAACAAACGAATTTGTAAGAAAACGGTGCCAACAAATGGTAAGTATTCATATTTCGTCGTCATAGGTACGAGTTGAGAATACCTCTGTATCAATCGGCCAATACGTATGATACTATTATTTTCAAGTGTTACATAAGCGTTAATGTGAAACGAGTAGATAGCTCTTGCTTCAATCACAGCTCAGCTAGTTATTTGCATGACATTCGTTTATTTATTTTTCTTCAAAATACTCCTTGTTGATGAATTATTCATCACGAATCTATGGATTACGACACACTGCACACAATCGAAGTCTTAGCGTTGCAATAAAAGATACGTACGCCGATTAACAATAAGTAGTTAGATTTAGTGCACTTGCAAACAGCATGAATTCAGAAGAAGAAAAAAAATGGTTTATTCAAAATGAATATACGAAAGCGTTGTTCGTTCAAATATATTTCGGTATTCGCGACTTACCGCGGGGGTGGGACGCTGCGACCGAAAAGAGAAACGAATCAGTCAATTAATGCATTTTCATCCTGGCCATGTATGATCAGAAATTCTGATCCCTCGCAATTAGAGGATGTGAAACATGTTTCTGCCAGAAGTTGATCGTAATGATAATTATTTTGTTTTCTCATTCTTACCTGTTCGGATTTGTCTTCGCTCTCAACGGCGCACCTGGTTTCAACTTGGCGTTGGGATACTGCGACAAGTACGTCATCATCGACATCTCATCGATGTTGGGGTCTACCATCTCCTCCGGTTTTATCAGCTGCGGAGAGAAATAAAACGAGGTCAGAAATTTCATGTAACGAATAATTTTTGCCAGACAAAACGATTTTTCCACCTGTGGTATGTTGAGCCAGTCGTCGGCAAGCCCCATAGCTTCGGATGCATTTTGAACCGCGTCCTTCGGGTTCCAATCCTGCCAATCGGGACAAAGTCCTGGCGCAACTGCGTCGACCAGAGCCCCAACGGCCCTTCCATCGTTCCAGTCGGAGGTGAAATTGTTGAATGGTAGATCTGGAACTTTTGCCTGGATCCAATGCATCAGTCTTTGTTTCGGAGTGGCTCCCTTGTCCGGGTTCTCCCCCTCGTCGCCATCCCACATCGGCATCGAGATCGAATAGTGAAGAATCAGGGTCCATATCAGCCCGAGAATCAGCTTCAGTTTACAGTCAACGATGTCCGATGAATCTGAGGAAAATCAACAGATTTCAGGGGATCAGAGGGATTAGAATTTTCGACTCATATAATTCAAAACGATTGAATTAATTATTTTTCAGATTTCGGAGTTCGCTTCGCACGGAGAACCTGGTCGCTGCTTACATAAAATTAAATAATTGCGCGACCCGCTAGTTTTATGCTATTACCACTTTTTTAACGACTAAACTGGTTACGAGGTTCACCGATACAGAAATGTGGTCGCTGTTGGTATCGGGAAACCAGAAGCCATTTCCTGACCGATCATCTACATTTTGCCTCGGAATATTTCCAGTTATAAATATATGGGAGCCGGTACATTTTTCATAAACGCCATAATGCATTGTTTCGCGTCATACCTGTCGTCGATTAATTATGTCCGAACTTCTTATCCGTCTAGCTAATTATCAAAAGTTGACCCGTTCGAGTTGTGAAAAAGGACAAAATAACCATCGCCTAAAAACCGGTTTTTTTGTTTTCTTTCTTTCTTTTTTGTTCTTCAACAAACGCAGTCTCGCGTGTGGGTATTCTTTTCAACTACCTTGCCCCGGAAATCATCAGAGCGTACGACTTTAAGAGCTCTGCAGGTGTATTGTTTCGCCAACTACCGTACGTTCGACATACGCAAAAAAGGACACATGTATAAAACGAAACAGAGACTTTGGACATTTATCCTTCAGGCCTCGGACATAGTAAAATATAGCAGGATGGCAGGAGGAAATAATTATTGATCTCGATTTTTTGAATCTTTTTTGGCACATTTATCTCCGATAACTGCAACAGATGCTTAAGATAGAAAGAAAATCCACCCTACCGATTGCCAAAGATCCTGAAATTCGTTGATTGGCTAAATAATTTGCCAATAAAATGAGTTCACCATAACGAGACACTATGTATTCTCATTGCATTATTCTCAAACAAAGCAGTGAGATTTTCAACGATTTTTATTATTTTCAGCTGGATACGAAATACCGATGGCTATTACCGTGTGCGATGCGATAGAATTCTACGGTTCTAAATTCTCACGTATAACTTATACCGTATCCATCATCGGCAGTGATTACTTAACATTCCGATGTTAATTATCCACTGTTTCCTGACGAACACGGTTTTCCGAGAATCTTTTCGCATGACTCATCCTCACGACTAATTCTTACGAACCTCAGCTCTGCCCCCGTTTGCATGCAACCAGCTCTACGCGATATAACTTTTACTTTTATTTGCTGCATTAATTTATTTCAACCGCAATCAGCGGAGATGTATCATTTATCGCCAGCTTTGGAAATTACATCATTCGCATATACGTTGTGCGACAGAAAAAAATAATTCGTCCGCGGACGATATATATCGCGTCATGTTGCATTATAAACCATGAGGTCAGAATCGTTAAATCCAACTATCATCTCCTTTCCAGCTTGTCGTCGATCAAAATAACGCAGCAACGCGTGATGCGCGTCTGCTGATCTTCGACAAGCTTGCAGCACCGAAAATTTTCAACGAATTTTTGAAGAATGAAAGACGTGGACATCGTGGTTCTTCAACCCGACGCAAAGTACGTAACGCATGCCAGCGTTGCAGCTCCGAAGTCATCAAAATTTTTGCTGGGAATTTGAAACCAAGTTCTCACGATATCGTAAGCATAAATTCCTTATTCCAAATAAAGGTCGATGAAACCGCGAGACATTTTTATTACAACTGAACATTTTTATTATCGGTTTCTCTTTCCTGTTCGAAAACGATCAGGTAATACGGTTTTACTTTCATTCATTGGCTGAATAATTCGAGTCTCTGATGAATAAAAAAAAAATCAAACTATAATAATCCAAATATTGCTCCCGAATTCTGAACTGAAGTAAATTCATCGCGATTGCGGTAATGGCAATAAAATCTGAAGACGATGTTTCCATCAAATCTTCGTCATTCAAGTCCACCTGATTTATTGAACACTTATTTTTGTACTCGTTTCTATTAGGAGTATTATACGACGGAACGTGGTTTGCCAGTCAGCGAAATTCTACCATTTGGCAAATACTCAAATCGTGATTCACCGGCTGCGAAGTGGTCGCCGCAGCATCTGATGTGATAACAACTTGTTTCGAAAAATACTTCTAGGTCGATCACAAAGTCGCTCGAGCTATTACCGTTTCAAACCGCCACTTCGAACCGTGCGTTTGAAACTTTGTCGAAGCTACTCGAAGAAAATAATCAAACTTCCAACACCTACGTATAATTATACTCTCAGCTGTTCGGCCATACGCATCAGGGTTAAGGTCACCGCAAGAAATTCATTCGGATCTTCTGAATGTGGCGGCAAATCTTCTGATAATTGTTCACCCGAGCGACGCGATAAGCGGATAATACGAATGTGCCAACAGATGTTATCTTCCCCACGATTTCCAACCTTATCAAATTATCACCCAAACATTCGACTACGAAACTTTTGGTACACCCAGATATATCTTTTTTTCCTCAACGTAACGCTACTCCCCGAGTAATCGTATCAACTCACAAGTGCACCGTTATCTTTTCAGCTACGTGGCTGCCGCTTAGATTCCATATTCCATGAGGAAAAAATCATTCATTAGCCTGCAAAAAAATTATCTCCAGCCTCGCTGCGCTTGAGGATGATTTATTACCGAGGTGAGAAAAAAAAATCATCCGCACCAGAGAGATAATCGAATAGCGTGCATTGGAGGAGAGAAAATCGCCTGTAAATGCATGTGGATAAAATGAATGCAGAGATGCTCAGCTCGAGACGTCTCGGGGGCCTGACCAAGTCGACTGAGCATTCGGAGATTCCGCGCGATGTTCGCGATAACAATGGTACTCTTATTGTTGGCGATACGGAGAGTCTGCTGAAAACTCTTTCTCGCTAGTCCGATGTACCGAGATTCCACCAATCATTGCTCTCGACCGATTCATCCCGCCTATTTTAAGCAATTACCGAGCTGTCTGACGTCATGTTGTACGCCGATAGTGTAGACGGTAGAGATCTGTACAGCTCGGCGTCACCTCGTCGTGCTCGTGTTGTTTGTTAAGTCACGTACAGCGAGAAGTGGCAAATGTATGCGTCTGGCGGTTAGAGAATCGATTCCGAAGAACGACGTTTAAACGCTCACCGCTCGAGGAATCTGTATAACCGCATGCTACGATGGCAGAATCCAGAGGCCGGATAGTCGAGGGAAGGAAGCGAGGTAAGAGCGGAAGAATCCGCGTCTATGTTCGTAAATGTTGAACGCTACTTGTTCCAGCGATGCAATTTTAATTAGATGATATAAAGTCGACTCGATACTAAAATATCATGTTACTCGATCTACGGTTGAATATTTCAAGTGCCTCTCATACATGACGAAGAAGAGCTGACGCGAGAGCGAAGATCTTCGACATCGAGCCCTCGAAACGATTTTCATTCATCGGCAGTTTTTTTTTTTTTTTCTGTCTTTCGTTTCATCATCGTTACTTTTTTCAGCGAACTCATAATACGTCTGCTGGAGACAGAAAAGCCGCGATAAATGATCCGAGGTGAATACAGTTATGGAATGCGTAACAAGTCGGTAAACAGAGCCACACTGACATGTATACATGGGCACCTATTATCCACGATGCGACAGTTGCAATTGAACAAACGAAAAGGCGATCGACGTTCGAATAATAACCGTTCGCTGTAGAGTTACGTATTTCTTCGATGATCCGCGGTGCAAAAATGCTTTGACGATGGCATCGGATCGATCGATTGGTCCATCGATGATACGTTTTGAGTTCTTCGGATTCTCTTTATGTTACTAATGGGCTTTGCTTCGAATCGAAGAATCGTATTCTATGAATTCCGGAGATCTCGAGCGGCGAGTGCATGAGACGTAGGGATTTACACGTGTATGTAGTCCACAGGTATGTTACACACCTATGCCTCGGCGAAGTTGTTTCGTTTGTTTGACCGGGGTCTGTAAAGAACAGGTAGTCTGGGCCGGCTGGCGGAATATCTCTGGGTGGAATGTCGATCGAGGAGAGTTCAATGGCGAGGAGGTGCGGTGGTCGGGCGTGTGGACTGCGTATACGCTTTCGTACGATGACGTCATCCTCATGCGTCTCTCACAATCGAGGGATTACTTCACTACTCAACTTACATACCGGTTTGGTATTATCACTACGTCATTTTCTGAACAGCCTTTTTATTACCGTCAAAGTGGCTCCGGTATAATTTTATCCGGATACTCAACGAATGAAACCATGACGACTCGAAAGTCGAGTCGCGTCACTCGTGGGCTCACCGCTGAGAAATCTTGTGAATTTTTTTCTACGAATCACAGGATATGAGTTAAAGTTCTCCTGCGATGAACAATAATTAACAATAACTCCCGTCGTCACGCCTCACCGACCCAGAACATGGATATATCTGAATGGAAAGAAAAGTGAGACTGGATAATCGGTTTTACTCCAATCTCAAATATAACGACAATGCAAATAATCACAAGGACGTTCTGCAGAGGGAAGATTCTTATCAAATATCAAATTTCAGTGAAAACCGAACCGTCGCAGGATGTAGGTACTGCACAGTTGTCGCTGCAGGCTTGAGTCGGCTATAGATATAATCGAGAGAAAGTGGGGCGTTCCTGGCGCAGACCAGGTGAAGGCCAAACAAACGTCATCTTCTTATCGTGGCCCGAGTGCTGCTGCTAAATTTCTTTGTTGTTGAATTTCTAATCACTGTTGCGATGGCTCGCCATCGTTATCGGTTCGGCGATAATGACTGGTGATTGTAGGAAACGGTATAATTAACGATCCGATCAACGATGGGCAAAGTATATTTTAATTACAACTTTCCAGTGTCGTTTCAAACCCTCTTAGTTCTGTTTTTCGGAAAACACGTCTGCTAATGAATTTCAGTCTTACTCCGGTCGGTTCATAAAAAGTCGTACGATCGTGGACGATCAAAATTTCATAACGAATACTCTTCAAAGTTCTAAAACTATTGCGGCATACGAAAGGCGCGCGTCCGTTGTCCAACAAGTGGTTGTTGCCGGCCGGCTTTTCGGTCACATGCTATGGCGCGCGCGTATAAGCCGGTACACCACGTGACCTTCCATTTTCGAAACGACGACCTCATCCCAGCATCACCGGTGATGCATCGATCCGCAGTATTTCCCACTACAAACCTACTGCTAAGGCTGCTGCTGAGGGTTCACTGCACAACCCTGGTGCTAATCCAACGACCGTGGGAAATTTTCAAGGTCAAATCGAACGCCGAGTCTCTGGGTTCAGACGCACATCGTACATTTTCAAACGATCGAACCGAGAGCAGTTGATCGGGTTGGTAATTCGGAGCCGTTGACGAATCGGATAAGATAAGTGCAGCCTACAGAAAGGTTTCGTTCCTCATAATTTAAATACGTGTACAACACACCTAAAGTATGTATTTCTTCTCCCAGAAATCGGAGTACAACCAGTGCATGGACTTACCGATGTTCACGATGCGGATACCCTGATCATCCAAAAACTTGAGGGCAACGGACACGTTCTCCAGTTTCTGCGATCTGAAGTTTGGCTTTTTGTTGTGTTTCGGCAGCTTCTTCTGGGAAAGCACTTCGATCAGGGTGACGAGTCTGAGTCCATCGGACAGATCGGACTCTAGATCGCCGATCGTTTTGTTGGCACATTTCAAATGCTCGTTCGCCCATCTGGTGAATGTATTCCGTTGTATTCTCTTCCACTTAGCATCCTCGGCCAAATCGCGCTCGGTCGCGATCATCTCGTCTTCCTCCTCGGCGGAGTTCCCGCTCTCGACTGACTTATCATTGTTATTCATTTTATGGGCTACCTCCACTCCTCGGGACTGACGGTACCACGGCGTTGGTGCAGCTAGAGGTGGTAAAGAAATATGGTAGTGGTAACGGGAGCCACCGCTGGTCTGTCTGTACAAGCGAAAGGAGATTATGTAGTGGTAATGCGTTTTTACTGGTGGTAGTGATCGTCTGAGAAAGGTAGAAGGTAGAAGCTACCGCGCTCGCAATCGTCTCACGGATAATATTCATATACATCCGTGTGTGCGTTAACCGCCAGCGTGCTGTTTATCAGTGAGACACACAATTACCAGGGATACGCTGTTCAGGCTATCGTTGCTGTCGATGCAGGAGTGACCAGCTGAACGAAACCGCTGCTGCTGACGCTCAAGGAGCGCAAAGGCGACGCGACGTCGCGACGACTCCTACAGGGATCCGTACAAATGCGGGTATACCGGGGTGATCCCCGAGCAACTGCGACTGTGCAGCGAGCCCTCCGCTGTCGTTTTCTAGGAATCAGCGCGATTCTCTTCTCTAGGTATATCCCAAGCTCCGCTGCCGCAAGCTCACCGATTACCTCTTCCTGAAATGAAAAATCGTAGCAAGTGACTCCAATTTTTTGAACAACGGAGTGAAAATCAACGCTGGATATACGTCGAGCCTAAAATCGCAAATGTGCTACCGTTTCCGGTCGTTATAATACCGAGAAACAGGATGAACTTCTGCACGGGATATGTGATGTAATGGAGCTTGCGCGTACACGTTTAACCGGATGACATGGTCAGCGGTAAAAAAATAGCGGCCATTCAATGATTAGTTATCTCAGATGCTATCCGGTGCAGCTAGTATTACCGTAATGAAGCGAAATCATTTTAGCCGTTGTTTTTCCCTGACTTCGCGCTGATCGTTGGCAAATTTTTTAAACGCGCTGACTATTTTCAAGATCGTCGGGAAAAGGTGCGTGACGGCAACCACCTGCTATAGACTTATCGTAGTTCGAATAAACAATTCTGACGCTTTTTATCCCCGATATCGCCAGTAGGTCGATGAGGCTGACTCGTTGCCGTCTGTCCACAGTGCGGTGGATAGTTCGTATCGCGGTTTCCTGAGCCAAAGCGTCAAGTGTCCGACACCTTCGTTGAGTACGATTTCTATTGTTTGGCGATGAATAGCGTCACCCTGATGCCCAGGGCTTTTCCTTGCCAGGTGGAATAAAGTGGCGTATCATTCTTTTGTGCGTAAATAATCCGACAATTGTCTGGTTGAAAAAAAATTTCCGGAGCTTCGCAAGGACCGAACTTACATGGGGGAAACGATCTCTGTACACTTGCTGTAACGAAATAAGTTTGAAAAAATCGATCTCATATGTCTGCGCGATCTTCTATATTTCCCATAGCCGTGAAACTCCGACAGCCCTGGAAGATAACGATTCCATTAAGTTTTAATCGATTTATAATTAATCGGAACGATCTACCTTGAATATAAGGTGTACTGCCAGAATCAAGAACACAGAGAACTAACTCACACGTTTGGTTTTTTTTGAAACGTAAAATTTTCTGAAAATAGAAACCCACTCGCTACATCCTACGCATATTCATCTATCTATTCAACAAATGTATACGAAGCTTCCGAAGACACTGTAGAAAGGATTGATTTCGTCATTATGAAAATGTAGGCTTCGATTTTTCGTTGACTCCGGTATAAATTGGCCCTTGATCGCAATCCAATTTTGAGATCAGGTGCAGCATATCCATAGTAAAGACAGATCACCCGGTGACAATCATAATTTAAAATTCCAAGTGCAGTGACCCAAATAAATATGTCAGGAATTTTTTTTACCGGAGAATTTTCGATTACCGATTCTTAGAAACAAGATGAAAGGAACTATGAATAATGAAGATATATACAACAACGTTAGGAGATCAAGGTGAGTTGTCTGCGATGTGACAGACGGACAGCAGATTAGACACTCGTGGAAAACAAAGTGACAACACAGACCGGCAGATCATATGTAGACCCAGGGGTCATTCGGTATAACGTTTTCAACATCACCATCATCGTCATCACAATAGTCCAACCATCGTTTCCACGTACCGCTATACACATGGGGATGCTGTACACCGAAAAGACGAATTTAATCAATCTGGTTTATAACGATAACACAACCGTGAGATCGAATGATTCAGAAGAAAAAAAAACCTGTGCTTTGAGAAGAATTAACGTAAATCCGAACACACCGAAAATTTGACTCTGATCGTGATCTGCAGAATGTGTATAGTGGTCCAACCGTTGTTTTTCGTTTTGGCAGAAGCATTTTCGAACTTCTGGCTTTTAGCCTGGACTCGTTGGAAAATTGATAGGAGAGTTATTTGAGCTTACCTGAATATCAGAAAACTAAAAGATAAAAATTCTCGATGAGATCACTTAAAATCCTATCTGGTCACGGGCAACTGCAGGCGAACGTCGAAGCGGAATGCCGAATGAAAACTGTGGAAGGCTTCTCAGGATTCTTTATCGCAACCGCGAGGAAACCGCATGGATCCTTGGCGAACTGTTTAACTCTTACAACGGCGTTAGCGTTTTAGTGAGTTCTTAAGCGGATCACTCTCTGGCGTTAACTGTCGGCATTACCAGCGCGAAAGCAAATCCAACTGAAGTCTGCCAAGAATAGAACGCCGTTCGTTCTTACCCTTCAGGGACTGCGGGGGAAGGCTATATATATATATATATACCTATACCGGACGGTATGCCACATGCAAACGGCGGTTGTTAAAGAGATTTTTCGACGAAAGTGTAAGCGTACATGGTGAGCTACGGGGATAAGTGAGTCAACAGGGCGCCGATCTTGGAGTTGAGAAAAGTCTCCACGCCTTCATCAGGGTATTACAGTTAGTTTATCGCTCCTCTCTTTATCGCAATTCAAAGATACGATTTTTACTCATTTCTTCCCAGCATTCGGCACCAGAAGCTCGGCATCGGAATCAAGAGACCTTGTAGCATTGAAAATATACTTACGGACGGATTCCATGGAAATATTTCTGCTTGTCTATTATTACACGGACGGTCGCACAGCTCTTGCGCTAGTCACTATCTTAGAGAACTTGTTCGATTATTCGACTGGTGTGCATACAGTCTACAGATTTACTTTGGTCTAGTGAGTCTCCAAAATTTCGACGATCATCAGCCGTACATTCCGCCCTCTAAACAATAGTCAAAATCCTATAGACAAGATCCGTGACGTAGGACCTCACGATTCACGAACTAATTATAAATTTATTCGCCGTAGTCAGAATCTGTTTATACCCAAGATTCATGCATTTATATCCGATCCCCGGTTGTTGCCGCATCATAAACACGCTGACCTAGAGCCAAAATCGTCGGAGTATTTATATGCGAACTGGTAAGAATCACTGGATCCCCTGCGAAGAACTCGAAATGAGAAAAAAAAACAACAACCAAATAATGAAAATATCGTTCGTCATCGAAGATGCTGGATTTCATTCTTTGTCGCCAGATCATGCCTCGTCCTTTCATCTCATCTCATACCAATAATAAGCGGCTTTATGCCATCGCGTTCAACAACGCGCTAACGTTAAAGAGGACATGGTCACGTTTTAAAGTTTGTATCAGGAGTCCATGACCAGGATCAATTTCTCATCGTGTTTCTCTGCAACGCCGTGTATGCTGGACTACGAACGTAATCTCACCTCTTTTGGCGAGTGCGTTTGAATTTGTACAATTTGTACATCGTACGGATGATATCTACACGTACGATTGTTATCTTCAGACTATAATAACGTGACCATTTGCGGGTAGTCTACACCTATCTATGATGACGTTCGCAAAAACAATGGTAACAATGGTAAACAATGGAAAACTGCGACGGAGTGCACAGCACTCATTTGTATGCACAATTCGTCGCGTTATTCGTAAACGATTTATCATATCGATAAAATATCGGCTGTATTGAAGAACGAATAGATCATGTGTGTGCGCGTCCATGTTATATCGTGTGATATCACGCTGCCCTGTATATCACAAACCACATGACCGCGAGTCGGTCGTTCCCCGAGGCACAGAGGCATAACTCAGCTTCGAAAGTCGGTTAAAAATCGCGAACCCTATATGGGTATGAATTAAATGACTCCAAGGTAGACGGTCGCCACACATACGCTTTGAGTTTTCTCAAATTGGACTCGGCGTTCGAATGTGTACATTTCATACTCACTTTGCCCCTCTATTTTTGTCGACATTCAGCACCGTAGTCGGTTAAGCTAGTAACGAGACCATTTTAATAACCAGGGAAAAGTAATGCGCCGGGTATGTTGTTTAGGTAAAAATTTATTCAAGGAAAACGGTTGTTTTACATTACACATCAACGAGCGATTAGTTAATGTCATTCATTAATTGAGATCACAAAATTCTTAGAGTATCAATTCTTATTCATAGTTATTCTGCAAATTTTTGCATTTCTTCGGTCGCTCTTGCCATTTCATACATTTGATACAAGTGAGGATTAATTACAGTGACAAATGGAATTAATCAACGAGTCCAGTTACTGTTTGATGGCTGTGACTGCTTTACGTGCGGCTTCGTCGAGATCTGCAGCCGAAAGAATGGGCAATCCTGATTCTGCGATTATTTTCTTAGCTTCGTCAACATTAGTACCTATAGGAAGTTAAGAATTATAATGGAAGTAGATTTTTCACCGATTACCATAAAGCTGAAATTATATTCTATGTACCTTCCAGTCTGACGACGAGCGGAATACGTAAGCCGAGATTACGAGAAGCGGCTACGATTCCGTTTGCTATTGTTGCACAATTCACGATTCCTCCAAAAACGTTAACGAGAATCGCACGGACCTTAGAATCTGAATTGAAGATAAAAAGAAAAATTAAATAAAATGCGTGGAACAAATTTAAGTCATGCTGCGCTCTGGAAGACCATCAGGGTAAATGAGATAGTTCTCACCTTCGGTGAGAATTCGGAAGGCCTGATAAACTTGATCCTCCTTAACGCTACCCCCGACATCCAAAAAGTTGGCTGGCGTGCCCCCATTTAATTTTATTATATCCATTGTCGCCATAGCCAGTCCAGCACCGTTAACTGCGGTACAAAATTGCATTTATATGTGGATATTACATGGCGACAGTAAAGTCGGCTCGTTTTAATTTACCAAGGCATCCGATGTTCCCGTCCATTCCGATGTAATTCAAGCTGAATTTCGACGCCTCAACTTCCCTAGGATCACTTTCGCCTGCATCATCGAGAGCAAATATGTCTTGCTGTCTGAACTGCGCGTTGTCGTCGAAAGCAATTTTCGCGTCAACAGCGATGATTTGCTGTTTATCAGTCTGAACCAAGGGATTGATTTCTATTTGAAGAGCGTCGATGTTGACGAATAGCTTCCACAAGTTCTTCAATTCCGTGATAGTTTTTTCTTCAAGCACTTTGTCATTGAACCCTAAGAAATTTGCGACCTCCTTAGCCACCTTGTCCGTTACACCCTCGTAAATATCAAGCGCTATAGTCTTTATCAAATCTGGTGTTTTCTGAGCAACATCTTCAATGTCCATTCCACCTGCTGGAGAAGCTATCAAAACCGGACCATTGTACTGCCTGTCCATCAGAATACAGACGTACGTCTCTTTGACGATATTAACCGACTCCGCGACCATTACCTTGTTCACCAAGATTCCATCCTTTGGTGTTTGTTTAGTTATCAAACGATGCCCAAGCATATTTTTCACCATCTCCGCGATCTTCCCATGTCTACAAATTGGATATTATATTCATCAGTACTGAACAAAACAGGCTATGTTGAAAAGTCTTTGCATCTGCAGTATTCTGCCCAACCAATGAAAAATCGATTGCCGTCAAACATTATCTTTTGCAAACATTTATACGGATGATGAAAATGGGATCATAGTTGTGAGATGATACCATTCATTTAAATTACATCCAAATCTTGCAAGGGATGACTGTTTCATGACAAATGGCACATGGTGGGAAGGTAATGAACCACTGGTTTGTTCTTACTCTTTGGTGAGATGCACGCCACCCTTGAATCCATTATCAAAGTGACCTTTGCCTCTGCCTCCTGCCAAAATTTGGGCCTTTACAACATATTCGGGTGCACCTAGAAGCGGTATGAAAATAATTTTTAAATGTGAGATCAAGTTATTACTGGAACAGTAATATTACAACTAATAACAGTAAGAATGAAATTAAAAGTATAAAATAATAATACCCACTGAACTTAGCCAGAGTTTCTTTAGCATGACTGAGGTCGTCGATAATTGTAAAATTCTGTACGGATACACCACTGTCCCTTAAAAGTAATTTGCTCTGATATTCCAATAAATTAAGGCTTCTTGATTGTACCACCAATACCCGCGATGCATTCTTAAGACTATTAACAAGTACAGACGCTTTCTGGATCAGAATACGCGACATATTGAACCTTTGACCTCTTTATCTTCGAACAAACCCGGTGATTAATGTGGTGCTTTGTTCTACCTGAAACAAGTTAAACCAATTAGTTTATGTATGGAATCAACTCAGAAATCATCAACGAACTTTGCCAAGTTACTGAAGAAATTTTCGATGAATATCGTGATTGGGATTTACGGTTTTTTTCACAGATACTCACTATGTTGATTAACACACGTTCTACTTGATGCGGCAGCGATCGATACAATTAAGTTAGGTTATAAGATTAGATAAGATTCCATAATTACGTAACCAAATGTTGCACTGTAGAAAAAGATTTGTTCTACAATGATAATTATCTTCGATACATTCGGTGTCACGAATATAAGCGACAACGAATTTTTGCTTCCACGCTTGTGTACAACACATGGCAGATATTATAGGTATGCATGTATGTAGTACAGCTTTTGGTTCAAGTGGAGGTGCAATTTTCCCACAGTCAGTGAATTTTTCTCTTGACTTCACGCATGCGGTTTGCTGTCAGGAGTCAGAGCCTAGCATAATAACGTTATTAGCGTAATAGTTAATGTGCATAAGACTGTGCTCATGTCCATGATATAAGGCTGTGATATAAGGATGCTGGGCGAGTCCAGGGCGAGTCAAGCTGCGAACAGAACAATCTGTTTTATCCAGGCGATGTCGGCGATGTGGTTACGTTATGTAGGGGCGCTAGTGTTATTCTATGTAAGGTAAATACATAAGTTACATGTATGTACGGTGTACAGGAAGGTGCTCCGGAATGTTGATATTTATATTTTCTTAACCGTTGTTATATCGTTAAAAAAAGAGTGATGTGAACGCACATTGTACATCAACTGGTGGACTGTGAATTATACATATTGTCTAGTTCTAGCGCCAAATGGATTCCCACCTTTACCAAAAATAACAACTTTGCGCGATCCAACCCCGACCTAACCTTCTTACTAAAGACGCTTTTCAGTCTTTTGTCGCCCCATGTTAGAATGGGTGTAAAAAGGTCGCTCTTTGAAGTTCTAGGGGTCTTCATATTTTTCGGATTAGAAACAATCGCCAATGCCGTTGGCAATGACTCGGACATCAACTGCAGAGTTGGCAAGCCTCTGAGAAAACAGATTGACGCTGAGCCGCTGGATGGTTCTTGTTTGCGAGATATTGTTAGCCAACTTTCGAAGACCCTTCGTAACATTGGAAATGAAGAACTGGCAATAACATCTTTCCAAGAAACTCTAGACAATCTAGAGTTTGTGAGAGTTCGAGAAAATCTGGATTTGAGGCTAGCGTCTATTGCAGAGAAATTGAACCTCAAGTTAAAATCTTACGCCGAGTTCCTCACCAGATCTAACGATGCCATTACCCCTGTGCTGCTTGCTAAGATATCCGACAACTTTTATCCCAGTCCATTGAGAATCCCTGATATCTGCAGTGAAATTTCTGGAGCCTTAGCTGCTAGCTTGAGAGGTCCAGAATGGACGCACCTGCATATTCTACCGATTTCACATCAAGGTACAGCTTGTGGACCAACTAATCTCTCCCAGTACACCGGACCTTTACTACTCTCCCGCTGTCGGAGTTCCAAAAAAGCTCTGCTTCTAATAGAGCATGGGATATTCATGTCTGAAAGAGACGTTGCTCTGGCACAACTGACAGCCAAAACTCTTGTCGACATGCTGGCGGACAACGACTATGTTAACGTCGTTGGTCTCGCAGGCCATGGGTTGATACATTGTCCAGATCGACTACTGAGAGCTACGGACATTAATAAGATTCAATTGACCAGGCATATCGATGCCATAACAAGAACTGGTGAGTCAAGGGCCTGAAGATGTACCTGCATTCCTTTGAATTTACACTTTTTTTTTAATCTCATTGATTAATGGTAGATGTTGAACAATTGCTTTATTGCAGATTCCAATGGGACGTTTGACTTGGATCTGAAGGCATTGACCAGAAATGTTTCAGGCGAGATCTTGCTGATCCACCTAACAAACTCATTGAAAGATCTGTCCAACGCAAAGCGAATACGCAGTATTTTTTCCACAGAGTTACTGACGGCACATCTGAGAACAGTTTTAATTTTGTCGGGTAAATAGAAGATGGTGAACTTCATCTGCTAGGTTTCTATAATTTTTTTATATCTAATTTTTCAGATAATAAGCCAATGATCAACCTGAATCAACTCGCACCCAATGAAACAATCGTAACTCTGCCGTCGCAGAATGTTTTGAGCTACGATGTAGCCAGGCTATTTTCGGAGATGAATTGTACCGACCCCAACACAAAGAATTACTATTTATCCGACCCCTACTTCGAGCCTCATAGCAAAACAATGAGCATGTCCATCGGTCGTATTACAAAAATGGCCCTTTTAACTCTCGAAATCAAATTGAAAGATTTTGTTGAAGATATAACTTATTTCGACGCCGGACCCAACACCCACGTTATACTTTTTGATAAAAAACGCAACGTCTGGATGCACAAGAACTTTCCTAGGCCAGAAGTCATGGCCGAACAACCACTTAGAGTGCCTCTAGAGAATATAGAAAACATCGATCAAAGTTCTGTACTGAAAATGACCATGGAACTTCCAGAGGGAAGTGCCAATTTCACTACCACTTTGGGCCACGTAGTAAGTAGTTCAAAAAGAGGAATGTGTTCGTTGTGCTACCAAACTAATGCAATTGCACGCACTCAACTTGCACCGTATCACTTTCAGAAACAATTCAAATGGAAGCATCTTCAGTACGGGGATCTCATTGTTTGCATTGTAACGGAAGGAGCTCGAGAATCATTATCAATGGTTAAAACAACGACTCCCTTACCTCCGGATATCCTCCACCACAGATTAGACCTACTACTGCAGTCGGTCATAGATAAAGATACTCTTTGCTCAAATCACAATAGGATAGTAGCCCTTCGTAAGTGTTCTTTGAGTGTCATTTGAAGGGAATTAAAAAAAATTACTGATGAGCTATATCTTTGTAGACACCGGGGTGGTCTATCTCTCGCCGTGGTGTTTCAAATCCCCCATGGAACAGTTACGTCTATTAGAGACCGGCTCGGCAATGACAGTTCAAAGCTATATGGCCTACATCAAAGATCCGACCAGACTTCTTGCCAATCCTGGTCTCCATCAATCCGTTAGACCAGACGTTGCGATGCTCTCTCAAATCCTGAATCATTTCCAGCAAAGGCACTTGCACAGTGCTTCCAACAAGTTCATCATCCGTAGGTAGTTATCGTCAAGAAATTCTTTCACGATGACGAAAGAAAAAAAAAACAAACTCGAACCCATATTTCATTCGATTTTTCAACAGGTACGTAGTCGCGGTAGGCAGTGGAGTGATGGAAGTTTTTCCTGGCTCAGTTTTGGATACAGGTTTGGATCCAAAGCGTCGTTCGTGGTACGGCAGGGCCTTAGAACACCCTGGAAAGGTCACCTTAACATCTCCGTATCTAGACGCCGGTGGTGCTGGCTATGTCGTCACATTTTCGCACACTATTTTCGAGGGGCGATCAGCTACTCTACATTCCAGCAACGATCCAGTGCTCGCGGTTGTGTCGATGGACGTGACGATGGGTTATATCGCGCGTTTGCTACTGGAAATGTTCCCCTTCTGCGGTGACCTCAGAGTAAAGTGTTTCCTCATGGATGACAAGGGCTACCTAATATCACACCCCGCGCTTTTCGAAGCCACGAACAAAGTCGAACAGCAGCATCTAACGCACAAGGAACTTCTCGTCGCGAACGATATACTGAACCACGAGTTTTTTGTAAAAAAAAAACTTTGCGCAAGCCACCTAGACGGGACGCTGCAGCGATACTATCAATTCAACACATCGCTCGAAGAAGTACTCACCAATATCGTTCACGGTGAACATTGCGTCAAGTATCAAGTCGCCGCGGTACCGGGAACCAACGTTTTCCTCGGTGTGGTCAACGCTACCTGCAATTTGTTGTCAGCCTTTTGCCCCTGCAGTACGGTATGTATTGATTTTGATTTTTCTTTTTGAAGACTTACTACGATCACCACCTTTTTCTTATCTCAACAGATGGACAGACTTTGTCTGAACTGTAAAAGAATGGAACAAACGGACTGCGAGTGCCCCTGTGAGTGTCCTTTGTACTCCGGCAGCTGTACAGAGTCGAAGATAAACCATTTCGAAGCCTGTCCGTTTCTTTACGAACAAGGACCGAGTGTTCAAACTTCTTGGGTGCATCCCGTGTTTCTTAAAAACTGCCCATCGTTCGATTGTAAATCTTTCGCAACTGCGAGAGATTGCCTAGGGGTCATAGGATGTCAATGGTGCCACGTTGATAGCGACGGCGAAACTTTACTGACAACCCCATATTGTTCCGATCAGACATCTTGCTTCAGAGGAATATTCGGATCCGCTACACCCTACGGCGATGGCAGCTACAGTAAATTCTTGGAAATATTCAATAATTTAACATTGAAAACGAAGTTCCCAGAATAACGGTTTGACGACCTTTTCAGATTCTCATTCAACGGAGGAAATAATGGTCCGTGACTGGCCGTCGATCGGTCCGGTTGCCGGTGGAATCCTCGCCCTTCTTTTGGTTCTCGGCATCATGTTATACTGTTATCGTTTAAGATCCGTGCAGCCCGGACCGGAACATCAGTGTTTGCATCAACACGCGTCTCCGGAAGCGTTGCGGATGTCGCACTTGGACGGAGATGTTGAACCCATGGAGATAGGTCAGGCAAAAAGCAACCTGGACTCTCTTCTTCGCGATGGCGTGGCACCGATTTCTCCCTACAGGGTTTCCACGAATTATCGAAGACCTCCGGGTGGTGACAGCGATCACGGATACAGCACTATGACCCCGCACGACGACTCCGAACAACAAACCTTCGCCGAGCCTTTGTTGGTAGTCGGTGGCAGCGCTGGACCTGATCGCATCGAACAGTCCATAAGATCACCATCGCCCACAACTCGACTGGGATCTCCGCACCACGTTTTGGTACCGGTTACGGTACATCGTAACATGGAGACGAACTACTGCTAGGTAGATTATTACCATGATAGAGCAGCTAAAACGGATGCATTAACTCATTCATTGAATTGAAGTTTATCGAAATTTATAATTTTATTCAGAAACCGGTGCGATTAGAATCAAGAGAAAGTCATTTCGATTATCCCTGCTTCGACGCAATTATCTCATTCAGTTCGAAAAACTTCTTCCATATTGATTTATTGTTCAGGATTTCATAAGTTCGCCAAGTTCCGTTTTAAAAAATGTCAATTTTTCTGTTCGTCTTTCGACGTTTTGATATTCAGCTATAAGCACGTGAACACGATCAATATTTATTATTTAATGTACATAGTATTACTGACCAGTAATTTTCAAAGATCGGGAAATTTTGGAGCTCATTTATTCCCGTTTATTTGATAGGATACATGTTTTCCCGTCTTTGGCACATCGTCGTATACCCATTACTTAATTGCATCGTGATTTAAAAAATGTGATGCATAAAGACTGCCAAATCGATTGTGCAGATTACTATGCAATTTAAAATAGTGCAAAGCAATGATGATGAAGAAATTAATACAGACTGAAACATAAGTTGACTTAAGAGGATAGGATAAACATATTAAGCCACTGATCATCCGCTGTGCAAGTTGCACGAGAAAGAAATATATTTTAACTGAGCGCGGAAATTGTTGAAAGGTATTTTTTCTATTCCTGCAGGTGATAGACTGCTGTGTGTTCTACATCGACGATGACTCGTAGCTTGGTAATACGAAGTTTCATATTTCAAAAACAGTCGCAACTATAACGGGCAATTATCTCTTGCCAACATTTTTACTGCCATTTACACTGTATTACGAAGTAATTGTAAGGAACTAGTTGTAATAACACGGTCGACCGTTACAAAAATTTTATTGTAATTGACCAGGTTTATACATAGAGATATTTTTTGTATATTGTAACACATCTGTATTTTCGTTTATTAAAATATTTCAAGGAAAAAAAGAACTGTTCAGTCCTCTTGCTCGGAGTCGAGCTCTCCATAGTCAAAGTCACTATCTAAATCACTCGTATCTTCTTTATCATTTATTGAAAGTTTCAAGGATTTCAATTTCTCAAATAACTCTTCGCGTGTCCTGTGGGCTCTCGAGACTTCTTCAGAATCCCCTTGAGCTGCTTCCGTTTTGTCTCCGTGGTCATTTTCTGGATCTCCAGAATCGTTTTTCACTTCGTCTAGTTTACCTAATCAAACACCAAAAAATGAATAAAATCTCATAACTGGAAATTGATTAGTAAAAAATATTCCTCCTACCGTTTCTGTTCATGTATCGGATGAAAGTTCTCTTTTTCCGTTCGGGTAAAGCTTTCAGCATCGCTTGTAATTCCGCATCAAGTTTGACCTGTTCTTGAAGAGTTGGTCTAGGATCAACAAGTTCGGCCTGTGATCCACACTTTGAACAAACACGTTTCTCCCGCGCACAGGGAGTACAAATAGTATGGTAAGCATGCTTGACGGTTCTCTGATCACATTTGATGCATTTAGCTGGGGCCTTCAATGGTTTATACTTCTTGTATTTGATCTTCCATTCAATAATCCGCTTGCAACGTTCGCAAACATTTGCGACGTCTATGCTGTTTATAAATTTCGTTTTATGGCTCGTGTCGTGCAGATTATTTTTAAAAGCATGTCTGTTCTGATACTTCTGTGGCCTGGAACGTGCTTGATTTCCTTTCTGGGAACTCATTTTATGCCCCAGTTATTGGAGATAGAAACTGATAATCGAGAATACCTGTCGTAGGCTCGGAACTGGCCGATAATACGGAAACGTGTTGGAATTAGTTAATTAATTCCTTCGTGCTGTCAATTCAATCACGGATAAATATTTCTTCACGTGTCACACGCAAGTGTTGTGCCACGAACGGAATTACGACGACTGCGCAGCGCACACCGTTGTCACCTTCCCACTCTCCTGGATAATATTCGGGTTTGGTTAGGGCTAAGCGCATGGAAAGGAATGTCGTATAAAATGAAATCAAACTGGGGTTGATGAAAATTAATATATTTAAATGTTTGGGACATGACCCAGTAGGGTCATATCTTCGGTAAAAAAAAAAAATTTTTAAATGTTCAGAGCCTGTCACAATTGGTAAGTGATTTTCGTGTTCAGAGAGAAGGTCGAGATGCAGATTAAGAGTTTAGTATCTCCCTCCCTCTTCCTCGATCCACCAACGAATGGATTAATTTTATCCGAGCTCATAATCGGCATAATTTTTTATTTTATTTATTTATTTATTTATTTATCTATTTATTTATTTCCTTTCAATAGAGGGGAATCCGCCATACTCAGATCCCGAAGTCAACAGAGCGCGGTCTTCAAAACAGTAAATAAATCAGTAGCGACTAGCAAAGGTTCATGTAGTAAAGATTCGACCTCTCCTCGTGAACAAAAGATGTGATCGAATACGAAATTATATCAGAACACAGCGAGATGAACTTGTGGGATCTTTTCACAATTTTTTCGATCACCATTCGATTTTTCTTTCCAACAAAAAATGTTCTTATAGAAAGTGAGCATCCTGATACAGATCCTTACGTCAACGTCCTGATAGAAAATCGCAATGGTCGCTCCGAAAGCAAATCTATAATGAACACCGACACAGGCCGATACAGCAATACGGATGAGTACGATTGAAGATGCCACAGCAAAGCAAGAGGGAGATAGGCAAGGTGTTGTTGAAAATATCAGCATCTTTTTGATGAAAATTATCAGCACTATCTCAATTTTAGTTTTAGTTTTCTAATTCGTACACAGGGATCCTCAAGTCAAACAATCATGGACCAACTCAGAGGTGGAGATTGCAGTGATGAGGTTGTACAGGAAAAGAAATTGCTGCCTCTTTTTCAACTTGAAGATAAGATTCTTCATTTCTAATCTGACCTACATTTTTGTAAGGATAGTAAGCTGATTTCTTATTGCCTTAATGAGCTGCTCTCTCTCTCTGTTGGGTTTAGGTGAAGAGGTGACTTTGTCGAGAGACGGCTTAATTGACCATCATGGAGACAACGGAGTGTGGAAAAAAAATCTCATTGGAGCTTTTCTTTATTGAATCCTGGATTTGCATCGTACGAGCAAGCAGGGTGTTTGATTTTTGGATTTGGACGGATGATGCAGAGTTGCCATACTTGAAATTTGTTGTTTCCCAATTTCAGTTTCGAGAAAGAAGGTCCTGGGGTTTCGACCGTGCATCAAGAAAGAAGGAATTACAGATTCGAGGATGTCTTCCAGACGTTCGCTGCCCATTTCTGCATACGAATCGATCTACTCGAAAACTGTACCGTTCGACACGAAGAAATTCGCGACAACTTTGATGAATTTTTAGTGTTTCCAAGTGAAATATCCTTACAGTTGAAGTTTAAATGCGGAGACCACTGAATAATATGCTATGAAAAATGAGAAGAGAATACAAAATTGGGGGTAGCTTGATTCAGTAGCTGAATCTGCTATATTGATTGATTTGTCCATCACATTAAGCAAGTTATCGTGGATTTTTCACTATTTGGAGCGGAAAAATTGAAATATCTTTGTAGCTTTTAGTCGTAGTTCAATTGAGTAATCGAATTCGTGTTTCTGAAATTGAAATACATCAAACTACTGCACTGTGAACGTTTTTTTTGATCTTGATACCTTTTCTCGTGAATTTCTTTGTTTATTTGAATCAATTACTGCATTTATTACGTTCCTACTTACGCGTTACAATATCCAAGTAACGAAACACCATCTGAGATCTTTTACTCATTTATTTCTGATTTTTTTTGATTTTTTCTAATTGTTTTTCAATTTCTTACGATGTTTTGCAATATTTTTGATGTTAGGCTCCGCCCCCCGAGCCCCTACGGGCACCCAATAGCATGTAACCAGAGTAACACGAGCTCAGAGTATTTTCAGAATTTTTCCCGATTTTTTCCGATTTTTCCCAATTTTTTTCGATTTTTTCCAATATTTTTAATTAAATCCCGCCCACAGCTCCTGGCGAGCGCCTAATTATATGCAACTCCGCATTACATCCCTGTGAACACCGCTAAGTTGCCTAACATTAGGCGCTCGGTAAAGTCGAAAATCGCGCTCGTGGCGCCATCTCTCGGATTTTCGGCCCGAACTAAAAGTCAGTTTTGGCTCAAAATGGCGCTCGTGGCGCCATCCCACGGAATCTTTGCGAACTAATCGGTATTTATGTCGGTAACGGAGTTCGCGAAGATTCCGTGGGATGGCGCCACGAGCGCGATTTTGAGCCAAAACTGACTTTTAGTTCATGCCAAAAATCCGAGAGATGGCGCCACGAGCGCGATTTTCAACTTTGCCGACCGGCGGGGTATTTTTAATTAAATTAAAAATATTGGAAAAAATCGAAAAAAATTCGAAAAAAATTCGAAAAAAATTCGAAAAAATTCGAAAAAATCGGAAAAAAATTCTGAAAATATTTTGAGCTGGTGGTACTTTGGTTGCATATGATTGGGCGCCCGTAGGGACTTGGGGGTGAAGTTTAATATCAAAAATATTGCAAAAAACTCGACAAAAATTAAGAAACAATTAGAAAAAATTAGGAAAAATCCTAAAATGAATCTAAGTTAGCGTCACTTCACTCGCACATTATCCAGCGCTTGAAAAGACTGAATTATATCCAATAATCAATACAGAAAGTAATTAAAAATCGTGAAAAATAGAAAAAGTACAAAAAAACTATCAAAACATTAGGAAAAAACCAGGAAAAAATCTTTAAACATCTGAGCTGGTTCAACTCTGGCTGCGTATCATTAGGCACTATCAGTGACTAAGAGAAATGCGGTAATTAATGAGAAATGAATGAAATAATCAAAAAAATGCAGGAAAAACGAGAAAAGAATTATAAAGAACCTCGACAGTGCGACAATCTCCTGTATTTCGATTACAGAAACAAAAATCTGATTACAAAATTAAACTACGACTTAAAGCTATGTAAATCTTTGAATTTTTCTATTTTTTATAGTGGAAAGTCAATGATAACTCGATTAATTTCACAGGTAAAATGATTTGAATAGCATGTTCGCAATCCTGGGTTCAATATACATGGGACAACTGAATATCGGAAACTTAGATGCTATTTTCGGCCTAGAGATTGAAAAAGGCGAGAACTACAGTCTTAGTATTCTTGTGATTTCACGAGCATGATAAGAAATATGTTTCGAATGTGCGAACGACAGTATTCTGATGTATTCTCACACCGGGAACACAAATCCGTCGAATTAAGTGAGCTACGACTCAGAGCTGTGGAAGTATTCCAATTTATCAGCTTCCTACGGTTAAAGATTGGCAATCACTCGATTAATTCGATAGATGAATCAATTCAGTTAGCAGATTCGGATTTCCGGGCTCAAAATACATGAGAAACCAAAAGGGAACAAATTATCTGTCATTTCTAGTGCCGAAATCGAGAAAATAAGGAGACTACCGCAGTCTTAGATAATCTTATAGTAGAAAAAAATTGCCGTTTTCCGAATCCGACATAAAATCCTTTATAAATGTTTGCAGAACCGTATTTTTATATGGTTTGATTCCAGAAACACAAATCCGTCAACTTAATTAAGCTAAGACTTAAAGCTATCGAGATATCTAGATTCTGCTACTATTCACAGCGGAGAATTAGCTATAACTCGATCAATTCGTTGGATGAATCAATTTGAATAGCAGGCTTGGATTCCTGAGCTTGAAATACATGATGACAATATACTAGGAAGAACGATTTGAATTAAATCACGCGGGAAGTTCTACCGATTTCCCTGTAAAAAGAAACGAATACCTTAGAGTTTGTAAATTTTCGGATACTGAGAGACTCAGAAATCAGCTTACCATCCTCCGTTGAGATCTCTTGTAACCTATATAATCAATCAGATTGTAAAATTCATTGGTTATTTTTTCTTCTTCGTTCAGTGTGAATCCACCTCTTGATTTGTGGGCCTGTAAGAAGGTGTAGACATCGATTTCGCGAATTGAATCTCTAAGTTGGAGATGAGGTGACATTTTTTTCCATTAAATCTATTTGCCATACGGCTTGCAGTCTCTTACTCTGAGTCGGTCCACCAACATCTGATTACCTGCCATGTTTAAACTTGTGGATAGAAATGAGCATGAAAATCTGACAGATATTTTCCATTTAAAGAATGCTAATAGTTTTAAACATACTGCACCTGACGTCACTCTCGCTTTGCTGTTATCAGCACGTGCCGCTGATCATCATAGCTCTGCTTTTGGGGCAACCATTTCAATTTTGAATCAGAACCGCCCACCTCCCACGAGAATGATCTCTATTGCAGATTCGTCTGTCTTGGTATCGATTCGTATAGGGTTAGTTGTGGCCCTCTTGAGCAGCTGCCAAGTGTAGCAATGTTCTGTCATGTTTTCACTTTCGAATGGAAGTTGATGATCGACGTCCCTATGGTCCATACGATGTTGTTCCATGAGACTTGCTGAGTCAAACACAGGTTGCTTTTTGAATAAGATTCAAGTTCACACATTGTTCAGCTGTATCTGAAGAGAAATTGAAGTGACATGGGAGAGTCTGAGCAATGCTTGCACAGAAATCCTACCTTGTGATCCTACATTTTTTTCTACCTTCTTCCTATCGAGAGGTTTTTCGCTCGTTCAGCTTCGAGATGATCCACTTTTCTGTACCTGTCATTTCGCGTTTGAGTTTTAATCACCTTTTCGTTCATTATACCGCTTCAAACTTGAACGAACGGTAAACGACGTCCATAGGAGCTGTTGGACAGTGCTAAGGTCAGCAACTCCTAATTTACTTGTATGCGCTTTTTTGCGGAGCGCCTAAATTTAGGCAATTCGTAGGTGTCGACATGCGTGTAATGCGGGGTTCCAGATGGTTAGGCGCCCACAGGGGCTTGGTGGGCGGGGCCTAATGGATTGCTGACTTTAGCGCTGTCAAACAGCTCCTAGACGTCAGATGCTGTTCGTTCGTTGAAGTTTGAAGCGGTATGATAAACAGAAAGATGATTGAAACACAATCGTGAAACGAATAGTGGATCATGCTATGCGGAGATGACATTTTGCCACCCAGCGCCGTGCGGGCAGCGTATAATCACCTCGGAGCTGAACGAGCAAAATACCTCTCGATAGGAAGAAGATAGAAAAAGGTAGTATCACAAGGTAGGATTTCTGTACAAGCATTGCTCAGACTCTTCTATTTAACTTCAATTTCTCTTCAGATACAGCTGATCGATAAGTGAACTTGTATCTTATTCGAGATGCAACCTGTGTTTGACTCAGCAGGTCTCATGGACCCCCATCGTATGGGCCATAGGGACGTCGATCAGCAACTTCCATTCGGAAGTGAAAACATGACAGAACATTGCAACACTTGGAGGCTGCTTGAAGGGGCCACGACTCACCCTACGATTTGTATACTAAGAAATACGAATCTCCAACAGAAATCGTTCTCGTGGAAGGTGAGCAGTTCTGATGTAAAATCGAAATGGTCGCCCCAATAGCAGAGCTACGATAAATAGCGGTACGTGCCGGTAACAGCAAAGCGAGAGTGACGTAAGGTGTTGATTAGAAGTATAATCATTTGGATGGAAAATATCTGTCAGATTTCCATGCTTATTTCTATCCACAAGTTTAAACACGGCAGTCAACCAGACGTTCGTGGACCAATTCGGAGGAGGAGACTGCCGGCCGTACAGCGAATACATTTGATAGAAAAAGTTGCCGCCTCATTTCCAACTAGGAGATTTTATTTCCAAAAATCAATGTCTACACCTTCGCACAGGCCCACAATTGAGGACCAGGATCCACGCTGACACTAAAAAATAACCGACGATAAAATCTGATCGATTATAAAGTTTGAAAGAGACCTCAACGGAGCATGGTAAGCTGATTCCTGAGTCTCTCAGTATCCGGAAATTCAAAAACTTTGAGATCTTTGTTTTTTGTTGCAGGAAAATTGGTAGAGCTTCCCGGTTGATTTACGATACTGCTCGTTGCCGGCTCTTCGCAAGTTTGCGGTACGCAGTCGTCTTGGAATAAATTTCGCACGCTGCCGCCATTTTGTCGCGATTCGGATCGAAGAAATGGAAATATCTCGATGAGTCTCGGGAGTAGCTTGATATTCTGGACATCCATACGGTCCCTGAAGTCATATTATATATGAAAATGGACATTCAATCAATTCAAAAAATACGTATTTTCTGGTTCCACAAATCCTAGAAATTTGGACACTCATAGCTTTTGATTTTATTTCTGATTGCGCGGCTAAAAATAGTAATTGATCTTTCTTGTGTATTATCATGTATTTTGAGTTCAGAAATCCAAACCTGCTATTTAAATTAATTGATCCATCAAATTGATCGAGTTGTGGCTATCTCTGCGGTGTAAATAGTAGAAAAATCTAGATATCTCGATAGCTTCAAACGTAGTTTAATTGATTTGACTGATTTGTGTTTCGGGTATCAACCCACATGAAAATACGGTTTTGCAATCATTGATAAAGTATTTCATGTTAAATTCGTGGAACGGCAATCATACTAAGATCATCTAAGACTGTAGTTTTCTCATTTTTTCGCTTTCGTGACTGGAAATGACAAATAATTTCTTTTCCTTAGATTTCTCATGTATTTTGAGCCCAGTAATCCGAATCTTCTTATATCTAAAATGATTTATCTATTAAATCGATCGAGTGATCGCCAATCTTCAACCGGAGAAAGCAGTTTAATTAAAATATCTCCATAGTTTTGAGTCGTAGCTCACTCAATTCGACGGATTTGTGTATCTGAAGTGGGTGTACATCGGAATACTGTTGTTCGCATTTCCAAAACATCATTTCTTATGCTCGTGAAATCGCGAAAATACTAAGCTCGTAGTTGTTTTTTTTTTTAATTTGTAGGCCGAAAATAGCATCCAATTTTTCGATATCCAGTCTTCCCATGTATTTTAAACTCAGAAATGCGAACATGCTATTCAAATAATTTACCTGTAGAATTAATCGAGTCATCATTGACTTTCCACTATAGAAAATAAAAAAATTCAAATATCTACATAGCTTTAAGTCGTAGTTTAATTTTGTAATCAGATTCTTGTTTCCTCAATCGAAATACAGGAGATTGTCGCACTGTCGAGGTTCTTTATAATTCTTTTCTCGTTTTTCCTGCATTTTTTTTGATTATTTCATTTATTTCTCATTGATTACCGCATTTCTCTGAGTCACTGATAGTGCCTAATGATACCCAGCCAAAGTTGAACCAGCTCAGATGTTTACAGATTTTTTCCTGGTTTTTTCTTAATGTTTTGATAATTTTTTTGTACTTTTTCTATTTTTCACGATTTTTAATTACTTTCTGTATTGATTATTGGATATAATTCAGTCTTTTTAAGCGCTGGATAATGTGCGAGTGAAGTGACGCTAACTTAGATTCATTTTAGGATTTTTCCTAATTTTTTCTAATTGTTTCTTAATTTTTGTCGAGTTTTTTGCAATATTTTTGATATTAAACTTCACCCCCAAGTCCCTACGGGCGCCCAATCATATGCAACCAAAGTACCACCAGCTCAAAATATTTTCAGAATTTTTTTCCGATTTTTTCGAATTTTTTCGAATTTTTTTCGAATTTTTTTCGAATTTTTTTCGATTTTTTCCAATATTTTTAATTTAATTAAAAATACCCCGCCGGTCGGCAAAGTTGAAAATCGCGCTCGTGGCGCCATCTCTCGGATTTTTGGCATGAACTAAAAGTCAGTTTTGGCTCAAAATCGCGCTCGTGGCGCCATCCCACGGAATCTTCGCGAACTAATCGGTATTTATGTCGGTAACCGAGTTCGCGAAGATTCCGTGGGATGGCGCCACGAGCGCGATTTTGAGCCAAAACTGACTTTTAGTTCATGCCAAAAATCCGAGAGATGGCGCCACGAGCGCGATTTTCAACTTTGCCGACCGGCGGGGTATTTTTAATTAAATTAAAAATATTGGAAAAAATCGAAAAAAATTCGAAAAAAATTCGAAAAAAATTCGAAAAAATCGGAAAAAAATTCTGAAAATATTTTGAGCTGGTGGTACTTTGGTTGCATATGATTGGGCGCCCGTAGGGACTTGGGGGTGAAGTTTAATATCAAAAATATTGCAAAAAACTCGACAAAAATTAAGAAACAATTAGAAAAAATTAGGAAAAATCCTAAAATGAATCTAAGTTAGCGTCACTTCACTCGCACATTATCCAGCGCTTAAAAAGACTGAATTATATCCAACAATCAATACAGAAAGTAATTAAAAATCGTGAAAAATAGAAAAAGTACAAAAAAACTATCAAAACATTAGGAAAAAACCAGGAAAAAATCTTTAAACATCTGAGCTGGTTCAACTCTGGCTGCGTATCATTAGGCACTATCAGTGACTAAGAGAAATGCGGTAATTAATGAGAAATGAATGAAATAATCAAAAAAATGCAGGAAAAACGAGAAAAGAATTATAAAGAACCTCGACAGTGCGACAATCTCCTGTATTTCGATTACAGAAACAAAAATCTGATTACAAAATTAAACTACGACTTAAAGCTATGTAAATCTTTGAATTTTTCTATTCTTTATAGTGGAAAGTCAATGATAACTCGATTAATTCTACAGGTAAATTAATTTGAATAGCATGTTCGCATTCCCGAATTCAAAATATATTGGAAGACTAAATATCGAAAAATTAAACGCTATTTTCGGCCTAGAGATTGAAAAAGGCGACAACTACGGGCTTAGTATTATCGCGATTTCACGAGCATGATAAGAAATATGTTTCGAATGTGCGAACGACTGTATTCCGATGTACACCCACCTCAGGAACACAAATCCGTCGAATTAAGTGAGCTACGACTTAAAGCTATGGAGATATTTTAATTTATCGGCTTCCTACGGTTGAAGATTGGCGATCACTCGATCGATTCAATAAATGAATCAATTCAGGTAAGAGATTCGGATTACCGGGCTCCAAATACGTAAAGAACCGAAAGGAAACAAATTAATTCTTTCTTATAGCACTGAAATCGAAAAAATAAGAAGACTACAGTCTAAGATGATCTTAGTATATGATTGCTGTTTGGCGAATTTGACATAAAATACTTTCCTAATGTTTGCAGCGACCGTATTTCCAGGTAGTTTGATTCCCAAACACGAATCCGTCGACTCACTCAAGCTACGACTTAGTGCTATCGAGATGTCTAGATTTTGCTACTATTCACAGCAGAGAATGAGCTATAACTCGATCAATTCGATAAGTAAATTAATTCAAATGGCAGGTTTGGATTCCTGAACTCAAAATAAATGATAATACGCTAGAAGGAACGATTTAGATTTGTAGCCACGTAATCGACAGCAAAATTAAAGGCTACGAGTCTTCAAATTCCTACGATTTCAGCAACATATGGTTAGGTATTTCTCAAATTGATTGACGGACTATTTTCATATGTATTATGATCTCAGGAACCGTATTTATGTCGAGAATATCAAGCTGCTTCCAACACTCATCCAGATATCTCCATTTCTTCGATCCGAAAGCCGACAAAATGGCGACAGCGTGCGAAATTCGTTCCAAGACGAGTGCGTAACCCAAACTTACGAAGAGCTGTCAACGAGCAGTATCGTTAATCACCCGGGAAGCTCTACTGATTTTTCTGTAACAAGAAACGAATATCTTAGAGTTTGTAAATTTCCGGATGCTGAGAGACCCAGAAATCAGCTTACCATCCCCCGTTAAGGTCTCTCTTAACCTATATAATCAATCAGATTTTATCGTTGGTTGTTTTTTTCTTTTTCGTTTATTGTGGATCCATCTCGTCATCTGTGGGCCTGTGCGAAGATGTAGACATCGATTTTCGCGAATCAAATCTCCAATTTGGAAATGAGGTGGCAACTTTTTCTATTAAATGTGTTCGCCGTTATACGGCCCGCAGTATCCTCCTCCAAATTTGTCTGCGAATGTCTGATCAAAGGACCGCTGTGTTCGAACTCTGACAATGAATTGAATTCAAATTAAATAAAAAAAACTGGATTGAAAGAATAGATAATTGAAATTATTCATAGATCTGGCGGATATTCTGTGTCGAAAAGATGCTGATATTTCACAACTGCACCTTTCCTCTCTCTACCTCGCTTTACCGTGCTGGTGTTCATTATATAGATTTGCTTTCGGAGCGACCATTTCGAATTTCTATCAGGACGCCCCCCTTTTCATGAGAACCTTTTTCAATATGCTTTTTCATTAGAGATTCGTCTTCATTGGTTTCCGATTCTCGGGGTACGTCGTGCTCCCCTTGAGCAACAGCCAAGCGTATCAAATGTCGCTGTTATCGTGTCATTTTCGACGCTTCCGACGCTTTTGAATAGAGGTTGGTGTGATCGACGTCCCTATGGTCCATACGATGGTGGTCCAGGAGACGACTTGCTGAGCCCAATACAGGTTGCTTTTCGAATAAGATTCGACTTCATACATTTTTCAGCTTTATCTGAAGAGAAATTGAAGTTACATAGGAGAGTCTGAGCAATGTTTTAACAGAAGTCCTACCTTTTTTCGAACTTCTTCCTATCAAGAGGTATTTTGCTCGTTCAGCTTCGAGATGATTATACGGTGGCATAATGTCATCTTCGCTAGGATGATCCACTTTTCTATGCCCGTCATTTCACGTCTGTATTTCAATTGCCTTCTCGTTCATTATACCGCTTTGAACTTCAACGAACAGTATCCGACGTCTGAAAGCTGTTTGACAGCTCTGGGATCGGCAACCCCTAATTTTCTTGGATGCTCAATTTTTGCCGAACGCCTAAATTCAGGCAACTCGTAGATGTCGACATGCGTGCGATGCGGGGTTGCCTATAATTAGGCGCTCGACGGGGCTTGTGGGCGGGGCTTCATTGGAAATATTGCGAAAATTGTACATTTTTCGGCGATTTTTGATCGAAATCTGAGCGACAAAACACCAAGGACTATTGTCTTCATTCGTTACCGGCATCGATACCGATTAGTTCTCAAAGATTCCGTGAAACAGCTTTACGAGCGCGATTCCCAACTTTACAGACCGCCTACTGTTAGGCAACATGGCGGCGATGACAGGGATGTGAGGCGGAGTTGCATTCAAATAGGCGTTTTCAGGGGCTCGTGGGCGGGGTTTAATGAAATATATTGAAAAAAAATTGAAAAAATTAGAAAAATGTTGGAAAAAATTCGAAAAATTCTGAAAATGCTTCGAGTTGGTGTTACTTTGGTTGCTTATAATTAGGCACCCGTAGGAGCCTGGGGGCGGGGCCTAACATCAAAACTATTGCAAAAAAGTAAGAGGAAATTGAAAAACAATTAGAAACAATCAGGAAAAATCGTAAAATGAATATAAGTTAGCGTCACTCCATTTACATATCATCCGATGCTCGCAGGGGCTGAATTATATTCAATAATTAAGCAGAAAAGTATTTTGAAATTGTAAAAGATATAAAAAAGATTGGTAAATAATCAGAAAAAAACCTGGAAAAAATCCTCAAGAATCTAAGCTAGTGTAACTTCAGTTGCGAATTATCAGTCACTATCAAAGACAAGGAGAGATGCGGTTATTAATCCAAATGGTCGAAATCTGAGCGAAAAAACACCAAAGACTATAGTCTTTGTATATTTTTCGAAGATTTTTTATCTAAATCTGACCGCAAAAACACCAAAGACTATAGTCTTTGTATATTTTTCAAAGATTTTTTGTCTAATTCTAAACGCAACAACATCAAATACTATAGTCTTTGTATATTTTTCGGCGATTCTCGATCGAAATCTAAACGAAAAAACACCAAAGACTATAGTCTTTGTATATTTTTCAAAGATTTTTGATCCAAATCTGAGCGCCACAACACTAAAGACTATAGTCTTTGTATATTTTTTAGCGATTTTGGAACAAAATTTGAGTGAGAAAACACCAGAGACTATAGTCTTTGTATATTTTTCAAAGATTTTTTATCTAAATCTGAACGCAACAACATCAAAGACTATAGTCTTTGTATATCTTTCGTCGATTTTCGATCGAAATCTAAACGAAAAAACACCAAAGACTATAGTCTTTGTATATTTTTCGAAGATTTTTTATCTAAATCTGACCACAAAAACACCAAAGACTATAGTCTTTGTATATTCTTCGGCGATTTTTGATCGAAATTTAAACGAAAAAACACCAAAGACTATAGTCATTGTATTTTTTTTAGCGATTTTGGAACAAAATTTGAGTGAGAAAACACCAAAGACTATAGTCTTTGTATATTCTTCGGAGATTTTCGATCGAAATCTGAACGAAAAAATACCAAAGACTATAGTCTGTGTATTTTTTTTTAAGCGATTTTGGAACAAAATTTGATTGAGAAAACACCAAAGACTATAGTCTTTGTATATCTTTCGTCGATTTTCGATCGAAATCTAAACGAAAAAACACCAAAGACTATAGTCTTTGTATATTTTTCGAAGATTTTTTATCTAAATCTGACCACAAAAACACCAAAGACTATAGTCTTTGTATATTCTTCGGCGATTTTTGATCGAAATTTAAACGAAAAAACACCAAAGACTATAGTCATTGTATTTTTTTTAGCGATTTTGGAACAAAATTTGAGTGAGAAAACACCAAAGACTATAGTCTTTGTATATTCTTCGGAGATTTTCGATCGAAATCTGAACGAAAAAATACCAAAGACTATAGTCTGTGTATTTTTTTTTAAGCGATTTTGGAACAAAATTTGATTGAGAAAACACCAAAGACTATAGTCTTTGTACATTTTTCGGCGATTTTAGAACAGAATTCAAGCGAAAAAATACCAAAGACTATAGTCTGTGTATTTTTTTTTAAGCGATTTTGGAACAAAATTTGAGTGAGAAAACACCAAAGACTATAGTCTTTGTACATTTTTCGGCGATTTTAGAACAGAATTCAAGCGAAAAAATACCAAAGACTAGAGTCTTTGTTTACTCTTCGGCGATTTTTGATCGAAATCTAAACGAAAAAACACCAAAGACTATAGTCTTTGTATTTTTTTTAGCGATTTTGGAACAAAATTTGAGTGAGAAAAAACCAAAGACTATAGTCTTTGTATATTTTTCGGCGATTTTCGATCGAAATCTAAACGAAAAAACACCAAAGACTATAGTCTTTGTATATTTTTCAAAGATTTTTGATCCAAATCTGAGCGCCACAACACTAAAGACTATAGTCTTTGTATATTTTTTAGCGATTTTGGAACAAAATTTGAGTCAGAAAACACCAGAGACTATAGTCTTTGTATATTTTTCAAAGATTTTTTATCTAAATCTGAACGCAACAACATCAAAGACTATAGTCTTTGTATATTTTTCGGCGATTTTCGATCGAAATCTAAACGAAAAAACACCAAAGACTATAGTCTTTGTACATTTTTCGGCGATTTTTCATCGAAATCTGAGCGAAAAAACACCAAAGACTATAGTCTTTGTATATTTTTCGAAGATTTTTTATCTAAATCTGACCGCAAAAACACCAAAGACTATAGTCTTTGTATATTCTTCGGCGATTTTTGATCGAAATTTAAACGAAAAAACACCAAAGACTATAGTCTTTGTATTTTTTTTAGCGATTTTGGAACAAAATTTGAGTGAGAAAACACCAGAGACTATAGTCTTTGTATATTTTTCAAAGATTTTTTATCTAAATCTGAACGCAACAACATCAAAGACTATAGTCTTTGTATATTTTTCGGCGATTTTCGATCGAAATCTAAACGAAAAAACACCAAAGACTATAGTCTTTGTACATTTTTCGGCGATTTTTCATCGAAATCTGAGCGAAAAAACACCAAAGACTATAGTCTTTGTATATTTTTCGAAGATTTTTTATCTAAATCTGACCGCAAAAACACCAAAGACTATAGTCTTTGTATATTCTTCGGAGATTTTTGATCGAAATCTGAACGAAAAAATACCAAAGACTATAGTCTGTGTATTTTTTTTAAGCGATTTTGGAACAAAATTTGAGTGAGAAAACACCAAAGACTATAGTCTTTGTACATTTTTCCGCGATTTTTGATCGAAATCTGAGCGAAAAAACACCAAAGACTATAGTCTTTGTATATTCGTTACCGGCATAAATACCGATTAGTCCTACTTTATCAAGCGCCTAATGTTAGGCAACTTGGCGGTGTTTACATGGATGTATGGCGGAGTTGCATATAATTAGGCGCTTGCCAAGGCTTGTGGGCGGGATTTAATTTAAAATGTTGGGAAAAATCGTAGAAAATCGGGAAAAATCCTGAAAATAATCTGAGCTGGTGTTACTTCAGTTGCATATGATTAGGCGCCCGTGGGGGCCTGGGGCGGGGCTTGACATTAAAACTATTGCAAAAAACCCGAAGAAAATCAAAAAACAGTTAGAAAAAATTAGGAAAAATTCTGAAATGAATTCAAGTTAGCGTCACTCCACTCGCATATCATCCGGTGCTTTCAGGCGCCGAAATATATTCAACCATTCATCAATAAAGTAACTAAAAATCGTCAAAAATAGAAGAAAATCAATATAAAATCAGAAGAAAACTTGGGAAAAATCCTTAAGATTGAATCCTTAAAAACGAAAAAAGAATGATCAAGAACCTTGACAGTATGACAATCTTCTGTAGCTTGATTGAGGAAACAAGAATCTGCTTACAAGATAGAACTACGACTTGAAGCTAAAAAAAAAAAGAAATCGAAAGTGGACACAAAATACCAATAAAAGTTTATTCCGCTGTATCGTAATAGGTACAGTTTAATATGAGAGAGACGAATCCATCGAATGCACCAAACTTTAACTAAATACTCATCGAGATATCTTATTTTTTTCAGTACTCCCAGGACATCCGACGTTCCACCGAGTTAGCAGTCGCACGGACTTCCCATAGGAAACCAGAGCCAGAACGATGACTTTGCATCTCCTCACCTTCGACAAGGAGTGCATTCAGCTCCTGCTTTAGTTTTCAATTCGAAAATTAATTATTTTACATGTGTAGCAAATAATTAATGTAAAGTATGGATAAGTCATCATATCTTCACGGCTTGTATTCATTAGAATTACTGGAGCAATTTTGCAATATTGAAATAAACATACAGCTTGTTAATGATATCGAAACATTGTTTACACAGCAATAAGTATTTTGATGAAGCAATTGTTGAATGTATCCAACCTGCATAACTTATTAATAAACGACTGATTATTTTCAAATTAATTACTCAATTGTTGTTGATTAGACTTCTGATCCTTTCTGTCTATAACATCCTCTAAGTATAAGCAACGAATCACGACATCAAGCAGAGTCCTGGAATAACGGATAATAAGCAAGCATCTGATGGAGTATGATGCGACACACATGCATGCACATGATCGCTTGATGTTTCGAACTGGCTCCTCGCCTGTCCTGTTCTCCTGATACCAAAATAAAATTTTTGGCCAAAATGTGCCTTGAATTTTGAGGGCCGGTATCGTAGGGCTCTACCTTATCACTTCCGGTTGTGATGTAGCATGATCAAATACACACGCATGCACATGATGAGGCCTGCATATGATCAATCAATCATTCAGCACCCCAGTGTGATTAGAAACACATGCATACACATGCATGCACATGATGGCTCGATGACTCGGACTGGCTCCTCGCCTGTCCTGTTCTCCTGATACCAAAATAAAATTTTTGGCCAAAATGTGCCTTGAATTTTGAGGGCCGGTATTGCGGGGCTCTACCTTATCACTTCCGGTTGTGATGAAGCATGATCAGATACACACGCATGCACATGATCAGGCCTGCATATGATCCAACGGCACACGAGTATGATGCGATGCACATGCATACACACGCATGCATTCAAGGCCGGTATCGTAGGGATCTACCTTAACACTTGCGATTTGGCAAATTTGGCCAAAAATCGAGTTTGGTATCAGGAGAACAGGACAGGCGAGGAGCCAGTCCGAGACAGAGCATGATGACAAGCATGCATGCGTGTAATGATGTATGATATCATGTACGATATGATCTCTGTATTTTTCCAACAACGAATATTAGCGAATGAAGTGTGAAGGGGTATAATCAATAATAGTTGAACAATCATGTATTGATAGTGATTATTGTTTATTGATAAATCAACGGTCAAAATTACATATAAGGACATCGTAATGACTATATCATGGATTCATTCTTACAGATACATTCATTCTTATATAATTACAACGAGTTACAATAGTGTGCAGGACATTTTACTTTGATCTCGCTTAACATCAGATTATTATTTGATAGTTTTCAAATTAAAAAGACGGACAATATGTATACAGGACTATGTATATCATAACTTATTTAGACAAATTATCTACGCCGAACACATGATGATTGGCCTTGTAGATGCACAGAGGATAGTCTCGACTTCCCGATGAGGGTCCAAACTGATTCGTAGGCTGCTCGTTTGTCTCCTGAAAAAAAAAATCGAACAGAGGTTAGTATACATGATACACGAACATTGCAGCTGTGGAAAAATTGGGTTATCTCCGAAAATATAACGCCTAGCTCAATTTACTTTACGGATTCATCTTTCTCGGGTCAAAATGCATGGGAAGAGAGTGCTGCAATCGATTCCAAGAATACTTCGATCTCTACCCCAAAAAAACACCAAGCCTATAGCCTCTGATTTTTCTCAAAGCCTGGTAGAAAATTCTACATTTTTTTTATCGAGTTTTCTACGGAATTCTCGTGTATTTTAATTTCAGAGATCCGAATCTGCAAGTCAAATTGATTTATCTATAGAATTGATCGAGTTATCACCAATTTATCGTCACAGAAATGTTGTCAAGTCACCGAAATTTACCAATCATCTTGAAATTCGTCGTCAAAATGGACAAATAACTTACATTATTGAGATGATGAAAATATATAGTATGTGTCTAGAAGGAACTCATATGTGTAGGTATAGAAACTGAAGCAAGACCATACCGATACAGTAAGAAACATCATTTAAACCTTAAAAATCTTTTAGTTTTATGGTGTTCCGACATCCGGGGTTGAATGTAGGTCTTCAGGTATATCGGTATAATCTTTTTTCAGTGATCTCTTGGGGTCACTCTAAGCAAGTAGCAAAATAATTCATATACATATATATGTATTCTTTTTTTATGTAACCAAAACTGAAAACTACGATTCCGATAGGAAATGATATTTATGATAATAAAGTAAAGTAATTATGAACAGGACCTGAGAAAATGTTTATATTTTGGGTGCCCTCTGCTGTTTGTAAAAATATGAGTGAAAAATTACAAAAAAATAATTAATAATTTTTCCAAGGGCCGTACTTGAATATGACCAAAAGATAATTGAACACTTGCATTCAAATACTCGTTCTTTCCATATAGGCCTGCTATAGTTTTAATTTATATTCGACGACCGCCGATATTTTATCTTTGGCCTCTGTCACCCCTCTCCCTACAACAACAAGATCTGCACCAGCGTGGACAACCAGCGTGTTGTACCGCTGCCCTAAGGCATCGGAAGTCTCAGTTAATCGGACTCCATTTTGATATCTCATACTTTTCTAACATCTGATAAGTTATAGCCGGTAATTCACAAAGAGGCGTGATCTCGATTGTTTAATAATTTTTGGCAGATTACGTTTCTTTGAATTTCAAAGGATTAAAATATTACGAATTATGTATTAGACCATGGGAGCCTGATGTCATTAGTACTGATATTGTCTCGCTCCCTTACTTTACGAGTAATAATTATCATGGTAGATAAAATCGAACCGATAAGATTTGACAGTGAGATCGATGGATTTATTGATTCGGTCGACACTTATTATCCAATACGTTGATAATGAATAATCGATGAATTATATAACGATGACGAAATTTTCAATGTTATAAAATAAGCTGCAGATACTACAGAAAAAATCCTGACATGATTTCTGATATTATCAAGAATACAAAAATTCAGCAATTGCTCAAGCAATCATAAGTGAAATCGCTATTCACAAAGCAATGGAATCAAATGTGAAATATAACAGGATTAAACTGTGATTAATAAAATTTATATGACCGATAGGTGATAATGAACGTACATGATTAGTTGTATAACTGAACAAACAAAGCCAAGATGCTGGCAGCAAAGACAGCAATCAGGCTAGAGGTTGCAAGACACGCGCCACTGCCTTTGCCCAAACTCTGCCAATAATTTTCCTCGACGAAATATGGAAGGATATCCAAAGGCGCAGGGTACTCTCTGATCCACGTTGGACCCTCGTAAAGAGTGTTGTATGTGGCATCTCTCCATGATCCCGCGGGCAGAAAGACATCCCTCGAAGTTGCATTTTCCAAGATCACGGGAGCGACCACGATCACTTCGCCCAACATAAATTCTAGGGATGAAAAAGATTATGATAAGTAGTGGTAGTTACGTGTATCGTAATATAAAATAACGCGAGCAACCTCATCACTTGATGAAGAACTGATACGTTATCTAGGATCTATGCTACCACTAAAAACGTAATAGATTTGCGGTGAATCAGAATTCGAAAGATTTGGAAGGCGTTCGGAAGACAAAAGCAAATTAGAATATTTCCTAAATTCGAACTTTCCAATATTGATAATAATTACGGTCTGAGATGTTGTGAGCGTCTTTGTTCAGTGGGTCGACCCACCATACTGGAGGATTGACAGGTGCCCCAGTCGAAACTGCAGCTCTCATCACCTCAATTATAGTCGGAGCAAACTCTTCGTGCAGATCGGTATACTTGGCGCAGATCGATATGGTCTGTGGAGAAAATAATGGCGATGCAGATGAAGAAAGAAACTTTGGCGTAGCGAAAATTACCTCATTATCGTAATCCCAGGGCACGAAGGAGTATTGAATGACCGGCATGAAGGTATTAGCTTGAAGCCACCTAATGAAAAGTTCTTTGCTCGGCAATTCAGTGGTCAAAAGTTCGCCGTTGATGTATCCGTTGCCACCCACCATGTCTGGAAGAACGAATCCATAGCCAGCCATATTCATGACTAGTAAAGTGGTAATCAAGGTCGGCAGTCCGTTGTCAAATGTCCAGTTCGAGTCCTTATCCAACATTCTGACCATTATGTCGAGATCCTGGGTTTGGTAGGCCGCGCGCACTTCAATGCCATTTCCAAACACTGCGAGAGCTCTGACGTATTCGCTCGTGTATAAACCAGGACTCTTCCTGATATCACCGGTGAGATTTGCGATATCTGGTACCCATGACGCCTCCCCAGCGTCAAACTTGAAGTAGTCCAGACCCGCGCTCTCTTTCAGATCCGTCAATCTTGAGGTGAACCTGTAAAAGTGATTCCATGTATTTTCATTCTGGGCCATCGAGTATTTTTGTCAGTTGGAAAGTTAATTACCATCGAACCGCTGCCTCGTTTGTGAAGTCGATAATAGATGCACTCGTTCCTTGCCACCAAGTGGTGTTCAGTTCCCCATCAAGGCTTTCCACAAAGTACCCGTTAGCTCTGGCTTCTGCATAAGGCGCTTCACACTCCAAGTTAATGAACGGTGTTACCCAATTACTGACCAAGAAGCCAAGATCGTGTAGATCATCGGTGAGGGATCTGATATCGGGAAACTTGGATGCACGGGTGTCGAAAGTGAGGCTTCCGTAGCAGGTTTCCCAAAGATCGTCGATCTCGATTTGACTGTATCTGAACCCATGAGCGATGATTTCATCGGCATACTGGCGAACTATTGTTTGGTTGATGTTTGCTTTGTATCGCGCCCAAGTCGACCAAATCGGTCTTGCCACTATAGTTGCATTCGGGATTCCCGTCGGCCGTGGGAAAAAAAGTTCAGCTGCCGCTTCGTGAGCAGATCTTGGATCCGCGAATTTTCCTATCGTGTACTCGATATCGGTAACTTCGCGCACTCTGTAGGGACTGACGTTTTTCGCGTAGAGATAGAGGTAGCCGGCCTCTCGGCTGTTCTGATCTAAAAATTATGATCTTATTCAGCGATGTCATGAAAGTGTCTCGTTCCGTTCGACGTCCGAAAAACTTACCTAAGAAGAGCGACGTTTCCGGTGTAACGTAGATGAAAGTTCCGTCGCTGCTGAGCCAATAGGGTTCAGCGACCGCAACTGCCTCTTCCTCTTTCGGAAGATATGAAGAGTTGCTCCACACGGCACCCTGAACAGGCCATAATTGGTATTTTGCCTCTGGACCACCAAACCACTCCACACCATCTTCCAGCTTGATTTTGAAACCTGCCTCTGCATCGGGCAGGCTGCTGGTTACGTACGCTTTTACAGTTCCGGAAGTGCTCCTTCCGTTAACGTCGCCCGTTTTCAGAGTAATGGCAAAACTATTGCCAACCAACTTGATGCAAGCTTCACGGATTGTGGTGCATTCTTCGATTGAGTAGCTCCCAGCGTCATCGCTTCTGGTATCGAGACTTCCAACGAAAGCTTTCGTCGTCAAAATGGACCCATCTAGTATTCGATGGAAAAAAACATATTACAAAGATGGTCAGCGTTACTATCGTCACTCCGAACTATAGAGCTTTACCTTGTCTTTCAAGGACGTAGAGAATGCCGTCGTCCTCTTGTGTAAAATGCAACGAATGGTCACCGAATGCAACGAAGAGCGGCAACGTCACTTGACGCGACGGAGCAGCATAAGTGGTTCCGGCACTTAAACTGATTATCACCAACCACCAAATTCCGCACATTTTTCACACTATTCGCTGCTCACTGAGCGGCCACTGTATTTTATATCGGCCGACGGTGTGAGCAATGTTATCTCGTAGGAAGGATTTTGTTACCCTACACGTTCAAGCTGATACGCTTATCTGTTTCGCCGATTGAAAGGATTTAGATATTTGATTGCCTTTTGGCGATGGATCAACATCTAGTCGTAATGGCTCTCAATCCGATTATCCTATTATGAAAACACAATAACAAAAATTTTCCGCCTCTGAACTAAAAAAAAAAACTCCAAAAAAGTTGGTGTATACGTTAGAAGAGGTAAGATACTATACAGAATACGAGAAGAAGATGTTTCAAAAATTTTTCATGTTATTTCATTTAGCAAAGCGTACCAGTTAACAAATCAATATAATGCATTTTAAAAGTGAACATACTCGTATATTAGATTAAATATAAATAATACACACCCATAAATTTTTTTTTTATTGCGGCATACACTTTCGTCAACTAAATTGACTATTTCTATATATTCTATTCTAATTCTAATATCAATACTACACGATTACTTTTTTTTTTTAAATATAATATATCTTCAATTCAAATAATTATATATATATATATATTATATTACACTATAATCGTAAGCGCAAATAACAATCGACTGCTCTAGCGAAGGACTACGAAATATGTTTTACTATATCATTTCAATTTTCATATCATATTGAACACTTTTGTTCGCACATCCATATCTTATATTTAACAATAAAGGCGTAAGTTTCCATCTATTTCATTATTATTATCCGTATAATAAGCGAATCTATAAATATATATATTATACAGATAATATATATAGATATAATGATTACACTTTTATAGACCAATCAAATGACGTTCGATAAAGTTTTTTTTACAAGCAAAATTTAATTCTACCTTCGTATCATTATTATACGCGTAATAACATTTAGTACGTCAGGGTTCTAATGATATGCATAAACTCAAAATATACATTACACGTAAGACAATCATCGATTACACGTTATTATTCCAATAAGGTAATCCGATTTATATTTTTTCATATAATAATCACAATAATAGTAATGATAATAAATTAACTTCAGACCTGCTCTAGAATATTGCTGTACTATCGACTCTATGCGTATATGCAAGTATACCAATTATATTACAGACAGTAGGAATTGTAAATGTACTAGAGGTAAAGTTATATGTTAAAGTAACGCTAATGGTTCAAAGCTAAGAGTTTTTAAATTTCATTGTCATTATTATTATTATTATCATCATCATCATCATCATCATTATTATTGTTATTATTGCTGGTGTTGTTATTATCATTATTATTATTACCATAATTATTATTATTATTTCATAATTTGATATAAACACAAATGCGAGAAGCTAGCTTTGACTATAGGGACACATGTTTATTATTACGGTTCATTGACATCTACAGCAATATGGAATAATGACGATCATTAAAAATTATTCTCAAGTGTCTTAGTAGGTAAGAGTGTCTTCTCGATGATTTCTGATATTCGATTATATATGCGAGCAATCGAAGAATTTATAGCAAGAAATGGTGATAATTATTCACGCATTAAAAAATTAATGAGCAAGACAAATTAGAGAAAAAACAATTAAAAAGAAACTTCATTAGAATTGGTAACATATATAGTCATTATTATTCCATCATTACTGTCATCATGAATATATTTTTATTAAAACTATTGTTATTCGAAGATGAAATTTGCCACGATATTTTGGTATTACATCTTTATTAAATTGAAAAATATATAATTCATATGGCTTTCAGTAAAAATTTCTTTTTTTTTAATACGCTTCAAAAATTCGAAAGCCGTCAGCAATATTAAAACAATAATTATTATTATCACTTTTATTATTCATATGTATATAGAAGAAGTATATATATGTATATATATTAGTTTACAGACAACTAGATTGGTCGGATTTTATCCAATGTGAACTTACGCTTATATTTGTAGAATAAATTATTACATTATTTTGCTCTGGATATCAAAACGTTTGCCTAAAAATATCCATCAACCGATCTGAAATATTTTCAGTCGTGATGGGAGAGGGCCGGGCAGGTTGCATTTATGATCATCGCAATCATCGCCAAAGAAAAATGATTTCGAACAATCGTAAAAGTTTTTTTTTCGCGTCATATTTCGTCAGACAAATTGTGATTTTTTTTCTTTTGATTTTTGGGTACGCCCTCATGCCAGAAAATCGCTTGGAAGTTCAAAAAGTAAGGGTCGCGCACTTCTGGTTCCTAATCCTCGATATAAACATATACTTTATATTCATGGCACATTCACTCGTCCAACTTATTCGAGTAACCCATTCACATCCATCGTATTTTTCATAAATTCTTAAAATTATCTATTATGAAATTCGTTTTCCATACCTACGAATTCCATCCGTTATATTTTTTATCCGACAAGTATACAGGTAGTAGAATCTGCCCTTGACATTGCGTAAGCACCTGACACACGCAAAAATTAGCGAACTCAATCGCTTGAAATTACCAATGAATTAATGCGCCTGGTAATATCGCAATCAGCTTGGGCCGATTTTTATACCTGCGATACTATGTATAAAATTTCAGATCTATTTAGCGCTCCCCGTTATTCATTACTTCTATTCATTCATTCGTTCGTTCGTTCATTCATTTGTCTATTCATTTATTTATTTATCGGTTAATCTATTCATCGTTTCATCATTTCTACCGCTAAAGGGAGCACACTGACTATTTATTCAATTCAAGGACATTGCATCGATTATAGAATCTCTGTTGATACGTATAGTTAGATTGTGTTCTCTTTCTTCTACGTATAATAATCATATTAATATTTTTATGTTTTTCACGGAATAATAACTTATCTTAGTTAATTATAACACGTTTTATTAAACACTTTCTCATTACTTATTTAAATAAAAATATAAATTTGTATAACGCGTTGTATGTGCATTGTTTTCGTGTGCTATGACAGCTTGTCTATTCGGTTTAGGCAAAAGTTAAGACTGTAAATTAATTCCATTTGTTTAGCATTGCGACACCAGCGCCAGAACTATCAAAGCTCTATACCTGAACCGAATAGAGATTGGTGAAAAAAGGATTTTAAAATCGGCAAAATTTCGATACGTGGATAAAAAAAGCTGAACGTATAAAAACGAATCCAATCAAACATGTTTTCTCTGGCACTTGTGATTGGGTCGGTTCTATAGAAGTAGATGCATAGTATTTGTGATTATATGTGTAGATGCATTTTGATTTTTTTATGGTGCAGAAAGTGTAAAAACCAGCAATGATATCAACCCTTCGAATGTATCTTTGAAACAGAGCAGGTTGATTTGCAGATCATATAGAATTTCGAAATTGATCAATTACGATCCAAGCTCGCCCGCGATTTGATACAACAGTTATTAGTTTTTATACTCACGTAGATGCGACAGAATTAAACACACGATAGGTTTACTATATTATCTTACAGTCCCTATATATAGAAATATGGCATATGATTTGAATCAGAAGTGGAAGAGCCACGAATAAGATGCACGACACAATTAACACTGAGAAGTTATCGAAAGTCGACGTACACGAGGAATATGTATTATACAGGTCTACGAACGAAAACGATAAATGAATGAATAAATAAAAGAGAGAAAAGAATTCCTGATAAAATATATAATTTCTATATATAATCTCGAGTGATATGTAGATATATACTGTCTATAAATGGGTATCGTTTGATTATATCTATTTGATTCGAATGTGGATTAGATTGACAACACAGATTTGATACACATAGGTAGATATATCATATATATATATATATCTATGCATATGTGGATTGTATTATAGATAAGTTGCAAAGCCTTCTAATGTCGCAGATTCACCAGACATTGAAAAAGCACCATTTGTTTGCCTCGTAAAGAGGTTTCTCTGAATTTCTCAATGTCTCATGATAATTATATGAATTATTTGTATATTTTGATTTCGGGCTGTCAGCCATTATATACTATTTTATTTCTAACCGTATCTACAAGTATGCGTAAACTTAAGGGGATCCTATTGTCAATTTTTATCATACCAGTAAATTTTGCAAGTTTTTTGTTTCCAAACATTGGCACTCAATTAATTCAATGTTTGGTATTCGATCCGAAAGTCCATCGATCCAAAAAACCAAAAATGGCGCTGATCCAGGTGAAATTCTGAACACACTCGTCTAAAAAAATCCATGTTTTGGACAAAAATAAGGACGAAAGTTGAAAATCTGATGATTTTTAATCATCGAGTAGCTACTTTATCTGTAGTTTTTATAACGCCGGAAAAGGAATTCGTTGAAATGAAATGAATCAAACTCCACTCGCGGGATAAAAATCGACCATATAGGATTCTGCTTAACGCATGTGATTATGCAACACTATAGATAATATTAGTACAATATAGATTCGTAACCTCAGAAAGACGGTGTAATTGTCAAATCACGCACAGCACACCGCAGCGTAAGTAGGACAAATATTTCAACGATCACTCGGAATATTTTCTATTTCTTAATTATTCGTCATATGGTACACACATTATTATATACTTCTTTAGCACTCCAATTATATTAATGGCACAATTTTACGACACCAACTGACTTCTCGTTTTCACGTCTGATCACCGCATAATCTCCCATTGATATATGCATTGTACATACCTTTATCCTTCGTCTCTAAATCTGACTATTTGAATCTTTTTTATATCCATAAAATCGAACAGCATGATACTCATTAATTATATCAAATGATATTCACCTGGATATGTTTTATATTAAACGTCTATACTAATATCATTAGTCTTTATTTAGATTACACTTAATTATAACTAGGTCATATATTTCATGTCCTAATATTGACCAGCACCGCTTAATTATAATAGGTATCTATCCGTACACTCGTTGCTTTTCATAAAGAATAAAAAGAAGAAAAACCGAACACGAGATTATTTGGTCTTCAACTATGGCGACGGTTCATTTGCATAAAAAAGGGACGTTAAAATTTAGTTCAAAAATGGAATGATTCATCGGACGTTTTCTTGTTGAATTCAATTTCTAATCTTCATTCGATTTTCCCAATCATAATCTGCAGCTATTTTGCTTCCAGGCAATCGGCTGGCCAAAATCGAAACATGTAATATACAATACATTTTATAGTGTCAATGTTTTCTGTAAATATAGGTATACCTATATTATATCTCACTCGCCTATAATTATGATAATATGTGTATAACAATAACTTCTTTACAAATATTACCAACTCTTTGGAAACATCCATTTGACATTCCGCGTCCTTACAAACTACAAAATATAGGTACTCACATACACAAATATACTTAATTTTATTTGTGTTTCAATGTGCAAACGGCTATCTTGATTTTATCCGGCGAAAGACCGCGGATTCAAGTACGATCTTTCATTCTTGATGATCGAAGAAAAATTATCAAAAGATTTTATCGATACGGTATCTATTATTTTGCCACCTTCATAACCGGAGAGTCGGAGGTTATAAAGACGGGGGAAAAAAACTGCACAAATTTTCCGATTCACTCGATCGATTATTGCGTGCTTCTTTTTTCTCAATAATTATTCACCTACTCGCTTGTCTTTTGTGCTTTTCTTCCGTCGATTATTATTCTATAGATTTTTGGGATTTCAAAAATAACAGGTTCTCGAGCACACGGGAAATTTTCTCGAGTCAACGTTCAACATTTCACATCGATCGAAGAAAGGGTGGTATAATATGGGACACTAGTGTGGTTTCTGCAGATCAATCGATCGATCAATCGATGTATCAATCGTGCAATTGGAATGATTTTTATTCTCAATTCGAAGTTGTAATAAAACCGTGAAATACAGTCGATATGAAAATGGGCTTCCATATCAGCGACATTTTTGTCCTGTTAATTATTAAAGTCTGTTGAATTCCATGTAGTACTATTACGACAGATTTTTTCGTATCATCGGATCGAGATCTCACCTTCGAATTGGAACACATTAAAAAACAACAACAACAACAACCTCGGGTTTTCTTTTTCGGAAACAGAGCAAAAAACTTTCTCAATTGAATATTAATTTCCAAACCGATGGCAACTGGTATAAAAATGTGAATGAGAAAGCAACATTGATACTTTGTTTGAATTGTCCGAAAACGAAGCACCGAGTGCACCGAATTTGCTGAGTCAAGCTCTATATTCTTTGCTATGATATAATCTGGGTGTCGTATAATAACCACCCGTTCCTCAACGCCTAATATAAATAACCGTGAAGTTGGCACCCCCTGCACTATATCACCACGTAATTAAAACTTTGACATTGGAAAATGCTTTGTTGATAAATGCTGCACTTATAACGTCATGCGTGGAGAACGGTGGAGGGGGTCGGGACGCTATGCTTGATCCACCTCGTGACATACTTCCATATAATCTGGGTCGTGCATTATGGCTTTAATCAGGTCCTTGAGGATCGTGTACCTCGGAAACATCGGGTACATCTTGGAGTCGTTGTATTCCGTCTGTAACAAAAATTTTAGTTGACGAAAAAGTCAGTAAAACATTTAATCGATACCGATTCTGTCGACCATCAATCACTGGTTTATTTTTATCAAAAATCAAGACCAACGATATATTATGCTGAATTTTGTTCAGAGCGTTCGATGTAACATTTGTGTCTCTAGATCGAGAGAAGGTCATTTCATTTTACAACCTTTTTAGTTTCCAGACCACGACGTTTATCAGCTATCGACAAACTTTCATGGGCGGAAAGAAGCTTTGGCGATTGCAGAGAAAAATTTCGGGGAATTTACCAGTAAATGCTGGACTGTAATAAACGATATGATGGTAAGCATCAAACATGTGTAACTGGCAATCTCATAACATTAAATAATAGCAAAATTTCACGTAAACTATATGCGTCACGATCGTAGCTATTATATTACGTTCCTACAGTATGGCGCGAGGCAAGCAGACGATAACCAACCACTAAGGGGTTTCAAAGTAAGTGGAAAATTGCCTCGTAAAGGAAAGTGCCTGCTGACCCGGCAATACGGAGGCGAAAACTATAGGATTCTTTTACTCCTTTTTGTCTACCTTATTTTCCTCGTCTATAATTTGTTTTTATTTTACTTCTGTATTATGGTGTTTCTTTCCCCCCCCCCCCCCCCCCCCCCCTCTTTCTTTTGAACATCGCGGTAAAGAAAACTTTTGCAGATAAACTCTGATCCACCAAATTGTGAAGGTGACCCTCAAGTTTTAGAATCTCCAACGAACAGTTTGGAAGATGATCCCCGACAATTGAGAGTTCATCCTCTGAAATTAAAGGTGATTTGTGAAAGTTCAGGGTACCACCTCCAAATTTGAGGGTATGTAAGCCTAACGATTTAGAGAAAGTTCAGAGCTGTTCGTTCGAGTGCAAAGTATAATTCAACTTTTGAGCTTAAGAGGATGGTTTTACCACCGAAAATATTATCGCCTTTTACTCCTAAACGACTAGATGGAAAGGATTTTCCTTCGGAGGATACCTCAGCTTTCAGAGAACGATGTCGATGGATACCTGAAATTTTCCAGAAAATAAAGTGCATGAAGAATGGCTTGAATGAGAAGTAAATAGCAGTAACTAGAAATTACCTACTTATTTGCACATTTTAATGAATTCCAATGAATATTTTTTCGTCCTTTTATAGCCGATGACATGATTGAGCTACTGTCAAAGTTTTGTGATGATTGGTTGAGTAGTTTTTGAGATTTTTTGCGAACACACAAACACCTCTTTATACATATATAATAGTGAGATGAGAGGAGATTTATGTGCAAAATTTCAGATCTCGTAGAATGATGGGCGTAATTTTTTTCTGAGCGTCGTATTTCGGTGATGACGAGTATAAGTACCGCGAATGGTGTAACAAATCGTGTAAGTTGAGCTAATAAATTACATGTGTAATTTAGGTGGTAAGCGTTTCCAAGTTTTTCGGCTATCGTTACACAACTGGAACACGCTATGGCGAAAGTTACCTTGAAGAAAAATGACAAGACACCTGAGACGAGGGTTCCCTTCTAGGAGGAAAATTTTCAACGCTGAGGGAGAGGATGTAATATATAGCTATATCAAATAATGATCAAAATAGGTATAATAATCTGACGTGGCGTTAAAAAATTGCGCGCAACGAGACATAAACCCCTGAATCGTAAACACCTTTACTGCTCGTCTTCGGGTTTACTGTTTAGGGTAGTAAAATCCTTAAAAATCGGATTATGCGTATTTCTTTACCGTCTACCTTTTTATTTTTCACCGTTAAAACTTGTTTGCCGCGTGGTATCCGCTCCAGTTTTCTAAATAAGCAACGAACGTGAATCCAAAAATCTATTCCTGATGGCGCATCATTCATTTAGTGTTCGAAATTGTTTCGTGAACATGCAATAACTTCAACGAATCATATTACTGGCGTTAACGAAATGAAATTCGGGCTAAATATTTTCTTTCCAGGCGATGGAACTGCTGGGGCAAATCAATCAATGCGGTAGGAAGGAAATCCTGAAACCTGGGAACACGTGGTACATTTATTAGAACGATGAATATACTAGCCTTGAGCACTCTTATTAGATTCCGAAGTCCGCTGTACTTCTTGAGGAGTCTGTACAGATCGTTGGTCATCTGCGTATTTTCTGCCTCGATTTGAGCAGTCGTCATGTCTGAAAGTAATCAGAAATACCGTTACCCAGATAAAAAATTCCTCAGAAAACCAACTCGGCGATACAAATTCACCAGTAATTCGGTATTTTTTTTACTGTTTTGTCCGGGTGAAAAATTTAACAAGGTCATCTACGGCGAATTCGTGCATCGTATAAATAGTTCTATAAAACGTAATCAGTAATGAGCGATTGATGCGCAGACAATAGCACGTAGCCTGACTCCTGATAGAATATAAGAATTTTATCTCCCCGAATATTATTTATTGGCCAATTCATTTCCTTTTTGTTGGGTAACATATTGATTTTTTCAGGCTACTTTATTCGTTCGGTTGTAAAGCATTCGTTTCAGAGAGCAATTTTCATTGGCATTTTTTTCCGGCTTATTCCGTTCATTCGTTTCGTTTTACTACCAGCTCCAAACCATTTCGATTTTATCCGTTTTTACCGCTCCTGCCGCTCTTAAAATATCTTGATTTCAAATTGATTAACAATTAAATACCCAAATAATGATTTACATTTACGTACAACGAACGTTGAATTTTTTTCGTAAAGTTGAAGACGCAGCGAAATTGTTGATCTAATAAATTTCTGGATAGTTTTGAATCGTGAGAAAAATTCGAACCCCCATTGGAGTACAGTATTGTCGTGCGATTGATTGGTTATGCGGAAAATATAATCGTTGAAAAAAAAAAGAAAAAGAAGATATTTCTGATACATACTTTCCAGTCGCTCTATGCGCTCTCTTTTTGTCTCTGCTTCTTCGGCCAATCTCGCAGAAGTCTTAACGCCCTCGCCGCTCTTGTGCGTTTTTTCCATTATAGCGCAAGCTCTGAGAACAAATGCCGGTACCGTTTCTTGTTTTTCCTGCTTTGGGATATCCACCAATGTCCAATATTGCGTTTCCAATTTTATCACGTCCTGATAATTATGAAAACAAAACCAAAAACATTAAAAAACCAACTACGCGATCGCAGGATCAGAATTAATGATTACGTGCTAAGATAGAGTTCTTACCTTGATCATCGACTTCAGGAGTTTGTAGCGTTGAAAAATATTTCGAACCTGTTTGCTGTCGGTGTATTTGCACATCAGACCTACGAGGGCCCTTTTCGCAGTATCGTAACTTCCGTCGAGACGTATCCTGACGGTCCTCAGCCTCTCGTTTGTTTCGATCACCTCTTCTTTGGTCTGTCCACCTTGTTTCAGAATAAGATGAAAAATTAATAATTGTCGTAACGAACAGAAGAACACGGTGAACGCGATCGTCGTCATTGATTTCTTACAAAGAACGTCTGTTTCATGCTCCGTTATATAACGCTTCCTTTTTTCTTTATTTTCCCCCCCATGCAACGCTCCTTCGAAGTTTAACGGATAAAGGGGAAATTTAATTCAGACTTTGTTGCCAGCTATAAATTTTACCGCGCCGCTATTTTTATTCTTAGAGATAACCGGTGATAAAACTGCTCTCATATAAGCGCATCTCGACATCCTGGCGAAATATGATGTAACATAACGCTGAGTGAAGACAAAAGGAAGAGAGAAAAAATGTGTAGCGATGTACCGAGATATAGGCCAGACGGTCGGAAGGCTGTTATTTTGGAAAATAAATGATCGGTTCTTGAATTTCACCAAAAAATATTAAACAGGCGGAGGTCAGATCGACATTTTTCAGACACTGAAGAAAAAATGAACAAAATCTTTATTTCAACTCTGACGTCGACGATCAACTCGCCTGTGATTCGAAGATAGAATTATGGATTCCCTTTTTCCCCAGGCGATACATTTTATTCATCTGCCCATTTATTAATGCGGCACGCAACTCCGCAGTACCATAAATAACGTGTGAACTTGATGAAAACTCATACCATGATTTGCTTTTCTAAATGCGAATACACGATAAACTAAAACTTATTAATTATGTTCATTGTAACGTGAGATTTTTTATCTTGAGACAAGTAAATATCTCGAGAACTGAGGATTTCTTGGGAAATTGGATTAGAAGAGAAAAATTCGACGATACTGTAGATTCAAAAATTATCTTGTTCTTAATATTCTCTTATTAGTTTTTGAGACATTCATTTGTCTGAAGATGAAAAAGTCCAACTCTGTACCGTCATGCAAAAAGAAAATTTTACAAACGATATAATTATTCTTACTGGAGGTCCCTTCGTCCTTGACGTCCTGGACGATCCTTCTGACGCTTTGTGTGAATTTTCCCACCAAATTCGTGCTAGCTGAAACAAATTATCGAAACAGAATGATCCGGTGAGTAATTCGGTATGAGATGATGATTATTTTTCTGATGATCATCGATCATCGATCAAAAATAAATAGAAAAAATTGAATATATTTTGGATGGAATTGCATGGTGATTGAAGATTTGAAGAATCGAATGAGAAGTGTAAATGCAGCGATCCATCAAACCTCAGCAAATCATTCCTCAAGGACATGAGTTCTGGTAAGTTGCAGGATACGTGCGAAGTCCAATAAGTTAAAAGCTGTAAGATTGCTGCAGAGCAGTCAGCTCTGAGCACGCCTTGATTGATCGTTAATTTTCATTTTCCATCACGAAAGGAATCCAGCAATCGATAAATGAGCTCACCACGCTACTACATATGTAGTATTCCTCACCTTAGAGCCACCACTTTTCGTGGGCAAAAATATGTTTTCTGTATTGATTAATAGAATTGAATGGAAATGTAAAATTTACAGCTATCAAAGGTGGTGGGCATCGATCAAACAAGTACTATTGATTAGCACGAACGATTGTTCGTGAAAATGGCATTAACAATGGATTGATCGTGAGTAAAATTGTGCGAAGTTATTTTTTCACCTACAGACGTAGTAACGCCAGTGTATCCAACTTGTAGGATAAAAATCGTCACACCGGAGATATGTGTGCGGTAGCCATTAGATCAATTCCCTCGCTTATTCCGCATAGTTTGACACTAAATTGCCTGCAATGATCGTCTCCAAGCAAATCGCCTTCTACCGTTGGCAGCTCTGGTAGGGAAGGATACGACAGCTACTCGCAACCCCTCGTGCAAGATCGTTCAACCAATTTCCTACCCTGACAGGTAGTAGACCAAGAGTCACGGATCGTTGACTAACACCAACGCATTAAAACACACGTCAGCCATACCCGAGGGTGATATTCGCCCCAAAAGCCCCGCGGCATTCTTACCATCTTCGTACCCGTTTTGTACAATGTCGACTTAAACAGAACTATAACGTTCCATGGAAACAACGTAGAAATTCCAACTCGTAACATGAAAATGCCGATTATCCACCGCACTGTTTTGCTTTCACCGAACGCAATAGGTAGAAGTTTTCACATTTCCTTTCATTTTTGGCAGACAAAAGGCTCGGTATTCTGACGTGTAATAAGGGTAAAATGTATCTCGAAATAAATCTCGAATTTATATTTTCTATGAATCATGGGCATACCTAGCTTTGATGGGATTGCGAAGAACACGGAGCTTCTGAAGTCTGAACAAAAGCTGCTATAAACCTGTAATCTATATTCGACTGTATCTCATGTGCGGGATAGAGAAAGAACGAAACATAAAGGTCGAACCCGCCGAGAATTTCGCAGTCCTATTCTTTGACTCGAAAAAAAATTATAATACTTTGAAAATGCCATAAAATTCGAGTTGTTGCGTAATCGTCAGTACATCATCGGAATGCCTTGTAACAATCGGAATTCTTTTACCTCCAGCTCTTTGAAATTATAGAGTATAAAAGGGATGCGGTCGTATAAAGTGATGAGAAGTGATTAGAGATGATATAATTTTCTCCGCCAGTCTCGATTCACCTCGTTTCACGGCACGGTGTGAATAGAAAAGTTGGTCATCAAAGCCATGTTTTATCCAGACAACAGGTGGTTAATCAAGGACCATCGAATTTCTATGGGACGTTACCCTCCTCTGTAAAATAGTCCGTAAAATGAACACGGACATGAGCGGAAAATCTGCCAAGCGTATCTGCAGCTACCGCAGCTTCAAATGTGTCCGAAACGTTGATCTTCGGTGAACTCATTTCTTCAACGACTCGCGATTATCTTTTCCGACTTATTCGTTATACAGTTAGTATAATCAGGCTCCGCACGATATCGTCGGTTTACATCGGTTCAATTCCTGTATTCTGGAAAGGATTTGAAATTGTGATTTTTTTTTTTCTTTTTTTTTTTTATAACCTTGGTAACCGTGTAGCGATTCTGCGCCGTACACCGAGCGACATGTCGCGCCGCGCGAACGATAAATGAGAATGAGCCATCACAGCTACGGAAGATGATTTTCATATTACATACCGGGTGATCGAAACGAAGTAAGCCGGAGCAAAAAATTGTTTCCTCTTGTTGTTACAAAGCAACGGAATATAGAGTAGCGGAACGTTTGGGAAAAAGTCAGCCGATCATGTCGAAGAATAAATGAAGCAGTCGAGCGTTGGGTTATTGCGTATTCAGCAAAGAGAAATATTGCTCATCCCGCGCAACGGATGCGGTCCGAAAACCTCTGAACTTTATTTCGAGGGTGCGTGCATAAATCCGCTTTCCTCGTAGTATAAGCTAGTAAAATATTCGATAGCCAAACTGGGAATACAGACCAACGGAGGCGGCGGTTAGCGACCAACGAGCTCGATCCCACCACGCGCGGGAATATATTGACCGTAGCTTTGTGGCGTTCAAACAGTTAGTCGATCACACGCGACGGTTTACTTGCACCCTTTATGGCCAACCGCTACAATATACATGTGTAATCTTAGACCCCCCCAATATTTTGAACAGTACCGTTGAGATATCGTCGCTAAACTGTCTTCTCTGTATACTTGGCCGCCAGTTTTTCCCCCTTCGATTCAGGAAATCGATCGATGAACCGATCTGATCGAAAAAGATCTCTGAAAATTAGATTATCCGAGATTGATTTCGAGAAAGTTTATTCGTTCATATTACATGACAGTTTAATCGTCATACCCGTATTTCGGGACGGGTTACCACGACCGGTTTATTCGCCTATCGATCAAATAGTAGTCTGTGATAATTCATACCAGAATCACATCGACTAAATTATAACTTCAGATACAGTGCCTATGTAATTGCGAGGAACGGAGCGACAGTCAAGTTGCACGCGCAACTCTCTTGGTTGCGATAAAAGCGTTAAATATACTTTCCGTCCGATCGAATATTTGATACTCGCACTTCAGGCATACGGTCGTAAAGTGATCTTTTACTATGGGAATTTCACTCACCATTTTTCCCCCTTCCGATCCACATTTTGGTTACAGCGTGTCGTGGATCGATTGTCGTCGAGAAGCAGAAGAAAAAAAAGATGAAAAGAAAACTGAAATGGGAAAGGGCGTTTGATGCCGAGCCCCAAGATCCTCATCATCCCAATTCTAACCGTATCTGTATCTTAAGTCTCCCGACTCCCTTGATGTTGACGAGCGTGATGCTAGGGTATTCCGGTCACGTGATGTTACCAGAGATGAGCAACATTTACTAATTTACCTTCGGAGTAAACGAGCTTCGCCGGGCAAATAAACATAAACATTAATTTCTAGACGGTTGTTAATTACCGACCACCCAAAAATGTTCGTATGCCTACAGTATTATAATTGGATACGCCGAGTGCATACGGAACATTTATTTACTACGGGACGAAACTTCGACCACGGCTACTACCAATATTGGGGGGGGGAGAGGGGGATGGATTGTTTACGGTGTACGGTTACCGGTAACTCTATAGCTGTATATATGTGGATAGATAATTTAGTAATCGGATTTTGGTTCGAGCGAGAGTAACCGCAACCGCAAACCTACTAGGACAGGTCGTGAACCATGCAGCCTCCGAACTAGTTCCAGCGGATTTATCCACCTTCCGGAAAAAAGGCATCTTTATCGAGGTGAATCATGGGGTGTCGGAAAAGCTGCTGCGGTGACGGAAAACTAAAAGATTGAAAGTCAATCGGTGTTAGTCTGTTCGACAATGTCCGGAAGACGAAACGACATCGAGTGAAGGTGATGAAAAAGACGAATGAATACAGGATCGGATTTTGAATAACTTTTGACTAAATATTTGTAGAATCGGTGTCACAATCGGTAGTTCTAGAGTCTAGGGGCTGAGATATACGCCACAAAACGTTAACCTTTCCCTCAGTCAACACCTACCCTCCAGCTATTCGATAAGCTCTCTGCACTTTTGGGGATCTTTTCAAAACGCCGGAGACCCCAACATAAGATACGAACATCACCGTCCCCTGAGAATATTCAAGAACTCTAGGGATTTCGAAGAGCGTTGAAGGGCGCAGCTCGGCGCCTCGAGTGATGTGCTTTTTTTCTGTGTATTCTTCCTTGATTTTTACTAACGACAAGAGCATCTCGTTTACGTTTTTATACTCGACGTCGGTGAATTGTCTCCGTATCTCCGACGATTATCGGGGGGGGGGGGGGGGGTAGTAATCCCGACAAACTTTTTTTTCTCTTTCAAATTGCAACGCGACAACGTCCAATATGAGAACTTTCGATGTGAGCCGCATTTTTGAATATCTCGGAGATGTCGTCCGATCAATTTTTACAATCACGAGGAACGTGAACAGTTTCGTCAAATAATACGAAACTCGAAGCTTCGCGGAAAACATTTTTTAGCGGTTAAAAAGCGAGGAACTTTTTTAGAACCTTAAAATGAAATTTGAGTGGCTATTTATTGTGGAAAATAAATTTTTATACGTTCGTTATCTGTCGTTTTTTTTACACGAATGAATTGCAGTAACGTCGAAGATCGTACGCAAGAGAGAAGATTCACCGAGGGATCTACAAAAGACTGACACTTCGATATGACTCCCTTGGGATTTAATTACACCGCTGTTCCACTAAAATAGCATTGTGTCCCTGAGACCCTTGGCAACATCCCTCAGCGTAAAGAGGAATTTACATGCAACGCCGGTGATTTAGCCGTTCGTCAAGTTCTCTTGAAATCATCATACGTATTATCATCATTTTCCTATAAGTTATAAATTAGCAAAGTGTAATTATACATGGAAGAGAAAGCAACGCACTCGAGACATGACGAGGTCCTTACCGCAGCCATTGTGTCCTTTGATTCTGAAATTGGCTTTTGAATAATCAATCGTTGATTCAGCGTTTCAGTTTCAGAAATCCTGCAATTGTCTAAACTAAAGAGTAATTCGGCCACTTTGACACGATCATCGGGGAGAAGCTTCCACTTGAACGAGACCGTGAGATACGTATGTTCGAGTCGACGAATATTTTTTAAAATGTCTTACACCTACGTCAGGATGGTCGCAATGTTTTTTTTTTTATTTCTAAATTCGGAGAAAAAACTCAAGTCGTTTTTGGGTAGGAAAAATTCCGGCCGAACTTCCCCCAAAATTTTTATTTCAATCCCGAAAAATGTTGAATCGCTGGGCCAATGAGATGAGCTAAAATCGATGATTTCTGATTTTAATTACGATCCAAGAGAAATATCCGAGGAAATATCTGATTCACACTTTTTTCAAAATTATGAAGAAAAAAAAACTGCGGAAGAAATATTTGGAATCGTGGAAGTAGGTCTTCCCAGCTAAGCTATATGTTTTTCGCAGCTGATCCAAATTATCCTAAGCTAGCGGGAAATGATTCGCTTTCCCAAGGGACTCTATACGATCACTAGGATTCAATTCTACACGCCATACAACTAACGAAACGTAAATATTGATCTCACCCACAAGAGTTAGAATTGCCGCTGCTGGTTCGGGCAAACACCGATATTTGCATAGTTAACACCTGGTTTGCATTAGAATTTGTATATGTTACACGCATGTTGAAGAAGCTTTGCTACCCTAACCAGGTTTGTATAAACACTGTTTCGGTCAGTCCAACCCGCCAAGGAAAAATATGCAGGGGGTTTCATATCAAACGGCACGGCTGAATATCTGGAAACTCGAAGTCTGTAGAGAGAACGTCTGAAACAAAAGTCATAAAAGTTTGAAGAGCTGATCAAAAAGTAAATCGTTTTTTTAGTCAGGAACAATTTTTCCATACCACAAACCGTCGACTTCGGAACAATCATTTCGAAATTAAAGTTCATAGCGGAAGTTGACGCTGTCTGATAAAAAAATCTAAAATCCGCTCAGATTTCGAGAGCTAGAGAAAATGATGAAGGTATTTCAACACTTGATTTCTCTGAGACTTGATTCTCTAGACGAGTAGATTTTTTTGGGCATCAAAAAATCTTGTCCTCAAGTTTCCATGAAGTTGAGATCAATGGCGTGGCCGCAAATCTTCCCAGATCTTTGCCAATCTTGAACCAGATGAAAAATCACCAGGCAAAGCGCTGCGACATGATTTTCGTTTATGTTGCGCCGATCCCGCGTTATATTTGAATTCATATACTGTGACGTATATACGTATAGATACACATCTCTATTTGCTATTCATACGTGAACCTTTAGGTATATATCCGTATACCGGCCTCCATTCGGAATTCCCGAACAAGATACAGGGATTTTCTCTCTTCGAATTTACACTACGTCCTCATGCGGGTATCTATATACCTGTGCCCCGACTATGGGGCGCGAGGAATCGATGCTCTCGGCTCAGAATTCTTCCGTTGCCTCTTTTACATGATGGTTGTTTTATTTTTTTGTTCTTTTTTTTTTTCGTCTGGTTATACCTCGGGTTTTATTTCCGTGGTTTTTATCCTCGGTAAACTCGGAGCTTTTTTCTTTTCGCTCACCGGCTCTATACGTATAGTATAACTGTACGCCGTTGTACAGGTGTATATCTGAACAGTTTGAAAAACGGAAAAGCTTTTTCTTCCACATTTGTCGCACCGTATATACCATACGACACGCCTGGATAGCCACAAACAAGAAATTCGCATAGATTCGTATAGGTGTACGTAAGGTGGCGACGCCGCGATAACCCGTATAAATGTAAATTTTCACCTTTTCTTCTCTTCTCTTCTGTTCTCGTTTCTCAGCCCGTGCTTTTTCTTTATACGTAATACGATCACACGTAATGCATATGACGTGGCCATGTATAATAATATACACGATATTCCGAACAACGCGATCCGCGACGCTCAAACGCTCGGTGGGTTTTCACGCCTCGGATCATCGACTACGCTTCCCATAAAGATCCAACTTTTTTATGAATATCTAATTAAATGTATAATTTATCATGCATCGGTTGCAGGCGTGCGAAGGAAATATTGATTCTATCGAATTGTCGACGATTTTTCAATCGGAGCCAAATCCTTGTTCATGGGGATTCCCCGAGTTGAAAGAAACGTCGACTCCTCCATAACCTTGGAAAACATGTTTTCGCGTATTTTACATGAATAAAGGAGCGCCGAGATTTTTTATGCAGTTTTATTTATGGAACAGAATTATTTGCAATTTACAAAATTTCGTTCTCAAACCTCCGGGCATCATCCGCAGGCTCGCTAAATGACCCCACGCTTATACTGTGCAAAAAAACTAAAACACGATGCTCGGCGCTATGTAAAAATTAGAGCAGTGAGAATTTCGTGTTCCATAGAAATGGTTTTTAAAAAAGGTGAATCTGGATTCATAACACACCCTTGCGTCGATACGAGTGAAATAATTTATGTTAATTCATCATCTCCGTTTGTTAAACCTGAATTAATTTAACGTGAATCTTTCAAATTAAGGATATTTACGGGGAAATTTCACATTCGAAGGACAAAAAATTTTACATTCGAGTCACTTTATTGATTCAACAGAGAATTTCTGTAATTACCAAGTTAAATATTGGGGTTAAAAAAAGATTGACATTTCATGTAATTTTAACTCCGCTCGTTTGCGTCAGAAAATTCTATTCTTGTCTTCGCATTTTTAACGAATAGAAAATATTGATCCGTAACACGAGTCAATTTGTTTAAAAAAAACAAGAAAATTTTAGTTGATTTTCCGGGACATGCGAAAGATGTGTTAAAGATGTGTTAAAGTTGAGAAAAAATTTTTCCACCGTGTAGCCGGAAAACTTTTCCTATGATAATGGTGATTCGAGAATATATATAGAAACGCCCCAAGTTTTTGTACAGTGTAAGAAATGAAAAAACTATCGAATGAAATCTCGTTAGAAAAAAGAAAGAAAAAAGAATTTCAATCGTGTTCTTGTATTCTAATCCGCGAAGCGTATACAGAGACTGAATTAATTATTTTCGTAAAAGTTAAACGGCGAAATTATCTACAGATCTATAAAATGTGTATTTAACTCTAATTGACGCCGGGCGAAGCAACATCTTCTGTTATTACAAGGTCTCTCGACCTGCGGACTCTAATTGCGGGCGTGATTCAGAGAAAAATAAAAATATATTATACGTATACGTGTATACCTCATGTAACCTAGTCGATACATCTAATTTAACATTTGCTTCGTATACAGCCAATTTACAGTTTAATCAACGGGACGTATAACAGCGCGAAGATTCCATGAAATTCATAATTGCGCGTGCAAATATACTATGTGGATATAACGGGGGGGAGAAAAAATAATCTCTCACAATTTATATACACGGAGATTATTGTGACCGGTAAATTATAACTCGCACGATGACTTTGGCACGAGTTAATTTCACTCGGCGTATTCAGATCTGGGTCGCCGATTCCCGAGGTATGATATTCACTATGGGTACATACCATACAACCGATGGTATACGATACACCCCATAACCGCCGAGTTCTCTGTATAATTTCCAGTGACTAATAATTCGTTGAATATAATCACTTATTGCTCCATATTCGATATTCGGTCACGTAAACGTTGCGCTGCAATTCACCCATCGTTGATTATGGCAAATTGATTATTACTTGTACACGTGATTAGGCTTCATCGATTGATGAGTTCATTAATTCAATCTAACGCCAATTTCGCTCCCAGCGTGAAATTCGACTGAAATCGAGCACTTTCTATTCCCGAAATTACGTTATATATTTATAAATATGCGAAATTTAGGTTCAATTTTTCAAGTTTGCATTTTTTGCTTTCATTCATTTTTTTTCTAAAGCAAGGTTCCAACGCTACAGAGGTCAATGGAACGGAAAATTCTGGGAACGAATAATACTTCGGCGCTGGTTAATTATTCGTAACTTTTCTTGATACAATTTATTAAATGTAGTTTGATTAAATCCTGAATGTGGAGGAGATGCCATGAAGATTGCTATTTTAATTAGTATGGAGATAGGGACTTGGTTGCGGGTACAAACCGTTGTAATTCCATTCCTTCCCTTCTTACTTTTGTTCCTCCTTCATCCCTTCCTATTTCGAAATGCGGAGGTCCCAGGAATTATATAAATATATACTATATACCTGTGTATATATGTCTATCATACAGTATAATGTAGTATGGTTCTTAAAAACATCTTTTTTGAATTTCAAGCTACAAAAGATGTCTTAATTTTAATTCCAACTATTTGCCCATGGCCTCGCAATTTTTTTTTTTTTTTTGTCCAAATAACACAGCAAAAATGTCTTCTTCTTTTCAAACGGCAATAAAAATATCGAGAATTTTTTTTTTCAGTTTTTTTGTACGTGAATTTTTCAGAATACGATTCTCCACAACTTTTGTATCAAAAAATCAAATTTTTGGTATCTTTGTTTTCCAAACTACTGAGTACTTATTGAAATACTTGATCAAAAAGTTGTAGAGAATTTTTTCCGAAAAAAATCATGGGTAACAAAACTAAAGGATATTTTCTTACGATTTTTGTCATTTCCATTAGAATGCAAGAAAAAATTCCTTCCGTGTTATTCGAATGGAAAATTTGTGAACCCATAAGGAGATAGTTGGGATTAAAATTGAGAGCTCTTTTATGGCTGAAAATTTTCTATTACCATTTCAAATAATTTGATCCCATGGCGGTGTCGAAATTAAAAAATGAAGTTTTCATCGGACCCATTAAATAATCTATATCATATATAAACCTGATTTTTGTCATTTTCATTGCCACTATAATGTACGCGTATAATTTTATATTTATATCCACACGCTCGATAAATTTAAACTTACAATTAGTGATACGTATGATATCATCACTCAATTGATATCCTCAATGTGCCAAGACATTCTTCTTCAATCATCAGAATATCATTCTTGACAGCGCAAGGATAAAACTGAGGCAGAATTATTATTTTCATCATAGATATGTACACGGATAGATAATTACGTGTGATCTAACGTAGCGTAATATATGAAGCCATACGAGATAGTCAGAAACGAAATTAAAATAAAACAAAAAAAAACAAAAAAACCACCACAATTAATTGGTTTTTAGCAGCCCACTATGTGTATACGATACACATATAAACGAATTTCATCTTTTTTAAATAGTAGATAAAAATATTTATCCAAAGCTTAAACTTGTAGGATACTTGAACTCATTCGATCAACGAGGATTTCTAAGATCCGAATTGGGGAGCCACGATATCTGCGTAATTTTCAATGATATTAAATAGCCAGTATAGTTACGAAAACATTCCATCTTTTATAGCGGCGCCGATACTCAAACTTATTGTAATAATGCGTGTTATATATATGCTCTCGTAAAAATAACTCTCCAACTGACACGCAATCGTATCGCTGCATCGTTCGAAGTCAGACATTATTTCTGTTCAAGTGTATTTTTTTTTTTCTTTTTTTTTTATTCATGCACGCAGCGATCAAGTTCATCAATTCATTCATTGATTTACGATTATGTCATCGCTATAAAGACGAGTTAAGAAAAAAATTGAACAAGTTTCTACTGTCTTCTTGATTTCTCTTGGCATAATAAACTCATCCGGTTATTTCTCGAGGTTTTTTTACATATCGAACAAAACCATGGCTTTGATATTTCATTCATTATTTTTTTACTCTTACCGATGAGACGAACGATTTGAAAAGAAAAAAAAGTATTTTTCGATATTCCAGGCGTACTTTTGCATCATTTAATCTTTTCACATTGAATCTCTGACTGTAAATTTCTACAGTCTTATCGCCAGTTTTTTTTTTCTTATGCAGATTTGATCGAACCAACAGGTCAGATCGCGTGAAAATTCTATGAACAAAAAATGTAGCTAGCTCACGCGTATATCGAGAGTATTTCTATACGCAACATGCACACAATGTATTATTGATGACTTCGTGACTTAGGATATCGCCGATGGAATCCAAAGCTTTTATCTTTTTGTGTTCCGTACAGCTCGTAACGACGCTTCAGGATTCAGAGCTTCGTTTCGTGTTTAGGAGTAGAAAACATTTCGTATACGTGTTTTTTTTTTCTTTTTTCTCATTCAATTTTTCTCTCGAAAGATATAATTGAACAGAGCTGGTACACATAATGCGTGAGACGCATGACTAACGTCCCTTGAAAAATCATAGAATGTCCGTACATTATCGTATGGGTTGGAAAAACTTCTACGTTATCCTACAACGGTGTTATTTATCCCCGTACCGATCTATCGCGATTTATAGTCGTGCCCTTGAACTGAATAATTATTGCCATATGGTTACTATACATGTACAGGGTGAGTTAGATGTCTCGTGTGTGTCGCAAAATGATCTCCTTCTCTGTAGTACAGCGCGGCGAGCGTCAAACTTCTGAACAATGAAGCTGACGATGGAAATTAGCGATGCAGTTTGTGATAATATGCAATGTCGACGAATAACGGTGAATAATCCAAGTCCTGTATTGCAATTAGTGTAAGCAACGGTATCGTAATTGGGCAGATACGATAATAGGTACTAATCAATTTCCTGGTCCTCGCAATGGATAACCTATCTCTGATCATAGGGCGCCATGTTCTTTTTCAAATAGTACGCCATAACCTATAAACGGTTGCAGTGTAATTTCTGGAAATCGCAATTTCCGGAGCTTTGTTTCTTCGTTATTTAATTTGCAAGCACCCTTCGAACAATATCAAAAGCTAAAAACATTTGTTAGATATTTTTCTCGCCATTGAAAAAGATTTTATCGACATCTAACCGTTGCTTACTATGTGGTGAGTGATTGAACACGATGGAAAAGTACAGTTTTCCATATGAATTAAGCAATATTAAATGATTAAAAATATTTATTACAATATATCTTAGCTCAGAGGCAAGCTCAAATCTCAAAAACTTGAGCGATTTATTTTTACATGTTTGACTACCCATGTTTCAAGATTCCTTTTTTTTCTGACCGCTAATTCGTATTACGATAGAACTCCCTTAAGTTGGTTCAACCTACTTTTTTCGATAGTTCAACAGCCGGGAGATAAATAAATTCTCTATTCTGAACACGGAGCGCTATATCGAGACGATCATATGGGTCTAGCTTTTCGCGAGGCTGTTATTTATTGGCAACGAACTAAGACTGATAATTTTAGTATCGACACAGCTGTCACCATCGTAACGACACTGCGGGGAAAAAGCAGGGAAGTTCGCTCATCTTCATCTTTGACTTCTTCTTCTTCTTCTTCTTTTTTTTCTTTCGATTCCGCAAGCTTTGCCAATCACGCAAATTACGGATTATCGAAAACTCGCTTATCATAAAACAGATTTTTAATTGATTTTCTCAACTCAGATCGCTCACGCCATTTTGTTTTCCTTGCACGACGAAAGCTCTAATATTAACGTGTGAAACGCAAAAATACATCGCGGTGTGAAAAAACGAATTAGGTACATACTAACTTTTTAGTCCTTTGAAAAAAAAAAGATCGGTGGTCACGCAATCCATTTTTTCCTGATCGGAAATGCTCCAAAAATTAGTAACGAAACGTGAATATTCGCTTTCGATGTATCCAAAAGACGGATTTCAATTTATTTCATTCGAAGGAAAAGATTCAATATTATAAAACATGCGACCTTAAGACACACGCGATATATTGACATCTAATATGTACTCGGAATGAACCGGCAACTGGTTCATTAAAACCTGCGACCACTTTGTAGCCGGCATTCCAGAATCGCCGTGAGAAATCAAAAGTCAACTTTCAAGAACACGCCAATAAATCTACTCGCGCAGCGTTTCTCTGATATAATCAAATTGAAGTATATAACTAGCTGCAGATGTAAACGGTTACATCACATCTGGGTTGTTCTTTTTTTTTCGACTCTTTTTCTCTTTTTCGCTACATCTATTCGATTCGAAGAAGCAATGTTTATTTTCAACGATCTAATTTTTTAGGCATTTCGATCGCGACTGTGGTACCTTGTAGTATACGTGAATTTTGGAAATTCCAAATGCTCCACAGCGGGAGAGAGTTGACAAGAAAAATATTGCATCATATATGCAGAAAGAATAACTTATACGATGGAAAAAGTTTTTTTTGTCGATAAAAATGATACGCGTATTGTTTTATATTATATTACATATTATACGCGAAACTTGATACATATGAAAATAAGATGAAGAATGTGGGTATTCCCGAAGTCAAGATCATCGTGAAAAATACATGACAGATATACTGTGTGGAACAATCGAATTGTGTCGTCGTTTTGCCTGGTGATTTTTCAGCTAATGATCAGTCGATATCACCCCCAGTTAAAGTGACCTTAAACCTGTAATTCGAGGTCGAAATTGGTTGTTTCTTTGAAAATCAAAGTCCCAAAGGATTCACGATTATTTTTTTTCTGTTTTCTTTGACTTCGTGATTTTACTTCAAGCTGGATACTTTACTCGTACGACGATTTATAGTCTCCTGTAGAGACTTTTGATTTTATTGGCGGGTTGCGGCTTTTTCAGAGCCGATAAATATAATTTTCACCTCGAGTTTAAACAATGTCAAGATTTCGATCTCGAAGTACATGAATTTTGTTTCATCCTGTATATGATTTTATGCGAAAGACAAATCGATTTATAAATGAGTTAGAATGCATCGGAATTTCCCAGCCGGTTGCATATTAAATTTAGTTGTACAACTTTGACCATAATCTACCTGTAGATACGGATGACTTATTGCAACTCCGATTCCAATGATTCCGACCATCGCGACTTTGATGGTAAAGGAAAAATGGAATACTTTCACTGAAAATACATCGAAATAGTTCAGCTGACGGCGAAATTTCTGGGTTAAGATACACGCGCTCGACATTGCCCTGTACAATTCTCGTCTGTACCGCGAAGTGAAATGATATCTATAGCGATCCGAGGTCATTGCAATTAGTCGTCGTAGTCGTCCTCGTCATTGTCGGTAGGGATTGCGAGTTGCAATTCGCCGTGCCCCGTTCGCTTTGCTCCGTACCTTACGACCAACGTCATGCGGTTATAATCGATCCCCCGTAGTTCATTTCTTTATTTCTACTGCATATCGTCGCACGCATTATTGTGGGGGAATCTTATAATCGGATGGGAAGATCCGAGCGAAAGCTTTTAACGAAGTCAATCTCGTGTCAAGGTCATTAACATCCCTTTCCTCTCCCTTTGAACAACAATCGATGAACTTGAACATCGTCATCATCGAGTCCACAAGCATGAGGTAGAACGTAACTTTTCTACACACACGATCAAGGAGTGGGGGAAATCTGAGAGCAAGAGATACTCTGACTGACTGAGAAGCAGCAGCTAGTCAGTTTAGGTATATATCGCGACGATATTCACGCTTACCGCAGTAGAAGAGCTTCGCTCCGGGGCTGAAACGAGCTGGTTGTTCGATCACTCGATTATTTATCGTTGATAAAACGATCGAATCGTTTTTTTTTATTTTTAATTTTTTTTTGTTTTTTTTTTTTTTGTTAATGTTGTTAGTTTGGAAATATTGTGAAGTTATGTAGCATCGTTTTTTTTAGTGCGAAATATCGATCGATTTATCGTTACGTTGTTCCTACGTGTGCCGAAGGGATTTTTCGTCTAAGCGACAACACTTCGACACGAGGAAATATAAGATATAGCATATTACAAGGTTTAAGGAAAAAGTAATTATGGATATTCTTTTTTTCTTACTTAATTATCAGCGATACATGCGGACGATTGAGATACACGAATCGATCGACGAGAAATCAATCATATTCGTTAGATAGTATTTTTTTTTTTTTTGCGCTCCTGCGAATCGCAGATCGGTTCGATTGAATCGAACGCGATTTATTGAAATCGTTGCAAAAATTGTGGGATGAGAAATTTTTTAATTTTTATCATTCGCAAATGCGTCTGTGATCGATTTTGATCGATCGGATTATCTCACTTCGTAAATCTATCTTTGGTTTTGAAAATACGTTGCAATTTTTCGAAATTCATTGCAATATCATATGGTATGATAAAATTTAGTTTTCAGAGGCATCTGCCGAATAAGATCGAAATTGCCCTTCATCGTTTTGTGCGACTGATCAAACGATTATTTCTACGCTATATATTCTTCTTGACCTGCGTATTTGTGTAATCTTAATTTCATCTCGTCTGCAGCCGCAACGGCAACGCGCGCCAGAGATTAGATGGATTATATTATACGTGCATAAAGGTGTCTTATTCCGATAGCCTACGTACCGTAGAAATAACGAAACGTCTCCTAATCTGACGATTTCTCTCCACAGCGAATGTTTTCCCAGAAATTTAACGTCATGCTTCGCCAGCGGAATTGTGACCCGTGGTAGATAAAAAATAGATTTATACATTTCCAAGACTGCAATATTTTGCGCTTTGTAAACCGCTCAAAATGACCCTTTTTTACTTCTCGATTTGTTGAAAATTCTTCTCAATTACCACGACTACAACACTGCATGTATGTGGGTCGAATAAAAATTAGTCTCTCCACCGGAAGGCAGGGCGACATAATCCGCGCCTGTATCGTAAAATCAGTTTCGCACTTTCAGATGTTTTTTCGATCATTGGACACTAAAACTTAATCGAATATCGTTGTATCCGGTTCGAGATCCTACAGCGTGTGTGGGAAAAGAAATAAAAATCAAGTTATTGCTCGATTTCAGAAAATTATTTCTACTTTGAATAACAATTTTTTTTTTAACTTCTTCTTCATTGCCATTTTAATTCTGGAATACCCTGGAAGACAACTACATCGAGGGCTAGGAATCGAAGAGGCGTGTTAAGCTGGTTCAGATATGCAAGAATAAACTTTCGGAACACCTTAAAAAAAATCCACATCGAGTCTTTTCGCTATAGGTACTCGAGGTATAGTTCTCGGCTAGAATGAGGGTTTCAAAATTCCATCAAAATTATCAGGACAACTAATTTGCGCAATGAAATTTCAACATGACAGACCTGAGACCGATTCACCTATCAGTTATTGAGTAACTGTTGACGAGTCAGAAAATTTTAACACGCGTCTAACGGCAAAACTGACGCAAGAATATGTCGGCTGCCTTTTCTTTTTCGTCGAACAAACAGAATAAGTCTGATAAATATCTTACAAAATGGTTGTGTATCAGTTTCAGAAAAATTACGGTATCATGAATTTTTTTCACAGCCAATAATTATTTGCAATTATTTTTCAAGTATATGCAAAAAGTACCAAAAATATTGGGTAACCTATTCATTTGTTTATCAATAGTGTACGGATAGGGATCAATTTTTAGCTTGTGTCGAAAAAAATTTTATCCGACCGATGCCCTCAAAATGTCTGGGCGACTGAACGGATTGTTCGGCAGCAAAACACGTAGGTTAGTTCGAACCCGAGATTGCGTTATGGAAGCAAAACTAGCGAAATCGGCGTTCTCGGGTTAAATTCGGTCCGCCCTCTACGTCTGAAAATCGATATCATAGTATTTCCGGCTAATTGCGAATATAACCAGCCAAACAAATCACTGTCAAGGTTATCCGTTGGAGGATCTATAATTAGCAGAGGCCATTCACCTTCCCTGCAGTAGCTGAACGTTGTTATAAAAGTCACACAATCGGTCACTCAACCGTCGATTATGTGTGCGAGTAGAGTTCCTATTATATTCCGAAAATTGCGAATTTTGTCACATAACGAAAAAAAAAAAAAAAACGAACAAAGAAAACACGAGGCTTTACATCGCGAATTCGATATAGCTATAACAAATGGGGATTTACTTGTATCGCTTCTGGTCCGTTGCACATTCAATTTCACGTAGTAATTCGAGATATACGAAACTCTCGAGAAATATTCTTCATCGTATTTGTCACCGAATCCATTTTAATATCTGTCAACAGTGCAACCCTTGCAACTCGTCTAGCATCTGCAGCGTGCCGACCAATGACCTTCGTATGAATTATTCCTGCAACTCCTGCAGCGGAATCATACGCGTCATGACAAATGGGTGAGTCAAGTTTGAATTTATTTTAGAATTGTTATCGATTTTTTTCTCACATTTCGTTAAAAAATTCGCATCACGATCACCTCGTGATTCAGTTTACTGTAAAGGATTGTGCCATTTACTCAATTTTTATCCGCAGATATAGATGAGGAGGAAATTCTACGGCTATAAATGCCTCAGATTTCGCAATTTTTCGCGCCTAGATTATCGCAGACATGTTCAATCGCGCGAAATGTTTAAGTTAGAAAAAGAGTAAAACAATTTAGGAAGAAATCGAGGGAAACTGAGAACGTAAAATGAAGGCTTTGAAAAATCATGAAGAGACCTTCTTTCATCCGTGTGAACCGACCCATGAACATCCCAGCCGTAGTTGGTTGGACGCAATCACTGTCCATGTGCTAGTTAATCAACAAAATATTCCATAAGAGCCGCTCATTTAACTTCACGTAATAGGATAATGGACTACTACGTTATGTATTGAAAGATTAAGCTCGCTTTTTCAGCGAACGAATCGCTATTAATCTACAGGGTGTAAAGCAAAAATATTTCGTCACCGGTTCACCAGATGCAGATTCTCAAGGATTCCGATCTCCAAAGTGAATGTTAAATTCTATTCATCGAGTACGAAAAATTCTACGCATCGATAGAAACGGAACTTACAATAACGCAGTTTTATTTCCTAATTTTTGTTGTTTTTTTACGAGTCGAAGCGTTTATTTGCATCAGTTTCAACAAGGTCAAGGTTGAATTCGTGGCGACGAGTGTTTTCATAGATCTTCACCTATAATCTCGAGTTGAAACGGGTGCCAAACAATTTTTCTATTCCCATTCCGTTCATGTTTGAAGATAGACGCGGTGATATTTTTTTATTAATAAACATTATGCGTTATTTTCCATCGATATTTGTCTTCCTTGATGTATCGACGTAAATACGTCCGCTATTTACACGTATCATATCTGCGCCCATTGAAATGCCTTCGCCGATGATTTGTCCCGAGAGAAAACGTGGTTTCGAAGCACTCAAAAATACCGCGAGATGAATAATAAATAATTTATCATAAATATACACGATAATGTGAAATACTTCTTACTGAATAAGTGGCGTTACGATTTGTAATAGATCTGCCCATAAAGTCTATAGGCAGATAAATCGTCAACCCGCGTCTTATCGTCCGCATCTGAATCGTTGACGTGAAACTGGATGAATATGAAGTCGACGTATAAAGCCACAATCGAATGATATCGTTAAAAACAATATGCAGAATTTCTATCCGGATAACGCTCGTATTTTATCTTTTAGGATATTTTCAATTTTTTTTTTTTTCCACAGAGAAGTCCGATCAGCTTTGGCAGGTTCTTGAAATCTGACACACGGCTCGAAGGGATTGAAATGGGCACGACATAGTTTTTAGAGAGAGACAGACGATGTTTGTTATAGAAGGTCGACGTATGCCGGGGTCCATAGGTCCTCGAAAAATCGGTGTCATTGACAATCGTCCGCATAGATTAGCCGGGTGCCAATCGAGCGTCGATCGATTCATTGACCTAGGTCGAGGCGACCCATTCCTCGTTACGAACGACCGTTTGTTTGATCATAAAATTCCCTTTCACCGATCCGACGCCGTCAACATTGGAGTTTCACATTTTTCCCATCTGCACGGTACGAAACTTCTATACTCTGCTCTCAATTCCATTATACGCGACATAAACCGATCATTCGATTAGCATCGATATTATAATTACCCCATCGATCGTGCGCACGGTCCGCGATAAACTATAACTAAAAATACTCTCACAAGTGCATTCCTAATTGTATTCAACGGTCGTGCGTAAATGTTGTTGGCCTTCCCAAAATAGAATATATATCTCCGATGGAATTAAATTTAAACTCATAGCGCCACCCTATGCCGCATGTTTTATATACCATGTTAAAGAATTTTTATTACTTGGCTTCGAGCCAAGTCCTAAGAGATAAACAGAAAAAAAATATATCTTCGATAGGTATAGCGCATATATAACAGCTGATCAAAGAGAAAGAAAAACAGATGAGAAAAATCAATTTCAAGTTCACTTTTTCATGCCACGATAACAAACTGATCGGTAAATCATAGGTTTCGACGAAATTATTGTCGGTCATGGTTAGAATGTTCTAAGTTGTTTTTTTTTTTTTTTTGGGCATCTGAATAACGGTAAGATTTTTTTGATTTTACTAAAAAAAAGTACGAAAATTTTCTCGACGAGTACTTTTTTCGCGCCGGTACATTTTTCTGATATCCAATACGCCAAAGAGACACAGAATTATACGTAGAATTATAGATTGCGAGTAATCGAAGAATTTCGCACATTGAATATAACGCTCATATTTTCACAGTCAGAAGTGGGCTGCCCCTGAAATCTGTAAAGGACTTCGGAAATGAATTTTACAACAGTTCAAGGCCTAAATTAGAATGCGTGAGAACCGAACGTTATTACGATTTATAAATTCAAATTCGACGCTCATCGATAGTTATTATATCACACAACACGTGTACTGTAGGTACATGTGTTATAATTAAACCTTCGTTCTAATAATAAAAATCGATATACCGATCAAAGTTTTAGCAGTAAAAAATGTATAACAGATGTTACGCATGAGTTCCGATTTCGTGTAGTCTGCGTGTAACAGCTGGATTGTAATTTTTGACGCCGCGCCGCACAATATCCTTTCGCCCGCAGCTGGAGTACCGTGAATTACGCGAATTACGGAAAATTATCATTCCATAAACAAAGCACTCATTTTATTATTACGCGTGTGTAAAATCCCTCTCGATTATTTTTTCTCTCTGTATTCAGAGATTAATTATATTACGTTCGAAACAAACATATTTCCGAACGAATGCTAGATGAGAAATAATTATCAAAATAATGCGAAGTTATCACTGTTTTGCTGCAATTTGTTGTTCGATTGGATTACCATAGCTACCACACAATTTCATTATAGTCGGGGAGCCGAAGGAAAATATGAATAAAAATATTTGTATGAATGAAAAAGGTTGAATCATTCCGATAGAGGCAGTACTGCTGAGATCAGAAAGTGGTGTATTTTGTATGCACAATTTTTAACGTTATCCGATTCCAGAAACAGAAATCTAATGTCCTATTAGAAGAAAAAAATACCAAGTTGACCTTCGTGCGGCCCAAACAAAGTCATCTCAAACAAGTTGCACGACACCAAGTTTTTTTATTTTTCTGTGCCGTTCAAAATTTTCTAGATTTTGCGGTGTTTCGGTTAAAATCAGCCACCCTGTACATCATACCTACTATGTATTATACTTACAGACGTAATAACGAATATAGCCCGATTAAAATACTAATGTCGGAAACACGTTTTCGCTCTCTCTGTCTTTCTTTTTTCTCAATTTTGTCCCAACGTAATTTTGATCATTTGTAGATTCGTTCGAATTACACACACCTATAGGGTGTCCCAAATGAAAAATTGCTCTGAATAGTTCGAGAACTTTGGAAAATATTTTATTTCATTAATTTTTCAACGGAAAACAAGAAGTATCGTACCTCCTAATGATTGAAACCGTACAGTTTTGCACCCGCCCGAAGATATTATCGGTTTATAATTTTTCGCATCGAAAATGTTTAACTTGTTTAAAACTGTACCGTTTCATCGAAATTTCGTTGTATAGCTAATCGCAAAATCCTCGAGACACCCGATTTCTTTTTATAATCCATATTCCTCGTCTCGGTCGATGTAGCCGAGTGATTGAACGTTGTTATCAGATATCGATTCCGCTCCAGGCTCTATGCTCTACAGCTGGGTACACGTAGATATGAAATAGTTTAATATATGCAAATACGTACATAGGTATTCATACATTAACTCACACACGCGCTATACAATGTGGTCATTTTCACTCGAGACAAGGAAATGTCACGAGAATAATGAACTTTAGGCGGAAATGTTTGGAATGAAAATTTCACGGTTCGAAGGGAAGCGAGGATATTCTGCCGTTGCACTTTTCGTTCGATGTGTACGTTCTCAAGGTATTCCAAAGTCAACCGAGTTCACGTAGATGGAAAGCCAGATTATTTTTTTTTAAAGATTCGCATTCCACTGCAAGAAAAAGGAAATTTTTTTCTCAAATATCCGTTCCAAAAAAATTCCGTGACAAAGTTACGAAAGTTCTCTTCCAATAATGAAGCAGATCAATGTACCGGTCCGCCTTTGCTAATTTAACGATTATCGTAATGACTATTGCATATCTAACTGAAAAAAAAACCCATGTGCTGTGCTTTCCATTCTTTCGAATAGAATTAACGCTAATCTCTGATAAGAAGTGTAGAATCCTATTTTGAATGCAAATACAGACGTAAAAAAAAATTGACATTCGAGTGACCTCGTGAGTGTTTACAGAATGGAAAACTCTACAACAGGATATTGTTTTGGCGCCGTGAATTTGATCGGATAATTTCTCGTCACAAATTCATTGTTCCAGAAACGTTTCCAGTACTCAAGTTGAAACGACCACCCCGTATGTAAAGTTTACGAGCATGAGCTCGCGATACGATCCTGCAAGTGTCACACAGCTACACGGCCGTTGCACCACCAACGTCGCGAGCGATAGGTAACACCCTATACATCTGTCTGTGAAATAGATATCCCCGGGACGGCGATATCCCTAGGGTTAGTCGAAGATAGATCGTGGCGGTAGCGAGTACCGACTGTAAAGGTATCCGCGCTCACCCTACTCGAGTCTACCTGCAACGAGAGAATCACGTTTACTGCTACAATGCACGGTAATCATTCGGGTGATCGACTAAGCTGGATCCCCATGAAATGCTCAATTTCGAAGGCGTCGCTGAAACATCGTAATAGTTTGAATTCGATAATGGCGACAATCGCCCAATTTTAAAACACAGTAAGGGACAAAAATAAAATTTTCCACGAAATCAATAAAACCTATTTTCTTAAAGCCGCACGAAATGCATTTACTAAGTTTATCAATTTTCATATTTATACGATAAAAGTAAATTATTGAATAATGTCAATTGAATCATGTTCACACGACTCTATTAGTACGAAAAATGCTAAAAAATCCATTTTGAAAAATTTGCCCTTACTGTGTTATGAAATCGGGCAGCCGGGATATTCGCGGCAACAAATTCTCGCCGGGATTCAAACGCGCTTATATATATTTCAGATCTTACCTTTGATTTCTTGCCTAAGGCCATCCAGAGAGAAGTAACGCTCGCCGCTCCAAGTTACTATTATTATTCTAATAATAATAATATCGATGATAACGTTGATTGCCGTTTACAAAGTATAATATGTGCAATAATCGAGGCGGATCAAATTCACCGTGTACACCTGGTTAGGTTGATCGTGAATCGCTTCGCGGCCAAGCGTGCGTTTGGACAAATTTTTCGCGTAGCTCGGCCGGCCACCAAAAGTTGTCCAAACGCGCGCTCGGCCGCGAAGCGATTCACGATCAACCTAACCGGGCGTACCACACATGCGTGTACATTAGACTGATTCAAAAAAATCGAATAATTTTTTTTTTCTTAAATATGTCAAAAATATTGTTGAAAATGATTAAAAAGAAAATCTGTGAAAGCCACAGCTCTTAATATTAATATTAAGATAACCCGCATGATAAATTTCAATGTCCCATTTGGTTAACATGGGAAAGCTTGTTTTTTTGAGTTTAGAATTTTGTAACTCTTTAATGGTTCATCAAAAAGGCTAGACCAAATCATTTTCTCGTATAAAATTGAACGCTCTACAAAGAAGCTCTTTTATAATTTTTCGATCAACCGACGGGTTTCGAAGTTATTCGACTTTAAAATATAATTTATAATATCTTCTTATATTTTCCAATTTTTTGACGAAACTATCAAGTTTTACAAAAAATGAAGAACAATTGCAACACTTACTACTTGTTATCAGTGAATATAGGAAAAAATTTCAGAATTGTAATAAAACTATTCTAATGTCACAAAGTAATGGAAAAAAAAAAAAATAAATAATTTTTAGTTGAAAAAAAATAATTCGAACTTATTGAAAAATTGTGATACGATAGTATTAGAAATTTGACAGTTGATTAAGAGCATCTGTGAAACCCCAAAAATTTTGAATACAAAAAAATTGACAATTTCCGATAAACTTGATTGTTTCGTCAAAAAATTGGAAAAAAATGAGAAAATATTATAAATTATATTTTAAAGTTAAATAACTTCGAAACCCGTCGGTTTATCGAAAAACTATAAGAGAGCTTTCTTGTAGAGCGTTCAATTTTATACGAGGAAATGATTTGGTCTAGCCTTTTTGATGAACCATTAAAGAGTTACAAAATTCTAAACTCAAAAAAACAAGCTTTCCCATGTTAATCAAATGGGACATTGAAATTTATCATGCGGGATATCTTAATATTAATATTAAGAGCTGTGGCTTTCACAAGATTTTTTTTTTCATCATTTTCAACAATATTTTTGATATATTAAGGAAAAAAAAAAATAGTCGATTTTTTTGAATCAGTCCAGTGTACATGTATACGTATATCCGTAAAAAATGTCATCAACTTCGATGCCTCTGGGAAGGATATACATTAACTCTCTCGTTCATGAATATAATTTTACGACTATTGTTCGGCATGGTCATTGTACGTGATGTGATAAAACGTTGACACACTACAACCCCGTGAGTTTATTATGTTGTAGAATAGCGTAAAAATGTAACAATTTTCAACCAATTTCATGGCAAATTTGTTTTCCGTATAACACGAGACAAAGCTACTTTATTTTACTCTTCGGTAACATGCGCACAGGAGAATTATCATTGTATTCCGTTACGACGTCCCGTATTTTTTTTTTTTTTTTATACAGAAGCAATTTAACCTGCGCTGAAATATAATCGTTTTTCAACATCCGATATAAATATATACAAAAGATTTGTCCCAGATCTATTCCGCAGTGTTTTTTTTCTTTCTTTCATTCTTTGAAATATAAAAATATAATAAAGATGAAAAAGGGTTTCGTTGTACCGTGACGGAATGGTCTCTTCGAATGTGTGTTACCCCTCGAAGGTCCTTCCCTATGGAATCGATTCTTGGAATTTCTATGTACCTTATACTTCTACGTACCCTGCAAGTCTGAGAGTAGTCGGATTTAAATTCAACAATAATCCGTTACCTTATCAATTATTTTTTTATTCCCATGCATTTAAGATTCAGGGTCGAAATTCAATTGAAAAAGAACGAGAGACGATAATTCTCGTCAATCGCAAAGAATTTCGTTTGAAAAAATCAACCAGTTTCCTCGCAAGAGTTTTTTTCTTCGAGCATCGAATAGGTGGCGACCCATTGATGAAATCATACCTAATAATCGCCGTTGTAATTAACAAATCATGACATACTATAAAGTTACTAAAACAACCGTCAGGCGCCATACGTGGGTGCGTAACTACGAATATCTTGTTCAGTTTTATGGCTCACGATTTATTTGTCGCCTTACTCAACGGCGACGCCTATTAGTATAACCAATACCAGCAAACGTTCGATGTGTTAACATCAAACTATGACGTCTGCCTCGAATTGAACACAGAAAACCTATTACGAGTAATCTAGTTTTATAGCCTTGAATCAGATATGGAACCGATAGTGGCTAATGCCCATTTCATTTGGTCCTTCTCGATTCCTGTCGGCTTCTACATAAAAAAAGGATCCAGTGTTTTATGTAGAACTAGAAACTTTATTCTTCATTCCTCATATTTGAGCTATCCATGAAGACATCGAGTGAATATAAACAAAATCGCAGACTTTTCTAAGTAATAATTCGGTTTTTCTTCCAGAGAGCTGATCTTGAAAATTTGCCTATCCGAGAAGAAGAGAGTCGATAGAAATCTTCTGGTACAATTTAAAGCTCTTCGAATAATCTTACTCCTCAATATCTGAGATTTGATGAGAAAATTTCTACCGTTGGCAATTGCTAATTAACAAATGTATATGGTTAATATTTCTAACATTTGTGACACAGAGTCCGACCGAATGCGATTACTTTTGCAATTAATATACATATATGTATAAGGTAGACCGAAAAGGGTTTGACGTGACATCCCGGTTAACGAGGACCCTTAACTTAACTGTCCCGTGTATGTCTGTGAAATTGGGGTACAAATTCCATACACATATATACTCTGCGGAATTTCACCTTTGTCCTCGTAATTTTCACCCTAGAAATATTATTCGACTACATATACTATTGTTTGGCGCCTAAAACTCGACAAACCCAATTAGGGTCGTGGCTGCAGGTGAAAATAGTTTTTTCTTTTTTTTTTTACCGTCGATGTGAAACTTCGAAAAGGTAAAGCTCGATTCATCTTACAATTAGTCTCCAAGTTCTGCGGGAACTTTTACTTTTAAGGAACTCAAGGCGCTGCAAACTCGAGGGAGAAACACGAGCCGAAAGCCTTGGTATAAGCCGCCTTACGAAAGTTTCTTATCCATAATTATAAATACGAAAATCCTTTTCTTTCGAAAATTTCTACCCGAATATTGCAGGTTTTCAAAAAAATCGGTGCTGGTACACGAACAGGGATTCGCTTGGATGTATCTGCGTGTGTTTAATATGTGCGTATTTAGAAATAAATGATTTGTGCTTGCGGATAATAAAGTATGGGAAAAAGTCGCGAAAAGCCGGAAGGAAAACTCGGCGTTGTGAGCGCTGCCGGTTACATACAAATGCAAATGTCACCAGCGCTGAATAAATATGTCCCTTTTCTTAGAAAATTTGCATAAAATCAATTCGCCAAGGTTCTGTATATACGCTCCGTCTGCGGCAGAAAAAAATGAATAACTTTTGCTTTTATTGCTCCGGATCGCCCTCCATGTTCCAATTCCATTATTCGTCTTGCTTCATTTTCATTCACTTTCCTCTCTCTCCGCCCGACTTTATTCCTACCAACCATTTTCCTTTACACCGTTTCCTCATATTTTTCTTATTACACGACTACGTATTAAAACGATAAGTGCTACCAGCCCTTCAACATAATGGAAAAACCACATTTTCCCTCATTTTCTAAACGTACAGAGAAACATGGAAAATTGAGTTGGCAAATAAATTGCACGATCGATTCCGGAGCCAAGTTTGCAGAGATGACAGAAAATGCTCAATCGCAATTCGGATGAGTTTGGTTAAATCCGCAAACTCGTTACCACCTCGGATGATTTTCATAATTATTTCGTTACCTCGAATTCTTTGGAGCTCAGACGTGGAATTTGATGTTTTTCAAAAGTTTGAAGAGTACCTTGATCGGCGATGGTCATTCGACGAAGTGATAAAAGCACAACTTCCTTTGACCCGAGCGCTGAACTCAGATTACGAATTACAATATTAAGCTAATCAAGTTAGTCTAACGACCGTGCGGGGAGAACCTTTTATATGCGTTAAAGCCGGGATTTGCATAGCATATTTTTTAAAAGGGAGATTATGCCGGTGCAGGACGCGGAGATACCGGAACCCGTTAACCCTGCAGAAAATTCATAAAATCTCATTACACCACGTATACTCCTTTTCGCGAGATACGAAATACCTGTTATCTGCATCCGACATCGTAGCTGGTGCAAAGATATATGTTAGAGATAAGGTGTTTCGGTTCCCGCTCTCCTAATCGCGGTTCAACAAAAAAAAAACTGTGAGAAGTTAGTTTATTCAGAGAACAAGTAAGACGAGTTAATAAACCACGTTACGAACGCGGTAGACGAAAATAACATCAAATTACTTACAAACGAAAATCGCGGCTTTTGACATGATTTTGGATTAATTGTCAGAAAATTTCAAATCAGCAGCCCGCTCGGAATTTGAAACAAAAAAAAAACAGAGTTTTGTAAAATGAGCGAGTAGAAGTTATTCGCATTGTTATATTCATATGTGCATCGGTGATTTATACGCAATGAAATATGAATGGTTGGAAAAAAACTAAGCAGCCCCGAATTAATCTCGGGTGATTCGCCAACTGACTTTGCAGTCATTTCGAACTATAGTCATCGAGTTTCTCTATTATGTCATCGATCGATTCATAAATTCTGCCTCGTCATACGCGAGTTACCTCAAAGGCATCGTCATTATCGTTGGAACTATCGGTGTGTCGTGAACATCGTGCGCACGGTTAGTCGATTAGTCTCATTGTCAGAGAGAACAACGCGAGACGTTTGAAAACTGCGTACTATACTTTTAAGGTGGGCCACTTTTTGGCGCCGCCGTTTCGACACAAGATATATTTTAACGCTCATATCTCAGCATTGAATATTTCGGAGGTATGCTGGTTCGAACGACAAAAGAATCTATGCTCGATCCAGTTACGATTGGAAAATTACATTTTGATCGACCGCGATACAAATTTTCATCGACTGCAAAGAAATTGTTTCTTTTATGCGAAATACACAATCTTATGCCAATTTATTTGAACCCCACGACCGACGCCGAAAAATCCCAGCACTGAAATCGCCGCACCAGAAAGTCCTGCCCCGTTATTTGTAGCGGAAGAAAGAAAATAACTGATGCTAATTACTGCTCGTTAATAATTAATCTGTATCGAAGATTGCTGTAGAGCTGAATCCACGATAACTAGAGTGGCGGGTTTAGCTGTCGAGCGATTTGTCCTTGAGAGCGAAAACTAATCCTTGAGGAATCGTTGGCGTCCCAGAAAAAGTGTTGTTTGAACAATGAGAATTCGTTTTGTGATCGTTGGAAACTTTTTCTACTAGCACAGTAGGAACCTGTTCGCTGGAATATGATTCGTTCCTGAAGAGAATCCCGATTTCCGCGTCACTGCGGAACAAGGACGCACCAGAGGATATTAAATGTATGAAATATCGAATAGAACAATATTCGGAGCTCCGAAGTCGAGAGTGCTCGTCGTCCTGAATAACGAGTCCACCTCACGTTCGATTTCGTGCCCACAATTTCGTTCCCGGCTGCACCCTCTCGAGGGAAGAAAATGGCAAAACAAAAGAGAAAGAGATGAGGAAAGAAGAAGGTCAAAGCTATATAGTTATTGACATGCAGTAACAATGTCAGGGAAAATCCAGCGCCGACAACCTTGTCTTTCGTGTAAACTGGTACCGTTAAAACAAAACTCGTACCACGCGGACAACGATCCACTCATACTCTATCGCGTGTCGCTTCTGCCTTTCATTCCTCAAAACCCGAAAAGACCTCACGACGACGACGACAACTGCCACGAGAATGCCAACACGGTACCAATTAAAACCGAACGATTCGAACCTTGAAATTGCAGCTCCATGACGTAACGTCGTCTGATCTCACCGAGCAAATATCATGCTCACATATTCTTGGCTGGTTCACATGGATTATACAGTAAATACTTATCGATGACTACATCTGTACATGGTACAGATTTTTATCACAGCTTTGCTATTTGGGGCTTTAGGTTATCGACGCACGACGTGGAAAAACGAAACTCCGAAAGAGTCCCAGTACCTCTTCATCTTCCGTAGCATTCATTTCGCGCATAATATGAATAAATTAGGAACTACGTACGAGTTCGTCGATCTCGCTATATTTATACCTGCAAAACCGATAAACCAACGATATTCAAATTATCACAGTAGCACAACAGTCTGCAGACTGAAAAAAAAACAAAAAAACGAGTCAGTTGGATAATATAATTCCGCACACATCGATCACTTTATTCTTATCGCAAGCCGTCACGGCATGCGCCGGTCTCCGTATAAGTTAGATATACCATCAATTCGTCCGATTATACCTGCAGGATTTGCAAAAAGTATAATATTTATGTGCTACGATTTTCTTATTTTTCTTTTCTTTGATTCTCTCGCTTCAAAGGGATGAATAATTTTGCAACCGTATACCGTCGAAGTTGGAGAAGAAAAAAAAACACTTCGTCCGGCGTCGAGGGAATTTTGAATAAGATACAAGAAGCGTGTGTCGTTTACGAGGGGATTGGGATTCGGGCGCAGGACTAGGCAGCATTAAATGTACCGGAATAATTGTTTTAGCCTTCGTAACAGGGACAAAAGCCGTATACCGAGACAATGGTCCGGGCGTGACAATGCGGTGACTCCGACACGTGACCGTGTAGATTGTGGAGTGTGTCGCTGCTGCTGCATGCACGTGTCGTTATTATTGTGGAGTAGAAGACACGTTCATTCAATGGATGAGGATGGAACCGACTGCTCGTGTTGGTTAGCTCGGCTGTAATATACATGGACGGGTACGGACGTACATTGTACACATTATATATCCGCGTGTGTTGGAAGTTAGTGTCAAATTGTAGGCTTCTAGTAATTAGCGCGCATCCTCGGGTTCGCCTAATTTAATCAGCCATTATCCAATCGTTATCAAACACAAATACGAGGTGCCGGGGCAATAACTCGATACGTGCCTGTATCACCTATCCTCCAAGTTAAACACGGATGTACACTTGGTTAGGCTGATTCTGAATCAATTCGCGGCCAAGCTCGTTCGGACAACTTTCCCGTTTAGACGAAAAACTTGTCCAAACGCGCTTGGCCGCGAAGCGATTCAGAATCAACCTAACCGGGTGTACCTAGTAGCTACCTATGTTTCGATTTTAGCACGGTTCGCGTGTCGAACGAGAGCTAAATTCGACATGGTGTTCGCACAAGTTTCTGGACACTCCTGAACTTTTTAATCGCAAAAAAAGTTAGACATCTTACGGCCAAGAAAAAAAAAAAAAAAAAAAACCTTGGATCGTAGATGGATTGAAAAATATTTGAAAGAGGAAAAATTCATCTGAATTTTACTTTCTGAAAAATATTCTTACCATTCCTAAATTTTTTTTTAAATTACATACTTCTATATTTGTATCAGAGTAAAAGTTGAGTTGCCAACGGTCATATTCGGCAATTCTCAGATGTTTTCAGAAATTGTTTTGTTTCATCAAAAATTTTTTTTTTTTTTCTAAGCTACAAATTTTACCCCCAAGCTAAGAAAAGAAAAGAACAATTTTCTTTCGACAACCCTGATAGGTAATACAGAAAAAAAAAATCAAATCATGTTTCATAGTTCCTCGCAATGATTGGAAAACGCACAATCAAAAACGCGATGTATACGTGAGACAAATGTGTATACCTATAATCGAGGTGAAATTGATTTAAATGAAGAATCAGAATCACGTCGTACGATACGAGCGGATCGGTAAAAATAATTAATAAAGATTGATTGACAGTATAGTTACGATTACGTGGAATCGCATCTAGGGCAACATGGGTATTTGCTCTTGGCATAAATCCTCGTTAAAGAAGTTGTGCATCCGAAGTCAAGGACACGTGGCGCCGCTCGAGTATAATATACGCAGTATTCAGATTTTAAAGAGTAACCCGGCTTTCGTGCATAGAATATAAGCACCGCCGATGCGAGTCTGGTGGTCGATAAATTATTCAGACGCGAGTATAGGGCCCCCCCCCCCTTCACATGCGACGTGTTGTTCCATGTAAAGTTGTTGCCACTATAGTAATATACCAACAACTAAATTAAGTCACTTGTTACTTTTCACTACCAACGGTCTCAAGTATAAATGATAACATCGGATGTTCATCGGGCAGCGAGCGAGTGAATTAATTTGACGATTTATCGTTCGAGCGGTTGAAGAATCGATGAAAATTAAACATTGCACATTGTCACACGGCCAATTTAATCGCCATACAAGAAGTAGAAAAATTAATTCTTCCCACTTCGCCCAACTCCAAGACCGATGAATTGGACTAAAAATATCTGAAAAAAATCTGAATTTTCTTTCTCCACCTCACTTGGGTTTTTCCAACATCAGAAGAAAAGAATGGATCAAAACTAAAATAGCGAGTGGTAAATGCTTCTCGACTTGGGATGGAATGCCCCATATAAGACCGGGGACGAGTCCCGCAGGTATTTAAACGCTGGGCTCTAGGGTGAATCGATATTTCACATCAATTAAAGGATCAGCCCTTGATGGCGTGCAAAATGCGCGAGTATGTTGCACCATCGCACCATATATTACCGATATAATGCTGCCGTTGATATAAATTACGTATCGACACCTAGATTTAGTTCTATTGCAGCAGACTCGTCTACATTGAATCCGTTCGGAAACTATTCGTGCTACTGCATTTTCGCAAACTTGAATCCAACACCTTTAAAGTGTCAATATAATTGGATATACGCTCCTATCTCGCTATCATAGTTTTTTTTTTTTTTATTCACCACTAACGATGAAAAAATAACCAATAGTGTCAGTCGGGTGTCGGAAAAAAGTAAACAACGGCAGGGTGGACAGGCAATTATATAAAAAGAGCGGGGTGGAAAGACGATATTGCAGGTTTCTGGTTCGAATCTGGCACTCGTTTCGAAAGTTCGATGCCTACAGATGAAAAAAGAGTCTAATAATTATATCGGAGCGACAGATTAGACGGAACGGCTACTTTCTTTTTTTGTTCTATTCATTCGTTTGATTTTTATTTTCTTCCTATTCATTTGAAAATCCTGATTCCGACCGCTATGTCTCGATGCGAAGTTGATGTTCGTCCATGCAGGACGTAGCACCCCGGAAGTCCCGGCAGGATCGTCGAAAACCTCAAGATCCGAGGACAATTAGAATCCTAAGACTCGAATCCTCGATCCTGAATGCGAAGTAAAAGGTCCACCAGCGCAGGCCCGTGACGTATCACAACCCCCTCGGCGGCATCTGTTGCCCAGATTAATATCTGGGGCTTGGGTTAGTTGGAAATAGGCTTTTCCCCCGTGCTCCGCTCATACCGGGTGAGTCTAATTATTTCGGCCGCTGGCTCGGGACTAACTTGATAACGTGGCGTAACACTCTGCCTGCTACGCTCTGATAGCGTGATATTAATTTATAATCACACCATAATTTATCAACGTGCAGAAGAGCTCGTACTAGCTAGAAAACGGAACGTGATTAACGTTGCAATGATGTTTACGCAAATTATACCAAATCACGGAACACCGTTATCTTTTTTTTTCCTTTTTTTTACTCGCACACCAAGAACATTGGTTCCTGGTTAATTTTTTTGCCGTCTAATTTTTTCATTTTATACAGTAGAAAATTTATTTGTTCGGGAAATCGTGTTTGGAACGACGGAATACCAGATGCTCCGCGCTGCTGTCGTCTATGCTAATTTATATCTCGAAACCGCACGGGCAGATAAATCGATCAGAAAGTAAAAAATCAAACCAAGTAAAAACCATGTAATTAGGCCAAGGGGAAATTTTTTTTCTCTATTAAGAAAGAAAATTCGTTTCTCATTTTGAAATTAAAATATCTGTATACTGCCCGGTAAAGTTAATGCTGATCGAACAATCCCAACTCAGAAAACTCAAAACGTTGTACGACAATTTCGAAGGAACATTTTTAGCGTGAACGTGGACTGAAATTAAATCACACGAAGAAGAAACTCTCGGTTCTTACAACTCAATTTTCAAATTTTCAATCCTCCTTTTACTATCGGTAATTATATTGGCGCACCAATTTTCCTATCGATAATTACACGTTGGAGTTGCCAACCAGTTTCTGGTTATTCTCGGCGCACGATTTTCACATCACCTGCACTTCATTTTCTCTAACGATTTCGACCCTTGCACGCTTTTTTACGAACTTTTTCCCCTTATCTGTACTTCTTGGACTCGAAGCAGTAATACTATTGCGTCTTTTGAATAACGTTACGAATACTTCTTCCGCCAACTTTTATATCTTCTCTCGCTTCGTCTACCGGTCATGTCAAAGGGCGAGTGAAAAAATATTAGGTAAAAGCGTTTCACTGTTCGGAAATCTATTGTGAAGTCCATGTCCCCCTTTCTCATCTTACTTCAGTTGTCTCTAATTACCAACCTGGCAATACGAATTGAGCTCTGTTATCCGGATTGTCTGATGCTACATCAGGGAAAAACCCCCTGGGGTGATTTACACCGAATAATAATCATGATTTCCCTTGCGTTGCGCGATATATTCGTGTATACAGAAATGCTCGGATATAATTCTCCACGAATAGATGGGTAGGTGAGGTATACGTACAACCTTTAATATGTAAATACGTTGGGGTATAGTTAATTGTTCTCAAACAGCATAAAGTATATTACTTCCAAAGGCCTCGTCATCGTCGTACTACAGCTGAACGTTGATTTATTTCATTATTGTAACTAATAAATTCTTGACTATCTTCAGTTTAAAAAAAAACGTATGATTTTTTTCTTCATCCAATTATAAATTATTCCGAAACTAATTTCCCCTGGGTGTTTGGAAGCGATATTCGGTCATGATGAGGTCAAACTACGCACCATACCTGATTATTTATTACAGTTACACGATGTTTTTTTTTATCCGATTCTGAGTAAATTTTGCGGCGTATTATCGTTTTTCATCGTACTACAATCGTTCGAATGATCAAATCGATAACCGGTAAACTGCAAAGTGTTTCAGTCATTTTCAGGTTCCAATGACCTTCCTTTGACCTGAGATTTGATTACACGAACGCGACGTGTCGTATTTCCGTAGCAGGTTCAAGGATATCCTATCGCAAGGTGACCGTCATCTCGTGGTATTTTTTGCATGTTATAACCAACAGGGATGAAATTTTTTCAACGATGATCAGGATTACGTGAGTTGATTTTTCACGCTTCCGAAATACCATTGATCCACATGACACATTCAAGGTCCTGTTTTTACCCTAAATCTGGAGTAGGATACGTTAAATTATTTACCTTCGAGGCTAAGCGATGGAAATGGTAGATTCTAGAATTTTTCAGATGTTGGAAACACCAGCCAGGCCAGACTATACATCGGCATTTATCTCCGCAGAGGATATCCGAGGCCTAGACTCGTCGTTGAAAATTTTACGAGGTCTATCAACCGAGTTACGACACTCGAAAGTCCCGTGAGCGTAATAGGAAAACCTTGGTCTTATAGCTTATGGCCAACGCAATGCGATGCGGCGAAAGAGGTCTTCATCATTTCAGTAAAACGCACCCTGCAGCTAAAGACGTATATGGCGGTCGCGATATCCCCGTCATCAGCTTATCCGTCCCAAAGTCTAGAAAGTGGACAGTTTTTATAGGCCAAAAATCAGGGAAATCTCAAACTTAAATTTCGAACTTGGACAATAATCTCGGAAAAGAATGGCGTCGTAAATGAAATTTTTAGACGCATTCAAAAATTCCGCCCTCGAATCGCAAGATCAAGGTCAATTCAGCGACTGCAAATTTTCATAGGTTTTCAACGATTTCGAAGAATTACCTGACATGATTCTGAAACGCTATAACATGTCCTTACCGACTGCGATAGTCACCTTGATACTTGTAACCCAAGATAAATTCACCGGTTGATTCAACCTTGGCTAGAATCCAGAGTTTCGGCAGCCCTCAGGAATACCTTTCCATTACACAATATGATGATGCTCCGAACTCGTCGAGTACCGAAGAAGATGCTGAAACTGAAATCTACAGCTTAATCAGGATTGATACGTCGCTGTACGACAATAAAAAAGAAAAACTTCACAAATTAGCTGTATACCTGTATACGCGTTTTCTTCCGACACAGTGAAAATCCTGTGACGGAGTAATTTAATCACTGGATGAATTGTTCGGAGATCAAAGAGTCGGAGAAAATATGCTGTCAAAGGAGTAGAAAAGTTGAGTCTTGCGACCCTTCTATCGCTAATCGACTGATCCTATTCCGGTGAACAAATCCTTGGCCAAATGCCAACTACCGTCGGTTAGTAAGAAGACTTTTTTACTAAGTAAGAAGGAGATACATTTCTCTGGATCAACGCTGAAAGAGAGAAAACGTAATGGAAAAAAAGTCTGGTTAGAATCGAGTACCTATATATTACCTATGCCTATACTCTATTCCACAACTATTAGTGTATAATTATAATAACCTTTTAAATCCAAAGTTACTCATCAACGCCCGATATGATTTCATTAGGTGCAATTAAAATTCACTCTCCAATTAACCCCATACAACATCGTAACGATGGGATTCAAGCCAATCAGTTAATTCGCTTCAGAGCCCACGGTTAGCGTTGTTCTCGACTAGCCAATCGAAACTTGAAATTTTCAGCGAAAATATCACTTCAGGCAATTTTTGATCCAGCCAGCAGTCCAGTGTTTCCAAAAATTGGATATGATTCGAATTAACGACGACCTCGGCGCAGTTTACTCGCATTTTTTACATAAAAAGGATTCCAAACGAGTACGTGAAAAAATATATATCATACATGGAGGATCTAAATCAAGAAAATAAATTAGGCTTTCTGTATGAAAAACTGAAGCTGGTCCTGAAATATCCCTAGATTGCCTCCTCAAAATGATAAAAAAACTTGTAAGGAGGTCCGAACCGCTATCTTTCGTAAGATTCGAGTAAAATGGATGTTTAGTTTTTGGAAAAACATCCTGTATATATAATCAGTGTATTATATAATACCACCTGAATTTTCTGACCGGATATATTCACGTCAAGCCCATGTGTGCTGGGTGATTAAAATTTGTCAAAATAGATCAACTTGTAGATGCCCGTTTTCCTTGATCCCGCTAGAGGTATGGCGTAGTTCGTACAATTTTGTGCTTCGTTTCCTGTGCCGTCGAACGATCGCGTTACCTACCAGCGCGCTGGTCGAGCCCCAGAATAAAGTAACTGTTCGTGACGTTTCTGAGTACTTCAGAAGCGGGCATCGTTCCTGAAATAAACCAGGAGTAAGGAAAGAAAACCAAGAATAAAAAAAAAGCTTGCAAAGTGAAAGTTAATCGTCCGTGCGAATGGCAAATAATAATAAAGAAATTGCAGTTATTTCTTTCTTTCGGGGGAAAAAAAGCTACGAGAACGACGGGTGGCAAATATACTCTAGATCCCGTACCGCCGGCCATTCATGATATGTAATCGCCGGAGATCGTTATACAACGACGAACAAGTTATGCCAGATAAAGTGTTAAATTTTATTCCAAAACTGTACCAATTCCCTTCGTTTTTACGCTCGTCTTTGATTACATTCCCTGTATTTTATGTACCTCCTCTGCACTTTTGGATGCTTTCAAAATCTAGCGCAGAAAAAAGAACGAAAACTAAAGAAGAAATGGCAAATAAGAAAAAAAATGCGAGATGTATTTGACGTGAAAAATGTAAGATCAAAAAGTGAAGTGTAATTTTTCTGATTCCAGGAGAATGAAGCAACGGGTGGCCGTGGCCCTAGCCACGGTTTGGTTAGCGTCGATTGTTGGGGCGTCGGTTCCGTTGGGAGTAACACCCGCGTATCCCATCCTCCGTTCTCCAGGCCCCTTGCCCGATCAATACACCCCCGCGCTGCTCCGAAATCCCCGCAACTACCGCCAGGACGACTACGGCCGGGACTGGATGAACGATGAACCTTCAAGGATGAAAGTTGCAAATCGCCGAGGTGGCTCTGACCGAATGCAATCGGTTACTACCGATCCCGACGAGTCAATACCTTTCGGATCGACACCGAACGGTTAGAATTGCCATTTTATTATCCCGAATTCAGTTATTTGAAGTGGATAAAAATTTCTTCCTACAAAAAGATATCAACCGTTTTATTTATTGTTTATTTTTTGTTTTTTTTTTTTGTGCAGAATTGCAGGGACGAAGAATGGTCAAAGATGTGGATGATTCCAGGACCTCGCATCGGTTTCAATCGAGCGATATGAGAACCGATACCGAATCGGACAGAGAGGCAATGAAGTTGTCGAGTATCAAGGTAGCGTTCGACGACCCGATTGACTCGGAGCTATCGGTTAACAACAGTCAAGAAGATTGGATCAGCCACGATATCGAAGAAGACGGTGGCGCTATAGAGTCGGACGAATTTTTAGCCGACGATACGTTCGAGGACGAAGGTCCTGGCTCTGTGGAAGTGTACAAGCTCGACTTGCGCAAGGACAGGGTTATCCTCAACCCTCAAACTCCTGGTAAAAATTACTTGAAACATAAAAGCAAAATGCCAAAAAAAGTTAACGTCGTTGACCAGATATCCAGGAAGGTCAAAGACCCCGAGGAATCGAATTACCGTGCAAAAAGCTCAACGAGATTCGATCGCTACTCCGATCGGTATTCGTCGCCCCCGAAATCGATCAAAGAGAGGATATTCGGAGTTGGCGGAGTTCCGGAGCTTCAGGTAGGTTGCGAGGGGGTCGAAAACTCCGGTAGACAAAAAAGATCTGATAATTCTCACGGTTCGACAACAACTCCGAACGGTTCAATCCTTCATATAGACCTGGACTACGACTCTGACGAATATCTCGACGTTGTTGCCGGGGGGGATGAATTGGTGAAAATTTTAAAAAATTCCATGACGCCCACCGCGCGTCCGACCAGCGGTAGGGGTGACATCGACCCTAGAGTTGAAACACCGGCGGATCTTGAAGCGAAGAAAAAACTGCAGAGAAAAGACGAACTCCCGATACGCGGAGATCTGGGTGCCGCGGCTAATGAAAATTTTGGTGTATCGATTAACGGTCAAGAAAGTGTGAATCGTAACGAAAACCCCCTGAGGACGTTGTGGTCACCGGTTGAAAATTATCGAGAAAATTCAGTCACGCGGTTTAATAACCGTCGTAAACTGTTATCCTTGGATGAACATGAGAATTTGGAGCAACGATTGGATCGGGGAAACGAAAAGCACGACAGCATTTTGAATAAACATGGAAAACGACGCAGGCATCGTTACAGTAGTTCTCATCCAGGACGACGTAACGGAACCGAAAGACACCGTCGACGGGAAGGTGAACGAAAGCGAGAAGGGAAGGAGATTAGGAGGAAGAACAAAGCTATCGATAAAATCAGGAAAGATAACGAAAAGAAAAGGAAAGAGAAAAACCACAAACGTACAAACGAGGTTCTTCAGGATACCGACGTTAGCAGCCAACCTCTCACTTTACTACGTCCGGGACCGAGTGTACCGCCGACGCACCAACACGAGAAGAACAAAGATGACCAGCAACAGATAGAAAAGTCAAAGCGTAGCGCTGTAGAGAGGAGAATCATGGATGAAAATGAAAAGAAGCTAGACGATTACAAAAGAAGAAACACGCCGATACCGCGGCGAAAAATCTTGAAGAATAATCGTGGAAAAACGCAATCACAGCAGGATAACGACATAGCACCGGAAAATTTACGTCGGCCTGTGACACCTCTGGTTAATGACAACCGTCGAGTCGTCGACGAATATGCGGTGAGACGTGCTGCACGTCTTCAAGAACAACGACAAAGAGAAGCTGAGAAAACCAACAAAGTCGTTCATCGAACGGAATCGGAAAGGCGAAGACCAGCCGCGACGAGAAGGTATATAAATTAATCATGCAGATTAGGATTAGCGAAGTATTAAATAAATTTCATACCATTCCGATCGCATATTTCTACGAAGGGGGAATAAAATTAATGTAAGTGAGGAAGCAATTTGGAGAAATGCGCAATATTGTGCGATTGCTTTCGCGAGTTCGTTCGAAGCTCCCCCGCGTTGTCGAATTAATTTAGACACGGGTCAATAACACAGTTGGTTTCTGCAAGTATAGGACTCCGATGTTGTAAGTTAGTGTTTCCGACAAAGTCATCCTCCATCCTCGTCAAAACATTTGCCCGAATAAAAGCGTAACGTACCATACATCATTGAGTACAAACGAGTTCCAGTTCCCATCGTATCCCACGCACAATTCGGTGGAAAATTTTATTCGAAACCATTTTTTCCCCAGTCGATCGTCGAAACCCAAGTGATAGCGATTCGCGCAGATCCGCTGGAATATACCGTGCCTGATCGATTCCTACTGTAATTTATTACACTCGCACTCGTAGTCGTAGTCGCCAGCCGTTCGTACAGAGCCTGAACTTTTGCGACGTGGTCAATATCCATTGGTAATTTTTATTATCTAGAAATTGAAAGAAAACTTTTAGTTTTTTTAACAACAGGCGGTTCAAAACGGAATTTTAAAACTGTTTTTCGAGTTTCGCGTGAAATACATTCGTTAACAAAGGTTGTTGGCTCGAAAAATATGACGATCTCTTTGTACGCTCCCTGACAGTCGCAGCGCTTTTCAAAATTGCTCTCTTGAAAGCTTCTCTCCCTTCCCTTCTGACTTGGCTTTAATATGAATAAAGGTAGTAAAAAAAGCCCGGAGAGTTTCCGGCCCCTTTTTCATCCAAAACAATTCTGTCATGTTAACTGGACGACTGTTATGCCTATGTAGGTAGAACGAAGTGACTGAGAACTTCCTGCAGTCAGGCATTGAGCCAATATTTAAAGAATCAGAAGGTCAAAGTTCAAGTCACTTACATAAACAGCTTTTTTTCGTTCATCTTTACACCTCCTGCACTCCGCGTCGGATCATGTTTCTTCAGAAAACGCGCACGAACTCTAATGTCTCACCCTAGCTAATTACAAAAGTTTTACAATTCCTACTCGGCAGTCCTTTTTTGCGATTATTTCCTTTTTATTTCTCGTTTACACCGATAATGAGACTAACGATGTATCTCTCCTTTTTTTTTCCTTCAATTTACAGACCTCAAAATCAGACACAAGATTCTAATTCCATATACAAGCTGAGGAGCCGACAAGAAATAGAGAGAATCTATGCGTTACCGGTGAAAGCTCGAATTGTTATTCAGCAAGAAAAATCCAACAACGTCACTCCAGACATCGGATCCCGATTTAACGAAGATGACGACAAAATTGGATTTACGGTCAGTTTAAAATTGATGAATTCTTAAAATGTGTCTCGAAAGACAGCCCATTAGAACTGGGGCTTTCCATTTCAAGCACGAAAACCAGCGTGGTCAGAAAAATCGGCTGCTCAACTCGACAGAGCATACCCCGATTCGATGAAGCGAAACCCCGTGCAGTCTGATAATTGATGAAAAAAAAATTTTCAATTTCCAGGGATTGAATCCAACGAGCAACGGATTGCGAGCCCCTCAGTTTCCGGCGCCTCCGACCAGGAGGCCTCCGGTCGAAGGACCATCGCCATGCGTTTGGGCGATAATTAATTGTTGTTCGAACAAAAATCGACTGGCTTCGTGTTTCGAAGCAAAAGGTTGTCCCGGTGGAACTTGGGATCCCGATCCTTGCACCCCCGAAAAAACAGCAATCGCGATCCAGATGGTCAGCAAGTATTACGGGGACTAATTAATCAGGAATTTCAACGCTGCCGATCCGTCGATAATCTGACTTATCGGATATACGGTTAAAAAAATACATTTAAATTTCAGGGGGGAAAAAACTGAAAAACTAAAAGTATGAGGTCAACTTTACAAGTTCGGAGAACGCACTTGTAAATTATGGAAAGAAGGTGAGCTTAGCGCCATGACGTTTTTTTTAGTTACAATCGTAAGCAGCAGCGCGATCGAGCCAGCCATGTACAAAACCCCATGAATATTTCAATATTCGAAAGTACCTACTTGCGGGAGATCCTTGTACACGACGGTTTCTGGGTTTCCTGAGTTTTAAGTGCTAGTTGTTTCCATACGTTCGAATTTATCAATTTTTCACCGCGCTTTTTTCGGCTTTATACCACTTAACGCTAAGTATGTTATGGCGTATCTTATCGATCAAATGCAGCTACGATCTATTGCCTATATGTATTTTATTTTAATGGCTACGATTAATGATAACTTAAATTATTTCAAAATTCTAAAGCCATAGAAACCGTACATATAATTTTCGGATTTTTATACGTGCAAAATATCATCGATTCGCAAATGATTTTATGCGATAACTTCCGAGGGGAAAAACAAAATTTAGTTGAATACACAAAATATGATATTATCCCACAACTTGTCATAGAATAATAACAATATGTGTACTTTTACATTTGTAGTCCAACCATTTAAATGTAATATGAATAATTTTATAATTACCAGCTCTACAGCTTTTGTGATACACGTTAAAGTTGATCGAAAAAACGCAAAAAGTCGGATGCGATTTCTAATAGCAGAGATAATGAGGCACTTCGTAAAGTGACCAAGAGTGTGCCTTTGGATTTCAGAATCAAATGATTGATTCTGTCCCGTTGATTCACTGCGTTTCTGCTACACACGTGTGACACCATAGATATATCGATAGGTGACACCTATTTTGGCTATAAGAATTCGATTTTGAGATTCAGCGTTTTTTCGATCAACTCTAATATAGATAGATATGTACATACGTATCTCGTGGCTACAGTATATTCAAATAAATATAATGTTACATGACGATAAACAAGAATTTTAAATGTCACAACTGTATCTGTACTTCAACAATGGGGGAATAAGTTTTTCCTACGCTAAAAGTGATCGAACTCCAATGCTATAATACCGTGGCAATAAGCCGCACATATTTCATGCGCGCTTTATAAAACAGCAATTCCCTCCTCAACACATTTATTCAGCGTCGCTATAGGTTCGCAATATTGTCCGTTCTTTTCTAAATTTACAAAACCTACTATAACCAAGCATATTTTTTCCACGTTCCTCTTTCTGAACCTTGATTTTCTTACCAAATTTTTTTAGTTACCAGATCGTAAAGTAGACGTAGGTTTGCCCGGTTAGTCATAGCGACGGTCTACTGTACAGACTATAAAGTGACCCGCTAAAATATGCATGCGCCATGAATTTCCTCTCATTTCCTGCGATGGCGCATAAAATTACCGTGGCGCGATGTACGTACGCTATATATTTTGAAGAAGACTTTTATCTCCGAAGCTACATCCAGCAGTAGCAGCCGCTGAACGTTCACCTCAAACTTAAAAGGTTTCACGATTCTCGCTTTTTTAGCACCACTTTCGTTTTGGAAGATTTTTTTTTGCTTTTGGTCCTGATGAATAAACTATTGTAAACTACAACTATCTAAAAAGTTACGAGGAAATTTTTCTCGAGTCAAGATGAATGAATAACTATAGTGTAGCCCTATGGCCAGAGCGTATTAGTGGACGACGTGAACACCGACCTTAGATTTTGCCACCCTGAAAAGCTGGGTGAAATTGTCTCGACTTTCATATCTACAGACGTACCGACCGAACAGACCCGACTACACGGAGGAGAGAGCAGAGTAAAGTGGGCACTTCTTCAGCTTTTTTTTCGAATCATTCCGACTTTCTTTTCCTCGCTCACGATTCTTTGTTTTTCAAAATCTTTTGTCTGAAAAAGTTTTCATTAAATCTGACTTATTATGAATGTTGTTCCATTTTTTTCACTTCTAAAAGTCCTCGCCTTGTTTCGTAACCGTGTTTTGTTCGTACCTCGACTTTTCGAAAGTATTATCCGATCTTCGGATCGGTCCGAGAATTGTGAACTTTTTCAAAACTTTATCTTTTGTTACCACCATATAGGAGTGAGAAGGGTATATCGGACCACCAGGTGAATTGGACCATTTCATATAGAAAATTATAGAGCAAGCGACGTACTTTCTATAGAGTGGTCCATTTTACCCGGAGTGGTCCAATATATAACCCTTGTCTTTCCTACGTCACTTATTTTCGTTATACGATGCATGAATTGACGCGCTCTAGATGTAGGTGGAAGTTGTAGAAATGTGCGCATGTATCAGTTGTCGTTATAAGAGCACGCGAGCGTGCAAGCCCGTAAAGCTCCGTCTTTTGTTAAACTCGCGTCTCATTGTCTGTCTAAAAGGCAAGTGTGAAGAGGTTCGCGAAATATTGTTATATCTTGAAAACCAAAGACGTTCTCTATACCTCGGCGGCTTCGGTTCCCTCTAGTCTTTCATGTACACGAGAGCCTGGCTTAGACTACCCGTATGAATAAAATTACGAACCTTATAAAAGTAGAATCATAGTAGAATCTATAACCGTACCTTCCGCAGCTGGTAAAATCAACGAATTTACCCTCTATCAAATGATACTTTTTGTTTCTCCTTCTTCGTGTAGGTGTTTATTGTGTAGATTCAAAGTATCTCTTGCATTTTCACGCTATTCGTTGGATTTGCATCCTGACAATATTATTGCAGAAGATTCGAGTAATTTTCTCGGTTGTAACTCTGTTGTGTTCCAATATGAATCTAGAAGGTTTTTTATCGTACATGAGTTTATATCAAGTATGTTCAGTGAATTGAAATTCCAACAATGTATACCTAAGTATCTACTTATGTTTCATTTCAGCAGGCTGGTCAGTTGACCATCTCACAATCGGTATGCAGGTCCAAAGAGTATCGCGAATCAAAAATTCAGACTCGAACTTCAGTATGACAAGTTTATATTCTGAAGACGTGTCGAACTTGCACCTGAAAATAACTCACCGTCCGAACGCTGTGCTGCACTTTTCTTGTCGCCTTTTCCCATATTTTATTTCTTGATGCTCCGGGCCTTGTCCCACTTCCTTATTGCGTGATTATTGCTTCATCTGAAACTAAAACCATATTCGTGGCAAAAACGTTTGCTAAATATTTTAAAAGATATCGAGTAAAAAATATCAAAGAATGTTGATTATTACATCATCTTTGGTCTTTAAATTATAGGGGAAAAAATTGACAACAATTTTTTCTTTAACATTGATACCATTTTTTATCAGGTCAAATGAACCGCTGATCGAAACAGGGCGCCCTTTTGTCGGTATGATAACTCTGCCAAAAATGATCCGATCTCTAAAAATAAAAAATCACATTGTAAAATAATATACTATTTACAGTCGGTATGAGGTTTTTTTTGACAAATAAAAAATTCAGTGTTTCAAGCTTTAGTATGCGATTTTTGGCTAGCAAATTTATGAAAAATTATTTATAAATAATTGTCCAACCAAAAAACTAAAAAATCCTCTCAAGAAACTATGGAAAATACATTTAATGCCATAACTTTGTAGTGGAATAGAATTTTCTTGAATGTTTCTTCTTTCTTAATAATTCTCAGAAGTTCTGTTGAGAAGAAATGTAATTTTTGAAAATTCCAAGCAGCGTTTATATTTCAAAATGCGCTCACAATCAGTGTGAAACGATGGATTGCTCGCAATCTGCATGAGAATATGCTTCTGCAAATGATACAGAGGGCTCTGCTCAGCTTCGAATAGACAAATGCCGATTGAATTAGTAATTAGTGCATCTCCATTGATATCTAACGGTATGAACTATTCAACGTTACGAATCGCCGTCGGCAAAAAGGAAGCCGTCAAGTATAGCTTTGACGCTCGCTACAAAACTCCTGATCCAGTTTGATTCAATTGGTACATGCGTCGAATTATTTCGAAGAAACTATATCAAATGAATAAATTCACGGCTTTTGCAAAGCCGAAGAAATTCAAGTGAACTGGAACGAAACGGGCAGAAACAAAATGAATGAAACAGAATTGAAGAAGCAATCAGACGAGTCAACGAGTAAGGAATAGCCTCACACCTAGCAGACTACGAGATAGATTATTTCAGATCCCGATACGAAGAACAGCGCGTTTCAGATTCTGAATGAAAGAGAATTTGTAAAATCATAAATATATTGAACGTAGAATGAAAAAAAGTATTTTTCAGACCGACTCGAAAATTGTACCCGTTTGAGACTGCAAAATTGAACTCATAGTGGGTCGATTGAAAATTCATTTATTTCTATTCAAAAACTTGATCTCAATGTAGTATGTACTGTATAGGGTAACCCAAAATTCACTCCTATTTTTTAATTTTTAGTCTCACCCAAAAATTTCGTTGTTGACGGTCAGACAATGAATCTCGCGGAAACTGCAGCATGACAAAAATTTATTTAAAGGTCGCTCGACAATATTGAAAATTGTTTAAAAGATTTCAGCCAAAACAAAGAAGAAATTTGTTGGATTCGCTAGATTTTGTTGATAACAGTATATTGAAGTATAAAAAAGCAAGCAACAATAGCCGTATTCTCAACCAAAGTTGATTACGAAGAAGAATTTGATGTCGAAGTATACTTGAGATAACCTTGTTTATGGAAAAACAATATTCACCATGTATTAGGATGGAAACGGATAGTTGGCCGTGAGTGAATACGAATTACGCCTAATGACATGCGACCGAACTTACGTCGAAGCTGACATCAGTTTTCCCGCGGAACGAATGCCTTACAATATTACGGAAGATTCGCTAATTTTATTAAACACATTCCAGCGATGAGTTTCAAACGAAACGACAGTAAATCGATGAAGAATTTCTGCCCATTCTTCCTGCGAAAAATTTCGACATGGTATTTTCGTATGTACAGGGTGGATAAACTGTTGCGTCGTCGCTCTGCGAAGTGATTCTCCAGTTCGAGATTAGTAAAAAACACTCCTAAACAGAGTCCCGGAAAATTGACATGAACGTTGAGATTCCAGATCGCATAACTTTTAAGAAAAAAATATTTTCGACAAATGCTTACACACAGTATTTTGTACCTCTACATGCCTCTACGGACTTGCAGAAAATAACTTTACATAAAAAAGACAAGAACAAGGTTTAGCGCACACAATATCTAAGGATGAAAATCGCGGTAGATGAGTATATTTGTAGAATAAAGGATGAGATCATATGAATAATTTAGAGATATGTTTTCCCGGTAGAAATAGGAAAGGACGAATAAGCAGAGAAGTGGTCAGATAAAAATGGAACCCATTTCCGTCTGTTCTTTTCTCTTTTTCTTCCCTTAATTATACATCAAATCCAGCGCTACCACACTACGTTGCTTTCCTCTCGTATACTTTGGGAGTTCAGGACGAAGTGAACTGGTAAGTAAGTATTTGAGTAGGCCCAGCGACTGACAATTCTTTTAAAGGCTTCCATATCGAGAGATTGATGTTTCTCCGAAAAAAAGTGAGTGCAATATAAATTTATCATCGTCGATGAGCAAAGAAGAGGGTCATGTAATTCTTGTCAACCTTGAATAGGAAAATAAAACCTTGATCACGTGACTTGGTAGATAACGCGAACAATCAGCAATTTTTTTTTTATGAAATCTACGAGCATTCTGCGGGTAACTATTCGTACAAGATACCCTAACTTTGCTGATTTAAGGTGTTATGGAAACATCACTTAATTCGAGAAACAAGAATAATTCCAGAATTTCAAAATTCTTACTACGACGTTGATTTTCACAGCTGTAGCTAATGACATATTATCAAATTTCCATGAAGACACGAGTCACAATTTTTTTTAATACCCGTATTTTCATTCATAGTCCTTTCATACCGTCTATTTCCCTGGCTTACGAATAAAACAGCCGTTTACTAAAGATTCTTATATACAAGATGCAATGAAATTCAGATCACTGCTGGTATATAGACTCGAAGAAGGTACCCGTTACGGTTCGTATTTTCAATGTCCTTAAATTTCGAACCCTCATACGTACAACGCCCTGTTGAGCTTTCACTCATTTGCGATAAAAGGTATGCCAAAGTCACTATCACGAATACCCGTATGATAATTATTTACGTGAGAGAACTTCATTGCCTTTCCGTCGTTTTTTTATACAACCGTCGCTGACGTACAAGTGTAATTGGACCGTGATAAGCAAAAACATCTTTAATAACAAAAATAAAAGAAAGATTTTTTTCAAACTATTAGCAAAATGTGAAGGTCGACGCATATGATCAGAATATATCGAACGCACGATTATTTGAAAAATGTCGACTACTTTATTGCTTAATGACGTCCAATTGAGTTTGAATATTTGGATCCCTAGAGTAGTAATCATATCCCCTCGTTCCGTATCAAACTTACCGGCTCATGGTGAGATAATTGCTTTTATGAACAAGGTTTAATTAGTATGTTGGTTTTTTATGTTTCTGTTATGCAGTTTAAACTACGCAAATAACTTCGGCATGATTAATTTGGTTTTTAATGAATTAAACGTATTATTTGTATTCATCAGAAGAAAATGAAATACATGAGAATTAAATAATTTGATGAAAACCGCGTACACTATCTTCAAAAATATTTCTATATGAATTAAAGAACTGTTCAGCTGGTATGACGGAAATAATTGTCCTTCGAAATGAACATGATTGTTTTCATTATGAAATCTCAAATAGAGTACACCCTTATAAGAATCCGGCTGCTGACGCGACTGAGGACCGAAACCGACTGAACGCCTAGCGAACGGCGACTATCAACACAACTACTCTGATCTTAGCTGACTACACATCACTCCTGCCATTGCGTACCTTTGCCGCTCCCGATTTTGTACTCTTGTACCCTGCGTGGATACTATAACCCGTCGGTTGATACCAACACTGTATGATCGATGGTGAATATTTCATTGGCGATAAAACATGCAAGGTTTCGCGCTTGCCACGAGGTAAGTACTGATGTTACTGGTAAGGAAAACAGGGACAAAAATAGGGACAAACAAGCCACATTGAGAGAACTTCGAATTTCATAACATAACATATTTAGTTATATTGCGAGGGTAAAATTCTTAATGTGTCAAAAATATAAACGAATGTACAGGTAGAATATCCCATGGTCCCTTAATTAATTCATGTACTATTATGTGTAAGTATTAACAAGTTTAGAAGTTTATTTGAATGTTTGCCATAAACCTTTTCACTTTAGATTGGTATTGTCGGTTCAGGTCCAATTCCACCACCCAATTTATAAACTACCAGCGATACCTCAGCAGCCAGTTTCTTTGCTGCGACCACATCTCCAGCTTCTGCATAAACTCTTACGACATCTTCTGTACCAGAAGGCCTGTGAAACAGAAATACCAATATTATGGTTTACATTATTAATGCAGCATAATTAATCAATAATTGAGATTTACCTCACAAAAGATCGACCTTTAGGATACTGTGTCACTAACTGATCGATTCTTTCCTGCAAGCCAATAGGCTCCACACATTTTCTTTCAGCATCAGTTGTGCGAAATATATTACGATCGGCGACTTTTACTTTCAACTGTCTGTTCGGAAGGTCGATATAAGATTTCTCCCACTCTGTGAGATCCCACCCCTTCGTATGTAGAATAGTTTCTACGAGGAGCATATCACTAAGGGCGTCACCCACAGTCTGATTTATTACTTGGATTGTATTCAAAAGCTTGGATATCGCATTTCGTGCACTTTCTGGTAAACTGCAATCCATGAAACGCGTTATTTGTACTACAAGTGGCATAATTTTTTTTTTTTTTTTTTTTTCGTACTCAACTGATAGATCACCTTGAATCCTGGAGAGCATTATATATCTTTTCTAACGCCGTACTCTTGAAGGTAACAGTTCCGTGACCATTTGCCTCAAAATATACCCCAATATCAAAGTCTGCAGCTTTATGATGCAAATGTTTCACACCTGTTGGTACACAAGCGACTGGAACTTTCTATAATCAATATTCAATTTAATTATCAATCTATCAAGCACATTGGACGTGAATAGATTATTTGCAATCTTGCTAATAAACTGAACATACCAGAACGTTAGATATATAATCTGTTGAGCCTCCGTTCGCATAAGCAGTTTGTACCAAGCCAAGGTGTAAGCTCAGCCCACTTTCTAGCAGTAATTCTTTAAAATAACTGGCTATCAAAGTAGCTATTCTGTCCCCATCCAGTAAATGGAACTTATCCTGCTCATCGGTATAATAATAGATCACTCTATCCGCATCACCATCGATACTAACACACCTTACATTGGGTTTTAAAGGCACGTTTAATGGCTGGACCTGTTGCACTTTAACAAAATCAGCTCCGCACTGTTGGAATATTGATATCAAAAGATCATTCCATCACCGAATAAGTTTGTATCATCGTCTATGAACTCAAAGGAGAACATCCTCAAAGATATTAGTCAAAACTTACCATGTAGTTTAACTTTCCACTTCCATTATTATGAAGTTCAATATCTATGGAAGAGTCCAGACATTTTTTGAATTCTTCAACTGCAATTGCACCTACCCCGTTTGCAGCATCCAATATAACTTGCGGAATGTATTTTCCATTCCTTACCGAGCTACCTCTTATTTGTTTGAAGGCACTACTGAGTTTCTCATAGTAGCCTTGTAATGTCGGGGCTCCATAACTTCCTTTTGTATTTATGCAAACTACTAGGTAGTGCAGTTGTGGAGTAGTAATGATACCAAAGTCCTGCGCTACTCCTTTCAAAGCATGGACTCCATCTACAGCCGCGCTAGCCAGAGTGGCACTACTGGATCTCGTATCTCTCCCGATGATCACTGTCGCAGGAGTATTGATATTGATATTTTGAGTTTTAACAATGTTTTGCAGTGCCGTTATCACTGCTCTGTCTTCAACATTGGCTAACTCAGTTGCAATCTGTTCCCAAGATGCTTCTAGCATCTCACCAGCTGGATCCACTACTTTAATTCCATTATCACACTCTTCGTTATGGCTTGCAGTTATCATCAAACCAATTGCAGCTGAAAATCAAAATGAAACAACTCTAGATTCTGCTGCGATAAATATATCAGCCACAGTATTGGCTCATTATAATATAGAATTATACTAAAGGCAAACCTTGTTTCATTTTTGATCTCAACGCAGCTAGGAGTCCCATTCTGAACATGACATGTTCCAGCATGTGTGATCTGTGAATTGAATATTTCATCAATGATTATAGACATCAAAAGTTATTATGGTAGAAAGTCATCGCTGATAGGTTATATGTGAAAATCCATACATGCGTCACGTTAATTTTTAATTAACGTCAAAACAATGAATAAAAAATAATAATGTCAATCCAGATTTTACATACCTTGTTCTAAAACCAGCAGTTCCATATTGAACATAACCATCGTAGGTTCTTCGATGCAAAGCTAGTGCTTTGTCAATTGTTGGGACATCCATGATCCGTAAATAAAAAATTCTTTTCCTTTTGATAGTAAATTTTGAGGTTGAAGAAACTTACTTTCCGTCACTATCGTAGATACATTTTCGTTACTACTTACTACTCTTACGTGCTATGAATAATGGCACCCCTCATGAGTTCTGACAGCTGGAGGTCTGAACTGACTTTCACCACGATTGCATCTGTATTGTATATGTATATCTAACCAGAGAGAGCCTACCTCAGCACTACTGCGCGATTTCATTGCGACAAAAATCGGAGTGGCCAATGTAAATAATTTGGTAGCCAATTCAACATGGCAGAGCTTTTACTTGACTCGAATATTCGGGGTTGGGTATTTTTACCCATAGTAGTGATAACGTTTCTAGTTGGGATAGTTCGTCATTATGTTTCAATGCTCCTCGCATCCCAGAAAAAGGTTGAAGTTCACCAAGTGCAGGACAGGTAATAAATTCATAACCTAACCTGCCCTAATTTGTACACGTAGCGGTGCCTTGGATCTGTTTATTCGAAAAAGAGATTGGAATGATATTTTCCTGACACGAGCACATCGCAGATTCTTCTTGAAGATTTCATTTATAATTTCAGCCAGGTCATGATTCGCTCTAGGATATTACGAGAGAATGGTCAGTACCTACCCAAATGGGCATTCGTGATGAGGCGGCACTTCTTCAACAATGAAGAGACTGGGTATTTTAAGACTCAAAAACGAGCTCCAGTATCACAGAACCCAATGACTGATCCCAGCATGATGACTGATATGCTGAAAGGAAACGTGACCAATGTTTTACCCATGGTCTTGATCGGAGGATGGATCAATTGGATGTTTTCAGGCTTTGTCACAAGTAATTATTCTCACATAATTGATTGACGACTTTGATTGACAGGAGAAGAAGCTAATCTCGTTATTCTATCACATTGCAGCAAAAGTACCTTTCCCATTGACTCTACGTTTCAAACCGATGCTTCAACGAGGTATTGAACTTGTGACACTCGATGCCGCCTGGGTTTCCTCTGCTTCTTGGTATTTCCTAAACGTGTTTGGACTCCGATCCATCTACACTTTGGTGCTTGGTGAAAATAATGCCGCCGATACATCTAGACTTCTTCAAGATCAAGTGTCAGGAGCTGCTATGTCAATGCCTCCAGATCCAAAAGCTGCTTTTAAGGCGGAATGGGAAGCCCTTGAGATATGTGAACACAATTGGGCTCTGAACGGAGCTGATGCCGATCTTCTCGGCCCTCAGAATACCCCTGATTCGGCGGAGAGCATTTATCACCAAAGCAAAACTAACTAGGTATTTATAATTGATAATGTTAATTTTTAATCGTGTTAGATATTACGAATATAAGTATAAAAACGAAACGGAAAAAATATGCAAGTATAATCTCTTTCGTCTTTCGAATTCTGCACATTTTAGACCAATTTTCTTTCACTGAGATTTCATTCAGAGATCATTGTACCTTCATTTATTGTAACTGTAAATAAATGATTATAAATGAGAAAAAAATATTGTTAAACGTCCTTTATGAATTATATCAATATTCAGTACAAGCTATGCATTCCCACTGATACACAATATGTACATTCTTAGATAAGTGGAAATAAAAAGAATACCCCACTTTCTTAAAAAGTTGCGGGGAAAAATAATTCCCGGTACGTTTAATTTGTGTTTTCATTAACGCCTACTTCAAAGGCTTCAATTCTGGATACAAGTCTGTACGTCTGTGATTTTCGCACGGCATGTTTTTCCGGACTCTACTTAATAATTCCAAGTCAATTTCAGCCAGTGCAATACCTGTCTTCTCGCCACACTGAGCTATGACCGTACCCCAAGGGTCGATAATCTAAAAACAAAAAAGTTACGTGATCTTTACTTTCCAATTTTGCAGACTTATTCCCGAAACACAAGGCATGACGGAACTATTACCATAGCATGCCCCCAGCTAATACGTTTTTTATTATGCGATCCCGTCTGAGCCGCCGCTATCACGTAACATTGAGTTTCTATAGCTCTAGCTCGTAGGATAATCTCCCAATGTGCAGCACCAGTTTGATATGTAAATGCAGATGGAAACGTCAGAATTTGAGCGCCCATTTTTCTCAGCGTCAAAGATAATTCAGGAAATCGCATATCATAACACTGCAAGTATATATTTGTAATTTGATCATTGTAAGGAATCGCAAAACACTTTAATTTTATAAGATATTAGAAACATTGAGAAGAAGAAACTAAGAAAAGGATACAATACTCAAGCCCATGAGCCCTGCCGGAGTTGATATGGGTGGTAATATTTCACGTCCTTGATGAACGTAGTCAGATTCCATCAATCTAACTCCTGTGTCTGGGTTGTCCATATCGAATAAATGAATCTTCCGATATACCCCCACCGTTTCACCATCATTATTTATTAAGACATGAGTGTTATGAATTTTAGGGGAACTGTCGTTAGACTAAAAATAATACAGCTTCTATCAGTAAATCTCTGAGCTTCCACTTATCGTAAATTGTCACACACTTTTTCATGAATACCACCCAGAGATAACCAGATATTGTTGTCTTTAGCTAGACATTTGTATCGGTTTACTAATTCTCCTTCTAGGGGTTCAGCCATGGCTACTATATCTTTTTTAGTTTCAGCCAAGTAATCGCAAGCCTCTGGAAATAGAGCCATCTGTAAAAAAAAATCGATTCCCAAGCTTTCATCCGATTTGTCTAGGTTTAATTTTCTATTACTTTAAAATTAATTCATATCAAAGGTACAAATATCTTACGCAAGCATTATGCCGTTTTGCCTGAGCAACTAGATCAGATACTATGGTAAAGTTTTTTTCCCTATCCCCAGTTGCAGTCATTTGACAAACTGCTACTAATGGTGACGGCATTGTTGATTTACCACGCGTCCACGTTATTGATATAATATTATTGCTGGGAATGAATTATTATTAAATCGAAAAAGAAAATGAGATTAGAAAAATATAATTTAAAAAAATGATGATGAAGAGAAGTCAACAGAATGACGAAAAGAACTATGCCCACCATTTGTATTACCTGAAACGAGGGATCTGATATTGTCTGATTCGTGTGACGTTGACAATTGATCGAATCATTTTATTATTTTAACTTTTCAAAGACTTTTGCCGTTGAGAATAGATAGCGTAATCTACTTTCAACGCTTTTGACAGCTCTAGTTCGATCGGATTTCAATCGACTGTTGTGAATTATTCGATTAATCCATCGTTCGATAGATATACATTCATATCACGAGCACGAGCCATTTTGTATGAAATTCAACGAGCTATGAAAAAAATTCAGGACTTCGACGTTTCGTTGAAGTTGTATTAGAATTATCAGTTTTGCTAAGTTAAATATTTCTTGTCTGCGACTGAGTAACTATTTACTATGGATTTGACCAGGACGATTCTCAAAAAATCATAACAGGCCGTGGTACGTGTCACGTGTTTTCCAGCTGACCGAATTAACTGTGCGGTCGTGTCAAATTCAACCGAACCTGACCTGACTTGAACAAACACGATTGGCCATGTGAGTTCACGGATTTTGCCGTGTCAAATATTATTTATGAATGATGTGAACAGAAAAAAAATGTCACTCTTTTAAAATAAACATTATCGAAAAAATGACGGACATGTCTTGGTCTGCTTATTCCGTTATGATCGATGTCGCGGTGAAACAAATAATAATTACATAGATGTAAATGTGATGAATTTGAAGTTAGTGAGGTGGCTCATTTTCATCTACCGTTTCCTATAGTTGGACTTCAACCCACAATCAAAAGGCTACGTTTTTGTCACTGAACTAAGATCGAGGTTGCCCGAGTTATAATAGAATTTTAGAAAACCAACAACGAAAAATGTCTGAAAACGTTAGTCCCATAAAATATTTTCTCAGTGGAGGATTCGGAGGAGTATGCACTGTAATTGCTGGTCATCCTCTGGATACCATAAAAGTAAGGTTAACTATAATTAATTAACGTCGAAACAGTAATAGAATCGTCACAATATCTACATAAGAAATAACATGAAACAACTATGGCCAGCGAAACCAATCGAGGATGGTTTTTCTAATTTTCAGGTCCGCCTCCAGACTATGCCAAAAAGTTTACCCAATGAATTACCTCTTTACTCCGGGACCTGGGACTGTGCCAAAAAAACTGTGTCTAAAGAAGGTTTCCGAGGCCTTTATAAGGGTATAATTTACACAAAGTGAATCATATTTGACCAAAATTTCTGCTAATGGGACTAAGTGGTTTTCTAAATTTATCTCGATACTATAGGTATGGGAGCACCTTTGACAGGCGTTGCTCCGATATTTGCAATTAGTTTCCTTGGATTTGGAGTCGGGAAGAAGATTCAGCAGAAAACGCCTGATGAAAAATTAGGTCTGCCTCAATTGTTTTTCGCAGGAGCTTTCAGCGGTGTTTTTACAACAGCAATCATGGCTCCTGGCGAACGTATTAAATGCCTATTACAAATCCAACACGCTGAAGCTATACCAAAGTATAATGGTCCTGTAGATTGCGTTAAACAATTGTATAGAGAAGGTGGAATGAGAAGCATCTACAAAGGGACCTGCGCCACGTTATTGAGAGGTACGCATTATATTTCAGGTTCATATGGCTCTGATTTATATCAATTTTTTTAAATTTTGCACAGAATAATGGTTTTTTGATGTAGTCAATTTCTGTGCACCATTTTATGAGCGTTGACTTTATTATCATGAAAGTACGTTATAAACTTATAGTGACGCTGTAAATTATACCCTTAACTGATGTTTAACTTATATCGTTTTTCTCATAAAAATTCGTGAGTTGACCGTTACCGCGATGATGTCGACGTTTCATGCGTCTGCAATGTAGTCCTCCTTTACGTAGAGCGTAGAAAACTCCCCAATTTTGCAATTTTTTAGGCGTCATACAACGCGGCGCTGTTTCCTTGACTCGGTTTGCCTGACAATTCATTGGAAAGTGTTCAAAGCATGTTCAAAAAATTTTAAATAAACGAGCAACTGTTATACAAACCAGATTAGGATTCCAATGAATCATAGCGCAGTTGCAATCCCATGGGTTTCCATCCAATCTTAGGTTCGTAATCTGATGTTGTCTGTCAGGAGTTTTCAAGTTCCTAAAGAAGTCCAGTGGCAATGTAGTGAGTTTGTTTTTGTTGAGAATTATTTCCCTGAGCTCAATTTGTTGCTGAAGAGTGAATAGGCCCGGTGGAATAGACTCTAAATTGTTCCAAGATAGATCAATACGCCTAACTTTTTCCAGCCCGTAAAAGGCGTCCATGGATATGTCTTGGATTTGACAATTACTCAGATCTAGATCAACCAGGTTTTTGACCTCGATAAATGCATCAAAGTCTATCCTTGTTATATTTCCATGAATTTTCATCTCCCTGAGCACAGGCATTCCCTTGAACATGAAACGCTCTAGTATTCTTACATCTAAATTAAACAAATGCAAGACTTCCAACAAACGAAGTCCCAAAAATGAATTATGCTGCAATTTTAACAGCACTTCCTCTCCTCCAAGATATAGCTTGGTGGTGGCGTTCATTATCTCGAAGGTACTGAAAAATGAACCATAATATTTTTAAAAACATTTCAAAGATCTCCATAATTTATTTCTCACCTTGGAAATATGGCTTCGAGTGGATTTCCTGTGAAGTCAGCTTCCATCAGAACCGGAAAAGGTGGAAATGAAAGCTCTGACAAGAAAGTTAAATTATTTCCTCGTAAATCTAATCGTTCTAGTGCTAAAAGTCCGGCCAAATCTTTACTCTCCAAAGTTAGAAGCTGATTGTTGGCTAAAGAAAGTGACTTCAGTACAGGGGTTCCGTAAAAACAAAACACCGGTATAAATTTAAGGTTGTTTTTTTCTAGTGAAAGAGAAATTAGGCTATCCAATCCATCGAACATCTGCCATGAGATGTCCTTAAGTGAGCAATCAAAGGCTCTTAAGTGTGTTAGTCTGCTGAGGCCTGTAAATAGTCCAACGGTTTCTCTGTGGCCCTCAACTTCTTGCTTGTAAACATTGTAAGGCAATATTTCACGCTCCTCCTCGCTTCCATTCTCTCTATCACCGCCATTACTCAAAAATATGAGTCTCAATCCATTATGATTGACCTTTTGATTGAGCTTTTCTACTTTTTTGTCATTATTAGGCTGGCTGACAGGCTTCATGACTAAATTCACTTGGATTCTATTAGTTGTACTCGAGCTGAGGAGTGTCACTCGTTCCAAATTTAAGTAGCGTAGTGTAGGACCCAGTGGCAGTAGTGCATCAAAATCTAGAACTATTCCATATCGTTTGTCAGTCAAGTCGTGCCTTGTCTCAAAATTTCTGAGCCTGTCTTTATACTCCATTCCCTGTATATTTAGGGATATTAGGTCTGGGAAACGACCCATATCTGCGGATTTCAAAATCATTTCTTTATCTCCGTCTCCAGATTCTAGAATAGTGAATACCTGGAATAATTTGTCAGAGTTAATCTTCAGACCAAAGATTTTTCCTTTAGAAATAAATCAAGTTCCCAAACCTGTAAGTCAGACGGAAGAGTGGCGAAAAGGTTTTTAGGGTCGTCCGCCAGCACACAAGTAGCAACCTTTAACAGTTCGCTTGCCATTGGTCGATAGTCATCTACATTTTCCCAGTAAATTTGTTCGCCATCTGAATCCTGTTGGATGAAATGACGCGACTTTCAACTCAGTGGCTTATTAAAGACTTCCAATTTTATTTACCTCGTCATTGTTCATGTTTATTTTGGCCCACTGATGTAGGGGTAAGTCGGAGAATTTTGCTATCTGACAGCTACAGCTATGAGGGCACTGTATCTCCCATATTCCTCCAATGTCTATTACTTGACCGAAACACCATGCCTAGATGAAATTGAATACGATGAGAATCCTTCTCCGATGACAGAAATAGGTTGTACATAGTATAGGAAATGTTTGATTTTTACGCAACGGTCTGAGTCGGAATTTATGGAGTAGGAATGAATATGTTACTTCGAAGCAGCGTAGATGTGCCAAATGAGTAAAGCAATCTTTGTTTAATTATTTCCAAACATGCTCAACGTTGAAGTTATCAGAAAAAATTTGATGAAATTATTTTTTTTTACAAACCGGTATTAAAACTGGCCATAACAGCGGGATGATCTTCATGATAATAATTTCATAAAAATCGCAAAGATATCACTACGCAACTATGTGAGCTGACGAGAAGGAGGAACGTTAGATTCCTAAAGGAGAAGCTAGCCAGAGAGAAACTGAATTTCGTTTGTATTTATCTCACAGATTGTTTGTTCCATATCCGGCAGGATGTCGGCTATCTATCGACCCACGCACGTTCTACACTATTATTAATTATATTTTGATTTCCAATTTCTCCATTGCCACGTTAACATAATAACTTTATATCCATGTAAACTGATCCTGCGATCGTACCCTTAAACCAGTTCGGATTCTCATTTATAGATGTACCAGCCAGCGGGATGTATTTCATGACTTACGAATGTCTGCAAAGATGGTTGACGCCAGAGGGAGGAAAATTAGGTCTTTTGTCGACTATTTTTGCTGGCGGTATGGCCGGTATTGCAAATTGGGTTGTTGGCATGCCACCAGACGTCCTAAAAAGTAGATTACAGACCGGTATGTGCAAAACTAGACCTGAAACTATGACTACCAAGCAAGCAATTTTCTTCTTTCACCCACCACAGGGCGAATCTTATGGAGTTTATCAACTCTAGAAAATACAAGACTTTCTTTTTAGCATTCAGATTTTATTTTCACAGCACCGGAGGGTACTTACAAGAATGGAATACGTTCGGTATTCTCTCAGCTGATGAAGGAAGAGGGACCTCGAGCCCTCTACAAGGGCTGCGTTCCGGTAATGCTCCGAGCATTCCCTGCCAACGCAGCTTGCTTCCTTGGTTTTGAATTAGCAATGAATTGCCTCAACCTAGTAGCTCCGAATTTATAACGACAGGTAGCCAATCAATTATAAATATTGTCGGTGTTAATCTGACCCCTAAGAACTGCCTTTATTCCCAAAACAGATAGATAGTATAACGTGATTTTAATATGTACGATTGCTAATTAGAAGATTAAGAATAAGTACGCAATAATGAGCGCTCGACAAAGAGCACATAATAGATTTTACAATTTTTTAAACATCGGTATACTGGAGAAAAAGTACGTAAGTAAGCCATGCTTCTTATCGAATTGAACAAATTGTACATATTTTATGATCTGCTAATGATCTTATAGTATTACAAATTCTGTTGAACCACAGATTTTTATATTAATATAATTCTACCAACATCCTAAATATTTTTCTCGTATTTTTAAAACTGTTGCTACGTGATTACTTCCGCAGATAATTTCTCCACGTATCGTCTGGAGTGGCAAAGAAAAATGAGGCTCTACATTGTACAAAGGATCGTTTAATTATTGAAATTATACATTTCATGATTCAAAATGGATTTAAGCATTGATAAATCCCCATTCGATTCACAATCAGATCAATCGATAATATTCGAATCTTGAAATTCCTCTTGCTTTGATCATTTTCACAGTCTAATTCAAAACTCATTCCTCCCAATCGTCGGTATCAGCTTGAGAGTCCTGCTCACTAGCGGCAGAATTTCTCTCTGAAGTAGCCAATTCGTTTGGTTTGGGAGGTGGCGGAATCATTGCAGACATTCTATCAAGCGCACTCGTGGCTGTTCCAGAAATTCCTTTACGTCTTAACGATAATTTTGTGTGTAAGTCCGCCATTAAATCTCCACCCACTGATGCCGATGACCATTTATCTGCTTTCTCCTCTTTGCGTGCAGCACTCTTTAATTTCGCTCTTCCAGCCCCGCCTGCTTCTCGAATAGCTGCCATCAAATCCGACCGATCATCAACCGGTTCCGGCTTCAAATTAGTTTTGACTGGTTGTCTTTTGTTCTCTCGTTCAGGTAATGAATCTTCAGTCGGTGGTGGAGGCGGTGGAGGTGGAGGTGGAGGCGGTGGAGGCGGAGGAGCTGGAGGATGTTGAGACGCAGGAATTTTAGGAATTGGCGGCGGCGGTGGAGGAGGTGGAGACGGTAACCCCGGTTGTAAGGAAGAACCAGTTTCCACAGGGGGCAAAGATACTGTGGAATATTCTTCCAAGGATAGGCTAGGTAGTATCAAATTTTGGAGGCTTGGATAATTTTCTGTTATAGCTTGTGATGTTCGCGTGCTACCATGAGTTGAACTAGAATTAACATCTGGTAAACCTAGATTTACGGTTGGCGTTGTTACCACAGAAGATGGAGCGATAGGACTCTGACCATTTAGGTCAAGAACAAAACGTTCATCCTCTACGATTCCTGGTAAATCTGGCAACATCAGAGGAACGTTTATTTGTGGTACCTGTAAAAATGATTGGGAGTTATTGTTGGACGTTCCTTGATCTTGATTTTTATAAGTAACGTTTTCAAAAACTGCATACTTCGCCAAGCGTCGGGGCATAGAAATAATTAGAAGGAGACTCAAGATCCGTAGGATGCCAGGATTGCAGTATAGAAGTCGGGGCATCTTCGATTTGCCTTCTATCATTGGCTGGCGCCAAATTTTTAGAGTGAAGTTTGCCGTACTGATGGTCTTTCCCATCGTCAAGTAGTAGCGAACTGATGGAAGATACGTCCAAGATACTCAGCCTGAAATTGCTGGGATCATGTCTCTCTACAGGTTTACGCTTGATGTGATAATACTGGAGTTTTTCCTGCATATTAACATCACTATTTTGCCTTCCACTTTTACTCTTTTCCTCTCCTATCCCATGCGAATTTAATGACTGTGCAATGGGCACAGGGCTTTTGTATGCACTTGGTGGTTTATCTTCATCTTTGACAGGCATCTTGACGGTTATTGGATATTCCCTATACACATGATTCGACGGGTATTTAGCTGCTGAGTAAAGCTTTACTGCTTTAAGGCTCAAATTGTTTTGAAGATGATCTAAACTGCCCTGCAGCTTCACTGCCCGATTTTTGATGTTGATTAATCTGAAAAGATAAAGCATAGAATTCTATTTGGTCCTTTCTTGTTTAGTCAAGCTCTTGATGAGCCTGTTTATTTTAAAAACTGAGCAATTATAGACTTTTTAGCGTTCTCAGACAACCGCTTGTCGATGCACTCAAAAATATTTGATACAGCTGTATTCAGGGTATCCAAGGCATCCGCAATCTGGACAATTGTTTCCTCCTGTCTGAGATCATGTGGGATTATGCCTAAAAGATATGTCATCAAATAATTTGTCCCTTTCAATCAAAATATACATTAGTATATTGTATAAGTGAACACAAATATTTTACCTATTTCTACATGCCCTTGCATTTTTTTCCCCCACTTATAACGGTAAGCAAATGATGATCAACCGTTTGATAGTATTAAGAAAAAACAACCAAACTATTAAAATTGGTTTAAACTACTTTACAAAAAAGTGTAGCTATCCGTCAGCTGACGATTAACCACGATGATGATTTGACGCCCATTTCCCTAACTTCAGATTTGGTTAAATTGTTTTAATATGGAGTTATTGCCTATTTATAGAAATTATTGATGATAATTCTCAGTAAATGAACACGTGTTAAAAAGTGATAATAATTTTATGCCGAAGAAACTAGATCATGTACCGAATAATTAACAATTTAAAAACTGACGTGCAAATCGAAGCGATTGACGGTTGGAAGTGGAACCTTCTCTCGCATCGACCGCAAATATCAGATATGGCCGTTTAGCGATTCTTGACCACCAAGCAGTATTAGCCGGTGGATCGAAAAAAGTATTTTTTGTGAAAAAAGGCTGTACTTTAATTTGGTCCAAGTGTTCAATCGGCAATTGATGGCACATAGTGAAACGGCGATAATTATAACAAACAATTAATTTACTGGGGTTGCATTTCTGATAAAAAACAAGTCGTACCCGCAACCCCGGATTTCGATCATCGCTATCATTCCGTGTATAATATCGGCTTACATCAGACATTATTTTTATTACAACTAATTTAGTCATCGCATCTATTGTTCTTATAAATTCAACAATTGTACGATTTATTGGCGGCAATTCATCATGGAGGCTTTAATTCCAGTCATCAATAAACTTCAAGATGTTTTTAACACCGTCGGTGCCGATGCCATACAACTCCCTCAAATTGTCGTTCTAGGAACACAGGTTAATTATACCCGCAACACGTACCGTAACTCTATTTTTTCTTTTTCTATTCTTTCACTCATTCATACATCACAAGCGCTATTGATCAACCCAATTTTTTACCTTCATTCCGAAATTCTGCTGCATTCTTTATCTGTCATAAAAAAAGTTTCCAGTAGCGGAAGCGAATCAACAAACTAATAGTTTTTAATCTTTTCTGTCATCATAGAGCTCCGGTAAGTCGTCTGTCATAGAAAGTCTGGTCGGTCGATCGTTCCTGCCCCGGGGTACGGGAATTGTTACTCGAAGACCTCTAATTCTACAGCTGGTTTACGCGCCGAAAGATGATAGGGAGCACAGGTCTGCTGAAGATGGCACACTGAGTCTGGATGAGTGGGGGGTATTTTTACACACAAAGAATAAAATATTCACAGACTTTAATGAAATCAGACAAGAAATTGAGGCAGAGACCAACAGGATGGCTGGTTCTAACAAGGGAATTTGTCCCGAGCCAATAAATCTCAAGGTTTATTCAAACTCTGTTGTTAATCTTACCCTCGTCGATTTACCGGGAATCACCAAAGTGCCTGTCGGCGACCAGCCTGAAGATATTGAGGCTCAAATCAGAAATTTGGTACTCAAACATATCTGTAATCCAAATTCTATTATATTGGCTGTTGTTACCGCTAACACCGATATGGCGACCAGTGAGAGTCTCAAACTCAGCAAAGACGTCGACCCAGATGGGAGAAGAACTCTGGCCGTTGTTACTAAACTGGATCTCATGGATGCTGGTAACTTTTTTCATTTAAACTATACCGTTAATTGTTTATGGTCAAAGCAAGTTTGCTTGAGAATTCTTGTTATTTCGATTTTGAGGAACGGATGCCATTGACATTCTCTGTGGAAGGGTCATTCCTGTAAAGCTTGGTATCATCGGAGTTGTGAATCGCTCTCAGCAAGACATTATGAACAACAAGACCATACAAGACGCTCTCAAGGATGAGGCTGCATTTCTTCAACGTAAATATCCAACTCTCGCAAATAGGAATGGTACTCCTTACCTCGCGAAAACGCTGAACAGGCTCCTCATGCATCATATTAGAGACTGCCTTCCCGACTTGAAGGTACAGTAGAGCTATCGCATCAGTTAGTTGATAAAAAAATCGGTTATTCAATCATCGGATGTTTCTAAAGAAAAAAAAATTTTTTAATCAACAGACACGAGTAAACGTGATGGTCTCTCAGTTTCAAACCCTGTTGAATTCATACGGAGAAGATGTTGGGGACAAGAGTCAGACGCTACTTCAAATAATAACTAAATTTGCCAGCAGCTACTGTGCAACGATTGAAGGAACTGCACGTAACATTGAGACAACCGAGCTCTGCGGAGGCGCTCGTATATGCTACATTTTTCATGAAACCTTCGGACGGACGTTGGACTCGATTCATCCGCTGGCCGGACTTACCAGAATGGATATTTTAACCGCTATTAGAAATGCGACGGGTCCAAGACCGGCTTTATTCGTTCCCGAGGTGTCTTTTGAGCTTTTGGTAAAGCGGCAGATCAGGAGACTAGAAGAACCCTCTCAACGGTGCGTCGAACTTGTTCATGAAGAAATGCAGAGAATCATTCAACATTGTGGGACCGAAGTTCAGCAGGAAATGCTGCGTTTCCCTAAGTTACATGAACGCATCGTCGATGTCGTCACCCATCTTCTCCGTAGACGATTGCCCACTACTAATTCTATGGTATGTTTAACTTAAAAAATGCGCCAGCATAGTTTAGGACGAACGCTTTTTCATGTTTTTGTTTATCAAGGTCGAAAATCTGGTAGCAATTGAACTAGCATACATCAATACCAAACATCCAGATTTTCACAAAGATGCAGCTCTCGTCTCTTCATTGTTAAAACATGCCGAAGCGGACCAACTCAAACCAAATAAAAGGCACTTATCTACTGCTTCAAATGCTTCTACCGGCAGCACAATTATTACTCCCGAACAGGTGAGTAGAAATGGAATCGTTATCGATGTTCTTTTCATGTTTTTTGGCTTTTTTTTTCAATTCAACGGATATTTTTTGATTTTCAATCAAAGTTAAAATATTTGTCTAAAACTGCGTGTTTCCCAGAATCAGAAAGCAGTCAATCGTGATGATTCTCCGGTTCATAATGATCACAATAGAGATACTCAAGCGCAGCAAAATCATTGGCTACTTAGTAGCTTACTGCCCCAAGGGAAATCAGACTCAGTCAGTGGAAATTCAATGGACGGATCTCCCGTAAGACATAGAGAAGGGAGTCCAACTTCCAACTCTGCTACTAGCGCAAATTCTGTTTTGGATTTACAGCGAGGATCCCCTCAACAGAAGCCAGTTAATCTTTTACCCGAAGTTCCCACCCAAACACCTCGGAAGCTCAGCGATCGTGAGCAACGTGACTGCGATGTGATAGGTAACAAACTTAATCTCAGTTTCATTAATGAAATTTTGTTATCTTCTAACCATATTCTAATTGGTTTTTTAGAGCGATTGATCAAGTCGTATTTTTACATTGTTCGAAAATCTATACAAGACAGCGTACCAAAAGCTGTCATGCATTTTCTGGTCAATTACGTTAAGGACAATTTGCAAAGCGAGCTAGTCACTCATCTTTACAAACCTGATCATATCGAATCGCTTCTCAACGAAAGCGAGCACATCGCTGTCAGGCGTAGAGAAGCCGCAGATATGCTCAAAGTAAGTTTATTTTACTACATCATTTATTTCCTTGTCTCGAAATTTGTTTCTGCTCTCATACAACGAATATCAAGAAAACATGGAAACATCTAGAAAATTAAAATAATCGTTCTGCTGACAACAGGAAGAATACAATAGTTTAACGGTGCCAACAATTACCTAAAATTCGCATACAGACTGTGATAATATTGAATATAGTCTGTGTCTTATTATGATTATAATAACTAAGCAGAAGAAAAATAGATAAAGAATCATACTCGGTGATTTTATAGCCTATAAAATTCACGATGAAATATTAAAATCAAAAAGAAAAAGAAAGCTATCCATTCGTAAATCATAAAACTAATTCAATTTCGATTGATTAATTAATTACAGGCACTAACAAAGGCTGGTCACATCATCAGTGAGATTCGCGAGACACACATGTGGTGATATTCGGAAGATTCGTATGAATAATGCACACAATGTTAAGGCTAGTTACAAATAGGTATCACCTGCGTTCAAGAGAAAAAAAAAAAAAATGTGGGTAATCGTTGCCGTTTGCCTACGGAAACATTAATCATCTCTAATCACCAAGCGGTAAAATCACACCGACAATAAGATAGTTGGATGTATGATTTCCGGTGTGAGTAAGAAGTTAATCGGATGATCGTCTTTCAGAAATCCCTTTTTTGGTTCGGTTTGTCGTTTGTTCTTCTGGTTTGTTATAGGAACAAGAAATTGGAAAAAAAACAAAGGAAACGAAAACATGCAAAAACCAAAGACTAGATCCGGAGAACAGGATATATCCGTTATATTTTATTTTGGGATAGATTTTTATTTATTTTTTTTTTTTTACAGAGTTATGACAGTTACGACTAAAAACCTTTATAGGGGGATTTCGAAATATACAAATGAGCTGCAGGCAAAATGGTTTGAAAAAAAATACATTAGAATTAATATTTTTAATCGATGCTAATTGTTAATCTTGTCTATTTATACACGCTATCTCTGATCATGTACCAAGAAATTCATCCGAGCAAGTGATCACAAATTTTGAAGAGAATAATTAAATTAAATCTGCGACAGAAAAAAGCCAAGTCAAATCTATAACTATTGTCGCAGATGTTGAAATTTTTACGCGCAAGTTTTAGAGACATATTTTGATTATTTATTTTTTTTTATTTTTTTTTTTTAATTCTATTTTTCATCACTTTTTTAATGATGTAGTGTCCTCTGGTTTTAGAGACAGCAGATTCTTTTTTTCTCGATCTTTGCAGCGTTAACTGCTTGAAATATGCCTGCCTTTTGATGCGGTATTTATGATTGATTGATTACATTGATTGATCTTGACATTTTTTGGAATCAGTTCGGTCGTGTATTCATGTACATATGTAAGAGGAGGTAAATTACGCGATTTTCGATTACTCTACGGAACTGATTTTTTTCTTTTTTTCTTTGTTCTGCATCCTCTTGAAAAAAAAAACTTTGTAAATATATTTGAAATGAATCGTATGTCTCGATGAAATACTGCCTGAAATATCCAAAGAGCGCTACTATACTCTTGTCGTTTGTTCAATGTAACAAACAAACAAAAAAAAATCAAATTTTGTTTTATTCAGTAAACTGAATTTTTCTTCAGCTGTTGTTAGGTGATTCTAATTTTTTTCTTTCTTTTGCTATAAGAAATTCCAAGTATGATGAGTGTGAAAAATAAACTATAAGCCATAATACCGAACACGCCTTACTCTAATTCTCACAACTCATTGTCTAGTTCTAATTAATGTCCTCAGCATGTTTTTCTCTGTAGATTCGGTAAAAATTGCTGATATTTTTATTCGGCGATGCAGCTGATACTGTTTAAGCATTGTATTATGGCCTGCTGCGTCTTAACAGCTTCTAAACTGTAATCTGCAAATATTTTGTCAACAATTTCAGCGTGGCCTAATAAAATCGGCAAGGCAGCCGCATGGTCTCCATCTAACATTTTCTGAATAGCTACCACTTTACGTTTCAATGATGTTCTCATAGCTCTGTCAATTTTTACCCTATCAAATTTTGAAGCGCAACTTGCGCATAAGTTTTGTAATTTCTCCGCTACAGCAAAGCAGTTTTTACATTTGTACAATTCACCGGACGTTGTTGACGTACACAAATTCTTGTCGCAGGCCTCGCAAGAACAGTTGAAATTATACTTTGTTTGGAGATACACTTGCCTCTCGATTTTTGAATCGCTCAAAAAATGTGGACCGTAACAATCCAAGATTTCGGTACCTTTACGAATGAATCGAATCGCTCGGACCACCACTTTTCCTTGAAAATGAAATCACATTATTTAGAATTCATTCGTCAGCTCGAGTCAAGGCCTGACAAAGTTTGTCATTTTATTATTTTCTTCTTTGTTTTTTATACCTCTTGGATGGGTGTGACGAACTATGTTGGGGATACAGCTATGATTCGTTAAACTGACAGTGGTATAAATTGCTCCACCGACAGTTCGCGGCTTCCAAGTATTAGTACGTTTGTCTGAAACGTTTTCCACAATTTCATATGCGTTGGAATTTATCGCCTGCAAATGACAGAGCGTCGCGCAAGCCAAAGCACTCTCTTCTTCTTCTCCGATACGAACCTTTGGTATTACTTTTGAAGATACGAATTTGAAACACTTTGCTAATATCACGCTATGCATAGCGTGCATTAAATTCACCCTCGGATCAATATTTTTACTGTTAGTTTCCAACGAATAGACCGTCCGATAATCCAGTGGGTCGTACTCGTCATTTATCCCAATTTTAAGTCTCTTTGGATCATTATTACTTTTCGAATAGTACTTTTTCAACTCGGAACTCAGTTCAAAATCGTCTGTTTTCATTTTCTTCGTAGCCAGCAAGACGGTTGTCCTATACGCAAGTAGCAATCGAGAACTTTGTATATTTTTCATCCGGTAAAAGTAATCAAAGATCGTGCATTCCCACCGATGATATTCCTGCCATGATTCTCTTCTGCAATCCTCGGAGCAGAAAGTGACCTGGAAATTATTACACTTTTATTATTACTTTTTCAAGCAAAGCGCGCGGAAATGTAACCGTTGATTTTAAATAATGCCCAATTTAATTTTCAGTAGTTAACAATATTTTTTGTTCAGTTATCTTTTGTATCTCCTACAAATAATTTTTACTGCATCGGTCACGGTCAAAGTGATTCTTAGCATTATATTTAATGGATTTTTAGCCAATTACTAACTGTCTGGCAATTGTGGCAAGGTATTTTGCTGGCTTGGAGGTATGCTAATGAATGATGACAATGGAGACAATTATTTTCAAGCATATTTTCATCGGTACTCCAAGCAAAAGGTTCGTCTAAAATTAAAACGCTACCGGTTTTGATATTTTTCGTTGCCACCAAGTGCCTGCCTTTAACTTTGTCGAAACACAGAGTGACAGCGTCTGAGCAGGACTGTAATTTGTGATTTTTTTTGCCATAAACTTCCGGCAAAGCTATTTTTATAGCTCCATTCGGATTTCGTGCAATGGCACAAATTTTTGTGAGATCGTTTTCTTTATGCTCTTTTAAAACGTCCAAAAACGGGCCAAGGGTATCTAATTTTTTTTTACCGCTTATCGCAGTTCCTTCTTCTTCCATTTTTTCAAATAAATACTTTGCCTCCTTCATGCCCTCTCTGGCAATTATTCTTGCTTTTCCAAACATTCCCAGAATTTTCAAGCATCTCGTTTGGTACGACAGACATTCTATTTTGTATAATCGGTATTCTGTCGTGTCAATTGAATTTTCACGAACTTTATTATTCATCGTAACAATTGACATCATGTATCGACATTCTTCCAAACATTTTTCAAAATATTTCAGTGTATACGAATGATGAATTTGACGTTTAATAGCGTTAAAAAATATTTTCATGTCATCACAACTTATTATTTCAGCAGCGAACAGTGCTTTTTTAATGTTTGATAATTTCTCCACTATTTTATCTGTATTATCAACATTGATAAGGAATTTCTTAGCCCACTCGTTATTTTTTTTTTCATAACATTCGATAATAGACAAATTTTTCAATTCGGAGATTCCCATTGCTATATCAACAAGTATATGAGGATTTCCTGATTTAGATTGTTCCTTAAAATTTTCGAAAAATATATCATCCTCGGTGGCGGATCGATACGCGCAATCAAAACGGATGGCGGATTTAGCGCTGAAACAAATTTCCTCTATTGTATAAGTAAATCATTTGTTAGACACAATGCATTTATAATTATCTTTAGAAATTTCAAAACTCCAACTCGCATTTCTTCATTACTTACGCGTTTTTCGAATACATATTCATGTTACTAATAAATCTTTATTGTCTATCAGATATTTACAATTCTGAAACTCTTTTGCAGCGCGATTATTCTCGGATCAATACATTCTCTGGCATTTACATAGCATACATGGGTACATGAAGAGACACATCTAAATTTAGATCTCACCATTTGTACAACGAGTGGTTAAAAAGAAGCTGCGGCCATTTCTCACGCGCAACTTGAGCTGAAGGCCACATTCAAAAATGACACTAAAGATCTTCCTCGAGATTAATTAATCATGAAGACACAAGTGGAAAATTGGCCGTTTTTTGGTTTGCACTATTCTTTCGTTCAAATGTTGAGGAAGTTCAATAGAATTTTGGTTTTCACTTCTCCAGCTGATTGTTTTCACTCCCTCATTGAAATTGGATCTCCAACAACGTAATTTGCGTCATTGTCTGCAATGTGAAGCCCAGCTTCTCTGAAATTATTAATATCCGTTTTATATTTGAGACAATGAGATAATGTAGACTTCAATACTCCAAATTTTACAGTTTTATTTTTTCATCAGGAAAGTCAGTTTCAGCTTCGCTGCCACCCTTTTGTGGTTGATCTGTCAGGCTTCTAATTTCAAATAAATCGCGCCATGCTCGCGGCAAAGAGAACTTCGCGGCGCATTGAATTTTTGTGATATCAAGATGGTTGACTTGTAATCAAAATCAGGGTCGCTTTTTCTTACCGACTGAAATCGCTAAAAAAGTGTAATCAAAATACGCGAACGGCGCAACTAATCTCACCTTGAGTTAGTTATCATATATTTTCCTATGTAATGCGTATTTCACAACTATGGTAAATAATGTCAGGTGATAATATACGTTTAATCACACACTGCTGCTCAGTTACTTATTTACATTTACATTATTTATTACTATTAAATATGTTTCCTTGAAGATTTAACGGAGGTCATCATCTTTACCATCATATGTGCGACGATTAAAAAGGTATTAATGGTTATTCGATTGTTAATTCATGTTTACTTTTGATCTTTTTGTTTTTTCAAGTTTCGTTTTTATTCTCATCGAAACTATGTTCCAACACTTACATGGCGTGAATACATCCTGTCATGAAATTGAAACAATTATCCATTATGTTTTAGAATCTTATATTTTTAAATCAATTGTTTTCAACATGTCAAGCTAGCACATCGAATTAAGGTGGTGTAGGCCTTCATTTTTTTACTCAACTTGCTACATGTTTCATTACTTCAATGTATATTGCAAGTAATTGGTGTAATTCAATTTTACAGAAGATCTTACAATGACTGATAAAATTCAGTCTGGTCAGCCACAACCCATAGTAAAAATTGGTCATTACACATTGGGACAAACTTTGGGTGTTGGCACTTTTGGAAAAGTGAAAAGTAAGACAGCATTGTGAAGTAACAAACATCAAATACAATTGCTGAGACTATATTTTCTGTTACAGTCGGAGAACATGCACTTACTAAGCTGAAAGTTGCGGTGAAAATTTTGAATCGTCAAAAAATAAAGAGCCTCGATGTCGTCGGAAAGATACGTAGAGAGATACAGAATCTGAAATTGTTCCGTCATCCTCATATCATTAAATTGTAAGTTTACCAATGGGCTTCCAATTCTCACCATTCTTACTATGATAAATATCGCCTTCTTCTCAGGTATCAAGTCATAAGCACTCCAACAGACATTTTCATGATAATGGAATATGTATCGGGGGGTGAATTGTTCGATTATATTGTCAAACATGGAAAACTAAAGGAATATGAAGCTCGCAGGTTTTTTCAGCAGATTATATCAGGCGTAGATTACTGCCATCGTCACATGATAGTACACCGAGATTTAAAACCAGAAAACTTGCTGCTGGATCACAATCTCCACGTCAAGATTGCAGATTTTGGTAAAGAGTATTATCATCTATTTGAATAATTCTCAGCTCAACTGACCTTACCCTACTTTATTAGGTTTATCCAACATGATGACTGATGGAGAATTTTTAAGAACTTCGTGTGGTTCCCCTAACTATGCGGCGCCTGAAGTTATATCGGGAAAGTTATACGCAGGTCCCGAAGTAGATATTTGGTCCTGCGGAGTTATTTTGTACGCTCTACTCTGCGGCACCTTGCCTTTCGACGACGAACACGTGCCAACTTTGTTTAGAAAGATAAAAAGTGGGTATTTTTATAGTTGAGCTAATTCAATATCCCATATCGATAACTAGTTAATAACAAGACTGATACGATCACTTTTACTTTTAGCCGGGATTTTTCCTATTCCGGAATACTTGAATAAAACTGTGGTGAGTCTACTGTGTCACATGCTGCAAGTAGATCCAATGAAAAGGGCTACTATAGAGGATATCAAGTACGTTACTAAACGTCGAATAATATTTTATCTTCCTGGAATCGATTCACTTATTTCTCTTTTTTATTTCTCTCTTTCTTCAAATAGAAAACACGAATGGTTCCAGAAAGAACTTCCTACTTATCTGTTTCCATCTCCCGTTGAGCAAGACTCTTCCGTGATAGACATAGGCGCTGTCAATGAGGTTTGTGAAAAGTTTAACGTCAAAGAAACAGAGGTGCATTCGGCTCTGTTGAGTTGCGATCCACACGATCAACTGGCAATCGCTTATCACTTAATAATCGATAACAAGAGGATCGCCGACGAGGCTGCCAAAGCTGAATACAAAGATTTTTATGTCGCTTCGAGTCCTCCGCCGGTTGCTTTCAGCCCAAGCGACTCTAATAACAGTCCGCTGCGTCCTCATCCTGAAAGAATTGCTCGTGAGTAATAATCGGTCGAACTATAGATGTTGATATTTTTCAGACTAAAAAAGGAAACATTATTTTGTTCAGCGCTGCGTGAAAATAAAAATTCGCAAAGCGGAGTCCAGGTTCAAATTCAATCCGGTGTTGCCGGCCCGAATCGTGGTACGCCGGTGAAGCGAGCCAAATGGCATCTAGGTATTAGATCTCAGTCAAAGCCAAATGACATTATGAATGAGGTGTATCGTGCCATGTCTGCGCTTAATTTTGTGAGTACAGTGAAAAAGAATTTACTACTCGAATGAACGATGAACTCGACGTTGAAAGACGAAAAAATAACCCCATGAAACAATAATTTTCTCTACGTAGGAATGGAAAATCATCAATGCATACAGCGTCAGAGTTCGACATAAGAATAAAGTAACAAATAAATACAGCAAAATGTCTCTCCAACTATACCAAGTTGATTATAAAAGTTATTTACTGGACTTTAAATCACGGTCAAGTGAGGACACCGAAAGTGTTAACGAAGGTGTGTAGGAACTAAAAAAAATCAGTGTCCCTGGTAAATTAAGAAAGAGGAACATGGAAGGATAACATCAATTCGCTATTTTCAGATTCCCTCAACGCACCATCCCAGCTAACAGGTCACCATACGATGGAATTTTTCGAAATGTGTGCGGCTCTTATAACGCAGCTAGCTCGCTAAGTAGTCATAAAGGAAAAAGAGGAAGAAAAATCAACTACGACGACAGGTAAGATGTCATTTACAAATTGCACGCTATCGTACTCTGATAAAACAAAAGATCTCGAAGATCACCAGCTAATTGGTGGATGGTTTAAAAAAAGTCAAATTACTTAGAAACAACAGAGAGAGAACAAAAACAGACAAATATTGATAACAAAATTGAGAATAGCGAAGATGCCCGATAGATAGGGGAACAGGTTACCAAAGTACCGAGTTCAGGTGTTATCCACAGCAGTAATAGTTATTCCTGGGTTATACTAATCGAATTAGCTGTTCGCCGAACGGTGAGTCGCTGAAATAAAAATTTAGTCCAACCATTTGATAAAAGATGACAAACAATTGATGAAAAAAGATCGAAGAAATAAGGTAAAGAATATCGACGGAATTCATTCTACAACAAACGAAAAAAAATTTCTTACGAATCGGATTGACAAAATTATTAAAAAGTAGTAATACCCTAAAATCGAGTCAAGACAAAATAAATAAATTGACGTTAAAAATAATAACGATAAATGATAACGTATAAATGGGTAATGAAAACAACTCATTAAATCATTTATTTGTGATGAAATAAAACAAAATTGATAAAAAACTAAAATGAACAAAAAAGGAATCAATAAATAAAACTGCGGAGAGTATCCGTTGACGAAACTGCAGGGGACTATGGCGGTATTTAACGGTCGGACTGTAGTAAAAAAGTCTTTTATTTTAATAACTAGCAATTTAAAATGTATTTAGATATGTCCTCTGTATGTATGTATAATATTCTTTGTAAGCGGTAAGAACCATATTATATAACAATAGCAGAAAAAAAGAAAGAAAACAAAAATATATATATACGAAACGATTTTGTCTGAATTAATTGAACGAGGTGTAAAACAATTTCGTAATAATCATGGAATCCACTCCACTTTCCTTTCTTTTTGTCTTCACTGCATGTATATGTTATTTTTTTATTCACATGTGTCTTCCAATGTAATGACTGTAATTCATTACGTTACAATTATTCATCATAATTTGATAATACAATTACTTAGCTATCTAATCGAATTTTATCTAATGTGCTACGATCTAACGTACTTTTTTTTCTCCTTATTCGCTACAAAGACGAAAAATTTGGAGACTAAACACGGGAGTTTAGGTAAGCGGTTGTATCCATTTGCCAACCGACGAATAAGAAGGAAAATGAAAGAAAAAAACATATGTGCGTATTTTAGAAAAAATATACAGTATTGTTATTACATTTTATCACCTTCAGTTTTAGTTCATCGTGGCAACGTTTGTTTTCATTTATTGCAGGAAAATTTTAACGTTGAATAAATTCAAATTTCAAAATTCAAATTCAACCAACAGTTGTTGGGACGAAGCATTGGTTGACCAATAGTTAACATATAGAAAATGATGCGTACTTCTATGTATTCAAATACCCGTTTATTATACATACCTGCAGCAGAGTTCTGAATTAATGATTTATTTTTTTCCTCAAAATTATGATAGCGGTCCTTTCGTATCGTGTCGATTGTACGTGGTACGTAATTATACTTTTAAATAATTCTTTATCGGATCAATTTTGGATTTTTTTTTTTAGAAAATTACGGTGCGTTTCGTTCGTTTTTTTTTTGCTTTTTTTTAACTGACATTTACCAAGTGAAACAATATCGTCTAATGAGAAAGATCGTAGATTATTATACATTTAATTGATATAATATACAATAGTTATAGTTATTATGCGTTTCTAGGTATGGTGTGAAGTTCATCGTTATCACCATCTTATTAAATTTAACAATTTGGTAAATACATGCCATATATCTGTTAATGATCAAAACAGTGTTGTGACAATTTAAATGTATCCAGATCACCACAATATTTGGTAAAAATTGATACAATGATTGAAAATATACAAAAAATGGCACGGTAGCGATCACTAATTCTATTCTATACAAAAAGAGGCTAGGTTTTTTTCTCATGTGTTACGGTTATAGGAAATATAATAATAATATTATCAATAATAATAAAAATATTATATGTATATATTTATATATATTTAAAGAAAAAAAAAGGAAAGAACAGAGGGAAAGTAGAAAAAGTCCACTCACAGCGCTGCCTATTTTTTTTCCCCCCTCACAGTTCATTATTTGCCAACTCTGTAGAAGAATTATGATGTAATTAACGCAATTATAATCAACAAAAACTTCGCACCAAGTTTCCAAATGTCGTAAGCTCGGTTATGATAAAAATTGCTAGGCGATGATGAATTATGTAAGTTTTTGCTTTTATCATTAATCAAATAGGGAGTTGGTTTTGTAAATATTTTCTTTTATTGATTGGGGGAGATTAATTACTTATTACGATAGAAGAGCGGATATATGAAAAATATTTTGTCTATAGAATTATTAATCGTTATATCTCATTTCCTTTTAGCGATATTTTTTGTTTTAATTCTATAATTTCATCTTTTACTTATTCCTGATTAATACTGCGCGTACTAATTGTTGGAAGATTCTGCATAACACTATGGCAGATAAATCTAGTACTTGTGCAAAATAACTGAAAAGAACGTCGTATAAGTGTTTTCGGTAAATTCAACGTGGACCTGAATGTGGCACAGCAGAGCTAGCTTCGTTTAAATTATGAAAACTTTCGAGCAAATCATTGAAAAATTTCAGACTAACGACGAAAAAATAGCATTTGCACTTTTCAAGTAAAGTTTCCGTACCCCCGGTTCGATTCGGTAATGGTACGACATACTTATGGCAGACAAAGACGATCTATACCAATGCACGAAATATGAATAAATTATCACCGATACATGATGTAAATGCGAGGAAAGTCAGTCAAATAATACAGGATGGTATCGTAACTTTCTTCGATTTGCCAAAAGGACAAAAACGGTTTCCACTATGTAATTATAAATATATACTTTTCTTCGATTAATTTGAATGGAAAAAAGTTACCTTTCGTTAATACAAATTCTGTTGACATTAGAAAAAACAAAAGAAAACCCTACAGTACCTAATGATAAGGAATGGCGCAAGCTGAATAGCTAATACTTACGAAAATTTCCCGCATTAGTATAGATAGCAATAATTTGACATGGACTAACAATTACGACAACTTTTCCGCTGGATCAAACCTCGGCGATTCATCGAGTTATTTTTTCAGGTCTTGTGTTACATTTCTTGATTACCATCGCCATTTTCACTGTCTACAAATTCAACGTGCGTGAAAGGAAAGTGTCCAGTTTTTCCGTGTAATTCACCTTCCCACTGACCGTTAATATTAGTTTTGGTAACTTTAATCATATCTCCAACTTCTAGTTTAAGAGCTGTTTTATCGTACGCATTTGGTACTCTAGCCTGTTTGACTTTTGCAAACGCAGGTAGCGTCCTCTGAATGTTACAACGTCTGGGTACCCCTGTCTGCCCAGATTCTTGTAGAAGTTGCGATTGTGGTTGCTGTTGTGCCAAATTTGAGTTCGAACTGCAGCTACCACCTGAATCTGGTCGCGAACTATTTTCCAATAGTGTCAAACTGTCTTCCTCGTATTTTTGGATGTACGGAACTGGCACCGAACCGGTTTGACCCAAGCTGTTCCTCGCCGTCCACCACTGCTCCTCGTCTTTCGATATTACCGTCAGTATCTCACCTTTGAACAATAATATTTTAGCCCATTGTTTTATTTGTTACAAGTATCGTTTCTGTCTCAACGAGTTATAATTACCTTTCCTGAATGGTAGGTCCTCCGAATCGTTTCCTTCAAAATCGTACTTGGCGATAACTTTTTGAATTCTTCTCGGTGCCGGCCTAATTAGTGATGTGGTATCCAAATAATGTAATTTATAAAAAGCGAGGAGATTTGGTATGTCGGGAAACATTTGATCGCCAATTCTATACCTTATTTGATCTCCCTGTTGTATCTTGTTTATAATATAATGACTAACTTTGCTATCCTCTCTAACGCACAGCACAAAATCTCCGTGGATGGATGTGCTATCGCGCACCAAAAATACACCTCCTTCTTTTTCACCCATTAATAAATCTGTCGCATCTTGCCTCGACATCGCCCCAAAGTACCAACTGAAATATAAATACACCCGTTGTCATTATAGAGAAATAACGAACATATTTAATTCAACGTAAATACAGTGTCTGCTTATGAATAATATTGTGGTGAATATTTAAGCAAGAGTTTTACAATCTAGTAATCGATCACGTCGGATGAATGTACATGTGTACGAAGTATGACACTTGAGAGCAATGATTCAAATATTTGCAAATTATCAAAAATAGAATGTGTGGTATTCGTAAACACGGAGATACCCATATGACGTGTAAATATTTAAAAAGAGAATAGGAAGCTTTTGTATCGGTTAGCTGACTTAAAAATTTCGTGATCGAATTTTGAGTTATATTTACCTGGATTTGTCATATTGGTCGAAAGTAGCAGCCATGGTTGATCACGTCGATTAAAAACGAGAACACAAAAAAAAACGTTTTTTTCTTCAATTTCTCTGATCCTAATAACTAGAAATTGTTTAAAGATGAAGTCTGTTAATCACTAGAGGAACTCGTGACTCGTTCGACGCGGCGTCACATAGCGAAATATCATCGACGTAAATATTGTAGCGGTCTAATAATTAGTTTAATGTTGTCTAATTAAAGTAACAATGGTTTAAAAATCAATCACAAATGATTAGAGGTCTGTCGAGAGTTTTTCAAAACACTGATCGGTGAAGTAATGTTACTTTTCACGCGTTGCAAGTTTAGGTATTAGTTTACAACTGAATCTTTATTTGTATGGAAAATTGTATGTTGATTAAAAAAATATGACTCGCTCGTAATAAATGGGAGATAGAACGCAACAGCGTTTTAATTGCACTGCACAATAAGCACAACACTCCTTCGGAATCTTGGTCCCTGACGAAGACATATTTCATGAGTCAGGGAAACCCCTATTGCGGTTTACGATATTATTTCTCGTGAACAGATCCCTTTGCTCCGTTTTAGTATACACATATAGATGAAATGTTATACATACTTTATTAAACAACGTGTAATTAAAACATCTCGCGAAAGTAATTGCGAGAAACGCGACGACGACGTGCTGTCTCACAAAAATGGCTGAATTGCCTGAAACGTGAATAACTCCATTTCAAAGCACAGCGACTCACAAAAGTGAGCAACCCGCCGGGAGTTGACTATCTGCCGTATAAGTTAGACGAGCGCAAAATTTGAACGCTTTGAACAATGTGTATTCAATATAAAAATTGCGCAAATCGAGTACGAATATGGACGCAAATATTCGTTCAACGATAAAGATAGACGGAAATTAATGAGGAAATCTTTGACTTTCAGTGATGTTCAGTCGAATAATGAACAAAATAAAACGATGCATCAATTATAAAATGTCTTTATTATAATATCCCAGAAACAAAAAATCTTTTCAGAAAAAACAAATCTTCAGTCAGCGGTCAACACGTGTTGAAAGTTTAAAAAAAAATAATACAAATAAACCGATAAGGGCTACAGCGCCTATAGTGTATATAAGCGCTGGATAGCAATACTTTTTCGTTTCTTCTCGAGGATAATGTTGATCTTGACGATAATGATTTGAATTTTCTCGACAATTATTTTCTGGATAATTACACGAATTGGAAAATCCCGAGAACGCAGCGTAATCCGAGATGTGATGCGTCATTGTGTCATAATTTTGGTGATCTGCTGATGTTACTCCCCAATCAAGAGTCGACGAAAATTCTGTACCTCCAGAATCCGTACAACCGGACATTCCACCACCTGCATCTCCTCCAGAATCGCATCCTCCGTCTCCTCCGAAATCAATCATGATGATTTTTATCAAGTAGAAATTGGTTCTTCCAATTTTCCTCCACCTAAAGCCGTTGATTTTTTTTTTGTATCCCTTCCACTCCGATACACGTAAAAATACGTGACGCAGAATCCAGACGCTACAGCCAGACGACGTGGAGAAAAGAAAACAGAGAAAAAAGTAATAATTAATGCAATCACCAATATACAATAGCGTACAACGATCCTGCATCCGAAAATATACCAGCTTTTGAATGAATGAACAAAAAAAAACTTACCCGCGTATTTTTCATCGATGTAAAATGAATGAATTATCTTTCATGCAGTTTCTGTCTTAAGGGCGGGGTTGTTTTTATCAGGCGTCGCGACGCTTCTCGTTCGATCACCAGAACTTGGGGTGAATGATCTTTACTTTTTTTTAATTCTTTTCCTTTTCTTTCTCATGCACGTGTCAGTGTAATATACTCTTCGATGATAACGCAATTTTCGTGATCGATTACTGGAGGGTCATGTAAGGATCGACGCAATGAGAAAAAAATAAAAAAAACAGTTCATTACAAAACTATGAAAAGAATATAATTTATACTAGCCGTTATTATCATAACGTTCCAATATTTGTTGATAATAATTAAATTAGATGTGATATATTTACATCGATAAACTTTACCGGCAAATACATGATATGTATAATTGTTTTTGTAAACATGATCGATTCGCGGGATGAAGAAAGTTTAACAGAATCCTCTACGGTGTATCGTTGTTGAGTGTTTAAGATTTTCTTGAGACACGAAAATTCGGACGACGAATTTTAGGTAAGATTGCGTGTTTATCTATTCAGAGGAACTAAACGCGCAAAATCGACGCGTAGTTTTTATTCTCACGATGCGAAGAGAAAGGCGCCAGTTTTGATTCTACTTTCGTCTATCAACGATCACGTGGTCAATTGTTGGTTCGGGGAAATGACGATCGGTGACGAAAACAAAATCTGGGGATTTGTGCAGAACGGAAGTACTGGGACTTTAATTTTCAACAATTGACAACAATGGCGGCTAGATCTTGTTTTCTTTTTTCTTTCCGACGAAGAGAGGATGTCACCTTGACATGTCATTCATATTTGAGCCGGCCTCGCGGGTAGTTGTGTTGCTATCAAATAATCCGTGACGCGTCTATTTATGATATTTGAAATTAATAATTTAATAAAAACTGATCGTTATGGGTGGTAAATGGTCAGCGATGGACCCGATGCAGGTCGAAGTGCCTGAGATCAAAGCCCTTCTAGACAGAGATCCGTACTTAGCGCCGTACGAGAAAGAAATTCGGAAAAGGTTTTTATAAATTATTTTCATATTTATCATACCGATTCATTTTTCCATTTCTTTGTACGTTACCTATCCAAAAAAAATCTATCTTCCGTTCCAGGTTTCATTGCACTTTGCATATATTACGAACGGTTAAAATTTTCATACACAATCTTCTTCATCTACGAGGATTGCTATTCTCCGGCTAGATTATGAGAAAATATATACATATTTGTTTGTTTTTTATTTTTTATTTCTATTTTGGTTTGGAGCTCATACGTAAGCACGTGTTCACTTTACATACATGCGCAATGATCCATCACTAAGACACGTGTTTTTGGACGTGGGATTAATTAGGAGATTTATTTTATGTATTTACAACATTTTGACACGCAACATCGATAAGATTGACGGGATAACTTTTGGATAAGAAACTTTGAGGTGGGATAGAGTTTGGAAAAACTGAATACATATCTGTTCCGTGGTATCATTATTACATAATTTCTTTCTATGTACAAAGAAATGGGCTAAAACAAAATTATCATATTTTATATTTTTACAGCTCACAAAAGCCAGTTAATGTCAAGGTCCGAGGTCTCTAGATATAATCATTATCATCAAATACATATTTATAGTTAATTAGGAGTAACGGCAAGTCCTTAGCATGCCTAATCAAATGAACAAAACAAAAATTGAGATTAGGACACCGAAATACATGGGTTTTGTAACTGCAATTACATGCTTGTCCGATAACGAATCTTAAATATTCGTTCTCTTATTTTATCTTCTAGTTAATTGATTATCAAACTTGGTTTTTAGGTATGCAATATTCAAAGATTACGTCGAAAAAATTGAAGCTGCTGAAACAAATTTGGACCAATTCACGCAGAGTTATATGCAGTTTGGAATCCACATCAATCCTGATAACAGCGTAACTGCCAAGGAATGGGCACCTGGAGCTACAGAACTGTTTTTAACGGGCGATTTTAGTGAGAATCATTTGCTATCAACTTTTCAGCTTCGTACTTGATTTATGGCTTGAACATTTATGGTGATATTTCTGATATCTAGATGATTGGGACCGTACAAAAACTCCTTACAAAAAGCTCGACTATGGAAAATGGGAGCTGAATCTGGAAGCAAATGTGGATGGGTCTTGTCCGATACAGCATTTGTCGGAGGTGAAAGTTATCGTGAGAAATAAAAACGGTGAATTATTAGAAAGATTGAGCCCATGGGCGACATACGTCGTCCAACCACAAAACCGTGCCGAGGGCACGACGTTCAAACAAAGAATTTGGCATCCAACTCCTGATAAGGTGAGATTTCAGGATTTTCATGGGTTTTTTGTTTCGAATAAAGTCGCAATGACTCTGTTTCCAAGTGACGATTGCATTCTCTTTAAGGTATACAAACTAAAACACCCAAAACCAAAGAGACCGGAGAGTCTCAGAATCTACGAGTGCCACGTAGGAATCGCTACCCAGGAATTGAGGGTCGGAACATACCTCGAATTTGCTAAAAATGTTATACCAAGAATCGTTAAACAGGGTTACAATTGTATCCAGTTAATGGCAATTATGGAGCATGCTTACTACGCTAGTTTTGGATATCAGGTAAATAGCCGAAGCTTTTTGACATTTGCGCTCCTTTTAATCTTGTAACCGTTATTTTTCCCCCAAGGTGACATCATTTTTCGCGACTTCATCACGCTATGGAACACCGGAGGAGCTCAAAGAACTCATCGACGAAGCTCACAAACACGGACTGGTGGTTCTCTTGGATATCGTGCATTCTCATGCTTCCAAGAATACTTTAGATGGCATAAACGAGTTCGACGGTACAGATTCTTGCTTCTTTCATTCGGGCTCCAGAGGTGAACATCCTTTATGGGGTAGCCGTCTATTCAATTACGCTGACTTCGAAGTAGTTAGATTTTTGCTATCAAATTTGCGCTGGTACGCTGAATTTGGATTCGACGGATTCAGGTGACTATGTTACGATTTAATTTTTCATCTATGAGATGAGAATACAGTAGATTGGATTTTGTATCGTAATCGTTTTGAAACAGGTTTGACGGTGTCACGTCAATTCTCTATCACTCCCGAGGCGCCGGAGAGGGCTTTAGCGGCCATTACGACGAGTACTACGGTTTAAACGTCGACGTAGAAGGAGTAGTTTATCTAATGATGGCTAATCGCATGCTACACGAATTATACCCGGAAATGATAACCATCGCCGAGGACGTCAGCGGAATGCCCGCGATTTGCAGGTACCAGGATCACTCCTGAAAAACGCCGATGATGAACTTCCCGTGTCACAGACAAGAAAAATTAAATTCCAGACCCGTTTCCGAAGGCGGAGTAGGTTTCGACTATCGTTTGGCGATGGCGTTACCCGACAAGTGGATCAAACTGTTGAAGGAGACCAAAGACGAGGACTGGAAGGTTGGGGAAATCTGTTGGACGTTGAGCAATCGTCGTTGGATGGAAAAAACTGTGGCTTATTCAGAATCCCACGACCAAGCGCTCGTCGGTGACAAAACGATAGCGTTTTGGCTAATGGACAAAGAGATGTACACGCACATGAGTGTCCTGAGTCCACCTAACGATCTCGTCTCTCGTGGTATAGCTCTGCACAATCTCATCACTCTAATTACTCACGGACTCGGTGGCGAAGCGTACCTCAATTTCATGGGTTTGTATTCATTTCCACGTACATATTTTTGTTGTTTTTTCAGAAAATAGTTCTCATTCCTGCTTCGCTGGTTCAACTTTCGTGTTTCTTTATTCAGGTAACGAGTTCGGGCACCCAGAGTGGCTGGATTTCCCTCGGGCAGGCAACGGAGACAGTTATCACTATGCCAGGCGTCAGTGGAATCTCGTGGATGACGAAAACTTGAAATACAAATACATGAATAACTGGGATCGTCGCGTTAACGTCCTTGAAGAAAAATATGGTTGGCTACACGCAAACCCTGTATGTGAAATTCCTAATTCGAATCGCACCGAATCGGTTCATCCTAATAATTTTCATCGAATTTCGTGTTCTTAACTCTAGGGCTACGTGAGCTGGAAACACGAAGATGACAAAGTTGTGGTATTTGACAGAGCGGGTTTGGTTTTCGTCTTCAATTTCCATCCTGTCAAGTCGTTCCCTGATTACCCGATCGGTGTAAACGCTCCGGGGGTTTACAAGATAATATTAAACAGCGACGATGCTGACTTCGGTGGATCGAAGCGTATCGATGAAAGCGTACACCACTTCAGTAAGCCAGAACCATTTGCTGACCGTCCGCACAGACTTCAGGTTTATATTCCTGCTCGAACAGCTATAGTTTTGGTCAGAGGTAAGACGGTAGTTTTTAACATCGAAGAAAATACCAGTTTTTCTCGTCAACTGTACTAAACCGAAATTTAATATAAATTCAATCGTTTCAGATTCCTGAACGTAATAAAGTAGGCAAGAGGGATTCTCCATGTTTAAATTTACTTTCTCTTACTGAGTCTAAGACTGGAGGACCGAGTCGCAGCTAATGATCGAATGACCGTATGATTTTGACCGAGGATATATATACTTATATATATTTTTTGTTGTAGATGATTGCGATTAGTTAAGAGCTGCGAGCACATGTAATAAGTATATTTATATGATTCGCTATATATAATACTATATCTCCCCTAGCCCTTGTTGGCGCCTAATCGGAGTGACACCATCTGGGATCGAAAATACACGACAATACTGTGATAGAAAAGTTTTTTAATCTTTTTCCCCATTATTTCTGCATTTTATTCGATTTTTTGATCCGTTTGCGATTCAATAGCACCACTATTATAGCCTACGCAAGCGCCTGATGATATGCGGGTAAAGTTACGCTGAACTTGAATTTATTTTATAATTTTTCCTAATATTTTCCGATTTTTAAAAATTTTATTCGTATTTTCTTGCAATATTCTTATTATTAGGCGCCACCCCGAGCCCTTACGGGCGCCCAATCATATGCAACCAAAGTCAAACCAGCTCAGATTATGTTTAGAATTTTTCCCGAATTTTTTCCGATTTTTTTCGAATTTTTTGCAATTTTTTCCGATATTTTTAATTAAATCCCGCCCACAGCCCCTGGCGAGCGCCTAATTATATGCAACCTCGCAGTACATCCCTGTAAACACCGCCAAGTTGCCTAACATTAGGCGCTCGGTAAAGTCGGAAATCGCGCTCGTGGCGCCATCTCTCGGATTTTCGACCCGAACTAAAAGTCAGTTTTGGCTCAAAATCGCGCTCGTGGCGCCATCCCACGGAATCTTCGCGAACTAATCGGTATTTATGTCGGCAACAGAGTTCGCGAAGATTCCGTGGGATGGCGCCACGAGCGCGATTTTGAGCCAAAACTGACTTTTAGTTCAGGCCGAAAATCCGAGAGATGGCGCCACGAGCGCGATTTTCAACTTTGCCGACCGGCGGGGTATTTTTAATTAAATTAAAAATATTGGAAAAATCGAAATAAATTCGAAAAAAATTGGAAAAAATCGGAAAAAATTCTGAAAATAATTTAAGCTGGTTTGACTTTGGTTGCATATGATTGGGCACCCGTAGGGACTTGGGGGCGGAGCCTCACATCAAAAATATTGCAGAAAAATTGATAAAAATTGAAAAACAATTAGAAAAAATTAGAGAAAATTCCAAAATGAATCCAAGTTAGCGTCACTCCACTCGCATATCATCCGGCGCTCGCAGAAGCTGAATTATATACAATAATCAAGTAAAAAAGTAAATGAAATTCGTCAAAAATAGAAAAAAAATAGAAAAACAGTAGCAAAAAATTAGAAGAGAACCGGGAATAAATTCTCAAGAACCTGGGTTGGTGTAACTGTAGTTACGTATCATTAGCCACTATCAAAAACTAGGAGAGATGCGGTGAATGATTGAAAATAAACGAAATAATCAAAAAGAATGCAGAAAAAACGAGAAAAGGATTATAATAAACGTCGACAGTGCGACAATCTTCTGTATTTCGATCAAGGGAACAAGAATCTGATTACAAATTAAACCACGACTTGAAGCTATGTAAATGTTTCAATTTTTTCATTTTTAATAGTTGCAAGTCAATGATAACTCGATTAATTTCACAGGTAAAATGATTTGTTCAGCATGTTCGCAATCCTGGGTTCCATATACATGAGAAAACTGAATATCCAAAACTAAGATGCTATTTTCGGCCTAGAAATTGAAAAAAGCGAGAACTACAGTCTTAGTATTCTTGTGATTTCACGAGCATGATAAGAAATATGTTTCGAATGTGCGAACGACGGTATTCTGATGTATTCTCACACCGGGAACACAAATCCGTCGAATTAAGTCAGCTACGACTCAGAGCTGTGGAGATATTTTAATTCATCAGCTTCCTACGGTTAAAGATTGGCAATCACTCGATGAATTCGATAGATAAATCAATTCAGTGAGCAGATTCGGATTTCCGGGCTCTAGATACATGAGAGACCAAAATGAAACAAATTATCTGTAATTTCTAGTGCCGAAATCGAGACAATAAGAAGACTACCGCAGTCTTAGATAATCTCATAGTAGAAAGAAATTGCCGTGTTCCGAATCCGACATCAGATACTTTATAAATGTTTGCAGAACCGTATTTTCATATAGTTTGATTTCAAAAACACAAATTCGTCAACTTAATCGAGTTAAGACTTAAAGCTATCGAGATATCTAGATTCTGCTACTATTTACAGCGGAGAATTAGCTATAACTTGATCAATTCATTGGATGAATCAATTCAAATAGCAAGCTTGGATTTCTGAGCTTGAACTACGTAATGACGATATACCAGAAAGAACGATTTGGATTAAATCACCCGGGAAGTTCTACCAATTTCCCTGTAACAAGAAACGAATACCTTAGAGTTTGTAAATTTTCGGATACTGAGAGACTCAGAAATCAGCTTACCATCCTTCGTTGAGATCTCTTGTAACCTATATAATCAATTAGATTTCATCATTCATTGGTTATTTTTTCTTTTTCGTTCAGTGTGGATCCATCAAATCTATTTGCCCCACGGCCTGCAGTCTCCTACTCTGAGTCGTTCCACCAACATCTGATTACCTGCCGTGTTCAAACTTGTGGATAGAAATAAGCATGGAAATCTGACAGATATTTTCCGTTCAAAGAATGCTAATAGTTTTAAACATACTGCACCTGACGTCACTCTCGCTTTGCTGTTATCAGCACATGACGCTATTCATCATAGCTCTGCTTTTAGGGCAATCATTTCAATTTTCCTTTAGAACTGCCCATCTCCCACGAGAATGATCTCTATTGCAGATTCGTCTGTCTTGGTATCGATTCATATAGGGTTAGTTGTGGCCCTCTTGAGCAGCTGCAAAGTGTAGCAATGTTCTGTCATGTTTTCACTTTCGAATGGAAGTTGATGATCGACGTCCCTATGGTCCATACGATGGTGTTCCATGAGACTTGCTGAGTCAAACACAGGTTGCTTTTTGAATAAGATTCAAGTTCACACATTGTTCAGCTGTATCTGAAGAGAAATTGAAGTGACATGGGAGAGTCTGAGCAATGCTTGCACAGAAATCTTACCTTGTGATCCTACATTTTTTTCTACCTTCTTCCTGTCGAGAGGTATTTCGCTCGTTCGGCTTCGAGATGATCCACTTTTCTGTGCCTGTCATCTCACGTTTGAGTTTCAATCACTTTTTCGTTCATTATACCGCTTCAAACTTCAACGAACAGTAAACGACGTCCATCGGAGCTGTTGGACAGCGCTGAGGTCAGCAATTCCTAATTTACTTGTATGCGCAATTTTTGCAGAACGCCTAAATTCAGGCAACTCGTAGGTGTCGACATGCGTGTAATGCGGGGTTGCAAATGGTTAGGCGCCCACAGGGGCTTGGTGGGCGGGGCCTAATGGATTGCTGACTTTAACGCTGTCAAACAGCTCCTAGACGTCAGATGCTGTTCGTTCGTTGAAGTTTGAAGCGGTATGATGGACAGAAAAGTGATTGAAACACAATCGTGAAACGAATAGTGGATCATGCTATGCGAAGATGACATTTTGCCACCCAGCGCCGTGCGGGCAACGTATAATCACCTCGAAGCTGAACGAGCAAAATACCTCTCGATAGGAAGAAGATAGAAAAAGGTAGTATCACAAGGTAGGATTTCTGTACAAGCATTGCTCAGACTCTTCTATTTAACTTCAATTTCTCTCCAGATACAGCTGATCAATGTGTGAACTTGTATCTTATTCGAGATGCAACCTGTGTTTGACTCAGCAAGTCTCATGGATCACCATCGAATGGACCATAGGGACGTCGATCATCAACTTCCATTCGAAAGTGAAAACATGACAGAACATTGCAACACTTGGTGGCTTCTTAAAGGGGCCACGACTCACCCTACGAATTGTATACCAAGAAATACGAATCTCCAATAGAGATCGTTTTTGTGGAAGGTAGGCAGTTCTGATGTAAAATCGAAATGGTCGCCCCAAAAGCAGAGCTACGATAAATAGCGGTACGTGCCGATAACAGCAAAGCAAGAGTGACGTAAGGTGTTGATTAACAGTATTAGCATCATTTGGATGAAAAATATCTGTCAGATTTCCATGCTCATTTCTATCCACAAGTTTAAACACGGCAGTAAACCAGACGTTCGTGGATCCATTCGGAGGAGGAGACTGCAGGCCGTACAGCGAATACATTTAATAGAAAAAGTTGCCGCCTCATTTCCAACTAGGAAATTTGATTCCCGAAAATCGATGACTACACCTTCGCACAGGCCCACAAATGAGGACCAGGATCCACACTGACACTAAAAAATAACCGACGATAAAATCTGATTGATTATGAAGTTTGAAAGAGACCTCAACGGAGCATGGTAAGCTGATTCCTGAGTCTCTCAGTATCCAGAAATTTACAAACTCTGAGATCTTTGTTTTTTGTTACAGGAAAATCGGTAGAGCTTCCCGGTTGATTCACGATACTGCTCGTTGCCGGCTCTTCGCAAGTTTGCGTTACGCAGTCGTCTTGGAACAAATTTCGCACGCTGCCGCCATTTTGTCGCAATTCGGATCGAAGAAATGGAAATATCTCGATGAGTCTCGGGAGTAGCCTGATATTCTCGACATACATACGGTCCCTGAAGTCATATTATATATGAAAATGGACGTTCGATCAATTCGAGAAATACTTATTTTCTGGTTCCACAAATCCTAGAAATTGGAACACTCATAGCTTTTGATTTTATTTCTGATTGTGCGGCTCAAAATCAAAATCGATCTTTCTTGTGTATTATCATGTATTTTGAGTTCAGAAATCCAAACCTGCTATTCAAATCAATTGATCCATCAAACTGATCGAGTTATGGCTAATTTTGCGCTGTAAATAGTAGAAAAATCTAGATATCTCGATAGCTTTAAGACGTAGTTTAATTGAGTCGACTCATTCGTGTTTCTGGTATCAACCCACATGAAAATACGGTTCTGCTATCATTGATAAAGTATTTTATGTCGAATTCGTGGAACGGCAATCATACTAAGATCATCTAAGACAGTAGTTTTCTCATTTTTTCGATGTCGTGACTGGAAATGACAAATAATTTATTTTCCTTCGATTTCTCATGTATTTTGAGCCCAGTGATCCGAATCTCCTCATACCTAAAATGATTTATCTATTGAATCGATCGAGTGATCGCCAATCTTTAACCGTAGGAAGCGGATAAATATATATATCTTTATAGTTTTGAGTCGTAGCTTGATATATCAGACGGATATGTGTTCCTGAGGTAGGTTTACATTAGAATACGGTCGTTCGCACATTCGAAACATATTTCTTTTGTATTTTTAGGCCGAAAATAGCATCTAAGTTTTTGATATGCAGTTTTCTCATGTATACGGAACCCAGGATTGCGAACGTGCTAAACAAATCATTTTACCTGTGAAATTAATCGAGTTATCATTGACTTGCAACTATTAAAAATGAAAAAATTGAAACATTTACATAGCTTCAAGTCGTGGTTTAATTTTGTAATCAGATTCTTGTTCCCTTGATCGAAATACAGAAGATTGTCGCACTGTCGACGTTTATTATAATCCTTTTCTCGTTTTTTCTGCATTCTTTTTGATTATTTCGTTTATTTTCAATCATTCACCGCATCTCTCCTAGTTTTTGATAGTGGCTAATGATACGTCACTACAGTTACACGAACCCAGATTCTTGAGGATTTATTCCCGGTTCTCTTCTAATTTTTTGCTACTGTTTTTATATTTTTTTTCTATTTTTGACGAATTTCATTTACTTTTTTACTTGATTATTGTATATAATTCAGCTTCTGCGAGCGCCGGATGATATGCGAGTGGAGTGACGCTAACTTGGATTCATTTTGGAATTTTCTCTAATTTTTTCTAATTGTTTTTCAATTTTTATCAATTTTTTTGCAATATTTTTGATGTGAGGCTCCGCCCCCAAGTCCCTACGGGTGCCCGATCATATGCAACCAAAGTCAAACCAGCTTAAATTATTTTCAGAATTTTTTCCGATTTTTTCCAATTTTTTTCGAATTTATTTCGATTTTTCCAATATTTTTAATTTAATTGAAAATACCCCGCCGGTCGGCAAAGTTGAAAATCGCGCTCGTGGCGCCATCTCTCGGATTTTTGGCCCGAACTAAAAGTCAGTTTTGGCTCAAAATCGCGCTCGTGGCGCCATCCCACGGAATCTTCGCGAACTCTGTTGCCGACATAAATACCGATTAGTTCGCGAAGATTCCGTGAGATGGCGCCACGAGCGCGATTTTGAGCCAAAACTGACTTTTAGTTCGGGTCGAAAATCCGAGAGATGGCGCCACGAGCGAGATTTCCGACTTTGTCGAGCGCCTACCGTTAGGCAACTTGGCGGTGTTTACAGGGATGTAATGCGGGGTTGCATATAATTAGGCGCTCGCCAGGGGCTGTGGGCGGGATTTAATTAAAAATATTGGAAAAAATCAAAAAAAATCGGAAAAAATCCGAAAAAAATCGGAAAAAATTCCAAAAAATCGGGAAAAATTCTGAAAATAATCTGAGCTGGTTCGACTCTGGTTGCATATGATTAAACGCACGTAGGGGCTTGAGGGCGGGGCCTAATAATCAAAAAAGTAATCAAAAGTCGTGAAAAATAATAAAAAATACAAGAAAATTATCAAAAAATTAGGAAAAAACCAGAAAATAATTTTTGAAAATCTGAGCTGGTTTAGCTTCACCTGCGTATCATTAGCCACTATCAGTGACTAAGAGAGATTCGGTAATTAATAAATATATACGAAATAATCAAAAAGAATGCAGGAAAAACGAGAAAAGAATTATAAAGAACCTCGACAGTGCGACAATCTTCTGTATTTCGATTAAGGAAACAAGAATCTGATTACAAAATCAAACTACGACTCAAAGCTAGGTAGATATTCCAATTTTTGTCTTATTTACAGTGGAAAATTAACGACAACTCGATTAATTTTACAGGTGAATTAATTCAAATAGCATGTTCGCATTCCTGAGTTCAAAATACATGAGAAAACTGGATATCGAAAAATCAGATGCTATTTTCGGCCTGGAAATAAAATAGAAATATATGTTCGTAATGTGCGAACGACTGTAATCCGATGGACATCCACCACAGGAACAGAAATCCGTCGAATTAGGTGAGCTACGACTCAAAGCTATCGAGATATTTCAATTTATCTGCTTCCTATACGGTTAAAGATATGCGATCACTCGATCGATGCAATAAATAAATCAATTCAGGTAGGAGATCCGGATTACCAGGCTCAAAATACATGAAAAACCGATCGGAAATTAATTCATTGTAATTTCTAGTCCCGAAATCGAAAAAATAAGAAGACTACAGTCTTGGATGATCTTAACATGATTGCTGTTCCGCGAATTCGACATGAAATACTTCATAAATGTTTGCAGCGACCGTATTTTTATGTAGTTCGATTCTAGAAACACGAATCCGTCGACTCAATTGTGCTATGACTCAAAGCTGTCAGAATATCTAGATTTTGCTACTATTCACAGCAGAGAATTAGCTATAACTCGATCAATTCGATAAATAAATCAATTTCAATAGCAGGTTTAAAGTCTTGAACTCAGAATATATGACAATACGCTAGAAAGAACGATCTAGATTTTTAGCCACGTTATCAACAACAAAATCAAAGGCTACGAGTCTTCAAATTCCTACGATTTCTGGAACATAAAATTAGGTATTTTCCAAATTGATTGACTGACTATTTTCATATGTATTATGAACTCAGGAACCGTTTCTGTCGAGAATATCAAGCTTCTCCCAACACTCATCGAGATATCTCAATTTCTCCGATCCGAAATGCGACAAAATGGCGACAGCGTGCGAAATTTGTTTCAAGACGAGTGCGTAACTCAAACTTGTGAAGAGCTGTCAACGAGCAGTATCGAAAATTACCCGGGAAGTTTTACCGATTTTTCTGTAACAAGAAACGAATATCTCAGAGTTTGCAAATTTCCAGATGCTGAGAGACCCAGAAATCAGTTTACCATCCACCGTTGAGGTCTCATCAATCAGATTTTATAATTCGTTGTCGGTTATTTTCTTTTTCGTCCAGTGCGGATCCACGTCTTGATTTGTGGGCCTGTGCGAAGGTGTAGACATCGATTTTCGCGAGTCAAATCTCCGAATTGGAAATGAGGGCGCAACTTTTTCTATCAAATGTATTCACCGTACGGCCTGCAGTCTCCTCCTCCGAATCGGTCCACGAGCGTCTGATTAACTGCCGTGTTTAAACTTGTGGATAGAAATAAGAATCAAAATCTGACAGATATTTTCTATTTAAATAATGCTAATATTTTTAAACAACACCTTACGACACTCTTGCTTTGCTGTTATCGGCACGTACCGCTATTAATTATAGCTCTGCTTTCGGAGCGACCATTCCGATTTTCCATAAGAACTACCCACCTTTCACGAGAACGATCTCTATTTAAGATTCGTCTTTTTCGGATACAATTCGTGGACCCTTGAGCAGCCGCCAAGTGATGCAATGTTCTGTCATTATTCCACTTCCGAATGGAAGTTTATGATCGACGTCCCTATGGTCCATACCATGGTGGTCCAGGAGATTTGCTGAGTCAAACACAGGTTGCTTTTCAAATAAGATTCAAGTTCACACATTTCTCAGCTGTTTCTGAAGAGAAATTGAAGTTACATAGGAGAGTCTGAGCAATGCTTGTGCAGAAATCCTACCTTGTGATCATACCTCTTTCTTACCTTCTTCCTACTAAGAGGTATTTTGCTCTTTCAGCTTCGAGATGATTATGCGGTGGCATAATGTCATCTTCGCTAGGATGATCCACTTTTCTGTGCCTGTCATTTCACGATTGTGTTTCAATCACCTTTTTGTAAATAAAACCGCTTCCAACTTCAACGAACAGCATCTGACGTGTAGGAGCTGTTTGACAGCGCTAACGTCAGCAGCCCCCAATTTTCTTTTATGCTCAATTTTCTCCAATGCGTGTGATGCGGGGATACCTATAATTAGGCGCCTGAACGGTGTGAGGAAAATAAGTAAATAACAATTAGTCGAAAATCAGTAAATAACAATTAGAAATGAGAAAAAAACTCGAAAGACGTTTCAAAAAATTCATAAACCGTTGATATTGCTATCGTTTCACCCTATTCAGACTTAAGCAACACGCATACGGCGATTAAATAATTCTAGAATCAAATCTCTTCGAGATGTCCTTGATTTTTCATTTTTTCGATCTATAAATTGGCGATAACTCGATCAATTTCATAGATAAATTAATTTGGCGTGCGGATTCGGATTCCTGAGATCAAAATACATGGGAATAGCATGGAAAAGTTGTAAAAAAAAACGTAGATCTTGATTCCAGATTCTGAGAAGAAACTAAGGCTATAGGCTTGGTGTTTTTTCGGACTTAAAATCGAAATATTTGCGAAAATAATTGCAGGACGCTTTTCTTATGTAATTTTGCGTAACGAACACGGATACGCCGATTAAATAATTCTAGAATCAAATCTCTTCGAGATATCCTTGATTTTTCATTTTTTCGATCTATAAATTGGCGATAACTTGCTCAATTTTATAGATAAATTAATTTGGCTTGCGGATTCGGAATCCTGAGATCAAAATACTTAGGAACAGCATGGAAAAGTCGTTCAAAAAAAATGTAGATCTTGATTTCAGATTCTGAGAAAAAACTAAGGCCATAGGCTTGGTGTTTTTTCGGACTAAAAATCGAAATATTTGCGAAAATAATTGCAGGACGCTTTTCCTACGTAATTTTGCGTAACGAACACGGATACGCCGATTAAATAATTCTAGAATCAAATCTCTTCGAGATGTGCTTGTTTTTCATTTTTTCGATCTATAAATTGGCGATAACTCGATCAATTTTATAGATAAATTAAATTGGCTTGTGGATTCGGATTCCTGAGATCAAAATACATAGTAATAGCATGGAAAATCGTTTATAAAAAATATAGATCTTGATTCCAGATTCTGAAAAAAAACTAAGGCTATAGGCTTGGTATTTTTTTGGGAGAAAAATGAAAGTATTTGCGAAATCAGTTGCAGAATGCTCCTCTATTGTATTTTCACCTGAGGAACGCGAACCCGCTGAGTGACTCAAGCCAGGACTAATGGTTTCAGAGATAACTTCATTTTTTCGCACGTTCATCATGTATTCTCACCTCTGTTTGATTTTTTTTTTCAGGAGATAAACGAGCAGCCTACGAATCGGTTTGGACCCTCATCGGGAAGTCGAGACTATCCTCGGTGCATCTACTAGGCCAATCATCATGTGTTCGGCGTAGATAATTTGTCTAAATAAGTTATGATATACATAGTCCTGTATACATAATGTCTGTCTTTTTAATTTGTAAACTATCAAATTAATAATCTAATGCTAAGCAAGATCAAAAAACATTGTCCTACACAATATTGTAACTCGTTGTAATCATATAAGAATGAATGTATCTGTAAGAATGAATCCATGATATCGTCATTACGATGTCCCTATATGTACTTATGTATTCTTGACCGTTGATTTATCAATAAATAATAATCACTATCAAAACATGATCGTTCAACTGTTATTGATCACCCCTCTGCACACCTCATTCGCTAATATTCGTTGCTGGAAAAATACAAAGATCATATCGTACATGATATCATACATCATCACACGCATGCATGCTTGTCATCATGCTCTGTCTCGGACTGGCTCCTCGCCTGTCCTGTTCTCCTGATACCAAACTCGATTTTTGGCCAAATTTGCCAAATCGGAAGTGTTAAGGTAGATCCCTACGATACCGGCTTTGAATGCATGCATGTGTATGCATGTGCATCGCATCATACTCGGGTGCCGTTGGATCATATGCAGGTCTGATCATGTGCATGCGTGTGTATCTGATCATGCTTCATCACAACCGGAAGTGATAAGGTAGAGCCCCACAATACCGGCCCTCAAAATTCAAGGCACATTTCGGCCAAAAATTTTATTTTGGTATCAGGAGAACAGGACAGGCGAGGAGCCAGTCCGAGTCATCAAGCCATCATGTGCATGCATGTGTATGCATGTGTTTCTAATCACACTTGGGTACTGAATGAATGATAAATCAAATGCAGGCCTGATCATGTGCATGCGTGTGTATCTGATCATGCTTCATCGCAACCGGAAGTGATAAGGTGGAGCCCTACGATACCGGCCTTCAAAATTCAAGGCACATTTCGGCCAAAAATTTTATTTTGGTATCAGGAGAACAGGACAGGCGAGGAGCCAGTCCGAGTCATCGAGCCATCATGTGCATGCATGCATGCTTCATCGTATGCATGCGACGAGGTGTTCGGAGTCAGGATCTGTTGTCGTGATGTGTTGCTCATGAAGGATGTTGATGATGCATTTAATGTGGACTAAACGATGGATTTGGGGGACCTCTTTGGTGATGTATAAATGAAAGGGACAAATTGAATTCGAATACATTATTAGGTATATTATGGATTTATTCACATAGAAAAATCTCGTCTTACAACAAATCTGTTACATTTAAATTGACTAAGCTCTTACAATAAATTAACAGTTCAGTTATTTCAGAAAGTACATGATCTATGGCTACGTGATGAATGATGTCTGTATTCTCATCCGGTTCACAAATATAATGAACAATTATGCACGTGCACCGACGAGTCTCGTGTTCTCGATGCGGGCCGGAGTTGCTCCGAGGCCGCCAATTCTCCCGCTGAAACAGAAGACAAAAACGGTTCAAAATAATGTACAAATTGAATCGCAGCGTTATTAAGTCAAGATATCTCGATGAGAATAAGATCGTGGAATCAAAGAATCAAGGAGTTGTCTCCTGATCACTGAATCATTGCTGTAGAGTACATGAAAACATATTATATAATATTTAACACATCATATATTTGAAAATTTATTACTGTAATGAATACGATTTGTCATATTATTCACAAAATGTCTCCTAAACTACCTAATTGTAAAATATTTTTTCAATCGTTTTGATTAATGAATGACTCGAATATACGTATTAATGACTCATTCATCTGCCATGGAGTTCCGCAAGAAATATATATTCCACGATGCCATTGCATGATCCTCGAAGTAGGCCCAATGATTTCCTTGTCCTGTGGAAATTCTGTAATCATTATAAATCATCAGAATATCTGCCATCAATTGAAAGATTGAAAAATTTTAATTTTGTGAGATTTTGAAACATAAATCTTCAAATACTTAAGGCTTTGATTCTTCTCAATTTCGGGCCATAAATCAACTCATTTTTATAGGGTTCTATGATGTATTCCTATGTATCCAAAATCAAAATCTGGAGGCTGGATTAATCTATCTATAGAATTGATCGATTTATAAAACTGCGTAACTCACACCTGCGAAAGGCCGGTAACATGCAACATCGTAAGTCAATCGGGAAGCTCTATCGACTTTCTGAAATCAGAAACGAATATTTCAATGTTTGCGAATCTCTGGATAACTGGACGCTGAGGGCACCAAAACTCAGCTTACCATCCGCCGTTTAGGTCTGTCTCGATCTATATAATATATTCTATCAGATTTTACAATTGGTCCATAGGTTTTTTTTTTTTCCGTTCATTGTGGATCCACGTCTTAATTTGTGGGCCCGTGCGACCCTGGAGACATTGATTTTTGCGAATCAAATCTTCTAACTGCGAGAGAGGTGGCAACTTTTTCCCATAAAGATATCCTCCGAACGCCCTCGTGACAGTTTCTTTTTCCAAATTGGTCCATGAACGTCTGGTTAAAGGTCCGCCGTTTTCAGACACTAAAATAGAAATAAAAATTAATATCAAGTGGATATTTCTCACAGAAAAGATGCTGTTGTTTTGAATGAAGATCTTACCTCGCTCTCGCTTTGCCGTGCCGCCGTCGAGTGTACTCGTCGCATTGCTGTTTGCGCACGCACCGCTATACGTCGTAGATTTGCTTTCGGGGCAACCATTTCCATTTTCCATTAGGACCGCCCAACTTTCCATAAGAACAGTCTCCATTGGAGATTCATCTTCATCGTTATCCGATTCTTGGGGTGCATCGTGTCCCCCTTGAGCAGCCTCCAAGTATTTCAGTATCGTTTTGATGTCACTTTCAATAACAGGTAGACGATCGACGTCCCTGGGAACCATGTGATGGTGGCCCATAACGCTTTCCAAGTTAGACACCTGTTGCGTTTCCAATAGATTCAAGTTGATGCATTTTTTAGCTATGTGCTTGCGTAGCTTTGTCCCACGTAGTGAGGTAGGTACTTTAGCGCCACATTCCGTGGAAAATTTTCTCAATAAAACACATGCTCGGAGATATTTGTGTCGATCAGGATCGCTACTTTGTATGCCAAAAAAATAAGGATTCTCGTTTGGCACTAGAGCATCGTGTCGATATTTGGAGATGTTATTCATACATTCGAGTAGATCCGATGGAACTAAAACCGGTACTATCGGCCCACGCTTTCCTCGAATCGCAAAGCTTACATACTTATTGGCGAGATTTTGACCCCCTGCCGACAGAGAATTATACACCTCTTTGTTTGCAGAAGAATCGAGGCCTTGATAAGACACAAAGTCCTCGACGTATATACGTTCAATTTCACCAGCCTTTCTACGATTGAATAACTGAAGAGAAATCAAAGTTGCTTCGGCGAGCTTGAGCCATGCTTCTGCGGAAAATCCTTTCTTCTGCATTATTGTGAGGTATTTTGTACGTTCAGCTTTGAGGTGATTATACAGTGACAATATGTCATCTTCACTTGGAAGGTCTACCTTTTTTTGCCTGTTATTTTGCGCTTGTGTTTCAAATACCGCTTTGTTTATCGTAATGCCATAATCCTCGATGAGCAGCTTCAAAAAGTCTTCGACTTCCTTCTGGTTTCTTCCATGTCCAGACTTGATATACTCCGATCTAACGAGCTCACCAACGTGCTTTAACAATGTTCCAAGATTGGACGCTACCGCGGGATGTTTAAACGTGCGACTTTCCTTTTTATAGCCCGCAACACTTTTCACTGCGTTAATGCAGGTGTCGTAACGTCTAGGTTTGAATATTGACGCAAAATCTGTAATTGCATCATTAACGTTTTTCAAAGCTAGATAGAAACGTCCCAACAATCTCAGCCGGCCTTTAATCATCTCATATTGATGAGTGTTTGTTTTGTACTTTTCGCATTGTTCGTTGGCATATAAAATTATGGTTTCGTCGTATCGTATGCTTCGAACAACCTCATCGTCTCTCATGTACGGGAAAATATGTGTCCTCACCGTTTCGTTCGCTTTTGAGTGTAGGCGTCCCATCAGAGCCTTCGATTTTATCATTACAATTCTTTCAGCCTTTCCAGCAGGTTTGGCGCATTTTCGCCAATGATGACGAATTACGTTTCTGGAATATTGCCCTTTGCATTTAGGGCAAGAAACAAAGTCCTGTGCGCTTCTCTTCAACTTTGCATTAGGTCGCCTGCACACGATCAAGGTTCCGTCATTGAATCTTTCATCGGAGTTGAAAAGATGATTGCCATTTTTTCTTATCGTGGCTATCAGCTCTTGACGCTTGCGACTTCCTTTGGGCAGATCTAGGAATTTCTTGACATCTTTTTCGCTCGAGTGCATGTACTCCAAGTGACGGGCTAACTTTGACTGGCGCTTGTGGCAATAAAAACAAAAGTATTTCTTTGTGTGGCATGGAGTCGACGAATCAGCTACTTGTAATGTGGTGTCATCGGGTACTGATCGAGGTTGAGGAGTTACGGCACGTGGCAATTCGGATTCGATCTCCCTGATCTTTTTGCTCTCTGCATCCTCTGACGATTCATCGCTAGCACAACTGCTCTCATCTGATAGTTCACCATTTTTGTCAGCGAGCTCTTCCCTCTCTAGAATAAAATTATAAATAACATACATTGTCCCAAAACAATTCCACCTTGTGAGAAAAAATACGGTACATATTGCATACATACTTTCTGAGGTGAGTGCAGAGGCACTTAGCGGAGTTGGATTTGACTGCATCGACGTTGAGCTGATCATAGGGGGGAGTAGCAATGAATCGTGCAAAGTTAGACACCCCAGATCTTGTTCAGGATCCGTAACGTTGTTGAACATAGTTTGGTTTATCGATGTATAAGACCTGGAAAATTCAAACTGTCGTTTTTATTTTCAAAGTTCTTTATTTAAACATGCGATGACTCGTCAATTTAAAAGGCATAGTCTGTTAGAAGTGCATCCTAGAGTAAAAATTAACATTAGAATATTATGACTTTTGATTCATCTTTGAATTAAAACTTACCTGTCATCGACGAAGTCATTTTGTATCAAATTCTTAGTGTATGAGAATTGCGTGGTGTCCTGCAACCAAGTACGTAAATTAATTGACTTATAATTCAAGAATTAATGGATATGATTCGTGCATACCATACCATTAGAGTCAACGCATTAGAAGAGAGGTCTCTGGGCAAGTCTACGAGATAGGGCTGCTGACAGGGGGTAAAGTATAGGGTTGAGAGTACAATATTATGGGTGCAAAAGTGAGTGCTAATAAAAAAAATAATTACGAAGAAACTAGTACAGGGAGGACTTTTAAACCTAAGTGTCAGATCGAATACATTTCAATATGCGTACTCCGAACGGTATTTTTGACGGGACTTGCATGAAAAACTCACTGTGTAAACATTTCTTGGCTACCTGTCAGTTCATTAATTTACACGCGCCATAGTTGCGGTATTCACATTCACTGTGGTGTGTGTGCACAGGCGCTACTAGTCACTGACAGCAGCTGACAGGCGCAGAGTTGTCCCGTAGTTGGCCCGGCGTTCATTGGCGCCATGGAGCATTTGAATAATTTCAATTTTAAAACGCTGCGTCTACTTTATTTCGCGCCATTTGAATTTCCGCTTTAACTCGGTGACTGACATCAGTCAACGCTTTACTTGATATTATAAAAATTATTGTATAATTTACCATTCCATCGAATTACTTTTTTTTACGATGGGATTGGTGGTCGCGGTGCTCTGAAAATTTGATATTTTCAAAAAGTTCGATCCCTTTGATTTTTTTTCTATCCTTGTAGTTTTGACTAATTTTATTCATTTTCTACATGATCTCTTTCTACGTCCGTTGACTGATACCAATCTTCAGTCAACGCTACGTCGCTTTTGTACAATAATTATGCTACATCCTTCTTTTTTGTTCTTTTTGGTTTTTGGTTTTTCTTTTCTTTCCATCACTTGATTCTCTCTAAATGTGTTATTGCTCAATAAATATTCGATAAATATATTATTGCATTTATTATATATTATATTATATATATTCCTGTATTATGTATAATGTATAATATATAATATATTTTTATTTTATACATATAATTTTTTTATCGCATGTGAAATCGTATAATAGAGTAATTAATATCGCTTACCACGCATAATATTCCTATCAATATTAATATTATTATAACTATTAATATCATCATCTTTATTATATTATTTAATATTATATCGTTATACTAATATCATCATCATCATTATTATTATTACCGTTATATTACGAGTATATTAAATTGTAATATAATACGTGCGTATGTATATTTTTTTCATCTCTTCATCATTCCGTTTACCATGTTTTCAATTTGTTTCAATTTTTTTCTTTCATATCGCGTTAAGCCTATTGAATAAATAATTTCTGGCAACTCTTGATCAATATATTGGTGTATGTTTATGCGATGTTATACAAATTAGTTTTAATAGTCGTAGCAGTAGTAGTAGTATGACTACATATAATAGTAGTAGTAATGGCGGTATAAGTATACATGTAGTAGTAGAGTTATTTTCATTCTTTGTATAGTACCGGGTTATTCATTATTTTCAAGAAGTGTTGTATAATAATAATAATACTAAAGCTAATAATAATAATAACAACAATGACAACATTTAATTATTATACTCTGGCAACTTTTTTTTTTAAATAATCAATAAAGAATATAATTCAATAATATCTAATTGTTCGTTCATGTTTATTTTATATTTTTTTGTCATTTTCTTTTGATACTATATACTTTTTGTTTTCGTTTTTTCTCTCTCTTTTTTTAACAACTTACAATTAGTTATGATATAAGTTAATCATTAATAATAATAATAATGATAATAATTAATTAATATATCAATCAAAGATAATGGTAATAGTAACGATATAATAATATATATTCAAATATTTATGGTTATAGAATACATGTAAGCGCGATCCTTATCGTCATTGTTATAACATATTTAATATTATTATTATTAATTATTGTATAGGTATGTAACAAGAGCTAAAAAATATTCTGCGCAATTTAGCTGCTCTATATTATTAATATTATTGTTATTAATATTGTTTATTATTATTATTATTATTATTATTATTATTATTATTATTATGGTTTGACATATGGGAAGGGTATTTTTAAGTTTCAGGTCAGATATATTTATATACGTATATAGTAGGTAGTGATGTATAGGTATGTATATGGGCATATGTATACGTATAGTTCAAGGAAGCGTATATTTTTGGGTAGGATTATTACGTTATTTAATAAATCAGTTACAGTTTACTAGTTTATTATTACATTATTGTTCAAATGGTTTTCATGTAATTTTACTGTCGTTCTTGTCGTTGTTGTTGTTATTATTATTATTATTAATATTATTATCGTCGTTATCATTATGTTCATCATCATTATCATTAATAGTAATCAATCATTTTGTTTCTATCTATAGCAGCCTCTTTTGACTAGCCGCACTAGTCTTAAACTAGCTTGAGCATTATAGGCATATATATATATATATATATATATACATACATATATGTATATGTATACTATACGTATATATTTGTTTATTTATTTATTAAATAATTTATCTATTATGTACTTATGTATTAGGTATGTATGTAATCTTAGATTTATATACTTATGAATAATCGCTGTGAATTAATTATTAATTACTTTGATGATGATAATAATAACATATTACTCACTTATATATCGTAGTGTCGCTCCATGTCCGGCGGTATACATACTACGTATATTTTTACGTGTTTTTTTATTTCTTTCTTTCAAAGTTCCGTTTGTTTTCCATACGAGTTTTCGTTCATTCTTTCTATTTGTTGAGTTTAATTTTCAACTAGTTTCAAAATCGTTCACATATAGGTATATGTATTTCCCGAAAATAATAACATTTATTGGGTAATGATAATAATATGATAATAAAAATAATAATAATGATAAGAATGATAACATTTCAACGTACACACATATATACTATGCGTACGTATCGATATACCTACGATATCTATTATATGTACATAAAACAATAAATTATATCAATCGAACCGTATGTTGTTTTATATTGTATCGGATATTATATTTATACATGTAAATTCGGATTTTCGTAAGTATCGATACTCAGACATGATGACGGTGATGATGCTGATAATAATGATAATAATAATAATGACAACAACAACAATAATAATAACAATAACAATAATAATGATAATGATAATCGTAATAATAATTTCAAAACAACTAATTAATCATTCATACTAATTCCATCACTTTTATTCTCAAAAAAATAATTTTCTCCTTTTCCTTTCCTTCCCGTATAAGTATTATCGACTATTTATTATTTTGTAATATGTAATCATACGTGTACGTAACATAAGCTGATTAAAAAAAAAAAATCTTTCGGTCAATGATAAATATTAAATTCTATAATATTCCATGTATGGATACTAAAGATAGATGTAACAAACAATATTAACTAAATAATAATTACAGTGACAATAATAATAATAATGGTCATGACAATAACATAAATTTCATTTCGTTTTGTCCGTGTTTCTCTTTTGATTCTTCCTTTTTGCACTTTATTTTAATTTTTTTTTTTACGAATTTATACTATTTTCGATTGATCTACCTGTGCGAATAAATTGCACAGGTAATGTATACCTATGAATGTGTGTGTGTATGTATGTATATAACATACTACATTGTACATCCAATAAATTATAATTCCTCTTTATTTTTTTTGCAATATTTCGTACTCCTATTAATTTTATTTCAAAATCTTATGTATTATAGTATGGTAATATAATGTTTGTAACAACATATCGTTTATCAGTAAAATAATTAAAACTAAATAAATAATTTTATTCAAATATATAGATATAATATTGCATACTTTTCAAGGAAAAATAATAACAACAAAGTTGATAATAACAATAATAATAATAATGAGAATAATAAGAATTATATTCGTACCGGCCCGCACGTACTCCATTCATCATTCGAATATATGTATATTTATATAGATTATTAGAAAAATATTCTATCCATTATTGCAGGGTTAAAACAAAAAATTTCTCGCTTTTTTTTGCTCCTCGTTTCATTTTTCTCTCTACTTTTCAACGCGTGAATAGACATGACTAGAGATACGTATAATACCATTGATAATGATGATAATAATAATAATAATAATAACACCAACAACCACAATAATAATAATAATAATAATAATAACAACAGCAACAACAACAACAATTATGATGAACATAGTAATAATAAAATAAAAAACTTAGAGTAATAACAATAACAATACTAATAAAAATAACTTGTCAAGTATATATTGAACTGAAATATTATTTAATTCGTATGTAGCAAAATGTTGTACATAGTTGTTGGGTACATTTGATTTCAAATGTTATTATACACCCGCAGGTATTTATAATAATTCATAACGCGTATATATTTATAATATGTAATGGCCGTCGGACATGGACGATTGGAGTTTTGTTTTTTGGCTATGAAGTAGGTATACGTTATTACGTTATAGATTACGTAGTAAATATACAATAATAGATGGAAGAACGATCGGTATTTTTTTTAATTGTTTTTAGCTTCGTGTTATTTGCGTGCAGAATCTTTTGGAGTTAGTTGTTGTTATCTTAATATTTCATTTTTTTTTTATAGAGTGGCTGACGACTTGATCACTAATTGCGCGTTTTTCAACTTATTTATGTAATATTACATTACTTGGCAATATGGGATTGAGCAAATTACCAACCGCGGATCAATCGTCGGCGTTCGTTTCGTTTGTTCTATTCTTTTTTTTTTGATCAGATATATACAACAGCTTTTTATTTGTTTAAAAAATACCGTTTTATAAAAAACACCAAACTTATTATTCGACTTTGTTCCGGTAGACCTCTATCTTACACGTTCTACGTATGAATATCTAAGAGAAATAAATACAATAAAGCCTAACGTTGATCAACCAAAATTGTAAAAAACAAGGAGGAATAAAAAATTTGAATGACAGTGATGTCGCATAGAAATTCGTATTCAGATTTCAATAATTCTGTCCTTTAATTGTAATATATCATCAGATCAATTGCAAGGGAAACAATAAAATATAAATAATTAAATAAATGACATTATATACACGTCTATCTTAACGTTTGGATTTTTTTTTCCTTTCTTCGTTTTTTTTTTTTTTGTTTTCGTAGTCAAAATTTATTACACTTGTTACGCGAATGAAAAATCAGTCTCCCAAATATTATGATGTCGTTATTTATTTTTTTTAGACAATTTTCTGTGGCATTTTTTTCATTTTTTTTTCATTATTATTCATTTATCATAAATTTTTTCTTGTTTTTTTTTTGTTTCATACATTTAATTATAGATGAATTTTCTTGTTTTTTTTTGTCCGTTTAAAAAACGTAACTCAGATCGCGGGAAATCCCATAATACAAAAGACGATCTGTTTCTTAGTTTTTCGTTCGATCTTGTTTTTTTTCTTAAATCGTCCCTGTCATCGACGAATTTTTTGACGCAAACTTATATTTCCACATCATTTGCAGTGGACAACTACAATAATAATAATGTAAGATTAATATTATGCATTACCTTTAGGTTTACGTTGCGTTTATAAGTATTCAATAATTATACATGTATATATATATATATATGTAAATTAGGTTCTCCTCGATATCAAATTACAGTATCGTTATTATTATTATATATAATAACATATCATATATAAATATCGATAAAGGCAAACGTGGGTGACTGTATGAACTGTATGAGGAGATACACACACACGCGCGCGCACACACACGCACACACACATTTTTTAAATATCAATTATTGTTGGTGTTGTAATTCTTATTTATTGTTATTATTATTATTATTATTATTATTATTGTTATTGTTATAATTGTTACTATTATTGTAATTATTAACACTATTATTATTATTATTATTGTTATTACTATTACTATCATTATTATTAATGGTTTTATCAAAATAGTGACGGTGAAAAGGCACCTTCCGTACTTGCGATCACGACAATCATCGTTGTCGTCATTATCATTATCATTAATCAATCAATCATCATAATCATTATTATCATTATTATTATAGTATTATTATCATATGGTAATTAATGTAATGTATATACGTATGAGTAGTACGGAAAATTATGCTGACTTTTTTATGAATAACGATTAAAAATAATTTTTTTTTTTTGATTTTCATCTCCTATTTCAAGCACTGTTGATTAAATTCGAACAAAGTAGTGGTAGTAATAGTTACAAATTTTTAACCTTCTCCCTAATCGCAGGAGTAAGAAATTGTTAGTTCTCTTTTTAGTTTGTTGCATCGTTGTTATCAATAAAATTAATAATAATAATAATAATAATAATAATAATAATAATAATAATAATAATAATAATAATGATAGCAACAACGATAAAGATAATCTTGATAATAATAACAATAAAAATGATAAGAACTTTAAGATGAAGAAGAAGTGAAAGAGAGAAATCCCCTGGTGTCACGGGGAGGATTTAGGCCGACAGGATTTGTCCTGCATCACTTGTTGCTGTTGCTGCTGTTGTTGCTGTTGTTGCTGCTGTTGCTGTTGTTGTTGTTGTTGTTGTTGTTGTTGTTGTTGTTGTTGTTGTTGTTGTTGTTGTTGCTGTTGTTGGTGATGGTGATGATGACCCGAAGGATCATTCGTTACACCAAGTTCGGTACCCATCATTCCACCAGCCCCGCTCTTATCCAACCCACTGTTTGCGTGGACCGAATGAAAGTACCGGTCTAAAAATTGTAGATTATATATGATGCGCAAGGAAATCAGAACGAATTTATTTACTGCATGACAAATCGGTGCGCACTTTTGTGAGTTGAGGTAATTTTTATCGGTCCGATAATTAGAATTGAAATATTTGTAATTTGAAGAATTTTTTGTTCATTTATTTTTCTTCGTCGATGCAGTTTTCATTCGAGTTATTAGTTTTGATCTCATGGTACATCGAAGAGAAATTTCTAATACTTTCAATTGTTCTTACCCTCGTCCATCGCTGAGGGTGGTTCACTCGCTGTTCCCGCTATTATGGGAGCTATCATGTTGTAATCATCTTCCAAGTTTATGAAAGGCGCCGCACTCCAACGAGGAGGTACGTTGCTAACTGATCTTTGCGTCGCTACAGGTCGACTCACAGAAGCGGGAGATGAAAAGAGGGATAAGTTCGTAGGTGAAATTACACCTGACATCGAACCGATCGTTGGATAGGTGAATATTTGCTGCGGATGAGAAAAAAGATTCAGGTAATCATTAGCTGTATTTGTTCGCTGTACCGTATAGGTGTTTTGAAGTTTTTTTAATTTACCTGACCAGGTTGAGAGTGAAAATGTGCAAAGGTGTATTCTCTGCTGGTATGGGGGGCGGCGACGAGGATTCTTGTCGGACTTTTCCTTCCTCCGGGATCAACCGAGCCTTGACAAGATGAGCTCACCAGACCAGCCGCCGTCATTTGATCCGTACTGTTGCCGAGCTGGTCTCCTGGATCGCTCGGTGATGTTGGCGGTGAACCGGCTGTCGTCACCGTTAATTCCCCCGTTGATCTTATTATCGCTACGGGACGTGCCATCGGTGCCGGTGGCGGGGGCGGTAACATCGAACTTGGGTAATACTGTGAAAACTTTTGTATACCACCACGGGGTCCGGTCAGCTGCGTCTGAAAATGGCATACGACACTCATCCAGATAATCGTGCGCGTCCCACACGCCCTGGACCGACAACTAACTATCGGTCCTCACAAAACCGATCGAGAGAATTCTGTTAAATTATCCATTTGGTTGACCTTTGATATTTTGGTACCTGATCGTACCTGAGGACAATTAATTTTACCATTACCATTAAATTAACAATCGTAAGGTTTTCTGTTCAAGAAAACTTCATTAATTTCGTCGGTCCAGAGCAAGTGAAACACATTTGCACGTGTAAAAATTGATGGCTTCCGGTTCGGATGCTGACATGAGTCTTATTCTTCGACGTTACGATTCTCGTTCGTTATTTCTTTCAAACCTTAAATTAATCAACTTCTATCAGCATCCGTACTTAGGAATGCCATAAAAAAGGAAAAAAAAAAAAAAACCTGAAGAATGTTACGGTAGCTACCTGAGGTAACTGCTGAGTATTTTCCGCTTCTTGACAAACGAATGTAACAAAATCGGATAGCGTGTCGTGGCCATTTTCCGGATACTTTGCCGCAGCCGCAGTCCCAGGATGTTCCGGTTGATAATAAGCAAGCCCCGACATGCTCTGCCCGGAACCTCCCGCTAATCCTTCATGAGGAGAATGTAACCCTGAAACACGATCAAAAAAATTTTTAATCAAAGCGAAAACAACGATTCGCAGTGCCGTTTACCACCCCAGATGGTCTTGATACCGCGGCAACAATCGAATGCGAAAAAAGAAACGTACGATTCTTTTGTGATTTTTGAACGATCTCTTCTTGTTTTTGGGGTGATTAAGGCGCTGCTTAGGTGGAAAACGAACAAACAATTTATCGGATAGAACACCAGCGGTGGCATGTTGGATATGAAATTGAATTTAATTCGACGGTGCGATCGTGTATTATTTCTCCCCCACGTTTCTCGATAATTTGCTCAAGTAATTCAAAAATAACCAGCAACATGCCGCGACTTGAATTATATCCGTATTAAAATTCATACCTTTATTCGAGGGTAGGTATAACAATTGTAATATCAATAAATATTTATACCGAGTAAAAAGCACTCGAAGCATAATAATATAATTATAATAATAATAGTAATAATAAATATAACTTTAATTTAAATAGCACAATAAGGTGTGTGCGACTGAAAGTTTTTTTTTTCATATTCAATATTTATGAGTAGTATGTATAACGATAACCGTAGATATTATTGAGTGCAACAACAAACATCAAACAACAATTAGGTTACAACGATTAAACAACACATCAAACATCAAGGATAACAACATCAACATCAACATATCAACAATTATTAAATAATATTATATATTATGTATTATAATATTACATAATACATAATAATAATAATAATATTCACATATGTATTATATATTTCATGTATCATATATATAAGCATATAATAGAACAACAACACCAACATTGCAAACAACGATATGGAATAATGCATCGGTATTATTGTACCAATATAATAATATATAAAATATATATATAATATGTATATATATATATTTGTGTTTTGGCCTTATTCATTTCCTTTTTTTTCGTCTCTCTCTTTTTTTCTCTTTTTGAATCAAATAAAATGAGACAATACACATGTCATATTTAATTATATAAATAATGAAACTAAAACGTTTCTTTTCTTTTCATTTTTCCAATAGTGATGATAATTATACATAAATATATATAATAATAATAATAACTCATCCAGCATACGACATACCCAGAGCATTGGCGATGGTGTGTACATTAATTAATTAATTGATTAATTAATTAAAATAGTGAAGATAATATATTTATAGTATAATAGGTATACGGTGAGACAGAGATCGTATATCAAGTGTTCTTACTCAAGTTTGCACGCTTTGATTCCAGATATCCCAAGATCGAACGAATGAATAAATTAAATTGAGAAAACAATCAACGCGACAAACAAATTGTCATTCATAATATTATTTATGTATATTACCAACGTTGCATCCATAATTTATTTCATTCAATTTTTTTCTCATCTCTTTGTAATTTTAATTAATAATATATTCGGAATCAAAGCTGTGCCATCTCATAATTGTTATAGTATAGAAATTGTGAAAAAAAATAATTTATTGAGCGGGGCGAGAGGTGGGGTGTCAAAAAGTGGGAAATAGACATACAGACAGATAGACAGTGACAGCGACAACTAGCTTACCAGACAGAGGTTGTGGTGGTGCGGACGCGGTGAGCAAACTTTATCTTGTAATAATAATAATAATAATAATAATAATAATAATAATAATATCAATAATAAGAATAAGAATAATGATACTAACAATAATGATAATCATAATAAGAATAATGATAATAACAATAATGATAATCATATTAATAATGATATCAACAACAACAGTAACAACAACAGTAATAATAATAAGAATAATTATGTGTAACGTAAAGTAAATAAATAGATAAGTAAATAAATAAATAAATTCTCTACCCGCTTGCATCAGGCGGACCTGCGGTCTGTCTGTACGTTGTTAGTTAAAATTATCAATGTAAAACAAATTTCGCGGATTGTTAAAAATTTGATTTTGCTTCTTGCTGCAGTCATTTAAATTTTGGTAAAATAAAGAAATAGATCTAATCTTCTGTTTTCTCCATTGGCTCTTGTCGTTTAGTTTCATTTCATTTTATTTAATTCTCTTTCGGGTTATTCGTTGATGAAATATCGATAATCATAATGACATTGATTCATAATTGATGAATTTTCAAAATGCGGCAACGGGCAGACAGACGAACGATCGAGCGATACATAAAAACAGAGAATGTGCATATATATATATATAACATTTACAAACAAAATCGGGACCGAATTCCATTCCCTTTTGTATTATATTATATGATTTATAATTTGTTTTTTTTTCATTTCATATAGACAAGACAAAAAATTAAAAAAAAAAAAAAAAAAGATCAGTTGAATTTTTTTCTTTTCTTTTTTATTGCAGTTTTGATTCGGATCCCGAATTTGTGCGTGTGTGTCTTTTTTCTTTATTATCATTATATACATATAGCATGGCAACCATTTAGAGCTGACAATGAGGTGAGCGTATATAATATCGATGCAACATTAAGTGAACATTGATCAAAAATAAAGAAAAAATCTATCCAAATAAATGTTCACACGGCAACGAGAAGTAAAAAAAAAAGAAAAAAATATACGAAGATGCAACGGTCAAATAGAATAAATCAAATTACTGCGTGTCAGGTATATATTATTCATTTTTAGATTAAGATTCTATAGGATTTTGAAATTTTTTTAAATACTTTTGAAGTGGATATAGTACCATAATATGTATGTGTGTTTGTCGTATATATATGTATACATAATAAACGTGTAACGTGAGCAAAAAAACGAATTGTGTTATTCATTTGTGAAACAAGTTTTTCTTTTTTTTCTTTGTTGTACATATTTAGGTATATAATAGAAAGAGAGCGAGCGAGCTAGCGATTTGCAGACAGTGAGAGAGTGAATATAGAGATTATTATATAGTTGGTAGAAATTGATAGAATGATTAAGAGGTTTACTATGTGTGGCATATAATAATACGTAACAATCGACAGGCATGATCCGCTATAAAATTTCAAAAAAGGAAAAAGAACTAAACAAATAAATAGAAATCTTTCGACAAATTAACATCATCGTTATATTTTACTATTTATTTTTTCAAGTTGTATCATTTATAAGGTATATCAACGATCAAATGCATAGGAGAAAAAGCAAAAGAATATATAAATAAATAAATTAAAAAACAAAAATTTTAAAAAGAAAAACCAAGTTATACTTTTTATCAATATAATTGATTCTTTGCATATGATGATACAACGATATTGACTCAACAATTTTTATTTATCGGTACTCAGCATGGTTATCGTAAAATTAATTAATTATTCATTATTCATTATTCATTCGATCAGTCAAATTATTTGTCCGACCGACTATGTAACGGTAATAATTGATCAGTAATGTGATTACGTTTCTCTAGATTATTATTTTCAAATTTTTGACTTCATCGATATTTTTCATTTATCTATTTGCTCAATAATTTTTCTTTTTGTCGATGACGTTGTTCATCGTAAGGATATCGATGATTGGAAACAATTGAAACTTCAATTCTGAAAAATTGGTATTTATAGTAAAGGTACAACTTGGCGTGTGAGACGATAAAGTGAAGAAAATAATTTGAGGAAAAAAAACAGGAATTACGGTAAATTGAAAAGAGAAAACCTAAATAAATAAATAAATAAATAAATAAATAAACCGACATCATATTGATATCGATATTAATTAAATATTGATATATAGATAATATACATAACATCATAACCAATCACAGAAGTACCTTTTGGTCGAGTAAGCAAGCTTCTTTCTATACGCTTGGGCTCAGACTGAAACAGACATTACATTTAATCCGCGATTAGTGATTTTATTGTGTCGCTTCCAATAACAATCGCATCATTACGATTCGATCATTCTATTTTTTCCTGTATTTTGCTTGATTTATTTGTTACTTATTTATCATTTTTCTTTCCGCTTTCGCTTGGTTCTCTGCGTATTTTTACGAAGATTGAAAAAATATAACATTTTGTGATTACCTCTCCAACTATCTGCTGCTGCCTGCTTATCCTATACCACCTATACCTGTACGATATTCGCGAAAATTCGTGGAATATGTCTACTTATGCGGTAAATGCATACTTATGCGATAAACTCTTATTTTTATTTATTTTTTAATTTTTTTTATCTCCATTTGCTTTCTTATTTTACTCCAGTTACGCCACCTGTATATAATAACAAATATTCAAAGGGGACGTCACGAATCGATTTTTATCGTACGAGTAAATTTCTTCTTTTATTTTTTCAAATATTTTCGAAACTGCCATCTTATTTCTGATCTTTTGTGAGGAACGTTGACGTACGATTTGGCTAGCAAAATTTGACGAAAGAAAAAAAATAGAAAAGATAACAAAAGGGAATAATCACGTTTTTGCATCTTTAAATTTTGGGCCTGTCACGAGTAAAACTTTTTTTCTCATTTCTTTTATTCCTTTTTCTGAATTACTTACATGATGCCTGTGGGGGATGAGCTCAGTTTTGGGTCTATCGCACACTGGACACTAGACAACAATATATCAACGTATGGGGTTAGTCACAAAAAAACAACAATTAAAAGAGAACACAAAAAAATTTTTCCCCCATTCTTCCGTCTTTTCTTCTTGTTTTTCTTTGGTTTTTCTTTCTTTTTGACACGTGGATTTGTTAGGCGAGCAATCAATTATCATTGTTATTATTATTATTGTTAGTGTCATTATTATTATTATAATAATAAATATATATATCATTCGATGTTAGATGTTTGTTCGCTTGGCTCAGTGCTTTTGTTTGGGATTTTTTTCTATTAGGTATATGTAATGATAATAATAGTATTGTAGGTATATAATAATAATAATAATCGAAAAATTGTAATAATTGTATTATTATAGACGTAGAACGTGATGCGCAGAGTTTTTTTTTACCCTGTTTTTATTTAACGTCGCAATTCTCATCATTCGTCTCTTCGGCTTCTTCACTGTATTAGATCATATGACATAACGTCATGGCGGACAAATCAAAACACATAATATTTGTGTTAAAACTCGTATTTGAATTATTTCGAAATGAAAAGATTATTGAAAAAAGAAAACCAAAGAAAACTATACAGCAGCCGCCCGTATTGGAAAAATTGATCACTTCTCCAAATAAATAAATAAATAAATAAATGAAAGAAAATGCTTGAAAAAAAGAACAAAAAAGAAATTGAAAAAAAAAGTGTAGCTTTGGAGTTTTCTTCTTCACCTTTCTAAATATCGAAGTCTATAAAATATTATACATTGTGTCGAATATATTTCTGCAATATACCTAATTTAGTTATGAGATTTTTAAAAATAAAATTTCATCCGTGGATCGATTGGAAAACGCTTTTATAATTATTATTTCAACGTATTTGTTATTATTGTTTGATTAGTAATTATGAATTGATGATGGAGACACATACCAGTCTGAGAGTGAGGAGAATCAACTCCACGGTGAGCATCTTCTGGCCTTAAGACAGGAGAGAAGTTTGACGCACTGGAGACAGATACTGTCGGTGCTTTTTCAGTCTTGTCGTTTCTTATGAGCTGGTGTACAGGTGGGGGACCTGAATGAGTGTTTTTTTTTTTCAAATTATTTCAATGGAATAAAAAAGAAAGCACAGAATAAGTTTAGTCTACAGAATTTAAAAAAGAAACGCCGTTTTGGGAGTTTGTCAAATTTTGGAAAACTTATTCGCTCTTTCAATTCCGCCAGACGATCGACGTGTATTTAAAAATTTACTTTCAAAAATGAAAACTCGAGGGAAAAATTATCTAACTTTGAAGGTACCGCCTTTTCGTTGGTTTTGGAAAGTTTAAATTTTCTAGTACGTCACAGTAAAGCTATCCACAAAAAAAACGTATCCCTCAAGGAAAGGGGGAGATAGTGAACGAAATTGATCGATTCACACGGATAATGATTGAATCGATAATTCGGTGGGGGAAATTGTAATGAGAATCGAAATACCGTGGGAAGTGCTAACGCTCAGACACTTACTGAAGCTAGCCGCAGGTTGTGCATGGTCTGCAGAGGTAGCTGATGGCGGTGTATAGCTGCTGCAGTAGTACGGCGGGTGCTCTATTTTGATCGCGTTTATTTGGGGCTGCATGTCGCTGAGGTCATGCAGTATGGAAGCTGAAACCAGACACATGCCATATAGTAACTATAATAGCCCTTTCCTTTTGCTTTTTTTTTTTAATTGCATTAAAAATGGTACGTCGAATAGTAGCGAAAAAAAAAGGATAGAAAGTATAACGATTTACGGCGATAAATCCAAGAATAAAAAGAAAAAATAATAATTTTATGTTCTGATAAATTATTCATGTATTAATATAGAATTTCCCTTACTAAGATCTTATGCGGTGATGTTACACAGGCAATATACATATAATATACAAGGTGTACATAATCAATTGTATGTATGTAAAGATTGATTATATCGTTATAATTATATGGCGGGTAATAATTGAATTGAAATTTGATTAGAATTTTCCTACCTTTTGAGAGCATCCACAATTCTTTGGAACTGAAGACACCGGTTGCTAGGATCGTATCGTTGCAGACGACCCCGTTGTAGAGTTCGTGATAGCCACCTGGGAACAGAACCGAATCCCGAGATACCTCATTATATCACGTACACCTGATGTGCAAGTTAATAAAACGATCGACGACGAAAAAGAAAACGATCAAATTAAATCAAATAAATGAATGAGAAATAATATTACTTCATTTAAATTTTTTTTTCTTTTTCTTTGCTCCTTTTGGTTGTTTGGATTTTTTACACTTGACAAATCTCGCCACACTTTTTGTGCAGCAGGTATACAGGGTAGAAAAATACTCCGCCAATTAACTGCACACTGAAAGCGGAAAAAAACAAAAAAAACATAATTTGGAAAAAAAAAACAAAAAAAAAACACCAACGTAAAACGCAGGCCCGCATAAGATCTCAATATTTTCTACAAACGCGATTTTACCAAATTTTTTACGAGAAAAACAAACTTTTACTTCCATTTTGTACCACAAGATTTATATAGGTATGCATTTGGATTATAGTATACAAGTAAGATTGGCATGTGAAAAAGAAATATGTATGTATATATTATACCTATATAATAAATGTATGTATATAAATAAATAGAACGAAAGTATGTTATGTATATATGTGAAAAAGATATAATCGATAGTTTCTTTTATAAATTCCCTTTTCTTTTTTTTTTGTGTTCCCAATTAGTTTTTTTTTTTCTTTCAAATTTAAGAGTTGTTTTTTTCATGTTTTGTTTTATATAATACATACATATATAGGCATACGTAAATATATAGGTACTTATTTATTGTATACCGCACTTCCACGTTGGAACCGGCGGGTCGTTATGCGGGTTGCCGGTTTCAACGCGAAGACGCAGTACTAATGCTAAAGCGATTTTTCTATACCTTTTCGTCTTCTTTCTTCGTCTTTACTAGTATTGCAGATCCCGTTGAGAACCTCTGAAAACAAACGAAAGTGAGAAATTAAAATCTTAAAAAAGGAAAAAAATACATTTGAATTTATTTTTGCATTTTGCTCCACGTGATTTTTTTTTTGATTCCTTTTACGCTCGACGCCTTTGCTCGCGCTGATCGATAAAGAAAAAGACTAAGAGAAAGAAGAAGAAGAAAAAAGAAGCGAGATTTATGCCGTTACAACTGCAGCTCGATATGCGCAATAAGATTGTTTATTTTTGTTATTAATATTATATGTATATTCAAGAGCAGTTTCAAGTTTGTATCGTTCATACGTTATCTATGTATTCTATAATTCTGAGCTATTATTAGTTTTATTTTTCTAGTGTCACGCATTGTTTTATTGTATAGGTATGTATGTAAATATACACATGCATATATATATATATATTTCGACCTTACGCAAATCTCATTACGCAATAGATATTACCAAAATACTCTAGCCCCTCTTCAGCCCCGAGAACATTCGCGTTTCTGAACAGCAACATGAGACAAGTGAAGACAAGAGAAGACAAGGTGATGGAGGCGCGATGCGTGATATGCACGTCCTGCGATTTTGGAAAAAGTGAAAAACTAAAACCAAACACTTCGGGGGTAGGTCATTTGGTCGATGTTTCCGGGGATGCGGACGTGGTCCCCGAAACAGCGTTACAAAATCTGGTCAACTTCAAATTCGAATTTTATTTTTTAGCAAATACCACGATTCTTTTCGACCGAAAAACGATTACGCTCTGGCGTATTTCAAATCTTGTACAAAAAAAGCTCAGAACAATAAAAGAAAACATAATAATAATATTAATAATAATAATAATAATAATAATAATAATAATAATAATAATAATAATAAAAACATCAACGCGAAGGCGAAGAAGAAGGAGAAGTTACTAGCTCCACTGCCACGGGGCAGATCAGTCCGCGCTTATTTATTTATAGCGAGCTAGCAGACACATCGTGTGTTACAGAAAGCTATGTCTACTCTACACCAGAAGAAGCAACATCGCCAACAACGGTGAACCTCTAAAGCTTAGGCAAAGTTCACAACGAACAATGACTCGGCAATAATTTTCTGTCAGAGACCGAACACCGACACGAAAAATTCAGAATGGTCGACCTACATTTTTGTCTACGAGTTTTTTTTTCTTTCTCTATATCCCATGGAAAATGAATCTTCTCTACGGAATATACGGGAAATTATTGAGATTTTTAACGGTGCAATTGTCGGGTGCTGGATCTGGAGATATAATTCGAAATTCTAAGATCTATAAATGCGGAATAGATACAGGTAGGGATTTCGGTATCTAAATATATGTACATACGTTGGGTATGTAGGTATATTGTACAATTTGTCTTCTCTCGATGTGGATACGACCTAAGAGCTAAATATCGCATCGCCGTCGGTGGTTGCGCAAGTGTATAATGTCGTCTTCTACTCTCTTACTATAAACTACCATCACCATCATCATCACCACCACCAGCAATAGCATCGAAAATTTAAACGCGTTACTATGAAGAACCGCCGATGTCGTTTCTTCGTATTAAAGTTAAAAGACAGGTGCGTCCCGACGTCCATCGAAACTGCCTAGAATCCGCTGATTCTATAAACTACCCCAGGGTATGAGGATATCTCGAAACCGGCAAAGATTTCAACTCTGCGATAATTTTCCGAATATTATTCAGCGAAATTATTCGGTACTTCTAATTATAGTAATAAATAATTACACCGCGGTTAAAAATCACCGCTGACACAAATCCCCGCACCACGACAAATTTATTAATTCACCCAAAGCGAAGAAACAAAAGTCTGCTACAAAATTTTCTAAATCATTCTACATCTTAATTTCGAAAAATTATAATGAATGGATTAATTTTCGTTTTTTTTTCGAATAGCAAATTTTCATAATTTAGAAACTCCGACAAACTAACCCGCAGCTCATCTTCTTCGCACTTAACACATCATCATCATCATTTGTGTTATGTCTTGTACGATCAACATCATGAAAATTCCTTACTCTTAAAATATACATAGTAGTGGCACAATAATCTAAACCCAGACAGTTTCAAGGCCGTTCGTTAGGATTGCCACCGCCGTACCCAACTACACTTTTTTAATATTCAGATTTTTCGAATTTATGAAACCGGATGACTTTGAAAAATACAAAGAACAACTTTGTTTTTTTTTTGGTGATAATGAAGAAGCGTCGAATGTGTTTAGAAACTCGAAACTTTGGTTGGTACAAATTTTTGGTGGATACGATATTCTAGCTCTCCGCATTAAAAGACGCGTCTCTAAAAAATTGAACGAAAAATTTAGTGTTGGAAATTAGCTTTTTTATTTGGCGCTCCAAAGAAGAAAGTACTGAATTTCCTCTTTTTAGTATTTTCGATCACGATGAATGAATAGGACAAATTTACAACGCTTCTGAATGGAACGCGGATGAATAGATTTAAGAAGATGAATAATTTGGCGTAAGGACGGTAATATAGAACGAGATACTGGAGCGAATGCCTAACCTACCCCATGTCTTGGCAGTGGAGCGTCTCATTTTATTCTATTTCATTTCATTTTATTTATCTTTTCTTTCATTCTTATGCCTTTTTTTTTATTATTTCTCATCGTCACACTTCTCTCTCTCTCACCCTCTCTCTTCGACTTCTCTCATCTTTTCCCCCACCCCCCGTATACCTATTCCGCACCCATGTTTTTCTCTTTTCTTGTCTATTTTTTTTCCTCGATCTTGTTAGCGGTGCGGTAGGCTCGGCCAATTTTTGCGTCAACTGATTGTAAACATTACAAACATTGCTGCCAAGCCGGACGATCCCTAAACGTGTTCCTCCTCTTCACCGACCAACAAACGAGGCCGAGAGCCAATTGTACTACTACTTCCAGTATTTAGTATTATTCATTCCGTTTTTTTTTTTCTTTTACTTCTTCATTTTACATAATATCACCGACTCGGCCATCGATCTTTTAGTTTGAACTATTTTTTATTTAAAAATTTTCTTTTCGTTTTTTTTTTTAGGAAAACCTCTTCTCGGAATGTCTTCGTCGATTCATCGTTCGGTATCGCGAACAAATTTAACATCTGTACCGATTTTTTGAATCGCTAGGAATGTGCCCGTTTGGCGGGAATTTAGAACCGTGCGTACTACTTTTCGCGTGCAATGCTCGGGCGGGTGTATTTTTTTTGTATTTTTTTTTCATTTTCTTTGTCGGCTTACCGTGGCTGGTGATGAAGTTAGCCAAGTAAAGGTCTAACTCTCGGACGGAGACGTTGATGTGATAAGGGTTAACACAGAGGCCAGGTTGGGCGCATTCCGCCGTTTTTTCTAATCTCTCTCCGTCGGTTGACTCGAGAGGAATAGCTTTGAAGAGAATCACCATGACGAGATCGAGTCTCCAGACCTGAAGATGTTCAAGAAATCGGTTAGAAATGTTCCTCGAATGTTTAGGATAGTTTTGAAATTTCTAGCTTCACGATGTATGGCAACTGACCTTGTCGGCCTGACGGAGACAGTCGATACGACGCATTTTTCCTTTTTGATCGGGATTACTGAGGACGCACATCGCCGGCCTTTTTCCCGTTATACTTAAAACAAAGTCCTCTCTGTACTCCTGAGTGATGTCCTTTCTCAATTTTCCCAACAATCTCGACGCCCATTTCTGTTTGACTTCCAACTTTTCGTTCTGAAACAAGTTAATGGCAAAAATAAGAATCAAAAACGTACGCACAAACGGCGTCGATCGAACGAATAATTTTTAATCAGCCGGAGAAATTCTTTCACCATGTAGATAATATATTATTATAAATGAGCGCGAGCGGCCTGGCGCGGTGAGAATTCCGCGTGCACGTGAACGTGTATAAAGGCTAAAGACTTGTATTTATTTAAAATGAAAAATATATGCGATTCACGCAAGCGGTCGAACAGCCGTTGCACATGGAATAGCAAGACGAGATTATAAGAAAGAAACGCATTTTATACCGTAGGTACGCGTTGCGTGCAGCCAACGGAATTTCACGTTTTGTACAGCCACATTAAACGCGATGCCATTCTATTTGAAAGAAAACAAATAAGTAAATGAGTAAATAAATAAATAAAGAAAAATGAATAAATAAAGAACAATATGTAAGAGAAGAAAAAGATAGAAAAAATATCTGCAATGTAATCAGTAATTGTACGCGTGTAAAGGTGCACTTCGTGTGCGGATTACGTTATTACGTATCTATACCATACGTTTGGTACGGTAGAACGTAAATCCCATCACGTATTCCGTATACGTATACACAATCGCGAAGCCGACGACATCGACAACGACGGCAACGACGACAACGACGACAACGACGACGTGAAAATCCAAAGACACTTTGACAGACGTGTGTCCTTATTTTTCCATTCCGATGCGTTTGCGGTTATAATTATATGCCTACATATAGATGGAACGTATCGTTCACCAGGGATTTCATTACATCCCACATTATTTCTAATCTAATCAACTTCGCGGCAGGGTGAAAACGTAGAGGGCGAAGAGCGTAGGGGTAGAGGGGAAGAAGAGGGTAAAAAATGAAAAAGTCAAAAATGGACATCACTGGACGAGTATAAAGCTAGCGCGAACTAGAGGAGCTAGCGCGCGATCCGAGAGGCAACAGCTGCTGGCAATTTATTTTGGATTTCGTACGGCGCGCGTTTCTGTGCTGCTTGTGCGCGAATATATACTTATGGTATATAAGGTTGGTATATAGTCAGGTCATGTATATACACAAGCACACACATACGTGTGCGTATGTATATTTGTACGTAAATATATATGCATACAAATATACCATAGTTCGAATGTGACCGTCGCACACACGAGCTCAAACCGTTAGTCTTCTCTCCTCTATTATATATAAAGGTGGCTTGCTTTTCTTGCAACTTCCCCACTCTATATACTACTTTTCGAGCTCTCGGGTTATTTTTGACCGCGGAAAATAAAGAGCAGCTTGCATTTTTAGACTAACGATCACGACGGTCAGCTAAACCAGTAAACCGCAACCACCAGCTACCTACTAGGCACGCTCTTAAGATCTTGTGCAGAAAAAGAAGTAAAACGATAGAAAAAAAAAAACAACAAAAAAAACCCCATAGGTAATTCGATAATTTTCACGATAACGATCCACGTGAACGGCATCAGACGGCTGTCCGGATTTCTCTTGTTCCTATCCGTTTTTTTGTATTGTTTTTTTTTTTTTTTTTAATTCACGTAACGCTAATTACGGTCGGTTAGATTTTGATTTCACCTTACACTAGTGTATTCGCGACGCGCAATCGCGATATACGTATATGTAAAAACTGAGACTGTATATAACGCGGAACGATGCGATGCATCGCGATTTGAGAAAAGAAAAGAAAAGACGAGACAAGAAAAATAAAAATGCTGCGACAAAATGGAATAAAAATAAAAATGAAAAACGTACGTCTACGTGTACCGAATTAATAGACGCGTATTATATTTGCACGCGAAGTTACAAAGAAGGTTCACGATATACTTTTGCACCAGGTTCCAGATTCTTCGATGCAAAAGTTAAAGCATGTCGACCAAGCGCGGGGTCCCGGGGAGAAATAAAATTCGCGCACCGCATATTAATCGATTCGAATAACAATCCGTACACACATGCATATTATACCCGCTGTATGTGTTCAGCGACTTTTACATATGCGAAGTAATGGGTCGTAATTTACATCGAACAATTATTTTGTACAAGTAGATCAACCGATCGGTTGGAAAATGTATCGAAGGCTGAGGGGAACCGGAAGAGCATATGAGATTAAATAAAATCAAATTAGATCAAACTAAATAAACAATTAACGAAAAGTTGAAGAAACATCGATAAGTTCTCTCTCGTTTCATTTCTCAACGTTATAAAAAACTGCCGATCGATACCCGACGTTTAGAAGAAAAAAAAAATAAAATAATACAGATACGATGCACGTATACCTAAGGAGCTCTCCGACGATTCTCCATTGTACAGGGAGTTCTCCGTTTCTTTTATTTTATTCCTTTTTTTATTTTCTAATTTTTTTCTCATTTCTTAACGATTGTTTAGCCGTTCTCGAAAACATAGGATGTATAGTTGAGATATTACGAGAGCGAAAAAAGTAAGATAAATTCAGGCCACCCCCGTGCAGCGCAACGTATATACGATGATATTATACCGGCCCGTTGTGCACGTTGCACATGGCTATTTACATCTGTATATACGTATAATATATGTACGTAAATACCTATGTAGAATACATATACCAAGGCACATGAGCCTATCGATTTGGTTTTTCGGGTGCTGCTGCGAGTTTGCTTTCGGCTTTACCGGTGTATGTAATATAATATAGGTACATATGTCTATTATGTGCATGTATAATGTGCACATATATTACGTACATACATATTCCGCGTGTACTTTACATACACGGGCATAAATTAATAGAGATAGCGAAAATCCACGGAGAAGTGCGGATATTCTCGTTTTGGTCTTTAAATTATACGTCGCCTGCAATTGAGCGAGGCTCCGGTTTATTTTGCCTTTCGAAGCGTCCGTTACGTGTCATCCGTGCATCGGTAGCGGTGGGATCAAGAGTCCGAAATTTTAGTTTTTCGAAACCTCTGAATTTTCGGTTAAAAATACCAACTCTTTTCCAAAGAAGAGACGGCGCGCGAGCCGAGTGTCCGATGGAAGAAGGAAGAACATGAAGAGGGCAAAACGGATCGAATCGTGACAATGAGTAGTATCGGCGAGAGTATTATAGGTATCGCGGTAAACGCAAGTAGAAAGTCCCTTCCTGTAGTCAGCCGCGTCTGACTCGGCGCATAGTTCGATCACTAACGTAGGTAGAGTCGAGTTCGAGTAGTGCTGGACGCGCGACGGTCGGACGATCTCGTACAAATTGTCGCCCTGCCGATGCTCTCTAATTTTCAGCCGAGTCATCCTGAACTTTGCCTCGTCGGTCTTACCTGTACATAAAACAACGTCTTACAGGTATATCTGGGTAACTATATTGTCGAGTTTTCAAAAACCGCACGTCATATTCCGCCTATGGTTATATAGATATGGTTGCATGTATGATAAGCAAAAGCATAACTGTATACGTACATCAAAATATAAATCCGGAAGTTGATAAATATATTTCATTGCAGCGAAAAATCGTGCTCGTGCAATCCCCTCCGCGTCCCGCAAAATTCTCGCGAAATTCTCGCGAGTCGAACCGGAAGCTAGAAGAGTTCTCGAGGCGTTGTAGGGGCCAGGACGGAGTCGTAAAATATACAAAGAACTGCGGGAAAGGGTAAAGAATGGGTAATAAAATAACAATAACAATAACAATGATAATCATAACAACCATAACGATGAAAATAAAAATTTTAGACGCACCATATACACACCACTCTGCCTATACTATGTTCATCCTGTGAGGATTTTACGTTGCATCGCACGTTTACTATATAAGTATATATATACATGCACATACGTAACATCACATGGTACGTATAGTGCAAAGTTGGAAAAATAGGAAGAAAAAAGAAGAAAAAATAAAAAGAAGAATTGATGCGGAAAAGGGGAAAGAAAAGTAGAGCTACCGCTGCCGTCGTCGTCGGTGGTGTTGGTGGTGGTGGTGGTGGTGGTGGTGGTGGTGGTGAAGTATAAAATAAAACGCTCATTCTTACCGCTCGCCGTTGTGGAATGGAAAAAGGCTGCGGGGGTAATATTTACAACACTCTATGCAGTCTCTGGAATTGCCTATAAAGAAATCTGGGCGTAGCTTTGTACGCGTCATAACGTTGTAACGTAAGGTTATCCGGTGCAGGGCTCGGTGCCAAATTAATAAATATATCCCAAGTCTATTTCATCCCCCTCCCCCCGTGACGCCACTCATTTCCACTTGCAAAGAGAAAAATTCGATGGAAATAAAAAATGCAGAGAAAAAAAGACCGTAGTGAATGAATGAAAATCGTTCGAACCGAACACGATTTACCGCACATTTTGAAAACTGACGAATAAGTACGAGCCGTCTGATATACACGACAACGTGTCACGTGCGTCTTCTCCGTAGTTGATGAAATAATAATAAAATTTCATGAACCGTTTTCTCCAGATTCTTCTCATCGCCTCGTCGTCCTCGTCCTCGTCGTTATGTATAGTCGCATCGTCGCTGGTTGCGGTATGAAATTCAACGTCACGTGACCTAGATCCGAATGCATTTTATCATCGGGACAATTCGGAACCCGCGTGTTGGTATATAAAGAATATATATAATATACTTTATTATGGATACATATAATATCATTATATATGGAGCTTGGCAAAGATTTTTAAGTATTTTCATTCCTTCAAAAATATCTCGAGCTAACCATCGCCATTGTAATAGAAAACTACTCGTTCGTATGGATTTTATTAGATTCGATGCGTGTATTTTGTTCTTTTTTGAATCTGCAGTTTTTCAATTTTCTTCATTCGAAACGCATAGCTATCCTGCAAATACGTGTACGTGTACCGCTCTGTTTCGGGTTTCCGGTTTTTGATAAATCATCAAGTTCGGGAAGAAAAAAATGCAAAAAGGTGAAGAAAATCCGAGTGCTTTCAAGAAAATTGTGTTTCAATTGGTATATATGCCTAGATCTTTTGTGTGCTCGGGTTGTTTTCCTATTTATTTCATTCGTATAGATGGTACGTAGGTATACGTTCGTTTTTTTTCGATACTCGTCAGTCGGTCGTCAATCACTTCGTCCGTTATGTTTCAGATACAGGATCACGAATCTCTGGGATTCACCGAAGAGGAAAGAAAAAAAGAAATTATCCAAGACCGCGAAACATGGCGAAAGAGGACAGCGCGCGATGGGGGTGGTGGATTCGTTCGGGGTTTCCCCACTAGAATTTTTATGAAGATGAATAGAAGTCTGGGGGATACGCCTTCGGATGCGTATATATATCGTTAGGCTTTAGCCTTTCGCCATCGGTCAATTTGACAGATTTAACAGCCCTCTGACTTTTCACTTTATATTTACTACAAAAGAAAAAAGGAACGGAATAAGGTTCTGCTGCATCGAATCTCTGGTGCACGAAAGAACAAGTATAATATAAGCATGGCAAGAATGATCGGTGAAAATAAACAAATGGACTTTTTTTCGATGTAGGGATAATTTGAAAAAATCTAGCTCGGGCGTATTTCACGAAGAAATAATATTTTGCGGAGGACAACGACTCTGTCGATGGTAATGTTTTTTGCATAAAATACAGAGATGAGAAAACCTCGGTATATAAAACCGAGAGCAATTCTGCTACGTCAGACGCAGGGAATGAATTACGTACGTACCTATCCAACGGGAAAACCCGCCCAGCCAAAGCTCCAGAATCTCTAGATTAGAAAACTTGAAACTATACCCAACGCCGTTATACCGGCTACCCATTGCTGCTGCTGCCGCTGCACTTGGGCAGAATTTATGTATTCCGTTTAGACCGGTGAATTTATTACCGAGACAAACAAAAATACTAATTTCTCGAATAAACGCTCCGCTAGTATATCTGAAATCGGAAAAAAATTTCATAATTATCCTCCTAATCTACCACCGTTTCAACGTAGGAAAAAAATAGTCATTAACAAAAAATGATTCAGCAAAAAAGTCTCGCTAGCTCTTTTGTCACGGACTAGCATTGTTTGTGGCATTTTTTTTTCTTCGCATTATATTCTCGTATATTCTCTCATGTGTGTTGAGCTGAGGAATCCAGATCTGCAAGCTAAATTGATCCATCTATAGAAATGATAGAGTTATAACGCCATTTTGCCGCATTTTGGAGCGAAAAAGTTGAGATATCTCGATGAGATTAATTCGTAGCTTGATTCAATCGACGGATTTGTGTTCCTGAGGTCAAAATACGTAAGAAAAGTGTCCTACGATCGATTAAAAAAATACTTCATTTTTTACTCAAAAATCGACAAAAATCTTAGGTATACCCCTTCGGATTTTTTCGATTTTGGGGTAAAAAATTGAGTATTTTTGAAATCAATCGTAGGACACTTTTCTGACGTATTTTGATCTCAGGAACACGAATCTGAAAGTTAAATTGATCTATCTATAAAATTGATCGAGTTATCGCAAATTTATCGCTTTCCGGAGCGGAAAAATTGAGATTCTCGATCGGTGTAGTCGTATAGCCGTAGCCTAATTAAGTCGACGGACTCGTGCAATTAGCGTGTAACAATTATCGAGTACATACACGTGAGGCTTATTCACAACTTTTACATACTTATAAACCTATTTACATATTTACACGGCAAAGCTAGGACGGACGTAAACGTTTGATATGTGTTGGAGACACGTAAAACGTGAATATCTTTCCGGAGTTTATGTATATGTATACGTATAATTATTACATATATATTTAAAAGCCGTGTATACATAGGCGACGCATATAGATATATATAATATGTACCTGGCACGAAAGTACTTATACGGCTGAAAACTTTTCGTTGGTTAAACTTTGAAAATGGAAGGGTTTAAGCTGTGCACCACCACCGAAAAGCATCGCTAAAGAGACAACTGTGTACACAGGTATATGCGCCTATTATAGGTATACGTACGACGTTACCGCACTCTACTATATATTATTATACTTGCGCATGTTAATATTACCGGGAAATTAGGCCTCTTGTTACACGATCTCCTCTCCCTCCCTCTCTCTCTCTCTCTCTCTCGCACACTCGCGCTCTTTTACCTAGGAGATGCTAGATTATGTGACGATCATTATGCACCTCGTAGTTTGCGATGACTATACAGAATGTATCAAATATATTTATAACTCGCTCTACCGTAATACCATGGCTACCAAGATGGAAAGAGACGGAGATAATGCTAGTTTGCATAAATTTAGGAAATACAACGAGGAAAATCGATATCCGCATAGAGATTATAGATGGTGGACGGTAGGCGCCACATAGCCGCAGCCTCCGTCGCCCCGACGCTCTTTCCTATCTCTATGTATCTAGGTATGTACTTACACACGTATCTATCTATCTACGAATACATATATACAAATGCAATATATATACATACACCATATACAAGTACATACGTATGTACTTGTACATATAAATTCGCAACACACAGCGAGCATAAAGGGTAGGCAATTCGCGTGTATGTATATCTGCTATATACCTATATATTTATTTTTTTCTCTCCGTATATAAGTACCCATTCCGAACACTCTACTTACAACTTCTGGTTTACTTTGTTTTTTTTCTCTCATTTCTAGATTTTACTCGTCTTTTTCGTCTCTTCGTTTCGTCTCTATTTTTCCTTCAAATACTGCAGACAAATTTCATATACTATCGAAATTCATGATTTTGTATTTAATTCTATGTATTTTGATTTTTGGATCGACGAAGAGAAAAAATATATATCTATTTCACAGGGCATAACGTTGAACCGTAAGAAACAAAAAAAAAGAAAAGGTGAGAAACAAAAAAATGGAATCGTCGTTACGGTTTTTTTTTTCTTCTTTCTTTTGCAAGTGCATAACGCGTTCTGGAGGAATTCTAATAGTTTTGCGGGTAAAACGAGAGAAAAAAAATTACTCGGTTTCACACTTTGTTTGGTTTTTTTACATTTTCGGTATGTGCGATGCCGGGTGTTGCTGTTTTTGTGGTTCAACTACCTTCTCTCCCGCAGTTTTATCCGCAACGTTATACGAACTTCTGCAGTTTTGAAAGAGAAAAACATAAAGCGACGAACGATTCGTAAAGTTAATAATTGCGGGGCGCTTTTGATCGGACACAGCTGCGGACAATAAGGAGTCGAGTGTGAAAATAAAATCAGCGAACTCAAAGTTTCGAACGTTTGAGAACGACTATGAAAATTTTAATGGTACCTAACGATCGGATTTGATCGGTTATAGATCGCAATATTTCGAGCAATGGAAATTAACGATTGCTCAGAGAGGGGGGAAAAAAGTATATCAAGTTTCGAAGTTATTTTCAGTCCTTCCGGTATCTTTCCAAGACTTCTTCTTCGAGCGCCCGACTTTCAGGTTGTGATTTCGACTCGAAAACTAGAGCCAAATACTTTTGGATTTTCTGTCACCCGGAGGAACACCGACGTGTTAAATATGTGTACAAATATATCGTGTACGGGTACCGCAAAATCTACCCACCTATCGGAGACTATAGCTACCCGGTACCTATTCGAAGGGCGAAAACGTGCCCGACGAACCTCCGCAGACCCCTGCGGCTCGGTAGACCGATGAAAACCACGAATAGACCGACAGACGTACGGACTAGACTGCAGGTATCGATTTCGTATATAAGAGAGAACTCGCAGTAGCGCTCTTCGTTCGTTCGTTCGTTCGTTCGTTCGTTCGTTGGCTTTTCATAAACGGCTGCTGCAGCTGCTGCTATCAAAGTTATACCTTCGTTCCTACATGGATATGTACGATGTACGCACATACAGAGGGCATTCCGCAACGAATCGAGCAACGTTTGACCCCAACATTTTTACGTTATTACTGAAAAGAAAAACAGAAAAACATTTACGTAACGGTATCACGAGCGCTAGGAGAAAAAAAAACACCCGGCTTACCCTTGATTTTCTTTTTCTAATTTCGACGAGTACTTACTTCGAAAGTTACGACGACGGTAATGACTTCCAACTCTTTCAACCCGCGTATCCTCGTACCTGATTCCGCGATAAAATCGGCGGGTCGTCGCGCGGGTTGCCGGTACGCTGGCGCCACCGGATCGCGGTTGGTAGAATCTGCATGCCTGCAACCTAAATGACGTCCCGCCGATTTCACCGTGGAAGCACAATCGCCGTAGAGATACCCTGGGATTAAAATATTGATCAACTACGAAACGATTGCGGAAGGAGGTATGAATGTTGATGGAAAAGTGCTTCCAGCACCTACGCTACATTTCTCTTCCTCCCGATCCTCCCTCTGCATCTGCCTACTATACGTATGTGTATGTGCGGTGCAATATCGAGAGCTGCTGACTATCCGTCGCATTTCGGTTATTTCTTTATTTTTTCATTCCCTGCCTTTTTCGTTATCTTTTTCCTCCTTTTTTTCGTCGTCTCGATTCTTTCCTCGATCTGCAATTTTGGAGCGTGGAAACCGAATAATGAATGAATTTTTAGAAAAAATCGCCGAAGCGGAAAAGCGTATATTTTTCATTATAATACCTGCTTTTTCAATGTTCTCCGCACACGCGTGTATCCCACGTGCTATACGTGAACGTGATAATGATTCGTCGATCTAATATGTGAGAAAGTTTTCATTATAACGAAGAGGGAGGATATTAACGCGAGGACTCGGTGGGTCCTTCCTGCAATCGGTGTTAACGGGCGCGGATATCAGGTGTGGCTTTTAGCCAAATCACCCCTGGCCTGTGTTCGGTTATCCAAACCACATACATTAATACATACATAATATAATAGGCGTATAGCTATACGGAATAAATATACCAAAAAGCATATTTGTTTATCGAGCATATTTTGGAAACAAACAACCGGCAAGCAACGAACACGGACTCACCTGAAGTTCCTCCTTGCACTGTCTCTCCTCTTCAAGGCTCATTCGTTTCTCGTGTTTTTTATAATATCTCCGCTTAGCCGCCTGTAGATTGAACCACGTGTACGAGAAAGACTTGACGAAAGGTAGCAAAGCTTCTATAAACGGATGGAACTCATCCTGAAATCAATCGTAACGCAGAGACATAAATAAGTAGTTTTATCGTCATTCCTTCGTTGCTAATTATATTCTTAATGTTTTCGTGTTTTTTTTTCTTCTTTTGCTCCGCAAGGTCTTAATTTTTACAATCGTTGCAAATCGTTTGCGTTTCACGCAAGTGCAGAGCGAATGAAAAAGGAGCGAAAGAAGAAAAAGGTTGAAGGGGGGAAGGACTAGGTTCAGAAGTCGTGGAGGTTTTGCAGGAATGTCATTGACCTCTCGGAGCGCGGAGGGTTTTCCCTCTTTCTCCCGTTCGTATCCTGCGTCTCCTGTCTACGACCCTGCATCGCGTATATGCATACCTATATACCTAATATACGTACATTTCATATGTACATAAAGTGCACCTTTTTGTAGAAAATATATACGTACATATGTGTAAACGTCACCGAAGGAAACAATTCCTGCGACATTTCGAATGCCGAGGAAAAAGACGCGAATTCTTTTCATACACTTTTTTTTTGTTTTTAATTCATTGCGCTTATTTTATTTCTAATTTTCGGTACGAGGAGAAAATATTCGAGGAACGAAACGAAATTTCCAAATTATAGAACGATATTACGAAATTATATACCATATCAGCGTATGGCGGGGATTCATAAATTATATTTGCTTTATATTATCGCATCTAAAGCCGCTTCGAATCGCGGATACCATAGCTACCTATACGTTATACCTAGCACATGGGTATTCGGCATAATTCATGCCTTCCCGAATAGTTCAAACAGTTTATACCTATATATACCTATACCTGCATTGACATCACAAACAGCTATATGCAGCCGCTGAAACTAAATTCACCGCATTTCCAACGATTCTATCTGCTTTTTTTTCTTCGTTTTATCTAATTTTTGGTCCTTTTTCTCTCTTTCGTGGCTCTGTTTTCGTTTTTTTTTCTCTTCATTTTTTCACTTTTCAATTCCACAATGTGGAGTAATTATCGTTTGCCCATATACTGCAGCGGAAGAATAGAAAATAAAAAAATAAATAAATACCCGCAAATATTTACTAAAAACCCCGCGTGTATCCGCCTAGTTTATATACCTTATATACGATTAAATTATTATTTTAATAATTACCAAGTTAATCAATCAATTTCAATAATTACTGCGGGGGCAATTATTATCACATCTATAATCGCATGTATCAGGTAATTTTCAATTGAAATATAATAATTTATTTCAATTTGTTGTTTTTTCTTTTTTGCTCATGTGTATTAATTCGTCAGCTAATTATTTTATCCTGCTGCCTGATTAATTATTTATATTCATATCGACGATGATGCGGTGATGAATTTTAATTCCCGAGCAATATAGTTCATCCGCATAAATAAATTGTAACGACAAACGATGGGAGTTTGAACATTTTTTTTATTTCTTTACTTTTGCTAGTGCAAATTTATGGAAACGATCGCGATGTGATTTTACGTGACGTCACAACCGTGACGATTTTATTCACGGTTGCCGGACGGTCCTAACAGTCAACTCTTGACATCTGTTGGCACCGTTGAGTCAATAATGCCGCTGCATACAGTTTCTTGCCAAGATTCGATTTTCTTTTTACTTTGCTTTTTTTTCTTCGATCTTTCAAACGCTTTATTTTCATTCTCATTATCCTCGTTTTCATCGTCACTCGAGAACGTTCGGTAAGGAAAAACCAGGATCTTCCTTTTCGCTCCAGTATATGGATCGATAAACTGAAATTCATCGTCATCGCATCATCGTCGTCGTAGCCTGACCGCACTCATTGGAAACAATTATATTTGTATAATTAGCGGATGCGAAGTGCAACGGGGAAAAAAGTAGTGCAAAATTGAAAACAAAGAAACAAGCGTTTAAAAAGATCAAAATCAAGAGGCACACCAAATACAAAAAAAAAAAGAAAAGAAAAAAAGAATATCGAGACGACGATTATATTGATAGAAAAAAAAGCTCGGCAACACGAACCATCGAATAGTGAGAAGCACGTTGGCCGCTGTAGCACACTACCGTAGCTCTGCAGTATGTTTGTTATCCTCCCAGCAGCAGCTGATGGCTGTTAATAAAACTCCCGATGACGACGATGACGAGGAGTTGCTATCATCGGCAGCAGCAGCGATATTAGCGGTTCTCAATATTGTCGTATCTGCAGCAATCTGACGTCGGATAGGATTTCTTCTTCCTATTTCTCTTCGACCTATATCTTTTCTTTACAGTTTAAAATTCCTTCTCGATTTTACCTTCTTATTTCATTCGACTCGATTCTCCTTATTTATTTCCGCTGTATGTATTTAATGACCTCAAAGTTTCGGTCGTCAGAAATAAAATAGCGCCGGTGGTGGAAACGTAATACGTCTTGAAAGTGCAGGTAAAAGTAATAAGAGGACCGCGGCGAAGTGGTCGCGGAAGACCTCCTCTTGCACCTCTTTTATTAAATAATATTTCCGACTCATCTGCAGCAGGTATCTGTGGATATGTATTTTACACTATTTATATATTTCAATCCTTGCCTATAATATTATATTATTACTATTATTGTTGTTGTTATTGCTGTTGATGTTATTAACACAAACTCTTCGCCCACCGATTAATATCATAAATTATTATCGATTTGTATCGACTGTACGAAGATTTATTTGACTTATTTATTTATTTATTATCATTACTATTACTTATTTTTTTTTAATATCGCAACACCGGCACAGATTAAAAATATACTCGCGGTATAGCAACTATTTATATTTATATGCACAAACAAGGGAGTCGTTCATGTTATATACAAGTCGCACAGGCATATATATAGGTATATATAAATACTCATATATATGTAGATATATTTGAGGCGAGGAGAAAAAAAAAAAGATTTTACTTTATTAAAAATAAACTTTATACAGTTGCGGTACTGTAACGTATAGAAAATTGTAATCTTTTATTTGGAAGAAAACAAAAAAAGAGAGAAAAATAAAAACATAAAAGAAGAAGAACACAACTGGATTATGAAATTAATTGGTGTACCAGGTATCACGTCCGTCCATTTTGAAAAATAGTGCAAAGAATGCAATTTTCACTATGAAATTCAGCATTATGTCGATACTTATTATTATTTTTTATTTACGTGCTTTACGGTGAAATTGAATGTTTTTTTTCTTCAGTTTTTTATAGTCTCTGCATATTGTTTTAATTATAGATCGTTTAATTTGCGTTGCGTGTCCTTGATAGTAAATGTTGACGATACGGATGATGATGACGATGACGAAGTATTTCTTCAAATATATAGTGTATACGATGGTTTTTTGATTTCTTTTTTTACAACATGATATACATGTTATCTTGACAACGGAAACACGACACTCATCTTTCAAGTACACCGTTACAATTACAATTCTCTTCCTGTCCTTTTTTTTTTTGTTGGATTTTCTTTTAATTACATTTCTTTCTCTTTCGTATCGCTTCAAAAACTCGATACGGCACACGCGAATAATCCTTTCTTTTCTTTTATTTTTTATTAACAGTTCTCTCGATACAATATGACGTTATAGCTACTTTCCTTGTTCTTCACGACATACACAGGTCCGAATTAGGAGGGTTTTTTTTCTGGCGTATTTGAAAAGTGCGTCCGAAAATCCCTCGCTTTTGAAAGAAGATGGGATTATAGAAAGCGCGCGTGAGGGACAGAGAGAGAGAGAGAGAGAAAATTAAAAGAGCTTTCGGAAATAGACGAGAAAAAGATAGAGAAAAAACATATTACGTAGACTAAATATGGAGAGAGGGAAAATATTTTCAAACACGCACACCGCCTCTCTATCGCTGACGATATTTTTTGTAAAACTCAACCGAAAGTCGTCTGCACGGGGCTTACGCGAGATTTGTAAGAAAAGGAGAAGATAGATAATAAAAGGGTAAAAATATTGAGAAGAAAAGGAAAAAAATTGGAAAGTTGAACCGCGGGGCGTTAGCGGAAACGGATAGAAATCGACAACGAAAAAGTCGCGCGACGGGCACCGAGCAATGCGACCGACAACGATCTTTTAAAGAACCAGCGGACCGTCACCGTGCTAGCTCAGATTTTCCACTGGCTCTCCTCCTGCTTCTTCTTCTTCTTCTGCCGCTGATGCTGTCGCTGGTGCTGATGATGCTGCTGCTGCTGCTGTTGCTTTTGCTCGCTGCTACATACGTATACAGGTACGGCACCCCAAAACCCGGCTATTATTAGCCGTTGTCCTAGCCTGCTAGATTGCTGCCCTCGACGACCAAAACGTCAGCCGCCACACGCGGCTGCTGCTGCTGCTGCTGCTGCTGCTGCCTTGCTCTCTCCTCGCTATAGAAAATCCCGAGAAGCACCGGAATTGAGCTTGCAACTTACTTCGCGTTTATAAGACGATCGACGTAACGAACGAATCGTCGCGAAGCCGCGCGCGGTTTATTTGAAGAACGAATTGAGATCTTTTTTTCACCTCTTCATGGACCGAATTTTGAGAATGGAGCTTTTGTTTCGTGAAATACGAAGACATCGAGCATCGAGACTGCGGGAAAGAGATTGCATCGTCGCAGAAACTCTATGGCGGTTCGGAAATCGTCGTTGTATACTATACATATTGAGGCGACCGCATAGGTGCTGGTACTACAGGCTGTTCTACAGCCAATCGATAGCCAAACTTCTATAGTATGTCTGGCGAAGTAGACTGTCGACGGACGGACGAAAGGATTTTCTCGTCATTTTTAAGAGGGACTAATGAAATTGGATGATTATTTTTTTCTCAACACTTGGAATTTTCGAAACCTTATTGATCAGCGAAAACGAATCAGATCGATGCGAGATTCGTATCGGTTATGAATAAAAAGTTGGCGAACGGCATGACTCTATTCGGTTTTAAAAAATCGAAATTATCTTCTCTTCCAATCACAAAAAAACCCTGCCGAGAAGAAATCTTTTTCATCCTCTTTTTCGCCAATTACTGATAAATATATATTTCAAATGCAACGAAAAAAAATGAAAAAGCAGAAAGGGTTGTTACTATCTCATCGGAATTTTCATGATGTTTGTCTAGACTCTAGACGAGACGATATATAATAATGTGATCGCTTTGTTTGGAGTCTTACTTCGCAGCGATGTGAGAAAAGATCGTAAAAAATTAAGGCTCGTAGGCCAAAAAATGTTGACAAAATTTTTAAAAAAATCGCGCAAAATATCGGTCTGCACTCAACGAAACTTTTATCATCAATCTCTAACCGTCGCAAAAAGGTTTGACAAACGGCATTGTGATATAAAGTATGACGCGTATACCTATACGTACGGTAAAGACCACCTCCGAACGGGTATAATAATCAGATAAAACTAGACATCTTTGTATATGAGCAACGTTTTATATATCAAACGCCCATCGCTGATCGAAATCTCGAAAAAAGCACAAGACGATTAAAAAAACCGATGAAAAAAAAAATCATCAGGGAATGAGTGCGGAATCTCTGTAAATCGCATAACGAAGTCAAATTTCCCTCAAACTTCTTTTGCCATCCAAAATTCCTATACATATAAAGCCTGTTTCACGAGATTTGTTAAACAGACACGAACGCGTGATAAGTTTGGAGTTTGTTTTACTCCTTTTGACTTGGCAAAAATAAATTGCCGGTTAGATAGCGAAAAAAAAGAACAGATACAAAAAAGAGACTTCTCTTCAATGGTCAAGGGGGTCGTAACACCGGTGTGGTTGTTGTTACGTTGCTGTTGACAAAGTATTATCAAAAACATGCACGGCATAACGAATAGAAAATTGCAGCACAAACTAGATGTTACATTGGATTAGAAAATGAAAAAAACGCACCTGTCCTACGGAAGGAGCCTGAAGATATGTCGACACATCCGGTTCCACCATACAGCTCCGTAGGGTATCCGGGATGAACATGAGGAGATGTGTAGATGGTGTCAGTCCGAATTGTTGATGTTGATTTGGCAGAGATGGATCGTAATTGTAATAGTTCGGATGATAACAACTGTTGCCGTTATGGTTAATGTTACTGTTATTATTATTGTTATTAGTATTACTATTATTATTGTTGTTGTTGTTATTAATAATTGTAGGCGGTAATGAATTTTCTCGTAAAATTTCGATGTTTTTATTATTACCGCCACAATTGTTATCTAGGCACTCGTAAATATTGGCTGTTTAACAAATCCCTTTTTTAATAATAATAAGTTTATTATTAAAACGATAATGACCGAAGCAATTATAATTATTTGAAGGTTATGCGCGTTTAGCACTCCCGCGGGTGATGGATAATTTTCTGAATTTAATACCGATCGAATTTGAATGTATTTTTTGATCGAAAAAACTCGAACTAATATGATCGTTATCGTTAGAAATTGAAACTTTACAATTAACGCCAACACGACCGCGGGTAACACGATTATTGTTGTTATTAATGTTGTTGTCGTTAAAAAACTTTGGTCAATAATTGAAAGGGGTGATTTATCACTTGTAACAATTGTGATTTCGGAGGTTATTCTTCTTGGATCTTTGTGGCGGTTGAAAGAAGAACTTTTCTCGTGTAGATGGTATTCTCTGAGTTTCGAAACTGCGGTGGAATATTCTCTTCCAATGTGGCAAAGTAATTTGTTATTTATGTTGTTAATCAACCGCTGTACCTCCTTGCAGAACTTCTTACTTTTGATTTTATTTTTGTTGTTGTTGGTTTTGGGATCGGTGTTCGACGATGACGATGATTTTGACGTTGCGGTGCGGAAGATGATGTTGTTCGAATTAGTTGTGCAGTTTACTTCGCTGTTACCGCTAATTGTTGTTTCGTTAATTACGTTCTTCTTAATGTTGTGGTTGGTGTTGTTGTTTTTGTTATTGTGGTGGAGATTACGGCGGTGGTGCAGGTGTTGGTAATTGTTGGGTGGTGCAACACCGCACCCACGCACAAGCATCCTACCTAAACACACACCACACTTGATACCAAAACTTGAAGAAGAATAATATGATGATGATGATAATAATGATTTAAAAAAATAAGAACTAACAACGAAAATTTAACTAATCAGACCGACCCGCAGCTGATGATTACGAGGCGAACACCTTCGCCCTCGTTGCCGTACGGAAGACGCCGTCTCAGACTAGTGGAACACCACCAGCTACCAGATCGGAATACAGTCGAAAGCCTTCGCGCTTACCGCTCGCGTCGACGTGCCGATGATGCTGCTGCCGCCGCTCCTGGTGGCAACGTATTCGGGGGTGAGGGGCAACCAGAACCTTTTCAAAGCGCAAGCTCTGAAACGTCCGAAGAGTTGCGACCAACCCGTAAACTTCCCACACCTCGACTACCCTTCGACTTCGTTTCGCTATCTTTCACCCGCGGGGAGCGGATTACCTCCCACCACCAGTAAACGACCAATCCGAACAGGGCTAGATGCGCGTATCTTCTCTGCTTGAATGCGTAGGACTTGGAGATGTAAAAGATCGGTCGGTAATAATTTTTTCTATAATCGATATTTATATTCATTTATTACAATAATTATTTATAATACATTTTAGGTATATTTTTATTTTTATGGTGCGTACTTCAGGATCAGTCACGCACCAACAGCAGGTAGTAAAAAGAATTAAAAATTAAAATGAAATATTTGTTGAAATAGAAGTCCATGACACCCCGAAGACCCGAAGTGAAACTATAAAAATTGTGGATTCAGTAGTGAACGGCGGAGTGAATCAATGGTGGTTTTATTTATAATTTTTTTGAATGTTTTGAGCGTTTTAGCACGACTTAGACCCATTGCATGTTGTCTTGAATTATCGCTGACTGTGAATCTCTTGGTAATTTTCTCGCCAGGCTAAAACTAGAAATTCATACAATGTGAGTTTTGAGTTTTCAGAACATGAAGTGTGACACTGCAGCTAATGTGGATTTGGATACAAACCTTTTTCAAAAATTCTTCAGCGCAAATCCTGGCTCTTGCATTCACGGAAAGCTTCATTTCACTAATTTCCTTATCGATCTCCTCCATAAAGTGAATCACAAAATCAACCAACTTATGTTTGAACATTTGCTCCGTGTGGAAGTTTGTGATTAGAAAACTAATGTCGTAACCCTAGAATAAATATCCAATCGTTAGAATTCCAAAAGCCAATGTTACTTTTTTATCAGGTTCAAGTTCTTAATGTTAACGCAAAGCAAACTAAGATAAAAAGTTCTCAAATCTGATGTTGAAGTGTATGGAACGAAAAGAGAGCACGGTATGGCATATAAGGACCTAAATTAATGGCAACGTAATTTTTGAAAATTTTCATAACAACAAAGCATTGACGAATAGAATCCCATCGATGTTAGGGTTAAGAACTTCAACCAATTTTTTCGTTTTCTCTTACCTCCATGGGTTTTCTCCTAAGTATAACAAAGTTTTCGGCTCTCATCATCATAAACCTCATAAATTTGTGGCACAAGATTTTTTCGATTTCATCAGCTTGTTTTACAGATATGCTAACTCGTACACTGTTTATACTCGACTCGATCAATACTCTTTCTTTGTCATTTCTGCTAATTAGAACTGGCGTGAGAAGCAATTCTTTGCTCGACATCACCTCAACCTCTGGCTTATTGTGACGCTCGACATCCTGAGAGGAAAAATTTTCCAAGCACATGGCTGCGGTTAATGTGCGCCGCACCGCTGTCAGATAGGGCTTCAATGTGGCAGCCTGAAAATCAAAAATGATCAGAAATAAAAAGCGTTAATCATGTTCAATAGTATCAACAAGAAAACTACATCCTTGGTTTCATAAATGATAAATCTTTGAATTTCTTTATCCAGCTCGGACTATATCCGTCACAGGAGATAAGGATGCGAGATTACCGACTCGAGACAACCACAACTCAAGAATCAGCCTCTTTGGTTTTCCGAAGTCACTTTTGTCAGGCAATAGGAAGTTTACAAGATCGGAGAGCATAATCTGAGAGTAAGTAGGTACAAAGGATTGGCGCTCGTGGAATGCTAAGTACACTCAAGTGCTGGCACTCAAGTCTATCAAATGTACTGATCTCTACCATAACCTATGGTTTTAGCAGAGAATATTACTCACCATTGTTTATGGAATTTGGAGCCCTTCTTTGCTCTGTTTAAAAATAAGTCCACCCGATGGTTCTTATAATAATCGTTTCGACTCGGTATAGAAAAATAAATCGCTGATGCTTCACGTTATCGAAATTATGTCAGGGAAATCACACATCCCCGGACCCCAGAAATTGTGGGCTGGGTTTTTCTCTACCGCTCTTTACTTGACAGGCAGATTGTTTTAAAGGAGGTCGAGGTCCGAACGGTATGGACCTCTTACGGTGTAAATTTTCACTGATATGATTCTGCCTCAGGATTCTGCGCTCGTGGAAGAGGATTGGATCTTGCGTTTTTCCGCTTTCTGAACGAAGCAGATGATGCAAAATGATCAAACGCGCGCATATATTGTACCACTGTTGTACTTTAATTTAACCTCAAAAATTTTCCACATTCCGTAATCCAAACAAAAAAAAGGATCTCGTCCATAGTTGAAATTTCATAACTTGAATTTCAAATGTAAACTAAACACATGGAACGTTAAAAATAGCCGCGTCGGTATGACGTTAATAAAGTTGCCCGTCTTTCCGAATATATGGATTTTAGATACTCATAGAATTATTTCTTCAGTGCATTATTGATAATGGTGATTTAACGTTAGCGTCCCGTAGCTTAGCTTAGCTCTAATTTGCGATATTTATTATTGTTATAGCTTCCTATTCACGTTTAATCCCGAAAAGATGATTATATGAACCTTCGAATTGTGCCAAATTTTCAATTATACAATCCTTCATGCGCCTAAAACTGTGCTCACGATCAGTATTATACGTGATAATTAATAAATATATCAATCAACTATAACACGAGAATTGCTCAATTTTCTTGTTAGATTTATTGAAATAATTTTTGGAAAAAATATATCTACATATATACATGTATTATACAATATAAATATAACTACCTGCGTTCTACGAATTACTTGATGAGTAAATTCATTTTAACGTACAATAATGGAAATCTGGTGGTTTTCTCGAGTCGTCGCGTATCATCCGTACGCTATTCTTGCAGCAGTTTTCGTATTTTCTTCAACATGTTTGATTGTTCCATTGACTACAAAGAAATTCCCGGATTTTTCCGATCCTCAATTAGTAAGTACAATTTTACAAATATTTTCCCACACAATTTTTTTCATGTGATATTGCATGGCGAACAATAATTCATTAGTATGATAATTGTAAACTAATTTTCTAGGGTTTTGAGGCAAGAGGAACGACTTTAGCCGGCCGATTAGCTACATGGCAAAATTTAATCGAATCCATCAGACCCAGAGGAAATCTTATTGCTAATCCTCTAGAATATTATCAACACATTATTCAATTGATCGGCCAGGTAAAAAAAAACTCCTATAACATTATTTTTATTTCACGATTAAAATAGAATCGTTTCCATTTTACAGAACGATACAAGCTCATGGAATTTGCAAAATATAACTGCGCTCCAAGGAGGAGCTAAAAAGCGACCACGAAATCGGGGGAAAAAAAAAGATAAAAAATATGGACAGAATAAAAACCATGCCAACAAAGATTTGAGTGAAAATATAGGCGGTAAAGATAAATGGGAAGAGCTCAAGCAGCTCAATAATGACAGAAAGAATCACCTGGAAAATTTGGATGACACAAAGGATCCTGTCCACCCAAAAAGCAATGGATTTTTCTGCAATCTGCCAAGTTCGGCCTATGCAAGATTTGTTATTGGTTCTGCCTCTGGAACCGAAGATCTTTGGACCCTTGAGGGAATATTGGCCCAATGTCATATAGACGCTACTCTTCGTGCAAGTGAACATTTTTCGTCCCTGTGTCAAACACAGAATCAAATTCAAGGCGAGAAAAAGAAATGCTGCCGCAGCTGGTCCCCAGCAAACTATATAGCTCTCTTATCGAACAGAACATCGTGTTTAGGAGTGACTGAAAATGATCTATTGAGGGTGAAAACTTTGCTTAGGAGATGCGCACCGTTTTATCACAACTTTCAGCTCACACCAGATTGTGCCGAAGATTCTAATTGCCAGAGACGAGTTCCTACAGAATGCCTTTCTCACAATGCTCCGTATCATCTTCTTTATTATCTATTGGACACTGCGTTCATTCCTTCTAACGTAAGCCAGGATCATAATAGTTGAGAAGAAACACCTTCATAAAGGCTTGTCATTTATATCCGTCCACATCTTTTTCCAGAATGGAAGCAGTTCGCTAAAGCTTAACACAACTCTGAGTTCTGCCATGCTTTTCCTACCAATGGCAGCTAGTTCTGCTACTCTAGATTATTACAAAGTTTTGAACAAAGGCGGTTTGACCTACGGAAAATTTAGAGTACAGGCCATTCAACTTGGTTTAAAAAGCACGCTCTTTGATCGGCGTCTCGTCTCAGATTCTTGCCTCGTGCTAGCTGGTTTCGCTTTTGTGAACGTTTGCATTTGGGCCTACACTGGTTCTGTTATATTGACGGCTGCAACGATCCTCGCTGTTCTCTTCAGCCTAGGAATCTCGTATGCCTTCTACACTCTTATCTTGCGTATAAATTTTTTTCCTTTCATGAACCTTTTGGCCATTGTCGTGGCTGTTGGTGAGTAGAAAAAGTAGCTTAATTTGTAAAGAAGTTTTTTTACACACACATAACGATTTTTCATTCTAGGAATCGGGGCTGATGACGCATTCATATTTTGTAAAGTTTGGGAGTGCGGAAAACAAAAAAAACTCCCCAATGGTGGACTCGTCAGTCTCGTACAGGAAACAATGAAACACGCAGTTCCCTCAATGCTCGTCACCTCTCTCACTACTGCGGTGGCATTTTTTGCATCCATAGTTAGCAATGTTACAGCTATAAATTGTTTCAGGTGAGCATCATAGTTTAGGAAATTCCTTTTTAAGGCGGTTCGAAATTTTAATGTTTTATTGGCATTTCACAGTCTTTTTTCTGGAATGACAGTAATTGCTAATTTTTTTCTGATGGTAACGTGGCTGCCAGCAAGCGTCGTCATCTCAGAACACTGTCATCTCACAATATTGTCCCCGGCTAACTTTATGGTCCGGAAAATCTACAGACCGCTAAGAATATTTATTGGAAAGATAGCCAACGACTTTGGTAAAGTGCTATCCAGGATTGCCATAGAACTTCGATGGGTTTGGTTGGTGATTCTCGGATCAACAGCAGTTGCCGCCAGTTTCATAGTCTTCAGATACCCGGGCCTGCAACTTCCAGATTCTCCTGATTTTCAATTGTTCGATAGTTCGCACCTCTTTGAAAAGTACGATCTGGTATTTTCCCAGAGATTTTGGTTCGAAAAGGTTGAAATGGTAATGATTATATGAAGAGATATTTTTTACAGCACTCCTCAAACTACAATGCTCATCGTCGGTCTATAAAATTTTCTAGGGTGACGGAGGAGAGGTCTTGCCACTAAGATTCGTTTGGGGAGTAAAACCGGTGGATAATGGAAATTATCTAGACCCAAGAGCAAGGGGCACGCTAGAATGGGACGATTCTTTTGACGTCTCCAGTCAAAAGGCACAGTTGTGGCTGTTGCAATTTTGTCGGGGTCTGAGAGCGCAACCATTTTATCGCAGCACTCTGGGTCCCTTGCTCCCAAATTGCTTCATCGAATCCCTCAGAGCTTTCATGCAGCGCCGATGCGTAGACCCCATAGATCCACGGATAAACCGAGCTCCATGCTGCGAAAGCAGCGTGTTTCCATATCATCCTTCCGTCTTGGAGCGATGTGCCGCCGAAGCAAACGCAGATTTGTATCGAACTCCGGCTCAACTCTGGGGAGGCGAAAGTTCCACCTCTGCAGGACTAAAGTTTCTCAAAGAAGAGATCAATCTCAACGCAAATGATACCAAGCTACCGCAGCCAAAGATCAGAGCCCTAATAGTCGAATATGACAGCACCTATACTTACAGTCTTTCGTTCGCCGAAATGGATCATTTTTATCGTCAGGTGGAAAGTTGGATGAAAGAACAGCTCCTTAACGCCCCAACTGGGATGCGTGGTGGTTGGTTCATAAGTAGATTGGAATTTTATGAGTTGCAACGCACTCTTTACGAGGGAACTTTATGTGCCATGGGGGTATCGATGGGCCTGGCATTGATTGTGCTAGCGTTAGTTACGCTCAATCCTCTGGTCAGTTTGTACGCGATAATAGCTATCGGAGCAGCGATCGTCGTAACCGTCGCTTGCCTCGTTCTGCTCGGATGGAGGCTCAACGTTTTGGAAAGCGTCGCGGTTTCGACAGCCATTGGTAAATAAAGTCAAGTAAACTAGTTAAGAATCAGTGATGATTTTACAGCGTTATCGTACCTCAGGTCTCACCGTGGACTTCAGTCTTCACTACGGAGTGAGTTACAGAGCGTCTGCCTCAGAGGAAAGATTAGATCGAGTAAAAATGGCTCTAGATCAAATGGGTGGACCAACATTGATGGCGGCTGTCACGAGCGGAGCTGCAGGAGCCTTCATGCTTCCCTCCCAAGTTCTGGCCTACATACAAATTGGAGTTTTCTTGCTTCTGGTGATGGGTATAAGTTGGATTTACGCTACGCTATTTCTCTGCCCAATTTTAGCTGTCATTGGACCTTCACATCACTTTGCACAGTACCAGTATCCCAGGTAGAATCCAATCATTTTATTCCTTACCATGGTTTCCCGATAAAATAGATCGAACTCTAAATACTTTCTCTCACATCCCATAGATTTTCGACCTCCTGGTTTCGTTTTAACTTTCGAAAAGGTACCGAGGAATCTGTGATTGGTGAGGGAAAGACCAGCCGAGATAAAGCTCACTGTCGGGAACGTGACAGAGAACGAGAGCGGGAGCGTAGAAAAGGTCGAGGAATGTTGTCCGAATCGACGCTTAGCACTTCGAGCACGGTCTGCCAGTTCCATTGTGGAGAACTTGAAGCACTGGCAGGAAAGGGACCCCCGTCGCCTTCTCTACCACCTTCTCCTTCCGCAACGCTATTATTCCTAGAACCATCCCTGCAAAGTGGTCCTTCGACCTGTAGAAATAGCAAACGAAAACTTACCAACAACGAACTCGATTAAAGTTCTTACGGCACGAATTGATTTCCACCGACCGATAATTAAATCAGGTATGTTTATTCTGAAAAATAACAAATTGTATCTCGTGAATCTCTATCAACTATTTATACGACTATGTATGTCAGCGTTTATTCCGGTAGATGTTTTTTTTTTTGCCATGACATCGGAGAAAATGATTAGGATTAATTAAAACAACTGCATAGAATCGCTCCAAAGTTCGTTGATAAATATACCTGCTATGTGATTCAATATGAAAGAAAAATTGATGGTTCGTATAGTATACATATTATTCATCGTGTGTGATTTGGTGTACGTGAAAAATTTGAAGAAAACTATTACAGGAAAATAAGAGAAACCATCGCAACAGATTTGAGAGACCTGTTTGCGATTGATTGTTGTTAAAAACTGAATAGGTATACCTATAATATAACTATAGATTCTTTGTACGTTGGATGGTCTATTGAACGGTTCAAAGAAACTTCTAAGCCGAAACAACCAGAATGGGAGAATAGAAACTCGAGAAAAACGCTCTATAGTTGAAATTCTTTTCTTGACTAACAACATGACAAAAAGTAAAAGTGCATTGATTATTATGTATCAACGTTGATATTTCAAATATTATAATTATTACGTGTTGTTATACAATCCTATATGTTGTATATATCTATATACCAGATATTGATATTATTTTATTGCAATGTTACGTATACATATATAGAGTGTAGAAAAAAAATCATATATCTCATAAGGTGACAAGTCGTGTTGCAAAAGATAAAAAGTAAAATAGAACGAAAATTATTTCGATTCAGTTTGCAGCTATGAAAAGAAATTTTCTAGCTCCTCGCATGATAAAATACTTTTTTAATCCTATCGTAATACCATTGCTCTAGAACATATCACTATTTTTTTTACAATGTTAGACTGTTTTTATTTTTTGTATTTTAGTTTTACAAGTTTGATACAAAAATTAATTCACGGTTAAGATGGATTATTATTCAGAAATTGTGTTATTATTATATTATTATTATTATCATCATCATCATCATCATCATCATCCCCATCATTCTACGCCACAAAAGTATTATTAGCGATCAGTATTTAAATATTTTGATATTTGATTAGATATGCATTTACAAATTTTATTACATACCTTATATATATATGAAGATTAATTAGTTTAATAGATATTATGTTAATTACTATGTAAAGAAAACACACACGCCATACAAATACACAGATCGAGAATACACAAAACAGGATAATCGGAGGACAATAAAACTGGCTACCTTAAACGAAGAACGAAAAAAAAAGAACAAATGAATTTTTTAATCAGAATAATTATAAGAAATACATATTTTTATTTTACTTTTTTTTTAACGATCAAGCAGATAAAATTTTAAAAATCTTGCAGAAGAGATCAGTTCATTAAGTATCGATAATCTTTAGAGAAGTCGACGTCGTTTGAGGACCGTGGGAGTAATCGGTTCCGTGAGTTCACGTTTTGGTGCAAAATTGGGAACCCATTTGTATTTTCTTATAGGATGAGCTTTTGGGACTAATGAACTTCTTAGCATCTTAATTTCCGACTGTTCTCGCTTTTTCATACTGGCTTCCATCTGCGGCGACTTATTAGTACGCATTAGAATACAGCGATTCAAATAGTAATATTTAGTATCAATTTTTCACATTATTGAACTCACCAATTGGTTCGTCTCTTCCTCAAGACGTTTCTTTTCTTTGATGTAATCTTGGTACACCTTTCTTTCTCTCGCTCTTACTTCCGTATGCAAAAAAAAAGGTTTAGCACCCGAACCTTGTTTCGGCGAAATTGGACAGGGGTTTTTTCTCCCTGCAGCCGTCGCATTGGTGCAATTGTTGTCCTCAGACGTTTTTTTTGATAATTTTTTCAGATACGATGGAATAGGATTTGCCCGAAATTTCCTTGCGTCTTTTTCTGCTTGCAGGATCTGAAACAATTAGATTCTGTTACACAAAATTTTAATTTCGTTTTTTGTTTCTAAACAGTCTTTAGCGGTGAAGGAAAATTCTACCATTTCTATGCGTCGAGCTTTGCGCTGCAAAAGTTGTTTATTGCGTTCTTCGAAACTGAAAGGTTTGGTCTTTTTGTTTTCCACCGACGTTTGATCCCAAATTGATGCAGCTACATTATTGGGCTATAAAATAAAATTATGCAGTTAAATAAAATAGATAAACTTGCGGACTTTCAGAAATTCAACAGAAGTCTGTACCTACTTTTGGACTTTCGGTTTCGATCTTCGGGACTTTTGCGACGTCCGTTACAGGTGTGCTGGCCCAAATCGCTGGCGCTAAATATGTCGGTGTCGGAGCAGTTATTTCCAAATTTTTTCTGTCATCGGTAGTTTTTGGTATTTCCCATTCGTCATCAAAGGGTAGTCTAAAATTATAGCTATTTCGCTGCTCTTTTACGAACGGTGGGTCGTCTCCTTTGCGGTCGAAAAATGAATCCTTTGCCTCTGGAATTTCAGCGTCAAAATCCAGGAATCTTGGTGATTGAATGCGATTCCAAGATGATGGCGTTTGAATACGAATTTGGGGTATAAAATTCATGGTTTAGTCGTAGAATTTGCCACAAAATTTTTGATTTCGCTTCTGACAAAAATATATTCGCGTATGTCTACAGTACGGTTATGAATTATTGATTATAAGTTTGACTTGACTCTTCAAAATTGAGAATCTGACTGATTGTGAGCCGAACGTGTTCCGTGAAAATATTCACCCAAAATTAGAGGACACGGTACTAAACCCGGACAGAAATGAAAAAGAGAACAAATGTTATGCTAAAAAAAAGAAATGTAAACGTTGACTGAATCAGTCAACGATGTAAATAATTAGAGTCAACGGCAATGTCATTTTGAATTCTCAAGGCGTTTTATCTTTGACTACACATACTTACAGTCAAAGTGACTATACATACGTACTTATAATCAAAGTGCGTTAGCGCGTTTTGACAGAAGATATTATTTAGTCAACGCAGTGTTTTATAGTTTGAAAAATGAATCGCTATATCTCAAACTTTTTGTCGACAGCTCGTGAGTTTTTTAAAACTGCTGTCAATTGTTAGAGCTACTAAATTTTTGAATAGATGTCGCTTTGCGTGAGCATTGTCGGCAATTGTTAGAAACGTATTGTCAGTTTTGTCTGGTCTCGTTTCAGGTTGGAAAGTAGGTAGAATCAAATCAAGTTCATAAGAGAACGAAATAATCTCCTAATATGGCGAGTGACAAGAAGGCTGGAAAATCGTCGACGAAGGGAGGAAAATCTAACGAGGAGATATTCGCGGGTTTTCAAACACTTCGAAGTGAGCAGAGAGTGATGGCGAGTAAATTGTCAGAAATGGAACTGGAGCTGAACGAGCACAAGTACGGTATTTTCTAGCATGACATAACCTGACTTTCGGTACTACGAACTCTGAAAAATAACACCCATGCATAGAGTTAACAGTCGTCTAATTATTCTAGGATCGTTATAGACACCCTCAAAAATGTTGATCCTGCAAGAAAATGCTACAGAATGATCGGTGGAATTCTGTGCGAACGTACTGTCCAGGAAATAACTCCTACGTTGATATCGAACAAGGAACAGGTTAGGTTACGATAAGTTTATATCTTCGACTGGACTCCAAAGCGAAAGTAGACCAGTATTGTAAAAAACCTTATCGTCTTATCTTCAGCTGACCAAGGTGATCGAGACACTAAACGAACAGCTAGCTAAAAAAGGAGCAGAAATAAACGATTACAAAGAAAAACACAATATAAGAATCCGTGGACAAGATGAATTGCAGCAGCCTGAGGAGGACGAGAAACAGGCTAAAAGAAATGCGATCGTTGTAAATCCCATCGAAGTCTGATGCCAATTATTCATCTATCGAAACCCACCATCTATCAGCTCCTCTCCCAATTCTCGTATCGATATTTTTATTTTCGTACAAGCTAAGTGAACCACTTTCATTATATTTATCGGATACTGATTATTGCCTGTCTAAATGAGTGTTAGTCAGCGGTAGCTGAGACGTTCAGAAAATAAAAGTTCATTTTTTTACAGCAAGTCTTTTATCACAGTGAAGAACTTCCAAGTTATTATCAGCATTTATTTTTCATAAATATTTCATTTTTACATGAAGATGTTTCATTTTACATATCGAAGTATCGTTGTTTCCATGGCTTTCTAGCTATTCTGAATTTTGGTATTATAGAGAAAACAAATAAAAATAACAACGACTCTGTTCTACCATTCGGAAAAATCACTGGTACCTTAAAAACTAATTTTCAGTTTCAAAGTGAATAAAAACGAAATAACTTGAAGCTTGGCTGAAAAAAAAAATACTTTGTGCATGGTAAAATAATTACTCAATCGCTAGGATACAAACTCCGCAACATAGTCTTTGATACTGGGCCACATTTCGTCTGTTGTACTTCCATGAAACTCTTGAAGTATTCCACTTTTTTTGTAATACTCGATAACAGGCTCAGTATTTTTCGCGTAATCTTTCAATCTCCGTTCTACAACTTCCGGTGTATCGTCAGGCCTCTGAACCAAAGTTTCTCCCGTTAGGTCGTCTTTTCCCTGTAAAAAACAAAAATTGATTCCAATCAATTTCCGCATTAAACTCAGCTCGGTAATTGGATAAAATCTTATCGACTTACTGGTACTTTCGGTGCATTAAAACCGATGTTATAAACTCTTCCACTTGGCAAATGAACCCAACGCCCCTCGACCCTTTTTAATATAACCGGATGAGGTACGACTAGATTGATGACCAGGTTAACTGGATATGACTGCTGAAGTTGATCAGCTTGTGCTACAGTTCGAGGGAAACCTGCGCCAATGCCAAGTTTTGTGTTAAATTATTACAATATTGTATAAATGAAACAAGCTATGGAGATTCACGTTAAACTCACCATCTAGTAGCCAATTTGTTTCACCCAAACTCTCCACCTCTTTACCGATTAAGGCCACCATGGTTTCATCGGGTACTAGTTCTCCTCTGTCCAAGTATCTTTTTACCTCAGATCCCAGTTCTAAGAATACAAAAAAAAAAAAACCACTACTCAAAAAAACCTTTTCCAGTGTCCGTAATGAATTTCATCACCAAACTTTTTGTTCGTGTTATTTTTTTACACTCTGTGAGCTGAGGTGCTATTCAAGGACATGTGATTTTGCAATGAGTACAAAGAATTGTTATTGTTTGTTATGTAATGATCATTGTGGGATTGAGGAAGTTTAATTCAAGTACATATGTATAAATCATTTTGAATTACGCAATTCTTGTCCAACAATAGTAACATTAAAATCTTATCTCTTATCGCTGATTGAGGTTGTGAGATAACAACAGTCAGTTTTAAGTGCTTTCTATTTTCTTTGAAGACTTCAAATAGAATTTGGCACCATATAGAAAATGTATTGAGTTATTCATTAATTTTACTTTCAAAGCTTGTATTCGAAAGTGCGTTAAGATTTGAATTAAAGTGATGAAAATTTTACCAGTTTTCTGCATAATATGACGTCGTAGAATATCTCCGCTTGATATGTGATTAACATTAAAATTTTTGACAATTCTTGACGAAACCGTTCCCTTTCCGGAAGCTGGTGCCCCAAGAATTACGGCCCTGAATGCAGCGCCGACCGCCCTACGGACGGATGTTGAGGTTACCGTAGTAACTGATGTCATCATTACAAATGTGATAAAAATCTTGTCCTTGAATTACCGCAAAAATAACATAGCAATACATCACACGCGTGTCACCTCTTCTGAACGATGACCGAACGCACTACTGAAGAGCTTGACTACGATATTCCATTGAATCGACGAAAATAATGATAATAATTATCAAAAAGATTTGCTATATTTTTAAGCGACCCTTGATCCATAGCGACATCGTGCTCCCAGGTTACACCCCATCCTCTTTGGCTATACCTACTAGCTAATAGCAAGGAGATACCAGTATGCGCGAAATCGAAACTCACGTGGTCAAATACGCACGTGGTCGAAGGTGGCGGAATATATCGTCCAATTAAAATCGAGTGGGCGTGGCCGGAGCGTTTGGGGAGTGAGTAAAAGCTCGATTGAGTCATCCGATTGGTATACAATTCCCATTCTTAACTTCCGTATTATTATCATAGTTGCGTCAGCAAGAAAACCTTTCGGAACTTTGCGGATGAGCTGGCTATTATTCTAGCCATAGTTCTCAGAAATTTGGCATCAGATTCAAATAGTTGCACTTCGGAAAGTTCTGAGCGGCTAGGTAGGAGCATAAATGAAAAGAAAAAAAAATAAAGTTGTAAAAAATTTTCATGTATAGATCGGATTTATTTTTTGAACGAACATCACGATAAACATTATTCACAACAGAATCGTATTATAATAGGATCGATTTCGTGTGCGAAAATTTGCCTCATAATGAAAACTGCGTGTTTTTTTTCATAATAATAATAAATTAATTTCAATCTTTTTCTTAATTTTCTTCTCCTTCTTACAACTTTTGGAATATAGATTTACCTAGGATGTATTAGATACATATGATTGATAATGTTGAAAACTTATCTAAAACTAGGCACGTACGAGTAGATAGTTTTATTAAAAAACAATTTCTCATTATTTATAAATGAATCTGAAAAAGTGGATCACGAATATATCTTTTCTTAAGTTACTAAAATATTAACGGGCAGTGACTAAAAAAAAAATCTACACTAAATTAAAGATTCTACATCAGTACGTGTTTTTTTTTTTTTTTTTTATTATTTTTGTGTAGAACGATTCAACTCTAGAGATAATAAAGATGATGAAGTAATGTGACGGAGATTCGAGATTTTTTTTTATACCTAGAATGAAGATGAAAGAAAAGAAGAGAAATAAATTAATGAACACATTAAACACAGCCTAGTGGGCCCGTACTCGCAAACAAATAATTTTTCTATCTTCTTTTTGGTCATTTGATTCTTAAGATTTTACTCGAACGTGCCCAAACTAGCAAGGTATTCTCAATAAATAAATAATTTAAGTCGTCTCAAAATTCGACGATGATGATAATTATACGCAATTATCGCCGACAGTACCAAACGCGCGAATAAAGTTGAAAAAATAAAAAAAAAGGAAAAGAAAGCTTCGCAGGTGTGTAAAATTATGGTACGTAAAATGTTCTCCTCCTTCAATTTTGACGGCAAATTATGATGAAATATTTTATGTTTCTTAAATTTCGGAACTATTAATGATTAATAGTTAAGTCTTGAGTCCTCTAATAGGAACATCGCGGCGCTATTTTATATTGCCAGCTGCTTTAGCTACACCTGACATTCTTTTAAGTACTTTTTGTTAAGTAGGCAAATGTATATATTTATATATGTGAGTGTGTTATATATTATATACATAATTTTCCCTAAATGACTGCCGTCGTTTTGATTTCCTTTTTTGTTTCAATCACAGAAACGACGGTGAATTTTTGTTTGTTTTTCATATACCTAATTTATGCTACCACTCGCATAATTCGAACTCTTCACACTCGTAGTGACTTTCGTCATCGGTGATTTTGTCCATATCATCGGATGCAGGAATCGATGATAAAAGACTCCGCCGATTAGTCATTCCAAGTTGAACGTCCGCTCCGCTTCCTTCACTGAAGAGAAACATCGGATAATCGACCTTCTGATTTGGTGGAATCAAAAACTGAAAGAATTTACGTTGTTAATTTATTTATTCATTACTCTTATTGTCCATCTTTTTTTTTCAGTGCCATAGATAAAATCGGACTTACGGGCTCAACGATCTTGACAAAACTATCGAACGCAGATTCATCGCGGAGATAAAAACCTACGCAACAACTCGGGTCCATTTTTGATAGCAGCATCTTTCTCGGTGATGTACAGTGAAAACTGTCAAGCGAAAAATTTCGCTTCCAAACGTCAACTGTTTCTTGACAATAATGGGGATCCAGGTGGATCAATTTGTCCTCCTGATACCCGACAAAGTACAAGGAATGTCGAGGACGCCCACCGATCATGCCGATGCAGTCGTCCAGGCTCAGAAGAGCTGTTAAACAAGGAGCGTAGCTAGAATTCATTTTGTCGACACCCAATCTCAGGGGAACCAACAAAACTAACGACCTCCAACTTCCATCGGGCTTCAGACAGGCTTTCTTAACGTCGTCCAAGTAAACTAAACAGAAATTTTCATGTAGAATCTTCTCTTTTTTGAGGATAGATTTTATTTTTGTACTAAGATCATCGTTACCCACCCGCGCAGTCCTGAGCAACATAGACTGCAAGCTGATCGAATTCAACGTGACGAATTGCTGCACGTTCGACCGCCTGTTTTAGAAGATGCGCCACCGATGAAGGTCCGTACCAGTCACCCGCTTTTTTACCAGAAGCTGTGCCAAGCGATACCAAAGCGTGTATAGAAAGAGGAGATAAAGTCGCTGGCTGATCGCCCAACCATTTAATGATCATTCTGTGCAACGAATCTTCGTGGAATTGTTGAGCAGAGTCGATAGACTCGCCTGGTCTCCATCTCCATTCTATGCACAGTAACTTTGTATATTAATGTTGAAGAGTGAATTACCAAAATAATTTTGTTCAGCAATTTTATTTAACGATAAATTAAAATTAAAAATTTTTCGAGCCAAATAAAAAATTGCTATAATTTTTATCATCTTCTCCTGGATTACCTCTTCCCAAAAAATGGCAAACTAATGCCTGCGCCAGCATCATCTGACCGCTTCTTAACATGCAGCCCCAGCCACAGTCGGTAGTGAAATTTGAGCCATTGAGGATAGGAAACTCTCGGCGATACGTCAGCCATAAACGAGACATGAAATCCCGTCGGAAGCCGTCCATACCCTGCTCCAAGGTCGTTGCATCTCCTGCCAAAGACACGTTACTCCCGGTATCCATATCTAAGCCAACAGCTTCTACGGCTCTTTCAGGGGATTCTTCTAATCGTTTGTGGTAACAAGAACCCAAAAGCCAGACAGGGGATTCTTTTGAAAAGTTTGTTTTCATCTTAACGGTCCAGCCTTCATGAAATGAAAGAAATTTTTTTTTTATTTCCATGTCCTAGAGTGACAAACCCCTGAATCATGTAGAATTCTCCACTATTACGCAACTATTACTTGTATAATTACCATACTTTACGTTGTACCACATAGACAATAGCTTTGTCTTAACTTTGCTGTCAACTTCTGCATCTTTTGTGGAATCCTCGATTGATATTGGCGATATCTTTTGCGGTGGTACCCCATGTGTCGGTGTCACAAAACCCGAAAACCAACTGGTTCCACCACTGAATGCTCCTGAAAATTAATTTTCAATAATTGTATTGATCGGATTCTTTCTAAATGTTGTATTTTGTAGTCTTGGAAAGGTGAAGAGAAAAAAAACAAATTCTGTTATTGAATATCCTCAGTACCGAAGAATTATTGTCATGATATTTTCTGTTTACTAAAAATTGTATATTAATATATTACCGTGAATTTTGACAGTTTATTTTTAGCGTTATATAGATATAACATATTGGCATAACATATGATTTGGCTGATCGTGTGTTTTGATTGGAACAATCGTGAAGCATTAAATATTATTCTAAATTTTTTATCGACCGGACGGTGTTTTTTTTTCATTTTTCTTCCATGATAACAATAAAACAAAATTGAAACTCGGGATATGTTTGACAGATTGGATTCCACCATATTTATCATGACAGATGCCTTAGATTATAAAATAACAATAACATTTATTGCTCATATATTTACATTTTGTATCGATATGTGCATTTACAATAGTTGTTTTCCAGTAAACGTTCATTTGTTTAAAGATGATAAAATAAATCAAGATTGATAACATTCCGGCATTAAAAATAATTCCATGTAAAGCGCATACGAGGGAAAAAAAATGAAAAAAAAATACACACAAATGTCAGAAGGTGTCAGTACCAAAAACGAAGGGCTCATATTTTTACCTAACCTCTCCCGCGAGGACTGAAGTTGACCATTCATATTCTTCTTATTTTATTAGAGAGAACAATTCGTTTTTGATTTTCTATCGATGATGCTTTGAACTACATTTTTCACTGCTCTATAACGAGCGAGACAATCATTTTGAAATATAATTTTCACAGCATAGTCACTTGGGTCGTACGAAGCACTGTAGCGCGCTTGTCGAGAACCAAGCAGGCGACTCCATGGACGACTCGCTTTAAACCGCCATTTCGCTTTTTAACAAGACAATGGTTTGGCTACTGCCCTGCTCTTTTTATGGGTGCAGCTCGAAATAATTTAACGCCCTCTACGTTATCGCTCGATTTAACAAACAATCATCAAGAAAATGTTACAATCATCTGCCAACAATGCAGCAGTGTCTGAATTAGGAATTTAAATCCTAGCTATTATTATTCGCCGGTTCGAAAATCTCAATTGTTTTTAGATCAATCGTAAGTCAAAAATTGCTTCCATTTAAAATCGCAATTAGAGTCAAAATTTTATTTCGAAAAGTTTTCTGAGACTTTGCGAACCTCACTGACCTGAATAGATATAGAATATTTGAAAATCTCTGAAGGGTGTTCTATTAATTAAAAAATTTCGTTCAAGCAGATTCAATATTGTTTTACCAAATCACTGGCTGCTTCTGCAGGAGCAATCGATATCTATCTGGTAACTGGTTATTCGGGGTGTGCAAAACTGTGATAATCAATTGATAGAGATTAAAAAAAATAACGCATGTAACAGCTGAATGATTCATAAATTTTTAAACGATTGATGGGCAGTTCACATAAATAATCGTGCCTGCGTTAGGTGATTATTACTGTGTATCCTTATATCATTTGCTAAGTAAAAAATAACAAGTAAATAAAGGAGATATATTAAATGTTGAATTATATCTTATCAATAATCACAAAAATTTTGTCGGCTATATGCCCAATTTGAAATAGGCATTCAAAGAAAATTTTATAATACTATATTTCATTCTTTTTCACCATTCGTATACAATGATAACAACAATCTCAGACCTCGCTATTTCCATTTCTGCAAGCCGTGTTTCTCTTCTGCAGAAAAATCTTACATACTATTCATTCCAACATCCAGGTGTGTAGTACCTATACATTTTCCTTGTAGTTCGCTTAAGGTATGAGAAAAAGAGTAGTTCTAAGGTTTAGCGCTTTATAAGTCTCTGTAGCTTATGTGTCGCGTTCTCGGTCTTTTTTTCCGTCCTTATTTAGCCATGTGTTAGCAAAAGACGGAGTAAAAGTAAATCTTGTACAAAATTATCTCTCTCTTTCCAGTGCTGAATATCCAGGCGGCACAGCTGCACCGCAAAGCAGTGTGAAGTTATATACGGGTATAAAATCACGACTGTCTTCTTCTTCTTTCAGATCCCCAGCATCCAAAGTCGTCTATATTCCACAATCCCAATTCCATTTTTGTATACAAGTTTAGAGGTTGCGGCACCTTCCACCTACGTGTATTGAAAAAGTAGAATCTTCCTTGCCCCTCTTTTTTTCTATCGGAGCTATAAGAATCGTTATAATCGTAAAAAAAGAGAAAACGAAAAAGAATAAAAAAAATACACACGCCACATACATCTTTTTCAAAGAAGTGTGGAGCCCCCGCTGATTCGCCTACTCTTTTATACACCGTCGTCCCCAGAGCGAACGAAATGCCCAACCCACCGACCACTTGCATTCGTGTGTGTCGTTCTACCTGATTCAAACTAGTATGAGTGGTAGTTGTACTATAGATCCGAATTATAATGGTTCTCGCACTGGCAGTTGGGTGTTGAGAGTCGTAGAGTTTCGTTCGCTCTCGAGCGGTTTCATTTGTCGTTAATTTTGACGACCATGGGGACGTGATGCATGGATCAGCCACCTAAAATCGTTGGAACGTTAATTAAATATTAACTAGAATAAAAGTAGAAATATTCCTTTTTACCAATTCGAGTCACCTAGATAATCGAAGAATCTCCGCTGCTCTAATCTTCGCCCTGATAATAAACAATCAACGAGATTAATTAATATCATCTCAAATGACATAGCGCGCGGATTGGTTTACCCAAAAATTACAAACTGTTCGGTCGCTGACTGTTTCTGGATTTTTATCCCTGTGCTATTTTTGTTGTTGTTTTGACAATGACACCGGTATCTGGGTAATTGTGAACCGCCAAAAATCGTGTCTCTTTTGTATTAATTCACACGTAGAGTGACAATAAATGTGTTAGTGAATCAAGATATTCCTACCTTTTCTGTCCCCTCGCCAGGCAACAAAATACTTTTTTTTCCTCGTTTTGTTTTTTTACACAATAGAGGAAGACGCGGGCAGCGCCGTATATTGTTGAAGGCGGTGGTAAAATTTTGTAACTAAATAATACTTTTAAGTGGGAGGAGTATGTCGACGATTGGCGGCGAGAAGAGAGGAGAAGCAAAGTTTTATATTATTCCCAGTGGAAATGGTAATGGATTCTGGAATGGGAATTGAAATCGAGATTGTTGAACGGGTGGAGCAATAATGTTGGTGCAAGTGCGTGGGTTGTACGTTGTGACCAGCAGTTAGATGCTGTTTTTTTGAAAAGAAAAAGGAAGAAGAAAGAAAAAAAGTGTTGCAGTGGTATTCATTAGGAATGTTTGTTATGAATCAATAGACCCTCCTTATGTATTTTTCATTACATACACACTCTGACTCTGTTGCACAATCGACATTTTCAAAAAATGGGTAATAAACGCATACGAGGACAGAGTTATTCATTCCGGGCAACAATTGGTATTCGAGGTATATAAATAATATATACCAATTCTGGTCCTTCTGCTGCTGCTTCACTAACAGCCGCTGCTGGACGCAGCTTTATCATGTCAGAATCAGCTCGTGTGATCTTAGCACTAGCTTGGAAAAGAAGAAAATATTTGATAGCCATTAGCCAGATAGTATTATGGATCTCCACAGCTCAAACTAACGCTAAACCTATGCAAGAAACAGGATTATTCAACACCAGGGATGATCAATGTCCCGTCATATCGAGCGTCAAATGCTATTGCTTAGGCAACATTGTCGACTGTAGCAGTTTGCTATTGAGCGATGCTCCTAGCGGCCTGCCACCGTGGGCAGAAGTCCTGTGAGTATAAAGTCTTTTTTGTTTTTGTTCAGGAACACTTCGTCTCTCTACTTAAATCATCCTTATATACTAGTAGTAAACTATAATGTAAATACTATCTCCGTAACACTCCGATTACTCTCACATTCTTCTGTTACTCATTTTTCAAATAGAGAAACAACAATAAAAATGTTTGTGTTCAGTCAGTTGATTTTTTTTTTTGAATGAAGCTTTGATTATGAGATTGGTTGTTGTTTCCTGCATGTGTACCCAGCTGTGGGTAGAAGATTGAACTATCAGAATTAAACTGGATCTTATTATATTAATGCAGATGGGAGACAAGGGTTCGTCCTCAGTAAGTGGTTAGATTGATTGAATGCTTTTGTTGGATGATGGGGGAAGGTTCCTTGGAGGAAATATGTACCAGCATGCACTGTCTGTATTTTTATTTTTTTAAATGCGCTGTTTGAAGATTGAAAAATCCAATCGTTAGGTCATCACTTTCATGAGTCAAATTTGTAAAATGTAAAAGTGTGCTAGATTCTTTTAAACGATTCAGGCCTGAAAACTATATGATTTTATCTCGATTTCAACCTGTTTTCTGATAGAGGCTGTCTGTGATACTCAATATAGGCACTCTTAGATTAGAAAGATTTTATCAAATGCTATCTGAAGTAATATGGCTCAAAGAAACGTAATAAACAGCTCGATCAAACTAATATTTCTGATCTTTTGAGTGAGAAGAAAACAAAAAAAAAAAAGAACGGGGAAAAGATTAACTTGCTGTAAATAATCCTTAACTAACATAAAACTGGGTGTCACTCTTGCATAGAGTGGTGAAATATAAATATTTACTTTTTTCTAGAGAAAACATAATGAGACCGCACCTTCAATGTGAAATACAAAAACTTTTTTTAATCTCGTGTTACACATAGAATGAACCAAAAATCATAATGTATTTGTCCTTTTTTGTGATGATTACTTCTGATACTGAGAACAATTTAATCAGCTGTTGTTTTTTCTCCAATATTGATCTTTCTGGATGTATTTGGCTTTTCTCATGGATAGACAATTTCTTAGAAATTGTAATTAGTCTGAGCGACTGTCGATTTGTTTGCTCACTTTCTGGGTCTATTTCTTAGTTGCCTTTTTTTCTGGAATTGGAAACTATTATTGGCAATTGCAAGGATTTCATTTAATTTTTCTCATTCTGTGATAACGATTGATATTAGTATTATTGAAGGACTGTTATATTTACTTTCAGAGAGATAAAAGATAACAATATTGCTAAATTGGAACCCGATGCTTTAATTCATCTTACAAAGCTTAGGCACTTGTGAGTTATTCATTTTTACTTACCTACTATCATAATAAAATTTAGATAACTGGGATGAAATCTAATTACTCTCCACTATTTCAGAGATGTTAGTGCTAATAAATTAGGCGACAATGTTAGCATTGCTTTGGCAGGTTTACCGCAGTTGAGAACTCTGAAAATCAACAAAAATCAGCTTACTACAGTGCCTGATTTACCTACTCTGACAAATCTGACCCAATTATCGATGTAAGTGAAATAAAACGACCCTTCAATGTCAGAAATATCACGCTTCGGTATCTGAAATTAACATTTCACTTTTTTATTGCAGGTCGCACAATCTCGTGGAATCTATAGACGGTCGGGCATTATTAAAATTATCAAGACTTCAGTCCTTGGACCTCAGCGGCAATCGTGTTAAAGTTCTGCAAAAAGACTCATTTCTGGCACCAAATAATCTAACATATTTGTAAGCAGATCTTTTACAGTCGTGTCAATGAATTTCTGGGCAATGGTATCTTAATTTCTTTAATTTTTCAGGAAGTTAAATATGAATAAAATAGAAGTAATAGAAAATGGAAGTCTGGATAATTTAACTTTTTTGAAAGAACTAAGATTGAATAAAAATCATCTTTCGCATTTGAAAAATTTGTTCACAAATCTAGAGGAGCTAAAAATTCTGTGAGTATACACAAATTTGTGGAATCCTTTACCGATGTGATGAGTTTGTGATAAATGTTCTAGAGAACTGAACAGAAACGAGCTCCAACAAATTCTGGGATTGAGTTTGAGAAAACAAAAAAATTTGGAACAGCTGCGGCTGAAGAGAAACAAAATCCAAACACTCGAAGACGCCGCATTTTGGCCTCTCAAAAATTTGATTCTCTTACAACTGGATTTCAACATGTTACGAGTTGTCAAAAAGGGCGCTTTGTACGGACTCGAAAGACTCCAAAAGCTCACCATTTCGCACAACAAAATTGAGACAATCGAATCTCAGGCATGGGATATGTGCAGAGGAATTACGGAGCTGTTAGTACTTGTGTTTCTATGAATAAACTATAATTTTCAGCTGCTTTCCAGCTGGTGAATAACAAACACCCAAGTTAAATATTGGAACACCTTGCGAACTTAATATTTAATTTACAGAGACTTGTCGCACAACGAACTCACCTCGATCGAAAGAGGGACTTTTGAATTTTTGGGAAAGCTTGAAATACTAAAATTGGATCACAACAAAATAACCATCATATCGGATGGCGCCTTTAACAACACTCCAAATTTGAAAAAACTGTAAGACATTTCGTTGAATCTGACTATAGGTGGATGAATTCATCGATTATGTTTATTATTTGATATTTCCAGCGAATTAAATGAGAATCAGATATCCTACATGGTGGAAGATATCAACGGGCCATTTGCACCGTTGATAAATTTAGAGAAATTGGGATTAGCGAGCAATGGAATAAAATCGATCAACAAGAACGCTTTTCTTGGTCTGATGAGACTTTCAGAGCTAGATTTAACCGGAAATAATATAACCAGCATTCAAGAAAATGCCCTGATCTCAATGCCGAAATTATCAAAACTAAGAATGAACTCCGGTAACTTTTTTTTCGCTTAAGACAGATTAATCGAAAACACTTTGAGCTTTTGACTTTACTCGAAATAATAAATTACAGGTGCTCTACTCTGCGATTGTGGTCTTCAGTGGCTCAGCGTCTGGTTGCGCAGCCACAAATACAGCGAGGCACGAGTTCGCTGTGGTTATCCACACTGGTTGCAAAATAAACCCTTGATGCTCCTTCATCATGCGAATTTCACGTGCGGTAGGTTTAACGAACAGATTACACGATAATAAAATGAAACCGAATGAAAAACTTATCGAACCTTAATATTCCAGACGAGTATCCAAAGCCAAGAATAATCGGTGAACCTGCTAGTCAAATGGGCATAAGGGGGGACAACGTCACTCTGCAGTGTCGAGCGACTAGCACAGCTAATGCTCCGCTTCGTTTTACATGGAAACACGACAATGTCGAGTTGAAAAATTCTGACGTTCAAGTGGACAGCACATCGTCAGAGCGCGGTGTTACGGAAGCTCTGTCTAGTTTGCATTTAATCAATGTAACACATGCGGAGGCAGGCAGATATCAATGCATGGTCACGAATAATTACGGGACAACTTACTCGGCAAAGGCTAAGATCAGTGTTCTCAGTAAGTCCTTTGTGAAATATTTTTGCGCGACAACCTCCGCCGATAATTCACTCATATCTGAATTTTATTATTACTTGTAGTTTATCCTTCGTTTACCAAAATTCCACACGACGTCAGAGTAACCGCCGGCAGTACCGCCAGATTAGAATGTGCGGCGGAAGGTCAACCGACCCCGCAAATAGCCTGGCAAAAAGATGGTGGAAATGATTTTCCAGCTGCCAGAGAAAGACGGATGCACATGATGCCAACCGACGATGTCTTCTTCATCGTCAACTTCAAGTCCGCCGACACCGGTGTTTATTCCTGCACAGCTCAGAATCTCGCTGGCATAATAGTCGCCAATGCCAGCCTAACGATACTTGGTAAGTATCTCGTCATCCGGTGATTTATTTAATTCGTGAGTCGGTTACCTCCAATAATTTTTCTCTAACGCAGAAACACCATCGTTCGTGAAGCCGATGGAAAACAAGGAAATTATAGCTGGAGGTTCAATCGTGCTCGAGTGTATGGCGAGTGGTTCGCCGCGGCCCAAATTGTTCTGGCGAAAGAACGGTAGCCCGTTACAAGCCACCGAGCGTCACTTTTTCACAGCTGAAGATCAGCTCCTGATAATCGTTGATACAAAAGCGAGTGACGCTGGACGTTACGAGTGCGAAATGAGCAACTCGTTTGGCTCAGCAGTTGGTGCATCGCTCCTGACGATAAATCCTGGTAAATATCGGTAGAGAAAAATGTATTTTGTGGCATGAACATCAGGGTCGATCCTTCTACTTGATATTCACTTTTTTGTCCTCACAGCACCTAGTTCGATGGTAAACGAGGACGACATGTTGGGTATAATAATAATCACAGTCGTCTGTTGCGCTGTTGGTACATCCGTAGTTTGGGTTGTAATAATATACCAAACTCGTCGCCGTCTCAGTATTAATCACAATCCAACTAGCCAATCTCAAGTCACTTCTTTGCCAGTTGGAAACGAAGCTCAGACTCATCTTTATCTCGACACAAGTTCGCAGCACAGTAAAGACAGCGGTACAGGGGACAGTACTAATCCAAGCAGCGACCAACTCCAGCTTTGTCTTCCCGGTGAGTCATTTTTTCCCCATCATAATTTTCATTGTCATATTTTTGCTATAGAAAAATAAATCCCAATCATTGCCGATCTAATATTTTTTGGTTTCACAGAAGAAATAGTGACGTGTTCAACGAATAACGAAGAGTTGGGTAACGTATGTGGATCTGATCCGCTATTGGGTTATACGAATCACGAACGGCTAGAAGATACCGAATCAGCTACACACGATACAACTTCTTTGGACGTTACGACTCACGATTGCGACTGCGATTGCGAATAAAGTCAAACTTGTATTGAAATAAAATAATCGGTAAAGTGATATTGTGATTCAATTGTCATACAATGATCAGATACTGTGGTTTTGAAGTGCGCTGAATCTTAAAAAGAAGAATAACTAAGATGTTAAACTAAGTAAAAAAAAAAAAAAATGTGACAAAGAATTTATGTAAGTATTATAAAAACTGTTACAGCGCAAATAAGAGAAACAAAAAGACTAAAAAAAAACAAAACATACAATCAAACAATATCGAAATAAGAAAAAGGTGTTTGGAATTATAGTGGTGCGTTTGTTTTGTAATTGAATGCAAAAATCATTGATACATAAACGCAATAAAAAAGAGAAAAGAAAAACAATCCAACACTTCGGAAGAAAGTATTGTCAAAAGTTTTTAATTTTAAGATGTGTCTACTTACCACTCGGGTAATTCTATTGTTAAAGAAAAAATAAACGAAATAAAAAAAGCCACATCGATGCATCGCTATAGATGTGTAAGGTTAAAATAGAAGAAAAAACAATGAACAAACGATTGAACGAATAATTAACGTTTCGGTGAAAGAATAAAAATTGTAAATAATAAAAAGAAATAAGCATAGGCACGACGTGACGTGGTTGGTATCACTGTTTGATGATTAAGGTCTGCGGGTACGTGTCTTATTATCGGTACTGAGAAGCTTTTTGAAGAAAAAAAAGAATTCAAAATACACGAAACAATTAGAAAAAGTTATAAAATAAATTGAAATAAATGCGCCTTAAAGACACAAAACATACGAACACATACAGCACACGCAACAAGTCAGACAAAAAAAAAGAAAGTTAGATCAAATATTTTTATAAAATTTATCGATCTTTCGAAGTGTATTTTTTTTATTATATAAATACAACGCTGAAGTTTCAAGCGTTTATGAATATAATTTGATTATAAAAATATAAATTGAATGTAAGCCGCGAAATTGTTGTGACTACTTTTCGTTACCGCGGAGTATCAAAAGTGAACTTGAAACAAACGGAGAAATATTTTTTTTCGCCAAAGCCTTCACGAATAAGTGTCTTGAATTAAATGTATAATTAATAAACAGTCTAAAAAAACGCATCTTTGCTTTTCAATAATAGTATTTTCAATATTTCGCCGACACGGTTCAATTCATTCTCATGTTTCTATATTGTGCCCTATTTAGTAATAATAAATGTTTTAGGCTTAGATATACCTACATATGTATAAGAACTATAACTATAAAAGTACCCGCAGTCTGCCATGATAACTACTTTATATATTTATTAGGAATTCGACAGCTATAAAAAAAAATTAAATAACCAAAAATATAAATAAATGACAAATTCGTGTCTAAATACATAAACGTCGTCAACCACGATTGGAATGAGCCTATTTTGTGATAGAAATTTATTTTAGATTATTATTATTATCATCATCAAAATCATCATCGTTGTTATTATTATTGTTATCATTATACTTTCGTTTCGTTATTCATCTGACTTTATTTATAATCATTATTACTTTTTAGTACCTTTACTGTTATTACAATTGAAAGAAAGAAAAGAACTATCATAAGAATGAAACAACGATAGATTTTATGCAACTTTATCTCACAATATTTGAAATAAAAATCCTACCTCTTCTTTTTATTATTATTATTATTATCAGCAGCAGCATCATCATCATCATCATCATCATCATCATCATCATCATCATCATCATTATTATTATTATTATTATTATTATTATTATTATTATTATTTCGAGAGTTAGTTTATTTCTTGATTATTTGAAACAAAAAAAACGGATAAAAAAATGTACATAATATCATATACGTGTATTCGTAGATGCGAGTTTTCAAAAATTTTTGCTTTTATCCGAAGTGCTTCTTTATTTGTTTTTTCAATTTTGTCTTTTATCTTTTTCGAATTTGTTATTGCTATAATATCGAGTCAAGCGTGCAATTGTTGTAATATTTTGTGATTCATTCCCGTTTTCAATTTACATACAGTTTATATGTATACCTTACATGTATAAATTGTATAAATTAACTATAGATGTGATTTTGATTTCTGATTTTTCTCGCCTGATTTTGTTATGAGAAAATTGGAGAATTCGATAATTTGAATATACGTGAATGCATGCATATATTTATAAATATGTCATTGTTGTTGATTTGTAGTAAACAGAAGAAAACAAAAAAAAAAGCAAAAAAGAACCTGATTAAGGGAGGACAAAAAAAGTAACTCCAATTAAAGAATATATGAAAAGTGTGATATGATTTAATTGTAAAATCGAACTTGGTGTTCATTTTTTTTATCTTTCTTTTTTTCTATTTGCATCGATCGCAGTATCTCATGTATATCTGGTTTTGTTTAAACTTTACATAAATATACCTTTAAAAATATACATGAAATCAAAAATTCTAACAATTTTCTTCTATCGGTCTACATTATTACTGTATACTTCTAAGGGTTAATTGCAACCTGACTGTGAACAGGTGCTTGGTATAATATATGATTAGCTATTAATTAATTCGTGAATTTATAATAATCACAATTAATTAAAATTAATAAGCTGCATGTGATACACCAAATACGGCATCTGTTTTATTCAGTATTTTTCATTGTTATTACCTATATTATTATCATTGATTATTAATTATTATTATTATTACTACTACTATTATATGACAGAACGTCAAATATTATGTACAAATATAACGGCAGTAACTATCATCAGGCTAAAAGAAAAAATTAAATATTGTTTTCTGATTAATAATCCTCAGGCATTGTAGATTATAATTGTGTATCTCATCTCAACGTTCACATCGATCGTGGAAAAAAGACATGCTGTAAAAGTTTGTTAGCTGATCGAAGTAATTTTGTTAGTAATCCAAGAAAAACTGATGGGCTATTGCTTGTGTGGGTTAATAATTAAATCAGGCACATTTTTGCCAGTTCACGACGTGTCGAATGGTATATTGATTGTCACGTTGACGTTTGTCGCAAAGAAAATAATTTCCTCATCTTGGATTACTTTTTCTGAAATTTGAAATACAATTGTGATATTATTTTGATATTTGAATCTTAAAATTTGACTGGAAAATAGTCTAGTGGTTCTCCCGCCAGATCTCGTTGAGGGTCTCTAGCGCAGTCGCGCAGTCTAGAGCCAGCTAGAGCGCAGTCGCCGTTTGTTCAACGTCACAGATCAGTCGTGTTCGAAAATCTTCAGCCAACGTTCCAAGTGGTTCCAAGGGTGCAGAAAACCGGCTAAACGAAGCTATTTATTGCAAATTTAATTCAACTGACACTACAAAAAGCAAGTGTTATCGCAGCTAACGAGAAAAAAGTAATAAATATATCATTCCAGAAAATAGTAGGTAAATAATTAGTCTCTATATATGGTCTCAACAAAAACTAGCGCCAATAATTTGCCGGCAATGACGCTATTCTGAACAAAAGCATGAGATGAAACCGTAGTTCCGTTTTTTCATGCTAGACGCCGACGTCCGTTTTCATTTGTATTTCATAACAATTTATGTTTTTTTATTTGTCTAATTCCATCTAATTCAAAGCCGAACATGTTTGCGTGCGTTGGTCGTGTGGTAGCCCTCCGTATTTCACATGTCAAATGTTAGGTTCTTTCTAATTAACATTTCCTAAACATGCATGTTCCACTGATAAATTGAAACGATAATTGCATGATATTTCTTCTCTAACAGGCATGAGTGGAAACCAAGATTTTAAGAGCGCGTCGTCGGTTTATGACTTTACAGCTAAATCGATCAAAGGAGATGAAGTACCTTTGTCCAAGTGAGTTGATAACTTAAAACTCCCATAGCTGCCTACCAAACTTTGATTGTAATTGATTCCATCTGTCAGTTTCGCACACATTCCAATGAGTCAGATTATGTAATGCTCAATATGTACTCACAGAGGGTTCTGGAGCATCAATAATTTATTTATTTATTATAAGTACTTATTCTATTTTCACAGCTATAAAGGCCACGTTCTTCTGATCGTCAACGTAGCTTCTAAATGCGGACTCACGGCAACGAACTACAGAGAACTTAATGAACTTTATGATAAGTATGCTGAAACCAAAGGTAAAGTGATTGGATTGATCTATTTTGATCACCTCTCAAATCTCTGCCAATTGGAAATGTGACAATTACCATATTTTCAGGACTTCGTATACTGGCATTCCCTTGCAATCAGTTTGGAAAACAAGAACCTGGTGGAAGCGATGAAATTTGTAGCTTTGCTGAACGTCGTAAGGTAAATCAGACGAATAACTTTATGATCCAAGTCGATCAAAACTCAAATCTTTGATTTGTGTGTAGGTGAAGTTTGATCTGTTCGAGAAGATCGATGTCAATGGTGACAACGCACACCCACTGTGGAAGTACTTAAAAGAGGAGCAGGGCGGGCTGATGGGCAGTTTCATCAAATGGAATTTTACAAAGTTCATCGTCGACAAAGAGGGAAAAGTTGTCGAACGACATGGCCCCAAAGTTGAACCTAGCAAACTTGCGGTGCACCTTGAAAAATACTTCTAAACCTGTTTAAACCGTAAGTAAATAGTCTCTATATATAACTGCCGCATTTTTTATGCCAAATTTTGAAAAGATAATGAATCTCATCCCTTTTCATATAACGTGTTTCGATCTTTTTATACCGACTATAACGTATGTGATTGGGGATGCCAGGGTTTATTTTTTCATCTAGAAATTTGCCCTCAGATATGATTTTGAAAGAAAATATTTTAATTGCGGATTAAAACATAGAAAAACTCGCGCAGCTGATCAATGAATCAATCCACGGTTTGTTAATATACGGTGATTAGTTTAAATTATTTGTATCGGATGAAAATTGACTTTTCTTTGAACTTTGTCATTCATCTCCAACATTCAAGGTCTTGCCCAATAGCTGCTAAACTTGTCGTTGCGAATCCATCGCTATCTACGCAGAACGGATACCCATTACTATTTTGACTCGGTGCATAATTTCCACCGCTTTCACACATTAGAGTAAACTCCAGACCTTCCTCACCAAACATAAGTACATCCCGTGCGCAGTCTGAAATTTAATATTTGCAAATAAAATATCAGATCATTTCACGCACAACTTCTGTACGGAGTTTACAATCTACCTTAGAACGTGTTTAACGCATTTATGAAAATTTTTTCAAAAATATACTACCGAACAACTAGTTCAACTTACTGCAGTTGGTTACAAGGATGTTCGAGAGTTCGGTCTGATAGGTCGAGATTTGTTCGTTGTCCTTCGAAGTACAGTATATCCTGCAAACAGCGTGGTTGAATATTGTAAGAATTTATTTTGTTAGTCGCTCCTATTGCTGATATCTGATGATTTATCGATATGAATTTCGTTGAAATAACTTATGGTAAAATGAATACTGACTGTGTGCCAGAGAGCTTGTAGTGGCCGTAACTACCATCGCCTTCGCAATTAACAGCAGCAATATGAGCGTGTTGACGACCGTGAGTCACGAGTTTTGTCAAAACTCTGGCACGCGCTACCATCTTGCTTTCACATCGTCGAAGATACTGAGATCCAACGAGAGTTGCGTTGTCTGTACGGCGATTGATAACAGAAAGTCATACCATTAAATTCTTCGCATCGGGTTCAAATGACTTTTGCCTTGTGAATATTTGTTTGTTTCTCTTCATCGTTAGAACTTTTCAACTCATAATTAGCAAACTCCCGTTAAAGTATTACAAATTTTGTTGCACTCACAACAGGGAAGGTATGTCATCATCGATTCGGGATAAACCCTTTGCGTTGGTTCGCCAGTTTTAGGTTTGACGCACCAGCAGAGTTTCGAGTCACATTGTAGCTCTTCGTAATTACCTTCGCTCGTACAGTGTAAGGATATGTCCGTTCTTCCAGCCTTTTCAAGAGTTTCTCTCCGCCGACTGCAAGCTGTGGAAGTAATTTTCCCTTATTCGAATAACGTTATCGTTATATTTCCACAAATTCGTAACTGCCGTTCAATGGCATCATACCGCAAGTCATATCTTCTGCGGACGCCCACCATTCCCAACCATATATTCGACTACCCTCGGCATTGTAGCAAAAGCATCTGGAGGTTTATCCATATTTCCTTATTTGCACGTGTTAAAAATAGCGTTGTTTTAATATGATTTAAAAAAATTGACTCATAATTCACCTGCCGTTGAGCTTTTCACCCTTGCACTGAACGGCTTCCCAATAATCATCGTTGGTGCAACGAGGTTTCCATAAATTATCCCCTTTCTGATAATTGGTGCAATTCGCTAATCGGGAAAAAAATTATTAACTATAATTTACTCCTCTTATTACGATCGGTTAATCGGCTAACAAATTCACGCACCTCCAGCTCCGCACACATAGTTTGAACGATATCCAACGACTATCAGAACAATAACGTATGAGGAAAAGTATTTGAGAAAACTCATGATTTTTGTTTTTATACGCAGAGAAAAATCTATCGCTATTGTTTACGATTCGTAGCGGACATATTTCATTCGCACCGAGTTGACTGCTCAAATGCCAGGTGATAAACCACTTTGGCAGCCAGATAATGTCTCGAACAACCGACTAACTGATTACTTCTGCAATTGATATCCTATCAAAACTTTTATCTCATCATCTATATGGTGAGGTGTCGATTCTAGGTATTTATTTCTGATATATTTCTCAAATTATAATTGTTTGTCTAAAGATAGGAATAGAAATCACTTACGTATAATTATAACCAGTATCCGGTGGGAATATCTTTCGACACACTGCAGCGTCATCGAGAGCTTTCATTCTTGGATTTCACCGACGGTCCAATATTTTTTGAAAATTATAACGCTGTGAGGTTGTAGGTACTTCCGATTGCACGACAAAAAAAGATCTAAATGTTTCTGATTTATTTTGGGAATATCTTTTATTACAGATACCATAATTTACATTATATGCCGAATGATACATAATATTAATTACATGTATGCATACATAGTTAGGTATGTATATGTAGAGGTATAGGAATAAAGGAATTAGGTCGATGTATTATTGCGATTGGCGATATACTTTGCATATTGCAAATCCATATACGATCCTACGTATTGCACTCATAGTCGTCATCATCATCGGTTTTAATCTCATTTCGTTACGCTAATTACCCAGTCTACTGCGTACCTAATAATCGTCGCCGTTTATATTGAACTTTGCAAACTGTTATTAAAAATTATAACGAATTATATAGGTATATTTACAAAGTTTGCCGTGCACCACATCACTCGTGCCTTCTGGTTTGTCGTCTCACCATCGTCCGAATGAATTCCCTATAGATGTAAGTGCTATTGGAAAAATTCAGTTTACATTTAGTAATCAAAATTGAGATTTTAATCATCTGGAATATACCGCGAATGACGTACTTGATTCGATAATACAACCACTTTGCTAAAAAAATCAAGAACAAGATAGCGCCAACATAAAAAGATTCATATATCGATCGTGGTTATTTGACAAATTGAAAAACCGTTTTTTTTCTTTTTTCAGTCCGGCCTCGTCATTGTTGTCATATCTATAGGCTGGACCAGTTTTTAGACATAATCATCCTATGCACCACGATTTAGATCAACCACGAATATCAACGATGTGCCTGAACGAGGCGGATGCATGTTTGCGAATAAATACTGCGCGGGTAAGACTGAATTTTCACTCGATAATTAATATTCGACATAACCGCGCCAGGGCTGTTGCTGATGGTGCAAAACCGGCGAAAATATGCTACCACTCGGTACTATGGATTGACGTGGGAACGTCGATCGAGATCTCTCCGGAGTCGGTAAAGCCGAGGAGTACGACAAACCAGAAGATTTCAAGGGCTGTGAGAATGCGGGTTGTTCCGATACCGTAGGTCTGGTGAACAAGTAGTTTCTTTGCGACGACTGAAGTTGATCGGAGTCTCTCTCGAGTTGTCTATGAATCGGTAGTATGAAACCACTTGGAAGGTTCGACTCCTGATTAAGACTTGGAGTAAGCGCATCGTTCAAAGTGACGTCATATTCGCTCTCCGGGATATCCTGGAGACGATTTACCACCGGATCTTGTAGTTTCTGAGATCTTCCTTGATTCTGATCATGGTTACCCACTTCTGAGTCGTTATCTTGATTCTGTTTTACCTGCGAAAACGAATTCGCAGGAGTCCTAGGAGCCCCCTGTCGATGATTATCTTGCTCGAATTTCTGATGCGGCGTACCTTTCTCTACGTTGCTCGTTGGTATTTCTTCTTTTTGGAGTCTTCGAGTCTGTGGCTTTGCCAGAAACTCGCCGTCATTCTTCGACCGATCTTCTCTCTGCTCTTGTTGCAACTTTGGCTCAGGTTGAACGGTTCTATAGGCGTCGTACGGTTGTCTTCTGTAATTTCTGTCATCCGTATCTTCGGGCTCATTTTCTCCCCGCTTTTGTTCAAAATTTGGAACCAGCGTAGCGGTTAGTATTTGTCTTCCAGTTGGTGAGGGTCTGTCCTCTTCGGATTTTGGTTCTACTCTAACGCCGACCTGTTTCAGTCCTCTGGGATTTGGATTTCCGCCTCTCGAGGGAAGGAAGGGTCTTTTGACCACGCGAAATGTGCTTCTAGGGGATGGAACTACCGGTAATTGTTCTTCAGCATCGTCGTAATACTCGGGAAAACTTTCAGCGGGTGCATGTGCTACGTAATCACCAGCTGTTGGATTCCTTTCCCTCGATTCTTCGTACTTATGGCTACCTCGTCCCACAGAACTTGCAGGATTTTGTAATACCTGACCCGATCGAGGTTCTTCGATGTTGAATTTCGCTGTCGCGGGACTTTCTTGAGCACGTAAAATACCTCGTTCGGGATTCCGCTCCCTTATTTTTTCCTCTTCGTTCTTTACATACGGTTTCAATTCTCTACGTTCTTCGGGCCGCTCCGCGCGATCATATTCCGGATCATTCAATGTTTCCCTGGCATTCTCGATCGTCTTCTCCATTCTCTGGCTGTAATACGCCGGCTTCCTAATTCCCTCGATTTGGTCTCGATCTCGACCAGAATACTTTGCAGGTCTCGAATAATCCTCGTCACGAATCATAGGCCGGATCGGTCTCTCGCGCTCTGCCAATCTACCAGGGAAGAGAGAACCGCCAGCTGTTCTTTCTGCCTCCGGAGCGGTATTCGATCCTCGATCCGGTTGCCTTTCTCTCTCATAAGTCTGCGACTTGCTCTCGCCAGTTTCATAATATCTCTCCCTGTGGGGATGTATCCTCAGAGGGACCTCATCCTCTTCCTCGTCCTGGTATCGAGTCCTGTGAATTCAAAACGCAGAATAGAAGATTTGATAGTTTTTAGACACATTCGATTTTCGTTCGATTATTTTTCCGTCGTAGATTTTTACCTTACCTATAGTTGCGTTCTCGTTCTCTGTCCCTAGCTTCGCTGGCGTCGTAACCGCCGCCACTGTCTTTATTTCTGTAAATTGGCCGCCTCCGAAGTGGTCTTCGGGGTCTAGCATCCTCTAAATCGTCCTCCAGGTAATCCTCATCCACCGGAAGAACGGGTCGCCTTCTCGGTTCATCTGGAATAGAAAAGGTTGGATTAACATAATAGATCGACGGCAACTCGTAATCGTTCCAATACAATGACAATGAATAAATTTAAAACTCACCGCTCGGCGCCGAAGCAACTGCCGTAACATTGTACGCGTACTTATCCCTCTCAGATTTTGGAACAGGCCTCGCAATCTTAGGAGGTGCTCTGGGTCTTGCGTAAATCGAAGAACTTGGGGCGGCGGGTTTCACGAGACCGTCAGTCGCCGGGGCTGCCGGCACCGGATCTTTAGCTTCGTACTCATTCCTGTACCTGCAAGTAAACGCGTCGAGTGAATTTCCGTTTAAAAAATTGAGAACCACCAAATTTTTAAATTCCACGACCTACCTCTTATCGGCATTGTACCATCTATCTTCGGTATCTCTGGAAAAAGAGTCTCTGGCAGGAGCATCTTTCCTACGATCATCGGCACTTGGAATCCCATCGGGGTTGAGTAAGTCCCTATCCCTGGGCCTTACGGGTTCGTCGTCGTACTCGTCGTCGAGCGGTCTTCCTCTGACGGGTAATTGGCCCCTGCGATTCGATCTGGCGGGAATCTTCTCCTGATTTCTTAGCCCTCTGTTCTCATAGAACGGTCTTTCCCCATCCCTGGGTCTCACGCCTCTTTCCCTTTCCAGGTCCGCGTAATCCTTTTCCCTGACCTTGTCGGTCCTGTACCCACGATCGTCGTACTCGTAGTTCTCCCTTCTATTGTATCCTCCGGGTCTCGTCCGGTCGTATTCGTCGTCGTAATATTCATCGTCGTAATAATCGTATGCCGGTCTTCTTCTGTAAGGTGGTCTCCGCCTCCTGGTAGCCCCTTCTCTGTTTCTGTAAGGTGGTCTTCCTTGAGGTATCAGCTGGGGTGCCGATGTTGGCGGTGGTAAAGTAGTAGTTGTTGTCGTAGAGGTAGTGGTGGTCGTAGTAGCCTGATAAAGATTGTCATTTCTGTGCCAGTACTTTTTAGAGTTCGCGCAGTCTACCTCCGATGCAAAGTGACATATAAAGGTCCTCTGATCGAAGGCTGTGAAATTTGCGCAGAGGAAATCGTAACGGATTTCCCCCAGGCAGTGATGGTAAACCTGCGCGGAAAAAAATGAGCTGATTTATTAAGACATAAAATCCCTCGCAAACCGTGTAATAAGTTAATCGCGGTATCTCAATCACCTGACACTTGTGCTCTATGCTGGCGTAAAAACCGTCGTGAAGACCGTCGCACTTGAAGGTTATTTCCTCTGGTACGGTGCTGTAAAATGGATATGAACTAAGATTGTATCCATTTAATTCCCTCGGTAGATTCGGATCCCAGACGTAATCGATTTGAGGAATACCGGTGAGAGTGCGACCCGTAGTCGCGTTAGCATCGGTCTGTACAGTGGCTACCTGAGATGAAAAATCAAAAAAACAATGAAAAATCCAGCAACTCTTTACATCGTTTAAAAACAAAGTGATCGATTAACCTCGAGCTCTTCCGTTTCCGTTTCGGTATCCGTTTCCTCGGTTGTCGTGGTTGTGCTAGAACTTGCGATTTTGAATTTTGGCCTCGGTGTTTTCAGGGCGCTCGAACCTAACGCTGCGAGCAAAACCCCTGAAAATAAATTACGAAAGAACACCAGAAGGAATTAAATCGGCAAAACGAATGTAGACAAAATTTGAAAACTTTTCATTATATCATCAAAATATTCTCACCACAGACGAGAAGCAGGGTCCGTATCCTTTCTCTCATGTTTTCTTAAACTGCAACAAATTGAAAGAAAAAAAAACACAAAACAACTGTTCATTAATTTATATATAAAGAACTGTGATAATCGACAATGAAAAAATGATCTTCTTCACAAACTCGTCAGGGATCATTGACACCGAACAATACGTGTATTTACAATGGATCCTCACTCGCCCAAGTTTTAACCGTTAGCAGACGTGCGAGTTACAGTAAGGCAGCGCTGCGGAATAAATTTTTCGTTTTCAGCAGATGATTTTTACAGAATTCGCGTTATTCACAATTCTAACGGGGAAACTTTTTTTTTTAAACATGTCCCTTTGAATCTACGGTATAATTTTTATACTAACATAAAAAAACGTGACGGATAAAACGTATATCAAAAATGTGATGATCCATTGAAATACGTAACAGTCGCGCCTCCTAAGGCTCTTCGATGTTCCACATATCGTTACACGTTTGGTTGACCTTTTCAAAGTTGGAAAAATTGTAAGTAAGAAAAAGAAGAAGTTGAGAAGCGGCTGTAATATTGACTCTTCTCTAGAGACTTTCGTAATCGAATTCTCGCTACAAATCGGTACAAGTATACTATAAAAATGTGTCTGAGAAAACTATAAATAACATGGAAGCCTCATTTACATTAAAAATTAACGAGAACGATCGTCATCCAGACTCCTTCCTTCCAGACGTCGTCCTTTCGATGTCAAGGGCCAAGAAGGTGAGGCAATAATCAATAAATTTTTCAAATCCACGAAATCCCCGGTTGCAGAATAATTATTATTTATTTCTTATAGAATTTATTCTATGACGGAAGTCGATCGAAAAACACCGCCCATAGCAACGTCAGAAAATATTTCGCGCATAACGACCTTCTGAAATCGGTTTTATAAGTAGCCGATAATTCTGTATACCATGTACACAATTATACCTATATATACCAAGTATATATATATATATATTTAGTGTCCAGTGAAAGTGTTTCCGCGCTAAACTCTGTGTAAATTTTGTTACGGTATTCGCGGTACCTCTATTTTATACCATCGGGTTTAGTGTCAAGTGAGAGATAAAGCGAATTTTAAGTTTGAGAAACTAATTGAATTTTTCGTCCCTTTTGTTCCCATTCAAAGATAACGCGGCCTGCGTGTAGCGTGTAGCGTGGATTTTGACAACTGTCCATCTCGGAAATGAAATTCTTTAATGATTTTCATCGATTGATTCGATAATTAATTAATTAATGGATTTATTTCAGTGCACGCTCGGCGAATGTAACTAGGTGACGATCTATCAGCGTCCGTGCGTTTAAAAACTTTCGATGTGCCTGGTGGTGGTGATGGTGCTGCTGCAGACATGAGACAACAAACGATCATTTGCGAGTTTCTACATTTATCAAGGTCGAATATAAGTCGAAAGAAAGGAGGTGCGTTATATACATACGCGTTTTATAATGTAACGCAACATTTTATACTTCAAATGTCACACCGGGTGAAAACCAATTATTTATATTTAATAAATTAGACCTCCTTGTTCTTCTGTTTCAGAATTTTTAAATTCCTTCGATAGAATTCATCTCTGCATCCTGAAAATCTTTGTCCCCAAAACCGGTATGAATGTGCACATCGTATTTTATGCCGATCCTGGATTCGAAAAATACTTTTCTTTCTTCGCTGAACAAACGAAAAAAACGAGAAACGTTATTGTCCCGGGTAGAATTTCAGGGTCACGTGAGTAGGTACTTCGCATGATCAACAACGACCTCTATAGAGGCAGAATCTCCAACTTGAAATAGCTAAAAAAACAAAACCAGTTGCGGATGACGTTCCGGATTATTTAAAGCACCCTTAAAAATTCGAGGACCGAAACAACAAACAATACCGAACAAGTTATTCAAAATGGCGTTTAGTCGTTCCAATCTAGTACGGAGCGTGAAGTGAGTTTTTTTTAATTATGGACAATGAATTAAATTTTCCTACTAGCTGGCGAGCATCTGTTACGATCGTACTCTGTCTACCAAATCGTATTTATATAGCACAAATACCATAACGTGGACGATGAGCGTTAATAATCTTAATGAGAAAACTGCAGGAATTTCTAGTAGGCTGAACAAAGAGGTAATCGTTATTTTTTTCTTTACCGGGGTATTCAACAATCGGTTTGGGGAAAAAATGAAAATAATGATAAAACAATAATAAAAGCGAAGAAACATATTTTGAACGATCGATTCGGTACGGCTATCGAATGATACGCGGTTGAAAGTGTTGTAATATTTAATATCGACGAATTACACTTATATCTTGTTATTCATATGGTTGACAGGTCTCGCACCATAGAAGTTATATGCACAATATAATATTATACAAAAGGCGACACGCGTACAGGTTATGTGTTTGTGAAAGTAAAATCGGTTTTAGATATTGCGTAAGTTTATAATGGATATAGGTGTCCCTGATCGGTTAAGTTTTACTTCCATTGGACGGGCTTCCAGATTAGATGATTTATGTATCGATTCGTAGGTGATGCTCTCATGCATACATAATATTTATTTATATCAGTAACAACCGCGTTTTGCAGCGAAATTATTTATCATTCTCATACATATCTAACAATTTTATGCACACTATACACATCTGATTTCAAAATGGCGTCTGCCTTACAGAAGCTGTTAGTGGTTTGGGAAAATCAAATTTACTTTATACCGATACTCGGTTTTAAACCGTGATTAAAAAAAATTGCTCTATACAAGTAAACAATTAATTTCATTTTATATAACAGCATATGGTACTCATAAATCATCGATTAGTAGCGTCACGAATTTTTCTGTTATTCCATTCTTTTTCGTTATAACAATTTTCTACCACATTCAATTTATTCCATTTCGATAAGATCTGCACGACCTTATACGTATCGAAGCACGCTATTTCAATTCACAATTTTTTTTTCTCCGGTTTTGTTTTCGGTTGTTTTTTCGATACGATATAAATGTTTTTATTCTTTTTTTTTTTAATTTTATTCTCGTTTCCTGTTTTTTTATTATTTTTTTTTCCAATTCGAATTTCGTAATTTGACAAACTTCACGTTTCACCTGCATATAACGATATACATAGGTATATATATACACGGTATATACTAACTAAATCGAAAGTGTAATACCGAAGTTTCGAACAAGATTACAACTACTTGTCCCACTGCTGCTATAGAATGTGAAAACGCCAACTGCTGCTTAAAATTTCTATACGTAACAGAATTCGATTTTTAATTTTCCATTTCTTTCTTTCTTTCTTTCGTTTATTCAATTTTTTAATTTATATTTTTTCCGATCCTTTGAAATTCATCAGCGTCAACACAATTGCACGTGCATTGTATATATTCCTCTTCTTACTAGTCTGTAGCTAATTAAAAGAAAAAAAAAAAAATGCGCGAGATATAGAGGATTAAAGAGAGAAAAAAGAAGTAACAAAAATTTCGCCAAACCTTCTATCCTCGTGCGGCGTTGAACTCTCCTCTATTCCGCCATTGGTCGTCTTGCTTCACATCCAACGATCATATGCACTTGATCCAAGTTATTTTTTTTCTTGCGTTTTGTTTTTTAGTAATCTATTATCAATTCTTCAATCAAAATTAGAATAACAAAAATCGTTAAAGAATAAAAAAATAAATAAATAAAATATCTCAAAGGCAATGATATTATAATAATATGGTGTCTAGCGTATCGTAACGAAACTGGTTACTATTTAGATATACGTGTGCAGATCTTCGGGGGTACGCGGATTATAAAATCGTTTTAAAAAAAATGTCTAACAAATAAAAAAGAAATATGTATCTCTATGAAGTAATGAAATAATATATAGTTCTATTTCGAACGATTCTTGATCATTATTATTTTATTATTTAAAAATTTTGTTCCGATGCTTTCTTCGGGCGAATGTTAAATCATTACGTATTTGTATTTTTTTTCTTCAAATTACAAATTGCTATTATCATTATAGTTATTAATTTTTTGCAATGAGAACTCGCACCTTTTATAATCAATATATTTTATGATAAACGTGGATGTTCGGTACCAATCGAATAATACCACCAGACTGAAGGGGAAATTCCTGACGGAGTCTCATGAGCAGGCTAAAGTCAATGTATAGCTATATCGTTGTACGGTATATACAGAAAGAGCTTTCTCGTTTAGTAAGACTTGAAGTGAGTGGGGAAACTTTATACCGAAAAGAACGAACGAACGAAAGAACACGCGACATGGGCGCAGAAAGTACTATAGTGCAAGATATATACCTATGTATACCTTTATTTTAATTCATCAAGCCGAAGCAGCAGGAGGATTGGATTGTACATAATAATGTATAGTTAAATATTGAGGTGCATATATTATATACATACATGAATATATTTATATATATATTACAAAACCGTGGAGAACAAAGGCGTCGAAAGAACTTAAACCTTGAGGAAAATTTTTTCTTCCAACTGTGTATCGATCCGCAATCGTTTGCCGTGCAGATCCGTTTGGCGTTATTGTGATCGATATTTATTGTGCAGATTAGCATAATTATAATTGAGTGTGAGGGAAAGAAAAATTGAAATAAATTAGCAAATAGGTAGTGTTTGAAATTATTCATTTTTTTTTTTTTTAAGAGAAAATTGCTGGTAGTAGTAACGGTTGTGGGAGTAAACTTTTATCGGTAGTTTCGGAAAGGGAACAAAAATGAATCAAAAAAAAAAAAAGGTAGAAGTGGCGCAAAATTATTTCAGGAATGTACGGTATATGCTATACGTGCAATTAGAATTTCAACGACGTCATATTTTGTATTTAACTAAATTATTGACATTTATGGCAGTAGTTGGCCTTCGGTAATCAGGTATGGATAGTTTAATCAATGTGTATTTGAATTAAAAGAAAAAAGATTATTTAAAAAACATGAAATAGCAAGAAAAAAAATTCCACTTCGCTTGTCAACCTTGAAAAAATGTTTCAGATTATAAAATTCTCTTTCAAAGAAAACGGGTGTTATAAATGGCTGATGATTTTTTGTGAATCGTTTGCGGTTTTGATCAAATATAATTTTGAGAAATCGAGTCAGATTATTTATTGGCAAATTGAATTATTAATTCCGTGTAATTATGTGACATAAGGTGATTTTTTTTTTAATTTCTGCGCTTTTAAGCTAAAAATTCAACGATTCAAAAACTTGTTTAAATTATCTGCAAAAAATAAAAGAGGTACCTAACTTGCTTGCAGCAAAGATATTGAGACTCAAACACTGGGGGCAGCACCTTCCGATGCTACTCTCGTTTTTTTTTTGCTTTGATATAAAAAAAAAAAGAATGAATTCTTATCCAAAATTCGAAATAGACTGCCATAAATAAATTTATTCCTTCACACATGTATTATACATACTATATATCGGCATTATAATTTAACACTATAATCATAATATAAACTGAACAATTACTCATTTTAGTGATCTAAAACTAAAAATATATAATTTATATTTCTCTACTTCCATATTAAACTAAAAAAAAAAGAATACTTTTGTCAACAGGTGGGGGGTGATAGTGCTAGCACTATAATTACATTAGGTATAGATCGTACAATTAAGAATATCAGTTAGATCCAATGAAAAAGAAAAGTACAATTTTTTCTTTCCGCAAAGAAAATTGCACTTGTAATTTTTTTGGACACGTACGGTGAAAATTACGAATATATTTATTCTTTTAGTTTTATTTTCCGTGAAATCACCGCGCTGCGTTTCTGCTGTTTTTTCTCTCTCAAAAACTACCAAATTTTCCGCCTGAATGGAACCGATAGCGATACTCTTTTGCTCATTTGATTCGTTTATTTTTACATCACGCTTCCGAATCTATCGTTAGTTCTGCTTCGATTTCTTCCGGAGTTCTTAGATCGATGGCGAATCTTTTTTTAATGTTTCCAGCCGTTTCCTCGGCTTTTCCTTGTGCCTTGACGCTCTGACTGTAAATTTGAAAAGCGTTTGCAAGAGCGTAAGTCAATTGTCGCGCATGATTCCTCGATTCGCATACAAATCCGTGACATTCGAACGGTGAAATTCCCTGATTTTGTCCAGTTTCCCTTACAACGATCATGGAAAATACCCTCGTATAAACGAGATCCTGAACACCGTAAGATATCGTATCAATTGAGAAAATTTTCGATATTCCAGCGTCGTGGCGTTTCAAACCGAGCGGTAAAAGTCCAACGCCATCTTTGCTGACGACCAATTTAATAAAAGGTAATATCGTACCAGCCGGTAGCGACCTGGCCGCGGTTACCATATTATCCACCGGTTTCCTGGTGTGTTTTATACCCCATAGTCCTCTGGCATCGTGCGATCCAAGATATTTTACTTGAAACGTTTGAGGAAGTTCGGCCGATTCACCAAGCCCTTTGTTGTTATTGTCAAGTGCCATTTTTGACAGTTCTTTAGCCGGTATTTTCCTACCGCTATCTTCACCGCTGGTAATTTTCTTGCCAACTTCCGGTCTTGCAATTTTTTTACCAAACGACAACCGTCCCGGATCAATATTTTTACTTTTTTCTCTACCGTTATTCTCGGTACTTTTTACTTTTAAATGATACTCAACAACGTTCGGTATGCTCGGTGGTTCACCAGCTACTAAGGACGAACGTTCTGTATTACCTTTAACTACAACGGACACACCACTACTTCCTGTTTCCGGTATTCCTCCGCCGACGTAATCCTCCCCTCTTGAAAACGATCCATTATCTCCTCCACTTTTATTTACCTGCACCTGCACCTGAACGTCACGGTCATCTCCACCTGTTACTACACCACCAGATACCTTCCCCCCGATCTCCCCTGCGCCCTTTTCGTCGGTTTTTTCATCATTCGTCGATCCAACTAAAACGTTCTCTAGGACCTTCCGATCCCTCGCCTCGAAACCAAAATCCTCCTCGTTCATGGTTTCCACGATATTTAGATCTTTTTTTTGTTTGGATTTGTCTCTTATCAATATTTTCACACCTGAATAAGAACAGAAAAAATCATACGATCACCGGCGAAATTCCATCGTATTTTTTTTTTTCGACGATTGCTAGATTGCTATTTTTCTCTTTCACGATAAAGAAAGTGACTGTAATTGAAGTAAAAAAAAAATAAAAGACTTGAAGACACGCACGGTTCGTTGTAATTGTCCGTTGCGGTATTTTTTCTTTTTCTTTTTGATACGTACCTCGATTTCTTGTATATCGAAGTTTCGTAATAAGAACAAAGAATTAAAAATTAGAAAAAAAACTAAACTAAACTAAAAAAAATTTGTACTTAGGTATATGTTTCAGGACGATACCGATTGAACGAGATCCGAATTCAACTGAACTCCGTATCACTGTGACAATTACTAAAAGAGATATCAGTTATCGGCAGATTTGTTAAGTGTAATCTGATAACTTTAGATTACACCTATACGATGTATGCGATTTAACACGACGTCCACGATGATTGAGGGAAAACGCGATATTATTTATATATTTCACATGTTGCTACCTTCGACAGTCACACAGCACAATAATTTTCAATGTAGCAGAGGTTGTAGTGTCGTGCGCATTCGCAATAATACTTAATTGTTTTTTTCTTTGTTTTTTACACTTTTTATCACAACAATGACATAAAAAATGTACAGGTACCACCGATACAACCAAGTATGTATGTAGCTAAACAATGACCGCGTGTCGCGCCGGTCGGTCAGCATCAATTGTCATAAAACCGGAAACGGAAGTTGACACGAAACGTCATTGCAGGGGCGAAGGTATGCGCGATGCGTAAACATCTCTCGGTAATTTTACGTATATCGTGCTTTTTTCTTTTACCTTTTTTTTAGTTTTTAATTTATACGTGTATTCGTTCTTATTCATATTTTATGCATTCGCTTATTCATTTAATTATTCTTATTCGATTCAAATTCCGTCTAATTTTTGATTGATGATAGAAATGATTAGGTAGGCTCGATTGGATTTAGGTCAGACCCGTTATAATAATCATCCTCAATTATTCAAACGTGTTTGTGAATTCAAATACGTCGTATAGCAAAAATTGTTGACTGAAATTAAAATGCATCTGTATTTTTATTATTTACCTTAAAATTACGCCTTTTTGTTTTGATTAATTCACTTTTTTCCGTTCGCTATTTTACTGCACACATGTATACCCTATATCTATACTAAATAATCCGTTAAATATTTACTCTCGCGAAAGTTGTGAATTATAATGCTGACGAATAAACAAACAGGAGAATCAGCTCAAATCAGTTTTCATTTCAACGTGCCAATATTTAGGATAGGAATAAAAATCTAAGTAATCGAAATATTCTGAAAAAGTATTTTTTTTTCTTTTCGCGTCATGTTTCATTTGAACAACCGTGATTGCGATCATGTTTTACTTTGCTTGCTTTTGTGAGATTTTGTGGGGTGAAAAATAAAAAATTCAAATTCAAAATCGCCCTCGAATTGTGACGTATACATACGAAGTAGGTCAGAAATCGTACGTGATTCATTGTTTGTCGAGACATACGTGGAAGAAGACGAACGATGTCGTCTGAATTTCTAATTACATCGATGAAGATAACTGATAATTATAATAATAATAATAATAACAACAACAATAATAATAATACTGTTGTAGTTGTTGTTCGCTGTTTGAATTAGGTGATCGTGAAAATTAATCAATTTCAGTAAAGTAGAAGAATCGTAGAAACTTTAGGATTTTTGAAAACCCTGAAAAAACACGTCAGGTTAGATCAAACATTTCATACTTCTCGAATGATTTCTCGGTAATTTTGAAACCTCCACAATTGAGTCACCTCAATTAATTTCTATACTCTTGTAATCAAAGAGATTCTCATTTGCTTTTAACATTTTCGAGGAGAAGAATTTTTATTTGCTTTTTCTACTGATCTAATCTAATCTAATTAGAAAATCAGGAATTTTTTTTATCCCGTTTTAATCGTCTCAACGTAGCTCCGTGCTCCAGAAAAAGTAAACCTAATTTTTTAGGTTTCTTACTTTTATTTCTCACATTTTCAAATTTTTATTCAGAAAATTCTTCCAAGTGTCGCAGTGCAAGTGGAATAATGTAATATACGTTCGTAATAAACGAATGGCTACCACGTTCGCTGTTTTAATTCAAAGTATAATGAATTTTACATATTTGCAAAAAGAGAAGAAACAAATCGTCGACATTTGAAAAAATGAATCTCAAATGAAATTACAGAAATAAAAAGGAATTGAAAATAATTTTTCGAAAGCAAACGATATAAATGTGTCTATACGTCGGGAGAAATTTATCTTTATACTAATCCAGTTTTGTTTAAAATTTTTTTCATCTCATACTTTTTTATGTTTCACCTCATTTCTAAATGAGATATTTGAAGATATCCCAGATAGATAAGCTACATTTTTATAGAAACTGGTCATTATTCAAATTTTTGAATTGATTAGATTGACGGACACGTCGGCGCGACTCCTTTCGATCGATTTCACGTGGGCTCCAGTCTTCCGCTCCCTTGCCAATCAAATTGGTGATCGGCAATGGATTTGAAAAAAATTATTTTCACATCATTTGTCATCAAAAATGTATGAGTAGGCATTTTTCTCCCCTAGATTAAATAATTTTCGAGATATTGTCACTACAGGAATAATTCAACTGTGGCAAAAAATTATGAAAATGAAAAACCGAATTTCGATTGCATGGCAAAAGGGAGGTACACGCGTCGATTTACTTTCGACGAACGACAACGTGGGAAAAAATTCGGGTTGATCCCAAAACGATAGATCTTTCGTTTGATTCGATCTTTATTAAATGAAACCGTTATTATATGTTTATAGTTTGATAATGAACGATATTTCTCTTTTATTCTAATACGTTTTCTAATATTCGAAAGATATTTTAGCTCGTATTGATTGTATACATTATATGAATATCGATCTTTGCCCCATCTCTTTTCTGCACTGTATCGGATGGCGCTGTGTAATATCACCGACACGTGTGATCGTTATATGATATCGTTTTGGTACCCGCGTTTAATTTATGAAATTCCATAATGAAATTCCTTGTACGATTTTTCAATACTAAAACAGTTCACGTGTAGTACACGTAGGTATGTCTATATATATATTCCGTCCACTCTTGTGCCTTGCTTATTCAGGGCGCACAAAATGATCCACGATCCACGACACAAAAACGCGATGACCTGCGCGTAAGATCTGCGCAAACGGTTTTACCTCCAGGTCTGTTATAACTTTCAAAATTTGGACGTTCAGTTACGCCGATCGACGGTTTCAAGACGACATGCTCTCGCAATAGTACGCGATCATCACTCCACGATGCGTCGAAATATTTCGAAATTTTTTTCACTGCTTTCTTGAACCTTGAAGAGACAAGAGTCGATTGCTCTCAGTTGTTTGTTTTTCTGTTTGATTTTTTGCTTCGGATACTTTCATAAACCTATGACACTTTTATCGGTATATCAACGAAAAACGACTGGGGTGCAGAAAATCAAAAGAATCATCGCGGTTTTAAGGAGGAAATTTCAATACTTCTAAATTCGATCGATTGATTAAATCGAATTGATTAAATATAACGGCCCAAAAAATCAAATAAAAATAGTTGAGATGAACCGATCGTTGAATATCGTGATTTTATTAATCGTAACCGGCTATACTTGCATTCTGGCCGACGATGTTGCCGGTAATAAAACGATTTTGACGTCAGACGGAGAGGATGATATGACCAACGGTCAGGATAACCTTATATCGAGTAACATAACGGTCACGGAGACAGAGAGGGAAATATACGAAATAATGACCGCCGCCGATTTACCCGGTCAAGGTGAGCGAAGTCTGGGCGTTTGAAAAGAAATTGTGTGTTCACGGAGCATCGAAAACTTGTGGTTTCTTTCTTACACCGTAAAGTTAAAAAAACAAAACAAAAGAAAACGAATTAGAATTTGATTCCAACGAATAATTCTGACAAAAAAAGGATTTTTTTAAATCAATTCTCGGTTTTTCAATGAATGTTTTCAATTTTCCGATGTATTGTATAAATTTAGAAAATAATTGATTCGCCTCTTTTATGCGTCGAAATTCACTGCCAATTGAAAAATAATCCAGTGAAATCTCGTTATAAATGGATCGATGCTCGTAAAGTAATTGGAAAATAAAAAGAAGTAGAAGTCTTCAAGTTCAACCAGTTTTCCCTTTCCGTTAAAGCGAAGGGGTCGTTGGCATTGGCTGAGAAAGGACTCAATTATGTAACTGAGAACTACAGAGTTATTTTAGAATTAGAGATAAAATTAAAAGAAAAAAAAAAGAAACGAAGAACCACACTTGAAACCCGAAATTGACACTCAATTGAAAAATTTGAGTGTCGGTATAATTTTTGCTAACGATAAATTCGTAAAATTTCCAGATGGTGCAGATGAAGACGTTTTTGAGGGAAGAACTGTGGCCATAAATCGCTTGCAATTCATGTTACTACCCGTGATGTACAAATTTGGGGTGATGACGACTCTTTTAGTCATACTGGTGATAACGTCGATGAAAACGATGATTATCGGTGAGTCAAAGGAAGAACAAGATTGTTTTTTTTCAATCCTAAACAATTACCGTTGTACCCGCGTAAATTGCAATAAGTAAGAATATCGTAACCAAGATTTTCCAAAAATTATTGTCATATTATCCGGATCGCGCTCCATATTTTCACCAATAGTTTGGACGAAAAATTAACGAAAGTTTTTGTTGGTTGAGACGTTTTCGCTCTTCATCGTCCGTATTCGCGTATCTGAAAAATTTCACATCGTTTTATACACCGTTATTTCGATGTACAATTATACCTATACGACTATAATTCGTTGATTGCAGGTGTGATATTGCTGGTGGCAAAGGCGGTGAGTTTTCTAGCAAAATTCCACCACCATCCGCCCATGGAAAAGCATCACATCGAACCCCATTGGGCACCACCACCACCGATTTATTGGCCGCAACCGCAACCGCATCCGCATCCTCCACCGCAACCCGTTCACGTTCACATGCACCACGACGAACACGAAGATGATCTTCACGATCATGATCACGATCACGATCACGATCATTACGATCATCACGAACACCACTACGACGATCACAATCACCACTACGACGATCACAATCACGATCATCATCACGATGGTTACGATCGCAGAGATCACAAAATTAGAAATCGAATCTCTTCTGCTTTGTCCTCTCCTAACAATAAGTGGAAGAACGAACAGGCGTACAATCCAATCGCAATTATGTTGGAGAATGGTCAGTTTGTAATAAACAAGGGATATTCGCCGCCGTAATATTGTTACCTTTAAGAACATCAAAATCGTGCAAGGATCCATTCTCCCATAACTATCTTCATTACTCGCTTGATGGTTTCAAAAGGAAGAGAGAAAACAACAAAGCAGGAAGAAAAAATTAGAAAAAAAAACAAACAAACAAACAAAAACAAAAACTTATTCAGGTGAGGAATATATTCAAATAGTTTGAACGGTTGCAGGCATACGTAGTTTAAAACACCTGCAGAGATTAAATTTTCTCTACATTTTTTATGGTGTTAAAAATGGAAATTTTAAGTATAATATTGAAATTTTCTGGTTATCGTGTGTCCCGCAACGGTTTGACAGTGAGATAAATAGTTTATTAACTTTTTTTTTTATTTGTTTGCTGGTTTTTTCTCTCATCGGTTGAGTGGCAGATTTGAAGGGGCCGATTTAGAAGTCTGACCGATTTGGAAACATAATTCGTAGTTTCTTCGAATAACGCTTTCGACTTGCACAAAATTTCAAGAAACAACATAAGAAATATCCTTATGGAAATCAACTAAGTGATTAATTTTTGTGAAATTTTGAAAACCAGTATTTATTTATTTATTTATTTATTTATTTAATTTATACGTACCAAGAAGGATCTGTAAAATCTTTGGTTCACTTTGTTTTTATTTTTTACTCAAAATTTTGAAAAGCTGAAATACTCGCAACATTCTCTGTGAAAGAAAATTTGTAATTTTTCGAGAATTTGTTAATTTTATATCACTTTAATCGGAAAGGCGGTCGGTGTAGAAAAAGTGTCCGATATGAATAGTAATGTAGGTAATTTGTACATATCTGTACATAATTGAAACATTATCTGAACGCACGAAAAATGTTGCTACCATACCAAAACAATAGTTACAATAATTTTAGATTTATCACATCATAATATTTAAATATTAATACTCTTTTAATTATCATTTAGCACGATGATTATATTTGTTTCTCATACTTATTTGTTATATTTGTTTTTCATTAAATTGAATTGTGAATAAAGTATTTGCGTTTTGTTCCTCTAAGATTGGTAGATGAAAAACGGAAATTCTGTAAGTTAAATATTATTTAATATTTGTAATACGAATATATATTCACCTTTCGTTACTTGATCCATTAGTTTTAATTCAATGCGTTTCGAATTCGGAATGTTCCTGTTGGTCATAAAATGGCTAGCTTCTTATTGCCAGCATAGATATCTATGTTGCCAGTTTTAAATCGAATTAAAACTCAGTTCTTTCGCTTTTCAAATCGATGAATTGGCGATAACTCGATCAATTCTATAGATAAATCAATTTAAGTATAGAGATACCATAGAAAACTGTTTGAAAAAAATTGTTGATTTTTCTGCCAAATTTTGAAAAAAAATAAGGCAATAAACTTGGTGTTATTTCGGAATAAAAATCGGAGTGTTTTCAAAATCAATTGCAGGATGTTTCTCTACCGTATTTGAACCTGAGGAACACGAACCCACAGAGTAAATCAAGCCCGGAGTAATATTTTCTGAGATAATGCAATTCACGTCTATCATCTTTGTGTGATTTTTTTTCAGGAGACAAACGAGCAGCCTACGAATCGGCGCCGATAATTTTTATAAATAAGTTATGTATATAGACCGTCCTGTATAAATATTATCTGTTTTTTTCATTGAGGAAATATCAAATTAACAATCTAATGTTAAGCGCGATAGAAGTCTGCGTATTATTGTAACTCGTTATAATCACCTAAGGATGAATGTATCTGTAAGAATGGATCCACGATATGGTCATCACGATGTCCTAATATGTATTTTTGATCATTGATTTATTAGTAACCATCAACTACTATCAATACACGATTGTTCAACTATCATTAATCGCACCCCTGCACACCTCATGCATCATTTTGGCTCCTGTTTTCTTTGGCGAGTCCGTGCAACCGCTGACTCGGAACGTTGGATGTCCTGGGAGTAGATACTGAAAAAATAAGATACCTCGGTGAGTATTTAGTTATAGTTTGATGCATTCGAAGGATTTGTCTTTCTAATTTTTGAATGTACCTATTACAATATGGTGATATAAAATTTTATTGGTATTTTATTTTATCATTTTCGAATTTTTTCCGGTTCTTTTCAATTTTGGACGAATTACCGCAAGTGCCCCGCTGACGCCTGACTGTAGGCAACGCTGCATTGCACGCGTGTCGACACCTGCGAATTGCCTGAATTGAGGCGCTCGGTGAAAATAGAGCATACATCAGGAAATTAGGGGCTGCTGACGTTAGCGCTGTCAAACACCTCCTACACGTCAGATGCTGTTCGTTGAAGTTTGAAGCGGTTTTATTTACAAAAAGGTGATTGAAACACAATCGTGAAATGACAGGCACAGAAAAGTGGATCATCCTAGCAGAGATGACATTATGCCACCGTATAATCATTTCGAAGCTGAAAGAGCAGAATACCTCTTAGTAGGAAGAAGGTAAGAAAGAGGTATGATCACAAGGTAGGATTTCTGCACAAGCATTGCTCAGACTCTCCTATGTAACTTCAATTTCTCTTCAGAAACAGCTGAGAAATGTGTGAACTTGAATCTTATTTGAAAAGCAACCTGTGTTTGACTCAGCAAATCTCCTGGACCACCATGGTATGGACCATAGGGACGTCGATCATAAACTTCCATTCGGAAGTGGAATAATGACAGAACATTGCATCACTTGGCGGCTGCTCAAGGGTCCACGAATTGTATCCGAAAAAGACGAATCTTAAATAGAGATCGTTCTCGTGAAAGGTGGGTAGTTCTTATGGAAAATCGGAATGGTCGCTCCGAAAGCAGAGCTATAATTAATAGCGGTACGTGCCGATAACAGCAAAGCAAGAGTGTCGTAAGGTGTTGTTTAAAAATATTAGCATTATTTAAATAGAAAATATCTGTCAGATTTTGATTCTTATTTCTATCCACAAGTTTAAACACGGCAGTTAATCAGACGCTCGTGGACCGATTCGGAGGAGGAGACTGCAGGCCGTACGGTGAATACATTTGATAGAAAAAGTTGCGCCCTCATTTCCAATTCGGAGATTTGACTCGCGAAAATCGATGTCTACACCTTCGCACAGGCCCACAAATCAAGACGTGGATCCGCACTGGACGAAAAAGAAAATAACCGACAACGAATTATAAAATCTGATTGATGAGACCTCAACGGTGGATGGTAAACTGATTTCTGGGTCTCTCAGCATCTGGAAATTTGCAAACTCTGAGATATTCGTTTCTTGTTACAGAAAAATCGGTAAAACTTCCCGGGTAATTTTCGATACTGCTCGTTGACAGCTCTTCACAAGTTTGAGTTACGCACTCGTCTTGAAACAAATTTCGCACGCTGTCGCCATTTTGTCGCATTTCGGATCGGAGAAATTGAGATATCTCGATGAGTGTTGGGAGAAGCTTGATATTCTCGACAGAAACGGTTCCTGAGTTCATAATACATATGAAAATAGTCAGTCAATCAATTTGGAAAATACCTAATTTTATGTTCCAGAAATCGTAGGAATTTGAAGACTCGTAGCCTTTGATTTTGTTGTTGATAACGTGGCTAAAAATCTAGATCGTTCTTTCTAGCGTATTGTCATATATTCTGAGTTCAAGACTTTAAACCTGCTATTGAAATTGATTTATTTATCGAATTGATCGAGTTATAGCTAATTCTCTGCTGTGAATAGTAGCAAAATCTAGATATTCTGACAGCTTTGAGTCATAGCACAATTGAGTCGACGGATTCGTGTTTCTAGAATCGAACTACATAAAAATACGGTCGCTGCAAACATTTATGAAGTATTTCATGTCGAATTCGCGGAACAGCAATCATGTTAAGATCATCCAAGACTGTAGTCTTCTTATTTTTTCGATTTCGGGACTAGAAATTACAATGAATTAATTTCCGATCGGTTTTTCATGTATTTTGAGCCTGGTAATCCGGATCTCCTACCTGAATTGATTTATTTATTGCATCGATCGAGTGATCGCATATCTTTAACCGTATAGGAAGCAGATAAATTGAAATATCTCGATAGCTTTGAGTCGTAGCTCACCTAATTCGACGGATTTCTGTTCCTGTGGTGGATGTCCATCGGATTACAGTCGTTCGCACATTACGAACATATATTTCTATTTTATTTCCAGGCCGAAAATAGCATCTGATTTTTCGATATCCAGTTTTCTCATGTATTTTGAACTCAGGAATGCGAACATGCTATTTGAATTAATTCACCTGTAAAATTAATCGAGTTGTCGTTAATTTTCCACTGTAAATAAGACAAAAATTGGAATATCTACCTAGCTTTGAGTCGTAGTTTGATTTTGTAATCAGATTCTTGTTTCCTTAATCGAAATACAGAAGATTGTCGCACTGTCGAGGTTCTTTATAATTCTTTTCTCGTTTTTCCTGCATTCTTTTTGATTATTTCGTATATATTTATTAATTACCGAATCTCTCTTAGTCACTGATAGTGGCTAATAATACGCAGGTGAAGCTGAACCAGCTCAGATTTTCAAAAATTATTTTCTGGTTTTTTCCTAATTTTTTGATAATTTTCTTGTATTTTTTATTATTTTTCACGACTTTTGATTACTTTTTTGATTATTAGGCCCCGCCCTCAAGCCCCTACGTGCGTTTAATCATATGCAACCAGAGTCGAACCAGCTCAGATTATTTTCAGAATTTTTCCCGATTTTTTGGAATTTTTTCCGATTTTTTTCGGATTTTTTCCGATTTTTTTTGATTTTTTCCAATATTTTGAATTAAATCCCGCCCACAGCCCCTGGCGAGCGCCTAATTATATGCAACCCCGCATTACATCCCTGTGAACACCGCCAAGTTGCCTAACATTAGGCGCTCGATAAAGTCGGAAATCGCGCTTGTGGCGCCATCTCTCGGATTTTCGACCCGAACTAAAAGTCAGTTTTGGCTCAAAATCGCGCTCGTGGCGCCATCCCACGGAATCTTCGCGAACTAATCGGTATTTATGTCGGCAACAGAGTTCGCGAAGATTCCGTGGGATGGCTCCACGAGCGCGATTTTGAGCCAAAACTGACTTTTAGTTCGGGCCAAAAATCCGAGAGATGGCGCCACGAGCGCGATTTTCAACTTTGCCGACCGGCGGGGTATTTTCAATTAAATTAAAAATATTGGAAAAATCGAAATAAATTCGAAAAAAATTGGAAAAAATCGGAAAAAATTCTGAAAATAATTTAAGCTGGTTTGACTTTGGTTGCATATGATTGGGCACCCGTAGGGACTTGGGGGCGGAGCCTCACATCAAAAATATTGCAGAAAAATTGATAAAAATTGAAAAACAATTAGAAAAAATTAGAGAAAATTCCAAAATAAATCCAAGTTAGCGTCACTCCACTCGCATATCATCCGGCGCTTGCAGAAGCTGAATTATATACAATAATCAAGTAAAAAAGTAAATAAAATTCGTCAAAAGTAGAAAAAAAATATAAAAACAGTAGCAAAAAATTAGAAGAGAACCGGGAATAAATTCTCAAGAATCTGGGTTCGTGTAACTGTAGTTACGTATTACTAGCTACTATCAAAAACGAGGAGAGATGCGGTAAATGATTGAAAATAAACGAAATAATCAAAAAGAATGCAGAAAAAACGAGAAAAGGATTATAATAAACGTCGACAGTGCGACAATCTTCTGTATTTCGATCAAGGGAACAAGAATCTGATTACAAAATTAAACCACGACTTGAAGCTATGTAAATGTTCCAATTTTTTCATTTTTAATAGTTGCAAGTCAATGATAACTCGATTAATTTCACAGGTAAAATGATTTGTTCAGCATGTTCGCAATCCTGGGTTCCATATACATGAGAAAACTGCATATCAAAAACTTAGATGCTATTTTCGGCCTAGAAATTGAAAAAAGCGAGAACTACAGTCTTAGTATTCTTGTGATTTCACGAGCATGGTAAGAAATATGTTTCGAATGTGCGAACGACGGTATTCTGATGTATTCTCACACCGGGAACACAAATCCGTCGAATTAAGTCAGCTACGACTCAGAGCTGTGGAGATATTTTAATTTATCAGCTTCCTACGGTTAAAGAATGGCAATCACTCGATACGATATACCAGAAAGAACGATTTGGATTGAATCACCCGGGAAGTTCTACCGATTTCCCTGTAACAAAAAACGAATACCTTAGAGTTTGTAAATTTTCGGATACTGAGAGACTCAGAAATCAGCTTACCATCCTTCGTTGAGATCTCTTGTGACCTATATAATTAATTAGTTTTCCTAATTCATTGGTTATTTTTCCTTTTTCGTTCAGTGTGGATCCATTAAATCTATTTGCCCCACGGCCTGCAGTCTCCTACTCTGAGTCGGTCCACCAACATCTGATTACCTGCCGTGTTCAAAGTTGTGGATAGAAATAAGCATGGGAATCTGACAGATATTTTCCGTTCAAAGAATGCTAATAGTTTTAAACATACTGCACCTGAGGTCACTCTCGCTTTGCTGTTATCAGCACATGACGCTATTCATCATAGCTCTGCTTTTAGGGCAACCATTTCAATTTTCCTTCAGAACTGCCCACCTCCCACGAGTATGATCTCTATTGCAGATTCGTCTGCTTGGTATCGATTCATACAGGGTTAATTGTGGCCCTCTTGAGCAGCTGCAAAGTGTAGCAATGTTCTGTCATGTTTTCACTTTCGAATGGAAGTTGATGATCGACGTCCCTATGGTCCATACGATGGTGTTCCATGAGACTTGCTGAGTCAAACACAGGTTGCTTTTTGAATAAGATTCAAGTTCACACATTGTTCAGCTGTATCTGAAGAGAAATTGAAGTGACATGGGAGAGTCTGAGCAATGCTTGCACAGAAATCCTACCTTGTGACTCTACATTTTTTTCTACCTTCTTCCTATCGAGAGGTTTTTCGCTCGTTCAGCTTCGACATGATCCACTTTTCTGTACCTGTCATTTCGCGTTTGAGTTTCAATCACCTTTTCGTTCATTATACCGCTTCAAACTTAAACGAACAGTAAACAACGTCCATAGGAGCTGTTGGACAGTGCTAAGGTCAGCAACTCCTAATTTACTTGTATGCGCTTTTTTGCAGAGCGCCTAAATTTAGGCAATTCGTACGTGTCGACATGCGTGTAATGCGGGGTTGCATATGGTTAGGCGCCCACAGGGGCTTGGTGGGCGGGGCCTAATGGATTGCTGACTTTAGGGCTGTCAAACAGCTCCTAGACGTCAGATGCTGTTCGTTCGTTGAAGTTTAAAGCGGTATGATGAACAGAAAGGTGATTGAAACACAATCGTGAAACGAATAGTGGATCATGCTATGCGAAGATGACATTGTGCCACCCAGCGCCGTGCGGGCAACGTATATTCACGTCGAAGCTGAACGAGCAAAATACCTCTCGATAGGAAGAAGATAGAAAAAGGTAGTATCACAAGGTAGGATTTCTGTACAAGCATTGCTCAGACTCTTCTATTCAACTTCAATTTCTCTTCAGATACAGCTGATCAATAAGTGAATTTGTATCTTATTCGAGATGCAACCTGTGTTTGACTATCAGCAAGTCTCATGGATCACCATCGAATGGACCATAGGGACGTCGATCATCAACTTCCATTCGAAAGTGAAAACATGACAGAACATTGCAACACTTGGTGGCTTCTTAAAGGGGCCACGACTCACCCTACGAATTGTATACCAAGAAATACGAATCTCCAATAGAGATCGTTTTTGTGGAAGGTAGGCAGTTCTGATGTAAAATCAAAATGGTCGCCCCAAAAGCAGAGCTATGATAAATAGCGGTACGTGACGATAACAGCAAAGCGAGAGTGACGTAAGGTGTTGATTAACAGTATTAGCATCATTTGGATGAAAAATATCTGTCAGATTTCCATGCTCATTTCTATCCACAAGTTTAAACACGGCAGTAAACCAGACGTTCGTGGATCCATTCGGAGGAGGAGACTGCAGGCCGTACAGCGAATACATTTAATAGAAAAAGTTGCCGCCTCATTTCCAACTAGGGAATTTCATTTCCGAAAATCGATGTCTACACCTTCGCACAGGCCCACAATTGAGGACCAGGATCCACGCTGACACTAAAAAATAACCGACGATAAAATCTGATCGATTATAAAGTTTGAAAGAGACCTCAACGGAGCATGGTAAGCTGATTCCTGAGTCTCTCAGTATCCGAAAATTTACAAACTCTAAGGTATTCGTTTTTTGTTACAGGGAAATCGGTAGAACTTCCCGGGTGATTCAATCCAAATCGTTCTTTCTGGTATATCGTATCGAGTGATTGCCATTCTTTAACCGTAGGAAGCTGATAAATTAAAATATCTCCACAGCTCTGAGTCGTAGCTGACTTAATTCGACGGATTTGTGTTCCCGGTGTGAAAATACATCAGAATACCGTCGTTCGCCAATTCGAAACATATTTCTTATCATGCTCGTGAAATCACAAGAATACTAAGACTGAAGTTCTCGCTTTTTTCAATTTCTAGGCCGAAAATAGCATCTAAGTTTTTGATATGCAGTTTTCTCATGTATATGGAACCCAGGATTGCGAACATGCTGAACAAATCATTTTACCTGTGAAATTAATCGAGTTATCATTGACTTGCAACTATTAAAAATGAAAAAATTGGAACATTTACATAGCTTCAAGTCGTGGTTTAATTTTGTAATCAGATTCTTGTTCCCTTGATCGAAATACAGAAGATTGTCGCACTGTCGACGTTTATTATAATCCTTTTCTCGTTTTTTCTGCATTCTTTTTGATTATTTCGTTTATTTTCAATCATTTACCGCATCTCTCCTCGTTTTTGATAGTAGCTAGTAATACGTAACTACAGTTACACGAACCCAGATTCTTGAGAATTTATTCCCGGTTCTCTTCTAATTTTTTGCTACTGTTTTTATATTTTTTTTCTACTTTTGACGAATTTTATTTACTTTTTTACTTGATTATTGTATATAATTCAGCTTCTGCAAGCGCCGGATGATATGCGAGTGGAGTGACGCTAACTTGGATTTATTTTGGAATTTTCTCTAATTTTTTCTAATTGTTTTTCAATTTTTATCAATTTTTCTGCAATATTTTTGATGTGAGGCTCCGCCCCCAAGTCCCTACGGGTGCCCAATCATATGCAACCAAAGCCAAACCAGCTTAAATTATTTTCAGAATTTTTTCCGATTTTTTCCAATTTTTTTCGAATTTATTTCGATTTTTCCAATATTTTTAATTTAATTGAAAATACCCCGCCGGTCGGCAAAGTTGAAAATCGCGCTCGTGGCGCCATCTCTCGGATTTTTGGCCCGAACTAAAAGTCAGTTTTGGCTCAAAATCGCGCTCGTAGCACCATCCCACGGAATCTTCGCGAACTCTGTTGCCGACATAAATACCGATTAGTTCGCAAAGATTCCGTGGGATGGCGCCACGAGCGCGATTTTGAGCCAAAACTGACTTTTAGTTCGGGTCGAAAATCCGAGAGATGGCGCCACGAGCGCGATTTCCGACTTTATCGAGCGCCTAATGTTAGGCAACTTGGCGGTGTTCACAGGGATGTAATGCGGGGTTGCATATAATTAGGCGCTCGCCAGGGGCTGTGGGCGGGATTTAATTCAAAATATTGGAAAAAATCAAAAAAAATCGGAAAAAATCCGAAAAAAATCGGAAAAAATTCCAAAAAATCGGGAAAAATTCTGAAAATAATCTGAGCTGGTTCGACTCTGGTTGCATATGATTAAACGCACGTAGGGGCTTGAGGGCGGGGCCTAATAATCAAAAAAGTAATCAAAAGTCGTGAAAAATAATAAAAAATACAAGAAAATTATCAAAAAATTAGGAAAAAACCAGAAAATAATTTTTGAAAATCTGAGCTGGTTTAGCTTCACCTGCGTATTATTAGCCACTATCAGTGACTAAGAGAGATTCGGTAATTAATAAATATATACGAAATAATCAAAAAGAATGCAGGAAAAACGAGAAAAGAATTATAAAGAACCTCGACAGTGCGACAATCTTCTGTATTTCGATTAAGGAAACAAGAATCTGATTACAAAATCAAACTACGACTCAAAGCTAGGTAGATATTCCAATTTTTGTCTTATTTACAGTGGAAAATTAACGACAACTCGATTAATTTTACAGGTGAATTAATTCAAATAGCATGTTCGCATTCCTGAGTTCAAAATACATGAGAAAACTGGATATCGAAAAATCAGATGCTATTTTCGGCCTGGAAATAAAATAGAAATATATGTTCGTAATGTGCGAACGACTGTAATCCGATGGACATCCACCACAGGAACAGAAATCCGTCGAATTAGGTGAGCTACGACTCAAAGCTATCGAGATATTTCAATTTATCTGCTTCCTATACGGTTAAAGATATGCGATCACTCGATCGATGCAATAAATAAATCAATTCAGGTAGGAGATCCGGATTACCAGGCTCAAAATACATGAAAAACCGATCGGAAATTAATTCATTGTAATTTCTAGTCCCGAAATCGAAAAAATAAGAAGACTACAGTCTTGGATGATCTTAACATGATTGCTGTTCCGCGAATTCGACATGAAATACTTCATAAATGTTTGCAGCGACCGTATTTTTATGTAGTTCGATTCTAGAAACACGAATCCGTCGACTCAATTGTGCTATGACTCAAAGCTGTCAGAATATCTAGATTTTGCTACTATTCACAGCAGAGAATTAGCTATAACTCGATCAATTCGATAAATAAATCAATTTCAATAGCAGGTTTAAAGTCTTGAACTCAGAATATATGACAATACGCTAGAAAGAACGATCTAGATTTTTAGCCACGTTATCAACAACAAAATCAAAGGCTACGAGTCTTCAAATTCCTACGATTTCTGGAACATAAAATTAGGTATTTTCCAAATTGATTGACTGACTATTTTCATATGTATTATGAACTCAGGAACCGTTTCTGTCGAGAATATCAAGCTTCTCCCAACACTCATCGAGATATCTCAATTTCTCCGATCCGAAATGCGACAAAATGGCGACAGCGTGCGAAATTTGTTTCAAGACGAGTGCGTAACTCAAACTTGTGAAGAGCTGTCAACGAGCAGTATCGAAAATTACCCGGGAAGTTTTACCGATTTTTCTGTAACAAGAAACGAATATCTCAGAGTTTGCAAATTTCCAGATGCTGAGAGACCCAGAAATCAGTTTACCATCCACCGTTGAGGTCTCATCAATCAGATTTTATAATTCGTTGTCGGTTATTTTCTTTTTCGTCCAGTGCGGATCCACGTCTTGATTTGTGGGCCTGTGCGAAGGTGTAGACATCGATTTTCGCGAGTCAAATCTCCGAATTGGAAATGAGGGCGCAACTTTTTCTATCAAATGTATTCACCGTACGGCCTGCAGTCTCCTCCTCCGAATCGGTCCACGAGCGTCTGATTAACTGCCGTGTTTAAACTTGTGGATAGAAATAAGAATCAAAATCTGACAGATATTTTCTATTTAAATAATGCTAATATTTTTAAACAACACCTTACGACACTCTTGCTTTGCTGTTATCGGCACGTACCGCTATTAATTATAGCTCTGCTTTCGGAGCGACCATTCCGATTTTCCATAAGAACTACCCACCTTTCACGAGAACGATCTCTATTTAAGATTCGTCTTTTTCGGATACAATTCGTGGACCCTTGAGCAGCCGCCAAGTGATGCAATGTTCTGTCATTATTCCACTTCCGAATGGAAGTTTATGATCGACGTCCCTATGGTCCATACCATGGTGGTCCAGGAGATTTGCTGAGTCAAACACAGGTTGCTTTTCAAATAAGATTCAAGTTCACACATTTCTCAGCTGTTTCTGAAGAGAAATTGAAGTTACATAGGAGAGTCTGAGCAATGCTTGTGCAGAAATCCTACCTTGTGATCATACCTCTTTCTTACCTTCTTCCTACTAAGAGGTATTTTGCTCTTTCAGCTTCGAGATGATTATGCGGTGGCATAATGTCATCTCTGCTAGGATGATCCACTTTTCTGTGCCTGTCATTTCACGATTGTGTTTCAATCACCTTTTTGTAAATAAAACCGCTTCAAACTTCAACGAACAGCATCTGACGTGTAGGAGCTGTTTGACAGCGCTAACGTCAGCGGCCCCCAATTTTCTTTTATGCTCAATTTTCTCCAATGCGTGTGATGCGGGGATACCTATAATTAGGCGCCTGAACGGTGTGAGGAAAATAAGTAAATAACAATTAGTCGAAAATCAGTAAATAACAATTAGAAATGAGAAAAAAACTCGAAATACGTTTAAAAAAATTCATAAACCGTTGATATTGCTATCGTTTCACCCTATTCAGACTTAAGCAACACGGATACGCCGATTAAATAATTCTAGAATCAAATCTCTTCGAGATGTCCTTGATTTTTCATTCTTTCGATCTATAAATTGGCGAGAACTCGATCAATTTCATAGATAAATTAATTTGGCGTGCGGATTCGGATTCCTGAGATCAAAATACATGGGAATAGCATGGAAAAGTTGTAAAAAAAAACGTAGATCTTGATTCCAGATTCTGAGAAAAAACTAAGGCTATAGGCTTGGTGTTTTTTCGGACTTAAAATCGAAATATTTGCGAAAATAATTGCAGGACGCTTTTCTTATGTAATTTTGCGTAACGAACACGGATACGCCGATTAAATAATTCTAGAATCAAATCTCTTCGAGATATCCTTGATTTTTCATTTTTTCGATCTATAAATTGGCGATAACTTGATCAATTTTATAGATAAATTAATTTGGCTTGCGGATTCGGAATCCTGAGATCAAAATACTTAGGAACAGCATGGAAAAGTCGTTCAAAAAAAATGTAGATCTTGATTTCAGATTCTGAGAAAAAACTAAGGCTATAGGCTTGGTGTTTTTTCGGACTAAAAATCGAAATATTTGCGAAAATAATTGCAGGACGCTTTTCCTACGTAATTTTGCGTAACAAACACGGATACGCCGATTAAATAATTCTAGAATCAAATCTCTTCGAGATGTGCTTGTTTTTCATTTTTTCGATCTATAAATTGGCGATAACTCGATCAATTTTATAGATAAATTAAATTGGCTTGTGGATTCGGATTCCTGAGATCAAAATACATAGTAATAGCATGGAAAATCGTTTATAAAAAATATAGATCTTGATTCCAGATTCTGAAAAAAAACTAAGGCTATAGGCTTGGTATTTTTTTGGGAGAAAAATGAAAGTATTTGCGAAATCAGTTGCAGAATGCTCCTCTATTGTATTTTCACCTGAGGAACGCGAACCCGCTGAGTGACTCAAGCCAGGACTAATGGTTTCAGAGATAACTTCATTTTTTCGCACGTTCATCATGTATTCTCACCTCTGTTTGATTTTTTTTTTCAGGAGATAAACGAGCAGCCTACGAATCGGTTTGGACCCTCATCGGGAAGTCGAGACTATCCTCGGTGCATCTACTAGGCCAATCATCATGTGTTCGGCGTAGATAATTTGTCTAAATAAGTTATGATATACATAGTCCTGTATACATAATGTCTGTCTTTTTAATTTGTAAACTATCAAATTAATAATCTAATGCTAAGCAAGATCAAAAAACATTGTCCTACACAATATTGTAACTCGTTGTAATCATATAAGAATGAATGTATCTGTAAGAATGAATCCATGATATCGTCATTACGATGTCCCTATACTATATGTATGTACTTATGTATTCTTGACCGTTGATTTATCAATAAATAATAATCACTATCAAAACATGATCGTTCAACTGTTATTGATCACCCCTCTGCACACCTCATTCGCTAATATTCGTTGCTGGAAAAATACAAAGATCATATCGTACATGATATCATACATCATCACACGCATGCATGCTTGTCATCATGCTCTGTCTCGGACTGGCTCCTCGCCTGTCCTGTTCTCCTGATACCAAACTCGATTTTTGGCCAAATTTGCCAAATCGGAAGTGTTAAGGTAGATCCCTACGATACCGGCTTTGAATGCATGCATGTGTATGCATGTGCATCGCATCATACTCGGGTGCCGTTGGATCATATGCAGGCCTGATCATGTGCATGCGTGTGTATCTGATCATGCTTCATCACAACCGGAAGTGATAAGGTAGAGCCCCACAATACCGGCCCTCAAAATTCAAGGCACATTTCGGCCAAAAATTTTATTTTGGTATCAGGAGAACAGGACAGGCGAGGAGCCAGTCCGAGTCATCAAGCCATCATGTGCATGCATGTGTATGCATGTGTTTCTAATCACACTTGGGTACTGAATGAATGATAAATCAAATGCAGGCCTGATCATGTGCATGCGTGTGTATCTGATCATGCTTCATCGCAACCGGAAGTGATAAGGTGGAGCCCTACGATACCGGCCTTCAAAATTCAAGGCACATTTCGGCCAAAAATTTTATTTTGGTATCAGGAGAACAGGACAGGCGAGGAGCCAGTCCGAGTCATCGAGCCATCATGTGCATGCATGCATGCTTCATCGTATGCATGCGACGAGGTGTTCGGAGTCAGGATCTGATGTCGTGATGTGTTACTCATAAAGGATGTTGATGATGCATTTAATGCGGACGAGACGATGGATTTGGGGGACCTCTTTGGTGATGTATAAATGAAAGGGACAAATTGAATTCGAATACATTATTAGGTATATTATGGATTTATTCACATAGAAAAATCTCGTCTTACAACAAATCTGTTACATTTAAATTGACTAAGCTCTTACAATAAATTAACAGTTCAGTTATTTCAGAAAGTACATGATCTCGGCTACGTGATAAATGATGTCTGTATGCTCATCCGGTTCATAAATATAATGAACAATTATGCACGTGCACCGACGAGTCTCGTGTTCTCGATGCGGGCCGGAGTTGCTCCGAGGCCGCCAATTCTCCCGCTGAAACAGGAGACAAAAAAAGTTAAAAATCATGTACAAATAAATCGCAGCGTTATGAAATCAAGATATCTCGATGGGAATTATTCCTTGCTTATTTTACTCGACGGTTTCGTGTTTCTGAGGACAAAACACATTAGAAAAGTGTCATGCAATCGATTTTAGACATACCTAATTTTTGGGCCAAGAATCGCAAAAATCCTAAGCCTATAGCCTTCGTTTGTTCTCAAAATTTGGGCTGACAATCAATTTTTTTTCTATGTAGTCTTCTAGTGTGTTCTCATGTAGTTTGATCCCATTTGAATCTGAAAGCTGATAGATCCATCTACCAAATTGATCGAGTTATCGCCAATTTATTGCTCTGAAAAATGAAAAAACCAAGATGTCTTAATATTGTTTCTTGCTTATTAGTCGACGGATTCGTGTTTCTAAAGTCGTACGAATACCCTCGCCAATGTTGCTTTCTATTTTAAGAAGTATAAAGTAAAGATTTTCGGAAAGTTCCCAGCCCATGGCAAATGGAAATTTCCATGTATCTCTAACGAGTCAGGAAAGACTTAATCATAACGACTCAAGTTCGCATAGAAAAATCTCTTATTGTTGTTATATTACAGCAAAATGTATTGTCTGTACAAATTAGGCACTCTTTGTTATTAAAAATTACTCTCGCATCGAGCGTGTAGGACATGTGAAATAAAAATAATTATAATTATGACAATAGTAATTGTCAATAATCAAACAATCGATGATACGGATGAATAATAATAATAATAGATAATTATAACAACAACAACAACAATAATAGTAATGATAATAATAATAATAATAATAATAATAATAATAATGACAATCATAATAATGATAATGACGATAATAATAAAAGTCATAATAATAATGATGATGATATCAATATGTAGAATTATAACATGTATATAATATACTATGGTAACAGCAGTAATAGGTAACGACCGATGAATGATGATCGATTAGGCAAATGATTTGAGTCGGAGGTCGGTAATACTAATAAAAATATGAAGATTCGATGATTGGATGCATAATAAATAATAAAAATAATAGCGAAGCTGCGAAACGCGTAAATCGGCTAGTACCTAATATTTACACAAATTTTTTATATCAAAATATAATACGATTGATTTATAATAAATAATGTAACGATTTTGCTCTCTGATTTAATGAAAAAATATGAGCGCGTTATCGTGATTTATACTTCGTCCGCCGCCAAGAGCTCCTCCTCTTTACTAATAGGAGAAGCTGTTTTTTCGTTTCTTTCTTGTTCTTTCATTTGCAACGCAGCTGCAGCCTCAAGAACACGGATCCTTCCTTCGTGCTTAACAATGACGGCCTTCAATTTCCTTATCTCTTCTGCAAATTCTTTTATCACTTCCTCCTAAATAACATAAAGACAAATTAAATTATGGTGTTGAAATATTTTTCACGCGTTTATGAAAATCAAGTTTCTTATAAGCTGCGATATTGCTAAAATAACGAATACGACCGTTGGTAACCAAAAATCACACCGAGATGAAAATTCTGTTTACATCTGGTACTAAAAATGCCCCTGACATCACAATCAACTGCAAGTATAATGCAACGAATCCTCACCGATATCCCCGTAGAGGCTTGCGGTGTTGCAGCAGCCTGCGACGCGGTAGCACCAACTTTACTGCCCTTGCTTAACGCGTTGGCCTTCTTATGCACCTTGAGTTCACCCTTCGATACAGCCGGTTGATAACCATCCCGCAGTGAGATCAAAATCGGTTCGGCATCTGTGCCAGATTCCCATTCCTCTGCGGAAATGGCAGCCGAATGCCCCGGAGTATCCGGATAGAGATCTTCTTGAAATAGTTCAGACTGCGCGGACAGATCGATGTTACATTTTATTCGAGGAAAGAAAATCCGACGCTCCGAGCAAATATTAATATTAACATTTTCATACCTTTCTGGGTACGGTCATAGAAATGACTTGGCAGAAGCCGGAGTTATTGAGACGATAAAAGCGAGAGATTTCGCAGCTGTTGACGTCAACTCCACGTTTAGGCATCATTCCTATTCCTCGCTGAGGGTCTGGCGTTTGGAAGGTGTTGATGTAGTGTACGAAGGGCGGCTCAGGCGTCACCTCAAAATAACGAATCACGGAATCACCCTTCCCGCACAAGAACACCAAGTTCGTGTCGGGATCGTACAACGGAAACATAACTCCGTTGCTCGTGTCCAATTCCACCATCACTATTGGTTCGCCCAGCATGTCAGGGGCACGTAACGAATACTGCCGCTCCGACATCTTGCTAAAACCCGTCGTAAAGATCAGCCCACCCCTGTAACAGAGTAATATAAATGAAAAATTTGATTCAGACTCAAATCACTTTATGCCATATTAAATATACAGATCCAAGGCGTTGGAATGTCATGTTCGCTATTGGTTAGTAACCCACATAGAGGCGAAAATATAATTCGTAAAATTCATAAGTCGATTATTTTTCATCTATCAATTAATAGTATTTGATTTGATTTTCATACAGCTAATTCAGCTCAAGTAAACTTAAATATTCCGAAATTCGGACATAGACTTTGTGTAGTTCGGTGAACAATTTAAATTCATCATCGAGGTGCTTACATTTCAAGCAAAGCTCGTCATATCTACATATACGAGTTTGCATTAAGCAGTTCAGAACTTCGACAGTGGCAAACTTCAAAGCTAAGCTATTAATGTGCAGGAGTGCACGTTGGCACCGATTGAATACCAATTACCCACGATCCTTGGTTCATATGTAGCATAGCAACGGTCATCCATAGCTGAACTGAATTTTCATCGATACTATTCGAATACTGTCACATTTCGAAGGAATTTCTTTGCAATGGATAATTACAATTGATGATTAGTTGAATATAAAATATTGGAAAGCGAATGTCTGTAGCGAATTTATAGGAAAGCCGAATGCGTTGAAGCGAAAAAATAAACTAATCACACCAATGACGTCCAACTGATATGGAAAACAAAAGTTTTCAGCAGCCAAGCAAAGGCCACCTACTTAACAATCGACGAACGTCACGGATGTCGATTAGAATATGACTATTCCTTGGGAAGTAAAACCGCAGCCCATGTTTCCTCGTAACAACACGACCGCTCAACCACATATGATATTTATCAGCGGCTTATCAACGCCCTAGAAAACTGAAGACTCACGTTTACAGTCTCTTATCGTATTTGAAAATAATAAATTCATTAATTTTTCAAGAAATATCAAGAAACTGAAAAAAAAAACCACAAAAGGATATTTAACTCAACGGTGCGATTAAAAAATTGAAATTACGACGCGTACGATAATGATATTTCAACATCAATATTGAAAACATTTTACAATACCTGAGAAATATGGCCCTGGTAGCCTTAGTGCCTTCATGAGCGATGGCTTCTTCGAGTACTTCTCCAGATCTGGGATCCAGTAGTCGGATTTTCTTGTCTTTGCAAGTAGTCACCAAACGAGATCCATCCCAGTTCCAACAAGCAGAATAGACAACATCCGGATGGGCGTCGATACGTACCAGCGCTTCTCCCGTTCCCACATTCCAAATTAGCACCAAATTGTCGGAGCCCGCGGTCAGCAAGACGTTTAAAGCGGTTGGGTGCCACAGTACTAAGCCCACCCTACGCTGATGCAACTGCAAATTTACTACAGGCTCCGTAAGGGTGCGAGATATACCACCATCTGGGATTTGCCAGACTTTAACTACGCAGTCCTCCGATCCCGAGGCTATGACGTTGTCATTGTGCGGACACCACGCTATATCTAGGACTGGTCCCTTGTGTCCACCCACCAAAGGGTAATCTGCCGATATCCTCCCCACCTGTTCAAAGTCATAGTCAGTAAATAAATAACCTTATCACTTCTTCGATAGTTTTCATTATTTTAAATTCTGAACATCATTCTGCAAATTCAAGGGTATATGAATCCGTACTCGTTTTCTACTAAGGCAGAGAAGCTTGATGCCAAAGAAGCTCAGCCAGAAATGGTTGAAATTCCAATCATTTTAAAATATTGGTAGCAAAATGTGAGGAATATACCCCAGATGTTTACAGCATCATCTAAGATTAGCCCAAGGTGCTCAATGTCAAGAAGCACAATTGCAAAATCACAAAATCATGACTCACCCTGTTAAAGATGATCTGTACCTATTTATACCATTCTTATAAAAAGAAAAAAATAAGAAATTCTCAGATATCCGTATTCCTCTAATAATAAATGACAGCGGAGTGTCACTAGGTCCAATAGTGAAGTAGGTCTTCCGATGAAACAAGATATGGGAGCTTGGAAATGTTATCGACAAGCCATTCGAATAAGAAGCGCAATTCACACGTACATCGACCCACCTTGTTATGTGGCAGTACGATAAAGGCGCCACCTCCGGCAGACTCGACGATGATGGCAAGAAACTTTGGATTTACAGCGCAGAAAGTGGAGTCCCACGATGACTTAGAGACTCGGATATTGTCGTAGCATTGCTCTCGCTTCAATCCAGTGCCATAGACATGACGGAATTTGCTGCTTCGCACCACACGAAAAGACATATCTAAATAGACTACCTACTACTGTACCTGTAACACAACAATAACAAAAACAACAATGAACGGTGATAGGCGGCGGAAGTTAACCTTAAATACATTCGCACTCGCTCCACTTATTACAGACTACAATGTTATTGTAATAAATAATTTATTACGTAGCAGGCGCGGGTAGAGCCGACGCGTGGATCATCCCCCCAACACTATAAATAGACGTCCCGCCACTCCCCCCCCACCCGGCCCACCTCGAGGACGGGATAAAATGAAGATATTTTTTCAATTATTCAACTAAAGAAGTTTCCTATCTGTTCCATCTCCTCAGCCCCCGATTTGCGACTTCGCCGACTTGGGACACCAAAGAGGGAAGTGGCGCGATGACGACACGAAAATCGCCAGGGACCGGAAACCGCCCTGCAACGCCTTATTTGGCAATGCGCACCCTCTCACACGCACGGGTGCCCACCCCAACCCTTATAATTGCTCTTTCTCACTCTCGCGCGCCTCCGAGCCACCCACTGATTAGCGTTTAAATTAAAACTAAGAACAGATTGTATAAAAAATAGCCATTGATCTTACTATTGATCGAACGTTGAGCGATAACGCGGGAATCAAGCGCCAGGGAACTTTCCTCCGATGACAGGCGGCACACGCTTTTGGAAAAGAGCTGCTTACCCTTCGCCTGCCCCTCGCCCCGCAGCCATACCGGTCGGACCCATCCCACCTTGGTCAGTTGGCTTGTATGCGCGCGCTCAAGCCGCTCGGCATGTTCGGAAGCGCGGTTATTTCGAAAACATCTCACTGCCTACCACCCGTACTGCCTACCAATGTAGCTACGCAGCCACGCAGCAGTCAACCAACCCGTACCATTGCTATACATAGAAAATGCGTGGTCGTTGGCGTATTTTTGTGCAACGGTTTTTACCTCATCCGAATGGGAGCAGATTACTATTCTATATTAGATATTATGCTTCACCGCTAACTGACCTGTCCCACTTGGACAGAGAATTCTAGGGCTTAATACATTTCACTTGCTCAAAAACTTCTAGAACCTTCTTAGTCAACTCTAATTTATGTATAAAAGCTCAGCGACTATTCTTTCTCGCTCAAATATTACGACTCTCAACAATGGAAGGTTACTACAGAGGAGACTGCCTTATCTTTTATAATACAAGACAATTTGTCATTCCAATCTTTGTATCGTAAGACGGCAGTTCAAAGTTGGCATTATGTATGGAACTGATGATATTCAATGGAATAATTAATGATATGAGAAAAACAAAATTAAAACTAAGAACAGATTGTCTAAAAAATAGCCATTGATCTTACTATTGATCGAACGTTGACCGATAACGCGGGAATCAAGCGCCAGGGAACTTTCCTCTGATGACAGGCAAAATTCACACAATTCGACAAAATTCGAAAGTCGCAATATTACACACATATAGGTATCTGCATTATTTACAAAAATTGTACTTATCATATTGTATTCATATATATAATTACTCATACCCAGGTATTCAAACTTTTACCATGCGTCAGTCAACATGCTTTTTAATTCTAACATCGACTTTTCAATCATGAATTATTTGAATTTCTTCGAATTTGAAAGTATAGGTCAAATATTTTCACCAGTTTCCGAAGTACTTCATTATCCGAAAGCGGTAGCAAATTTGGAAAACTATACAATACCGATACCGAACTTTATAACTTCATTCCTACGATTACGTGTTGTGTAACGAAAAAGCTGTCGAGTTGTACAACGCTATTGAAAGCAATAAGAATGCGTGTTTGTCTAGGATTAGAGACAATAATCAACTATCGATCCTCACTGTTTTAATAACAATACAATTTTATTCTTAATAATGGCGCATAACGACGTATGATACTGTCTTGGCTAATGTGTATTAAATTCCTTTTATGCTATACAATTTATATAAAAGATCCTGCTGAAGGAACCAATGAACAAGGAAACTCAGAGAGGCTGAATCACAAAATATCGGTATGTAAAGTACTTCGCAATGCCTTTCAACAAAAGATAATAATAGTTTATATTTGTATACTAGATATTAAGTACATGGTTCGCCAAAAATTAATCAAGAATGGCCGTAATAGGTTTACGTATATGAATAAAAGTTCATTATTTTACAATGCAGAGCAAAATAGGGTCGCTCCTGCAGGGGAATGTCCGATACCAGGTCATTAAGTACATCATCGATAATCAATGAGTTGATTGTGTCCACAAGAATTATGTTAAGTACTATCGAGGTCGATATTCACGGTTAGATCTCGAATCAGAGCGTGGTTCTTCAAGGAGTTGAGGTCAGGATGAGGAAAAAAAACTCGCGATTACAAGATCTGACCGTGAATATCGACCGGCTTTTTGGAGACCCAAGACAAGTATTAAGACGATTGTGTGCATTCAAAATTATACATTAACTGTTAAAATAAAGGCTAAGATAAGAAGACTTATGCATAGATTTTTGAGTAAGATCATGGACATAGGCGGATGAGTTCACGAGATTCCTCACAGTAAGTTTACGTTGCGAAAATCCAACGTACGAAATCGTTGGAGATTTCGATATTGAAAATGTAGCGATACTCTCGAATCAATGCGTAACAGTCATCGCATATTCAAACTCATCTTTTTTCATTTCACCGAACCGATATGAGAGGTATTCTGAATGCGCTAAAATGAACAGAATCTACAAAATATGCATGTCTAGAAATGAAGTTTTTGTGCGTTTGCCAAATATTGTATTATTACCGATGGGCGTGTCACAGCAGATTCATACCTTGTTTGACTATACGTCAAAACACTGAGCAATTTTCAAGGGTATTAAGTAGTTTGCAGATAAAGTTTGAATAATCTACGAAACGGTCTTCGAACTCGGGTTTATGTGACAAATCTATGAAATAATAATCCTGGATCTTTGTCAATCTTGAGGTCTTGACGTCGAATCGATGTATTGTTAAAGTATAACTTATATAGAACTAGAACTAGCACTAGCAGGTTTTTGAGACTGCCTATGTCCACTCTCTTATAGGAAATTTATATTGTCTCTCTGTATGAATTAGGATAACTAGGCCGCTCATCAATTAGCAATAACAATGATCATAACAATATGTACAATATGTACAGGTCTAAGGAAATTCCCGATATCTAGCTACCTGCGTTATTATATGTTGTTCTTCCACCCAGTTCGAGGAGGTATCTATCCGGATGATCTAACCAGTCACTTGTACTCATCTTCACCACCCTCTGCTTTTCTGCTTCTTTAACTTGCCACTTCTTAATTTCCAACTGTACTTCTCTGCAAATATAGGTAATGATTTCAGCAAATAAAAATTTCGATTTCTTCCTCAGAACCGAATTAAGTAATTACCTGGATTTTCTATCTCCGCATCCCCAAACTTCGAGACTATCGAGGCGATATGGTACGCCCGCGAGTTTGAGCCATTGAAAAGATTTGTCGAGATCAACGCAAGGATTTCGTGGATCGCTACCAGCCCGCACGCCTTGCGGGTACCCACGAATTATGGTATTTAAATAAACTAGCTTCGGCCCTTTTTCCACGATTCTAAAGTTGGGCAATAACTCTATAACCATGGAATCTTCATCGCCCCAATACTGATGAGTCTCGCACCACTCGACCGTGGAGCATATGCAGTACGTAGGCTGGTCACCTCCTTCCTCAGGACTCACACCCCTCAAAAACAGCAGGGTAGGTCCTTTGTAGCCAAGCACATGGTGTATAAACCTATTCGCCCCTGATCCGTGTTGTCCGCTGTTATAAAGAAGAGTCCAATGACTGGGGTATGTTGCTCCCGCCATTTTTGCTATCAGGGCTTGCGTACCGTCCGTAGGTGAAGCCACAGTCTAGACACATCAATATCAAATCGCCAAGTTCACATGGCAGTGAAAGTAATTTTATGTATTATCACGAACTACGTTAGAGTGTATAAAACCGAAACAAGACCTTTACAAGGCAGCAAAAACGGCCTCAGAGGTCTGAAATCTCTAAAAAAAAAGAGAACTTGAAGAAAATTATGTGACCATTTTTCACTCTATTTAATAATTAATTAAGAATTGATTCCACGAATCGTAGGTATTCCATTATTGGGAAATAAGCTACCCAGAATTAGCAGTAAGCTGCTACCAGCGTTACCGTTCCATTGAGCATAAAAACTCGAGCTTTATATAATTACCTGCGTATAACAGGGTGGCAGACTTCCGGAAAGTAGCCAAACATGACTGAGCGGCAGAAGAGGTTTTGGTCCATCGAACTGTACCGATTGCTCCAGAACCGGAGTGGCTGGTTCCAAATGTGGTTGCGATTGAACCTCAGAAAGCAAAGCAGGGCCGTTTCGGTAAGCCGTTGTAAAAACATGAACGACGTAACGATGTAGTCCATTCAACAGTCGAGGACAATGCTGCCATAACCAATTGCTCACGTAACTCACAGAGAGAACTTCTTTCCCATGAAACTGAACAAAAATTATCTTATAGTTTCTGCTCGTTCACAAAATGATCAATTTAAATATTGTTTCTTGATACTAACGCAAGATGTGGTGACAGCGTCAATTGTGCGATGAATTTGATTACAATGCTGTTGTTTGCCGGTAGCACTGTCCAGTGCGAGCTGATAAGTCACCATGAGTAGGTCTTTCAATCCCTCCGGAGTTATGTCTGTGCATTCCTTGGCGTACATTTTGATGTAACTCTCCAATATGGTTTGGTCATTCATTAGAGAGAGAAATCTTTCGGTCTGTTGTTTGAAAGCGGATATACCGAGGTGGCCTACTGTTGCTTTGGACTGCCGATGCAGAAATGCAAACAGCTTATCAGCAAAGGATGGGTACTGCGGGAACATGTATCTCCTGAATACATTTTCAGTTACACCGTTGATCGATTCCTCCTGTAGCGACAGTTCTCCAAGAATCTGAAAAGTCGATTCATAATTTTGATTAATCACTGAGCAAAAGTCCTCTGTAAGCATACATCTTAATGTATGATAATGTTTAACTAAAAATCTATGTACGACGAGAGCCCTGCCACATCGAAAGGCAATAAAGCTCGCTCAAGGTGATAAATTGTCGATAACAATCTCTATAGATAGAGACAGCAATTAGGCAATCTGATGTTTGACAATAATTTATCAATGTTAAATCATTCAGATTATAGAATATGATTCAAATGTTGCCGATCTGAATTTCTGGTAAACAATGATTCTCTAAGGTTTATGCTGATCACTACGGCAAAGGCAACATGTGAGAGGTTTGAGGAATATTTTCTGATTATCGTGCGTTCTTCACAGACAGAATCGTCGGTTGTCTCAAGGATTCAAGAAATCTTTCATCGAAATACAAAGCTAATTCAATAATGGGGTGTTCTCTTTAAACGCTGGGTAGAAAAAGATGTGGGAAATTTAGCACGATGTGCGGCCGCAGGAGGCAGAGTTCTTTCACCGTTTGATAAAAAAAATACGTCAATAAAATCACTACAGGAATCTTTGTGATCCTAGTACAATGCTAGTACGAAGTGTACTAATTTTTGTGATTGTTTCCGTATTAATAACGGAACGTAAAAACACTGATGTCCAAATGTTACTGTCACTATTGTCATTAGCAGTCGTGCGAACGTTCGACGTGTCGCGACTCTCTTAATTGGGAGGGATTTGCGATTCCGCATACCGCTAGAAACAGTCAAGTGGCGTGTGATTCATTAAATAATAACGAATGAGTGTGGAAACGGAGTTGACTTGCCTTGGCGAGTTTATCGATGGGCAGAAATTGCGTGTGTGATGTGTGTTCAATGTCGGCCCCAGAGGCACTTCGTGACATGGCCTTCTTCGTGGTAAGATCATTGCCCGTTGATCCTACCGCATTTGCTTTTTTTTGGCTCCCTGTACCGCCGCCCCGTACTACCTGGTTTCCCATTGTCACAGCTCGTGAACCAACCTTCTGGTACAATTTTCGCCCTAACTTCGCAGCCCTCTGATCGCCATTCGCAAACGCAGTTAACAACACGACACAACACAACACGCGAAACTCCGTGGGACTTCGCTACCGACCACCGCTGACTATGGAGCGCCGACTGTCGCTGACTGCCACACTGTTCGGTCAACCGTCAACGGTCTACTTTAATTAAATCACCGACTATCCATACATACATCTTACATACACTTGATTAACCAATTACAGTTCAGGCCTGCCGGGAAGAGCCAATAATTTTGTTATTGAACTATCATTGGTTCCGTGCTTTTGGACAGCCTCAATTCATTCTACGGTTCTACTACTTGTACACGTTGTACCTGGATGAACACCAAAGGTTCTCGTTGATAAACTTGTAATAAGTTGGAAAATCAGGCATAACATCTGGAAATATTTCAATGGAATAGCTATGCATTCACAGCTAAGTATTCCGTTCAACTACTGAGTGAAACTGCTAAAACTTTCGCTGTTATAGTGCCCGTTGACAACCAAACTATGTTTTCATTCACTCCACCGAAACCACCACCACCACCTCCTGAAGGTGAAAAACGAGTGTTTATGAATGATCCTGACTTGGACAAGATTGCTGTACACCTGATCAGCACTCAACAAAGATTCAGAGATAACATTATCATCCCTAGAATCATGGGACCTGTTAGGATCAAAACAAACGAAGAGAAAATGCTTGAATCTGTCATGGAAAGCTGCGTATTCAAGAGTTTCATGAGCTGCGTACTAGGTATACACACTCTTCTAAATGACCATGATTTAGCTATAAATTTAAAGTTCAAAAACTCTCAAAGACAAAGGCTCTGCTTACGACTAATCTTGTTGCCTTTATAGGTTTTGGTCTCGGTGCGGCTATCGGTCTTTTTTCATCTAGTGTTAATCCAAATGTTGCCAGTGTAGAGAAACAACAAACAGCACGAGAAATTTTCAGAGAAATGAAAACCACAACGGTTGGATACGCAAAGAATTTTGCTGTTGTGGGATGTGTCTTCTCTGCTGTGGAATGTACAATAGAGTCGGTGAGTCTCAAATTTTTACCAGAGTCTAATTAGAATTCTGATAATTAATCATCTATCCTGCGATTAAGATACCGATAGCAAGTTTTCAATTGACTTTATTTTCAGTATAGAGGAACGTCTGATTGGAAGAATGGAACATATGCCGGTGGTGTGACTGGTGGACTTATTGGGCTCAGAGGTGAGACAAATTTGTTGTAATGTAATTGATATTTTTTTATTGCAAGTTTGCAGAAGTCATCACTCCACCTTGTGAAATATTTTCAGCTGGAGTAAAAGCAGGTTTGGTTGGTGCAGCGGGTTTTGCGGCATTCTCAACAGCCATTGACTACTACATGCATAAATCTTAGATTCTGTATGGAAAAATCGATTCTATTTATTGTACGGTTGTACAAATGTAAATAATAGATGTGGGACGAGGAAATGAAGCATTAAACTAATTGCTGTTACGAGTCAATATAACATATATATTTTGTTTTTTTGTTTTTAATTAGAAAACTTATAAGGTTAAGACTCAAGTATTAAAATGAAATCACTAGGCTCGATGAAGGAGTTGTCGAGAGCTTTCGATCTGTAATAAAATAGCTTATATATATACCTGATAATGAAATTTCCTATAAATCCTTAAAATGCCTATCTACTTCACATTCACGATTGCGAAATGTTGGACAACCCCTTGATCGATTTCACTTTAAGAACATGGGCGACAACCGTTTCCGCAATAAAAAAAAGATTACACCAATACAAATTGGGAGAAAAAAATGAAGCCCTTTAACAAAGGCTAGGATTAAAATAGTTATATACCCATGAAAATGTAGTTTGAAGCCTATAAACAAGTGAAATTTCAGTAATGATTACATAAATGCATTCTCACAACGAACAAGTAGCCTATTTTATATTTATTTTTTTTATAGAAAAAATATATATATATATGTGTATATATATATATGTATGTATGTACTCTGGATGATTTTTTAGCAATTTAGTCAATAAGTAATATGATTCTATTTGCTTAATCACATTCGAAAATTTTCGGATTCGATTTGGCAGTAATTAATCATAACTTTGATATGAGAAAAGTTTTATATCGAAATATGAAAATTTAATTCATACTTCCCTTACGTAAAATATTATCTAGTTATATGCATGATTTAAGCACGATTATACACGCGCCTAGGTGGTCTCACATATTGCAATTGCGATTGGGTTGCTGGTAGTCTCCTCGTGTTACGAGGTCTTCTCTGCATCTTTTTCAACTCATCTTAAAGTCCAATTTAGAGCGGTAACTTCTTGGGAAGCACAAAATATCGGAGAGAAAAATTTCAAGGCTCCAGGCTACGCCAAAGAAGTGTGCCAAAATGATGCACCTCGTACAAATAAAACACAACAAGGCACTCTCCATACTTCAATTGTAACAAATATAAAAAAATACTGAATATTTTTTCATTTTTGGTTCAGCTTCTTATACAGGTAGGTGGTTATTCATTGTGCACGTTCCACCTGATATTCTTTAGAAAAAAAAGCTACAAATATTTTTAATTGTCCATAGGCGATGAGACTTTCTTTTTTGTTCTATCGTATAATCTTTTTTCTTGAAAAGTTTTTACTATGATATAGATTGAATTTTGATAGAACGTTAGAAGAACTATTGGAACAATCGACGTGATTGATCGAAATTTCGGATAGTACTATAGTTTTTCTTTACTTTTGGCACCTGGCAAGATGGAGATTTTATCCTCAAAGTATTTAGAACACCTTAAATTCTAAGGCTGTTGTTGTTGCATTTGGGCTTGCATCTGGGCCAGCATCTCTTGCATGCGTCGTAGCTCTGCCTCTTTTTCTTGTAGAATACGGTCTTTCTCATTCACTGAAGTAGTTTTTTCAGACTCGATAATCCTGTGGGCACATCAGTTATTTAAATAATAACATTGATCGAATTTTTATGGCAACCACAGGAAATTTTTAGGGCTAAGACCTCAGTATGCAAATTAGTACGAATGTTGGAGATACATACGTTTGACGTCTCGGTGGTGCAGGAGCTCCCTTAGCTAGTCTCTCTGAACGATAATTCTCATAATGAACTTCTTGGGTGACTTCTTGAAGATCCTGCATGTGTGTTCTGTAGACATGTCGAATAAAAGGTGTCGATATAGCACACAATCGAGTAGACATGAAAATACAATTAGTTTACCAGCTTGCATTTAATAATTCTAGTAGAACAATGATTTCCTTGTTCATCAAATTTTGGGCAACAAAAATAATTGTCGAAAAACTTTGAATGATTATCTATACTCACATAAGCATTGTCCTCAACTTAATGAAGTCACAATGATCGGGGTTTTCTACTTCTACAACTCCCCACGGATACAACCGTCCCCGAACCTTTCTCCCTTTCACTTCCAAAAGAGTGTTTGCACCACAAACAGCAAATGGCACAGCTTCTTTCAACTGTCTGACCTGCTCCTTGTAATCCTCATCCTCGTCGCTGTCACAGTCCGGAAGTGGATATATCTTTATACCACTGCCTTCAATTTCTTCCATGACGCGTTTCTTCAGACGCAAAACTTCCTTCTTGGTAAGTACGTCTGCTTTCGCTATTACTGGCACAATATTCACTTTGTTGTGAAGTTGCTTCATAAACTCGATGTCCAGGGGCTTCAACCCATGACCAAACGGAGATATGAAGTAAAAACAACAATGGATTCTGTTGTCAACGATATTTCTACGGTTAAGGCCACTCTCGTCTCTCAGAAATCTCTCAAATTGATCATCAATATACTGAATTATTGCTCTGAAACTATCAGTATTATCAATGGCATCGCCATATCCAGGTGTGTCTACAACCGTTAACCGAAGTTTCACACCCCTCTCTTCTATTTCCACAGTCGAAGCATCGAGCTTAACTGTTTGATTTGTCTTTTCTGTGAACAATTGCATGAGCTGTTATAAATCAGGATCACTTTGGTGGCAATCTCATAATCATTTGCAAAAGTACCAGAACACAAAAAAAAATTCTTTGCACATGATTTTTGTGCTTGGATCACCCCAAATGCCTTTGGTTATATGGGTGTAATAACTATGTCTGATCAGAATCCTGGATCCAAAAAAAAACTTACCAACTGCATCAGGAATAATTCTTTCTGGGTACAAGTCTGTAAGGAACAGGCTATTCACCAGCGTGGATTTCCCAAGTCCGGATTCGCCGACAACCATCAACGTGAATTCGAATCCCTTTTTAACGGATTTTCGATGCACTTGATTAGGTAGATTAGCAAAGCCAACATATCCAGGTGTCTCCAGACTCGCAAACTGTCACAAATACAAAGTATATTCATTTCAAGAACCGAGACATGTTATCCCAATACTCAACGATGGAAGTGCAGGAGAGAGGAAAAATGTTTTTTACACATGTACGGAAAAAAAATTACCTATGTCAGAAATTTTTTGGCAAGTGTGAAATACATGTATCTAAGTATTGGTAGAAGATGATGTAACGAAGGACACTTATCAGTTTGCTAAACCTGGCAACAGAATCCAGTTTGAAATTACATGCAAGGGTATTCCAAACCCCATCATTGATTTCATTATGTGACTAATATAGAAGGAATGCAGGTCCCAGGGGTTAGCTGTATTACACAGGATGCATTTTCCTTATCATTAATCAACGTCCTGTTTTCTCTACAACGACATCAATGAAATACAAGGACTTTATCCTTACTGTTTACAGAAACCCGTCAACCATCGAATTTTTGTTAAAAAGGATTCAACTGATTCTTTGTTTACTATGAACAGCGGTAAGTTCACTAATAATCATACGCCTAACCGGCTCTATTTGTACTTACCGTTTTGACACTTTCGCTCGACATTTTATCGGACGTAATAAAGACTGGATGAAAAATCCGATCGTTTATTGATATCGGTGAAAATGTTTTACAGAGAATTTATGGTACACATGAATCTATTGGAAGCTTCGTTGATATCCAGTTGACGGCTTGCACCCCCAAATTAGCCCAAACCACTGCCCCAAATTGAGCAACTGACGGCCCAACAGATCAACGTATAAAAACAACTGGACAGTGCAAAGCTCGCTGTTCCGGAATCATTCGCGCTCATTCCTCGTTAGTGAATAGTTTCTAAGGATACCCTTGGCCAGGGTGTGACTTGATCACGCAGCGTCTTTGGTCAACGCACACAGTATTCCTGCTGCATTTCAATCTTTGTTCGAAATAACTGTCGCAATGTATTTGGAACGCTAAAATAGAGCAGCGCGCGACGGCGGAAACAGATAGCGAGGCGTGGCAATCGAGCAAATCGAAGCAAACTCGAATGCGCAGTGTTCGATTTTGAATTCGAACAAGGTGACAAGGTACGTACACCGTCAGTTAATAAATTTCTTCAACGTCTTCAGTCAAGGTGAATTTATTCACATCTGAACGCAGGAAATCATCCAGTGTATGCCGAATTTTATTTTCATCAATCCGGCCAGGCAACTGATGAAACTGTCATTTACCAAATTTAACTATTGCAACTCGCCTATTTCTACCGATCAGTTTTCCTTTCACTCTGTTTTCAGTCTAACTGGGATTATCAAACTGAATTTTACACGAAGAAAAGGTATAGGGTTTATGGACATCTGTCGACGCAGCTAATACAAACTACAGAAATGTTGAAGCGGATTCGCTGTAATGACTGCTTCACTAGGGCTGATCTTTACCAAACACCTTTCAACCTGACAGAGTGTGGACATATATTTTGTGATCGGTGTGTCGATCGAGGTATACAAAATAGATCCTGTCTAATATAATCTTATGCTCTACCAAAAAGATAATCATCAGTAAGTTGTATTCTTTTGACATTTAGCAAAAAAGCAGTGCACCGTTTGCAATACCAGTGGTGCTCCAACGATACGCCTTCAAGAACCACTGGACGACAATGTTGCAATCTTCTTTAAACCAATTAAAGAAACATTGACGCTAGTTCTGCGTGTCGTTTCATTCCAAGAAGAACAGCTTGAATTATTCAAAAAAAGGTTTGATGAAATTGTAAGTGTTGAACCGGGTTGAACCATGTAATTTTATTTATTATCACACGATTCACCCCCAAACTTTGGTGCTTCAAAATTGTTATTTATTGGCTGATCGCGCTTACGGATGATATTTCAGGATCAGAAATATATATATGCCAAAGAAGCTTACCGTAACATGGAAATGGGAATTGTTAAGATACACAACAAGTACAAAGAGGAAAAATCCGAAGATAAAAAAAAGATACGCAAATTGGAACATGAGATAAACGAACTGCAGCATGCCCTAGAAAAAAGGCAGCAAGGTCCGTTCCATTATTACAACAGCAAGCCAACTCTTCCTACGTCCACGCGTGACGCACCAAATTTTATGGACAGGTAAGATAAAATCGTATTGCGACACTCACGAATATACAGATTTCCATATGGATACCTGAGCACGAATTATGCACAGAATCCTCACGTTAGTATAACACTAATTCGATGGACTGTGACCTGAATTTGTGAACTGTGTACATGGATATTGATTACAGACAGTCATCGAGTAAGCTCAAGTTCAACTTTGGAACTTTGTGCAGCTCAAAAGCTACGAGCAAGTGTTTCATAGCATCATCGAACTTGGGGAGGATCAATCGTAGCTCCTATGCCGAATCTGGCAGCGTATTTCGAGTACCGAACATTGGACGCGGCTCAAGGTCTACGAGGAATCCGTTATCAGGGAACAGTAAGATGTCCGCATCAACGTGTAAACTCCCAAGTCGATTTGATTCAATGAAGATGTAGTGGGCTAGAATTTACCGGATAACGATATTTTTACAATATAAAATATGATATTAATATATTCGAAGGTACAGCTCCGTAGAACGCTACGGTAAACAAGTGCCAATTTGTTCTAAATATTGGTGCCAAAAAACCCAGTATTTTGATTTCAAATGTACTATAACTTTATCAAATTCTTCTAATTCATTAAAATTAATATAAATAGCCGCACTGTCGTTTTGGATATCATTACAACGGCACGGTATATAACTCTTGTGTTTCATAGAATATTGTTATTGTATCTGTGACGATCATTTCAAAATATTTATTTCTATTGCCTAATGAACCCAACTAAAAAACAATCAAGTCAATATATGTATGATAACAGCGATAACTCGGATATTTTGCAGTAAAGTTGGGTCGTAGAAATTATTTATGACTAAATTAATATTATGTACCTTAATTACAGTTGCGTTGGAAATAAAATTATTATGAAAGAATCAAATTGCGTAGACAAATTTAGAATAGTGGAATATGCACATACTTATCTAGTTATGTGCGAAAGTATGAAGTTCAAATATTTCACATGGACAAACTGATTTTATAGCTTCGATGGATAATATATGTACATTTTTTCATCCTTGTTATATCTCTTTTATTACAGCGACTAGACTCATTTCATCGTATATTTACACGGAATCATAAACTCACTTGTTCTCGCTTTAATGATAACACATAGACATTTATTAAATTTACCAATATTATCAAGGTGTTTATATACAGAAATTTACACAGGTAATATACAAAACGAATGACTTCTCAGATTTCCCAATCTTCTAACTACAGACCATTCTCAGTCGTAACTTCAGTTCATAATAAAATGAAATTTATTATTCAAAATTCAGTCCGTATAGCCTCGCTATGTTCTTGATACATTTCACACGATAAAAAAAGAAAAAATAATTAAAGAAAAAAAAAATTATAGAATAAAATAAAAAATAAAAATAAGGTAAATTATATAGTTCTGTGTATAATCGTGTACACGAAATTTCCGAAGCATATGTATAAACATGTAATATGTATATCGTATTTGATGCATTACAATGAGCGAATCGATTTTGAATTTGTGCAATGGATCAATTGAGCCGGATGCTTGAGTGAATTACTGATGAATTGAATTAATTGATGTTGTAAATGTGTCAAAGAATGTGTTTTTAAGATTGAGTCAAGATAACATAGGTATTTTCCTCTTTTTTTCTGTGTTTTTTTTTTTGTTTTTATTTTCTTTGCGAGCATTGCATTCTAGAGACGAGAGTTGCTCGTTGTTTAATTCTGCGTTGGCAAAGAATCTTTGATGATTAATAATTAGTTGTTGCGATCTGCTCATATTGCCACCGGTCAAGAAGAAAATACGTACACAGCCGAAATACTAAACAGTTGAAAAATGGTAGATGATAATCCATCGAAATATTGCAGATTAACAAATCAATGCAATGATGATTAGATACTAAATTATACTGACAAAAGAATAACGCCAGCTGAAGTCATTTAGTAAAATCATTTTGAAAAATCATGATACACTAACCGCATGCACATCCATCAGCTGCATAGCTCAACTAACTACAAATGACCACGTATATTCGCACTCGGACATAAGATTTGGCAAAATTTGTTTGACCTTATTTCTATAGACTATTCTTCATTCTATACATTGATGGCTTAAATTTTTCCCTCTAAATACCACGTGCCGCACAAATATGACTTAAATATATAGAGAAGACCAATTTATTATTGGTCTAAAACGTTTACATATTACAAATTAGTTTAAATCTTATGTCTCCGTTCCTCTAACCATACATACCTTAAATTCTGACTACCTAACTCCTATCATAAGTAACACTTAGAATATTATAAGACACATATTATTATTTATTTCTGATGAAAATTAATGATAGGCGTATGCAAGCCAACTACTGCTCACCATAACTGTTCACTACGGAATTAGAAATTGTTCAGAGTGTCTATATAAATCGATGGAAACCTCTAGCAAATCGTATTCTTCGATACCTTATTTTAATAAACAAATATTTTCCATTTTTTTGAGAAAAAAGCTGATTTTTTTTTTTCCACTCTAACGCTTTCAGAGTATATTCTTACGTGAGAACTCGCATTACAATATGCCGAAAAGGTAAGTAAAATTTCAGAACGGCGAGAACACTGAATCACAGAATACTCTGTGCGACGTGATTGTTGACGAACGGAAGTTAACGAGCACAACTGTGCCGGAATTAAGAGCAAGAACAGAGAGAAATGATCACTCAAACTATCTATTCATCGAATGTTACAAACCATCTGAAATCGTTGAAAAAAAATCAATACATGGCACAAAGAATTTCTCATACGTATCGATGGTTACAACACTCTTGTAATTTATACATGGGTATATTTATAAATCACTTGTAACAGAAATTAGCTTATGGTTAAATATCTGTAAACTCGATTTCACCAAATGACAAATATTTAAACGTTCATCTGTAATTTATTATTGTTTCAACTGTACCGACACTATGTATCACAAAATGTTGCAAAACTGAAAGTACTACAGGTACTTTTGTAACACCGATGATCTTCGAGGGCTAAGGATTCCGTATGGCTCTAATGTTCGTTTTTACAAAGCCTGACAAATAAGGCTCAGTTGCAAATTAGTCGCAACATAAATTGAACAACAACAGAGTCATCGTCATCAACGGTACACAGTTGATAATTATACTAGACGAATTTGTGATTTTTGAGAGCTATAATTCATATTTAGGAAAGAATCTGTCTTGAATTAAGATGCATCATCACGTACTTACTCGTCAGTACAGTGGATTGATCAAGGCTATAATTTTGATTATGCTTATGGGTCAAGCGAGTTTTGCAAAAAAAACTGTGCAACTTGCAAGATTTTGGACGAATGGCAGTTAACTTGTACTGTCCAGTGTATGAGCAAATACAGATAATGGTTATGCAGTTGGTGAAAGTGAAAATTTGTAGTCCACACTTGCACGTTACGGAGAGAATAGAAGCCCAATGTGGATTACACTTTTTCAAAACTTTCTTCTTTTTCTCTATACCTATGTACAATTGATAGTTATCTATGCACACACATAAGACGACGAAGCCGATACAACGCACTCGGATAAATAACCAATTTTTCATCGTAATACATCAGCTAATTTCAAACTTTTTCTATGTTATTCGGTTGGTGATTTATGAAAGTATGTTGTATGTACTTTGTTGCATGGGATATATACACAGCACTGGAATGTAACCAGTGCAGTAAAAATTGGGCATTGGTGTTGTATTCAATATAATTATATTTCATGATTCATTTTTTTTTTTTGTTTTTTTTGTATACTATGTACAATTTAGGTATTTCTTGTTTTTGAGATGTTAGTAAATAATAGTTAACGGCAGATGCCTATAGTGGAAATAGAATCTTATATTTCCCTTAATTAATACGTTTGTTAATTAAATTTATTAATTACTTATATCACATTGTTCGTGTACACTCTCCCCATCCTTTCCCCACTAATAAATCTCGCTCACCCCACGTATTCATTAGGGCTCTATTTTTTTATTATTTTTTTTTATTATATTTTCTTTTTTTTCCTCTCTTTTTCATTTTATTCATTTTTTTGTTTTTTTATTTATTTTTCTTATTCACTTTTGCTTTCTGTTTTTATGGGTACCATTTTTATTAAGCCTATTTTAATAAGTAGTAAATTTAACAATAATTGCGTGTAACGGTAGCTTAAAATGATGAGGATTTTAGTTATGATGTTATCAGTTTTGCGACATTTTTACTTTTTTTTTACCCAAGATTTATAGCCAAAAGCTGAGATCTCGTACAACTATATATGTAAGGCGTATTCTCGCTTGCACAGTACGGGCACAGCAAAAGCAACCGATCGATCTCACACAGCTCATCAAGAATAATCATTTTAATGGATTGTATAAAAATTGATAGCAATCGAGAATAGGCTACTTGAAAATTGTTATCGATCAACAGTATTTCTTCAGCACATTCATCTACGACATATATAATTCGAAGTAAAAAAAATCAAATAAATTTTCAAGCTTGGATGCAGATGCAAGTGTTTTTGATCACATTCTCTGAGAATGTATTTAAAAGTTCGGTAAATCATATAAATTCTCTATCGTCCTTATCTAACATACACACCCTGTACATGAGATATGCGTGAAGGTGGACTACGGATAGTCACTTAACGGCATTAGTAAATTTATACGGCGGTATCTCTTTGAGACAAGTTGTACAATACCCGATAGGTTGATTGCTTCACTGGAAGTTATACGATTACATTATTAAACTTACAATAATAACGAATAATTTAGAGGTTGCAAAAACAAAGAAAAAAAAAAACGAGAAAAAAAACAAAACAAAAAAAAATAGAAAAACAATACGCATATTTAATACTAGACTATAAAAAGTTGACAATGACGGGCTGTCAAAAGTCACACATACCGAGAATAACAACCTTTTCTTTCAACACTTTCCAAAATCAGTCGATGAGTTAATATTAGAAGAGTAATTTGAAATTGAATTTAGCTAGAAGCGAAATTACGAGAAATTGCAGCGTAATATCACAAACAACGGAAACAAATTATACGTAATCGCAATATCTGTTAAAATATCCCGCTACACCATTCGGCGATAATGAATAGACGGCCAATATCTGTTGGCAAATATAAGCAGGGGTTGAAACGTTCGGATTTCTGCTGAGTACGTTACGAAACCATGCTGAGTTTGGATATTTTTATTAAGATTTACCGTTCAAAGTTTAGCCACTAGAGAGCTGAGAAAATGGTTCAACGATTAGAAAAACGAAAAGAAAATAAAATAGAAATAGTATCGTTGAAAGGAAGGCTGATGGCAACCAAAATATGATTGAAAAAAAAATCAGAATACATTGTGTCATTTCACAGCAGCTTTCGAGCTGGGATAGCATTTTAAAAAGTAGATCTTCGTTAGTCTTTGATTCAACATATTCATATTTTAATGTCATGGTACGTCTTGATTACTTGTGTATCTTTTCAAAATTGACCGAAGCGCGAGTGACTTCTGTAAGATTCACTCTGCCAACGTCACTTCGATCTACTAGCGACAATGAAAATAGCGTACTGCAAAAAGTTATAGAAAAAAAATAATAATAATAATAACAAATAAAAAAAAATGAGACGGAAGACAAAAACGATGGAGTCTGGCCTAAAATTATCTCCGTCAACTACTTGTATCGGATTAATTTCAACCCCTGCATATAATAACAGAGTACAGGTATAGGTATACGAATTTGATGGAACAGGTGATTGATTACGCATGCGGTAGTAATGTGCGAGCTTATCGATAAATAGGAACACGCAAGTGTGTTCTGGGTTACGATTTGATAAATACACTACTGCATGATAATTATCGCGTCGTTGGTAACATACGCGTGAGTATCGTGCTTCAGAAAATAAACCGAAGACAGTGAATCCATTTCATCCGGAACGGCATTCTGCTCAAAGTTTGGGTGTACAGCGTTAATCCCTCTCATACTTGTACCAGAAAATTGTTGCGTCAAATATTAACATCATAGTAAAACAGATTATCCGATATTTTGCCAAATTATAGTTGTAAAGAGCGATCAGAAGAAACGTAGGTCTCTTGATCGAACTCATTTTTCAAACGGCAGCGTATATGGAATCAAGTCCTACGTGCAGCAAGTCCACCCGCGAACCTAACAAACGAACACCGCGAAAGAATCTCGATGAATCGATCAACGTTTGACACAGGAACTGTCCAGAAAAATTAAAACCGCACTCGCTTCATGATATCGAAAATCCGGGAGATGAAAAATGATAATAATGAAATCAAAATTCACACGGCACTTGAAGGTGGAAGGGGGACCAACAAAAACCACGTGTCATGCAAGGACCATCGTTCCGGTTAATGATATCGCAATTCCTCTTTCCTTCCATAACATCGAGTCTAGTGATAACGTCTATTGCGCAAAAGATGTAGTCTGCAAATGCTTCTAGTTTCAATTTCCTTCTCTTACTCGCTAGATGTACACAATTTTAAAATAAATACTGTCCTTGAGAATGTAGAGATTTCATGCAAGGACCATTCGAGAAATGATCTCAATGCTCTGCCCCTGGCGCTCGGACCACCCCGTGTTTAAAACGCCCAAGCTTTCGTAGGTATATCTTTTCATTTCGTATAACAAAATGTACAGACCTGCGTTGGCCGTGTCTCACGTTATTTTTGTCCAGAATTTATTCTGTCAGACACTGGGGCGCGGTGTTGCGGTTGGTGGCGAATTAGATGCGGTAGAAGATGCCGTTGTAGCTGGTGTACTAACAACAACAACCGGTTTCACTAATGTCGCTGTGTTGAGGTATTGCGCATTGACGAGCGGCATCTGACCAACCGACTTCAGTATCGGAGTTGTGATCATTTTACCAGCAAGATTAGAAGGTGCGAGAATATGAGCGGTTACTTGATTCCCCTGCGAAACAACAGTCATCGGAGTCACCAGAGGCGTTAAACCAGAAAGGTGGGTATGCTGGCTCCCTAAAGGAGTAACCATGTGAGCTATACCCTCCGTGGACGGAGTGCTCTGCATTACGGTAGTTCCAGGTTTTGCTGTCGTTGTCTGAATCGATACCCCAGCATGACTCAGCGTCAATCCTGCAGCAACATTAAAAATCACGATCGTTGTAGTAATTAGAAAATTTGGGAATTCCTTACAAATACAGAGCTAACCAAATGCCAATTCCTTCAAATTGATACAATAAATCGATCAAAAGATTTCGAGTGTCTGAAAATTTCATGTTTCGAACAGATTTTTTCTTTATTCTTTATTCTTTATTTATTTATTTTTGATGCTTTTGTAGGTGGTTTAAAAATTTGTTTCACACGAACACAATTTTCGTTGGGCTCGTTATACCAATTCTATGAAAACGACATGCGATAAACCTTCCGGTGATAATAATCAGAGTAAAAAAATATTTGATTCTCGTCGGTATGGCATTAGAATGAGAATGACCGTCGGGGTATTCATGCCCAACCTACATGGTGCGGTAGTTGATCATAAAAACATAAACTTGACACTGCGCAAACGTTAAATGATGGAGACTATTTGTAGTCAGACTCTCGGCAGTGATTCGACAATACCGAGCCCGTAATATTTTTCAGAAATAGAAAAACCGTTTTATAAAATAATCGATTACACCAGGTACGTAGGTCATTGATATAAGTGTTCGTAGAATGTGTTGAATAGGAGGCGTTACTTTAGTGTATGGTCAGTCACCTCCTTGTATAGTGAGGGAGTGAGCCTTGGTGGAACGGAACACACCATTTGCAGGTAAAATATTCAGCTCTGCTCCGCCCGGGAGTCTGGTCAATTCAGAACCGTTTCCACCGACAAGAGTAACCCCGCCTACCATTTTATGGATCGCTTGGGTTGTCTGTGGATCTCCGGATCTTATTCTCGCTTGACCACCTGCAAGACGAAAAACACGATAAAAAAAATAATCATACGGAACTACTCTCACACCATTTTGGCTGCTTTTGAGATGACCTCGCACGAAGCGCTATGTTTGTTGGATTAGATTCTATACGAATCTCCTAGAACTAACTGGAATCTTAAATAACTTTGTCATAACTCACTCGTCGTGCTCAGTGCGGGAGAATGTGTGGCAAGGACAAGGGGTCTTCCCTCATTTCCAGAATGAACGAAGGTCACGGGCCGAACTTCATTTGCGGTAGAGTGAACGGCAAGTGCCAAAGGCCTGTCGTTGCTAGACAGATGGGAATGCACGAACGTCACCCTATTATCGTTTGCCGTAGACGAATGAACGACCAATGCCACAGGCCTTGGTTCGTTTCCATTACTCGATTGAACAGCAATCAACGGTCGGTTTTGATCCGATGAATTTTGCACAGCCAAAGTTAAGGGTCGTGTTTCATTGCCACCTGTTGTATGCGTCACCAAAAGTTGTCTGGTATCGCCGGGTATCACTCTGAGACCTGTACCAAGATGTTGAATCGTTGGACTAACAATCGTTGCCAGGCCTTGACTGGTATTCAACATTTGAGCGCTTATTGGTAAGTGAAGTTGATGCGACTGTTGAACTATAGTAGGCGGAGCGTTGACTTTCTCCTGTAAATTCAAAATGATAAATTTTAAGCAAGTCTAGGCACGACCGGTGATTTTTATTCGAAAAACATTTCGAATACCACGTCACATTTGAGCAGAATATTTTGTAAGAGCAATTTAAACTGTAGCAAACCTTAAAAGCAAATAATAGAAACTAATGATTAAGTGCTTTTTGATTTCGCGTTGATCTAGCACCGATTTATTACAGAGTCGTAACCATGTACTCTGTCCTTGGTAAATGGTGCGACGTTCGATTCGATCAAAAGGTTCATTGGCCGGTACGCAATTTTAGTCAAAATTTACGATATTTCAAATAGACAAACAGTTTCATGGGGCATGGAAAATTATAATTACCTGAGCTGGAGTGGGAATGCTAGGTGTGGATGCTCCAGGACTGGAACTAACTGGGGGACTATCTCTGGAACTCTGAGCAAGATTAAGACCTTGGGTCTGAGAGACAACGGCAGCGGTTGCTACCTGGGTATGAACGGTAGCATTCGAATGAGTAGTTTGAAGATTTTGTGGAGAACTGGCCGTCGCTGCGCTACTCAAACTACTTGTACTGCTATACCTGGTGCCACCCCTCGCTAGACTAGTTACGTCCACGTCCATACCTTCTGAAACTTGAGTTCGAAAATTTCATTAATCAGACGACTGTTCGATCATTGCTTCCTCCCAGAAGATAATAAAAGCACCACACAACAACGCAGCAAATTATTGCTATTTATTGGCTTAAATTCGCGAATAACAATTTTCCATTATTGTTGGGCATCTTCAAAGCAAGTTGCAAATGATTTGACAAATTGCTCTGCAAATATACATTTATTATAGCGCCAACCTGTTGCAGAATTACAACCGTTTGCAAACTGTCCTTGACAGGTGACGCGTGCCAGTGAGAATATACATACGTCGTATCCAAGCTCCGGCTGTACAGATCGTTAGACATTAGACGTACCATTTTTAGTTGCAGTGACATCTAAGGTAGCACTTGATTCTGGAAGCATGGTATTAAAGTCGATGTGATCCCATGTCGCAGCCAGTTCCTTTTTAAGGCCAACTAGCCTCTGCTGTGCCGCAATTTTCTCCCTAGCCAGCCTTTCCATTTCATGCTCATAGTCTCGCTCCTTTTTTCTCAGAGTCTGCAATAAAAAATCCATTTTATCGACTCAACATCCGATCGGATACTCGGTTCAAAGATCCGAGTCAAGGGTTCGTTAGATACCCCTAGGGGAGTTAAGATCGATAACAAGTGTGCCAAAATACCTTCTGAGAATTAATCACAAAATTCATATCCCAAATTCTATATGGCCCTTGTTCGCTAAAATTAGTGAAATCGGATTTCATTGTCAAGCATTATCAAGTTCTGCCCAGTTTTATAAATTTATTAAAAAACAAAAAAAGAGAAGAAAAGAAAAAATCGAGGAATAAGCTTACAAGAATCGCGCTTGCGTGTCAACTGTCAGTTCACGTAGGTGTCGTATACTTTCACCTGCATGGGTACAGCTGCATCAACGCAGATCGAAGTTTATACGTAATCATTATCCAATTAAGTCGCTTATGACAATGATCGTGTAGGTGACAGCTCGGTGATACGATGTAGAGATTTTCGCGACACGATATGGTTTCGGAGAAGCTGTTGCATCACAGCATATCTTTACAATATCCAATTGATAATGTACAAAAATATTTATACAGAAATTATAATATTCTCCCTCTTTCGACAAAATCGCTCCGTCGTTTCTCGGCAATTCGGTGAGATTTTTATGTTTTTATTACCAACGTGAAATTTATTGGTCGCAGCCTCCTCCTCCTCCTGGGTACGGGGGGATAGCTCGGCTGGCTATGTCGGGCGAGCCACAAACTCGTAACGTTGTATTTTTATCGTGGTTATTTCTGAGGTGTACCTTTCGAGCCAGGAGTTCCGAAACTCCACCGTAAATAGCATATAGATGTTATGCATACATACACTATAATATAATCGCGCATTTTATTGCGTTCATCATCTACCCGTGGATGCTGCCACAATATCCGGTTGGCATAGACAGGTGTACGTACGTACTCACGGTACAATGAATCTTACGAAAGTTCATATCGCACGATGTAACATAACGTGATGTCGAAGAAAATCAGAGAAACAATTCCGAAGACAACGTTTACATGGGCATTTCGAAGAATCAGCTACCCAAAATACAATTGCCATCTCAATCAAGGAAGGGATACCTACGTAACCCTATTCCGCATATGTATAGGTATGTACTATACATATAATTTGAACGATTATATCTGTATATGTATAACGACAGATGCGCGGAACGGCAACACGACACGTGTCTTAAAATGTGCGCGGCGCGCTCTCGATTCGATATAAATATTATAATACTCGTTCAATGCCACGTGGTATAAATAATAAAGATTAAAGATAGTATATGTATGGAGAGAAGCGAGTAAAGTATAATTTTCAGATGAGGGATTTATTCAACTCCACGTGGCGCGATAGATTAGATTTCATAATATTCGTTCACCTATACTACGGCAACTACCTCCACGCGTCTTCAAGACTACCGTTCGAGAAACGTGTACAGCTTTATTAAATTCACGATAATGAAAATGTTGGAAAAATTTTCCTAAGTTAAAATCTGAATCATGAGATGGTTACGATTTACAGACGGGATAAAATTTCGAGAGTGGGTTGCCACCCCCCTCTCCCTCTCCCTATCCTCTTCCTCCCCTTGGTCTAATCGGGGCCGAGGCTTTCTTACGCAACGCGTCTTTCTCGCACGTTCCTATATCCGTGCAGCAGTCTCCAGGTTCGGAGGCCGCTGTTTAAGCACGCGGAAACACCGTTTACCCGGGGTGCTAAAGGGAAAAGAGAAACAGAGGTAAAGAGAGAGTGAGAGGGCGAAGGACGACGAAAATGAAGCCTGGATTCCCGATTTCTGCCGTTTATTCTGCGCTATCATTCGTTCCGATCCTCTGGCTCTGATATATAAACACCCAGTTGAAGCACACGGTCGTTGTGCATGTTTTGGAAGTGAACAAAGCTGATAAATTTCTTCGGTCGACGATTCGATCGCAACAGCTTCAAGTTCTGTATAACTTCCTGAACAACAATTTCTTTCCATTTTATATCTTTGAATAATTTAAGAAAAAGGATCGACGATCGACGAAGAATTTCGCATATTCGGTAATCAAAAATGCTATATCTTTCATCTTTTAGATGAAAAATCTGCAGGAAAAACCTATGAACATAAGGATGATAAATAAAAAATGAATCCCGAAAGATCGTTTATGTGTATCGAAGATTCTGGAGTATGTATAGGTACTAATGAAGTGATACGTCAAATTAACCAAAACTGGTACAATGAGAAGACCTCGATTCGCGTCTTTTCAAATAGCATAGAATGTTTGCTGATTGTGAATAGGGCCAATCAACAGCGTCCTTAACATAAAGAATGCCAAACTATCGCACCGCTCATTCGTATATTTGCATCTTCACCTCGCGTATAACTTGACGCCAACGAAAATGATCGTTTCGACCCGACAGGCGTTATTTGATTTTTGTCGGTTTTCTTACACAAACCATAGGTTGCTAAACATTAAAAAGATCTTTATCGATCAATGGGAATCGAAGGAATCAGGTTTACTAAAAGATTATCGCACCTAGACCTGGAATTAGACGCGGATAGAAACTCGACTAAATCGATCTAAGTTTCTAAGTCGTCGTCTTTCTGCAAGTATAAAGCTGCGAAATTCTGGGCGCATACGATAATTCGTTACGTGATAAATCTCATTGTAATGCGACGGGATCGTTTTTAGCGGATGAGATTAGGTCCCCTCCTCCTCGCCCCCTCATTAGCGATCTCTTTGACAATGTCAGTGTCCGTCGACCGGAGGTAAATGAAACGAGCACGCGGTCAGCTGCGTGCCGCTCGTTGCGGCGACGATGGCCGCGAAGATGGTCACGTGCTCCGCACGATAACGGGGGAGGTAATGGTGGAGAAAAAAGACGAGAGTGGAGGAATTGATGGCGTGTGTGGTAGACGGGGCGCATGGCCGAAGTGGACGAAGTGGGACGGGGACGGTGAACCGAGCGAAACGTCAACTTGCACGAATTGGAGTGTCGGGGAGGGGGGAGAACCGAAGACAAGCGGAAGGTGGGGGATGAGACGACCTTCGCAGGGACGCCGTTTTGGCACACCACCCGACACACACCCGCGAGATAACGCGGTGTTAACTTCGATCTGAGGCGAACGCGCGCGCACTTTATTTTATACGCGAGAGGTGCCAGATATAAAAACCTCTACTCGCCATTGGTAAGAAAAACCATTTTTTATCGGAAATCAGCGAAAATAGCGACAATCAACGACGCCTTCCAAAAGTATAATGCCCCGAGGATTAAAGCACTCAATTTTCATACGACGCATGCATCGTCAACGTCGGTTATCGGAAGTACCATAGGAGACTATCCTCACGATTAGACAGCGGATAGCGAATTTTAACGAACCTGTATGTGTCGGATGGCCGCGTGTAGTATGGAGAGATTGGAGGACTTCTTCTCGTCCTGGACGGGTAGTTGTCCCTTGAGTAGTTCGAAACACTCCTTGAGGTGCGCTCTACGGTTTTTCTCCAACTTGTTGTGGACTTCCCTTGTACCGGACCGGATTACACATGGCCTGCGGGCAACAGGAGACAACAATAAACTCCGAGCAGCCACGTGCGATTTATTTCCGTGTTATAACTTGTTCAAAATCAATCAACTTCCTATCGGTATTCGTGTGCAGAATGAGTGAAATTATGATTACGGCTCGACGTATAGTTTGCGCCCTGGTTCGTATAATCTACGTACCCATTGCGATGTCTTTTTGTGTCGTTGCTGGCCTCTAAATCGACAACGAGCGGTCCACCGCCGTACGAGTGACTCGAATGATTCGAATTGTGATTATCGAGGTAATGATTATGCGAATTATTGTGATTGTTGTGATGCTGTTGAGAGGTGTGCAGCGTCGTTAGATGCGCAGAGGTCGGTGGCGTACCCCGGGAACTGGAACCCACCGGACTGGCTCGTTGCATCCCATAATGATTTCCATTAGTTCTACTGTTCTCCACGGGTTCTTCCTCTGTAACAAAAAGTTCAATTCTGAAAACTTCTTCGTCTCGAATTCAACCAAGGTTTACCTGATATTTTTTATTCCGAAATAGCAATCATTGCCGCCTTGCATACACAATAAAACATAATCAACCTCTTCGATCATGAATGGCCGATCGATTAGATTCGATAAAAACGAGAAAAAAATTAAAAACCAGTTAAAAACCAACCAAAAAAAATAATAAAAAAAAAACAAACAAAAAACTCCAATACCTACGAATAGCGGACAGATTTTTGGCCGTTATTAAGCGGAGTATTCTTCAGGGCGTCGAATTCCGTCCTACAATGTGCAGTTTGAATTACTTGTCAAAGAATGAAATTAATTGATTTTTTACAGCATTAAAAAAAACCCCGCGATAAATTCCTGTGGATGATTATTTGGAGGCAACGATACCGCCGAACCGTCGCAGATGTCTTTAGAATTTCATTCTGTATAATTATGTTTTGGATTCGAAAGACGGTCTCGTTGTCAGAATGCAGCGCAGCGGAGACACCTAAGTCTGCACCGCGGGTCTCCAGATTTTCATTCTGACCAAGACGGTCCTCTATTTGCTGCACAAACAGAGCTTCTGAATGGCCCGGAGTCTGTCTAATATTAGCGCCAGAGATCGTTCGCAACCGCGATGAAGAGAATAAAAAAATTCCCTCAGCAACGTCTCATTCGAGCACACGATGGTATAAAAATTCCAATTTCACCGTCAAACAATGTTATCACAGAGTGCAGCGATTTAGAATTCTCGATGCAACACGATTGTCCTCACTTATAGCTAGGTTGATTTAATTTTAGTCGAGAACGGATTCACAGTAACCGAAGCTACAGAAGAAATGCAGCGGGACTGCCAACTCTTGATACATGAATGAATTAGATACACACGTGGCTAAGTAATTTATAGCAAACCAAGAGACATAACTTGTACCGCACGGAATCGAGAAAACGAGAACTCAACTCAGCTTATACGGTACGAGGCAAAATTAAATAGCGATGGGTCAAATCTAATTATATATAGCGACGTATAGGAGAAATCTGCGATAACTCGATTATTTTAATAGATAAATCAATTGAATTTGGAGACTCGAATTCCTGAGCTCAAAATACACCAGAATACGGAAGGAGAAAAAACATACTTTGATTTTCGACCTCTGCAACATCGAAAAAAGTCGAAGGCCGTAGCCGTTGAAAAATCTCAAATTAACGCCATATTGCGGCTGCACAATGCAATGCTGTACAATAAGCGCTAGAATTTAAAAGCCGGCGCGCACTGTTTCAAAAATTATTTATATCCGCGATCCATACGCAACATCGCACGCCGCCGACATATGCGTTTACATACATATATATATATATATATATATATATATATATATATATGTAGTACATGTAATGACGTGATAAATACATCATGATTATATGCAGGGGCCAGCCGCCACCGATCGCGTGAGTCGTAACGCCGTCAAATTTGTGATGCTAGCCGCGATCCTTAGCGCGACGTGTTTTTCGATGATAAAAGTATTGCCCAATAAAGATCAGGGTCGTTATATAATATAAGCTGGGTACACGTACCCGCGTGAAGCACCCCGCGAACCTTACATCGTACTTCACATTGATCCGTTAAACTCTTTTTACGTGGATTATAAATTTATATGGACCGAAGGGCGATTTATCATTCGACGAAAATGATCAAATTAAACGCGATAAACGCAGCATCGAAGGAAGAAGATCGGCTTGAGAAATGCAGCAACATTTGAGAAGTGGGAGCGTGCAGGGGCGAACTGTACGTGATCGAAGAAGTAGGGAGGCGCAGGAGGACGCGTTCGAATGGAGCCGTGACCCAAAAATGACGACCTCCGCGAGTATTCGGACTCCCGACAGCCTCCAAAACGACACCACCGAAAACCGCAACGATGACGCGTGTCGTGCGATACCTGCAACATTATGCCGCTGTATACCTGCATAGTACTTTGCTATGATTGTGTTTGATTTTGAAAAATCGAAAAACATAATACTGCAGATCAGCTGGTACGTGATAAAAGAAGAACCTTATTGTTTCGCTGCAATGCCATCTGCGCTTCACATAAATCAAAAGCGATCGCATCCGAAACACTCGACAGCTATATTATAAATACCGTCGTTAAAACTCTCGATAAGTTACCACTTCTTCAACATCTCCAAGTCCAAGGTCAAGCGCGCCTTCTCACGAGTCATTTCGCAGATAATATGCGATAAAAAATCAGGCTCTCGCGTGTCGCAATTATTGTCCTCGGGTATAGTTACGGTGTATCGTGATCGAGTAATGAAGACGATAGAGTACTTGACAAAAGTTGGTTTGTTCCGCGCGCGATGTATTCCGTGATGCGATATCATCCGACTCCTTCAGCAGTGGGCGTTTGACGCGGGCGTTGTGTAATTTGTGTGTAAACATAACGAGGGAGAACTGAAAGAAGCTGACATTATAACAAATATATACCTATATAGGTGTACACATATGTATATCAAAATGTCACGAGCTAGAAATGGAAGGAGAAAACGATACGGAGAAAACTCGTGATCGTCGAACGCGGGTGCGGTAATCATCGGCACCCCGAAAAAAGCAAACTATACACGTATACCGTCGCAGCTGTTTAACTCCGATCATTCGGTTCGTGCAAAGACGAGGTACTTAGACCGACTCAAAACGTAACACGTAGTCGCGGTCTTGGATATTTAAATTTAAGAGTGAAGCCCCGGTCGAACGGCCAGCCGCCGGTCGGTCATCTTTCGCCGTCTTACTCCGATAGAATGTTTTTTTTTAGTTTTTTCTTTTTTCTTTTGGCAGCTCCGTTTTTGCTCAACTTGCGACGTTATCTCGATGCAACGGGGCGTCATAAACATTTCGATGCTAATGCGATTCGGATTAAACACACCGTACCGGTTCACCCACGGCAATGATTATCCTATACGTATTTCGCTCGATATATATAGATGTAATTTTTTTACCACCAATCTTTGGCGAAAATTTCAAACCGCGGGACACCCGATATAAGATCCGGTTTCAAGTATACATTTTATACATAGTATATAAGCTATACTTTTAATCAATTTTTTTTTCTCTTGTTTCGTTTTCCAATTTCTTGTTAAAAATTTGAGAAGGTCGATAACCCGCGTACGCATATAGGCCACGTTTGAATAAAACGATCTCGCGCTGTTTGAACGGGTGAATTAATTTTCTGAAATCGATTCCGTGCGCCGCGGTGTATCCGATAAAAAAGCACACTCACTGCTCGATACAATCATAAATGTGCGGTGCAAGTGATGGGGTAGGCAGGTTTAAATGAACGGCGTTCCGATTGTTGACCTTCGATGCGGTTGCCTTCGAGTGTCAAGGTCGCTTGTGTGCCTTACCCAATAGGTAATGTTGGATCCATTTTTTTTTCGGAGGCGGCGGCATCCATCGCGGAGAGTTTTGAGCAGCGACGAGGCTGATTATGCCAACCACGTCACCGTTAGATTTCGGGCTATTCGCGTCTCGTACAATTCCGAGGTTGTTGTTCGCTTCGCAGCCCGGTGCAGAGCCAGAACCCGAAAGTTTTGCCAAATTCATGATGCGACCCTGAGCTGCAGCATTCGGCGTCCCTTCGCCGAGTAACAAAACGCCCATTTTCTTTTTTACGAAAAAAAAAAATTAATAATATCCACAGTGCCAAAACGCTCGTCTCCGATATTCTCCCGAAACGTTGTTGGCCAACACCTTCTCACATTTCCATCACTTCACAACCCTTGTAATCGAAACTCAGTCCTCGATCGGCGATTCAAATGCACACCAACTCATCGTCATCTGAATTTCTTTTTTCAAAACACCGGTTTTTCATCTTTTTTCTTTCACTTATCTCTCTATCCCTCCCCCCTCCCCCCCGCCCCCAATATTCGATATATGTAATTCGCCTCCGTCAGCGACGAGAATTATTTATCTCCCCAACGTCGTCCGCTGTATGTAACACCTATGATGTCATTTTTTATATGTATACTTATTGTAAGTACATCTACATGTATCCGTGCATGTGTACCGATGATAATTAACCGGCGCGCGTTCGACTCTAACGCGATAAAATTGACATTCGCATCGCGCGAATCGCGAACGTCGACTGAAGTCCAAAAACTGTGGAGATGACCGCGCGCCGCGGTGGCTTTGAGCGCACTCCTCGTCGTCACTCCCACCCGTAACAATTGCTGGCGGAAAGTTGGCGGGGGGACGAGGGATAGAAAACAGGGGAAAGGGAAAAGAAGGAGGGCAAGAGAGCCGCGAAAGCCCGCGGGAGGGTCAGATGCCACATGGCATCGTCTTGGACATGTGGATACAGGTGTGTGTGCATACGATTCTTCGACGATATGTAGCTTTTCATTTTGATTTTCATCTTTTTTCTCTTGTTCTCATCGGTTCATTGATATCGGTTTATCGTGTTGAATTAGATTTCATCGTTGAATCGATTGATGTTTGATTTTTTTGCTGGTTTTCGGTATTCAACATCGTATTCGAGAACGTTCACTTCATCGGATTATAAGCGGTACATGGTATCTGCTGTATTTTCGGAAAAGTTCATGTTTGTTTTCTTTATAGAGAAACTTTGAAAAATAATTTTTGATTCGATTTTTTTTCTGATTCATAATTTGCAAAATTTCAGGAGAAATTAATTGCGACGTCATGATACTGTATTAAAAAGACTCACCGTCGATGATGAGCATTTTTTCTTCACAGAAGAGATCATCTAGCTCCGATCGCTCCCTTTTGATCTTGATACCTGAATTCAGAAATAAGATAAAATGAAATAATAATGTTTAGAAAACAATCTGCTGTGATAAAATCTTGACGATGATCTGGATAAGAGCTCCCGAAGGAGGGAAGGCGAAGGGAGCTTCGGACTACACAATATATCTTCGTATAATATTATCAGCTGCGACTGTATGGGTACAATTGTAAAAAATAAAACGAGAGATCGAATTTCAGATCGAATTAAAGATTAAAAATTCAGAGTCGATGGAAATATACGTATAAATATATATATGTATACATATAAACGTGCGACGATCGCGTTTCCGGAGGACAAAATAAGTGTCGCCGGTCACAAAGCGCGGATTTACAAATGAAATTCATTGATTCAGAAGAAAAAAAACAAAAAAAAACCCTATCCCAGGTTACATTCAATTCCGAACAACCGATCCCTCAATGTCACGCATTCTCAATTATTTTACTCGCGATGCTCGATCGCGCTCCTGGGCTATACGCCTGCAGACGCTGACTTGATCGGCGGTGATCGGCGAGTCAAACTTATAAGTAGCACTCTTTTATTGCATATATAAATACGAACCGTTGTACACGGTGTTCGTGGAGTTGCGAAAGATTGAAAAAAAAATAAAATCACTCAAATTCTGTAAAAGAAATGTTTTACACTTTCGCAATGTTTGCAACGGGAATAAAATACCGGCGAAAATAACAATTCTCAGATCAAAAAGCGTGACGGGATGGCATGTATAACGGAATACTGGAGAGAGATACGTATGTAAAATTAGCTTGAAAAAAAAGTCTTCCGAAAAGTAAATGTCTCAATATATATAGATTTAATAGATAATATGTATTATGTACTGTAAATCATAGGCGTGTGTATCGCAATGTTTTACGAGTTGGTAAAAGCTATAAGAACGCAGGCCGTTGGTACAGGTTGTATAACCGAGACAAGAATAAGTAAAATTCAGCCGCTGGCGACAAGATGTTGCGCAACAACCGAGAATGACGAAGGTACGCGACCTAACTTAACGAGCTATAGGTTATCAGAGGTTCTTCAACGAAGTGCGTAAAAGAGCGAGAGAGTTAAAAATGGTAGAAAAACAAAATAGATGGGGGAGGGGAGAGTGAGATTATGTCGTCGCTAAATCGACACCTCGTACAAATATACCTATTACGTAACGAGCACCTCCCAATTGTTCGGCATCCAGAACTTGAAAAAGATCTTGCAAGATTTCAAACTATAAAAATGTTAGATCTTAAAAATATTCATTTCGTACCAATTGCGACTCTTGTCTCACGATCGGTTCAACGTGAAATCATTTGCGGGGACTGGGAAATCAGAAAATCTTCGTCAAATTATTATAAAAGTTCTCCCCCATGTTTCTCGATTATTTCCAGTTGTCCGCGTTCCCTTGGGGAGATCGAATTTTAGGATTTAGCTAAGGGATGAAATTTCAGTTGACCGTGCGGCGCACGAGTCCGCCGCACGGTAACTCCATCGAACGAATAAAATAGAAAGCTTGAATCGAAAGTCGACTTCGCGATGGCTCTTCGAAGTCACAAGTCCACGTGCTCCGTTGACACGACGACGAAATCGTACACGGTCAACCGCCGCCAATCGGAAACAATCCACGTGGTCCCGGGAACTCCGCTCAATATCGCCGGCGAGCCCCAGCTTCTCGCCCGTTTTGTTTCGATGATGTTTGTTTGAAATAGGAATTAAAACAAAAGAAATAAACAAGGCATGGAATCAGAAAAGAGGAAAATCAAGATGAAGAAAAGAGAATATGTGACGAATGGAAAAGAATCGGTTGCCGGGATGAAATAAAAATCCCGCCATAGCTAAATTTTACCGAAATTTTCGAGGCGTTAGAAAAATGCCGACGAGATTCCAGAAATTGCACCGCGGTTTTAAAGGTTGCGGAGCAAATATCCACGATTGGATTTGGAACGTCGTTGGAATATAAAATTGTCTTTATAGTACGCATAACGCTACCCGGGGATTCCGGGATCGCGAGAGGAAACGGCAACACCGTGGATTGATCAAGACGCCACGCGGCCAGGTCGAAGTGGCGGGGGTTAGCCGGGGACAATGTACATGCGCACGGAGAGATCGGGCCGCGTGCTCTGCCGCCGCTTTTTGCCCCTCAATCCTCCGCTGACCCTCCTCTACACGCCGGCGTGGCGAGGCGAAACTAAATGCCTGACGTCGACCCTGCGCACCACCGAAACCGTTGCTGACCGACCTGAGTCTCAGCGAACGTCCAACTCGGTGTAAAACCAGCCGGTCCGAAAGGAGTGAGAGGAAGGGGCTGGGAGATCTGCAATTTTTAAATTTCAACAAATGATTACATCGTTCAATCGTTCTGGACATTTGAAATTCCGCAGTAGGGTAGTAGAGATAGATAAGGTTTTTACCAAATTCGATACAGATGTAGTAGAAGTCATCGTCTGGGCATTCTTTAGATGCCCGTTTTCATTTTCATCGTGCTATCTACAACTTTCAGCGGATTGCATTATAAAAACATACGAGTAGATATACGCAAATTTTTAAATTTAACAAAACTCTGCCGAGGTCGGATTTGGTAAACGTTACGGAAATAGTCGCATACGCAGTTAGAGTTGGTAAGTGGCAAGAGACAGCAGCAGCAGCAGCAGCAGCAGCAACAGCAGCACGGCGTTGGCGTTGGCGTTGGCGTTCGCGGTGGTTGTTATTAAGCTGTACATTAGTGTGCGTCTTCTCTATGTATTTGATTCACGTATGCCTATACGTACACACAGGTACATGTACATGGGACGGCTGTCATCGTCAACTACTCCGATGTACGGAGATCGTTTTTTTTTTACCTTATATTTTGGCCTACCTATAACGCCGCAGAAATGATTTTTCCGAATATTTTTTTGTTCCAAGACGATTCTCATCGTACACACGATTGCCGATTACGTTACGCGTCGACTCTACCGCGGACATCCTTCGCATCGCACGTCCGACGACAGTTTTTCAAATCGGATGAATCAAACTGCAGCAGCCCTGCACCACGCCGCTTGTGTTACACGTGATGGAATTCATCGCGCGATAATATAATCGATCAGGGCTGTAAGGAGCGGAATGGCGTGACCCGCATGAAAAAGTAAAAAAAGAATTAAACCATCGAACTTCGGTTGTTCTTAACACTCGATATTATTCAATGTATACCTACTCGATTCCTAAATTCACAGATGAGGAACGAAATAAGTCATTGAAAAAAAGTCATCGTCACACCGGTCATTTTTTGCAAGGGCGCATAAAGGTAGAAGAGCGAACGACCATTGGTCAAGAAGCAGAAACGGTCCGACGAGGGTACAAGAGGGGGAACGGGGGTGCAGTCACGTGTGCATCGTTTCTCCTTTTGACGACGACGACGGTGGTGGTGGTGGTGGTGGTGGTGGTGGTTGGCAGCGATGGCGAGCGGTCAAAACAAGGAAAACACCTCGGCGGATGGCGTGGCATGGCGTTGCAGAGAAGGTAACAAGGCGAAGAAGAAGGGGAATCAACGGCGAGGGAAGGACGCGGTCACTGACACCCGGGACAGTCGCGGCGTGTTCCCGCGTCTCATTCACGGCCACCACCTACCTCTCTATCTACCTACTTACCTAATGTATAATAATCTACTCGACGACGACGTTCGATGCTGCTGAACTCCAACGTCGTCTTTCTCCGTCTACCCTCCTAGCTAAAACCTAAACCCAATGCATTCTACTGGAAAAATTTCGTTACGTAAAAGCTGTTTACGCGCGTTACAATTAATTCGGAAAGTTTTCTCCCAACGCGTGCGTGCGCTCTGCTACGGTGTACGTGCATGAATTTTTTTGAATATCTGTAACCCCGAAAATTGGGTAAGAAAAAAAACGAATTGGAAAAAATCAGAGAACAAGTATATTTGATCATCTACCGGTATCGTATATAAAATCGTCTATAATAATCGCAGGCGTGTGGAAAGGAAGAAAAAGTTTCGTGGACGACGAGTCGATCGCTCGAACGTGTTTCGTGTGTTAGCTGAATAAATCGCGGTATGTCGTGTCTGAGAGTCACTGACCTAAGAAAGCGCGGGAACCGCAAGCAGCGACGCTAGGTGCTCCCATACTATCTGTACGACGACGTTATGCTCTTCTACGAATTTATATTTCATCCGTTTCTCATAGCTTTCCGACCGATATTATCGTAGATACTGGTGCGATAGTGTAGAGATAATTTCAATTTGCTGCTGTGCAGAAAATGTTGACGCATGAGATCATCGACATCGGGAGAATCGCAGTAACGGCGCGGGCGTCTCGCTACGTAATAATTGCAAAAATCCGTAGAAATAAATCGAGTTCAACTCACCGCGTGATTCGCTTGTAGAAAGATGGTGAAAGTGGGGGGTGTTCGCGTTGTCCGACGAGGTACTTGCCACGCGTTCTCTCTTCTTCTCTTGTAACTCCACATAGCGCGCAGCTTCAAGAAGTGTCTCCAGGCTCATGTCGAAGAGTTTGGTAGGGGTCGCGTCCCGTTCTTCGTCGGGAGATATTCCGAACGTTGTGGATCCGCACCGGCTGCTGATATTTTTGATGGTTTATGTATATACTGCAAGTTTCAGGTGATTTCAAACAACGAAAATTAGACGTTCCTCCGATACACGGGGGTAGATTATACTCACGAGCAGCTACCGAATTAGCGGGACGTTCTTCTTCGGGTACACCAAGCTCGGTTTTTGACCTCTTACGTAATAAACTCAGATTTTGATCTCACTTCTTTTCCACTGTATTCTCGTCCTTTGTTTTTTGCGTCCCTCTTTTCAGTTTTTTCCCTTGTCTTTATGCCCCGGCCCCGGGTGCCTGTGAAAAACAAATAGTAAAATCGTTAGATTCCGAAAGAGAAAGGATTGAAAAAAATGTGATCGGTATTTAAAAAAATATCCATCTTTTTCTATTCGAATTCGGAAAACGATTAGTCAATGATTCTTTTTTTCTTCGGCCCACCTTGTACATTTATATCATTTTTACGCGGCGACCAGCTGGTGCGCGGGGTGATGCGCGATCGTGTCATTGTATAGCGGAAAAGTGTCGGACACCCGCGTTATTATGCAGATATACACCATCGTACACGATGCACAGTGCGGTACAACGTAACAGAGCGAATCAGAATTTTATAAAAACCGATAGGATTCTATAGGTATCAACGGGACTGCACAATCGAGCCGATTCAATTGACTTGAAACCATGCAAACGCGCAGTCAGCTGACAGCTGGTATCGCACTCGATTAAATATCCGAAATTTTGTTGAGATAAATTATTGCGATGCAGAAAATCGCTCTATAAAAATTAGAAAGTTTTGTCGAGAATTATCTCTCATGTCAGATGTACAGATGTTTTGAATGATTTCAAGCGTAATAGCACATGATATCTGCAGATATCATTCTAAACAGATTTCACATGGGAAGATTGATCAATTTTTCATGCAGTTTTGTGAAATTTCGATAAATTGGAAGATTTCAAAGATTTCCACTTTTGCGGACGAATAAACCGTACAAGCAGCTCTGGTTAGCTGTGATACGATTTGATATTATTTTTTTCTTCTCTTCAATTTTCCCTTGTTTCAGTAAATAAATAATTGCATGCCCGTGTGTAAGATCGCCATATATGGTTATAAATACATACGTGCACCAGATCATACGTTCTGGACCGAACCTTCCCGGCTATCGTTGTCGCAGACGATCGAAATAAAAAAAATAAGATAACTGTCATTAAAGTTGGAGGCGCGAAATTGCAGATATGCGCATAGCGATGGTGCAATTACAAAAATTTGCAGTTTTCGATTTCACACGAGTAGTTCATTTCGGCTAATTGATTTCTGCGGTATGATTCTGAGGTGATCAACTGGACATGGAGTCGGTTGAAGATTTCAAATTTTTTAATCTGCTTGTCTCGAATTTCGTTTGCGCGATACGTTCGATTTTCTTGTTTTTTCGTTTCGATGACATTATTTTAATATCGTAATCCGGCCACTCCACTTCGTATCATCTCGTCTTGTCTCTTCTCACCGTTCCATTTTGACTTTTCTACATTCTTTCATTGTCCACGTTCACATTATCATAACCGCGGCAATGTCCTAATTGCGATTTATTTATCACCTCAATTAATCCACTAGCCGTCACGAGGTTACAGTTTTTAAATTTATCACGCTTAAAATAACAACGTCAACGTAAAATTCCATACGAATACGTAAATTCAGATACGAATTTTACAGCCTTCTTTTTATACATAATTGCGACACGTTTTTACGGGAAACGCCGGTCCCCCACCGCGTGTTCTTAATCGCGGTACCATTTTCACGCACGCGTTAATATAAATTGTAAACTTAGAGTTTGTTGTAACCCAGGGGATGCTACCGGGGGACTCTCGAGGTCCAGTAGGAATGTCGCGAGGGCAGTAATCTTGTTATTACTCAGCGACTTCTGCGAGTCGAGCGGTACGCAGGGCCGAGGAATCTCTGCCACGCGAAGCCCACGACGTCCTTTTTTTTTTGTTCCTCACGTTCAACGGCAGAATATATCGAGTAATTCGGCGTTTCCGAGTCCTCGTCGTCGTCGTCGTCGTCGTCGCTCCCGTTGACTGCAGAACCCCCCCAACGAACGTGCGTTTCAATTGTTGCGTTCCGTCGGGGATCGAAGGTGAGAATCGTGGCTTTCGAAATACATGTGATGACCTTATTTTTAGGCGTGTGAAATTTCGCGGAGGTATCGGAAAAAAAATCGCACGGCGCGAATAGGCGCGAGGAACGGGAGGTTGACAACTCGAAGGGGTGGTTTTTTGACGGAGACGGAAAAAAACGGAAAAAACGGACTACGGATCGAACGGTGCAAGTTTTGTTGACGAGTGATCGGGACGTAACAAAGCAAACTTTACTCTGGGTCGTCAGGAACGAGCGCCGAGCGGGCTGCTCCAAGGCCCGAACTGACAAAGCGAAACACGACGTTACGGTGCGGACGGTGGCGGCTGTGCGACCAATGAGGAGCCAGGGCGCCATGACGTCACGAAGCGCATGTCATCTCCGATTGGTCGAATCTATTATGGACCAGAAAACACGCCACGCAACCACCTATACACATGTTAATTAAATAGGCGATAGCCCGGGAGAGATAATAGACACGGATGCTTTCCACGGGCGTGGTGGGCCTCTGTAAATACAATTTGGAAAACAAAAAAAAAATCAAAAACAGGGAAAATTTCTCGTTCATTTATGGGAGTTAAAAAAGAGACTTACGAATCTCATCGGTCCGTGAAATGTGTAACTTCCGTGGCAATAGGAAAAACCACTGAAAAAAACCGAACCAACTACCAGTCACTTTCACGACGGTGGAATCCAATCCCCCTGTACTTGGTAATCCCTTGGATATTTTTAATAAAAAAAAAAATAAAATAAAATGATAATAATAACAACAACAACAACAATTATAATAATAATGATGAGAAAATAAAAAATCTATCGGGCGCGACACTGAAAACTATGGAACGAATATCCCCGAGACGCGATTGGAGATCCTGGTTAATAAATAATATTAATAAATATAGTTAGCATGATAAGCGCACGGCGGTTATAACCTAATCGATCTGGCGCGTGGCAGAAACATTTTACGAATGCTCTGCCTCTTTAACCACTGCGCATCAAACTGCCATGCTTGCTCGACCACGATTCACGTGTCTGGGATCCGCGTTATCGACCAATGGCAGCCCGAAACATGACGTCACTGAGCTCTATCGACCAATGAGCGCGCCCCATGTGACGCAGCAGTCCGCTGGGCGTGTGAAGTGTCGTGGTGTTGTATTGCCATTTAGAAGTGCACGGTATCCTTTTATGAACCGAATTTTAACGATATTCCAGACCATCGTTTGTAGCAGCAGTTTCAACCTCGATATTACGTGGATGTCGCCGTACAACGCGATCCAGCTTACCTGCCAGTAGAAGCCAGGAGCGAAATATTTGGCGAAGAATAACACACAACACCTGACACCCGGCTTGCCCGGGCAAACACTCGATTCGGCGTCACCCACCTTTTGTCACGTTCCTTCTCTGTCACATGGATCGCCGGCGCGCAACGTTGCCGGATTTCAGCGCGGGCCACCGAGTCATTGTTTACGAATGCGCGCGGGCATTCAAATCCCTTTGACCCGTCTTGCTTCTGGTTTCCGACGACTTTTTTCCTTCTGCTCTTCTCGCTTTTTCAAGTCAAGTAATTCAACATCGAGCAATTTCATATAATAGCCGTGAAGTTTACTATCGTATTTGCAAATCAGTCGCATCTTAAATCTAAAAAATCAATTTAGCACAAGTCCTTGTTAAGTGTCGGAAGCATTTGGGGAGTTTAAAATAATCTGAGACGACTCAATTGTGTTTAAAACACTGTTGTATTGCTTATGCTATACTAAATCTTATTACTACGTAATTCATACAACATTCAGCAAATTGTGACATGTATGTATAGGAAAATTTTTACTGAAAAAATATATAATATATCGACACAAGTAAAATATCGATCTACAATGTTAGTCGATACTGTATCTATATACCCTTTATAAATAAATAACAACAGGCTAAAAGAGTGTGGTAAACTTTTATAACTAGAAAAATTTACCAGTCGCTAAACTATACATGCCTAGATAGGATTTAATTATAAATTGTTATTTGCTATATAGGTGTATAGGTGTATCACTAGAAACGTAATCGGTAGGTTTCACTAGATTCCACGGTATTATTATCTGCCAAAAATTTACTTAACTTTCGGTGTGCATCCTTATTATTGAACTACTTTTACAGGGGACTACTAGAACGTTGGCACACGACTGCTCTCTTTTAGTCGTAAGATAACTGCGATAGACTTTTTATCCGGTAAGAAAAGAATGAGAAAGATTGCAATAGGTATATTTGGATATCACTTAGATTAGAGCACCGGTAATTCCTCCCAAAAGATCAGAGAAAAATTCATAAATTACAGATAGAATCTGACTAGACTTTCTTTTTATAATCTACATTGAATAGATTCATTCCTCATGTAATACCGAGGAAATTTCATTATTGTTACAAACTAATATTTCACATGCTTCGACATTGTGCTTCGGTGAGAAAATAAATAACCATTTATGCTATATCCACGAGTGTCAAACGATAGGACCAAAAGTAGCGTAAAATACTTTGTGGCAATCGGCTATACTCGCACGGTAAAACTTGTATGCGTTCTGGGCCAAGCTAGTAACAGGAAATTTGAGTTTTAAAAATGAATGGTAAATTGCAAATAGAACGATCCAATATTCTCAACGCTGATACGATCATTTCCAATGGGAGGAAATTTTTTTCCAGCGTCAGAACTGGTGATATTTGCACAAGGATTGCAAGCTAGATATTCGGAAATGTTTCTCACTCGAATCGATCATTCTAACACAAGTCAGCAATCGTAATGTACTAAATCCATATTGTAAAAAAGCGTTTCAATCAAATTTTTACAGTTGTTGAACTAAATGTCAGCAGCTTAGGTCTTTCTCGTGATTTGGGATCAAAGAAGTCAGAGCTTACTCAAATCATACCTGAATCAAGTTGAAATAAATTTTGAATAACGAGATAGCAGTGTCAAGTTGAGTAAGAGATTGACATTATGACAACGCTTCATTGGGCTTATTAATTAGAAAAATTGAACTAAGCATTGGTCAATGCGTGTGTCGGCTATCTGCTCAGGTTCGTCACGTAGAGATGTTTTAATTCGGTCTTTGGTGTATTTTCAAAAAGAGCTGCTCTGTTCTGGCCCTCACCTTTCTTCACCCAATGACCGTAAACTCTGAATGCACATCCGTCGATAACCTGTAAAAGAGTTTGATAGTCAAATTGTTAACAACTAATCGTTGTAATGATTTTTAAAATGGGTATCGTGAAGAGGTCCTAGCTGCTGAGTAGATAAATATTCACACAACGAATGAAATATCCAACAATAAGTATAAAATAGAGCTGTCAAGACCATACCTTTCGCAAAAGTTTAATCCTGTAAGGATCGGTACGTGCTACATTTGCAGACAACGTCTCAGGAGTGGTATGTAATCTTTTGATGCGAATCACAGCTCTGACACATATTATAGCTAATTGAAAACGTTTCCGCGCGTTGAACGATTTTGCCTTCAATTCCTGTATAAGAATGAAATTGTAAAGTCAGTTTTCAATATCACCTGTCCTCCACCATCTCTATCGATTAGTATTTTTCCCTTCCCCTTGTGACACTGGTAAATCTGGCCCATTTTTTCACATGGCTTATCACATGTCGAATAATTAGCCCAGTTACACCTTTGCCGGAAAGTTAATAGGAATTAATATCACTGGGTACACATTGTATCAACTTACCCACAACTACTTAGAAAACACACAACCATGCACAGATATAAAACTAATATCCAATCCAAGAATTATTTATTGGATGCAGACGAGGATCCATCAGACCTCGCGCATAGCAAGCGATGTATCGATCTGTTGTTCAAGCACAAGCCTAATGTTAAAGGCTTCTGTTACAAAGCATGTTACGAATTGATTTGATTTTTTTTATAATTACACGGCATGCTGTAGGTATGTAAGACAGAAGCATCTAATAACCGAAGGGTTACATGTAAGCACAAGTTAAATATACATATATAAAGAAGGAGCAAATGATGACTCATTGTCAGTCTGCACTGAAAGCATTCTACTGAAAACATGAGTGATGGTTGGAATAGCACAGTTTTTCAACCATTTCTGGTAGCCGCACCAACTCCGAATAGAAACATTAATGTTTTAAATACACCTTACGATTAGTAAAATTAGGATGGAGTGATTACGAATTTTTCATATTTAATATACTATAATAGATTGAATATAAAATAATTTACCACAGCTAACTGGGATATCCGACTAAGACGTCGGGAATTAGAGGATAGAGACCGTTTTAGAGGTGCGATGTCTTGATCCCATAACTGTAATAGCAAGAACTTGTCAACTTCAGACTATACTATATCGTAATCGGAAATTTTGTCCGAATAGTACGGGGAACATTTACTTTTTGCGATAAGGGTTAGATTTGTAGATATTTCAAGAGTTGCCTTCGATATTGCAGATGCTTTTTCTACTGCTTTTTATTTGCGTTTTTTTTTTTTTTACCAGTGTATCTACATAAACCTGTGCCAATTCTAATTGGTTGAACAGTGAAAGTGTTGTTGCAGAATTACTAATTGCAAAGTAAGTTACTATTAGGCAGCGCAAGATGCAGAAATAAATGAATAGAAATATTTACAAATATGTTGTGCAATGACAGTGTGGTAAAATATCAAGAGTTGGCCAGATGACAATCGAATATGAACAGCAACAGCACATGTGAAGTTCTTTTTTTTCACAAATACCATGCGACTTTGTACATTAAGGTTTTCCATTATCTTTTGTATACGTATACTTCATGTTGCTGTCATTCATAAGTGAAAACATAGTAAGGTAGGGACATCAGAATCGTGTAAAAAGATATCATAGCAAGACTATAAATATTAGATAGCAGAATAGACAAGAAGTCCAGTAAAATCATAAAATCCTGGAAAGTTCTAACGAGTCTATGACTAAATGTTTTCTGTTCAAACACTTACCACTGTTTGGAAGAACGAGTGCTCCAGTGCTCCTTTGATTGAAATCCTTTTCTTTGGATCCACAACAAGCAGCTTTCGTATCAGATCTTTTGGGGCTTCTACGAAATGATCAAAGTCAAGATAAGAGGTTAAAAATCGCAGAATTATCAATATTCAAATCCACACAGTCATTTGATTGCCTGGAATGTTTTCCTTCAACCTCCAGACGGCCGGGATGGCCACTATAGTGGCCATACCATGTGTCGCGCATATCAGTAGACCATTGATATGTATTTATATGGAAGTATAACACCAAAGTAGGCTTGTATCAAGAAAAAAACCCCGGCCGTCTGCAGGTTAAAAACTGAACAGTGTACATACGAATTCCACTCATTTTTGAACTTATTTTACTGAACAATGAGTGCCAGTGTGCAAGGATTACTATTTATCAAGCTGCTAATTTGGTCGTTCAACTGTTTAACACTTTTGTATCCGATATGATTTGACATTACAGCCATAACTTGCCTGTTATATCAGCCCATTCGGGAGATGTAAATGAGTATTTTCCTTCCATGATATTCCTGAGCATGATCATTTGCTTTCTGTGCCAAAATGGCGGGCAACCAACGAGCAATGTGAACATGATTACTCCGCAAGCCCAACTGTAACACAGAATAAGCACAATATCAATGATTCTGCTGAAATGATTCAGATGATGCCTGTACGTTAATAATTGGATTATTAATTTTTGTACATCTTAATCGAAAATACGGTAATTTTCATGCAGAATGTGAAGATGATACTGACATGTCGACTTCGTACTCGTAACCCTCGGCATTTTCGAACATGTTGCATTTCAAAACTTCTGGAGCAAGGTACCCTGGCGTACCACACAAATCTGAAATCAACAGTGGGATAGATATTATGACGACTTAACAGAGGAAGTTTTCAGACGAACGTGCATTTTGAGTCAACACCTAGGGTTCAACTATCATTCGAGCAATCATAGTGTGAATATGTGTAACATGAATACATGAAAACAAACCGTATAGTTTTTCTCCAGGGTTCAAGCTCCTTGCGAATCCAAAGTCAGTTATCTTAACATTCAAGTTATCGTCGAGTAAAATGTTCTCAGGTTTTAAATCCCTGTGCACTATGCCCTGATTGTGGACGTGCTGTACACCCTCTAGCACCTGCCTCATAATGTACCTTGTTTTTTTTTCAGAAAGCGTTACAACCGATGTGAGGTAATCAAAGAGTTCCCCATTTTTGCAGAGCTCAAAGATCAGAAAAATGAACGTATTTGATTCAAAAACATCGTGGAGTTCAACTGGATACAGAAAAGTAAAACATTAATGTGCTTTTGTATCAGCTTAAACTTTTCAGGGTATTGATTGTGGATCAGGATTGGATTGGGATTCCCGTATTTGCAAGGGTTTTAGTCAAATTGGAGTGCAAAGACGTTGTTCGATAACTCTCCAAAAAGCATCATCCATACGTCTGCTTTGATTAGGGGGGAACAAAAAACTTACTTATATACGAATGGCCTGCCACCTTGCGAAGGATGTGTACCTCTTGGATAGTTGCATCTTTCATCGTATGTCCCTCTGCACCGTCGTGAGGCTCATTGCTAATGTCAATAATTTTGGCAGCATACTGTATTCCAGTTTCTTTTTCTATGCACCTCCTAACGGTAGATGAAATTCCCCTGAATAAATTCAAGGACAAGTAGTCATGTAGCTACTCTCCCACGTAATTAATCGGGGTATACAGAAATTTCAGTAAAAATTTACAAAGCCGTTTGTTATAAAGATCAGTGAGTTCAGTCATTATAAATGCGGAGATAGAAATACCATCAATGTGCATTTGAAAAAAATGCAAAAAAACCTCATGTGGTTATCTTGCTCAAAAACACACCGACAATGGTGGTAGTTTTCATTTGCATCGATATCGTGGAACAATTGATAAACAAACTATGAGATTTTGAGATATTGTTAAACAGAAATAGCCTGTTAAAATCAACAAATAATTCCAAAAATTTAAACACTGCTTCAATGAAACATCTAATAGTGAGATATGAAATACCATTCCAATCCTGCTTAAGGCATGAAAACTGTCCAAATTACTTGGAGGCATTATTAAAATGGCTATACCGAGTGACATTAGCTTTAAAAATAGTGTTCGTTATGACGGACTATCTGCATGGGTATAGTTATAGCGGTATAACATGTATGACATTTTCGAGTTGCAACGGACCAGAGACTTGTCAACAAGTCAACAAGAGTCAAGAGTTAGAGTATTAAAATCTAAATTATATAATGTCGTGGCTATTCGGGTTGCCTGTTGTTGATGGCATGAGAATCTATACAGGCAATCTTAACGATAACGGTGCTGAGATTTTACACGAATGTGCATGATAAAAAAATTAATGCTAACCTTCCCAAAATTTCTTTTGGTTCGTATTTCGCGTAGAATCCTTTTGCCGCGTCCTTGTCTGGCAAAAGATCGTCACCCTCGTCCTTGGCCATGTTTTCAACGGTTGTTATCTACTCACCAAAACTTTAGAAAAATCGGTTTAATGATCCATAATAAATGTCAATTACTATACGAACGCATACAATCGAACTATGAGAACATTTTCATTCACACTACTCCGTACGGCACTGGCATAATTTTTACCCTACTGCTGTGATCTATTTTACGGTAGCACGGTTATACAAGACCGTTGTCACTGTTGTCGCGGTCCCAAACGCATCTCAAGAACATCAAATTTTCGTCAGAAATCACCGAAATTATTTGAAAAAGCCGGCGATAAATCAAAAATTTTATATATTAGACTCCAAAAATTAGCCTCGTGCGGAGTGATAACTGGATGCCCAATCCTCTGGTATTATCTATAGTTTCTATTTATTTTCTGATGTTTTATTAAGGTTTTATCTTGATATCTACAACAATGTTGATTCAACATTGTTGTCGACAGGTTGCGTGGATGCGTTTTCGACCGCGACAACTCCTCGCGATCAACAACATTCCATGCTTGTCCGGTTAACATATTGAAATATTTGTCAAGGGGATATCAAGGGAGATATATTTGTTAAAAGTAATATATAATTTATTGTAAAAATGTTTGTATCCATCAACAAAAATAACCCGAACGTACTGAAGTTGATAATTGCCGCAAAATTAGCGCAGCAAAGTGTCGAAATAAAAACCATTCCACCACAAGGTTTGTACTTTTCTTTGAACCTCTCCAACTGAACCTCACCGGAAAATCAAGAGATCAGTCCACTGAAATATAATACATACTCCTTTTCCCAAATGATGCTTTGATTTCATTTTGTTTCTTTGCAACCATGAGTAATCTGAGAAGTTAGTTTCATCAGCATTAAAATTAGGAACGGTTTCCATTTTATTTTCAATTCTTCAATGAGGCGAGATTATGACACGACTGGGATTTCCTCTGGGCATTCATTCTATTAATCCACAATAAATATTTTTCTAGTAGACGTGGTATCAGGTCGATTACCATTGTTGCAATTACCATCTGGATCAAGTTTATTTGGCACTAGTGCCGTGCTACAGTTTCTAGTTCCAACAGAAGATTCTTCAAGTATTTTGTTCAACAAATGGCTCGAGTGGGACATTTCACAATTACAGGTAGAGAAAAATTTCAAGTAACAAATAGCCATCTAAAATCAACAATTTACCCAACGTCATAATGTCTGTTTGAAAATTTTTATTTCATTTTTTAGCCAGCACTGGTCTCTTATGGTGGTTCAGGAAAATTGGATTTGTCGCATAAACCTCGCATATGGTCTTTGCTCAAACAGCTTAACACTTCCTTGAAAAACAAAAAGTATTTAATTAAGGTATTATATTTTATTCATAAATTTACCGATTCTCTAATCCTTACTATTCGGCACTTACTGGTATTACCACATGGAAGTGAATATATATGGTATTGTAAATGTAATTGAATATGGTATCATACAGAAGTAAAGTCAGCTGCTTCTTTCACATACTTTTTCCCCTTTATTTTTTCCATTATCTTGTTTTTATTTCACAAGAATGATAGCAATTTTATCTTGCAGCAAGTTCACTGGTTGTAAATTCCCTCGTTTCTCATTTTAGGCAGAAAATTATCCATCGGTTGCTGACTTATCGGTTTGGGTCTCTCTGTGGTCAACTATCGCAGCAACTGAAGTTAACGTAGAGATAATGAGAGAATTTCCTTTGGTCGAAGGATGGATGAACAATATCGAATGTCTTTCATTAGTGCAGGTGAAAGCTATGGTCTTGGGACATCGAATTGCACAAAGGTTGACTTTGCAATTTAGATGTTTCAAGTGTTTCTCGGTTATTGATAATTACCCTTATTTTTATATACTAGATTTATGAAATCTACCACTTTCTCAACAGGAATCATTAAAAGAATTCAGAATCGAAAGAGGTATGAAAGCCATTGCTGGTATCCAAGCTGCTTCTTGGTTTCCGCTCAACTCGTATACAGGTGGAGCTTCTAATAAAGCATCGCCAAACGGTGTCAATGTAAGTATAAAATGTTCTCTCGGTCAAGCTGTCTTACCTAATACCGTTTGTAACAGTCAAATTTCGTCTCTTGCCCATACCGCCTTCTTTGCTTTCGATGCACAAAAAATTATTTGATCCATCTTACTTGTATTAAAATTCATTCCCGTCTGTGTAATTACCCAATGTAGCACGGCATGGAAATTACATTTCAGGTCAACTCTGTGAAGGAAAAAGAGACCATCTTGGTTAGTGACGAAGAACTAAAAACTGTTGCTGAATCTTGGACAGTGAAGAATTATCCTTCCCTCAAAGACCCTGCATACCCCGTGTAAGTTATACAAAACGAATATACTAACCAGTGTTAGATTTTTTGTCTTTCTTATACTTATAATTTACCTTTTTTTTTACTTTAGACTTCCAAAAAAGGGAGAGCGGAATATTCTTATAACTTCAGCTCTACCGTACGTCAACAATGTACCGCATCTTGGGAATATCATCGGTTGCGTTTTATCGGCAGATATTTTTGCGAGGTTTGTGACCTCAGTCACCAATTGATATTATTAAAGTGATATTAATACATCTCTTCTATTTCAGATATTGCCGACAGAGAAGTTACAATACCCTTTACATCAGGTGAATATTCACAAACTACCCGTCCGATAACGTTACAGCTTGTGTCCGATCTTTCATACTTATCAAAGATTTTTCAAAGTTATTCCTATATGCGTATGATGTGTTAGACTTTTGAAATTCTATATATTTTCTCGAACAGTGGTACAGATGAATATGGTACAGCAACAGAAGCAAAGGCGATTGAGGAGAACATGACACCACAACAAATATGTGACAAGTTTTTTAGTATTCATAATGATATTTACCGGTGGTTCGGCATAGGGTTTGATTACTTCGGTCGCACCACCACTCAAGAACAAACAGAGTAAGTGCTCCCATCATTTCGAATGAAATTAATGCTTCTAATTTGTAAGTTGTATTTGAGTGTTACCTACTATCACGTGGATTATTATATACCTTTGAAATTTATTTTTCCAGGATTGTACAGGATCTTTTTCTCAGGCTAAAAAATAAGGGATTTATAAATGCCGAAAGTGTAGATCAATTGCTTTGCCAAAAATGCGATAGGTTTCTAGCCGATAGATTTGTCGAGGGAACTTGTCCAGGCTGCAAGTACGAAGATGCCCGAGGGGACCAGTGTGACGGTTGTGGTCATCTAGTCAATGCAACTGAACTAATAAATCCTAGATGCAAAATGTGCAATAATTCTCCGATAATCAAACCATCGACCCAATTTTTCCTCGACTTACCTAAGGTAAGCACATTTTATACTTTACGAGAGTACGAATATGAGGGGATCATTAAATACGTCATTTTATAAATTTCACAAAACTTATGTTCGACTTCTTTGGAAAACTTCTAAACCTTGTTCAGATAGAGCCGACTTTAAAAAAATGGGCTGAGAATGTGGAAGGCGGTTGGTCGCCAACAGCAAGAGTGGTCGCAAAACCCTGGCTACGGAACGGTCTAAAACCACGTTGCATAACCAGAGATTTGAAATGGGGTATTCCAGTACCCCTTGACAATTACCGGAATAAGGTATTTTACGTATGGTTCGATGCACCACTCGGCTACATAAGTATTACAAAACGATACACCAAAGAGTATGAGCAGTGGTGGCTGCCGAAGGACATTCCAGTGAATCTCTTCCAGTTCATGGCTAAAGACAACGTCCCGTTTCACGCAATCATGTTTCCTGCCTCACTACTTGCCGCGGACCAAGGACACACACTTGTGAAACATATTATGGCAATTGGCGAGTAGAGATTTAAATCTCAATTGAAGATTTTACAAGTGACATGTAATGAGAAGTACATTGCTTTACAGAGTACTTGAACTACGAGAATACTAAATTCTCAAAATCACGAGGTATCGGTGTGTTTGGAACGGATGCCAGAGACACTGGCATTCCGGCGGATGTCTGGCGATTCTATCTCGCTTACGTCAGACCTGAGAGTCAAGATTCAAATTTCAACTGGGTAGACTTGGCGACTAAAAATAATAGCGAATTACTCGGCAATCTTGGCAATTTTATAAACAGGCAAGTCGACTTATAAATTATTAAAAATTGCTCAAATTTGTCCGACCGACTTTTTTGCTGCCATCACTCTTTTCAAACTTACAAGTGAACTCCAAAGAATGATAATAAAATCTTAGATCACTCATGTTTGCGGAGAAAAACTTTGGCTCCAAAATCCCGCCAATGGACCTTCAAGAAGATGATCTAATTGTTCTTGCACTTGCACAACGTGAACTCACATCCTATGTGGCGGCAATGGAGATAGCGAAAATGAGGGATGCTCTCAGATACATCCTAGCTATATCTAAGCATGGAAATCAATACATGCAGTCGCAAGCACCCTGGGTCAAGATGAAAGGCACTGACGACGACAAGTGAGTTATTCTTTTTTTTTCTGATTCCGATGCAAGACTCAAGAAGTAGTCAACCCCTTTACTTGCTAATAGTTTTGCGGATGCATATTGAAACGTGACCGTAGCTTTTTAGATTAATTTGATGTGTGCCTCAAAAGTGATTTTTATGTTACCTATAGGAATAAGGCTGGTACCGTCATCGGTATTTGCTGCAATCTAGTTTGTCTTATATCAGCGTTATTGGGTCCATACATGCCGAATACATCACGTGAGGTGAGAGCGCAGTTGGGTTTGGATAAGACCATGTATGGTTATATTCCAGATACAATTATGATGCTATTACCAGCTGGGCATAAAATTGGAAAACCATCGCCGTTGTTTACTAAGATCCTAGATCAGCAGGTGGAGCTCCTGAGACAGAAATATGCTGGCAAGCAGGATTCTCCACCTCCGTGAAATTACCTCTTCACCTTGAAATAAGAAATAAAGAATTTAAAGAACAAAAAATTTCTATTATTTGCTCCCGATTGCTCGATTGTTCTAACGTTGTGCAATAACGAGAAAACAACAAAAAAAGGCCAAAATGAGCACTTTTGGTACTTGAAGCAATTTTCCAGACTAAGTTTACACTATAGCTCGTGGAGAGTACCTTATAGATCTAATAACACAATAAATTATCTAAAAGTATAGTATATAAATATCATACGTTGCATTATTATACGTTCTAATCAGAGTGTAAATTAGGCTTGAATGAACATTTATCTGGAATACTGAGAAAATAAAAATAAAATTGGTCAAGTAATAACTAGTTTTTTTTAAAACTATTCAGGTATTTCAGTATCTCTTCAGTTTTGTCAGATAGTGTGTCCATTTCGCTATCTGATCTTCGCTTTCTGCCAAATAGTATCGTGGCCTGACCAGCTGCAGTATTGTTTGCGTTACGGAATAGCAACTGCGGGCAAATAAAGATTTGATGAACCATTTAACTGTAGATATTCTTGTTCGTAATAAATAATAGTCATCTTAGAAAATACGATATCCAACCATTACTAGCCGTATCAAGTAGACTGCAAAGGTTAGAAATGAAATTGCCATTAGAGCTCCTTCTAGAGATGGGAAACCGATTTCATCATCATGGTCCCAGTAATCATGAGCTCCTCTTTTATGTCTGATTGGAGCTAATGCAGTATTGAGTCGTGCCTCTGAAACAAATTTGCACAAGAATGATCGAATAAAAATCCATCTCATGGATCGTCAAAAAATTCTTGACAAAGAAGATGGTCACCAATATCCGTGATCAATTCCGTTTCAAACTTTTTCAAAAATCGCATCTTCCCACTCAGGCTATCAGGCTGAGACTGAAGATTCTGATGAACCTTCTTCAATATTTCCATTGGTAAGTAATACTGGAATCCTAAGTCATCTATAGTCTCATTGATATACTGTTTTTGGTCAGAAAAAATCTGTGGAATCGGTGTTGCTGGTATTATTGGTTGTGCAGTTGTTGAAATACTGGTGAATACATCCGTGGGTGATTCCAGTGTGGAAGGCGATTCAGTAGTAGATGATTCTGCGTCACTACTAATAACTTTAACTAATTCCAAGCTCTCATTAAGATTTGAAACAAAGTTGTTAACCGAATCATCAACGCCGTTTGTGTGGCCCACCGGTAACTCCTCCGATAGATTTGCAAGAACAATATTATTGGATTGCAACAAAGATATGGCACTTTCACTTTTCTGGAATGTAATTTCTCCGCTGGTATTACTGTTTACGGTTTCAAATTCATTCAATAGTTGGGTCACTTTTTTGAAATCATAGTCAGGTATAGTTTTCTGACCATATTTTGGGAGTTTTTTCTGCAAAAAGTTCTGCCCCTGTACAGATAATTTATAAACTTTTGACTCGTCAGAAAATTGCGGCATTTCTATCCACTCTCCACTTGCAAATAATTTACCAAAGATCATGAAAGCCAATTGGTATTTTAATATCATTGTGACCTGAAGTGTCATGTTGGAATTAAAAAATTTGCAACAGGTTTATTAGCACTGTGTCAGCAATCATAGAACAAATATTCAAAGTCTATAGCAATCAACCGTTTAGTTTTCCTTGTGTGAATATGATAAAAGTGATATTTGTTCAAAACTCAGAGTTGAACTGAATCTGTTGTGATCACGGATGCAAGGAAGAGAAACAAGAGTAATTATTTCAAGCAGAGCAGTGTCCACTTCCTGTTATTATGGCCAAACTACCGACACTATGTTCGTGCAATTACTATGCCAGCCTGCAAAAATTTTCCATCCCTTCTCACCGATCGTGTAAATTTTGGCGATTGAGAGTAAAAAACAATTTATTTATATCTTGTGCCCTTACAGAATTACATAAACGATTACATATTTGCTTAAACTGTGTATTTAATCAATATTATTTGAAATTTATTTTCATTTTTTTCCATGTATTTTTCAAATTTGAACAACCTTCTGGTAATACTGTAAATTCAGCAATACAAATTATTTATTGTAGCACGGTGGATTATTGATTTCGTTTCCAGACTAATGTTCGATATAATTAAGAGCAATATATCATCATCTATAGAAATGTGGCAATAATACAATTGGATATTGCTTGAACTGCTCTCTTTAATTAATTATTAGGCCCTCACACGAGATAAGAGGCTATTTTGGAGATGCTCTCATCGTTTCTAAAACGTGATTGTTTTTCCGTACGAGTAGAATTATTTTCAAAATTTCAAAAGAGTGGAGTACTCGGCCAATTCACGCCAGAATCATGTATTGTTCCCCAAAAATTTCATACATTGGTACTAAGACATTACGAATCACGTTTTCTCGAGTATTCCAGGTAGCCCCTTAATAAGTCTTAATCCTTATGCAACTACATAAATTTAGTCTATGAGTCATTTATAGCCAAGACATCAGATAACATAAACACATCTCAATCATTAATATTGCAGAAATTTCAGAGCACTGTAACACAGTGCCAAACTTCAAAAGAAAATTATTTTCAAAAGCGTGGGTATCACGTAATCAAATCCATCGTAGAATACCATGTATACTATCAAAGAAAATAATTTTTATGAAGAGCTATTTCTATGTAACAAGTAATAACTTTGGAAGACTAATAGAATTCAATCACTGTAAACACTAACACCTCCTGAGAGATGACTACGGAAATTTAGCGTTGGAAACTTTCGGGCGTATAGTATGCTCTATGTCATGGTATAGTACGGTAGCATACATCTATGCACATTGTTGCGTTTACATAAGTATTGGTATATTTGTTCGGCAGTATCAACGATACCTGACAAGGTAAATTTTTATTCGCTTCAAAACAATACTCACTCTCAAAAGAAATTTTTGTCAGGCAAACATGATCGTGAAATTACGAGTTACTTGACTTCAAATTGAAGAAGGTGAATGGAGAATAAATATATCTATTATCTTCCTTGAACAAGCCTATCAATTTTCATAGATTGCAAATACGTACTCTTGCTTTAAAATCGCTAAAGCTAATTTAAAGCCAGCAAAGTTATTAAAGATGTGGAGAATACTGTACTACTGGTTCATTTATCAAGCCAAAGCACCAGTTTCATTTTTGTATAAAAAAATCAACGGCTCTTCCGTGTAACGGAATCTTTCACGATTAACTATTTACATCATGTATCTGGATGGCGAGAGCACACAGTCTAGTGTAAGCGAGCAGTTGCTTTTGACTTGTGCGTAAATGGATGTCCAGATTATTTAAAATGATTAATTTCACATGGTTATTCAACAAAATGTTCTGCAACGATTTGTGATTAAATTTATTCGGAGTCCCCAACTTTCACCGTACATAATCGCGCTCAAGTTTTTTGTCTACGATGGTGAGAATGTTTTGAAAATCCGTGGATGTTATCTCTTATACGGATATATTCAGAGTGTGGATGTCGATGAAAAATAAATATAAATAAATTTAAAAGAGAATAATAATAATAATAATAATAATAATAATAATAATAATAATAATAATAATAATAATAATAATAATAATAATAATAATAATATACTTTATGTTGAGTATAAGTATTTGACTAATGTAAAAAAATGTGTAGTTTTTAACGTAACGAAGAAAAATTGTCGAAAATTTAAGTAGGATATAAATCTATGAATGCTTATTTATATGTGTCCATTAGGAACTACATGTTATTTTACCTAATCATTTCAACTGCTGTAGTCTCTTTAGAGTATAATGAGGATTCTTAGTTTGCCAATTTATTTGAAAGAAGAATTGAATCTATGTATACCAGGCACAAATAATTCAGTTTCGTATCTTTGTAGGCTGTAAAAATTATGCATATGTAACTAAAAAATCTCAGTATCGAGTATACGTTCATTAATTACATTAATTATAAAAAAGATATTCCAGACCTGTTTTTTTCATAACTATAATTGCTCTAGAGTAAAGACAAAAGCTAGAAACTTTATTCGTCATCATAAAAAGCAGAAGATAAGGGGGTATTTACACCTTTAAACTGGCTGGAATTCGAAGAATAAATTGTTTTTTAATTCAGGAGTTTGGTCAAATTCAATAAATTCAGAGAGGGTTTCAGATGGCTAGATCCCACAATACATATTTTACTTCATTACTCAAGTAACAGATGATGCAAAATATGAATTATGTATATATGGCTTATATATGGTATAAGCCTTCCGAAATCCTATTGGAATCAATTGGATCTCACGAAACACCCCCTTGAGCAATGATTCGAACGTCCTGCAGGATGTAGTGACTTGTAAATTACTCCTAGGCATAAATTACGCTAGCAATTCCTGGGAAGTTCCGCGTACGTGTACTCTGAGCATTAAATAAAATATATAGTGCATCAAACAAAAATTATTTATAAACGTAGTAATAATATTGCGTACAATCAATTCAGAATACGATACTAAATTTTCTCCGAACTTCTAGATTGATTGAACAGATGTTGAAAATTACAGCAAGCGAACTACAATTAATCAGATCCCACAACCAGGTCACAACTTAGAGATTCTTAAAATTAATATAACATCTGAAAATGATGATTCGCGCTCATGGTAATTATAAAATAAATAGAGTTATCACTGCCTGTCGTTGTTACCATTTTTTTTTTCTAAAAAAATATTTTTGTATAAATTCATCCGAAACATGGTTTAACTATCGAACTATTGTCATATCTTCGTCAGTACGTCCATTGGATTCAGCATATAGGACACCCGATGCAAAAAAAATGCAATGCCCGATCATCAACTCATGGAAAAATCGTAATCCAAAAGGATTTTCTACCGGTAGCTATCGACCGATTTATCGTAAATGAAGGGATGAGAGCAAAAATATTGACAGCGTGATCAACTCGATTTTGTTTCATGAACTGAGGATATAAACTGTTCGCCAGCCAACTCTCAGCCGATACTTTCATGTACATGATTACAATTCATTTAAACAGATACATGCATTATTGCATACTACTAAAATATACCATTAATATGGTAGGAATGAATAGAAATTGTGATTATCAGTAATGTTGCGAATGAATGATGAGTGAGCTTGCAGGAAATACTTCTGGAATACATCCGATATTTTTTCAGGAATCAATGGACTTTGAAAGCAAACATTGAAAAGATTTCAAACAAAATGCAGTTCAAATATTTCTGCTTTGTCAGGTGCGAATGAAACGCTTCAATGTAGCTCGAGCGCTTCGAGCCCAACCTTTATGTAATGTAGATGTTGAAGTCGGTGATTCAATAGTCATGTTTGGAGAAAAGTTTTGTCATGTCCGTTGTTGATTAGCATGCGACATCCAACGTGCGTCATCGCTTTCGTGTGTCAAATAACGGCAACCAACCTGCGCTTCGAGCTCTCTGAGATCACACCAAGTTTGATAATCCTGAAATGGCATAGACATAAAAATTATGCCAAATATAAATTTGGAGATCAGAATCTTTTTTAAAGAGAGAACTCGTCTCACCTGCAGCCAGACGTGTTGTAAACTTTTGTCGACCGTGTAGCGCTTCCGTTGTTTAACTTGTAGCAAATTGTTGATTAGATCGATCGCTGTAAGTGGTGATTAATTTTTAATTTACTAACGAGCAGAAGATTCATGGAATAATAGTAATCATATATCTCGCTACGTGGTTGTATCCAAGATATGCAATAAAAGGAACTGTACGTAAAAGTCAGTCGTATGCTGATGACAAGAACTCACCATCGGAGGATATTTCTCGCCAAGTAGTCGGTGGGTACATAAAAGCTGCATTCTGAATCTGCTCATTGATATCCTCATCTTCGTTGAATGGGAATGTACCGCTAAGTGATACATAAACAATAACGCCAACACTCCACATATCTAAGGATCTATTGTAACCTTTATTTCTTAATACTTCCGGAGCCAAGTAAGCTGGAGTACCGACAACACTTCTTCGGAAACTTTTTTCCCCAATTATTCTGGCAAATCCAAAATCACAGAGCTTCACTTGAGTGAAATCGCTGTTACTGCTCAGTAAAACGTTTTCTGGTTTCAAATCGCAGTGGACAATATTCTTGCTATGTAAATGTTTTAATGCAACTAAAATTTGAGTTATTAAAAATTTTGTGATACGCTCGCTGAGACGTCCTCTTTCGGAATTCAGAATCATCTCGAGCATATCTCCTTTCAATTTTTCCATCACTACAAATATTCGTTCTGGTGTTTCAAACATCCGTTCCAGATTTACAACTCCGCTATGAGATAGATTCTGCAGAATTGCAACTTCATTTTTCAGTTGCGCCTCCTGCTTAGTTGGGAAACGTAACTTGTCAATCACTTTGATTGCTACTGCTCGACCTGTTTTGCGATATGTACCACCGTAAACTATACCAAATTGACCAGACCCTAGAACCTCATCTGGACAAATTTGATATAATTGCGACATGTCGGTGACACGTTCTTCTGGCTCCATCGACTGTTCTTGGCCTGCAAGCGACAAAAGCAAAAAATGTCCATTCCCCAATAACCAGTACCCTCGAAAATTGTTCGAATAATTCAAGTTCCACAGTGTACTCACTTGTTGCTGCCGATGTTACCGGCATCAAAGCTTGCCGAATGCTTGTTTCCCATGATCTGGCTAAATGTGCTCCGACACCACTCTCTGGCGGAGGTAATTGTTCAGTGGCCCCTCCGTAGAGTGGGTCTTCGCCAACGTAGTAATCGATGTTTGCAGTTCTCAATTCGAAACAGTGCATGGAATCTGAAATAACAAAACACATAAGTACGACCTTGTGCGACGCCTGCCTATATTTATCATATCGAGGGCTGATAACCAGAAAAGTGTAATCCGCAGAAGTACCGTTGCCGCTATAAAGAGCATGACTATAAAATTGAATGAAGAGAATTGTGGTTCAAAAAGGAAAGCGGAAAGGGAGCGCGTTTGACATTTCTTCAACAAGTTTTTTCATACTCCCTTCTGACCGATAACTTGGCGCGATTTGGAAAAATTTATACCTTTCATATTGCCAGAAGCCGACATAAATAGAAAAGAAAAATTGAATGGTCATAGTAAGTACGATGTTCTAAAAACTACATTTCAAATTAAGTATCGTAATTTTGATGTTTCATTTATTTTTTTCAGTTGTGTGGGATTTGCCTTTACCAATGGCGTAAAGATAATAGAAAATCAGAAAACTGAATTACGGTAAAGTAACTTACTGGAATGTGTCGTTCGGGCGGTATCGATCACCAAGATTTCTGCTAGCGGTAACTCCTTGTAATATTTTGAACCGCTATCGCTTTGAAACAATGTAATAGCTTTTGTATCCAGTCTCCAATAATGCCGCTTCCTCTGAAAATAAAATTCGATCATGAAACTCCAAGTTTATGGTATCGAATATCTCAAATCACGTTTTGCGAGACTGGGGCAACTTCTCGTAGATATGACATGTGATGAAGCTGTTCGACATCGTGTCATGTATCTAATTTTAGCTCACCATTGGATCACGACTCGTAAAATGTACCATCCATCCTTCCTTGAGAACTTTGGAACCACGCCGCTTCGTATGCTTAACACTTTGCACTATTCGCATAAGTGGAATGTTGTTACTCGGTGAGGAGCTGCAACGTTATTTGCATAGAAAAGAATTAGGTCAATAAGAAATTCGACAAAGATCTGAATAAATCAATGAAACGAACGGAGGTCAAGTTTTTTGAGGAATAATTGTTATTATAGTGGTTAAAATCTCACCTGGAGGGTCCGATCTTTTGGAATTCGTCAGACGAGATGTCCTCATGACTTGGTACAAGATCCTATGAAGGTATGACGGAACGTTTACCAATAGACACGTTTTAATGTAAGTAGCCTACAGTTTTAAGAAGTTTTCACAAGTAGATTTATTTGAGCCATTATCAAGCTATTTTCAACTTACGGAATTGAACCCTCCATTGTGGTGGTTGCTGAAATCTGTAGTACAAGAAGAATGTGGAGGCGGCAACGAAGATTCTGTATCACTGTCAGCATCTCCTTCTTCATTTCGACCGTCACATCGACCCTCCGGCTCGCTGCCAACGCCGCTATCTGGATATTCACCACCTAATGAGAAGAAATTATTTACGTCATAAGTTTAGCAACGAAGTTGTTTTCACACAACAAATATTAGATAGCCTCTGATCACCTGCACTATCCCTTGGACTCTCACCGGTACAGTCTTTCGGAATTTTGTCGATGCATTTTTTATGAGCATTGTACTGACAATCCTTGCATTGTAAGCCCTGTTTGAACAACCCACGAAGTAGTTTTTTACAAAGCCCACAAACCGTGGGCCGAGTATAAGTATGCACAACAAAAGTGTGCGGTATTTTGATACGGGATGCGAGTTCCCGCTCTACCCAGACTGGACGTCCCCCTAATGACGGCGAGCGCGATGATTGCTTGGCAGCCAATGTATTAGGAATTACCTAGAAGACAGGAAAGGGCAATATATACATATAATCTCGCACATTTTTATTATTATCTAACCAGAAATTTTGTTTTTAATTACAATAATTACAATATTGCAAAAGCCTTCGTAGAACTGTAAATAAGATTAACGGTTAAGTTTTGTGGGAAAGCTGACGATAAGAAATCTAATCAATATTATTCAGACTGCGGCAAGGGAACAACTGTTATAAATATACCTAGACCGGAAGCATTATCGATAACTTGGTCGGATAGCATAGATATCAAGTCCTGGATTGGTCACTTTCTTTGTGTTATACCTACACAAAACCAGGAAGATATCAAAATTAGTATCGAGCAGTTACCACCAGATAGGGTCACTATTAGTTAAAAACAGAATTTTATGTAATAATACATCGAATGAACTTGGGAAACGGTAAATTAGAGCACTGAGTATGTCGAAATACTTACAAGCGCACTATTATTCGGGCTCATGTGCGAAGCAGTGCTCGTGCTGAGATTTGTGTTATTGTCATCGCTGGCACTGGCCAAACTGCTTGTCGACCCTTGGCTCGGAGATCTTGGAACATTTAGGAATGTGGAACTACGTCGTCTCTGATTTTCGTCATTGGAACAATTGTTAGGAATTTTGGTCACACATCTTTTGTGATAGTTCATTCCACATCCTGAAGAAATAGAAGTTCATTGTGACAAATGTTTTAGAGATCGGTTATGCATACCTCACCTTCACATTTTAGTCCTTGACGAACCAGGCCAAAAAGCATTTCACCACAAAAGTCACAAAAAGTTGGAGCTTTGTACGAATGAACGGTTAAAGCATGAGGTCGTATCGGAACTTCTTCGCTTGGCACTTGTGCTAAAATATAGAACAACACCAATTGTAAATGAGTAAAATTTATTCATAAAATATTCAGGTGGATGGACCGGCGCAAAATCTTGTCAGTTTCAGCATAGGGACTTACCGGTCAGTACTATTTCCACCAAAGTTTCGTCGACAACTTCGGTTGCATTTGTAATAAGCTGAAGAATATTGGTAGAGTTGTAGTCATGTTTGAAAAGTAGCAGCCTTTCGTTTAGACGGCTCAACCCATGATCGGGACATTTAACGTTTACAAAATCACAAGCAAAGTCTTTCAGAGCCTTTAGCGTTAAGGCACTCGCTTCGACAGTTACAGTGTCGCGCGTCAAACCAAATTGGAATAGGAAAGTGACCTCTGGTCCCTCCATGATGACTTGTGTCCAATCCACTGCAAAATGAATACAAGTATACTTTACCGATTTCCATTTGCTACTTCCAACTGGGCCTCAGCCAAAGACTGGTTAAGCCAGGGGAAAAAGTGAACCTTTTTTCACAGTTCAAAAAAGCCGGATTGTCATTGTGTAAAAAAGATTGCTGGAGATTCATTATTGTCGCTCGTTAAACCATTGGATGCACGAGCATGTGTTACATTTAGAAAAGGATTACAAGTGGCAGGGAAGGCGTTGTAGGTATTACGTTTTATTTTGTAATATAAATTTATTCTTACTTTTTAGAGGTTTGGTAGTAGTATCATTGAACCCCCTCAAAACACTTTGGTCCATTAAATTGTGAACGTAAAATTAAAGTACGAAGAATTCAAACTTGGAATTATAAAATCCAAAGCGGATATAGATGCATGCAGATGTTCCAACGTTTTTACAGAAATCAAATTGCTACACAACCATCTAATTCTGAGGTTTGTTAAAGAACTGTGGAAAAACCGAGACAATAACCAGCTGAAGAATTAAAGGAAACAATCAAACTCTGATACAGATATGTTTTAGGAACAAACAGGAACTGCCCAAACCAAATTGGTATGTATGTATAGTTGAAAAGGTGTATAAAATATATTGACACACTCACATACACTCACACATTGGTAACTAAATTTACAGTTAGGTTTGGCAGGCCAACCCACCTTCTACTTTCTGCGCTCCCTAACGTTCGATGTTCTCCACGACTATACAATCGTCAGCGTCAAAGCAGCAGCAGCAGCAGGAGCAGCATGATATTTCACACCCGATTATGAAAGATTTCTCAATTTATAGTTATTAGTATGAGCAACGCGACAGTTCGTTACAAAACTACTCATCCTGTCGTTCATTAATTATCTGAACCGAAAAGTTGTGCCTGAAAATAACGGGTTAAAAAGATCCCACTAGACTCCCCTCACTTCGTACAGCTGTCACAGCACAGAACCTACTACCACACTACTACTTAGCACACGAACGGTCGTCAATTTATTACAACTTATTATCACAACCACTGACAGCCTGCACTGGCACGCATTGCCGCAACCCCAGCAACCCGCAAAATGATGATTGTTGAAACCCGATTGAAACAGACCACAAGTAGCAGCGCACGAGTCGAGATACTGCGCAATGCGCACGTCATATTTCAACGAATCACTTTAGTAGCTCCGATGGAATCGAAAAGCGCGCATCGAGGTCTTCGGTGACTGTATCGATCAGATCTACTGGAACAAGCCAATGAGATAATAAGTCGAACGTTCCCAGCTTCGCTCTTTCCTTCTTGAAGCTATTTATCAGTAAAAAAAGAGAAAAAAAGCTCGAGACAACTTACAATAATTTCAAGCGTCAACGATTCAGATATATTCTCGTCTCAAATTCACATTTTTAATACCGCCAAATATATGGATCTCTTTGATTTTAACAAATACATAATATACATATACCATGCAACAATCTACATGTGATGTAACAAATATTTTCGCAACAGTCATTCAAACAAATCAATCGACAATCTATGACAATTGGTTGTGCAGACATAAGATTTCCTTTTACTCGGAGCTTTTATTCATCGAATGATTTAGCCACAACATCAATGAATGATGCTAGCTTGATATCCCTCTTAGACAATCCGTTCACGTCGTGAGAAGATAAAGTTATTTCCACTTTATTATATACGTTGAACCATTCTGGGTGATGATCCATTTTTTCGGCCTGCAGTGCGACCCTCGACATGAATCCGAAAGCCTAAAACAAAAGAAATGTATTTAATTAGCTACAAATATTTGCGGAATGTATCAACAAGGAAATGTTTTAAATTACCTGATTAAAGTTCTTAAAGACGAATTCTTTGTAAATTGCATCTCGAGAATCGAATTTTAATGTCCATCCGTTATCGAACAAAGGGATCAAATCCTTCTCTCTTTCTTGTTCTGTAAGTTTCGGCTGGAATAGATAATATTTTGTAAAATAAAACGGAAAAAGCATCGCACAGAAACTACTCAAGTATGATTTAATCAAAACATTGATATCTTCTACATTATCCCGAGTGATCGGGGTCTCGGGTCACGCTTATTGGGATAATTGGGTACGGCCGGTTGTCTGTAGACTTATCTGTTCAATTCCGAGATCAGGCGGGAAGTGAAAAGAAAAAATCAACCGACAGAAAAGACTGAAATAATTGAAAGCCAAAAAAGCCGTGAAAATTATGATCGGTGCCGACAACAAACGTATGATACCTGTTGCAGGAGCCCAGTTTTTTATTTATTTTTTGTATCAATTGCAAAATATTGATTACGACTACCACTGGTTGCAACGGTACACTAATACATAGGGTTTTACACGAAACGAGGAAAAAAACATGCGATTCAAAAGAAACACGTTGAATTTCTATGAAATTTTTACTAATCACATTGTAATAGTTACAAACATTTAATTTCATAACGGTATAGTGGACATATTGTTGCAAGAATCGCGACAACTGTTTTTTCATACGATTTGAAATAATGAATCGAACGAACACAGATTAATTTTAATATTTGTAAGAAAATTTCTCTGGGAAAATATATAGCGAATTTATTGATTTGAAAATTTTCTTACCATTTTCTTCTTGCCAATAACTTGTGAGACTGAACGTTGATCTGTAACAACGTACTGTAGTATCTTTCTAAAAGATCCCCCTCCGACAAAGCTACGATTCAATATGGCCGCCATGGGCCAGAATTTCTAACCTGTCAAATGCTACAAGATACTTGTTTTTATTTTACCAATAACGAACCGGTTGCTAGTCGGAATGATTGTCAAACCTGTTTTAAAATTTCTTGACGAGGAAGTATGCCATAAAAGACATTCAATCACACGAGCGGTATTCACAGCAACAATTGTGTATTACGCACCTCCAACTACAGCGGAGATGCGGTCTGAATGGATTCGTACTCCGCGTCGTATGTCGCGAGACCTCATACGCAGAAAGTAAATTCGTTGCTGTTTATGAAATTCGGAATTGCGTATTTCAAATTCTTAATTAATAATAATGTTTGTATTGTTTTATAATCTCGATAAAGTATGAGACGAAATCACGCCTTTGATTTTTTTTTTTTTACAATTTTTGATTTTTTCTTGGGCAATGATTTATCCTCGGTAGTCGTCGTGGTGATACTTTCTTCGTGCAGTTGACTAAGATACGCTCGTTCAGCCTCTTCAATTTCATCTTCTGAATCTTCAAAGTTCTTCGTCTTGTTCAATTTTGACGTGTCTTCGGTATCTAAATTTTTCGGGACACTTATTCGTTCAGCTGTTTTCTGTAAGAGACCAACTTCGTTCATCTTTTGTTTACGAAATACTAATAAAATTGCATCAAATGAAATAATTCTCATAAATAGAATTTGAAATCACTGCAGTCATGAATTGGATCCATTTTTATAATCATGGGTTCAAAATAATTCAAAAAGCTTGTATTCCTGCCGAATACTCACCGTCAGATCCGGATCTTCTTTGACTCCTCCGCTCGTGACGGACTTCTATAAAATAATTAATCTATTTTTAGTTTCAAGATGATCAATTGGGATCAACATTTAGAGTAAATTTGTATCTCAGTAACTGTTTGGAATCATGGCATTCATGAATTGGATCCAATTTATAATCATTGATGATGAAAGATATTCGGGTTCCTTTGCTATTTTTCACCAGAAAATGACTGACTGCCTACCTTTTTATTACGCTTAGATTTCTTTGCACCCAGGTTGTTCTGGTCCTATAAAATGAGTATGTGAACATATTATTCCAATTGAGCAAGCATTTCACTCGCGACATGAATAAATCTTATTAGTTATTTATTCACTTGTGATGTTACTCACCACTTTTGCTTTCTTTGCACTTGGTTCATCAGCATTCTGTAAACCGAAAACGAACACCACAACTATGAGTATAAATGATGAATTGGATTGGTATCTTCTTATTCAAGTACAATAATCTCATAAGAATTTTTGAATCATGACGATCATGAATTGGATCCAAAATATAATCATTGAAAAGAATGCGGAATTATTGGTAAAAAGCCTAATTATAGGTAGACATTTGGAATGGGACTTACTTTGTCACGCTCATTTTTTGTCTTGTATGTTGTAACTGTACCATCCGGCTTAACAATGACACTGACATGCCCAGGAACGGTAGTCAATTCACCTTCCACAATTCGGTAAGCGTTGGGTCTCTTTGGAATAATAACTGGTACTTTTACCTTATTCTTGCTCTCTGCAAAGAAATAATTAATTAAAACGACAGCATAAATACGAAAAGCATGCGTTTGGAATTTCTAGATCAGACCAGAGTCGGATCAAAAATCAATGTTTAAACTTACTCAGAGTCACGTATATCGGAACTGCCAAACTGGTCGATGTTTTAAGAATTAGAGTGCGGATGTTAGACCATCCACCTGGGTATTCATGAGCGAGCGTTTTGCATGTGCTCAAAACATTGCTCGCTATATCATCCGGCTTCATCGCCGTATGTGCAACCTGCACGATGTGACTGCTGCCATTCGAATGTAATGGCATAATAGTTTTCCTCAACGCAATATTTATTGCCTCTTTTAAATTTTCGCTATCCAATTTAATAGAGGTTGGCAGCTTCCGTCTACTTATAAAACTTCTACCCAAAAGATGCGACAAATGCCCGGCAATTCTACCTTCGGTTAAGAAGTAATCGTAGCTTGAAAGCAATTTCCTCTTCAATTCGAACTGATCAAATTCAGTCTTCACTTGAGTCAACGGTATCACATCCTTGATTTGTGTACAACCATGCTTGCGCAATAAATCTTTATAGTGTTCAATTGTTGGTTCAAAATCCGTAATTCTACCTTTTCTCAAATCCCCCACAAACAATACTACATCGTCGGTATCTGTCACCAGCGTATTCGGCAGCAGGCTAAATTAATTGAAGATTTTTTTCAATTAAATAGATCTACACAACTGTAGTGATGAAAATAAAAATTTCAATGTAATATTCTCACATTCTCAACTGTCTTCTTGGTACTTTTGGCACCTTGACGCAAGATACTTGCAAGAATATTGGTTGGGGTTCTCCGTCGAACAGTTTCTTCTTGCTGCCGGCCTGTAGTTCGCCGAGTTTCAGTACAGCAGCTACACCCTCAGCTACTTGTTCCTCATCAATCGTTGCATTCTTGGTATGTTCAGTATTTTGTTCCTGGTTCTGGAGTTGGCCTTTTTCTCTAGTTATCTCAGCTTCTGTGCATTTATTTTTTTGCACTTTTTTTATTTGAGTACCAAGCAATTTCTGTATGAAAGAATCAATGTCATTTATTATAGATAAAAACATGTGTGCATGCCAGAAACTACCTCTAAGTATTGTACTTATCATGAATTTAAAATGGGTGTTACCTTCACCATTGGCTTTTTGAGCAAAGTCTTGGGGGGTGTATCTTTTTTCTTCTCAAAAGATGATTTAACTGTACTTTCCAAGCCTGATTTGCGTTTCAGGGCTTTGGTACCCAAAACTTGTTCAACATCAGCGTCACGTTGGTCTTTGAGTGGTGCTTGTGGCGTAACAACCTTAGTTTTGGAGGGCAATGTACTAATGGCATTCTCAGATGTAGGATTAGGTTTGCGGGCCTTAAAAACAGATTGCGGTTCCACTTGAGGATTCGGTTTTAATTTGTCGGTCTTTTTTGTTTGCTTAGAGATATTTTTCTTAGCTTTTAAGGCTTTCCCATCTCCTACGAAGGTCGTGTTTTCAAAAACGTCGGATTTATTTTCTAGCTTTTTCATCAACGGACCACGTGTCTCTTTGAGGTTAAGTTTTGAACTTACTTTACTCACTCCGGGATTGTTAACCAGCTTCTTGACTTTGGGAATTATACCTGATTTATCGGGGACAGTTTTCGAGCGCTTTGCTACCTTGCCCATTTTTGTTATTTCTTTCTAAACATCCGTACAACAGACGCTAAATTTTACTCGTTTGATGTAGCGGTATGCGTGAGCTTCAACGTACCACGGAGGAATAGAACGTACTGTCTACTGTGGGACGTATCCGTACTTGGGACAACGCGAGAGGCGAGAGTAGAGGGGTTCAGCCACTTCTCAACATCTTCTCAACGATAACGAGGTAGCCGCCATATTAATATACAATCCAATTCCTGAAAAATAGAAATGATAGGACAGAGAACAGATACCCTACGACAAGAATTACGAGAAACGACCTGGCTGGAAAGAAAGTATCATCGTAGTTTGACCTGGAACAAGAATCGTCCAGTTCTAGGTGAAATAAAAGATAACGAATTTTACACGCCAGAATTTGTCAAGACAAAGGCCAAAGAGTTGAAAAAAAAGTCGTTGTCCATCAATGAATTTCAACAACTTCAAAATGCGTTTTTACAGGTATGTCAAATCACTATACAGTCATTTATAGCTTTTTGTCATCACATCTATGAACTTGTGATATGTGAATTGCTGATATTTATAATTCTGCTATTACAGAGTGAAGAAAATATCAGTGCATTCTTTAGCATTGACAATATTTTACATGCTTTAGTTCGTGAACTTTCTGGTAATGATCCCGAATCTCAGCTAGCCGCGGCAAATTGTTGCTGCAATCTGGCTCTGGGTAATACTAAAACTTGCACTGCTCTGGCTAAGGCAACTGTGCCGTATTTGTTGGCAACTTTACCTAGTATCAATTATAATCTTGTGGTAAATATGAGGCTTTATCAAATTTCAAGAAATAAGACTTGAATCTGATTTGACATCGTTCAACATTCTTTAGGATATCTGCATCTGGACTATAGGGAACTTGGCTGCGGGAAGTAAAAAGGCTTTCAAGATACTGTACGCCCAGGATTGTTTGAGGCTCTTGGTTTCTCTGCTGCAACGATGCGATCTCGTGCTGTTGCCTTCCGTTATATATGCCATTATGCATTTCACGTACATTGGCTACGAATACATACAGTTAGCAAATCATTATAAATATGTACATACTGTCAATAACACGTATTATCAATGTTTGAGTTACTGCAACTTTTCTTTCTAGAGATTCTGAGATAATTGATGTAACAAGAGCAACTATTCAGCGGTACACTCATCACCTCGACCCCAACATGATTTGGCTACTAGCAATATTATCCTCAAAAAACATATGCATTGCTTATATCATCCCATTACTGCCTTCACTCGTTGAATGGCTACATGCTACTGCTAAAACTGAGTTCTCTGACGTTATTTACGTAAGTATAATCTGACATAAGTCTTGCGTTTTTAATCATTATTTGACTTAATAATTTTTACTAACACACAACTAATTCAATACATTGTCATAGAACCAATTTTTTCTAGTCGCAAAAGTTTGATAATTTTACTTACATATCGGTCTTGATATTAGTTGAACTGAAATTGACTATAGACTACAGGTGTTGTCTGGATTCTGGGAAATATTGTTGGTGAAACATCAGGAGAAGCAGCAAATAATTTGCTAAACAATCGAAAGTACACCGATGCAGATACGAAGCTTCTTTTAGATAAGTTATTGCGGCATCAACACATCCATTTACGAAAAGAGACACTATGGCTTATAGGTAAAAAAAATGACAATAAAAGATTCGTATGAAAGTCTTTGAAACTTACTGCTTTTTCACGAGTGGCCTTTGTTTCTTGTTTGTTTTCACAGGAAATCTTTACAACCATTCTATACCACAGCTTGGTGAGCAAATACAAACTCTAATTTCCGGATTATCATCCTTGCAGATGGCTGCACTTTCCATTGGAGCCTCATTTTAAACCGTGAGTTTTCTTCCATGTACTGCAATTGTCAATTTTTAACATTTTGCTGTTACGTTACTACTCCGATTTACATGGTTCTTGCTGATAGTTACAGTATGTTATTTATTTGAAATGTGTGATACTGAAAAGATCATTAATAGTCCATTACATTAGTTTGAATTCGTTTTTTTCATTTTAAAACCAACATTAAATATCGATCTGTTATGTATGGCTAACATCCATCTTAAAATTTACTACAATATGCATGCTACCTCTAACACACTCAAAAAGACCATACTGATCTGATAATAGATAGAAATAGACATAAATTAACTCAGTCTTTCAATCAAAAAGACGTCTACACTCGAACGTGTCAGAATAATATAATATTGCTAAAATAAAAGTTCAACTTTTATCACGTCTAACAGATTAATATCTGCAGAATTTTAATCATCACTCAAAGTTACTTTACTAACTGAATATTGTAAATTTAAAAACAAAAAAAAAAACTAAATGTTCGACCCAATGAACAAGGCAACTAACTAAAAAATACTGCAGGATAACAGTGCATACAAATCATCTGATTCTTCAAACATCTATTTAGAAATGTTCTTTTGTTTTCGTTTTTCTCGTCCTGTGCTGGATTGCGTGCGGTTTTTTAACTCGATGCTCAAGTGGTTGCGCTGCATGACGTTCGGCTCGGTGCGCAGTTGTTTTTGCCAAAGTTTTTTGCAACATGCAATGTTACTTGCCTAGCGTAACTCGATAGAAACTTCATGAATCAGTTTCAACTTGGAAGTTATGAAACCTACCACGTGATATAGGTGATGCTTCTGATTGGTCAACACTAACCGACAGCAACAAAACATGTAAAGAAAATCGTACGGGGCCTATTTTCAAAAACTAGCAAGCTAGCATCGTTGGGAGTAGATTTTTTATCCTCAACGCTAGCATGTAGCACAGACTGCTGCTACGGATTTAATCCCCCGCAAGCAATCCGGCATGGAAAAAAGTACCGTGTGCACCAGGCTTACGACAAAGCTTACTAAGTACTCACATAATTTCTCAAAGTTTGCACTAAATATGACAAACTTGCAATCATTTGTAGCGATATGCATCCTGAAGAATTGAAATATCAAAATTTCAGTAATTCATTTTTACATCTATGAATCTTTTCACTGATCCTTGCGCACCGTTAGTCACATCTTCGACGCAGGGTACTCTTATAAAGTTGAAATAGATACGCCCCATAACATCTGCCGTTGGGTGATACGCTTTCTTCAAGCAACGATAAAGCATCTCGTCGCACACACAGTGGGACCTGAAATTTATTATGTTTTAATAATGCAGCACATTTCACTCCAAATTTGGAACAGTTATTGTCAAAGTTCGAAAAATTCAATTGAATCCTAGAACACCAATAAACCTACTTAGTATAGATGGAATTGTTGGTCAGATTATATCTAGTTTTCTGAGCCCGAACTTTGACCGGGCAGAGATCGTGACTACGACAGCACCTGCATTAGTAAAAAAGAAAAAAATAGATGAAGAGACATGATCTGTTTGATACAATTCAACAGATAGTCTGCATGCCCATAATGTACCATCCCAGGAGTATATTTCACTGATTAAATTTTCTAGTATGAAATATCAGGGATTACCTGTCAATTCGAGCTTCTTGTCCTAAATCGTGGTAGTTATCGGCAATATCTCCCGTGCCGCACCACTTTGTTCCTAGAAAAAACCAAAGATTTTGTTATTTCTCATTGTAACAGCAAGCAATTTCGTTTTCCACACCTCAAAGCTGGAATATATGTGGTGCCACTCACCAGGTAGAATCCCAAAAAGTAAACTGAGGGGGTTAACACCGGGCTTGCTTCCTCTGTTTGTTGTGTCAATTGGAAGAGTGGATATCGCATCTTCTTTCATATCTTCTAACATTTCGCATTGTCGCATCAACGTCGTCATTTCGGTAAAGGATACGTGTTGAGGTTGAACCTCTGTCGATAGATTCTTTATGACCTCCATCGCCTCCAAAGGTTCACTACAAGGAGAATCAATTAATATACTCGTTTACTCTATTGTACGGTTAACATTTTTTTTAGCTTTACAGTTGCCTTGAGGCTCATTGCTGCTGTAACTATACATATACGGCCTTTTCATTGTGTCTAAGGTATGATAATAAGTTGGACTTTGGGATAACATTGACATGCAGCTGCAGGTCGAAAAAACTGTTATTTTAATGTAGTTAGTAACTCTCAAAAGCGTGTTGTAGTTTACATTATCATATTATACTCATGCATCCGTTATAGAACATTTATATTAAATTCAAGCAATTAATTCATTTCAACTAATGAAGGCTAATTTAACACTCGCGGCTTTAAAACGTAATGAGTTGATTTATTCGCATGTAAATGGTGTTTTAATTTCCGAACACTTGTCGCTCATTAATACAGGTGAAATTGATCGATCACGTGTAATAAGATGAAAAATAAGTATAGTAAGGGCGGATAATTTGTCACAATTGAAGCGCGTTACGCGCATAAGAATATACAACTTCTAGGGTCACAAAATCTAGGGCACTTACTACACCTCGATGACGTTACAATTTTCCAACTGATTACTGTTACTAAGGTCGATTACCGCAACGGTTTGGTCATGGAAATATGCGGCGCGAATTTCCTCGTCAGGTAACTTGACCTTCGGAATAACTCCGCGAAGACCCTTGTACGTGTTTCTGAATATAGTTGGCTGCTGCAAGGTCTGCACCGAACATGTTACCACCAACAAGAAAATCACAGCCAGTCCCATTTTTGTAGATCTGAAAATTTTCAACGAATTTTATTGCTCAACACCAAAACTCCTTGCAGTTACTATAAAAATTCTGAGTTATTATTAAAGCTGTATAAGTATTCTGAAAATCTGCGTTCTCCTCATCAAGGCGATTTCTTTTTCTTTCTAATTTTGTGTGATCTTCTTTCAATTATCGCATAGAAAAGTTTTGGATATTTAATTTTATTTTTGTTACCACAATAACAATAATTTTCACTAGTAAAATGTACCTTCCATGTATTATCATTCTTAACTTTAGCATCGTGTACATAAAATAGAAAACAGAAAAAAACACCGTCTCACCGTAGGATAATTTCAAAATGGTATTTCGAACACCACCTGATAGTCTGTCAAACTGATCGACTTGAAATTCGGACCACGTTTCGTTAACTGGTATTCATTATTTTCTAATTATAAGTCTATCCCCTGAGGTTGCGATCCGTACGATCGCAGGTAGTTCCTTCCAGTTGAATATCTCTTGACAGTTCTACACGCGCTGGTAACTTCGAGGACAGGTTTAGTTTTTAAAAGATTGGCCTGCTTTCACATTTTATTTTCTAGTTTATATCGAGAAAAAGTTTGTCTTTTTCTCCCTCCTTTAGTGTCAGTCCTTCTTATATACCAACAATTTATTAATTGATTGCTATTTATTCTGAATTTGGCTCCCCGAACAACGTAACTGCACATACGTGAATTAAATAACTTGCAAAACGGATTCAATTAAATAACCGACCCCACGAAGCCCACGTGAAACTTTCTTATATCATTATGTTCAAGTATAGGCCACCGCACGAGAGAAAGTATTATGGATGCGGATAATTCGCGGTGCGTTGATCGTATTATCCATTTTGAAATATATCGCAGTCAATGCAGAGTTCAACCAGACGGAGAATAAAGACGCGGTGGCGTTACCTGGACAATCGAATTCGAATGAATAAATGAGTTTGAAATCGCCGTGTGCGGTACAACATTGGTATATCCCTTTCTCCTTACCTTGTTCGATTTTTCTCTCTCTCTCTCTCTTGCTTTTTATACCTCCATTTTTTACTCGCTATCAATGCCTATGAGATAATGTGATACTCGATAGACCACATTGTCCGAAAGACCCACTTTTACAGACCGAAAGAAAGTGGGACACTAGCGTACGAGTGGTTCGCAGATCGTGGACAGACTACAGCCATGAGTAGAATGATGTATCGACGTACACCGACTGTAAGGTCGCAGGAAAACTAAACAAAATAATAATAAATATATCAGTATTATTGCGTAAATTATTTTATCATTTATTATTGCGAAAATTATCTTTATCAAAGTGAATTATAGCTTGTATTACTCAGGTATAATGTAGCCTTTTATCAGTAAAAAAATGTTTCCCTCGTTATAATATTTCAGTATAGATTGAAATTATATGAGGATAGCCGAAATGTGAAGTTCGAAGGATCCTGAAACTGAAGTTGTTCATTACTCTCTTCCAAACCCCCGAATAGAACTGCGGGAATCAACCAGTGCAGATGACATGATTTGAATGAAAAATCCTTGCCTAATTTTTGGTAAAATTATGCGCCAGCTTTGTATGTATGTCGAACAACGGGCTGCTATTCAAATGTACAGCTCCCCGTCAAAGTTGTAATAACATAGGTTTGATCGATCCAGAAATTAGTTCCTTTATCCGACGAACAAATTAATAATGGGACGTTGATTTGTACGCCAAAAATTGCAAACTCGTTTCGCAGTATTGGATTACCTCATACGATAAGCTACCATATTTGCGCGCGTCAAAATTCTTTTTCACTTTCAGAAAATTATTTATGCATTCTAATGCAGATTAACACACATCCTGATCTGCAGTGCTAAAAATATCGCGAAGACCTGATAAAAATTTGGAAAATATAAAGATGACACATTATGTATTGTGTTCCTCAATATCGCAATACATAAAAACGAGCATCGAAAAATATATTGTTGCGATTGCTAAAGAGGGCTATGAATGGCGCCAGCATTGGGCCATGCCTTCTCGGCCCCAGGTTTCATTTTTGAAGGATAAAAGGGATGCAGAGGGAGATTCTGAGGTAAAATATAAGTACGACCAATTTTCTAGCACATCCAATGTTTTAGGAAATAGTATGGCTGCTTAACATATTTTTTTTCAAAGTAACTCGTCACATATCAACGTTAACGGTGCGCCTGTGGCGTGTAACGCTATACCGCTCAACTGACGGGCATTCAAATTGATATTTACATTCAAGGGGAAAAATTAAGCAGCGTTAGACCACAAAATTAATGTTTCGAAAATCTGTATTTTGATTACTCCTTAGAGTATATACGCATTATTTACAGGAAATAAAAACGGCGTCTGTAATTGTGTGTGTAGAATGGAGGATGTGCCTGAGGACCGGCAAGCAGAAGTGGCAATAGCAAAAACCGAGTCCTTGCAGAATCTGCGAGATGTTGGAATACCTGCTATGTTGCGAAATAAGGAATTCACGTGTTCGCTATACATCTCACGTGCCAGCAGTAGCCAGAATGACCATAACCTTGAAGGTAAAGAGCTGCTGACAACCACCCTTGAAGCAGCAATACGTGCAGCAAATCCTTCTGCCGAATGGAACGTATCCAAGACTTCGTGTGGTCTGATCGCTGCCTTTATGCAAGAATCTGATGTTGAAAAGTTTCTGCAACATGGGGATCTTGCTCGGATATTCGAGGGCCCTGTACAGGTTGGTAATTAACATCTAGAAGCACTGATTACTCTCTACCTCTAAATCTGTTTCCTTAATTCGTAGGTAGCTCGCTTCTCTGCAAGAGATTCTCGATATCACCAAGCTATTTTGCTTCGCGATGTGCCTTGGATAATTCCACTTCAAGACTTGAGTTCTGCATTATCAAAGCAAGGCATAGCAACGGAAAGTGTTGAACGTTTGCGTCAATACGTTAGAGTTGAGGTAAAGTCAAGTATACTTACGTTAGATTCAAGTCTGGTATAAAGCATTTTCAACTTTTGGTCAATTATCCAAATGAATTTTTTTTTATTCAACAGGTCCTCAATGCAGACCATTATGAACTGCTTTTGCGTCAGGGCCTTGACTTTTTTGGAGCTGCCAGATTTAGTGCGGTACCGGAACGTTGGTGGCGAGGTGGAGGAGGCATCGGAGGAGTAACACCGCAAGCAACAGCTGGAGGAAATGCGGCAGCTTGTAATAATGTGGGATTACAATCTGCTCAACAAGGAGATGGTGTTCTGCAGTGCTACAGGTGCCAAGGTTTTTGGCACGTCGCTGCCAACTGTAGACATTTGCCAAGATGTATTCGCTGCGGCGAACCACACAGTGTGGAATTTTGTCCGCACCCTCGGAACAATCCCATCTGTTGCCATTGTGCAGGACCTCACCACGCAGGTTAGAATATAGACCTTTAATTTTTTATCATTGAAATGAATTTTAATTTTACAATAATAATTCAACAGGCTATCGGCAGTGCCCCGTCAGACTCCAACTTTTAAATGCTACACCCATCAGTATTACATTAAGTACTTCCCAGGCAGGTGGGGGGTTCAACGTCCATTCTTCGAGCAAAGGTAATACCTCCCAGGAGCAGCAATCAGAGCCTCACATTACACCGGGTCTATAAAATCTGGCTAAGAATACCTGTCCCAACGATAAATGCCAATCACCTGATTGAATAATTGTCTTCCGTGTATAAACCTCATAAAAATTGTTCCGATTACATGGCAATGTACCCATTAGGTAAAGACTCGATGAGTAATAAGTTATTATAATTTTGTATTTTCAATTCGAAGCGGAAATTAAGAGTAAACTAATTTACTCAGTAAATAATACTTTCGATTAATTATTTTATTGCAAAGGAAAATATGAGAGAGAGCCTCGAATATTGTGAATGTGTAAAAGTGACTTTACAAAGGTATATGTATCCGTGACACTTTATTGAAATAAATGCGAATGTAAATATCATATTTATAAATATAAACCAGATGTGTTTGTCATTTGAAACCACACAATTTTATTTTTTTTTCTTTTTAACATATATCACTGCTTATAAATGAAACCATGTAAGTTAGTTTAGAAGAATTCAATAATATTTGCTCAAGTATTCAATCATACCTATTGTTTTGGACATCTTTAATTTTAAATTTAGTTCCTCGTGACATAAATTATAAATTTTTGCGTGATTATTATTTTTTATTTTTATATTTCAGGTAAACTAATACACAAGTGTTACTTTGATAGAAAAGTCAAAACTACGTAACAGAATTTACATCTCTGGACAGGACATTAAAACTAAAGATAAATTTTTCAAATTTTCATCGTCAAATACGACTCGCAATTACTATTACACAGATTATTGTTCAATATTATTAATTCTGCACGAAAAACTGTGCCGTTGATTTTTGAATCAAATTAAAGAGGTGCTGAGAAACTTTTTTGTTAGGTGGATTTTTTACAGAAAATTGGAATTTTTTAGTTTACTCGAGTTATCTTTAGCCTTCATCTACCTCAGGATTCCAATATTCTTCCTTGTGTATCGCAGTTAAAGCAACGAACATGAAAAGTCAGCAAGGTTTCTAATGTCCTCATAAAAATAATCGCAATCTCGTAAATCTAAATTATCACAAAGAATATATTCAGGTATTAAAAGCAACCCTCGCAACTAAAAAAAAATCAGATTACTACAAATATTTTAGGCTGACTTGGGATTGCGAACGGTAGTTTTGGGTGATTAGTAATAGCCTTAGAGCATATAGTACCATACGCTCTAACGTGATAGCGATCGAACATACCGGGACCGTATTCTAACTTGGACAACGTAATATCGCAATTAGACACATACATTAGTATAATAGATAACAACGAGGCAGTTGAAGATATGTAAATATGTGGAAGGTCCGTATCCCTTTACAAGTAGTAAGATCATAAATCTGTAAACTTTAAGATCGTTCGCAAGCCGAGACTGTTGATAAATACAATATTATAACCAAATATGTATATACGCATTGTCGGTAAATTGATCGGTTCAAGCATACCTATAATATGTGTGAGCACACATCATGGGGGGGGGGGGGGGGGGGGGGGGGGTTGAAATATATCTTATTTATCATTATATCAACACAAAGGGATGGCACGCTGTATGAAAATTTTTAATGACAGTAGAAAAACTTAAGAAATAAATAGTAAAACTTAAATCGTTATGCGATGTTTTTTGTTCGTGTATCTTATATTTAATATTAAAATCAAGTTGTATTGGTTTATCTAATAGTAATGATTTGGTTTTTGATACTCGTGCTAATGAATTAGTATAATATTTGAGTCTCTTGTTAATTATTACAGGGTACTTATTTCACATAGATTCAGAAATGTTGAGCATGCTGCCTGCGAACGTCTTGAAAATAAATATTGACTGTAATCAAACAATGATCCATCGTGCTAACAGGTATTCATGGACCTAATAATGTATAAATAAACTATTTATCGAGCTATTTATTGGTCTAAATTTGCGAAAGATACAAGAGTACTCCCAATCCTACTCTATTTGGACTTGCGATTTCTGTAACGAAATAAAAACCACGAGTAAGTGATCGAGTGTCGAGTTTAGCTTTTGGTGCGCGGTTTAGGAAAGGAAAACAACAAAAATAATGAGAGAGTCAGGTAATAAAATCACGGCTAATTAAATTGCACGTCGAAAAAAGAAAATATAAAATAATTGCTTTCTTGATTATAAAATGAAGGGGTCACTCTTGTATTCACTGTGAAATGTGCTTTTGTAACAATGACTTCCATCGATCTATCCGCAGTACATCATTTCATAAATTCTGCTTTGGCTTGAATGACGCCCTGCTTCGGATAATAGTCATTTGGGCAAATGTTTAATGAGTCTGGTCACCAATTTTGGTATCACAGAGATAAGACTGCTTGTATCACTTCCCTAATTGGCTGAGGTCCTTTTTGCAGGTCGATAGGTGGATCGTCACATTGGGCGTGCTCATCCCTCAGTACTTTCCAACGATTAAAGGTATCCGCATAATACGATAGCTTTTCGTTCTCATTCAATTTTGCATATACATTCAAGAGGCCGCTATAATCATACTCGAGTCCGCTGTAGCTTTCCCCGAAAAGTTTCAAGCCTGAAATATAAGAAATAACATCGACGTGCGGTGGGATAGTTTTATGTAAAATTCGATTGCAGATTAACTTACTGATCGCTATGCTACGGTGATAGAGTTTTTCGGCATCCTTGTATCGATACATATGGAAATTATAGAGCGATGCTAAATGTCCTATGCTCAGCCCAACTTCATAGTCCCATGCCCCTAATAGTTCCTCTTTAATGCTGATGGCTTTGAGCTGCATAGCTTCGGCTGCCTAAAATCATTGATTACTTTTATTTTTTTTCAGTTTCTATGAGCGTTCGATCGACGAATGCTAAAAAAAGTTATAGAAATATGTTGTATATCGAAGCAGGTGAATTGTGAAGCTGAAATTATTTACCTGAAATTTGCGCATACTTTGATATAATCTACCCAAGTTTCCATAGTGTTTGGCGGTTTGTACGTTTCTTTCGCCAAAAGCTGTTTTAGCCAATTGAAGAGCAGATAAATGTAGACATTCCGATTGTGAGAGGAGATCTTGATCAGAATGAATACTCGGCCTATCATCCAAGGCAATCTCTTCTAGAATCAGCGCCTTCACCTTTTTTGCACTCGCCAACATCAAGTGCTCCCCAGGTAATAGTTTTTCCATGATGTTGATTGCCGTGATTGCATGGTCACTAGAAACATCGTACTCTATATATCGCTCGTTCAATTATAGATCTGATTATCGACGTTACGTGTGCGTAACTCACCATGCCTGTTGAAAGTTACCGGAGCTGTAGTCATGTACGTACAACCCATAGGCCAGATCTTCATGCGCGATTGCGACAAGTAGATTCGTTTTCCCAAATATAGTTTTCTTAATTTCTAGAGCAGTCTGAACAAGAAACCGATTATAATCTAAAGCGATTAAGTGAGTAAGAGATTTACAGAATCCTTGACTATTTTTTGAGGCCACGTAAAAAAGAGCCGAGCAGTCAGTTACTTTACTTTATTTTCAGTTGGATTATATGCTTTTACCTTTTGCACGGATACACTGTTGATCACGCTGTCATAATTTAACAAATAAAATCCATAGTCTGTGAGGACGTCGCTATATTTTGGATGATTTATGTCAAAAACTTCTCTGGCAAGGTAAACAGCTTGTCTGATGAGAAGACCAGCTTTTTGGAACTTGCGTTTCACAACGAAAGTTTTGGCAGCTTGCCGTAAAACATCTATAATGAAATGAGCGGGAAGAGATGGCGTCAATTGTTCGAGAGCCTCCATGCTCCACCTGCAAAACACGTGACAATTTTTCAATCACATGGATCTACCCAAGTTGAATGCAATGCTTCGATTTACAAGTTTCTCGACGATATGAATAATAACACCGTTCAATTTACCCATATGCTTCGTCATATTCGCTTCGAATGAAATAGAGAACACTGAACTCAGCGTAAAGGGCAGCGTGATTAGTACCGTCGCAACCCGCTTCCTTCAATTTTTCAACCATTTCAACAGCTAGTTCACGGGTTTCTGCCGCCCCACGAAATTCACAGTAGGCTGCTTGTGCATGTAACAATCTATGTTTTTTAAAAATCATTTGTCAACCTTGCTCAATTTGGTGTAATCTCTAGTTACGAACCGATCGTTTTATAAAAATTTTTGTTAAATATTTCATGGTCACAGTCTCGCCGTTCGTTGTCTTCGATCAACATCAGAACTGACAAGACCAGTTTAAAAAGCAACACGCAATAAATTTAAAGTCTTTGTATACAAATTTATATGATCCTTAAAATGGGTATGTGCAAAGTTACTTACTTGTGACAACAATCCAACGTTCTGCACCAGTTCTGTGGATTTGGTTTAGCACTTGTGCAGAGTTTTTTACAAGCTAACAGCACTTTTTGACTCTTTGCATACCAGCCAGCGTCGCTGAGAAAACCTCCAAGTCTGAGGCCTAAATTGATCACTTTTTTGTGTGTTGCTGGGTCACCCAAGCAACGCATTTCGTATTCCCTCACCAGTTCCTTGTCCACACGAGTATCATGATCCATAAGGGCCTGTTGCAATAGCAATCATTTCAAAATTAGCCCATTTTTTTATTCTCTTTTATCGCTAAACTGGCATAGAGTGAAGTCGTAATCTATTAATGACCTGAAAAATCTGTAGAAGATGAATCCGGCGGCTTGTGACCTTTAGTAGTCTGGAAAAGGTATCCAGCTGCCTCAGTTCCACGCCAAGTAGGCATAGTCGTTTCTCTTTATACAACTGTAATAATAAATAACAAAGAGTTAGTTGTAATAGTAAAGAGCTGCTCTAATTTTTCTAAGATTGTATCAAGCTCGACTTTCTATCCTTGATTCTTTTGAGTCAATTTACAAGTTTGAAGCTTGTAACGAGAACCATATTAATGTAATTGGAAGAAATGGGTATCGAGCACAGAATGAGAGAAATCATTTGCCAAAATATCTACATGTGCTTCACAGATTGTCCACAGATAGTTGGTGAGACTTTCAGACCAGATCGAATTGATAAAAATTATAGACTCATGAGAGGCCAACCGACATCACGCAACGATGATATCTGAACGATGTGACGTTTGTCCAGCTACAAATAGTTCATTTGCTGAGGCAAACTGATTACCTGGTTACCAGAGAGACTCAGTGTTCAAGTCGTACTATGCTCTTGCATTATGATACGCGTGTAGATCGAGATGACTTGGTGAAGCCAATGAAATGGTAGTCTCAGAAGTCGGTTTTAGAAATCCGAGAACGTGAATTAGATAAAGTTATAAAATTGAGCTCGCGACAGAAACCGCAATAATGCCCGTAATAAATTCAGATACGTGCACGCGGCGTAAAACTGGCGAGTAATCTTTTTTATAATAATCGAGACAGACGTATGATTGCGAGAAATTAGATTGATAATGAGCAACGGAAACGTTTAACATTTACCTGGTAATAGAGATCGAACAATACGTTCTCGGGAAGGTATGGCAGATAGTTTTTCAAACTCAAAAATTTTTCAGCTACCGCAGAAACACTCAACTTGTATAAACTGTCAGTGCTAGACACTGGCGAATTCTGTATATCGGCCATTTTAGTACACGGCCTTCGTACTGACGTTTATGAACGTAGTGTGTGTGTATACTCGATCTGTTCGATTAATGAATATGATCGTTGCGAATCGCATATTAAGATTCAGGGATTTAAAGAGCACACTTATGAATCTTTTTAATCGAATTATTCAAACACCTGTCACCGATCACCAACGATTCGACTCGAAACAAGGTTCTCACTTGCCTTGTCTTGCACCAACTTTTTAAACATTGAATCAGGACAAACTAAGTGAGTGATAAACCGTTTCAGTCAACGGCAATACGTACTCAGTAAACGATACGTACAACTGTGAGACAGCCAACCGTGGGTAATAATTCTAAGCTCGGTGAAGGGCACAGTAGGAGAGAGCACGGCACCAGCTGTGTGGTATTCTGTATTACCAGACATCGTCTACCGGACGTATCGATGAAAGAGATCATATGATAGGAAGCTTAGCTCTATTATACTCTCACGGTATTCTTACGTATTTTGATCTCAGGAATCCGAATCTGCAAGCCAAATTGATTTATCTATAAAATTGATCAAGTTGTCGCCAATTTACCGTGGGAAAAAGTACAAAATCAAAGATATCTCGATGGGATATAGTCCTAGCTTAATTTACTCCATAGCTTCGTGTTGCTGGGGTTTGAATACGGTGAAACAATAGCGATATGAACAATTTCCGAATTTTTTTACACGTTCTTCAAAATATTTCTTTTAATTTTTAATTTTTAATTTTTAATTTTCAATTTTTTACTAAATGCTATACTTATTTTCCCGGCCCGTTGGAGCGCCTAATTATAGGCAACCCCGCATTGCACGCGTGTCGACACCTACGAGTTGCTTGAATTTAGGCGCTCGGCAAAAATTGAGCATCTAAGAAAATTAGGGGTTGCGACCCCAGAGCTGTCAAACAGCTTCCAGACGTCGGATACTGTTCCTTAAAGTTTAAAGTGGTATAATGAACAAAAAGGTGATTGAAATACAGACGCGAAATGACGGGCACAGAAAAGTGGATCATCCTAGCGAAGATGACATTATGCCACCGCATGATCATCTCGAAGCTGAACGAGAAAAATACCTCTTGATAGGAAGAAGGTAGAAGAAAGGTAGGACTTCTGTTCAAGCATTGCTCAGACTCTCCTATGTAACTTCAATTTCTCTTCAGATACAGCTGGAAAATGTGTGAACTTGAATCTCATTAGAAAATCAACCTGTGTTGGACTCAGCAAGTCTCATGGACCACCATCGTATGGACCGTAGGGACGTCGATCACATCAACCATTATTCGAAAGCGTCGGAAGCGTCAAAAATGACACGATGACAGCGACATTGATACGCTTAGCTGCTGCTCAAGGGGAGCACGACGTACCCCGAGAATCGGAAACCGGTAGAGCGAGGTAGAGAGAAGTAAGGTGCAGTTGTTGTGAAATATCAGCATCTTTTCGACACAGAATATCCGCAAGATCTTATGATTTCATTTTTCTATTCTTTCGGTTCAATTTTTTTGAATTATTTTTGATTTGATTCAGAGTTCGAACACATCGGTCCTTTGATCAGACGTTCGCAGACAAACTCGAAGGAGGAAACTGCAGGCCGTACGGCGAATACATTTGATAGAAAAAGTTGCCACCTCATTTTCAACTTGGAGATTTGATTCGCGAAAATCAATGTCTACACCTTCGCACAGGCCCTCAAATCAAGACGTGGATCCACACTGAACGAAAAAGAAAAAAACAACCAACGATGAAATCTGATTGATTATATAGGTTAAGAGAGACCTCAACGGGGGATGGTAAGCTGATTTCTGGGTCTCTCAGCATCCGGAAATTTATAAATTTTGGAATATTCGTTTCTTGTTACAGAAGAATCGGTAGAGCTTCTCGGGTGATTTACGATACTGCTCGTTGGCCGCTCTTTGCAAGTTTGGGTTACGCAGTCGTCTTGGAACGAATGTCGCACGCTGTCGCCATTTTGTCGCATTTCGGATCGAAGAAATGCAGATATCTCGATCAGTCTCGAAAGTAGGTTGATATTTTCGAAAGAAACGGTTCCTGAGTTTATAATACATATGAAAATAGTCGGTCAATCAATTTGAAAAATACCTAATTTTATGTTCCAGAAAACGTAGAACTTTGAAGGCTCGTAGCCTTTAATTTTGTCGTTGATTACGTGGCTAAAAATCTAGATCGTTCCGTCTAGCGTATCATCATATATTTTGAGTTCAAGAATCCAAAACTGCTATTTAAATTGATTTATCAATCGAATTGATCGAGTTATAGTTAATTCTCCGCTGTGAATAGTAGCAAAATCTAGATATCTCGATAGCTTTAAGTCGCAGCTTAATTGAGTCGACGGATTCGTAATTCTAGAATCAAACTATATAAAAATACGGTCGCTGCAAACATTTACAAAGTATTCAATGTTGAATTCGCGAAACAGCAATCATGCTGAGATCATATAAGACTGTAGTCTCTTCATTTTTCCGATTTCAAGACTAGAAATTACAATTAATTTATTTTTTTGGGTTTCTCACAAGTATTTTGAGCCCGGAAATCCGTATCTGCTGACTAAATTGATTTATTCATTGAATCGATCGAGCGATCGCCAATTTACTACCGTAGGAAGCAGTTATATTAAAATATCTCCATATAGTTTTGAGTCGTAGCTCACTTAATTCGACGGATTTGTGTTCCTGAGGTGAGTGTACCTCGGAATACAGTCGTTCGCACATTCGAAACATAATTTGTTATGCTCGTGAAATCGCGAAAATACTAAGCCCGTAGTTGTCGCTTTTTTCAATTTCTAGGCCGAAAATAGCATCTAATTTTTCGATATCCAGTTTTCCCATGTATTTTGAACTCAGGTATGCGAACATGCTATTCAAATGATTTACCTGTAGAATTAATCGAGTTATCATTGACTTTCCACTATAAAAAATGGAAAAATTGAAATATCCACATAGCTTCGAGTTGTAGTTTAATTTTGTTATCGGATTCTTGTTTCCCTAATCGAAATACAGAAGATTGTCGCACTGTCGAGGTTCTTTATAATTTTTTTCTCGTTTTTCCCACATTGTTTTTGATTATTTCATGTATTTCTCATTTTTTACCGCATCTCCCTTAGTCACTGATAGTGGCTAATGATACGCAGCCAAAGTTACACCAGCTCAAATTTTTAAAGATTATTTCCTGTTTTTTTCCTGATTTTTTGATAATTCTTTTGTGATTTTTTCTATTCTCCATTACTTTTAATTACTTTTTTGATTAATAATTGGATATTATTCAGCCCTTGCAAGCGCCAGATAATATGAGAGTGAAGTGACGCTGACTAGGATTTATCTGAACGTTTTTCCTAATTTTTCTAATTTTTTCTAATTGTTTTGTAATTTTTATTGATTTTTTTGCATTATTTTTGATTTTAAGCCCCGCCCCCAAGCTCCTACGGGCGCCCAATCATATGCAACCAAAGTGGAACCAGCTCAGATTATTTTCAGAATTTTTCCCGAATTTTTCGATTTTTTTCCAATTTTTTCGGAATTTTTCCAATATTTTTAATTTATTTGAAAATACTCCGCCGGTTGGTAAAGTTGAAAATCGCGCTCGTGGCGCCATCTTTCGGATTTTTGGCACGAACTAAAAGTCAGTTTTGGCTCAAAATCGCGCTCGTGGCGCCATCTCTCGGATTTTCGACCCGAACTAAAAGTCAGTTTTTATTCAAAATCGCGCTCGTGGCGCCATCCCACGGAATCTTTGCGAACTAATCGGTATTTATGTCGGTAACGAAGTTCGCGAAGATTCCGTGGGATGGCGCCACGAGCGCGATTTTGAGCCAAAACTGACTTTTAGTTCGTGCCGAAAATCCGAGAGATGGCGCCACGAGCGCAATTTTCAACTTTACCAACCGGCGGGGTATTTTTAATTAAATTAAAAATATTGGAAAAATCGAAAAAAATTCGAAAAAATTCGAAAAAATTGGAAAAAAATCGGAAAAAATTCTGAAAAGAATTTGGGCTGGTTTGACTTTGGTTGCATATGATTGGGCACCCGTAGGGATTCGGGGGCGGAGCCTCACATCAAAAATATTGCAAAAAAGTTGATAAAAACTGAAAAACAATTAGAAAAAATTAGAGAAAATTCCGAGATGAATCCAAGTTAGCGTCACTCCACTCGCATATCATCCGGCGCTTGCAGAAGCTGAATTAAATACAATAATCAACTGAAAAAGTGAATAAAATTCGTCAAAAATAGAAAAAAAATAGAAAAACATTGGCAAAAAATTAGAAAAGAACCAGGAATAAATCCTCAAGAATCTGGGTTGGTGTAACTGTAGTTACGTATCATTAGCCACTATCAAAAACTAGGAGGGATGAGGTGAATGATTAAAAACAAACGAAATAATCAAAAAGAATGCAGAAAAAACGAGGAAAGGATTATAATAAACGTCGACAGTGCGACAATCTTCTGTATTTCGATCAAGGAAACAAGAATCTGATTACAAAATTAAACCACGACTTGAAGCTATGTAGATGTTTCAATTTTTTCATTTTTTATAGTTGCAAGTCAATGATAACTCGATTAATTTCAGAGGTAGAATGATTTGTTCAGCATGTTCGCAATCCTGGGTTCAACATACATGAGAAAACTGAATATCGAAAACTTAGATGCTATTTTCGGCCTAAAAATACAAAAGAAATATGTTTCGAATGTGCGAACAACCGTATTCTAATGTACACCTACCTCAGGAACACATATCCGTCTGATACATCAAGCTACGACTCAAAACTATGAAGATATTTATATTTATCCGCTTTCTACTGTTGAAGATTGGCGATCACTCGATCGATTCAATAGACAAATCATTTCAGGTATAAGGAGATTCGGATCACTGGGCTCAAAATACATGAGAAATCGAAGGAAAATAAATTATTTGTCATTTCCAGTCACGAAAGCGAAAAAATGAGAAAACTACAGTCTTAGATGATCTTAGTATGATTGCCGTTCCACGAATTCGACATAAAATACTTTATCAATGATAGCAGAACCGTATTTTCATGTGGGTTGATACCAGAAACACGAATCCGTCGACTCAATTAAACTACGTCTTAAAGCTATCGAGATATCTAGATTTTTCTACTATTTACAGCGCAGAATTAGACATAACTCGATCAATTTGATGGATCAATTAATTTAAATAGCAGGTTTAGATTTCTGAACTCAAAATACATGATAATACACAAGAAAGGTCGATTTTGATTTTTAGCCGCGCAATCAGAAATAAAATCAAAAGCTATGGGTGTTCAAATTTCTAGGATTTGTGGAACCAGAAAATACGTATTTTTCGAATTGATTGAACGTCCATTTTCATATATAATATGACTTCAGGGACCGTATGTATGTCGAGAATATCAAGCTACTCCCGAGACTCATCGAGATATTTCCATTTCTTCGATCCGAATTGCGACAAAATGGCGGCAGCGTGCGAAATTTGTTCCAAGACTGCGTAACGCAAACTTGCGAAGAGCCGGCAACGAGCAGTATCGTAAATCAACCGGGAAGCTCTACCGATTTTCCTGTAACAAAAAACAAAGATCTCAGAGTTTTTAAATTACTGGATACTGAGAGACTCAGGAATCAGCTTACCATGCTCCGTTAAGGTCTCTTTCAAACTTCATCATCAATCAGAATTTATCGTCGGTTATTTTTTAGTGTCAGTGTGGATCCTGGTCCTCATTTGTGGGCCTGTGCGAAGGTGTAGTCATCGATTTTCGGGAATCAAATTTCCTAGTTGGAAATGAGGCGGCAACTTTTTCTATTAAATGTATTCGCTGTTCGGCCTGCAGTCTCCTCTTCCGAATTGATTCACGAACGTCTGGTTTAATGCCGTGTTCAAACTTGTGGATAGAAATGAGCATGGAAATCTGACAGATATTTTTCATCCAAATGATGCTAATACTTTTAATCAACACCTTACGTCACTCTCGCTTCGCTGTTATCGGCACGTACCGCTATTTATCGTAGCTCTGCTTTTGGGGCGACCATTTCGATTTCACATCAGAACTGCCTACCTTCCAGAAAAACGATCTCTATTGGAGATTCGTATTTCTTGGTATTCAATTCGTAGAGTGAGTCGTGGCCCCTTTAAGAAGCCACCAAGTGTTGCAATGTTCTGTCATGTTTTCACTTTCGAATGGAAGTTGATGTTCGACGTCCCTATGGTCCATTCGATGGTGGTCCATGAGACTTGCCGAGTCAAACACAGGTTGCATCTCGAATAAGATACAAGTTCACTCATTGATCAGCTGTATCTGGAGAGAAATTAAAGTTAAATAGAAGAGTCTGAGCAATGCTTGTACAGAAATCCTACCTTGTGATACTACCTTTTTCTATCTTCTTCCTATCGAGAGGTATTTTGCTCGTTCAGCTTCGACGTGATTATACGTTGCCCGCACGGCGCTGGGTGGCAAAATGTCATCTTCGCATAGCATGATCCACTATTCGTTTCACGATTGTGTTTCAATCACCTTTCTGTTTATCATACCGCTTCAAACTTCAACGAACGAACAGCATCTGACGTCTAGGAGCTGTTTGACAGCGCAAAAGTCAGCAATCCATTAGGCCCCGCCCACCAAGCCCCTGTTGGCGCCTAACCATATGCAACTCCGCATTACACGCATGTCGACACGTACGTGTTGCCTGAATTTAGGCGCTTCGCAAAAATTGCGCATACAAGTAAATTAGGAGTTGCTGACCTTAGCGCTGTCCAACAACTCGTATGGACGTCGTTTACTGTCCGTTGAAGTTTGAAGCGGTATAATGAACAAAAAGGTGATTGAAACTCAAACGCAAAATGACAGGCACCAAAAAGTGGATCATCTCGAAGCTGAACGAGTGAAAAACCTCTCGATAGGAAGAAGGTAGAAAAAAATGTAGAGTCACAAGGTAGGATTTCTGTGCAAGCATTGCTCAGACTCTCCCATGTCACTTCAATTTCTCTTCAGATACAGCTGAACAATGTGTGAACTTGAATCTTATTCAAAAAGCAACCTGTGTTTGACTCAGCAAGTCTCATGGAACACTATTGTATGGACCATAGGGACGTCGATCATCAACTTCCATTCGAAAGTGAAAACATGACAGAACATTGCTACACTTTGCAGCTGCTCAAGAGGGCCACAACTAACCCTATACGAATCGATACCAAGACAGACAAATCTGCAATAGAGATCATTCTTGCGGAAGGTGGGTAGTTCTGAAGAAAAATTGAAATGGATGCCCCGAAAGCAGAGCTATGATGAATAGCGGCACGTGCTAATAACAGCAAAGCGAGAGTGACGTCAGGTACAGTATGTTTAAAACTATTAGCATTCTTTAAATGGAAAATATCTGTCAGATTTCCATGCTTATTTCTATCCACAAGTTTAAACACGGCAGGTAATCAGATGTTGGTGGACCGACTCAGAGTAGGAGACTGCAGGCCGTGTGGCAAATAGATTTGATGGAAAAAGTTGTCACCTCATTCCCAACTTCGAGATTCAATTCGTGAACTCGATGTCTACACCTTCTTACAGGCCCACAAATCAAGAGGTGGATCCACACTGAACAAAAAGAAAAAATAACCAATGAATTATAAAATCTCAACGGAGGATGGTGAGCTGATTTCTGAGTCTTAGTATCCAAAAATATACAAACTCTGAGGTATTCGTTTCTTGTTACAGGGAAATCGGTAGAACTTCCCGGGGGGTTTAATTCAAATCGTTCTTCCTAGTATATTGTCATTATGTATTTCAAGCTCAGGAATCCAAGCTTGCTATTTGAATTGATTCATCCAATGAATTGATCGAGTTATAGCTAATTGTCCGCTGTAAATAGTAGCAGAATCTAGTTATCTCGATAGCTTTAAGTCTTAGCTCAATTAAGTTGACGGAATGTGTTTTTGGAATCAAACTATATAAAAATACGGTTCTGCAAACATTTATAAAGTATCTTATGTCGGATTCGGAAAACGGCAATTTTGTACTACTATAAGATTATCTAAGACTGCGGTAGTCTTCTTATTTTTTCGATTTCGGCACTAGAAGTTACAGATAATTTGTTTCATTTGGTTTCTCATATATTTTGAGCCCGGAAATCCGAATCTGCTGACTAAATTGATTTATTCATTGAATCGATCGAGCGATCGCCAATTTACAACCGTAGGAAGCAGTTAAATCAAAATATCTCCATATAGTTTTGAGTCGTAGCTCACTTAAATCGACGGATTCGTGTTCCTGGTGTGAGAATACATCAGAATACCGTCGTCCGCACATTCGAAACATATTTCTTATCATGCTCGTGAAATCACAAGAATACTAAGACTGTAGTTCTCGCTTTTTTCAATTTCTAGGCCGAAAATAGCATCTAAGTTTTTGATATGCAGTTTTCTCATGTATATGGAACCCAGGATTGCGAACATGCTGAACAAATCATTTTTCCTGTGAAATTAATCGAGCTATCATTGACTTGCAACTATAAAAAATGAAAAAATTGAAACATCTACATAGCTTCAAGTCATGGTTTAATTTTGTAATCAGATTCTTGTTTCCTTGATCGAAATACAGAAGATTGTCGCACTGTCGACGTTTATTATAATCCTTTCCTCGTTTTTTCTGCATTCTTTTTGATTATTTCGTTTGTTTTTAATCATTCACCTCATCCCTCCTAGTTTTTGATAGTGGCTAATGATACGTAACTACAGTTACACCAACCCAGATTCTTGAGGATTCATTCCTGGTTCTTTTCTAATTTTTTGCCAATGTTTTTCTATTTTTTTTCTATTTTTGACGAATTTTATTCACTTTTTCAGTTGATTATTGTATTTAATTCAGCTTCTGCAAGCGCCGGATGATATGCGAGTGGAGTGACGCTAACTTGGATTCATCTCGGAATTTTCTCTAATTTTTTCTAATTGTTTTTCAGTTTTTATCAACTTTTTTGCAATATTTTTGATGTGAGGCTCCGCCCCCGAATCCCTACGGGTGCCCAATCATATGCAACTAAAGTTAAACCAGCCCTTATTATTTTCAGAATTTTTTCCGATTTTTTTCCAATTTTTTCGAATTTTTTCGAATTTTTTTCGATTTTTCCAATATTTTTAATTTAATTAAAAATACCCCGCCGGTTGATAAAGTTGAAAATCGCGCTCGTGGCGCCATCTCTCGGATTTTCAGTACGAACTAAAAGTCAGTTTTGGCTCAAAATCGCGCTCGTGGCGCCATCCCACGGAATCTTCGCGAACTCCGTTAACGACATAAATACCGATTAGTTCGCAAAGATTCCGTGGGATGGCGCCACGAGCGCGATTTTGAATCAAAACTGACTTTTAGTTCGGGTCGAAAATCTGAGAGATGGCGCCACGAGCGCGATTTTGAACCAAAACTGACTTTTAGTTCGTGCCGAAAATCCGAGAGATGGCGCCACGAGCGCGATTTTTGACTTTACCGCGCACCCAATGACAGGAAAAAATCGAAAAAAATCGAAAAAATCGGGAAAAATTCTGAAAATAATTCGATTTGGTGGTACTTCGGTTGCATATGATTGGGCACCCGTAGGGGCTTGAGGGCGGGGTTTAAAACCAAAAATATTGCAAAAAAATCAATAAAAATTCAAAAACAATTAGAAAAAATTAGGAAAAATGTTCAAATGAATCCAAGTTAGCGTCACTCCACTAGCATATCATGCAACGCTTGCAGGGGCTGAATTTTTCTCAATAATCAATCATTAAAGTAATTGAAAATCGTCAAAAACAGAAAAAAATAGAAATGAATCATCAAAAAATCAGAAATAAATGAGTAAAAGATTTGAGATGGTGTCACCTCACTTGCATATCATCATTCACCAGTAGGGCTCTAATAAATGTAGTAATTGATTGAAATAAATAAAGAAATTCACGAAAAAAGGAATCACGATAGAAAAAAAAATTTCACAGTGCAGTAGTTTCATGTATTTTGATCTCAGAAACACGAATATGATTACAAAATTAAACTTCGACTTAAAGCTGCAAAGATATTCCAATTTATTTGTTCCGAACAGTGAAAGATTCACGATTACTTGATTAATATGATAGATAAATTAATTGCAATAGCTGATTCAAATTCTTCAGCTAAAAATACGTAGAAACACCAGAGAAATACGTTGATTTCATAGAGCTACGACTTAAAGCTATTGACATATCTAAATTTCTCTTTATTTTACAGCTGAAACTTAGCGATAGATCAAACATTTGGTTGACAAATCAATCTCGTGAGCAGATTCATATTTCCGAGCCCAAAATACGTGGGAGTACAGAGGATCAAAGAAATAAGGCCACGGTTCGGCCTTAAATTGGAAAAACCAAGAATTCTTGCGGTTCAGGAAGCCTAAGATCCTAAGATTGAATATTTCTGTAATCCTTTAAGCGACTGCAGCTTCCCAATATATTTTGACTCCAGGAATACGAATCCGTCGACTGAATCAAGCTACCCCTAATTTTGTACGTCCTTTCCTAATCTTCCACAGGATATTATACAGTGGTCTCCGCATTCAAACTTCAACTGTAACGATAATTCACTCGGAAACACTAGAAATTCATCAAAGTTGTCGCAAATGTCTTCGCGTCGAATGGTACAGTTTTCGAGCAGATCGAACCGCATGCAGAAATAGGCAGAGAACGTCCCGAAGCCATTCTCGACTTTGTAAGTCCTTCTTTCTTTATGCAAGGTCGTAATGCCAGGACCTTCTCTTTCGGGACTGAAATTAGGAAACAAGAAAATTAAAGTACCGCAGTTCCGCAACCGCCGTTCAAAGGCTAACAATCAAACACCCTGCTCACTCGTACGCTACAAATCCCAGATCCGACGAAGAAATGCTCCAATGAGATGTTTTTCTACACTTTGTTGCCTCGATGCTCGTCTCGTTTTCCAGACCTAACGGAGAGAGCAGCTTCAACTTGCGGTCGGAGTGCCCAGAATAGATCGTCGTTCCGCCATCTTTTCCAGTCATGGAAACGAACATCCTCATACAAATTTATCCAGCACCTGTATAAAAATTATCAGCGTATTTGATATCACATCGCAACATTGTATTTACGCTGTAAGAATTCAAATGATCGAGTGCTAATAACTCCCACCTCGCTCAGTTATTGTCGCCATCCCGCGCAATCTCTAAACCAACAGAGCGGCACATAGGATCGGCTGCAATGAGAAAAGCGACCTTCAGGTGAGGATAATGCTGAATAAGTTGCGCATTGAAATCGGCTTACCATCCTTTGCTTAAGTCTGTCTGAGTCTGTGTGTCAGAGTTCACAATCTGTCCATGTATAGGTTTTTGTGTTCATTGTGGATCTACGTCTTGATTTGTGGGCCCGTGGAACCCTGGAGAGACTATTTTTCGCCAATCAAATTTCTAAGTTGAAGAAAAGGCGGCAACTTTTTTCCATAAACGCCCTCGTGACGTTCTCCTTCTCTGAGTTGGTCCAATTGGAGATCCCCTGTGATCGAACGCTGAAAAAAAAACATTAAAAAGGATGATCGGTCGGATATTTTTCGTAGAAAAACATCGACCACGTGTAACGGATATCAATACGTTGATTCGGTCCTGCCCCAATTTTATTCCAACGATTGCCGAAGTTTTTAGCCAATTTCGAAGTTGACGACCGTATTATCAACGAAATTCCAAGATTGGAAAATCTTTTCCTTAGTAGCTGGAAAGACTGAATTCTTTGCGGTGCGCGACAGAATGGAGGCAAGGCGGTGCAGGTTCCCGCGCCTATTCCAGCAACATCCTCTCGTCATTTGGGCCACCTCTCTGTCCCTCCGCCGCCGCAGCATCTCGCGTCGCCTCATCGGGAGTGTCGGGTACAGTCATGAATCCGATTTAATATACGCACAATCGCCACCGACGATCTGCGAGCGATTAGATCGCCAAACAGTCTCGCTGAATTCAAACATTATACTACCGCGCTGTTCAATTTGCTGGAATTAATTTTGAACGTACCGCATCGTCGATGCTACTCGAAAGCGTGAACCTGCACCGACGATGTCCTGCGCTTCTATAACATTCGATGCGCTACATACTCGATTCGATATTATAATGATCTACCTCGGTGAAAAGTTGCTGCAAACATCTTTTCTCGCACTCGTTTCTATCGCGTGTATTAAATCCTCCGTAATGCACCCGATACGTTTGGCTGGCTGCAGCGAACGTAGCGGGATTCGTGTCGGTCGACTCATTAGCAAATAATCCATGAGCCTCAACGTGCTTCGGTGTAGAACACGTTGCGCGGTACAGCCGGCAGCCCCTGTCCGATGCTCGCATCGGAGCGGATGCTGGGGGCAGATCGATGTCACGTGGGACCCTCCGGAAATCCCAGCTTCCTAGTTTTGCTCACCTATTCCGACGATACGTCCTCCCAAGCTACAGGCCGATGCCCATCGAAATCCGAAAAATAACGACCCCCGATCCACGCATATGATAAGAAAACTATGCGGAATAGGTATGCGTCGTCCGTACCTATTTCAAATAATAAATCAACATACGAAATATCAAAAACTTGGTCAGATAATCGAACACCGCTGAGACATGAAAAATTTCTTATACGTTATACTACACGATGAGAAGACTTACAGTTTGAATTTCGTTCGAAGATCCGTACCTATATGATGTATACGTATGTCGAGAGGTCCATGGATCATAGATCTCCGTATACTTATATACGTCTGTAGAAATACCTATTTGAAATATATTCCCGCGAGAGCGATGAGGTATTCCGATTCTCCCTAACGCAAGTGTACTATATGGATACGAATTACACCCGCCTATAGGAATATGCCTGCCTATATCCGTTTGCATACGTGTACCTATATATAGGTTTGTAGATAACGCGTACGGGTGTAAGGAGCGAGCGGTTGTTCCTTCCGTTACACCGGAAGCCGCGTAACAGATACGGACGATCGGCCGACGATGTTCTCCCCGCAATATATATATCTACTCTGCGGAAATGTATATCTACCGGTGAAAATAGCTGCAGGTACGCCGGTGGCCGGTGGCCCGCGGTGGCAGGCTGCTGGTGGCTGCTGGCTGGAAAAAAGTGTCGGGAGCGTAAACGTTGTATACCGCTAGGAGTACGTTACAGCGGGCGCTGATCGTTTATGGGCCATGATAGAGTCTCTGATGACGGTGCCGATGCATTACGATACGGTGGATGTCGGCGTAACGACGGAACCACCACTACCGGCACCAGCAGCGATTGGGAATTAGGAGGTATCGAGCTTCGCAGTGATGTCAACTTGATGATGATATACTGATGTGATCTTGAGGGGAGTCGGAGCACGGAATCATTTCGCGGCCCATAATATCCCGCCACCTCGCCACCTCGCCACCTCGCCACCTCGCCACCTCGCTCCCGTTCTCCCGTTCTCCCGTCGCTCGCACGTATGGCTATGATACGCCGGGCCGCAGGGCTATATCGTCGTTAGAGACGTTGCAATCCCTATTATGTACCAACCACCTACACCAGCCACCGGCAAAGGAGCCGAAGGGTTCGAAAATAACGGAGTGGGGATTCGCTGCCGGTTGCTAAACTCCGTCGAACATCGTATCGGAATATTTCAAGGCACAGCGAGTACATGTCAGTCCTCTGCGAGCTGGCGAACAGCTTGTTCGTATTCGATACTCATCTTCGATGATCGGTCGCTAGATTCTTCCCGAAAGTCCACTCGCGCTAATAACTCTAAACGCCGTCCTTGTTTCATTCCTGCATACCCTGGAGGCGCCTTGTGCGATCGGAGGACCGATCGGTTCCATCTTTCACGTGCTCTTCGACGGCGCCGTTTGATCTTTATTTTTGGTAACCGTCTTCCGAGTGTCGAGAGTCATGCATCCGCACTGTTGACGATTACGTTACGGCAGATAAAACCCCGCGGTAGAGAATCACCTGCGCGCCGAAACTATATTATACATATTATTCGTAAAAGCGGAACGCCGAACCAAAGTGAGTGTGTGACGTCCGCTTGATGTAACGGTGGAGTTATTTGGTTATCCCGAGGTACGTAGAGCCGGGGGAAAAATTTCATCGACGCTCGACGAACTTACGATCGCGCGGAAGGGTTTTCGCTACCGCTCGCCGAAATTTCAAACGCGGGTCACGTGTCGGCGCCAAATAAATCACCGCTCTCTGTCGTACGATTCCCCGCCAATTGTAACGTGGCTCTTTTTCGTCATCGCGACGGTTATAGGATGCATGCGAGTAAGCTGCGATAAATAGGAAGGAAATTTTTAGCGGTAGGCGACGCCTGCGGTGAGACGAGGGCTATCGTGATATTTATTACACGGGACTCCCCCAGACCGGACACGTACAATTAACGCTAGCAGTGTTAGATTCGCTGGCACCCCAGCGGCCGACACCGTTCGCGCAACTCGAGGCCTGCGACTATAAGAGTTATATACTTGTATAGGTACGATACCTATAACTTCATAGCGAGCTTTCGTTTCTTCATTTTTCTTCTGCCCGTTCGTTCATTAAGTCAGCTACCTGTCGCTTCGTTGTTCCATTGATCCATCGATTCGACGATTCATTTTTCCACTCATCCGTTCAAGGGCCCTGTATACCGGTGGAGCTGAAAAAATCCAGCAGCGATTAGACCGTCTGTGCGGACGTATAAAATCGAGCGCTTCTGCACCGTGATACATAAATTATTCTCGTATCACTGACCGGGGAGATGCAGATTGACGAACAATAGAGAGTGCGAGCGGGTGATCGTTCGGACGAAACTCTTGACGCGCTCAAAGACACCGGGCTTGCTCTCTCGCGTTGAACGTAGACCTCAATCATCCGCGTAATCCTTCTCCTCGGTCCTCGATCGGGTTGCCCCACGTGTGCGCCCCGCCGAGCCTTTTTTCTCAACGGGAGTAGGGACTGCAATTATTAACGGGCTGTGGTGTTGAATCGTTCGTCGAAAGAACGCGAACCATTGTTCTCCCGGTGTAATAGTTTCCTGAAGCACTCCTATACGACGAGAGAATGACGATTACTTCCGACTTTTTCGCAAAACGATTACCTTTCTGACCTCTGCTAGTTTTCCGCTCTTATAGGTATAAGCGGTAAATGTGCGAATGGTCATTTAACGCTACAAAGAAAAATCTGGATTTTGTAGGCGTCGTCGAGCCGTTCGCGCCCCGATAATACGAGTAGTAAGGGTAATCGTCACGAAGACGCGGAAGGACGCGGTGACGCTGCTCGAAGGTCTTATCGAGTGAAGGAACGATGACCGACGCTCTGAGAGATCCGGAGTTGGCGGATTCGGAGAGCGCCGAAGACGCGAGAGCGTCCCTCAATCTGGCGGCTCAATCAAAGTCGAAGAGCAAAATTCTCCCCGAAAGAGGTACCTGGAGTACGAAGCTAGACTTCATCTTGAGCGTGGTACCGATCTCAAAATAATAAAAAATTAATACCGCGATCGATCGATCGATCGATGCTACGATCGTTGGCCGCGCAGATTTCTCTCACAACCTGTTCCAGGTTGGTCTCGCTATAGGACTTGGCAATGTCTGGAGGTTTCCTTACCTCTGTTACAAGAACGGGGGCGGCGCGTTTCTGATACCCTACTTCCTGACGCTGATCCTCGCCGGAATCCCGATGTTCTTCATGGAGTTGGCCCTCGGTCAGATGCTGACCATTGGGGGTCTCGGGGTCTTCAAAATCGCACCCCTCTTCAAAGGTATCGGGTACGCCGCGGCCGTCATGTCCTGCTGGATGAACGTCTACTACATCGTGATTCTCGCTTGGGCCATCTTTTACTTCTTCATGTCCATGAGGAGCGGTCGGTATTCTTCTTTCGGGGATATAACTAATTTGTATCGCCCGCGCGATTCCAACTAATTGACACCGTACACGCTGAATTTTCCCTTCACACAGACGTACCGTGGCGTTCTTGCAACAACTACTGGAACACAAAAAACTGCGTGAATCCTTACGACAGGAGCGAAATGCTCTGCTGGAACCAACTGACCGCCAACAAAAGCATTGTCAAGGTTTGTTCCCTGAACCAGTTCAACGTCAGTGCCTCGGAACTGACGGACCCGGTCAAGGAATTCTGGGAGTGAGTAAAAGGTTTAATTCAAGATTGATAACCTACCGTATACGGGCGGGTGATATTTGAATACGTACGCACGTCATTTCACAGACGAAGAGCGCTCCAGATCAGCGACGGAGTCGAGCACTTGGGTAGTATCCGTTGGGAGTTGGCGGGAACTCTCCTTCTCGTCTGGATTCTCTGCTACTTCTGCATTTGGAAAGGAGTCAAATGGACCGGAAAAGTCGTCTACTTCACTTCTTTGTTCCCTTATGTTTTGCTGACGATATTACTGATCAGAGGCATTACGCTACCCGGAGCGATGGAAGGCATTCGGTTCTACGTAAGCCCGAACCTCTCTAAACTGAAGGAGTCAGAGGTAAGAGCCGCGTACGAGACGCGATCGGAATCTGGAATTTTGCGGTGGAGCTTGTAGCTTCGTTACCGGATCGACCGAGGATAAGCGTCACCCGTTCTTTTTGTTTGCGCAGGTTTGGATCGACGCGGTAACTCAAATATTTTTCTCCTACGGTCTCGGTCTCGGTACACTGGTGGCCCTCGGGAGCTACAACAAGTTTACGAACAACGTCTACAAGGACGCGTTGATCGTTTGTACGGTGAATTCATCGACGAGTATGTTTGCCGGATTCGTTATATTCTCGGTAGTCGGTTTTATGGCACACGAACAGCAGAAGCCGGTCGCCGAGGTAGCGGCTTCCGGTCCCGGACTCGCCTTCCTGGCCTACCCGTCCGCCGTTCTCCAACTCCCGGGGGCCCCGCTTTGGTCCTGCCTCTTCTTTTTCATGCTACTACTCATCGGTCTCGATTCGCAGTTCTGCACCATGGAAGGATTCATCACAGCCATGGTGAACATTGAAAAAATGCTCGGTAGAATATGAGAATGAAAGTCACGTTCTCTGTTATTCATTAATGTTTTATGTTATACTCACGTGCGTGTTTATTTATTTTGACGTCCAGGTCGACGAGTGGCCGCAGCTACTCAGAAGACGCAAGGAAATATTCATAGCGATTGTCTGCGGATTATCCTACTTGGTCGGTTTATCCTGCATATCCCAGGGCGGAATGTACGTATTTCAGATCCTCGACTCGTACGCGGTATCCGGATTTTGTCTTTTGTTCCTGATATTCTTCGAATGCGTTTCGATAAGTTGGGCATTTGGTGTTAACCGTTTCTACGACGGTCTTCGTGACATGATCGGTTACTATCCGCTGGCCTGGTGGAAACTCTGCTGGACCGTAACGACGCCGATGATTTGCCTCGTAAGTAATACCCCCGTCATATACGCCGATCGAAACGGGAATAATACTACGGATTTTACCGTGCATTTGGAAATCTCCCCATCTCGACAAAATTACAATCACATCCTCCACCCGTTCATCGCACCCGGACTCACGTCCAGTTTCACTTTTCGTCGCAGGGTGTATTCGTGTTCAACCTCGTCCAATGGACCCCGGTCAAGTATTTGGAATATGAGTACCCGTGGTGGTCCCACGTCCTGGGTTGGATGACCGCATTGTCCTCTATGCTCTGCATACCTGGGTACATGATCTACGCGTGGATGACGACGCCCGGAGACTTCAATACGGTAAGTGCTTCCCCGATCGTTCCTATACAAGGACAACGTCATCGTTCGCTTTTCTACAAAGTAGATTTGACTTTTAACCGACGATTATCCTTCTCCCGCCATCCCACTATCCTGCGTTACCCTCGATTGTTCGTATTTCCAGAAGTTCAAGCTCCTCGTGAGAATAGACGACGACGTCGCGAGCTTACGCGTCAAGATGGGGCAGCCGGCTGTGGAGCTAAGTTCCTTGTAAGATCGTTGCGGCTCGTTATACCTTTCGTAACGATAATTATTATTATTTTTCACTAACTCATATAAGGATTACACGTCGTTGTTTAAATACACGAGTGCGGCAAGTTACGAGGCTGCGGCAAATTAACCGGCAAAACTTTCCGCTTTCATCTTTTTCACGTGTCGTTGAACAAATATACATAACAATACCATCTGAAATATCCATCGATCGACGTTATACCTTTTCATACATACATATGTATAATACCAAGTATGCAGTTACATTGGTGCGGTGTAATATCGAATACGGCACAATTCACGGTGGACCCGGACCTCCGGAACAAATTCGACGTCATTTTGCCGCCGGAATATTAAAATTCCGATTCTGAAGATGAACGATTAAATTGTCAACCCCTCGCCCTTGTTATAATCCGCAACGGTCACTCGGTAAACCCTTGCGAATACTTACGACCGATCCAAGTTTGTCAAACTTTATATTATGGTGTATTATATGGTATACATGTTATCATTAGATGCCAAAGTGCTAAGTATACCTTTAGTTGACCCCATCACGCGTCAAAATACAATTCAATATAGATATAGTAATAATGATATTGATAATGATGATTACATTAATAGCAATAATGGTAATGATTAATTGATTTACAATAATATAGTGATTATAATACGATAGTAATAAAGTGTAGCGTTAGATAGATGGATCGTATGTAATAGCGTACGGGGATCAATATTATAGACACGTGGAGTCAGTCGTTCGAAATACGATGGGAAGAATTAAGTGTTAAAATTACCTAGTTCGATAACTGTACTATTATAATATAATATCAGCAGCTCTAGAGAAGACTGTGTTACGAAAACTATACGTAGATCATTATTACAATATTATACCCATACATTATTCTTCTATCTGTGGTGTATAAGTCTTATCGTTAGCCGTAAACCTTCGACTTTAACGCATGTATGGGTAACGTATATAATAATCAAACTTCGTCAATCTATAATCAATATTATATCATTAATGATTGTCACGTCAGCGATACGACGGGTTCTTATAGTATCTGCAGTATCACTTGGTGTTCCTTGGCATTTTTCCAATTTTTTCTTTTTACTTATTTATTTGCTGTTCAATTTTTTTTTAACACCACCCTCCTCTATTTATCTATTATTATTGTTATTGTTATTACTGTTATTATTATTATTATTATTATTATTATTATTATTATTATTACTATTATTATGTTATCGTATTTGATTTTTTGCTATCACCGATAGCAAATTTACGTCTATGATTTCAGTTGCCTCACACGCAATGAGATGACCTCCTTCGTTACGCCAACCTGTTTATTCATGAATTCATACTACATGTATGATGAATTATAACTCTGTTATCATTTATTTATAAATGAACGACTCAGTAGTTTATGTATAGTTTGTTCTTGCTCTTGCTGTTGTTATTGTTACTATTATTATTATCATTATCATTATCATTGCCATTATCTACCGTTATTACGCTACATATAGTGCGAATTTTTTATCCGATTTCGTAACAATTATTGTCATCTGCATAACTAGGAATAGAATATTTAATAACGTACATACCTATAACTATGATTGTCAGTAGAGCAAACTTGTGTATACATCAATTTCTCTACCTAAATAAAGGTAAACTTACGAATTTTGGATTGGCAAGGAACCGTTGATATTCCGCAGTACAAACTTCCTCGATACACTTTTCCAAAGATAATTTTGAACCAACGATTGCGGGACTATCGAAATTTTCCTCCATATAAACCGCGTCTCCTCGATACGCGTTGTTGGGAGATTCAGGGAAAATTAAATTGCAAGACCAAAGAATTGAGATGTGGGTAAAAATTTATTTAGCTTGGCGGCTTCGTGCCGCGGTACAAAATACTTGACCACATATTCAATCCGTGTAATACATACGTATTTATGTACTCGAATAAAGCGTTGCTGCCCATGAATTTGATCGTGATGATAGGCGAATGATAAAATATGAAAAATATAAAATCGATAAGAATTTCAATAGAATTTCGGGAATAGCCCGGATAATAAAAAATAAAAATCTATAAGTTAGTTAAAATATTATTTTTATGCTATTTGATGTACGCCGATGTACGTACGTACGTATGTTATATTCCTATATACATATAGGTTTGTATGGACGGAAACTGTTGCCGCTCAGCGTTTGATAAAAAAAAAAAGACTGGATAAAAGAAAATATAGCCATTGATCGTCGTCTCGCTACTTATTTACAAATATTTAAAAACAAGAGAGATTCTAGTCAGAATCTGTACGTACCAATCGATTAGCTTCGATTACACGTAAACTTTTTGTTACCTTTCTTTATTTAGCTTAGTTGCCATTTTTGATATGACACTAGCGTCGGGTTATTAATTCGTATTAATTACGATTTTCAGGGATACCTATTATACTAGTAATATCAAAATGAGATTAAAAATACCTCCAAATAGTTCAGCCATTATAAGAATATACTTATGCATTAATTTTTAATTTTCAGCGTATCAGATTCATTCCGAACATTGTACCGAGAGGATTGATGGGAAATACCAATCGGTTACTCGAGTACAAGCTGCAATGGAAATTATTATCTCTTGGACGCAAGTGAAGTAAGTCAAAGGCAGCCTCTGGGCTATCGCGCGACATTTCGTTCTATCCGATCGCTTTCGCCCCCCCCCCCCCCCCCCCTTCATTATCTACAATTCTAGATGCTATTGTCAAAGGTATACATATCATTATAACTGATATTGGCAATCTCAGAGAACACTATCGTTCGTAACATTCTGACTTCGTTCTCAGAACATTATCGTAAGTCCATATATATTACTTAACAGGTGTGCAGAATATGAAGAAATCGAAAGACGAGTACAATGATTGAGAGGATTTCAGCGGTCCGGGTTAAAAAAAAAGAAAAAACAAGATCAGGTCACAGTGACGATCTTCGAATACGAATGGCAGAATGAAATCGTGATGGACCGATCAACGATCGATCAACGTGTGTCGGTTTATCTAGAATTACCTCGTTGGAAAGAAGGTGTATGTAATTTCGTAGCGGTAGCAGCCTATTTACCCTGTGTAAATACGGAATGTAATCTGACCAATGTGTTAGGATTTTTCGATGCAACTGGTCCGTGCGGTTCTTACGCGCAGTTTAGAAGTCTGAGAAGAAGCAACAGCGCTACTCCCAACCCAGCGTTCAGTATCCTTTTGCTCGCCGTACTCCTGTAGATGTTGGGATCACCCATCTGGAAGGTGTGCTCGGGGCTCGACATTCGACCGTCGCCTCCGTTACTGAATGCTAAAACTCTCATGTGGTAAGACTTGCCAGGACTCAGATTCGTGATGTACGCTTCAAGTTTCGAGCCCACTGGGACGATCGTGTCGTTTGCTGTGCTCATGTCCTGGTCGACTTCCCATACTCGTATCTTGTAGCCGATCAGAGGCTCTTCCTCCAAACTAGGTTGGACGTAACGCCAAACAACGCGAACTTCGGAGGGATTCACACCGTATACGTTGACCGATGACGGAGGCTTTTGCGGTGCCTTTCTGTAAGTTCTCTCCAAGTATCTTTCGCTTTCGGGTCCTTCGCCAGCCGAATTATACGCCATCACCTTGACGAAATAGTAAGTGTCGGGCTGAAGACCGACGACCAAAGCCCATGGTTTGGTGGTACGCGACAAATAGTAGACCGAGTCTTCTTCGCGATTGTCTTTCTTCCAGTATTTCAGCCTGTGACCTATCAATTTACCGCGCACCATTTCCCGCGTTTGTTCTATCGGTGCCCAACTGACGTTGAGACTCGTGCTATTGTAACTGAGAGCGTAAACCTGCTGCGGAGCTACCTGCGGCATATCTTCGGCGCTAAATATTGTAAAGTTACCTGACATTGGTCCGAAGCCGATTTCGTTGGCCGCTTGAACGCGTACCACGTATTCCGTGTAATAAAACTGTTGTGGGATTTGGACGACCGCCATACGCGTGTTGCCGTACTCTTTAAGTTCTAGGGACTGGAATTCTGAGTCGTGGTCCTTTCGCAGCCAATAAATTTTGTAGTATATTCCGGGGCCGTTTTGTTCCGAAGGTTTCAGCGGTGACCACGTTATCGTCAAGTCCCCGATCTTTCCACCACCGCCACCGATGTTCAGAGGCGCCATTCCCGGCTTGTCCGAGGGAGTGCTGTACTGAGGAGACGGAGTTGACGGGTCTCCTATACCTAGCTCGTTGACACCCGAGAGGCGGAATTCGTAGGTAGCGTACGGGTTTAATACATTCTCTAGGTAAGCCTCCTTGCGACCATTGTACCTGTCTATCTCGTTCGCCGTTATGTCTGTAAACAGGCAAATGCAACGAATTAATGACCGTTTGACAATTTTTCATCGAAAGTGAGACTGGAATAAAAAATAAACTAAAAAAATCACCGCGTACGGCGGAAAACTCACTTTGAGCCAAGGGAAACCAGGTTTGGTTCCAGTTCGTTCTGGCGCTGACAATGTACATCGTTATGGGCCTGCCGTTCATGGCTCCGTCGGTCCATTGCAACGTGACGGAAGTTTTCACTACGCTGACGACTTGTACGCCACCCGGGGGCCCCGGTGGTCCCTCGACGATGACTCTGGCTCTGCTCGAAATTCTTCCCACGGCACTCTTAATTATGCACTCGTAGTCACCCGCGTCAGAGAACGTCGCATTTATTATATCAAGAGTTCCGGCATCGATTCTGAGCCGAGGATTCGCAAACAGATCCCTGTCCCTGATACGCAAACCGTTGTGCGTCCAGATGTAAGCGATGTCCAGAACTTCTTCCGTCTCGGCTAAACAACGCATCGTCAAATTCCACATCACCGCTGTCACTATACGACGGTTTAAGCTCTCGATAAACCGTGGACCACCTATAGGAAATAAACGCATCGATTAGCAACCCGATTCGATACAATGTCGGCATTTTCCGGGTACAACGGATAATTTGAGTAGCTCACGTAATACGATAACTCGTCCCCTGGTCTCATCCGCCCCGTATTGATTCGATGCAACGCAAGCATACATCCCTTCGTCGTCTCGCGAAACAGGACTTATTATCAAATTTCCGTTCTCAAGGAGCCGTCTACGGCCTCCCGAACCTATCACGTTTCCGTCCTTCTTCCAGACGAACTTCGGACGAGGTGCCGCTTCGGGATTGCATACGATCGTCACGTTTCCACCCTCGGCAGCGTACGTCTCAGACTCCATTGGTCTTTTTTTAAAAGTCGGCTTCAGGGCTGAAGAAAATATCCAAGGGTAAAGTTAGCACAAAGCAAGACTGGGGGAATTCTATAATCACGCGCAACTCACATAATATCCTCAATTGTCCGGAGGAGTATTTTGTCCTGAGTTGATTCCTAGCTCTGCACTGATACATGGCCTGATCTCTCTCGGGGTCTAGATACCTTATGGACAGAACGTTGTCCTGAATGGTGTACCGTTCTCTATCCTCCGGAGGCAGTGTGTACATGTCTAGGACTTCACCGTTTCTATACCACTTATAACTAACGTCAGGAATTCCAAAGGCTTCGCAAGTCCAGGTCAAATCCCCCCTGTTGTCCATGTGTTTATCTACCAATGGGATCGTGAAGTTCGGAGCCGCCTGTATCGTCAAGCGAACTGAATTCTCTATCGACGCCCTGTTGTTGTGTGCTCGACAAACATACTCGCCTTGATCCTCGACCTGCACCCTTGGAATTATGAGAACGCGGTTGTAATTTGTCGATACCGCGCCACGTGGGAGCTCTGCTCCTCTCCGCGTCCAATTATAGGACGGAACGGGACTAAATTGCAAATACCAAACATTAACAAACCTCTCAATTTCATGGTGTGGAATTTTACTTACAATCAGAATGTAAACGATCGCTCTACTTACTAGCCAAAAGCGATGCACTCCAATCTGACTTCTTCTCCGGCTACCGGAGCCTCGGGAAATACTTTGGGAAAGTTGTTTGTGAAAGTTAGCTGCTGAAATGTAGCTGTAATGAGAGTTTTTGTATCAGACAACGTTTAGAGAGGGTGGAATCTCATTCGAAACCATTGGACTCACAGTGAGGGTCGACTCTGAGAGGGAAGAACGGACCATTCCTTCCTGTATCGGAAGCAATGCTTTGCACATTGCAGGAATAATTTCCTTGGTCGATAGGTTCGAGGGCGGAAAAATAAAGGGCACCGTCAAATGAGACAAAGACTCTCTTGTCTTCCTCAACGAAATTGGGAAAGTAGTCACGCGTCCAGTAGTACTTGACACCTGGATAATGTTGAGGAGGGTCGCAATAAATGGCTTTTCCCCAGTTCTGGTCCCCGTGCTCTTGAGAACGCTTTAAATTGAACTCTAAAATATATCCAAAAGACAGCACCACACTCTCAGACACAATTGTCCCAAACTCATTGCTTGCCTTACAATGATAGGACCCACGATCTGCTTTCTGAAACAATGAATTCAAACACCGATGAGTTCAGACTCGGTTCTCGGGGAATCGAATTCATGTCGACAGGTAGAGATCTTACCTGTTCCGGTTCATAGATAATCAACGTCCCACCGCTGACCGTGTATCTACTGTTATCCAATGGATTGATCTTTTTTGCAACCAATCGATCATTTTCATACACCTCCATATACCACTCATAAGTGGGTGTTGGGTATCCTCCGGCCAGGCAGCGAAGAGTAACGTCGTTACTTATTCTTCTTTTGGACATGTCAAAAACTTTGTTACGAGGTTGTTTGATGAAGTACGGACCTCTTGGCACCTGTAACGGATTGTCGATCTCTATTCCATACTGATATGTGCGGTCGTCCTGCACAAGGTTGTGCATGCTGGCCACCGAAGCTTCGCAAATGTACAGCAGTTCTTCTTTTCCTGTGACTTTTTCAAATCCCCATCGTTTCAGATTGTAGCTAAACGAGTAAACGAGATAGTCTTTTCCTTGTACATTGTCCATTGGCTCAGGGAGGAAAGCATTTTCCATGTTCATCAACTGTGATCCATCCGGTTCATTAGACCAGTATCCTCCTTGTTGTCTGGCTCCGGTATACCACCTTCGATGCTGCGGATCCTGCCACAGCAACTGATACATGAGAAACCCGTGCTCTTCTAATGAGTCGATACTGACCAGATCGCTTTGGTATGCCTGGCAGTTTTTACGAGCATCTTGACGTGAGCGGAGCGGGCTTTTGATAAATCTGTAGCAGGAATCTTGGAACTTGATCCAATATTGAGGACAACGATATATCAATTCTCCATCTCCAAGATCTTGGGCAAATGAGACGAGGCTCAAAGTTGCCAGGACAATGATTCCTAGCCACAGGCCAGTCATTGCAAAAGTTCAAGTTTTTTTCAGCCCAAGGTATCAGTTGTCATATGACTCTGTCCGTGAAAAAAACAAAGATTAGACGTCCTGGCAAGTCAAAGTTTCAACCCTCAAGACAGGGTGTCGATGAACAATAACATCGTAATCGATGCGTAGGATTTATTTATTGGCAATTTGTTACAGACGCATCGTGATATTTGCGATTTTGCAATAACAGAAATTCAAAGATTCCATCTATCCTGAAAATCTATCTATATTCGGTGTTAGATAAAAAGGGAGTGGCACTCGGACCTAAGGGCGCGAAAATGATAAATATTGTTTGTAATTTACAATTAGGCGTAGCGTCGCGGCACCACTTCTCAATATGGGCGTACGTTTCACGCTAACCTTATGATATTACTTACCTCAATTGTAAATATTATCTTATCACAATATCGGTGATACGAGACATTGATGACCGATGACAAATCCAATTCTCAACACGCCCAGCTCTTGGCTGCAAGGATGTATGGGTCGGGCGTTAGCATTCGTGTCACAACCACCAGTCACTCACGACTACTGAAGATGCGTTAATCTGCGTGACTGAAACTTGAAACGACGAACCACTGATCTCTACGACGAACTGATGAGCCGACAATTCATCCAGTAAACATGCACGAATAAAAAAAACAAAGCCTTGCGACAACGCCTTCAATGATCGTTTTGGTTTGGTAGGTTCGGCCACTGAAGTGGTTTTGGCTAGTTTGGCTCAGTAGGTGGCGACCCTAAGCACTTAAGCAAATGGCACTACTAAGCACCATAGCACATGCGCTGTCTCGAAATCTGCTCATGCTTCTGAAATTTCAAGAGACTCAAAAAACCCACGAAGATGAGCCATATCTTTATTTACAAACTGTCAGCATAAAGGAAGGTATTGATGAAAATAACCTGAACGATTCACATTGTCATCAGCTAAGTATGTTTGGTACTCGTAATTATATAGAAAATTAACAATCTGCATTTGTCCCAGGAATACTCAAGTTAACGGAGCTCTAATTTTCAAAAAATTTTCAGAAAAATGGATACATTCGACTTATTGTTAGTAGCTTGTCAACTATGGAGCACATCTGATAAGTCGCTGAAAAAAAGGCTAGAACGCAATCTTTGTCGGCGTGTTTGAATTCGACCGATCAATATACATTGGAAGGAAGATGTTTTTCATGTTATACTTCCAAGAGTTAAAGGGAGATGACCAAATGTCATATATGTATGTATACTCAACTGAACCCAGCAAAATTTTGAATGCTCATGAATATTATCAATCCTAGTTCGAGAAAGAAAAGTCCACGAGCCATCGAGTCTGAGCAAAGACTTGCAATCACGATATTGTATGTTGTTTGAAAATAAAAAATTAAGGCATTTTTGTATTTCTGACACAATATCTTGTGATATACTGTAACATCAATAATGGCATTACAGATTTCTGATTGGAGATAAAGTCTATGTCATTGCCTTAGCATATCGCCTTGGCCAGTTCACTGTCCAAGCCATTGTAAAAGAAGCATGTAACGTAATCGGTAAGATTCTTGATAGGATCCATGTACAAGTTCCTACAAAAATAGAATTCCTTAATATCAGGATTCCATCCAGGATTCCGTTTCCACAAATTCACCTCCTCCACTCCTGACGACCATACAGCCGTTTCAACGCTAGCAGTGAAGTTGAAGGGCTCTACTTTTATCGCGTTGCTTCGTTGGCAGTTGTGTATGTTGTGTATCGCGTTGAAAGCAATTCCGTGAAGTGTAATCGATCGATCGTTTATTCGAATATGTCGAGGTATAATATCGCTAGGGTTTATTCAAATTATCATCTCGGGTATTATAGTACAACTTACTCCGATAAGTGTCACAGGAAGCGTTGGCGCATCTTTATTACGAATATTTCACTTTCTATCAATATATGTAATTTATATTCATATTGTATAGGTATTTTAGGCATAATAATCTCCATTATATTATATGTATAATAGTAATAATGATAATGATAATAACGATAATGATAATGATACATAATACCTAAATATCTCATCAGGCCAATTATATTTATATTAAGTGTCACACGCTGTAAATCAACAAAATAATTTTAATGTCATCTAAATAAATCACGAATATTCAACCATGTATGTTTGTGACAGACCACATCATATGATAAGTTTATGTATAAACTTTGAAGTATAACATTTGATCGAAATTATCTGTTGCAGTGCAATCTGTTGTTTTAAATTGGTTGAAAATTTCAGGGTGGTAATTAATTACTTGATTCCGAATTCTTCTCAGTCTCCTGCCCCCTCAAAATCGCATCCTCAATTCTGCAAGTCGTATATAAGTATGTATCTATACATCGATGTAAATATAATCAATATGATATACCTATGAACTAACGTGGAGCTGCATTCGCAATAATAATTTAATATACGGAAATGTGTATTTGGGCAATATGTCGCATCACGGCGATGATAATGATAATATGTTATGGCAATGATGATGATGATGGCGTTAATAATAATACAAAAATGGAGTTTCGTATTCAATATATCACGATAATACAAAAGTCATCGTTCAATTATTTTTATTATCATATTATATTAATGCATTATTCGCATTCGTTTCTTTATTTCATTCAATCATATATTTCTCTGCCTTCTCCATGTCCACGCTGTACGTATCCCATGCAACTTGGTAAGAATAATCTAGCTCAGATCGCTCAGATCTAAACTGCAACCCACTTTATCTTCCTACATTATATCTAGATCGACCATACTCGTACACTTTACGTGAACAGTGATATACGTAGAGTAATAGCTAATAATCTTAGACAGACTACGATCCAACAAGAACTTGTCATCTCAGAGTGAATTTTCACCTGTCCAAATTCTGGTGGCCTTTCGAAATTTGATTTCGAAAGATCACGAAAGTACACTTTTTCTAGAAAAGTTAGAAAATTAAATATGATCATCTAATCCGTTGCAAATTATAAAATAGTTATTATATGGTTATCATTGCGATGGATGATGTTGGACACGACTCGGTGTCTCCTTAATTTCATTTCGTCCCCTCATCGCCATCGGCACCGTCGTGTTCGTCACCGTTTACCTATCTATACGTACAAACGTACTCATACAGTATATCGATCAGTCGGTAAAATTTGTTTTACGATTGGATTGGTTGGGTTTTGGACGTGCAAAACCTGGATGGAGTTGCGGTGTTACTGGCTTATGATTAATTCCTAATAGTTACGATATATGTAGAATTACTCAGTAGCTCGTTTTCACTTATTTGATACATCCTATCTATATTCTATAGTTCTGTCATTGTTTAATTCTTACGGTTGTACGGTATACTTTTATGTCATGTGCCTCACCGCTTACGCATATCTGCAATGGAAAATTCTTATCCTCGGTATTCTTAAGACATGCCAGTATTTTTAAGTTCCTTTACTCTTTACCCATTATTTGCTAACATTATTGTTATTATTACTACTATTGATAATATTATTACCGTTACGATCATCGTCATCACCATCGTCGTCGTCGTCGTCGTCGTCGTCGTTTCTTATCGGTATATAACTTTGTTAATCCTAGTATAATTCTGAATATTATGTACTTATAATCATCATGTTATTATCTATTATCATTATCATCATTGTTGCGTTGCTGTTATGTTAATGTACGTAACAATCGATAGTATTTTCACGTATCCTTAGAGATCGCATAACAGATGTTCTTCAATTTCAATCCGATGGCTTGATAACAGATCAAACGAACATTGTTTCGTATTTCTTAACTTCGTTTGTGTTTTTTATCTTTCACTATTAACAGAGACAGTAAAATGAGAAATCCAACAGCTTTCTCTCGCGATTGAAAAATTGTTCTTGTTTTGTGTTATTTGTGTTTTTTTAAATATCTTGTCTTTATTTTTCTATGGCACTATCACTCAGTAAATGTGTAATTCGAAATATTTTTGTATGAAAAAGGCTAGACGTATATAAATTCCTCCGTTCAGCTCTACTATTTTATATACGGTATCAGATTGATCGTATCGTCCTTAATTAATAATTTTATAATAATAGTATCCGTTCCCCGATGTTTTCATACAGGATACCGTTGTTTTTTTTCTTCTTCGTACTCTTTACCCTTGTTGCTACGGATTACTCATATACATACATACATTTACATACACATACATATACATATGTATATGTATGTGTATATCTATATGTTTATAATACATATATTATACGTACACGTATAGACGTACGACCGTCAGGCAAACATTGGCCATTGATGGTTTTTGTTTTTCACGTAGTAATAAACATTGTTTAAAGAAAAATATTCTGCGATCTATTCATCTAAATTCAATATTATTTTATAAAACTTCTCGTAAGCAGCGCGATTGCACTTTCATCTAGAGCTTGCGGTATGCCCCTGCAGTGAGTATTAATAAGCATCCTTATTATTCAATTATTCTCTTTCCATACACAGAATTGTCAACTCATTTACCACTCGTTCAATCGTTAATAATCGATGAATGATTGTTACCGTTGCTATCACCATTCGCGATGGTATCGACATACCTGTAAACACGCGTCATATAGTTTTCACGATTTTCTCGACCCTGTACGTTTCTCTCAAATCATTGTTATTCATCTATTTCATTGGTATTCGATCGAATCGCAGCTTCGCTTCGGAACGCGATCTCATCTGCCCTGTTCTGTATAAGATATACTTTATAACGATGCGTTATCGTTCGAATACAGGCATTACGAAGTAGCACCGGATAGCGAAGAGAATAAAAAATCAAACGATGTGCAACAATGGATCATAACCGTCGTGTTTATCGGTATATAACGAAGAATTGAATTAATTTATGTAACGACTTGACCGATACTATAATGTTCATAACGAATATCTGCACGGATTTATATCCAGTGAATAGATGTAACGAATGAATAGATATATAAGTATACATATAATAGGTATGCACGTATAAGTATAGGTATGCATAAACCATAAGTCAGCGTTATCGGTCTGCACCTGCACCGACTTCTCGAATACCTCGATAAATTTCGCAACCGTGCGAGGATCTATTCGCGTTGGGGTGTAGGTCTGCAGGTGATACTATAGGTGCAGCGGGCTCACCTACAGATCCTGGGTAAGCGTGTGAATTGCCTAAATTTCGCCCCCCTTTCCCCAGAATTCGTCAAACCGATTGCGCGCCATTTCGAAGACGTCGTAGGGTGAGGACGTCGGGTGATGCACGGCACTCGGGGCAGGCGCCTCGAGAACGTGGAATCCACCGGCTGCGGTTCCGGCGGCGGCGGCGGCGGCGTTTGTCTGCGGCTGCAAGGGCTCGATCCTACGGGGTACTTCCGCCTCTAAGACTCGATAGCCTCCGGACCCTGGCGGGGTCGCTGATTCCTTTTTCCTCTCGAAAGCGAACACCGGGTCATCCAGGCATCTCAGATTCGTCCCCACCACCGGCCTAGCCGAGACATCCTCCAATCTTTCGTCGGCTCTCTGCACAGCGGCGGCAATTTCAGGATTCTCGGTAACCGGGCACTACAATATTCATTTATTCAACTTTAGGAGCGGTTATAAATTCAATGTCGTACATCTATGCGGATGTCGGTACGATCTACGCACGTTGTATTTTGGAAAAGTGATTATATTCGATCGTTACGAATCCGTTAGTCGAACCACTTACCACCTTGTGATTCTGCACGGATGACGCTGGCGTCGTTACGGAATCAGGGCGAAACTGTGGCAGGGGGCTTTCTCGTCCAGAGTCCTGGTCCTTGTGACCGTTAAGGCCGCTGAAGCTGCCCAGGGAAACACTCTCGCTTTCGGGGGATTTGTACCCCGAGTATTGCGAGTGCTGAGACTTGTGCTGATGAGCCAAGTCAGGTGACGCCGACTGGGGAATGGGTGGTAGCGACGATGCCCCCCATGTCCTCGCTTCGCTGTGAGGTCGCGTTAAAGGCTCTCCTAAAATGACGGACGTGTCAGAGATCGATCACACGATATTACCGCGATCCACTCAACGTTATTCAAAAAGTTCCCCCCGTTCGTCGTCGTCGTCGTCGTCGTCGTCGTCGTCGTCGTCGTCGTCGTCGTCGTCGTCGGCGTCGTGGTCGTCATTGTCGAACGAACGGGTACGAATGCTTACCCTCGCGTACATTTTGCGTGACGGTAAACGTCTTGCCTGTATCCAACGGCACCGTCCAGTTAACAGGTTCGGGGGACCTCATGATCATCTGTTCGGGAGATTTCACCCTGGTAGGCTCTGGGGGGCTTTTCACCACCGGCTCATCGTCGAGCCAAGGGCTCGTCCCGGCGCTCAGCGGCGCTGTCTGAGACGATGGAATCGAATGATCCTCAGCCGATTCCACTGCGCCTGAAGCGTCACCGTTCAACTGTGCATCCGACGCCGCTGTAAAGCACAAACAATCTCACATGATATAGCTTTTTTCTCAAGGCGGGTAATTGTATTTTCGGGAGTATTGCGAGTAGCTTATACATACAATAAATATGCAGTTCTATAACTTTGGTTGAGATCAATGATGGGTGTAAAACTCATTATCGATAATATTGATCATGTTCATTGACACACAGTGTAGCTGTTAACGAGTTTCCGTTCAGACAAACGATCGATCGAACGAACGAACGAACGAACGAACGAACAAACAAACAACACATAAGTATTTACATTAGCAAGCCCATCGAACCAGCCCTAGAGTGCTGAGACACGCATATAGCAATATTCAAATATACCAGTATGGTCTTGGCGATACATTAAGTACAGGTGTCTAGTTATTCGATTGCGAGTTTTTATGATCACTACGCTGTTGTATGGACGTGATCGACGTAATCGACACTTGAAAAATCATATAGGATTATTATAATTATTACAATGGGTGGGCTATACTATAAGCAGTGATATAAACTATATAGGTTTGGAAAGAAAAAGCGTGTTACGGATGGCACGAAGAGATAGTAATATTTCCAAATACTCGAGGTACACACGTGACAGTAGGTGGTGTAATATTTGCGAAACATGCACGCAACGAACGATGATGGTGATGAACAGAATTAAGTACAATCAACGCGGCGTGGACATATCTATATTATATGTACAATACCGTGAATCCGCGGGATAATATTAGCAACAAGAATTTGATCCCCCAAATTCTGAGAATATTTGCCAACCACCGGCGGATCGATCGCAATGTCGTTTCCTATAGGTATAGGTATAGGTATAGGTATAGGTATGGTTATAGTATGCAGTTATGGAAGGAAACGAGGAACGGCGCAGGAGTACGCAGGGAAAGATGAAGGGAGTAAGTGTAAGAATTACGCGAGAAATGATTGAATAACGGGGGAAATAAAGGAGGGGGGGGGGAGGAAGAAAGAGAAAATAGAAATAGGAGCGGTGGGTGGTGTTCGTCTAACGAGGGAATTGAGATGTTTGTTGTACGAGTGCAGTCGAACGTTAATTACGCTGTATCTATATGTATAGTAATATGTGCGTACAGACAGGTGTAAGACAGACAGACAACGACGACAGATTTATATATTAAAAATACTTTCAAGACAAAAAGCCATAATAATTGAAAAAATCGCATAACGAATAATCAACCGAATGGATAAACAAATGAAAAAATAAATAAATAACTAAGAGATTTAGGTCAGACCAGCGGATCGGCAAGTCTAGTCTCATGCTACTTACTAGCTCGGGTGGTAGCGGCTCGAGACGCGGTTCGAATATCGTTTGATGATGATTTAGGTCGGGCGTGTGTCGCAGGACCAGCTAGTTTGACCTGAGCTTGGTTCATTGTCAGAGAATGCTTTGCAGTTGCAGTTGCAGATGCAGTTGCACGTATTTCCTGCAGTTTCGACGCGGCAGCGAACGTGGCTGCGGTTATAGCTGCAGAGGTGGGTGGATGCGTGACGGATGAATAAACTGAATTTTTTACTGAAGGTTTTATGGCGGTTGCAGGTTTGGCGTGATGAAGGGGGCGATTGGCGGGAGCATTGGTTGCAAGGGAGGCTAGAACATATCGTACAAATACAATAAGCTATTCGATCCACTATTATTGCACAGGTCTATACGTAATCTTTACAGGCATACCGTGTAGATCACATAGGTATGGCGAATATTTAAAATCCATAATTATCTAGTCGGCAACACCCCCAACGCGAGGAATTATCTAGAAATTAACGACTGTGGTTGTTACATCGACTAGAGTTATTTTTTCGCGTACCGTATCGTATCAAAGTGAGTTCACGTGTAGGTATAACATGTAATCGGACACGATGAAACGGTTTACAATAATGACGATGATGTTAATAATGATAATAATGAGGATGACGACGTGTATAGTTGTAATAATCGATACGGGGAAGGAATGATGCACCACGAAGCGATAATGTATGAAATATACCAGCCATCTATTTATCTATCCATCTAGGTCGTCCATCTGGGTACCTAATCGTGTAAACCTTACCGATACATGTACAGGTATCTGGTAGGTATAGTGTGTATAGAGATGTAAATCCAAAGTAGCATATATGTATATCGGGTATTGACACGATGTTCGGTACGAGGGGTACTTACTCGGTCGTGGATGCCTCGCCGGCTCGGTCGCTCTTTCGCTGATCGGTTCCTTCTCTTTGTCCCTGCTGTCTTTGCTCTTCTCCTGATCAATGAACAAACGAATGGTAAATGACTCGACACCAGGATCGCGAAAACTTACAATCTATTTTCGTAAATGTATCGCAACTTCTGACAATCACCTTAAACTCCTTAGTGACCGAAGGAGCTCTGACCGGCTGTCGTTTCGGAGACTTTCGTTCGGCAACGGTGGGACCGAGGCTCTGGGAACGTCCGGCTCTCGGACTGTTCTTCGGGCTGGACTTTGTCCTAGGCTGGATTTCATCCCGCGTGTTGCTGGACTCCTCTCGGCGTCGCGGTACCACTGGCTCGAGCTTCTCCCTGGTCGGAGAAGGGAGCAGTGCGCCGTCCCCTGGAAGAAACGTAGTGAGTGGAATGGGAATACCGAAAGACTCACGGGTGCGTACCGATTCGAGTGATCGGTGTAGACCGATGACAACTGCGAGACAAAAACTTACCAACGCCCGTTGTGCGATCGAGATGGTGACGGATCAAGAAATCTTTTCTTGCGCGAGCGATCGCTCTCTCATTATCCTGTAACGATCGCAGTCGACTAGGAATTACTTCCGCGTGAGGATCGTAGAAATTACTCACCGTCTTCGTATCATCCTGCAGAAGCGAGTTAGCCGGTCGCGGCTGTACGGAGGATGGCCTGACCTGGACGGTCGAAGGTCTGCCCGCCGGTGGCATCGAGGTCGGTTGCGGGACGGGGGCGATCTTTCGCGTATTCTCCTGCTCCTTCTCTTCCTTTGTAACTGACCTGCCGGTTGTAGGGTCGAAGTCAGTGCGACGAAAGACGCAACGTCGTGGAATGACGCCAAAAATTATAAAAACACGCACTGGACAACTCCGCCGACGTTTCGTATCTCGTTGTAAGGGCATAATGATAATCTATACCACGGTTTGCCTAATCAAACGACAACTCTGGAGTCAGACCGCGGCGGAGCATCGCGATCGATCTCCATCGCGAAGAGAGGGCGACTCATCCTCCGTACCGATAGGTATAGACTGTGATTATAGTACGATCGCACCACTGCACGGTACGCGGTTGCAATTGAAATGGTCGGTGCAGTGGTGGGCCGTACGTAAGATAGGAAACGTATCGTAAACGGATCGTGTCTACGATATACATAGAAATGCGGGTGACTATCGGGATTTCGTCAATGGGGAATCGGTCACAAAGATCGATGTATCACATACAGACTGACTAATTTCGTGTTCTACTGGCCTGGCAAGTGTGAGAGCGTCAATCGCGTGATTACTGGTAACACGCTTCCACAACAACTCGTCGTCCTCGGCAGCCAAACCGCGGCCCCAGTCCCGAAGCTAGCCAAGTGCCAAGCGGTAAGAAAACCATAATCGAGATTTTAGTAACACAATCCGGCGATCATCTGACGTCGCTTGATTAAAGGTTCCATGTTAATGATTGTCACAACAAAAACACACTCGCATGCAGCCGGACAGACCGGGAAATACTAATTGTAAATTAATAACGAAACAACGACGATTACGGTCATTATAACGTAAGATCATGCTCTCCGTACACAATGGGTATATATATTCGTAAGTGCAACACGGAGATCTACGTCGATCCGGATTCTGATCCGGTAAAGCGTGTCGCGAAAGATACTGACCGAAAATCGTTGCAACTGGATGGTTACCTTGTACTCGTCCGCGAGCCGCCTAAGTTCAGCGACGTCGGTTGACGAATTTTGGATCTCCGGTTTCCACGATCTACCATCAGACGTTTCCGTTATCCTTACGGACTTAGTGCCCGATTTTCTACCCCTGAAAATAGGTTTTCCCGAGATACGTGTCTCGTTAAAATTCATCTCTCAAACGCATCGACATTTTCTAAATCAATTTTCTGAATCAGCTTCGAATCAAATGTTATGGTAATATGTGCTATGAAATACGTATCCCGAGCCAGCGTGCCACCGCACAACCGTCCGTCGATCGTCCGTATACGAATATAGTTCTATAGGGTGGGCGATTGGATTCGGAGAACGGGAGGAATGACAAATATAAGAAGCAATTATGACGAAGCGACGCTCGGTCTAGACTTTCGTTTCACAAGATACCTGAACGTTACTTTCGGCTGTACCAGTTCGTCGTCCTGCTCATCGCCCTCGAGAACGATCCCGTCCACCGCGTCTATTCCGTTGCTGCCGACCAAAGGCTCCAGCTCCGAGGGTTGAACTTCTAGAAATATATCAAAACGTTAGAGTCGCATAGATCTCGAAGAGGTCGTGGAAACCGGTCGTACCGCCGCAGCGCGGCGGCTCGAATCTCACCGTCACGCTTACGATCGACGTCCGCGATCCTTTTTTTGTGAACGGGAGCTGGAGCGGACGGGACGATCCCTTGCTTGAGGGCCCCCATGCTGAGAGACTTTCTAGGGGGTGCCGTTGTGCCCTGGTTGAGGCCGCTCCCGGCGTGCCCTCCTCCGCCCGCAGCCGGTTGTCCCCCGGGGCCCGACGCATCACCGTTGGTCAACTGAGATCGCCTGGGCCAGGCAAACTGTAAACGATACTCAGTGCTGATTCGTGAGATCGCCTTACTCAGCTGGCTAGTCGGCAGCACTGGCGCTGCAGTAGCTGCCTAAGAATAAATTATAAATATACGTGCTGTTATACTCCTTTAATTTATGCAACTCCTGCGAATTGATGCGATCCTGCAGCTAGCTTATGAAGAACAACTCGGCTATTTATACTACAGGTACATCGATCCCTCGAGGATCGCCGCGGCGTTATCCCGCGGTCACCGGAATTCGTCGCGAGGATCCCGCGTAATCATAAATCTGGCCAAGTCACCGGCGTTCTTAATAAATTCTGCAGGGCGATATACTTCGATTCGTTAGATAATCGTGCCAAGTTCCCGGCCGCCTCGGCCGATCGCGAATTATTATGATCGTGACTTCCTCGACTACCGCGCGGCAAAGATATTCGCGTATTCTATTTTGGCATTTATCAGCTCTCTACAAAGTCGACCGGCAATCGGTGACTATTTGTTATTCGACATCTCTATTCCATGCCCTGCAAACATGACGACGACGACGACAACGATGGTGATGATAATAATAACGATAACAATACCTAAGGTGATCGTGATTGTAAAATTGATTGCACCTGAGTTTTGTCGGCAATAACGTTGGAGTCGATCGCGTCGAGTCCACCACCGTCAGCAGCCATCATGAACTCGTGGCTCTTGTAAGCGAGCTCGGGACATTTCTTCCTCCTCGGCATGGCTGGCTCCAACGTCGGTCCTGGAGCCCCAAAATTATAAGTCACGCTCGGGAAGTTATTCGTTAGATTTATCACATATAAGCAAAGCTATCTAATCGCGACTACGATCGGCAAATTAAAAATTAAGGAGGTTTATTCGCAACAAAAGCAAATACGATCGAATCCCGAGCGCATCGTAATACGATCGACGCTCGATTCGTATTCTCGGCCAACGATCGGCAGGTATAAAGTGTATAAAACAACAATGTGATTCGATGATATTTTACACGCCTATTATTGCAAACGGTAATATGAAAAGCCGTGCAGCAGCTATATTATCGTGAGACATACACAGAGATGATCACCGGCCGATTATTAAATTTCTTTCAAATGCGTGTTCGATAAACTATGCGAGGTTTACGGATATACAAACAATCGCCGCAGGTCGATGGTAAAGCCAAATGAAATCCATGCTGCCAGATTCAAAATTATGCTCTTCCCGGTATATGTTTCGCGTTTTGATCGTACGTATAGGTATAATACATGATGTGTGGGTATATTTATGTTATCGTGGTCGTTGCGTCGTCGTTGTCGGTGTAGTTGGTGTGGTTGCCGGTTGACCCAATTCATGAATGTCTTCAGGCTCTCCCAGTAATGTAATAAATTGCGGATCGTCTTCGCGGTATCGTTGCTACCGGTACAACAACATAGGTATATATATATATATGTAGGTATATGTATACTGTGTAGATAGGGTGTGCGACCATGCGGAAGGACATTACGATATTCAAGCGAAGGCGGTGTTTGGTACATACGTGTAGGACATTGTATCGTATTATAGAACAGATTTTGGATTGAGAAATCTTTTGAAAAACTTCTCCCGACTTTTCGTTGTACCTATATATCGACCAAAAGACTCGAATTATTCGTACACGGGGGATGCGTGTCGCGTTACATTATGCGATGTAACGTACAATATGTACCTATATGGTATAGGTATATAAGTGTGCGACTCAAGCTTACTTCGATGTAACGAAGATGGTGATTATGGTCAACGTGATATACCATACACGGCATGATTTCCCACAAGTGGTGTATATAATTAGGTATTTTGGGCATAGGTATAAGTGTACGTACAAATAATAGTACGTATCGTCTACCGATGTACTTATCGTACGGCATAAGCTATTATTCATAGGAGGTGGATGGTGTACCTATGTATCATACTCGTGTTTCCGAAATCTATTGCACATCGTATCTTACCTTCACTGTTATCATCTTCGGTTGACTTGGCGGATTGCAGCTTCGCGTTCGCTTGTTTCGCTGTAAATAAAATTTGCAGCTGGCATGTTTCTCTAGAGTCTAAACTACCGTTAGCCCTACCCGCATCGGTCGTTCGTGTAAAATGTATCGTAGCGCGTAAAATCATGGACAGCTGATGGGTCTTTCGACGATATCTCTTGCTTCGGATTTTATTTTAAGCCAGCGATACGTACACCTGTATCGTTTCTATAATGTAGCTCGACCGTAACGTTCGATTTGTAGAGAAGCCGACGGTTGTACATCCGCGTCGTTATTGTAATTGTTCCGGACGTACGATAATAATTAGTAATCGGTACGCGATGTTATTGCAGTCGATCGACGGGTGCGTGTCAGGTATATCGTGAACCATATTTACAATTATTGATATTATACGGGTATACATGTGCGTGTGTGGTGCGTGTTTATATTTATAACGTACAAAATGAAAATGGACACGTGCGATATTGCAAAAGTGCCGTGTGTAGAAAATACATCGCAACGCGAAACGATTTGTGAGAGACCGAAATGAAATATGTACATACATCGATATTCTACGCTGAGTTTCGAAACAATAATTTGACGCAGGTTGATCGGCTTTTGCAACGATCGGTGTTCCAAGTTTTGAAATTCTTTACCGAAGAAACCGAGTATAAATTCATAATTCCGTCTAGGGTGTTTCGAGTTGAACGGATGTGAAAAGTGAGTTGAAAATAGACCCCCCGCCCCTTCCAGCAGTATCGTGTTTACAAAATAGTAAGTATACCGACAGGGATGCTGAAGTCCCGGTTTACGTATTTAGCAACTGCGATCGGACGTGAATGAGACTGGCGATGAAGTGCGATACGGTGGTGGTGAACAATAGCAAAAGACCACTAACGACGATACGTATATAGATATATATATGTATATGTATATATGATACACATATATATATATTTCAAATTAATACATATAAATTACGATGACGATGGTTAAATATATTTATGGACACAAAATAACGCGTATATCCCATCGTATATGTATATAAATCGAATTCATTGATCGCTGCAGTACGTTCAATAAATTGAATATCGACTCTGATGTTAGACTCCGATATACTTGAAAGATATAGTATTGCGATGATTCGTAATTAGTTTTGACCAACTGTAGTTTCTCTGCAAGTTTAAGTTCTGACATGAGCCAATGTTCAATGAATATGACGTGAAAAGCTTTTTCGAATGTCATATACACTTACCTCGTAGCCAAAATTCACAATCTCCATATCTCGGATTCACATAATTAGAACGAATCTGAATAAACTGAAATTCATCCGCGTCGGTTGGTCGATACGTCTTATCGTTAACGTCTATGCGTATGTTAAGTATTTTGGGCTTACTTGAATCGTAGCTACGATGGCAGTTGAAATCTTTTTCATTAATTCTCCCGTTTAATCATTTCTCTCGGACTTCTCGTATAGGGTTTAATGGAAAAGTGATCCGACGTTATCACGGACGTTGTCGACGTGGAACATATATCTATGGTGGAACTTACTGGACACCGGAGCCGGCTGGGGTGATCTCCGTACGACCGTGTGCTCCTGATGCGGTCCCGTGTACTCGTGCCATGTGTACGTGCTCCGGTACTCTGAATGGAGCTGCTGAAAAATGTAAATTATAAAGATTTTAGAATGGGGCGTATACCGAGCAGTTGAAGAAACGACAGGCGATATACATAAGATATATACCATCGTGTACGCGATCAAATATCTATAGCTCGATTATCGGTTCTATCGTCTCGAGTATAATAGGTACGCGCATGAACGCTCGTCACGACCCACGTAGGCAAAACGCGTTTTTTCCACTATAGCTTTTCTCTAATAGGTACCTTATGCGACACGTACGCTACGCGACAGGACGGAACGGTTCGCAGACCGGAGTAATCGTCCATAGGGGGGTTCTCGGCTAATTTAAATTCATTAGCACGGTATTAACGTTTCGTTCGGGTACTCCCCATTCCGGATTATAACACAAGGATAAGGAGACACGTCGAGGTGGTGTACGTTCAAAGCGCAGATGTCTACCGTAAAAAAGTTCCAATAGAAATATACTCAAACGAAGATTAAAAAGAGTTCTCCGCGTTCCATCGCCACCGAAGATTTGACTAGAATTTGGTAGAAGAATCGAAACTGAAACCCGGTATTTCGCAGCCGAAGCTCGAGAAGACCGGCGAACGAATAACTGTGCCAGTTGTGCGCATGTATAACGTACACCTATACCTATATACTGCACGTATGAAAATATATGTATACCTGAATTTAATAGCACATAGGTATGTACCTTGACAGACTCACACAGATGGCAAAGATTAGAGTGAGTCACGGGGACGATGAAATTGTCCTCGACTTACCAACGATCGAGGCTGGATCTGTACCGTGCGGCATATAACAGGTATTATATAGGTATATAACGTATACTTGTATACATATGCTGCATATAAGTTATCCTCCGGCCCGATAAAACTTTCGAGAGCTACAAGGGTGTAAAAGTGCAGGTGCTGATAAATGACAATGAGCTTATCGAGTAGTCTCACCTTGTCTACGGGCATTGAAGGACACGCACGACACAAGTTCCAAAATGAACCAATCATGAGGTCGGAGTTTTTGATGCGTTAGAACGGTGTGACACGATGCGACTGACGGACAGACGCTAGCTATCGCTGACACAGCGGTCGGTCGTCGGTCCGTCGATTTGTCGGTCTGTCCCGGGTCGGTCGGTCGGTCCGTCGGTCAGTCGTAGGACGACCGCCTTCGATCGGGCGTCGAATTATCCCTGGCTGGACTCCAGGTCCTTAAAAAATGATGTGCTTCATCGTCGGCTTAAACGATATTACAAGACAATTCTACACATTTCTCTCTCTCTCTCTTTCTCTTTCTCCCCCTCCCTTATGGTTTCTTTTCCATTCGATTACTCGGTCAGTTCTATCGGGATTCACTTGTAATATGACATCGATACATGTACTTGAGATAGCTGATTTATATCCAGATTTACGTTTACGAGTAATCGCTCGCCATTTGCCCGTTATTCATATAATTCCTTTTAGTTACGGATGTGGTACAACTATTGTAGAAAGGAGAACGAGAGAGTGACGAAATTCTCGTAGCTTATAAAATAATTATCACACCGTGTTAAAGGTTCAATATTTCTAACTATGCGAGAACCGGGGCGTAATAGCAAAATCAATGATATTGTATATCGTTTGATGATTTTACTGTATTAAGAAAGGATCCGATTCTCTCTCGCAGTGTCACACTTGTAACATATATACCGTGACAGGAGAACCCTTACTCTTAGACTGGGAAATATTCGCGAGCACAACTTCCAACGTATCCGGGGAGACACTGCCGACGTCTTTTTCCGGTAAACTGCGTCGCCGGCGTCGGCGTCCGCGGGTGAAGAACTACCGGCGCAGGCGTCTACGGACTGGTCGATACTACCGCAACGCGTTGTCCTGCGTTGGGCATAGACGCGGCACGCGATTTAGCCTCGGCCCTGCCGTATTATGCCTACTATGCCGGAGGCCCGACCCCAGCCTGCCCGCCTCCATGGCGCCGCGAACGTTAGCTACATGCGGGCGAAGATAAGGATTGGCCACCGCAAAATCAACGGCCATCCGTTCGGTATACTACTATAGTACTAGATACATACTGGCAACGATCGAGACTCTACGATCACCCGATGAATTATAATTTCGGTGAAATTGCCGCGCCACGGATCTGCTCCGAACCGTTCCTCTCTACTACGGCGGTTATCATCGAATTATAGGTATTTACACACGTTTTCCGATATCCGTAGGATTCACCTGCGAGAAAATCTTAAGAGATTTTGGGAATCGGCAATTGGGTATATAGGGCTGCGGAGATCTCGTCTCGGCAGCTCGACGTGTACTTTTTCCATTGTAATGTGTAGATATAAACGGTTTACGAATTCGGTAGGCGATTTTTACAGTCTTATAGTTCAAATATTCCATATGGAGAGCAGGTAGGCTTCGGCCGATTGCGAGGTAAACGAAACGTTGCGTAACTTTGGGCGTTAGTGGCTCGGGGTCTGTGTTACGTAAGACCGAAGGGATATTTGTAGTAGGGGGCGTTATAAGAGGGGTCAAGAGTCCATCGGATGAATCCACCCCGCCAATCGTAACTCATTGCCATATATCCTGATCTGGCGAATCAACTGACCCATTCGTTTATATTTTGGACCGGCGGCAGCATTCGATGCGGAAGGATCGGCCCTTTGGTTTTATCGTTACAAATATTTATCGAGTTTGTCGAGAACGATGAGCAGGTAGTCGACAAATCCGATGCCTCGCGAGTACCACTCTCGATGGAAGCTGACTATAGTCGCTGGTGGGAAAAACATTTGTTTGTTCACATCGCGCCACCCCGGAAGGAGTGAATTATACTTTCACTCGTTAATTGCAGTTAACATTCAGTCCTAGCTTTGGCATTTCGAAGAGTCACTTATCCGTTGAGTGAGAAATTTACTCGAGAAAACCGTTAGCATACGCGTGTGCATCGATCGATACCTATAAGATCGAAAAATGACGAATTGCACGGCCGAGATCCCAAACTAGACAATTATACATGTACGTACGTATATAAAAATCAGGCTGCGGTAATACACACGGCATATTTCTGGACTTATCATACGTATGTACGTATACGTACGTATGTGCTGCAGAAGCCGTTGAAACTGGCACTGTACCTATACTCCTATAGATCCGCGCCAGAGTGCGCGGGGTGGTCGGATCTAGTCATAATACTACTCCCGCCCGCAGTGCTGGATGTGAGACGATCATTTCGCCATACCTACTCGTTGAACCATACAGAGATCGTGACGTAAAACCACGTCTGTGCCCTTTGCTCTAACTATTTCAACAAACTTTATACTTTTCACCTGAAATCGAAGTGAAAACCCGACTTATCCATTATTATAGGCGTGCCATAAATGATTGAAATATATTATCGCATCTTATTGCAAATCGGATACTCAGAAACCGCTCATGTATGATTTATAGATATATATATATAGGTATACGTATTCACTTACAACGTATAGGTATGCTTCCCACTGCTTTTTCTAATTCAGCTGTTGAAGTTGCAGGTCAGTTATGCAAAATTTTTCCTAGCGAGAATACGTTTGGGTTCATTGGATTGTTGCGGGCCGACATCTTCCGAAGGTCGTAGTGAACCTTATCTTCGAGTCCCGGTCCTGCACTGCTGCATTTGTAGATTAGAAGAAAAACGCGGAGGCGTAAGAGGATGCACGAGATCCGTTCCTCGCACACGTTTCGTCTAAAATCACAAGAGGGACGTTGTCCCGATACTTCTGCAGGAAAATTCATCTTCTTGTGCGTTTCTGTAGATTCGTTGTCCCTCATCCTCTGTGCTTGAACTCGTGCCAAAGCTCTGATCGGAAGAATCTGCGAATATATTTGAAAAAATCAGAAAAATTCGGAACAATGCGAAAGAAATTAGAAATAAAATTATGAATGGAGCATTTCACGTAAAACCAACGGATGATCGGTCTGACCCCCTGGGATTTTGATGTCCAATGGATCTCTTGGTTTGTTTCGATCCAAAATGATAACTCTCATTTTTCGAAATTGTTCCGCCATTTTGTAAGGTAATACAAGAAGTCCGGGCGTACGTGGTACCGATTCGCTGCTGCGAATCTTTATACGCTCATTATGCGGACGTTGGTCGACACAGCGTGGCTGTTTACGAACACCGGGAAATTGTAATAAAAGTCTGTACGGTTCATACCGGCTTGGCGCCGTTGACTGGCTAAATCTTTGGTCAACGTTGGCGCAGAATCGCCTGCAGAAATGCAGCGCGTGCCTGCCTCGAGTCAATGACGTTGGGCATGTCCGCGTTTCAATAAAAGTAACAAGATACCACGAGCCACGCTTTAAATGTAATCGCAGATTGTCCTATTTGCGGGTGATCGTTAATGTTTTGGATTCAAAATACGAACCTAATATCACTCGAGGTCTTCTGAGCAGCTTACAACCTCTACGTGTTCACCCGTCTAGTTCCCGCCTTCGGCTTGGCTTTGCGGCTCGGCTTCCGACATCTGTCGGCATTTCCGGCCGTGAGTGGTACGACCCAAGTACGACCTTGGCCCGCTACGGGCCGCGACCGTGCTATCCGGTCTCAACTGCCAGCTTTTAACTGCCAGCCGCTTGATCAGTACAGCCGCTAGGGTTTTGCAGGGGGCAGGGACGCTCCCGCTCCCACATCGCAATCCGTATTATTCCGTAATTCCGTAGTACCGTAGCACCGTAGTACCGCAGTAGTGCTGTCCAAATAGTCCAGTCGGTCGTTAGTCGACGCTCGGCCACTGGGCAGTTTTACATACAGGTAGTCGCACGTATACGTGTAATTGCATTAAATTAATAAATTGTGGTAGTAAATTTTTTCTCATGGCAAAGGCAAGGCGGTCATTCTCGGTGCTGTGGTGAACATAAGTGCTGTACCAGCATTGTAGGGTTGTATGACGGTGATTGTGAGTTAGTATCGAGTGCGTAACATGACGGTCTGAGATATCACTCCCATCATGACCGTCGACTTCGCTGATTATTTCTGGGTGAGTTTTTTTGAGCCGATCTGAACTTGCCGCGCGTCAATTATTAAGCGACGCACCCTAGGGTTATGGACATTGTACGTACATTCACCAACCCACCGAACACACCTTTTTTCTTATCCCTTCCCTACCATTTGTCCGCGTAGATGCGTCTTCTGTCAATTAAAATTCGCCTTCCCTAGCCTTCCCGGTCCGATGTTCCTTTTCCACAGCCCGTTCTCGTTCTTCTTCGACCACCCATCGTCGAATTTTTTATCTCATCATTAATTATTTTCAAACCGATTTTTCAATTGCAGTCAGTTTTTCCTCCTTTCTTTTTCGTACGCGACATTTGTCCATTTATTATCGCGCTCCACTCTGGTCTGGCGTAATAACTTGGCGACGAACACAATTTGAGAGTCTCACACCCATCGCACATCGCCTACATAGATTTTTTTGCACATCGTGTCGTCTGTAAGCAATGTCGTACGTAATATTACGATTCTTGGTCGTGTATGATTCTGTGCATGTAGACCCAGTATACCGTACACCGAGCTATGAAAACTAGTGAATTCCTGCACGCTTCGCTCATCATCGCTCCTTCCCTCCTCTCCTTCCCATTTGTCATCGTCGTAATTGCCCACTTTGTTGGACTACCTCTGGTACCATCGGCCTTTTGTCTTATTGTTAGAGTTTGCGGAATTCCTACCTTATTAAGTATCCGATATGCTTATAATCCGTCGATCTATTACTTTGGAACGAAACGGCGACCTCCGATTTGTTTGTTTCCCGTTAAGCCTACATTTTTAGTTCCTCCCCCCTATCGAAAATCCGAAATTCAATTCCAATATAGATTTGAAACGTATTGCCTGGGTGTCATTTTTCAACGAATGATAAGTAGAAGCGAATGTGGTAGTCCCGTAGCTGTTCGATGAGGGTCGATATGAGTCAATTGAACCAAATTGAACTCGTTTTATATATCGCTCGGAATTCTTGGCAAATGTCATACCGTATCTGCCGCAAATATTTAAAATATAGCAGCTCGCGATAAAAAGGCCCGAATAAAATTCTATCACCGGATAATCGAGTCAAATAATTCTGATAATCATTATTGGTTTTCTGCTTCTAACTCAGGGTGAGAAAAATAATGGATTTGATGTTCTTTACCATAACATGAAGCATGGTGTTGTCGCTAGCAAAGAGCTGGCTGACTTCTTACGAGAAAGATCAGCCATAGAAGAAAACAACTACAAGCTTCTCAGTAAAGTGGCCAAACAGGCCAGTGGCAGCGGTGGAACTCAAGGAACCTTCGCGCCAGTCTGGGCTGCGCTCAGAGGTGCTGCAGAAAAACTGGCTAGTCTGCACCTCCAGATGGCACAGAAGGTTGCGGAATTAATTAAGGATGTCTCCAAATATGCAGACGAACTTCACAAAAAGCATAAAGCTGTAAGATTCAAACTTCCCTCATTGTATGAAATATTGTCAGTCACCGGAGCTGTTGATTCGTCATTTTCTCTCATCTACGTCGGTTCGGCCAACAATTTTTTATCTTACCGCCGAACCTTATCAATTACCGCCCACTTGTCCTACAGCTAGAGTATACTAGACTATATAATGAATTGAGTGCACTCCAATTTTTCAGTAAACAACTGCGGCTTTGGAGCTGTACAAGTATCCACTTGCTGTTCCTAGCCTTCCACCGATTTATCAATGGTTTAAATTGCAGGTAAAGGAGGAGGAATCGAGTACCCTGGATGTTGTGCAGAATATTCAGAGTATAATGACGACTTTACAAAAAGCTAAGGATATCTGTGCCCAGAGAGGTGCTGAGTTGGAAAAGCTGAGAAAAGACAGCGCCAGTCAACGGGAGCTCGAAAAGGCCGATGCCAAATTCAAAAAATCACAGGACGACTATAAGACACTGGTTGAAAAGTACACCACAATACGCAATGATTTTGTAGCTAAAATGAGCCAGGCATGCAAGGTATTTGCCATGTTCTATTCAGAACTTTTGGGAGTGACTTTGTCGATCATACGATCATTTATGAACTGGATTTACGTTATAGCGATTTCAAGACGTAGAAGAAACCCATCTCATGCATATGAAAGAGTTTCTCAACACATACGCGGATGTCCTGCAATCTAATCATGAACAAGTTGGCCAAGTTCTCATAGACTTTAAAAGGCAGTGTTTAGACATGACCGTAGACAAATTGTTGGAACAATTCGTACAAAGCAAATACACAGGGTTTGATAAGCCAGGTGAGAAATGTTGAGCCATGACTAACGCTCTAGCTTCTTGAGAATGATTTATTATTCGCTGGATCATTATAATTATTTTCTTCTTTTTGTCACTCAGGTGTGATCGAGTATGAGGACGCAATGCTGAACTTGGGTGCAGCGAATCCCGTGACTACGACTGCGGCGACGACGACAACGACTTCACTGCAACCGATGCCATTGGAAGGAAGCGGGGAGGTGTCAAAGGGTACTAATGGCGAAACAGGGGTCGCTGGTAAAAAAATAATCTCGACAAAAACTTGGGGGGCTAAGGGGCAAGGTAATTTTGTGGGAGGAGAGGAACGCGTTAGTCCGGAAGGGAATCAAGACATTGTGGAAAGAAAGAAACAAGACAGAGAACAACAGCAACGACGAGAACGAGATCGAGAACAAGAGCCACAGCCACCGACGAAGGCCTCCCGTCGTGCCACCTCGCTCCTTAATCTTTTCATGTCCAACTCCCAGGGTAGGTTCTTCATATTGGTCCAACCCGGTATCATAGTTATATTATGTTCATCAAGTTTTTTTCCATACGTATAAACAGTTCGTATTAAACCTGCTTCAACCGTGATAAATTTTATCAAACAAACGTGAAAACGTCGCTGTTCCAAGTTTGCAAAACAGTTTTGAATGTCAGCTTGAAGCAGGTTGGATCGTTTCGTTGTTGGTAGCGTAAGTGCTGGGTAACACGCTAGGATTATTAGTTGGCACACCTAATCACGAATGCGTTTACCGTTGTTAGATATGTAAGACCTTGTACGACCGTGTCGAGCTTGTGCCGCGATCGTTGCTGCCGTTACATCGCAAAGCCTGCAAATATAATCCAACGGTCGACGGATTCTTTATTTTTTATTTTTTAAATTCAAGTGAAACGACCGCGCTCAGATATTGTTGAACAATTACAACCTGCGATCATTTGAATATCGTTGAAGCGGCGAGTATTGTTTCAGAGCGACAGAAGAACTCAGGGTCTGTCGGTACAGCCATACCCAATTCCCAACGGAACAATCTGCCTCCCGCCGTATCACCTTCCAGCATCTCCAGGAACCCTCTAAGAGGATCTAAATGTAACTGCTTCACATTGTGTTGTTACCTAACATAACTTTCTTTCTATCAGAAAACAAACGACCGTTGCACCGTTAGTGATGCTTGGTGCATCGTACCAGCGCACCATAGTTCTGCCCTTAAATAGGTTTTCTGTCCGATTCCGTCTTTCTTTCTTACTTGGTGCTCTAATCGGTCGATTTACATCACATTCAATTTCTGCACAACTGACACAGTCCTCCTCTTACACAACGATAGCCAATAAAACAATGAATCATGATATCTCTGCACCTATGGGCTCGTGATTGCTTTGATAGACTGCGTCATCAGTTGCAATTTCTACAAATACGTAATATAAGTTCAAATTGTCTGCCGATTGATAAGCGCACAGTCTTGTAAATAATTTGCGCTCAACTCTTATATATATAATTGAAATATTTCTTTGGGTTACAGCTATGCACCGCTTTCAAACTTATTAGATTACAAACGCTTCTATGCAAACGGTGTATGATGCACTTTACGCCAGCTTCTAAACAATTTTCCGGTTGTGGTGATATTAATTTAACTGTAACATGTTTGACGAGTTTATTTTCATATGTGAGTCACTAGCACCAAGTACAGAATTCCCTGATTATTATAGGACTCCGAAAGCCATCCTACCTTGGATACAAATCTTTGACTCAAACACTGACGAATACATCATACATCTAGCTTTAATTTACTAAAAAACCTCTGCACTTCTCATCTATTCAGGCTGCGCGCGTGCAAATTGTTTTTCTAACAGTCACTGGGGTGTGTCTTTGACGCACTTCTTTTAAAATTTGATTTCCACATGAATCAAAGTATCAATACGAGTATACGAGGGTTATAATTTGTTTCATCAATTGCAATAGTCGGTAAGAGTATAACTGTTGCATAAAAATGGGAATTGGACTTGGATAGCGTCAAGGAGACGGGGTGGGGCGACGTTGGCGTGGCTTCAGGTGAGCCGTTCCTTATAAATTGATTAATGCATGGCGTCATTATTTATTTTCCAAGTAACGCGAAGTTGTAGTTGAGCTGATCTCACTTTGTGGCAATCTATCGAAATATGCCATTAGAAAAATTTATCACTTGGTGTTCGCCTGTGTTCATTCTCAATTCATGATATAATCATCATTCCATACACATACCAATTGTAAAAACACATTCTAAGTGCCTAAGCCTGCCCAAGTGTTGTTTAAGAATTTGTCGTCGGTAGAAGTTGTTAGAAAAACAATTTTAAAAGTAGTTAACATTGTGCCAGGTGTAAAATTTGACGGTGGTGGTGCTGCAATTGTTGACAAGATATGGGAGATACATACCATAGAATTCCTCCATGGCGGAGGAGGAACCTGATCGTAGATTTTCCAGCTTTATAACTGATAATTATTTATTTCTCTTTGCCATCTTGTACGCGAAATGAAGTGTTTGAAGTATTGTTGTTGAACGAAGAATCCTAGGACTGTGAACCGGACGTCTAGTAAATGATGGTTTGACTTGATGATTTCAACTGATATTTTCCTTTGATCCCTACATGTCAGAAAACAACTACGCTTCAGCAAACTGTGTATCCTTTATGTGTCGATGTGATTTCTCTAGTGACGCGCGGGAAAGCCAAGCACTTCCTGGGGTTCAGGATAATGCACGTTCACATAACTCCAGCAGAGTAGATTGACGTTTCTCTTCATATATCTGTTTACGTATATTCGTTGAACCGCAGTATACGCGCAATCGCGATGGCACCTTACACACTATTAGACTAGTTGACGCGATGCATGCCTGATTAATGCAGCCATGCTAAGACCGATTGTTATTACTCGTACTTATTACTCTTACTTATTACTCTTATATGGGCACCTGATCTGATCTTACGTTGCGCTACAATTTCTGCACTTGGAAAGTAAATCTCTCTCTACCTTCGCCCTTAGCTACCGTTACTGTCTTTAATCAGTAAAAATTAAGCCTCTCTGTCACATGACATCGGTATGTATGTAGACAAAAAATGTGGCAAGCAAATAGAGCATTATTCACAAATTTTATATAGAGGTAAAGGTTGGTGCTGTCCATTTTGGTCGACTGTGAAAAATCTTTCCAGTGAGCAAAGAATTTGTTTGACCTGCACCAATGTTTCCCTGTTCAAGCGATGCAACATTCGAATCTGGTTTCTAATTTTTCTTCATAATCGAACAGGGTTTTTACGGAGCAGAAGGGAGAAAAAAAAGGAGAGGAAGGAAAAAAAAGCCAAGAAAAAGAAGGACACAGTGGAGACAAGCAGTAACAGAGAAGAAAAGTCTGACTCGTCAGTATATGCATGCTCGGCAGCTCTAGTGCAGAAACGCTAGTGTTGGGGACGAATGTAAATACATTTTCTTCGATCGAATGACTAATATTCTATGGCAAACCAACACCTGTATAAAGGAATTCGGCATTCAAATCAACTGCGTGAAAAGTGCAAGAAATAGAATATGATCGCAATGCACTGGGGCTGCCGATGAAGTTCACTTACATTATAGAATGGACGTTCGTTTGCACGATTCTTCTATTGTATTATAGGGAAGAAAAGGACGATAGTCGGAAAACGGGTACTCCAACCCCAGAGGTTGATGAGGATGGCTTCTGCATAAAGCCAAAGGTTGACCCTTGGGAAAATGAGCGTGGTTTCTACTCTAGTTCAGACACCGAGTCCGAGGACGAGAGAGAGCGAAAAATTCGAGTTGAAATTAAACCATTGAGCAACGGCGGAGCTCCTATGAGTGCCAGTGTCGACGAGCTCAGAGCAACCGTCGAAAACCTATCGCTTTCACCTGTTGGTACTATCATGGTGAGAAGTTGTGTCTAATTTTATTTAATTGATGACGGTTTGATAATAAACTGCGTATAGGGTCGTCGAGGATCAAATGCAGAGACGGACCACCACATGAAGAGATCGCAGTCGGTTTCGCAGCAACTGGGTGGAAAACCAAGCTCCGATCTACTTGGTTTGAACCTTTTCAATCCCAGCAGTACGCCGTCCAGCGCTTCAACGCCCACCGGGGGTCACCCTTATGCTCCGCTACAGAGCCCACCTCCGCTCTCCTCGCCACCGGCAGCGCACCCTGCAACCACTGGCTCTCAACCATTGCCCCATTGTCACGCTGCGGTCAACGTCCATCCGCATGCACGGTCCCAAGGTAACATCCCTTCACAAACGATCCGTGTTAGAATATTTTATCGCAATATCGCAAGCGCATCTTCGCCTTCCACCGATGCCAATAGCCCGATTCTAAAGATTCGAATTCTTAGATGGCGATCTGTTCTCCGAGGTCGGCGAGATCGGTGTGGCTCTACCTCCAAAACAAACGTCTAGCTCTTCTATCGCGATTCCGCGACCTCCATCGAGACGAGGAGACGGAACCAGCGTCGCTACATCAAGAGGCCGGGTTTCCCCAGCTACGATATCTAGGGCAGACAGCGTCGCAAGTTTGGAATTCCGGACGGCCGGCGTGGCCGTTGGATCTTCTAGGGGCCCATCGCCCCTGACGATTGGCCTTGCGGACACGATACCTCTCGCTGTAGCTTTCCACGAGATAATCCATTCCTACTTTAGAGGGACAGATGAAACGAGGTGTCAGGTAAAACTCAGCGGAGATATGATGCTCTCATTCCCTGCTGGGATTGTTGCGGTTCTCGCGAATAATCCGAGCCCCGCGCAGCTCACTTTTCGGGTGAGAAATAGCAACAGGCTCGAAAAGTTACTGCCAAACAGTCAGCTCGTTACTTTGTGAGTTTCAAGATAACTGTCCACAATAAATTTGAGAAACAAACTGTCACCAAATCACCTATTAACGCACCTTTGTTAAAGGGATGCAACACAATCAACGGCTGACAGCGCAATTTTCGACTTCAATATGAGTGCCTTAACCACCCTGCTGAGACGGCAGGCGGAACAGAATCCTTCGGCTTCCTACTTTAACGTCGACATACTGAAATATCAGATCAAAAATAAAGAAGGTGCGGGGTCCTGTCCCTTTCAACTCGTTGCATACTGGAAGTGCGAGGCCACCCACACGGATTTGAAAGTTCGTAACTAATCTCGTAATTCCTGGAATTATTCATTGTAATTCAATTTCACAAGCAACTGGTTATATCATTCACTCCAGATCGATTACAAATACAATAGCCGGGCAATGGCCTCGCCCAGCCCGCTGCTGAACCTTCACGTGGCATCGCCGATCGATGGAGGCTTCAAAAGCCTACACAGTAAACCACTTGCCCAATGGCTTCCGGATTCAAACCGAATATTATGGAAATTCACTGAACTCTCGCAGCATAGCGAAGGAAGTGGTATTGGGTCCCTAAAGGCCAGAATCGAACTAGATCGTGGACCAGGATCTCAAGGGACGATCTTTACCCAATTTAATTGCGAAGGAACAACATTATCCGGGATTGAATTTGAACTTGTTGGCGCAGGATATAGGCTCAGCTTAGTAAAACGCAGATTTGTCTCCGGTAAGTTATCCTCGAACGTCTACCCCACAGACAAGTGTGACGAACAGATCAGTTGTAACTAATAGAGAATGATTATTTTCAGGGCGATACATGTGCGATGGGGATTCCGATCCTAAGACGAGATACGCCGCACCTCCGTCGACGGTGGACTGACTGGTGCCTGAGGAGGTCGGTAACCCGAGTTGACAGCCTGAAGGAAAATTTCGAAAATCCTTGCGGCAATGTCGGAGTCGAAGACTGAATAGTCATTCGTACCCTCCATGCCCTTTGTCCCATTCTAAACCATTCAACACCATCGGAACTGGAAGTTTAATTTTTGATATCGAAGAAATCATTTTCACAGCAGCATTCGCAAGTCATACACCATATCGTGATATTTTTGCGGAGAGTTCGTCCCTCAGGATAATTTAGGACTGAAGATCAAACGAAAATTCGTTGTTCCCATTACGCAGAGGATATACGAATGTTGTCGATATTCAAAACCAACGTCTCTATCGGCGCTACAAGCTGCAATGATTAGCTATTGCTATGACGTATCGGGAACGAGATGAATGGAATTCTGATAGACTATGTTTTACACAACACATTCGGACTCCCTATCCACGCTGAACGCGGTACATTTTCCCTCGTTATATCGTACCCTATATTTTTTTTGTATTTTAATACTGTCATTGATATTAAATACTGTTGTTCTCATTTTTATTATCAGCATCATCGTCATCATCATTATTATTATCATTACTATTCTCATTACTATCGTCATTAGCTAAAACTGCTACTATTAATTTTATTGCATCGTCGTTTTCATTGTAGTCACCATCCACGTTGCTATCATCGACTAACCATGCACGTAGTTGGCAATGATGAAATCATTGAATTGATGCGTGGTGTGGGCCAGTTTCAGAGGAGTAAACATGTTGAACTTTGTAGAAATTCAAATCTGTGGGATATTTATGGTAAGCGAACCTCACGCAAGGATATACCTATAGTATGTATAGTATGTGTATGTCGTTTAAATCCAACAATTACCTGATGGATCCAACATATCGCGGGATGTCTCCTGGTGGCCAAATATGTATTACTCAAAGACAGTCGTATGTAATTTTCAAAGTTACCCGTCGTAATTTTCACTCGCAAATCGCTCTTTGTAATGAATCAAATCTTTGAGCCACAGGTGGTACAAAGTATTCTGACAAAATGATCGACAGTGTTTCTGCTTGGCTTTGCCCATATGCTGGCTCCATATAGTTAGACAATACATACAAAAAAGACTTCATAGATATCTCTGTAATCATAATATTATAAGTATATATCGTATTCATCACAATTATGTATTGTAAATAACCAAACTGCATAGTTATACTTATAACTACATTGTAAAACTAAAATATTTGTAAGGATTATAGTATATCATTTGACTTCCTCGATCTTCAGTTTTGTATTAGCTCTTTTGAACAAGACATTGTTGAATATTATGACATATTATAATAATAGTTCAACTGAATTCCGTCATCTCCATTCTTCTCCGTCAAAACAGTGGTCAAAACCCACAGATCCCTTCAGTACGCCTTCTTCTTGAAATCAGGCTTTTCTCCAAATAAAGGATGCAGGTATCCACACAGGCCCCACACAGGTGTATCTGTAGCCAGGTCATAATTGTTGGTTGGAAACTGGAGGGGGGCTACGGATCCAGGATATATAGGGTAAATTTTCGACTATTCGAGAGATGTGGAGAGATAGTTGAGAGTATGTGGTTTGAAAAATAGTTGGTATGAGTTCCACGAGTCTAGTTTTGTTGTTCGAAGGGTTGTAGTCGTTCACTTTGGAAAAGTAAAGTTAACGAGAACGATAAAATAGTGCCAACTTTTGTGAAGTCGTGCAGAGCCGTATGCCCCATCCTACCATGAAGGCCAAAATGGCGTTCGTACCGAAAACAATATCGCGGCTCCCTCCGGAATAATGACGTCGCAACGCCGTAATGATACAATATATTTTCTGATTAATTCGAGGGGGCGCGAGACGCAGCGATTGAAAGCGCGTACGTTCGGTGCTAGTGGTGCTTCCGGAGTCTTAGGATAAACGGATTCTCAACAATAACCCCATTCGAATTCTAACCGTTTTTAACCCGTTGACTCGCTCTCTTTTTCTCTTCCGCGCCGTTTTCATTTCACTCTCTTTTTTCTCTCTCTTTCTCTTTCCCCACCTCCATCTTTCTCTCTCTTTATTCCGTCAGTGCGGTGTTTATATTTATGCTTTGCGTCGGAGATTAATAAGCCAAGTAAGTGAAAATCAATGTTAACAAATGTGTGCCGTGAATTATCCGCCTTTGCACGATATTATAAATTCCTCAAAATTTGCTAGTTCAAGATTTGTTTTTAAATTATAATTCGCGTAGGTTGCAGAATCCAGTTCACCTCCATCTGCTACCTACAGCTTCAGTTGATCTTGAATTACTTAAATTTGATATTATTCGTCTTATACCAGTCTTCTACCGATACATGGGCGTGATTCTAGTGGCATCGGTTTCTCACTCATCCGCAGTTATCCAGTTTTTTTTTGTTTACACCTACATTCCAGACCAATCGACGAAGATGGATGATTCAAACGAGGTGCTGGTTTGTGCTGCAGAGTTCTTGAAGGGTATCAAAATATCGTTAGATCCATGTAACCCCAATATGTTGGCTTCTTTTCATAGACTAAAAAGATCTGTGTTGCAGATCGATTGTACTTTGTTACACTAAGAACAACTGTCAAGCCCAGAAGCACACCGAACACCCACTACTTCAGTATAGACGATGAACTAGTCTATGAAAACTTTTATGCTGACTTTGGACCTCTCAATTTAGCCATGCTCTACCGGTATTGCCAAAAAGTAAACAAAAAACTTAAAGCTATTACCCTGAGCAAAAAAAAAATAGTCCACTATACGACCATGGACCCCCAGAAGCGAGTCAATGCTGCGTTTCTTATTGCCAGCTATATGGTAAGTAGGCAATCAATGTACAGATTTAGTTTGATCGATTGCAAATGAATCACCGATGATTTAATCGGTCGTTTAAATTTGTCAGATAATATATTGGAAACGCACTGCAGAGGAGGCTTACGAATGCTTGATATCAAGCCCGACGAGCCCACCATTCACTATGTTCAGGGATGCCTCTTTGGGAGCTCCCTGCTATCAAATATCTCTTGAGGAATGTCTTGGCGCCATTCAAAAGTGCCATGTGTTGGGGTTCTTCAATTTTCGTGATTTCCACCATGAGGAATACGAGCATAACGAGCGTGTGGAGAATGGGGATTTGAATTGGATCGTTCCAGGCAAATTTATTGCCTTCTGTGGGCCCCATGCTAAAACTAAAATTGAAAATGGTTCGTTTTTACAATTCTAAACAGCAAAGATACGCAGATGTCTAATATTTCATTCCGGATTCACAGGCTATCCCCTACATGCCCCAGAGTCTTATTTTGCGTATTTCCGTCGCAACAACGTTTCAACAATCGTACGATTGAACAAAAAGATATACGAAGCTTCAAGGTTTGTCGAAGCAGGCTTTGATCACAAGGAATTGTTTTTCATCGACGGCTCTACTCCCACCGATTCCATAATGCGACAGTTTCTCAAGATATCTGAGAATGCACCCGGCGCTGTGGCGGTTCACTGCAAGGCTGGTCTTGGCAGAACTGGAACACTGATCGGCTGCTACATAATGAAGCACTATCATCTCACCGCTAGAGAAACTATTGCCTGGATCAGAATTTGCAGGCCCGGCTCTGTCATAGGGCATCAACAGCACTGGCTCGAACAGTGAGTAATCCGATCAACCCACTAATTTTGGGTTTTCAAATTTTTTCACAAAAAAATCGCCTGGCTTCATAGGAAAGAAGCGTACCTTCATTCTTTACTGAAAGAGCCTTTGCGAGTTTCGGCGAATGGTGAACCGGTGCATCCTTATGGGATTTACTCAATGGCAGGAAGACCCGCAGGATCGTCCATTCCGGGTATTAAAAATTCTCGCCTCGTGCAGGACAATGTCTCTGGCATTATGCACCGTGTCGACGGTATAAAACTAGATGATCCTGGACCACTTTCAAGCATGGTTGCACCAAAAATCTCTGTGCTCACTCAGGGCGATAAGCTGAATCAAATCAAAGCGTCGAGACGGAGTGCGATACCCTCGTGTCAATCGGCCCTTAGCGCAATATCGAGCCCATCTACTGTAGTACAGTAAGTGATAGATTTCATCGATCTTCGATATTGATATCTTGAATCCGGTGACCGGCAATCTTATAACCAATGAGGTTTTCTTTCCTCAGCCCCTACCTGGGACCCTTGCTTCATACGCGAAGTCAAAAGAGTGCAACAGGTCTAACGAGTATCAAAGATAAGGAACCTCCGAAACGGCTACTCGGACGAGCGACAACTACGACAATCGTCAAAAGGTCCGCGGTTCTTGAGCTATGTTTTCTCTTACCTATCTATCAATCCTATCGTAGTTTGTCGGTTCTTTGGAATTCGAGTCTTCGTAGTGAATGGAATATATATATATCCGAGCTTTTCTAGTAGATGAATGAAAGATGATATCTTGTCTTGTTGGGTTATTGTAGAAACAATTGGCTGGTCACTAACAACTGCGACTCTATCGTGCGTCGTGTCAATTCGAAAACGACGACACAGGTTCGTAACAATCGGTACCAGGCTCACATCAACAAAAACAACCATCAAAACAACAACAACAACAACAACAACAACAACAACAACGTCGACGATGTCGATGACGAAGACGACCGCGACGAACTGGACCCGACCCGCCCGGTCGCATCTTTTTTGGTATCGAAACCCGTTACAAGGGCTAGTGTCAGAGCTTCCTGCATCGCAGATACTCGCCCCAATGTTGCGACAACAAATCGTTCGGCCCAACAGCCTCAGCAGCCGGGCATGAGCATGATTCTACGTTCGGCAGATCGCGTCACACGATACCATTCTTTGAGGCAGTAAGTCTTGAAACCGCAGAAACTGTTTCGTTGCTGTTCGTCTTTTCGCTCGTCGATCACCAATTTGTTACGGAATTCCCGGTTTTTACGTAGACGTTTTCCTTTAGCTTCCTCCCCATTGCTTTTCTTGATTATTCACAGTAACCGTCACTAAGCGCTCCATTTTGTTTTCTGGACTGTAACGAATCGCTACCCAATTGATATGCATACATTGACAATTTGGTCCATGCAACAGTAGTGACTAATAATTTGTGTTTCGCTTCTATCTCGCACGAAGCTGATAGACTGACAACTCTCTGCTTTCATTGTTACACATACATTCGTTGCTCTGATCCTAATATTGTTGGTGATAAGTATGAGAGATGATTAATAACCCCCGAGATGATGTTTTTCCAACCTAATACCCGCACCCTTCCCTGTATGTTTTTGACCGTCATTTCCAGTGGCTAACAAACGAACCCTGTTTATTTCTGTGTCTTGCAGTGCGCGCGCCACAAAAAGTTACAAAACAGCGTTTGTCAGATGACTAACCGATATTCTCAGCGGCGTCGGAGATGATACGGTGGTCACTCGGACTTCTGGCCAGCGCCGGAAATCCAGACGTCTCAATCCGATCCTCCACTAAGATGCGCATCGACCTTGTCTGCGAGGACATCTTCCTTGAGCGGAGAACCAATGTCTCAGTGGATTCAGTCGTCGACTAAACAAGGTGGATCTTATCCTGGGCTGTTTCTATGGTGGGGATGCGGTACTAGATTTGTGACTAATTTTTCATCCCTTGCACCTCATATCCGATAAGATATTTTCAACATTTCGAGCTCGCTCTGGGCTATACGCGAGTTTGCAGACATTATCAAAGATTTTAATATGCTTTGATTCACTAACGTTCACGCGCTGTAGGGTGGAGGATGAATTACGATTAAGGGCATAGGTACTACATTACTTGTCCGCCAATTTCGAATCGCGATATGCCTGCTTTTCACTCAAGAAACTGCTAACTGGATATCCCTTACCACTTCCCTACTACTAATTCCGGACTGGAAAAATATGATGCCGGCTCTTTAGTGTGACGCTGCGAATATCGCGGTACCGAAAAACGCAGAATCCCGGCGAAAGCCGCTTAGCCGACCGAAAGAGTTTTATCCAAGGAATCAATTCATTAGAAAAAAAAATAAAAAACGAGCCTAAAATTTCAAAATGCAAAATTCTTGCATCGGATAATATCCATACAAATAGTTATACCTGTACAATATACGTACGATTGAGGTACATACAATACTGTACCTAGGTAAAAGATACATTTCTGACAATGTTTCATGGGAGCATAGATATATATGGGAGTTTCTTGGGGGTCCCGGAATGGGCACAAAGAATCAATTATCTTGCATACAGAAGTAATTTTTGGGCGTATCTCGCTGCGTCCAATTGTACATTAATTTTATTCAACGCAATGAGAAAAGTAATGGCAGTCATCGATTATTGATTCGTAAACATTATTATTATTACTTTGATCATCATCATCATCATCATCATCATCATCATCATCATCATCATCATCATCATTACACTATCCGTACATTGCGAAAAGCGACTCGCATCTGTATGTGCCTAGCTAATCTCGTTATACGTTGTTTCGTAGAGATTGATTGTTGCTAATTAATCATTGAGTTACTGAAATACTATATTAGGATGGTCGGAAGAAATAATGCCCATAAAAAAATAACATCTTCGAGAATAATTATTTTACATTAGGTATAAAGAGAGTTCATATAATAAATATTTTATAGGAGAGACGTGTGTAGGCTACGATACAGTGAAGGTTGCTTTGAATAATGCCCCTGTTCCTAGCGCGGGTAGCAAGACGTGCTTTTAATGCAACGGCAAGGTTTATAACGAACGAATAATTGTACATCAGTTTTCAACCATTTATTTAGTCCGTACATCAGATTTCCATTTTCTTTTCCCTCGAAGCAGCTTCACCGTTTAACCGCTAATCTATCTATTTATTCGTCGTTAAACGCTTATCAACGTGAGAGTGAAAAGAAATGCACGATGCTGAAACATAATTCGGTGCCTTCGTCGATGGTGAACTTTCAACAACCGTGTAAAGAATTTAATTATGGCAAATCCGCAATCCCGGTAGTATTCAAGTCGAGCAGTATTATTATCAACAAATATTCTGCTATATTATCATTGATCAAATGAATAAGTCACCCGCCTTTGTCGATTGCGTTCCAGCTTTGCATTATTTTGTTACACGTCGTGCAGGCTTAACACCTTGCCGGAAACGTCATTCATGGAGCGAGCCAAGTATCAATGTTGTTCGTTGACACTTTTTTCTATTTGAGATTCTGCTCCGTTTTCACATGAGCCATCTATTTTTCTATGAACAAATTGGCAACATGTTGCACCGCTTAGAAAGATGTCAACGTAATAGTATAGGATTAACAACTAATCCCTGGACTAATGATACCGACCTTTGTCACACTCCGTGGATACGAAAGCCGCAATAGTAGAGAATCGAGCAGGACTTTACCAATATAAGTAGATGCTTGGCAGTAGGATGATTTTTATTGGATAAAAATATAAAAAATTGTAAAAATACATGTGTAAATCAAATCAAAGTTCATAGGACTCGAATAAAAGAATAATGTTGGATCTATGAGATTATCCAAACGATTATTACCCCTTCTCTCCCTTCTTCTTTCGTGAGGGCTGTGTCCATTTCACCGTACGCCCTGTTAACGCATACCTGAAAGGATGCGCATTCCCACTCTCGAGGATGGCGCTCGGTCTGACAATGATCGCTCACTCGGCAAATCGGTCATTTGATCAGAAAGTATGCGAAATACGTTGCGAGGACGACCCAGTGGCTCGCAAATCCGAGACTCGACCATTTTTCGATAGTATGGGTATAACTGTATCCTGTCTCCTGTTGCTCCGAGGTATCGAACATAAGCCCGAGATAAGCTAAGTGGAATACGGCGAGTCCGGAGAAGATGAAATTTATCATCAAAACCCAACAGCAATTACTGCTAGTCCTTTTATGAATGCATTTATAGTCTGCACAATGTTTGGCTGCGATACATGCGTCGAATACATATGCGAGCAAGAATCTCAGTTGGTATTCGACATAAGTGTAAAGGCCGAGGCTTAATAGAACCGCAGCTAGCGGAAAATTGAGACCGTGAAGCAGAGAGCTCGCCGCGTATGTCAGAAGAACTGCTCCAAATTTACCAAAACGGACATGGCTACGACGAAATACATCTGCAAAGGAAGAATTAAGTGAAGAGGAGGCACGGACAACGATCGATCACGTTTGCTTCATGACTCACATATTTTCAGCCAAGTGTGCATTGGGATATTCCAGTGAATTACGACTTGGACTAGCGAACGTGGCAACTCGATAGACCAAGGCTTTGTCACTGTACTAGCTGAGTATGAGAAACCTCCCAACACAGCCAGACCCCCGGAGGTATAGGAAATGAAGTAGTGTGAACATCTGAAGGACAGCGCGTCTCCGTATGCCTCGAACCACCTGAAAGATTGAATGCTTTTCAATCGTCAAGTTTGATCATTGAATAATTCAAACGGGATGTCGCTGCGATCCCACCACTTACTTCCATTTACTGTCTGCGAAAATCCACTCAGCCCAACAATTTGATACACTCAAAAAGAAAAGAGCAAGCAGTAAATATCCAACAGCCAACAGGACCCGCTGTAAGCTCTACGTAACGTAGACAGTATTTTGTAAGCATTTCTAATAACTCGGATCAAGGAGCTGCTTTAATTATTAGCTGCCTTGCTACGTCACTTACCCAATTGGCCGCACCGTACAGAGCAGCGTAATCCTTGTAACTAACCCAAGGTCCAAAGATACTTGTAGCTGGACAAAGAACGTATCCCATGTATTCCAGAGCACTGGGCAAAGGCATGACGACCTCGTCAAACGCGACAGCAACCACCTTCATCGCGGCAATCATTATAACACCTCGCACCTTATGCCATGATGTCGGATCCATCCACTTTTCTCTAAAGGCCAAGTCTTGGCATTCTATTTCAAATTTTTAACTAATTTAATAGCAATCTGCGAGCACTCACCCATACAGCATAACGCAGAGGCATAAAAAGCCAACGGCAGGGCTTCTTGGGTAGCGTCTAGGGAGTTGCAGGATCAGGTAAGTTACCGTTACAAGGGTTATGATTAAATATGAGCATTCGGAAGCATAGCGCTGTATAACCCATAGCCCAAAGACTGTGGATAATCCATGGAAGACTCGTCGGGGTATGTATCCTGTTTCAATGAATATAAATTTGTAGAAGCGGTTGGACAGAGATCTAGATGAATTACTCACTTGACTGAGCCAGAAGACTGAATGAACCAGAAGCTATGAGAAGAGGAATTATGTAGGATAAAGCGTCTGAGACTGTTGGAGACAAACAGTGATCATATATGTCCCCCAGAAGTTGGTTCTTGTTTTCTTGAAATTCATATTCGTACTCGTATTCGTATTCGTCTTCGTCTTCAAAATCTGTTTTCACCTGGTGTTCTTCTAGGTCTGCGCTATCCTCATAGAATATCATGTCTCGCTGGCGCGAATAATCATTGGCGGTCCAACGGTTAGGATTGCCAACGGTTGATTATAGGTAGAATAATTACAAAAACTCGACCTCTTCCAAATTGTTCGTGTAACTGGATTTCTTTGTATTTCGATATTAGGAATTCAACTCTTTCAGGGTCAGTGTATCCGTCGGAACCAAATCTTCCATTGCATTATAGTTATACGCTTGTTCGTTGACTGAAGACTTCTCAACGGCTTGTTATACCTGTATGTAATACGAGACCCCCATGGATTTCCTAGATGGGAATTGAGAATCATAAATGTTTGAATGAACGCCGTGGATCATTGATGCAATTTCGCTATCCACAGACACTCTTTTTCTGATCATCATATCGTACCGTAATCGTTAGCTAATTTCGTAGTTGTAGGATGCTATTGTCCAATGCCTTTGAATTGTAAACTAGTAATTGCAGTGTAAACACAACAATGGTTCAACTGTCAACGATAGTTGTCGCTATCGCTCGCGAGAGGCTCTGTGACTGGTGTGTGTCAGAATTCGAAAAGTATTTGTTTGTAATAATTCTGTGCTTGCAATTGTAATAGTCATTATTGCTCAACCGAAGAATAACAATAGCATGATATTATGAAGGATGGCATCTGCAACGAGTAGTTTTGCTTCCGCAACCGCTCGCTGTAACGGCATTTCCTCAGCGCGGGAGAAATTAATGAGTCTAGGTATACGCGTACGTATGACATCTATACGTGTGCAACAGGTGCGCAATTACTCTTTGCAGGTGCGTACCAAATTCGCATATATGTATATGTATTTGACCTGGTACGTAGGTACACGTGAATCTGGTATAAGTACCGGGGGTGCTGGAGGCGCGTGTAATAACTTGTTAAGAACTCGTCTCGCGATCACCCGTCAAACGTGCTCCTTGTCTCCAGCTATAATTTATTATTAAACATTCAATATTCAACGATTTAACGAGCACAAAGCGATAGTCAAATCATAACCGAACATGGGCGCTGCTACCAGCAGTGACAGGTGAGACCTACGTTGCGTCTTTAAACTTATTCGTACCGCTGATGCACTGATTTCTATTAAAACGCTGATGTGTAAATTCGGCACGCTCGCCCCACAGGTATACCGATGGATACCGCGTTTTTCTTTGTACTCATGATATAGTAAACAATATACCTACACCTATTAATGAACATCAGATTTTGATCAGATTTATGGTTCATCGGATTTCAATTGAAAGTGCTTGTTAATTAAGGCGCATCACAGATATGCATCTCATCAAGTTAACGTTGTGTCGCGTCATTCAATCCTTCTACCCACAATCAATGCTAACAATATACATATGTATACGTATAGCTTGCTGTTTATTTATTTGCATCCGCCTTGTTGCGACTTTTCTCCCGGCATCCAGCTCCTGTACATGAACGATGTGAGTACTATGTATTATTGTATTATAGAGAGAAAATTGTGATCCGGTAGCGAACCTCTAATTCTCACCGAGATGGTGATTTTATTGCAATGATATGTTAGCGGAATGACATCTTATGTCTTGATATGAGTTGACTCGGGAAGTTAACCAGCGTGACGAACAAATTGACCATCGTTCGAGTCGAGAAACAACAATTTTCTGAAATTATATACCAAGACTCTATTATCGTATATTATACTATTATCCAAGGTCTGAGTAGTTATCTACAATCGTATGGTGCATACACCTATTGATTTTTCACAATAACAAGCCCGACCTCGGCTGCAAGTCGTACGATTCAGGTAACCTTGACCATTCAATTATTCCATTTTTTGCGGAGAGAAGATTTAAAAACCGCAGCGATTGGCAGGAGTAATTCGTTATGCCTAAATTATTGATTATAATTAGTTCCGCTCGTTTTCAGCCAGCCTCAAACGGTCAATTTTACCATAAACGGAGTAGAATATCGAGGTAATTACTATGATGATGTCTATGTTGCATTAAAAGTAGTTTCTCGCTAATCTCAGGTACCTTGATGTACTTTTCAGTTGACAACAGCATCCCGTCAGGCACATCGCTCAATGTCTATCTTAGGGATCACGCGAATCTGCGGGGTACAAAGTCAATGTGCCTTGAAGGTGGCTGTGGAGCATGCATGGTCTCAGCTAAAGTGAGCGATCAAGTTTTAGCGGTGAATTCATGTCTTGTACCAATATTCATATGCGAAGGGTGAGGAAAATGAAGTCTTGGCCAATTGATAATTTATCGCAGTATTATGTACACCTCACTGCTCACCAACTTGATTTCTCCCATCTCCCGCAGCTGGGAAATCACGACCATCGAAGGTATCGGTGATCACAAGTCAGGCTATCACCCGGTGCAAGCAAGGTTAGCGCAGTTCAACGGCTCTCAATGTGGTTATTGCTCCCCTGGGATGGTGATGAACATGTACAGGTTCGTACATTGTTGCATAACATGCATGCAGGGTATAGGTATATCTGTGGAATGTGAAAATTACTACAATCGCACGGTTTCTTTTCTCCCATACACGTAGCTTGATTCAAGGAAAGAAGCTGATGATGGAGGAAATCGAAAATTCTTTCGGAAGCAATATATGCAGATGCACGGGCTACAGACCGATCCTTGACGCTTTCAAAAGCTTTGCCTCGGATGCTGATCCCGAGCTAATTAAAAAAGTCCAGGATATCGAGGTGAGCGCGCGGCGCGCGTTATGATCCTCCGTTAGTGTACATAACTATACCTATAACACCGAGTTACGGATAATAATTTTTCCAGGAACTGTCCAAAATCAAAGTTTGTCCCGCGGATTCCGGAAAGAGCTGCGTCGAATCCTGTGAGAAGAAGAAAAAGAAAACGAAGCCTACTCGACATCTAGTCCTCGATGACGCCGAATTCTATAAAGTTCCAACGGTGGAGGGACTATTTTCGATATTCGAAAGAAATCCCGAGTCAAGCTACGTTCTGAACGGCGGGAACACCGGTCATGGTAATGTTGCTGACCGTTTGAGTAACCGCGGTACAGTTGTACCTCGCAAACCTATGCTGTAACTCCGTAATTTTTCCTATATTCCCACACAGGTGTTTACCGACTCGAAAAACCCGCGATCTACATAGACGTGAATGGTATTCCCGACTTGCGACGCGTCCAGTTGACCGGAGACGGTTTGACGCTGGGGGCTAATCTGACGCTGACCATGGTGATGCGCAACCTTGAGAATTTTTCCAAAAACAATGGATTCGCCTACCTGAAACACCTGGTGCGGCATATCGATCTGATCGCCAGTGTGCCCGTTCGGAACGTGAGTCCAAGTAGCACTAAATAACCAAGTGAACGAATTAGTTGAATTGCTTCGTCGAATCCTCTACGATTTGAACTCCAGTTGTCGATCGACAATTTCAGATAGGTACCGTAGCCGGCAACTTGATGCTCAAACATCAGCATCGCGAATTCCCATCGGACCTGTTTCTGATTTTAGAAACAGCTGGTGCTCGTCTACATATACGTGAGAATGGCATTGCTTTTTTTCCATCGATAATTGTGGGCACAAAAGGTATAGAGTGACGAAATAACTTATAATTTTCAGTTCAAAATCCTAGGAACAAGATCAGCGTAGATCTTATGGAGTTTCTCCAAACCGACATGAGACACAAAATCATATATAGCGTTGTCCTACCACCTCTCGAAGCCGAGTACGAGTACAGGTCCTTTAAGGTGAGATTTTATTAAACGTATGCGCTGAAGGTTCGGTACTCGAGGACTAATTCACCGCTTTTTTAATAGGTCATGCCCAGAGCGCAGAATGCGCACGCCCACGTCAACGCTGGGTTTCTTTTCAAGTTCGACAGAAGTGGAATAATTTTGGAGACGCCGAACATCATATTTGGGGGGATAAGGCACGACTTTGTGAGTACAGCGTTGATCGGTTACATAAATGTATCCACCGAATTTTAATCCCATCCGATTGTGTGTTGCAGCTTCACGCGAGCAAAACTGAAGATTTTTTGAAGGGTAAGAACCTCATGGATACGCTGGTCTTCCAGAAGGCTTTGAAAATTCTTGACGATGAGTTGAAACCAGACCACGTGCTACCCGATGGGACTCCGGAATTCAGGCGAATTCTTGCCGAGGGTTTGTTTTACAAGGTGAGTTCGACCTACCATCGTTACTACGAGTCCGTGAAATTCACCCGTGATATCGTTAGTTTGTCTTGAGCATTGCGAAAGCGGAGAACATCGATCCCAAATTCTGTAGCGGAGGGACGTTTTTGGAGCGTGGTTTATCGTCGGGCAGGCAAGACTTTGATACCGACAAAAACAAATGGCCACTGAACAGACCGGTACAAAAAATTGAAGCGATTCATCAGACCTCGGGCGAGGCGCGGTACGTCAACGATCTAAACTCGATGCCGGGGGAGGTGTTTTGCGCTTTTGTACTGACCGACGTACCGAACGGTTTTATCGAGCACATCGATACGGCCGAAGCTCTCCGAGTGAAGGGCGTGCTTGCTTTCTATGTCGCTTCGGATGTACCGGGCAGAAACATCTTCATCCCAGGAGATTCCAAACAATTTTACATAAACTTTGACGAACCGGTAAGGAAAAATTGCCACAAGTGGCGCGATACGTGAAGCATCGTTCTGCATCAGATGTCTGACATTTCTATTCTGAATCAGCTCTTCGCTGATAAAGCAGTCTTGTACGCTGGTCAACCGATCGGTGTAATCGTCGCAACCAGCAACGCGATTGCAAACGAGGCCGCGAGCAAAGTGAGGATAATTTACGCCGGTGCTCTAGATAAGAAACCCATCGTCACTATCAAAGATGCTATTGCGTCTAAAGACGAGACCAGAATCTTGAATACCATGGTCATCCCGGCTCAGGCTAAAGGTACGAATCAAAGAGATATCAAATTATTCGATCAGCGAATGCTTTTTTACCGGGCATCGGAGGAGATAGTGTGCGAAGTTGTCACCTCGACTCTCCTTTGCACGATATCTTCTCCCCAGGTACCGACATCAAACACGTGATAAAGGGTGAGTTCTCCTGCGGTAGCCAGTATCATTATACGATGGAGACGCAGTGCTGCGTATGCGTACCTCTCGAAGATGGAATAGAGGTTTCCACGTCCACTCAGTGCGTGGATCTTACTCAGAACGCCATCGCAACCTGCCTGGGAATTTCGGTGAACAGGTAAGTCGACCACGGAACTATTTTCTGACGATATGACGCATGGCTTACCTTCGTCGATATCTAAAGAGTCAGTCGATCGTTTCCCCTGCACCAGCATCAACATCCAGGTGAGGCGAGTCGGTGGCGGGTACGGGGCAAAAATATCTCGGTCAGCGCAGGTGGCGTGCGCCTGTGCCTTGGTGTGTCACAAACTGAACCGACCCGCCAGGTTCACGATGACTATAGAAAGCAACATGAGTGCCGTTGGTAAGCGGCCCCAGACCCTTCAGGAGTACGAAGTCGGTGTCGACGACGCCGGAAAGATCCAGTACATGAACTCCAAGCACTGGTCATCCGCCGGCTCCTCCTTCAACGAGCCAACGGGTGCAGCGGCAGCTCTGCATTGCGGCAATTGTTACGACGTCACAACTTGGACCCGAGAGGGCTACGAAGCTCGGACCGATTTACCGAGTAACACCTATTGCCGGGCTCCCGGTAATATTATTGGCTATACATTGTATACATAGATCATACGATTAATGGAAAACATATCCCTTACATGTGACGGATCAATTTTTTTTTTAAGTCTGTACAGGCATACCTGTACGTCCGTGAATAATAAACGTCCAGGCACAAGTCCGTATATTATCACTCTGCCTACAGGAGCTACGGATGGCTTGGCCAGTACTGAAAATATAATGGAACACATTGCGAGGGAGATCGGTAAAGACCCAATGGACGTTCGTCTAGCCAACATGGACCCGGCCGACAACGGAACCATGAAAGAACTGATCGAAGACTTGAAATCGGAAGCGGATTATGATACCAGGAAAAGAGCGGTTACTGCTTTCAATAGCGTAAGTATCGCCACTCTATATAACCAGCTGTACCGCACCTACTCGAATGATTTTCTGTCAATTAGCCAATGATTCCCCTAATTTTCCGCAGGAGAATAGATGGAAAAAAAAAGGCATTGCTATTATGCCCATGAAATACGGATTCATGTTTTTCGGGCATTTCAGTTCCTTGGTATCGATTTACAGGAGAGATGGAACCGTGGCGATTTCTCACGGCGGTGTAGAGATCGGGCAAGGCATCAATACCAAGGTAGTTCCGTGCCGGGAATATTGATAAAACAAGTTGACAAGATTCACCGGTAAAATATACATGTATGTCTAACAGAAAGTTGCTTCAGGTCGTTCAAGTCGCGGCTTATACCCTTGGCATCGATATGGACCTAATTTCGGTAAAACCAACAAACAATCTGACTTCGCACAACGACAGCCTCACCGGTGGAAGCTGGACCAGCGATTCCTGCGCATACGTGAGTATGATAGTTCCTACGCTATACCCGCGCGTAAGACTCACTGTAAATAAGGATCTTCATTGAAAATTTCATTCGATGGTAACACGCGATGATTCCGCTTCCAATTAGGCAACTATGATGGCCTGCAAAGAACTGATGGCTAGACTGGAACCGATCAGACAAGAGATGAAGAACCCGACATGGATGGAACTGATAATGGCAGCGTCCGAAAAGGAAGTCGACTTGAGCGCGCGATACATGTGAGTCGAATAGTAGGACAGTTTCGACTCATCCTTCGGAAAAATATAGGATACACCTGTTGTGCGCAGGATGTATACCTATAGGTACGCAATAGCTGGTATAACACGAGAGTAAACGTTTCCATAATTCTTGCAGGTTCAGAGCGTCGACGGACGACGTTAAGCCGTACAACGTCTGGGGAGGTTCGGTCTGCGAAGTTGAGGTGGATTTGTTGACCGGGCAACACTTGGTGAGCAGGGTCGACCTGATGGTTGATGCGGGCGTGAGTATCAGTCCGGAGGTAGACGTGGGGCAAGCCGAAGGTGCGTTTGTCATGGGACTGGGATATTGGACAAGCGAGGATTTGATATACGATCCGGACACGGCAGTCCTGAAAAACAACCGAACCTGGGTGAGTAAAGCTCCGAAACAAATTATCGGAACAATGGTATGATAATTATATCGTTTATACGATCGTCATTATTTCAGAACTACAAGCCACCCGGTGCCAAGGATATCCCCGAGGATTTCCGGGTCTGGTTTCGCAGAAACGCACCAAATCCGGCCGGAGTTCTCAGCTCTAAAGGTATACCTATACACGGGCAAGTGGCAAGTCGCATACACGTACCGATATGCCGAGATACTCTTCTTAGTCAGTTTCTTCGCATTGACCGATGAAAATTTTGTCACATCAACAGCAACGGGTGAGCCACCTCTGTGCACGAGTTACGCCGTCCTCCTAGCGATCCGCAATGCCCTCGATGAGGCAAGGAAAGACGCAGGGAACACCGACAAATGGTTCAACTTAGGTGAGTAACTAAATATCCCTCATTCAAATTTGCTTACCAACATCTTCACGGAGATTACTCTCACCAGACGCCCCGGCTACCACGGAGAAGATTCTACTCACCGGTTTGACAAGTAGGGAACAGATGACTATTTGAAAAAAGCCGCGAGTGTGTAGTAGGTATACCTACGCATGGGTATGTAGCTATTCCGAAACGGTGTGGGTAATCGGTATAGTTTTCGCACAGCAGTATCGGGTATAAATTTAAGACGGTAGCACTTTTCTTTAATATACATGTCACGTCGTATATGGATAGACGTATTTAAATTGTGTAGTATGCGCTTATAGAAATTAGAAATATACAAATTTCATAATCAGAGAGCGTTCGTATGATTTTGAATGGCTGGTGCAGGGTTGCGGGTATGTTGAGTATCTCTTGGGTATGCAATGTGTACGTATATAAGTATAATTATATTTAGGGTTGCTGAGAACGAATCCTCGCAAATTAATCGCATTATGCAATTACGATGCTCTCTTGGTACGATAAGTATTCTTAACCTTTACGTAACGTCGCTGACCGATTAATCCGAAATTCGATTCTCGTCACATTCGAGTGCTTTGCTTTTTACGCTACAAAGTATATCCGTTTAGGTGCAGGATATGTAACAGAGTTCATGTCGGTGTATTCCGCAGTCAGGCGTGGATCTTTGCCATTCGATCGGCCCTTTCACCATCTCGCCTTTTTTCCCAACGGTTTATCCTGCCGAGAGGGTAGCAGATCACAGCCGAAATTATTATCAGTGAACCGGAAATATAAAACGAAATGTCGTAGCTTCCCGTGATATCCATGAACACACCTGTAATGAGATTATACCGTGAATATTGGTGGTAAAAAAATCTGTTTAAGAAATTAAAATTATCCGTTTTTGACGAAACCCATGTAAATGTGGTATATTTTACCGGCAAGCGGTGCACCGAAGGCGGCGGCAACACCTTGGAATAGTAAAGCCAGTCCGAATGCATTCGTCAATCTCTCTAGGCCCATCAGATCAACGATTAGAATAGAACGCAGTGCGGCGAAACCGGCTGAAAAATTTTGAACGCTGCAGTTGACGTCGGGTCCCGCGATCGGGCGGTTATAATTGACACGAGCATAAAACAAAGCGAGCTGGGCTACTTACAAATGCTGAGTCCGAAGGTAGCCGCGTAAAAGAATTGATACTCCTTGGTAAAGGAAAGCCCGGATAGAATCGTAGCGATTCCACTGACGCTGACGAATATATTGTTGATCAGCAGTGCGTCGACACCGGGAACGCTGCTCACGACACCGCATACGACACGACCGATCGTATTGGCTATGCCGATCACGGATAGCAGAAACATAGCCGTCGACTCCTCGATCCCGGCGATGGAGGCTCTGTCTGCGAAAAGTCCCAGTGTCGATTTTTAGTAATTCGTATGGATCGTAGTTTACCAATTGATATGGTATATCTACAAGTATACGACGATTACCCGGTAGGTATGTAAACGGCGTGTAAAATCCCATCATCGTAAAAGATCCGCTGAAAGCTAAGATCAGAAAGGATGGACTCTTCAGTAGGCTGATGTCCAACATCGTAGTCAATATTCGACGCACTCCTTCCGGACACAAGTAACAGGAACCGCTCTCCTCTTCGGCAACGTCTGCCTCCGTTGGGAGTCGCGTCACAGACATGTGGTAGCCGACCGAGGATATCTGAATTTTTTCAATCGAATCAACCCCTGTCCAACCGATTCCGCATTATTTCTGCATCGACTGCATACTTTACCTTGCCACAGTTACAACTATTGCTTTGTTAAACCACAGATCGTATGCCTGACATTATTTTACTCACGTTATCTTATACGCGTACCGATAATAATAGGTGTAACTGCAGGGTGTAACCCGCGATACGATGATACAGGTACGTTGCACACTTGTAACAAGGTGGCAAATGGCTTTAAATTACGCTCATTCATTCTCTCGTCACCTGAGATTTGTAGTGGGGTAAACGGTGAAGCGATCCTCCGTAAAATATGTCGTCCCTGTAAAACGGTCTCTGGATATTTTCCTTCGCCTGTAACGCGTGCCTCGATCTGTACGATTTTTGACTCGTGTCCGAGTTGGCTCTGTCTCTGCGACCGCTCACCGTGTGCCTTCGCGTCTAGAGGTAAATTAATGACGAATGATTTCAATTCGTATTATAGATTCGACGGTGGTCCGTTCGTTCCTATAAGTATATCTATACAAATATCGTGCCAGAGACTGTATTCACCGTCGGTACGCGCCCGTTCAGACGCTCCAAGTCACCGCTGAGCAAATTATTCTCCTCCTCGACGGTCTTGAGCTCTTGATCGACGAGAACTTCCGACTCTGGATAAATCGGATCGGTCGATTGTTCGGCACTTTGATTCGCGCTCTTGGGCTGGCTTGAGGAGCTGTGCGACTCCCTGTGCAAGGAATGCGAGGATCTGCAGCTGAAAGAGAAAGATCGCACGCAATGAACACCGATAAAATTAGCAATTGCCCCGGCGCCATTACGCTGTAAGCGTACGCTTGTGCGTACCCATGTGCAGGCGATGTGCAGTGTACTACGTACGCAGGTATAATATTTGTAACAAATATTACAGCGCGATCGGTACATACATAGGTAGGTATACCGTATACGTGTTGTTGGAACGAGAAAACATTCCTCGCGCCAGCGCACGATGACGGTTAAATTTGTACGCTCTGTATTTTTAAATTGTTTTTATAATAAGTTTTTCATTACTTGACCGCAATATTAGGGCTGCTACCGATTATCTCTGCAGCGGTTGAAAATTCGGTGTTGTTGTTCGTGGCGAGGAGTCGTCGCCCGGAAGATTGAGCCGCGTACAGGGCACCTCCGGAGCCAGATTTCCCAAACAATGGTTCCATCTCGATCTCGATCCTGTCCTTGGCGGGGCGCACCTTGACGCGGGATGGCCTCAAAGGTCGAAGCAAGGCCCCGAAGACCGCACAGTTCAACAGCAATCCTGTACAGAGAGGCGTCGGATCACGCTCGGACGTAAGTAACACAGATATACAGTATAGGTATACGGGTATAATGCACAGGCACAGATGGGTAGAGGTGTACGACGTAATCGATCGATGCGGCGTCGTTCGACACGATTACACGATCGTGAAAATATTTTAATGGATCGATTGAATGGCTGACCGGATTGAACAAGAAGCGCTCCCCGCCATCCGTAATTATTGATCAAGATGTCGGTGATTGGCGCCATGACAAAAGCGCCGATTCCCGATCCACACACCGCGATTCCCGTCGCCAAGGCTCGCCACCGCTCGAAGTAGAAGCCTGCCGATATGACGGCGGGTACGTAGATCATACCAGCCCCGATTCCACCTGAAACCATAGAGACCGGCAGTTATATTTTCATCTCGTCCATCGAACACCCAGCATCGGAACCTTTGAATATTGAACCGCGCTAGCCTCCGGGGATTGCGGAAGTGCGTGTTTACTCACCCAGTACGCCGTAAGAGATGCATAGAAATGGTATTGACTCGGCGAAGAAGGAGAGAAGGAAGGACGAGCAACTTATGACACTTCCAAACACCGCTACTGGTCGGAACCCGTATTTGTTCGCCAGAGCTGCGACGAATGGCCCTGAAAACAGCACTCTTTCAGATTCAGCGCCAATGGTATAGAATTTTCGATCGTCGCCGCTGCAATCCGCGATCGAAACGAGAATCGAAACGTTCAAAACTGACCGGTTATCAGATAGAATCCGGTCTGCAGGGACCCGACCAGGGCGACCTTGGCCTTTGAGACCTGAAACGCTTGGGCGATGTGAACGAGGAAGACTCCAAAGCTGAATATGATCCCGTCGACTACCAGGTTGCTCATGAAGGAGGCCGCAACTATCACCCAACCCCATCCACCGTCCGGCGGCACTACCATCCGCACCTCGATTTCCTGATCGCAGACGGGACAAAAATGATATCGTTACTGCGGTCGGATACTTCTTACGATGTGTATACGGCCCCGCGGTACAGTCTATAGTCTCGTTTCGCCCGGACCCCGGGAGCATTTCACGCCCTTCTCTATTAAATTTTGAAATGTGAAAATTGTGCCAATCCGAAGTTGGTGAAAATATCCACTCGTTTGCGGCGAATATTCGCTCTTTGAGCGGAAAAGTCGTTACACCGTACATCGTCGATCGACGAATTTACTCCTTACTAAGGAATACCGCCGTCGCGTTGCTTGCAACGAGTGGCAGTCTTTCACCTGCATCTTCGGACTTAATATAGTTCGATTTTCTATCTCGTCGGGTGAATTTTCACTTTTTTGGGGTGAAATCTGGAATTAATGATATTAGTTAAAGAATTTGTACCGTTATAATTTGTCGCGGTTTAAATAAATGCGTATAAAAAGGGTCCAAGTACTCCGATGTAGGCAACGTACGCGGGACGTGCATCGCGAATTACACGCGGGTGTGCTACACCGCAGGTATAATTGATCGGCAACCGTCATCTGCGTTATGCGTACATACTTGACCAACCTGTACCTGCGTACAATACTCGACGCATACGGAGATCTTGAATAATAACTACGGAATAATGCGTGTGTGGCGTATACGATAACGTATACGCGGTATACATGTATGTGTGTATATGATACAGATAGGTGGTATAAGAAATGCGGCAATTGCAGGCATGGCTGCAAATTTATCAAGCCAAGTTTTGCCCAACTTTGACCTCGCGGTGAAGAGGAAAAAATAAGAAAAATCGCTCGGCGTATATGGTATTATACATGCGCGATATACGAAAGAGACAAAGATCGTTGTATAATACAGGGAATGCGAGTTAAAAATCGACATGATTGTATTAAAATTCGGCGGCGATTTATCGCAACTCTTGCCTGATTGTCGTCCTCCCGCGTAACGCCGTCCCCCTCCGTATCTCGTAGAATTTCACGCGATCCCCGCTGCACCCCGTACAGCCTCGGCGACGATTCTCCGTTTCCGTAGTCATCGCCGGAGCAATCCTCGGGTGAAGTCGTCGCAGCTGTCGTTGCCATCCTGTGAAATCTGATTTTTTCACCACAAGGCTATAACAATTAAGATGATCGTGACGCGGCGAACATGTCGCGGAACGGCGATTCACGATGGACCGGCGAGGTAACGCGTATAAATTACTATCGTCGCGCGCGATGGTTTACGAAAATAACCAACGCAAGTTATAATTGCGTGAGGTCAGAAGAGCAACTGATAGGGGACCGTCGACTTTCAAGTGGAACAACGACCCGCGTTCGATCTTCGCGGTTCGCGTATATATCGTACTTTGAAAATATTACGCACAGAAACTGTAACAAATGTGTGTATAAGCATTCGATCCAGATCGAATAACCGCGCGCGTATTCGTTCGAGCTTACCCAGAGTTATTCGAAAAATACCCCCGCATCGTTGCACCCTCACCCGTGATCTCGGATTTCATCGCGACTTTGTATTCGAACAAGGCATACGACCGGAAGACCGACGCGCGAATATATACGTATTATACCAACCCTGCGATAAACGTATCACACCGCACGTCACGCTTCACAACATTCGTCTCAGCTTTGACCGTTTCAACCGCTGAATAAATACTTATCGAAGGCGATGCGACTGCCGAGCCGTTGACGCTCCGGGTAGCGCCAAATAATCAAACATATTCGGAAATGTATCAGAGATATAGTATAGCCGGTATATACCAATTGTGCATCCCATACTCGAGTACGTAACAGCCGATGTATATAGATTCGATTGAACAACCGTTTGATTAGAATTCAAGGTCCTCGGGAAATCGAAAATACGAGGGAATTATAGCTCAGGCGCGGGTGTCTATATGCCGCGGGTATAATATAGGTATATACCTACGTGAGATAGAACCAGAGATATTGCGGCTAATCGTCCTACGATATTCCTATCTAATTAAACGACATCCCTCCGAATAGGAATACACGAACGAAATCGGACTCGGAGACGGGTACGCGGGATATCATCCGTGACGATCGTAATCGCGTTAACCGCCGCGAGTCCAACATTCAGCTCGGATGATTCTCCTCGCGGCTCTACCATACATCGTATCAGCTGTTGTACGGCATCGGACGTGAGGCAGGTCTGAAATGTATTTGGAAAAATGCGAACCGCCGAATATAAATATCCGCGGTGGACGCGATAGACCGAAACGGGGTATATCGACGCGCGACACCTCGTCTCTCGGACCTTTGCTCCCGCACAGGTATAAAACCGGCTGATCGAAGACGCGAGCCATCGACGCTCATACGATTGCATCGAATAGGATTTATAATCAATATTCAACGATCACCAGTCGATGTATGTATACATTATACGTGTATGGTATAGGTATATCTCACCTATCTATATATACTTATAATATATAGGTATACTAAATAATACAGAGGTGCACGTTGACCACCGCACACCTTATCGCTACCTTGTAAAATATATGTCACCCGTGATGCCTAACGCATACGCATTAATGCCTATTATACCCGAGGTGTATGATATAGCAGCTATTACGATACCCACCTAGCGTGTTACGTCGAGGCGTAATTATTAATTTCTGCATTTTTCGGACGGTCCCGCCGCTGCAGCTGTTGCAGATATACAGGCACAGGATATCGCTCGGATTCCGGTTCCGTCGACTCTCGTTAAACCACGTGGACGGTATACCCGTACCATACGGATACCCGTATAGGTGCATACGTATAATGTCAACGAGGTATGATTGCGGTATATACATTATACTATATACCTCCCATGCATATACTTATGTAACGTATAGGGTGAATGTATAGGTATATTATACATGGTATGTATTATACAGGTACAGCGATGGGAGCGTTAACGGGAGATAACGAGATGTAGATGGTCGAACGAATTATATTATATCATCGTATGCGAGTCATCGAATGTTATCGATTAAATTATTATTTCGGCGCACTCGACGTGATGTATACGTCGCGATTGCCGATCCGTACGGCCGCGGGTATACATATAAGACGTGCGCCCCGCTTATACTTATACCCGTAATACCTTGAACAAGAGATAATCGTATGCGATAAAATTGTGTTCTTGTCTCGCGGATGATCGATCGGGAGGAGATTTCTGTAATTTGGACATCGGACCGTACAGCCATGTGAAGCTGCCCGACTACAATATAGGGGGTGCGCGTATGGAATAGATCGTCGCAGATACGGGTGCAATGTATACATATAGGCGCGATATACACGCGGGTATAAGTTGCAATGGTGTAAAAATGGCAATGGCACGTGTGCAATTATTGCGGGGGTATAATCGGCGATACAACGAGTATAATAATGGTACATGGGTGCGTCTTCTGTGCAATGCAACGTTATAAGCACGGCACTCTGTACCCGATATCGTACCGATATATTATAGGTATACCTATTCGTATATTATATGAGATGCGCGGCGCGCACGAGTCGCGTTCACTCCGTTCACTGTTAATGTGTAGTCGCGTGCGGCGTTCTATAAGTACAATGATGTACTATATGTTTGTGTGAAAATCGTTGGAGAAAAGTTGTAGAGATTGTCGGTTTGCCGAGCGATCGTTCGCCACTCGATCGCACCGCTCGCGCGCGACATTGTGTGTACGGTAGTCAACGGGCCTCGCGGTCGTACCGCACTCGTCGGCACCCCACAGCTCACGTACACTTTCGCCGACGACTTTTCAAACTCAACGTCTCGAGTTCACCGCAACCAGCGCTACTACTTCGTAGATCTCGATCCCAAATGATGCTGCACGTAATACAAGCGTATCTAACAGTCACCAGTGTTACGAGGAATGCGCGCAAGTTTACTCGAGATAGGTCGCGAGACGCGAGACGTCCGTCACCCTCATTCGGCTTATCTCTGGACCCCGGTTACCGATTTTCCACATTTACGAGACAATGATTATTATAGCTCCGCTGCGGCCCCCCCGTCCCCGTTCCGCAATTAATATAGGTATACGTATAGGTACTTGCTATTACATTATAGGTATACTTAACAGGTATACGTATTACCTACTGTGATTGCCAATGAATACCAGGGAATATAAAGCGCGGGTGCTTTTCGGCGATTTAAGGGAATCGCTTAAATTACGATCGGGAATCTTATATACCTACCATTACCTACAGTATATGTAAGTTGGTATAGTATAGGTGTAAGTATGTGTATAGGTCTGACTTTTAGCGAAGGCCTTTTACAATTGACCGAAAATTTGATCAAAGCGTCTCGGATCACGCGAGGCGATATGTCTCCTGTGAGTATGCTGATAACTCTGTCGGTGACTTTCGACTTTTTGCAAAGAGTCAAAAGGTTATACTCGATGGTAAGGCTAACCGCTTTTGGTTTCCAAAGACGCTGAAATCCAAACAGCTATAGGGAACAGGTTTGTCTTCTGTTGAATAAGATGACCGTGATACCGTACGATGAAATAGGTACCTATACACGTAATCTTCGATTCTACGAATAATAAACTTTCGCTACGCCATTCGCAGTATCTGGGGTTCGGCCAGCTTGGGATCGGCTTCGACGAGGGAATTCCCTGTAGACTACTCGTATGTAAGTCTGACGGCGACTTGGAAATATGATTCGATTTTTGGCCCCAAGAAATGCAACATTTTCCGATACATTTGAGCGACCTTTTGACAAGATATTTTGCTCTCAGAAATCTCACCATTATGGTTATGCGAAAATAACAAAATGATCTGTAACCCGAAAATTCGTGATTCTTCCAAGTGCATGGTTGATTAACATAGTCCATACGTGTGCATGATATAATTTATTTGCAAATTGCAATGATCATGGTGGTGCGATTTATAATCTGTACTTACGTTAGTTAGATAACGCGGCTACATTTCTTTCAATTGCTTGCAGATCGAATTGATCGCGGGACTACTGCGGAACCAGGGAATCATTCGACCATAGATATATCTATGATTCGACGTTGCACGGTGATCCAGCAATCGCATCGTGAAGTCGTCGGAGAGGAAGCCGGCACCGAAACAATGACGATGGATCACAATTACCGGGCAATCTCTTAGGAAATCAATTCCCATAGGTATATTTCTAGTAATACTCGGCTGAATGAATAAGTCATTATACCATATTCGAGTCATTAATTTACCAGAATGACGGAGAAAAATATTTTGCCCTTACGTAATTTGAGAGACATTCCGTGAATGATACCACGAAACATATTCATTACAGTGATAAATTTTCACATAGATGACGTGTTAAATATTATATAATATGTTTTTATGTATTCTGTATCATTGATTTAGCAATGAGCGTATACAGCACTTTGATTCTTCGATCTGGACGAATAAATTAGGCTAGGAATAAACCCCATCCAGATATCTTTATTTAATAACGATGCAATTCAAGTTGTAAATGATTTTTAACTTTTTTTTTCTTCTGTTTCAGCAGGAAAATTGGCAGCCTCGGAGCAACTCCGGCCCGCATCGAGAACACAAGACTCGTCGGTGCACGTGCATAATTGTTCATTATATTTGTGAACCGGATGAGAATACAGACATTATTTGTCACGTAGCCATAGATCATGTAATTTCTGGAATAACTGAACTGTTAATTTATTGTAAAAGCTTTGTCAATTTCAATGTAACAAATTTGTTGTAAGACGAGATTTTTCTATGTGAATAAATCCATAATATACCTAATAATGTGTTCAAATTCATTTCGTCCCTTTTGTTTATACATCACCAAAGAGGTCCGCCAAATCGATTGTTTAATCCGCATTGAATGCATCATCAACATCCTTTATAAGCAACACATAACGACATCGGATCCTGACTCCGAACACCTCGTCGCATGCATACGATGAAGCATGCATGCATGCACATGATGGCTCGATGACTCGGGCTGGCTCCTCGGCTGTCCTGTTCTCCTGATACCAAAATAAAATTTTTGGCCAAAATATGCCTTGAATTTTGAGGGCCGGTATCGTAGGACTCTACCTTATCACTTCCGGTTGTGATGGAGCATGATCAGATACACACGCATACACATGATCAGGCCTGCATATGATCCAACGGCACACGAGTATGATGCGATGCACATGCATACACATGCATGCATTCAAGGCCGGTATCGTAGGGATCTACCTTAACACTTCCGATTTGGCAAATTTGGCCAAAAATCGAGTTTGGTATCAGGAGAACAGGACAGGCGAGGAGCCAGTCCGAGACAGAGCATGATGACGAGCATGCATGCGTGTGATCATGTATGTCATCATGTACGATATGATCTCTGTATTTTTCCAACAACGAATATTAGCGAATGAAGTGTGAAGGGGTATGATCAATAATAGTTGAACAATCATGTATTGATAGTGATTATTGTTTATTGATAAATCAAGGGTCAAAAATACATACATATAAGGACATCGTAATGACTATATCATGGATTCATTCTTACAGATACATTCATTCTTTCATGATTACAACGAGTTACAATATTGTGCAGGACAATGTTTTTTGATCTCACTTAACATTAGATTATTAATTTGATGGTTTACAAATTAAAAAGACAGACATTATGTATACAGGACTATGTATATCATAACTTATTTAGACAAATTATCTACGCCGAACACATGATGATTGGCCTAGTAGATGCACCAAGGATAGTCTCGACTTCCCGATGAGGGTTCGAATTGATTCGTAGGCTGATCGTTTGTCTCCTGAAAAAAAAAAAAACAAACAAAGATGAGTATACATGGTAACGCATAGATGTATACGTAACTTGCAGTTGCGGAAAAGTGAAGTTATCTCAGAAAATATTACTCCTGGCTTGAGTCACTCAGCGGGTTCACGTTCCTCGAGTCGAAATGGAATTGAGGAGCATCCTGCAATTGATTTCGCCAATACTTCGATTTTGAGCCCGAAGAACCAAGCCTATAGCCTTAGCTTTTTCTCAGAATCTGGAATCAAGATCTACAATTTTTTTTATGGGCTTTTCCGAGGACTTTCCTATGGTATTCCTATGTACTTTGATCTCAGGAATCCAAATCTACGAGCCAAATTAATAAAACCATCAAACTGACGAAGTTATCGCCAATTGATCGCTCCAAAAAGTGAAAAATCAAGGATATCTCGATGAGATTTAGTCCTAGCTTAATTCACTTGACAGGATCGTGCTGCTGAAATTTGAATACGGTAAAACAATAACAATAATAACGATTTACGAATTTTCTCGCACGTGATTCGAGTTTTGTCTTCCAATTTTTAAGTGTTGATTACTAATTTTGTACTAAAATGCTATACTTATTTTACCGCCCCGTTTCAGCGCCTAATTATAGGCAATCCCGCATTGCACGCGTGTCGACACCTACGAGTTGCCTGAACTTAGGCGCTCGACAAAAATTGAGCATCTAAGAAAATTAGGGGTTGCCGACCCCACAGCTGTCAAACAACTTCCAGACTTTGGATACTGTTCCTTGAAGTTTAAAGTGGTATAATGAACAAAAAGGTGATTGAAATACAGACGCGAAATGACGGGCACAGAAAAGTGGATCATCCTAGCGAAGATGACATTATGCCACCGCATGATCATCTCGAAGCTGAACGAGAAAAATACCTCTTGATAGGAAGAAGGTAGAAGAAAGGTATTAGGACTTCTGTTCAAGCATTGCTCAGACTCTCCTATGTAACTTCAATTTCTCTTCAGATACAGCTGGAAAATGTGTGAACTTGAATCTCATTAGAAAAGCAACCTGTGTTGGACTCAGCAAGTCTCATGGACCACCATCGTATGGACCGTAGGGACGTCGATCACATCAACCATTATTCGAAAGCGTCGGAAGCGTCGAAAATGACTCGATGACAGCGACATTGATACGCTTGGCTGCTGCTCAAGGGGAGCACGACGTACCCCGAGAATCGGAGACCATAACGAAGACGAATCTCCAATGGAAAAGGTTCTCATGGAAAGGTGGGCGTCCCGATAGAAAATCGAAATGGTCGCGCCAAAAGCAAATCTATAATGAACACCGGCACGGTAAAGCGAGGTAGAGAGAAGTAAGGTGCAGTTGTTGTGAAATATCAGCATCTTTTCGACACAGAATATCCGCAAGATCTTATGATTTCATTTTTCTATTCTTTCGATTCAATTTTTTTGAATTATTTTAAATTTGATTCAGAGTTCGAACACAGCAGTCCTTTGATCAGACGTTCGCAGACAAACTCGAAGGAGGAAACTGCAAGCCGTACGGCGAATACATTTGATAGAAGAAGTTGCCACCTCATTTTCAACTTGGAGATTTGATTCGCGAAAATCAATGTCTACACCTTCGCACAGGCCCTCAAATCAAGACGTGGATCCACACTGAACGAAAAAGAAAAAAACAACCAACGATATATAGGTTAAGAGAGACCTCAACGGGGGATGGTGAGCTGATTTTTGGGTCTGTCAGCATCCGGAAATTTATAAATTTTGGAATATTCGTTTCTTGTTACAGAAGAATCGGTAGAGCTTCTCGGGTGATTTACGATACTGCTCGTTGGCCGCTCTTTGAAAGTTTGGGTTACGCAGTCGTCTTGGAAAGAATGTCGCACGCTGTCGCCATTTTGTCGCATTTCGGATCGAAGAAATGCAGATATCTCGATCAGTCTCGGGAGTAGCTTGATATTTTCGACAGAAACGGTTCCCGAGTTCATAAATACATACGAAAATAGTCGGTCAATCAATTTGAAAAATACCTAATTTTATGTTCCAGAAAACGTAGAACTTTGAAGGCTCGTAGCCTTTAATTTTGTCGTTGATTACGTGGCTAAAAATCTAGATCGTTCCTTCTAGCGTATTATCATATATTTTGAGTTCAAGAATCCAAAACTGCTATTTAAATTGATTTATCAATCGAATTGATCGAGTTATATTTAATTCTCCGCTGTGAATAGTAGCAAAATCTAGATATCTCGATAGCTTTAAGTCGCAGCTTAATTGAGTCGACGGATTCGTAATTCTAGAATCAAACTATATAAAAATACGGTCGCTGCAAACATTTACAAAGTATTCAATGTTGAATTCGCGAAACAGCAATCATGCTGAGATCATATAAGACTGTAGTCTCTTCATTTTTCCGATTTCAAGACTAGAAATTACAATTAATTTATTTTTTTGGGTTTCTCACAAGTATTTTGAGCCCGGAAATCCGAATCTGCTGACTAAATTGATTTATTCATTGAATCGATCGAGCGATCGCCAATTTACAACCGTAGGAAGCAGTTAAATTAAAATATCTCCATATAGTTTTGAGTCGTAGCTCACTTAATTCGACGGATTTGTGTTCCTGAGGTGAGTGTACCTCGGAATACAGTCGTTCGCACATTCGAAACATAATTTGTTATGCTCGTGAAATCGCGAAAATACTAAGCCCGTAGTTGTCGCTTTTTTCAATTTCTAGGCCGAAAATAGCATCTAATTTTTCGATATCCAGTTTTCCCATGTATTTTGAACTCAGGTATGCGAACATGCTATTCAAATGATTTACCTGTAGAATTAATCGAGTTATCATTGACTTTCCACTATAAAAAATGGAAAAATTGAAATATCCACATAGCTTCGAGTTGTAGTTTAATTTTGTTATCGGATTCTTGTTTCCCTAATCGAAATACAGAAGATTGTCGCACTGTCGAGGTTCTTTATAATTTTTTTCTCGTTTTTCCCACATTGTTTTTGATTATTTCATGTATTTCTCATTTTTTACCGCATCTCCATTAGTCACTGATAATGGCTAATGATACGTAGCCAAAGTTAAACCAGCTCAAATTTTTAGAGATTATTTCCTATTTTTTTCCTGATTTTTTGATAATTCTTTTGTGATTTTTTCTATTCTCCACTACTTTTGATTACTTTTTTGATTATTAATTGGATATTATTCAGCCCTTGCGAGCGCCAGATAATATGAGAGTGAAGTGACGCTGACTAGGATTTATTTGAACGTTTCTCCTAATTTTTCTAATTTTTTCTAATTGTTTTGTAATTTTTATCGATTTTTTTGCAATATCTTTGATTTTAAGCCCCGCCCCCAAGCTCCTACGGGCGCCCAATCATATGCATCCAAAGTGAAACTAGCTCAGATTATTTTCAGAATTTTTCCCGATTTTTCCGATTTTTTTCCAATTTTTTCCGAATTTTTCCAATATTTTTAATTTAATTGAAAATACCCCGCCAGTCGGTAAAGTTGAAAATCGCGCTCGTGGCGCCATCTTTCGGATTTTTGGCACGAACTAAAAGACAGTTTTGGCTCAAAATCGCGCTCGTGGCGCCATCTCTCGGACTTTCGGCCCGAACTAAAAGTCAGTTTTGGCTCAAAATCGCGCTCGTGGCGCCATCCCACGGAATCTTTGCGAACTAATCGGTATTTAAGCCGGTAACGGAGTTCGCAAAGATTCCGTGGGATGGCGCCACGAGCGCGATTTCGAGCCAAAACTGACTTTTAGTTCGTGCCGAAAATCCGAGAGATGGCGCCACGAGCGCGATTTTCAACTTTACCAACCGGCGGGGTATTTTTAATTAAATTAAAAATATTGGAAAAATCGAAAAAAATTCGAAAAAATTCGAAAAAATTAGAGAAAAATCGGAAAAAATTCTGAAAATAATTTGGGCTGGTTTGACTTTGGTTGCATATGATTGGGCACCCGTAGGGATTCGGGGGCGGAGCCTCACATCAAAAATATTGCAAAAAAGTTGATAAAAACTGAAAAACAATTAGAAAAAATTAGAGAAAATTCCAAGATGAATCCAAGTTAGCGTCACTCCACTCGCATATCATCCGGCGCTTGCAGAAGCTGAATTAAATACAATAATCAACTGAAAAAGTGAATAAAATTCGTCAAAAATAGAAAAAAAATAGAAAAACATTGGCAAAAAATTAGGAAAGAACCAGGAATAAATCCTCAAGAATCTGGGTTGGTGTAACTGTAGCTACGTATCATTAGCCACTATCAAAAACTAGGAGGGATGCGGTGAATGATTAAAAACAAACGAAATAATCAAAAAGAATGCAGAAAAAACGAGAAAAGGATTATAATAAACGTCGACAGTGCGACAATCTTCTGTATTTCGATCAAGGAAACAAGAATCTGATTACAAAATTAAACCACGACTTGAAGCTATGTAGATGTTTCAATTTTTTCATTTTTAATAGTTGCAAGTCAATGATAACTCGATTAATTTCACAGGTAAAATGATTTGTTCAGCACGTTCGCAATCCTGGGTTCCATATACATGAGAAAACTGCATATCAAAAACTTAGATGCTATTTTCGGCCTAAAAATACAAAAGAAATATGTTTCGAATGTGCGAACGACCGTATTCTAATGTACACCTACCTCAGGAACACATATTCGTCTGATACATCAAGCTACGACTCAAAACTATAAAGATATTTATATTTATCCGCTTTCTACTGTTGAAGATTGGCGATCACTCGATCGATTCAATAGACAAATCATTTCAGGTATAAGGAGATTCGGATCACTGGGCTCAAAATACATGAGAAATCGAAGGAAAATAAATTATTCGTCATTTCCAGTCACGAAAGCGAAAAAATGAGAAAACTACAGTCTTAGATGATCTTAGTATGATTGCCGTTCCACGAATTCGACATAAACTACTTTATCAATGATAGCAGAACCGTATTTTCATGTGGGTTGATACCAGAAACACGAATCCGTCGACTCAATTAAACTACGTCTTAAAGCTATCGAGATATCTAGATTTTTCTACTATTTACAGCGCAGAATTAGACATAACTCGATCAATTTGATGGATCAATTAATTTAAATAGCAGGTTTAGATTTCTGAACTCAAAATACATGATAATACACAAGAAAGGTCGATTTTGATTTTTAGCCGCGCAATCAGAAATAAAATCAAAAGCTATGGGTGTTCAAATTTCTAGGATTTGTGGAACCAGAAAATACGTATTTTTCGAATTGATTGAACGTCCATTTCCATATATAATATGACTTCAGGGACCGTATGTATGTCGAGAATATCAAGCTACTCCCGAGACTCATCGAGATATTTCCATTTCTTCGATCCGAATTGCGACAAAATGGCGGCAGCGTGAGAAATTTGTTCCAAGACTGCGTAACGCAAACTTGCGAAGAGCCGGCAACGAGCAGTATCGTAAATCAACCGGGAAGCTCTACCGATTTTCCTGTAACAAAAAACAAAGATCTCAGAGTTTGTAAATTTCTGGATACTGAGAGACTCAGGAATCAGCTTACCATGCTCCGTTGAGGTCTCTTTCAAACTTCATAATCAATCAGATTTTATCGTCGGTTATTTTTTAGTGTCAGTGTGGATCCTGGTCCTCATTTGTGGGCCTGTGCGAAGGTGTAGTCATCGATTTTCGGGAATCAAATTTCCTAGTTGGAAATGAGGCGGCAACTTTTTCTATTAAATGTATTCGCTGTTCGGCCTGCAGTCTCCTCTTCCGAATTGATTCACGAACGTCTGGTTTAATGCCGCGTTCAAACTTGTGGATAGAAATGAGCATGGAAATCTGACAGATATTTTTCATCCAAATGATGCTAATACTTTTAATCAACACCTTACGTCACTCTCGCTTCGCTGTTATCGGCACGTACCGCTATTTATCGTAGCTCTGCTTTTGGGGCGACCATTTCGATTTTACATCAGAACTGCCTACCTTCCAGAAAAACGATCTCTATTGGAGATTCGTATTTCTTGGTATTCAATTCGTAGAGTGAGTCGTGGCCCCTTTAAGAAGCCACCAAGTGTTGCAATGTTCTGTCATGTTTTCACTTTCGAATGGAAGTTGATGATCGACGTCCCTATGGTCCATTCGATGGTGGTCCATGAGACTTGCCGAGTCAAACACAGGTTGCATCTCGAATAAGATACAAGTTCACTCATTGATCAGCTGTATCTGGAGAGAAATTGAAGTTAAATAGAAGAGTCTGAGCAATGCTTGTACAGAAATCCTACCTTGTGATACTACCTTTTTCTATCTTCTTCCTATCGAGAGGTATTTTGCTCGTTCAGCTTCGAGGTGATTATACGTTGCCCGCACGGCGCTGGGTGGCAAAATGTCATCTTCGCATAGCATGATCCACTATTCGTTTCACGATTGTGTTTCAATCATCTTTCTGTTTATCATACCGCTTCAAACTTCAACGAACGAACAGCATCTGACGTCTAGGAGCTGTTTGACAGCGCTAAAGTCAGCAATCCATTAGGCCCCGCCCACCAAGCCCCTGTGGGCGCCTAACCATATGCAACCCCGCATTACACGCATGTCGACACATACGAGTTGCCTGAATTTAGGCGCTTCGCAAAAGTTGCGCATACAAGTAAATTAGGATTTGCTGACCTTAGCGCTGTCCAACAACTCGTATGGACGTCGTTTACTGTCCGTTGAAGTTTGAAGCGGTATAATGAACAAAAAGGTGATTGAAACTCAAACGCAAAATGACAGGCACCAAAAAGTGGATCATCTCGAAGCTGAACGAGTGAAAAACCTCTCGATAGGAAGAAGGTAGAAAAAAATGTAGAGTCACAAGGTAGGATTTCTGTGCAAGCATTGCTCAGACTCTCCCATGTCACTTCAATTTCTCTTCAGATACAGCTGAACCATGTGTGAACTTGAATCTTATTCAAAAAGCAACCTGTGTTTGACTCAGCAAGTCTCATGGAACACCATTGTATGGACCATAGGGACGTCGATCATCAACTTCCATTCGAAAGTGAAAACATGACAGAACATGGCTACACTTTGCAGCTGCTCAAGAGGGCCACAACTAACCCTATACGAATCGATACCAAGACAGACGAATCTGCAATAGAGATCATTCTTGTGGAAGGTGGGCAGTTCTGAAGGAAAATTGAAATGGATGCCCCAAAAGCAGAGCTATGACGAATAGCGGCACGTGCTAATAACAGCAAAGCGAGAGTGACGTCAGGTACAGTATGTTTAAAACTATTAGCATTCTTTAAATGGAAAATATCTGTCAGATTTCCATGCTTATTTCTATCCACAAGTTTAAACACGGCAGGTAATCAGATGTTGGTGGACCGACTCAGAGTAGGAGACTGCAGGCCGTGTGGCAAATAGATTTGATGGAAAAAGTTGTCACCTCATTCCCAACTTCGAGATTCAATTCGTGAACTCGATGTCTACACCTTCTTACAGGCCCACAAATCAAGAGGTGGATCCACACTGAACAAAAAGAAAAAATAACCAATGAATTATAAAATCTGAGTGATCATATAGGTGACAAGAGATCTCAACGGAGGATGGTGAGCTGATTTCTGAGTCTTAGTATCCAAAAATATACAAACTCTAAGGTATTCGTTTCTTGTTACAGGGAAATCGGTAGAACTTTCCGGGTGATTTAATCCAAATCGTTCTTCCTAGTATATTGTCATTATGTATTTCAAGCTCAGGAATCCAAGCTTGCTATTTGGATTGATTCATCCAATGAATTGATCGAGTTATAGCTAATTCTCCGCTGTAAATAGTAGCAGAATCTAGTTATCTCGATAGCTTTAAGTCTCAGCTCAATTAAGTTGACGGAATGTGTTTTTGGAATCAAACTATATAAAAATACGGTTCTGCAAACATTTATAAAGTATCTTATGTCGGATTCGGAAAACGGCAATTTTTTACTACTATAAGATTATCTAAGACTGCGGTAGTCTTCTTATTTTTTCGATTTCGGCACTAGAAGTTACAGATAATTTGTTTCATTTGGTTTCTCATATATTTTGAGCCCGGAAATCCGCATCTGCTCACCGAATTAATTTATCTATCGAATTGATCGAGTGATTGCCAATTTTTAACCGTAGGAAGCTGATAAATTAAAATATCTCCACAGCTCTGAGTCGTAGCTCACTTAATTCGACGGATTCGTATTCCTGGTGTGAGAATACATCAGAATACCGTCGTCCGCACATTCGAAACATATTTCTTATCATGCTCGTGAAATCACAAGAATACTAAGACTGTAGTTCTCGCTTTTTTCAATTTCTAGGCCGAAAATAGCATCTAAGTTGTCGATATTCAGTTTTCCTATGTATATGGACTCCAGGATTGCGAACATGCTGAACAAATCATTCTACCTGTGAAATTAATCGAGTTATCATTGACGTGCAACTATAAAAAATGAAAAAATTGAAATATCCACATAGCTTCAAGTCGTGGTTTAATTTTGTAATCAGATTCTTGTTTCCTTGATCGAAATACAGAAGATTGTCGCACTGTCGACGTTTATTATAATCCTTTTCTCGTTTTTTCTGCATTCTTTTTGATTATTTCGTTTGTTTTTAATCATTCACCGCATCCCTCCTAGTTTTTGATAGTGGTTAATGATACGTAACTACAGTTACACCAACCCAGATTCTTGAGGATTTATTCCTGGTTCTTTTCTAATTTTTTGCCAATGTTTTTCTATTTTTTTTCTATTTTTGACGAATTTTATTCACTTTTTCAGTTGATTATTGTATTTAATTCAGCTTCTGCAAGCGCCGGATGATATGCGAGTGGAGTGACGCTAACTTGGATTCATCTTGGAATTTTCTCTAATTTTTTCTAATTGTTTTTCAGTTTTTATCAACTTTTTTGCAATATTTTTGATGTGAGGCTCCGCCCCCGAATCCCTACGGGTGCCCAATCATATGCAACCAAAGTCAAACCAGCCCAAATTATTTTCAGAATTTTTCCCGATTTTTTTCCAATTTTTTCGAATTTTTTCGAATTTTTTTCGATTTTTCCAATATTTTTAATTTAATTAAAAATACCCCGCCGGTTGGTAAAGTTGAAAATCGCGCTCGTGGCGCCATCTCTCGGATTTTCGGCCCGAACTAAAAGCCAGTTTTGGCTCAAAATCACGCTCGTGGCGCCATCCCACGGAATCTTCGCCAACTAATCGGTATTTATGTCGGCAACTGAGTTCGCGAAGATTCCGTGGGATGGCGCCACGAGCGCGATTTTGAGCCAAAACTGACTTTTAGTTCGGGCCGAAAATCCGAGAGATGGCGCCACGAGCGTGATTTTGAGCCAAAACTGACTTTTAGTTTGGGACGAAAATCCGAGAGATGGCGCCACGAGCGCGATTTTTGACTTTACCGCGCACCTAATGATGGGAAAAAATCGAAAAAATTCGAAAAAAATTCGAAAAAAATCGAAAAAATCGGGAAAAATTCTGAAAATAATTCGAGTTGGTGGTACTTCGGTTGCATATGATTGGGCACCCGTAGGGGCTTGGGGGCGGGGTTTAAAATCAAAAATATTGCAAAAAAATCAATAAAAATTCAAAAACAATTAGAAAAAATTAGGAAAAATGTTCAAATAAATCCAAGTTAGCGTCACTCCACTCGCATATCACCCAACGCTTGCAGGGGCTGAATTTTTCTCAATAATTAATCATAAAAGTAATTGAAAATCGTCAAAAACAGAAAAAAATAGAAATGAATCATCAAAAAATCCGAAATAAATGAGCAAAAGATTTGAGATGGTGTCACCTCACTTGCATATCATCACGCACCAGTAGGGCTCTAATAAATGTAGTAATTGATTGAAATAAATAAAGAAATTCACGAAAAAAGGAATCACGATCGAAAAAAAATTTTCGCAGTGCAGTAGTTTCATGTATTTTGATCTCAGAAACACGAATATGATTACAAAATTAAACTTCGACTCAAAGCTGCAAAGATATTCCAATTTATTTGTTCCGAACAGTGAAAGATTCACGATTACTTGATTAATATGATAGATAAATTAATTGCAATAGCTGATTCAAATTCTTCAGCTAAAAATACGTAGAAACACTAGAGAAATACGTTGATTTCATAGAGCTGCGACTTAAAGCTATTGACATATCTAAATTTCTCTTTATTTTACAGCTGAAACTTAGCGATAGATCAAACATTTGGTTGACAAATCAATCTCGTGAGCAGATTCATATTTCCGAGCCCAAAATACGTGGGAGTACAGAGGATCAAAGAAATAAGGCCACGGTTCGGCCTTAAATTGGAAAAACCAAGAATTCTTGCGGTTCAGGAAGCCTAAGATCCTAAGATTGAATATTTCTGTAATCCTTTAAGCGACTGCAGCTTCCCAATATATTTTGACTCCAGGAATACGAATCCGTCGACTGAATCAAGCTACCCCTAATTTTGTACGTCCTTTCCTAATCTTCCACAGGATATTATACAGTGGTCTCCGCATTCAAACTGCAACTGTAACGATAATTCACTCGGAAACACTAGAAATTCATCAAAGTTGTCGCAAATGTCTTCGCGTCGAATGGTACAGTTTCCGAGCAGATCGAACCGCATGCAGAAATAGGCAGAGAACGTCCCGAAGCCATTCTCGACTTTGTAAGTCCTTCTTTCTTTATGCAAGGTCGTAATACCAGGACCTTCTCTTTCGGGACTGAAATTAGGAAACAAGAAAATTAAAGTACCGCAGTTCCGCAACCGCCGTTCAAAGGCTAACAATCAAACACCCTGCTCACTCGTACGCTACAAATCCCAGATCCGACGAAGAAATGCTCCAATGAGATGTTTTTTCTACACTTTGTGGCCTCGATGCTGGTCGATAGAATCATCACGTTTTCCAGACCTAACGGAGAGAGCAGCTTCAACTTGCGGCCGGAGTGCCCAGAATAGATCGTCGTTCCGCCATCTTTTCCAGTCATGGAAACGAACATCCTCGTACAAATTTATCCAGCACCTGTATAAAAATTATCAGCGTATTTGATATCACATCGCAACATTGTATTTACGCTGTAAGAATTCAAATGATCGAGTTCACCAGGAAGGTCCACTATCAGGCTTGCGTTTGCGTGTTTCAATTACCTTTTTCTTCTGAGTAATAACACCACACTCAAGGAGCCGCAACCCGACGTCTGCAGGTTTTGGGGGAAGGATAAGACGAGAACAGGTTAGGAAGAATCTATTTGGCAACGTTTATGTCGGCAACCCCAAATTTTTTTACAATGAGACGCTCAATTCTCTTCGACTGCCTAAAAAACAACCCAGACGTGTTGACAGAAGGGTAATGCCGAGCTGAATATACTTATAGTTAGGCTCCAGCAGGACCTGGGAGGAATAGCATTAGGTAATTCAAAATGAAAAAAAATCTGAAAATATCAAATAAAGTTTATGTTGCTGTATTCTTATGTATTTCGATCTCAGGAACATGAATCTTATTACAAAATTGAGCTACGACTAAAAGCGATCGAGATATCTCTAATTTTTCACTTTTCAGAGCGATAAATAAGCGACAACTACTCGATCAACTCGATAAGTATACTGTATCAATTTCGTCAGCAGATTCGGAATTCCCGAGCTCATAAAACATAAAAATAAATTAGGCAAAAAGCCGATTCGACGTTGGTTCTCAACGGTGAAGGTGATCCGTCATATTTCTCATTGTTACAGGCAACTCTGCTGACATTCCGTCGCTCGATAGGAGCGCAACTTGTGGGGTCTCTATACGTACGTGATTCTGGGTTTCACACCCGTTTCTATTACAGGAATGGAGTATCTCTTGATCGAATTTTTTGAACCACCAGCTCCATTTATTCTACAATCACGATGAAAAACTTTATCACATTACGCAATTCAATAAAGCTATAACGACACACCTCATATACCTACGGATATTTTCGTCTACCACGATGAAAGCCTGTAAGCTGATCTGAGCCACGCGTAATCCGAACAGCTCGGATACTTTAATTATCATGCTTACCAAGAAATAAAACAATACGTAATAAAAATTCATATTTAATTCCAAATTAACATTACCTAAAACATATAATCATCTTTGTACCATTGTATATAATATACGACTAATAACTGTGCTTGCTGTTATCTACCTATTCCTATATGGCATTATCATGCGTTCGTTAACGAAGCTGTTGATGTTGTTGTTATGATTATCATTATTATTATTAATATTCATTTTTCCCCAGTTTTTAAAATTAATAATAACTGACGTGTAAAATTTTTAATTTACTACAAACTATTCACGGAAATCTATATAATTACAGTTATTGAATACATAAGCAATCGTATATTCGTATTTACATTCAATAATAACAGTTACAATGATAGTAATAACGTTTAAATAATTATGACAATGATGATGATGATGATGATGATGATGATGATGATGATAACAGAAAATACGGGCAGGATGATATTGTTTGATTATTATTTTTAAATTAATTATATATACCTTACTCTCTTCTGCTGGTGCACTCGAATCGACTTCATAAAACGAGTGCAACATCGAGTTGATTTACTACGTTTAGTTTCTTTCAACTACGCCATAGGTATATGTATACCTACTCATATATTTTTATTGAATTTTTTTCGTCAATTTCAATATTTGTAACATGAAATTTTCCATCGCGGTATCGTTCGTTCAAACATACCCTTATTTGTGTTTTTATATCTTTTGCTCTTTCTACTTTAAAATTTTCATTTCTTCTTCCTTTTTGGTTTGGTTTTGCTTAGTTTTGTTTATCAAACATTATCATACTATGTACAATACATACAATATTTATTGCGTTAACCGGTAATTTATACAATTATTATTGAGTAATTCTGTTGTTTTTTTCTGCTTATACAACTTATTCAAATTCACACAAATTCCATAAACATCAACGGTTCTTGTATTCTCCATCACTGAACCATAATAATATGATTTAATAATGCGTACCTGAGTAAAATATAATGTAATGGTTCAGACCGTCATATAAAATGATAGAATTCTCCAACTCATAACATTCAACGGATATGAATATCCGCTGTATTGTTCTCAACTTTCGTGGGAATCGCGAAATTGTGTAGCACGATATTTTATGCATCAAGAAATTGCAATTATGAAAGGACAGCGAAACAAAAAATCGCACAACTGAAGTGAATCAAAATTTGTATCGTATACCAGAGTATAGTTTGTGCATGTTCTCGATCACCGCGAGAGAAACGAAAATTCGACGTATTAACATCACAAGGTGTGCGAAGCCCAAAATTTCGAAGCGAAGAGTAGCGAAAGAATATTATTATTATAATTATCATTGTAATTATGACACTGTACATTATATACTATACAATAGACGGTGACGCGGTAAAATATATCATAGGCTGTAATTGATTTTTTTTTTAAACTAAAAAACGGTATCCCGCGACTTCACATTACCTATCCTTGGTTTTCGCTTTTTATTCGTTACATTCTATACCGATGCCGCCCTATTTCTTGCGGCAAGTTGGTTACGGTTATGTGATAATTGATGCTGAATGAGTCATCTGGATATTAGTAAATTTGCGGCAATCTTAAAAAGTTTTCTCATTATTTTTATGCAGCGGACTCGAGCAATATGGGTTATCTCGTCATCTTGCCGCCCGCATAATAAATTTCACACAATTCGTTCTCTACCAGACAATAAACACAGCGTACCGTTTAGTTATCACAATTATTCTGCGCCAGCTAAGTACCTTTTTACTGAATTATAAGTTTTTTTATACACGAGAAAGGTCTCGTTGCCTCGCACAAATAATATTTTATAGCTACCGCATGTTTGAAACAACGCGTAACAAGTACAATCAATTAAGTACTTAAAGAACAAGGTTTGTTAACTTTTTCTTTATACGTATAAGTACGCGCGTTCTCTCGAGCTTTAATTTTTTTCTGGTTATTCTGGTTCCAGTTATAATATTACCACACGCTCGTTACGTATCCGTGACGTATGTTTAACTATACCATACGTGCGTGTACTGTGTGAACGAGTGGAGACTTGCGAGGGGGCTATTAAAATTTTTTAAAAATTCAAATCTCCTGGAATCATGATTGGAGATAGCAGAAACTTTGGTTTTACCGATTATAATGATTTCTTTGTTAGTTGTCGGATGAGTATGTTGAATTAAATGTGAGCAATTGCATCGAGCGCATTCGACGTTCGAAAAATTTACGACCGCGATAGAAAGAACTGAACGGCGAGCAAACAGACAGGTAGGCAGCTGTGAGTCATAAATGATTAATATTGAGTGAAAATTTCAATCCCAATTTAAAAAAAAAGCGATAACCCACAACTCACCGTGTATCCAATGATTGCATAACTCTATACCTACACCTATACCTGCTATACCTATACTTACCTATCTACCTACCTACCTACCTACCTACCTACCTACCTACCTACCTACCTACAAATCTATACAAAGTATAGGTACCTAAGCAAATGTACAGATATAATACAAAATGGTTTTCTTCCTATCACTTGATGGTAAATAATAATAGTAGCCAAAATAATAATATTTGTGATGATGATAATGACGATGACAATGACGATAAAGCTGATGATAATCATCATTATGATCATTATAATTATAATAAGAATAAGAATAAGCGTAAGCGTAAGCATGAGATAAGAATACGAGTAAGAATAAGAATAAGAATAACAAGAATAATAAGAAGAAGAATAAGAATAATAAGAAAAAGAATAGTAGTAATTACGATTATAATCTTGATGACAATGATATTGCTAACAACAACAACAACAACAATAACAACAACAGGATTCAAAGATGCACTACTACAGGCGACTTAATACTGTCCGATTGATATCATTGAGAGAACTTGAACCGCGTTCGATTGGGGGGGGAGGGGGGTAGAAAAAGAGCATCGAATTTCAAACGCGATAATAATTCACTCCGGTAACAGGGAGTAAGTGAATCTTCACCTCCTAGCCTAGTTCCGACGATTGAATCCTACGTTGGCATACTTCAATTATGCTAAAATTTTACTATTTCACATCACGGACATTTATTTTTTTTAATTATCATTCTCTGACCCTTTTTATCCGTTACTCGTTTCGATCACAGTGTCTATCCGATAAATAATAATTGTCACAAAAACCGCTGAACACATACCTTGTTTGTTCAAGTACACGTCCGTTGATCCGTCGACAGAGTCGTTTTCCCGAAAAAAAGGAAAGAAACGCGATAACGTCGGCAATAGCGACTTTCTTCACCTTGTCGTCGTCGTCGTCGTCGTCGTTGGCGTCTTCGTCGTCGTCGTTGTCTTCGTCGTCGTCGTCGTCGTCGTCTTCGTCGATGTGTATCCCCTGTGCATTTATTCGCTTCTATGCGTATAGAATAGTTTCTTGTTCAGCACGTATAACGTCGAATCGTAACGTATCGAATGACCGTTATCAAAACGAATTCGCAACGTGCTTCTATCGTGTCTTCCGATAGTTCAGCATGCACCTTACGACCGAGGTAGTGGCGCTTTTCGAATCCAACTTAAAAGTAATAAAGCACTTGAAAGCTTTCTCTTCTAGAATTATTATAAAACAGATTCTATCTGTTTGATTTCTTTTTCTGGAGGATCCTGGGGGGAAGCGGCGGTCTCAACTATCTCCGGTATGTCGTCCTCGTTCTCTTCTTCGATGTCCTCGTCGATCGGAGTTAGAGTATCCATGACAACTGGCTGTGCCTGTTGATAAATTAATCAGTTGACGGGTGAGAAATTGCAACTTCCAGGGACTGGATAAATTTGAGTCTACGAGTACAATCGACGTCGATTTTTTACTTACTTGAGGAGTGGTACATCTCTTGAGGGCCGGTGCCATGAAGCTCGTTACCGTGCTTACGAAAAAGAAAAATCCTGCCATGAAGAAGGGAATATCGTAGCTTTCGGTAGCATCGTAAACGGCGCCGGCCAACGGCGATCCGATAATCGCGGCGGCACCTCTGAATAAGATCAAGAGCCCGAATGCGTTCGTTAGTTTGTCCAAACCGAGAAGATCCACCAGAATAATTGACGTCAACGAAATGTATCCAGCTGTTCAGAGAGTTGAGTACAAATTGAAGAAAAGAAAGAGCAACCGTAATCCGTACATCCAACTATATTGTTTGGGAACTCACATATAGCAATCCCGAAAAATATGCTCATTGCGATGTAAGCGGCGTATGTATGGCAGAATGGGGTAGCAGCTACGGCGAGGGTTGAGATGATGAGGCAAATGTTGTTGAGCAATAAAGAATCGACCTGGGGGAAGTCAGCTATATAGCCACAAGCCACACGACCCACCGTGTTCGTGATTCCGATAATTGACAGCAAAAACGATGCTGAATTCGGCTCGATTCCCTGCACAGTGACGTAATTTTTGTTATCATTGATTGAGGTTGGCTTCGGATAACGTTGTATCCGAGTAAAAGTATCCCTCAAAATGTATTTATCGTATGACCGTCGCAGACTTACATCCAATGTAGCAGCGTCGACGAGATATACAAAGGGTACGTAGAGTCCCGCCATACCAAAAACGTTGCTGATACCAATCAGAAGAAATACGGGATCCTTGAGCAACGACATGTCCATCATGGTGGCGAGAGCCTCGGTGAAGGATTCCGGAAGGACAAGGCACGGGCACAGTGGTTCTATAAGAAAGATGAAGATGATAAAGCGCGTCGAAGCAAAATTACATGATACATTCAAAGATTTCATAGACGCCGAGACTCACGTAGCGGAGGTTTCTCAGGGTCGGCATCTCGCGGGTCGCCGCGTACAGATTTTTGTAACGATATCACGCTCTGCCGGTAATTGGCGAGAGATTTTTGACTCTGACATTCGGCTAGATTGAGTACGCTACCGCTGTAGAATATATCCTTCCGCGAAAGTGGTCGAATCATCATTGGCTTCTCCTTGGGTATGCTAGACTTGCTTGTCGTGAACGTAATGCTCTCACCGTCCTAGCAGAGACCGTGGATTCCAAATTAATTGCAAGAATTCTTCAGATAACAATAACGATAATAGTAGTAGCAATAGTAGTAGTAGTAGTAATGATGATAACACTTACGTCGCATTCGGCATTGTTATTACGCGATCCCAGCATACTACTCGCAGACAACCTGAGATGCAGACTTCTTCGTATGTCCCCATTAGAGTTCAGGGTGGTTCTTGAATTCTTGATAGCACTAAGGCTAGGTTTGTATCTCTCTCCGGTGCTGGTCTTCCGTATTCTGTCGAAGAATGGCACGGATCCATTTTTCGGGAGACCTTGTACGTGAGTCGTGAACGCGGGCTGGGATGCGTTGCGTGGTATGTTAGCCTTGTTAAATTCCATGTTCTCCGTTTTATCAGAATTCTGAACGTCCCGAGTTTCCCTTCCTTCTTCCAACGTCCTGCGGTTTTTGCTCTTGTTGATTGCATTTTTCAAATCCACACTACCGCTCGCAGAGGTACCACCCGAAGAAGATTGCTCCTGAACTTTGACCTCGGAAATGGTCGGCAGAGTTGGCACAGTTGGCACCGGTGTTAATGGAGTTCCTAAACAAAGAGGAATAATCAATTATATTAAAGAACTTTTAAATCTGTGTGCCGATGGTCGATGAGAGATTTACCTGGTACGAGTTGATCGAGGTTGAAGCTGGAATGTACTCCAGGATCTATGTTGATAGGCATTTTCATCCTCTTTTCCATCGAGCCATCCGGCAACTGTACCATGAAATATGAACCCCCGATACTTCCCCTCTCCATTTGAAACCTTTTTTCCTCCGCCATTCGCTGTAGCAACGGCTTTACAGACGATGCTTTGGGATACTCCAACGGTCTCATCATAGCACCGAACACCTGGAGATTTTAAATCAATTGCGTCAATAGTGCCAAACGAACTAGGAAAAATGTTTAAAAAAAAAATTACTAATTGAAATGCAGACTCACGGCGCAATTGAGAATAAGACCAGCCAGGATTAGATTCGCTCCTTGCCAACTGTATTCTTCGAGAAGCATCGTCGCCAGTGGGGCAAAAGCAAACGTACCAAAACCTGAACCGCAAACAGCAATTCCTGTCGCCAACGATCTTTTAGTCTCAAAGTAATATCCCACACAGACGACAGCGGGTAGATAAATGAGACCAAAACCGATACCTGTTCAAGGGTCAAAATTGACGTTCATTTAGATTAATAACATTATTCCGACAGCTATGAAATAACTCTATGTATCATTCGGGAAACAGTTTACCTCCCATTACTCCATAGGTGAGCATGAGCATATTAACAGAGGTTGAAAATGTTGACAGAACAAATGCTGCCGCACCAATAAAACTTCCAGCTATACAAACGGCTCTGCAGCCATACTTATTTGTTAAGGCACTGACAACAGGACCTGCACAAATAAGATGGTTAATATCAAACAGAAATTAAGCTAAGATTACAAAGGGGGCTTAAGCACACATTTAAACTCACCTGCGCTTAGATACATGCCGGATAGTAAAGATCCGACCCAGGCCGTCTTGCCTTTACCCTCTCCAAAGTAGGTTACAAATTCACCAAGAAATACTCCAAAGGTATAGGCTATGCCATCTACTATCATGTTGCACATGAAAGAAGCAAAGACGACGACCCACCCGTAGCCACCATCTGGCGGTGGTGGGATATCGTGATATTCGCACAGCGAACCTTCATCTTCAGGGGAAACTTCTTCAACTCCCCCATCAGCTCCGGTCAATCGAGACTGTTCCTCGACCGAGTATTCGCTTTCCGTCTGAAAGTCAATGAACTTCACGTCATGTCCTTTAAACAGATAAGTGTCTAAAGTATCAGTTTTCATTAATTTATAGAAAAATCAGCAGCGGCAGCATTTTAATCGATCCTTTACACTCTCCATTTTCTCCAAGGTCTAAGAATTCTCAGATCCTCTAAACTTCCACGAGAAAGAGGAGTCTAGTTATCAATTAATCAATTGTTACTTGAAAATACAGACAGCTGACTATTTCTCTGAAGTAACTCTGGTTCTCCTTGGAACTGTTCCACATGCATTTCAAAACAGTGGCTTGGTCTTAAATCGATTATAAAGTGAAAATGTGGTACAAGGTTGCCCGTTGCATCTCCGGCTTTGGTACAAAGTACCGATCAAAGATGTACCGCTCAGAAATTTATGATCTAATGGAAACGAATGGTGAGTAGTAAATGCGATGATATCGTACAGATAGGCAACCGTAACACCGTTCGAGCCATACAATGGGAATCACATAGAATATGAATCGAGAGGGATACGTTACTTGCAAATGTGTGACAGGGGAGGATAGAGGATACGGCGGATGATTCTCGCTTGCAACGAGTTCTAAATGAATTTGATTGACCCTAATTAATCGCCAGCGACGCCAGTTCATTTGTAGTGGCAATCGACGATGAACCACTAGCATTGAGAGGAACACGTTTTAATTATGTACGTGTACGACTAGTGATGGTGTTGCGCTGCCAAGGCAACATCTCTATACATGTCAGGCGATGTGCGTTCATTCTCACTTTACCAATGGCGCGGTAAACACAGAACAGACAAAAAATTAATATCGAAGAGAAGAGAGATATGTTGTGATGCTGGGCTACACGTATACACTTGAATTCCGTAACTGTTTAGACGGACCAGCATATCAGGGATACAATATAGTCTCAGAATCGGGGTTGCCTAGATGATGTAGCCAATCACAAAATTAATCAGAGGAGTGCACAAAGTCACCATTGACCTGGGACACGCCTCAACAGCCTTTCGCATTCTATTCATATTCATTTCAATGCCATTTGATTGATTTATCGTGATGATACGACGTGCCAATGTCGCTCAATACATAATTATATTATGGGCGGTGAATGTTTAAATCTGCATCGACTAATTATCATTGGCAAAGAGCAGTTGAGAGGGCGGTTTGAACTCGACGAAATTCAGACTATAGCAATTTTCAAATACAGCGATGAATGTGGCGGTAAAAGAAAAATGGTTTCGAAGGTTATCCGTTATATATTACTCACCGTGCTTATCTTTCGCACGCGTCGCGAACCATATTGGCCAAACTGAGATTTATTCAAGGAAACTCGCGACATTTTCGAATAAATTCACCACACTTTGACGATGTTTTATATTTCAATATCATACGGCCTATTTTGTGGTTAGTTCGTTTTATTTATTCACTATTTTTCCCCCGACTTCACGATTTTATCGAAATATATGTTGAACACTCTCGCTCGATGCTATTATTTCCTCGCCCTTTACCTTGTTACGGTCGAGCTTGTCGTAACAAAAAATCGAAGGCTAAGCGAGGTTTCTGATATTATTATTGTTATTATTGTTGTTATTTTTAGCGTTGTTGTAGTTATTGTTATTATAGTTTTTATTATTACAGCAACAACTTCCACGACCACAACAATCGCGCGGTACGCTTAACATCTCGGAATTCAAACACAGGCTTGTACGATTGTTGAAAGCAGACGACACCAAGTTTTACTCGACTGCGATTCATGTGCACACTGTACGGATCCAAATTGCCCAATATTACGAAGACGGGTGACTTTGTTTTTGATAGGAGATGGTACCGCCACGGTTATTGTCCAACAATATCAATAATGACGATGTGAAAAAACCGTAGAAATATTCTAGAACAGCCGCAGCAAGTTCTTTTTATTCTCGTTATACACACATATATTTCGCGAAGCTGAAACTTGCGCGTATGTATGTGCAACGTATCATGGAGTGTAAAAATATTTGGCAGCTATGGTTGACTGGTTTGTTAAAATTAGAACGAAAGAATTAGCAGTGAGTACGTATGTGTCTCAGCAGTGCCGTACGCCTTATTCCCTTCTGTTTCATGATACGGATCATATTACAGTAGTCGACGATTTATTAACCGAGGTTACGTTTGTCGATCCTCTATCGCACATCGTAGTAAGTTGCGTATCAGCTGCTCGTGTATCAATTATCTATCTATCCACCGATCACTGCGACCAACTGAAAATAACGCGGTAATTACTCGATACACATGGATATACTCATGTATTCGAACGTTTATTTATTCACCGATTTAATAGATGTCGATAGATGTATTGCTGGTAAAATGAGAGAGCACCAGATCGCTGTAACCATCCAAGGTTGTCGTTCGGGCAACGGAGAACGTTGCGAATCGCGACAGTCTGACAACGAGACCCGACTGGCAGCGTCGCGTTCCTTAATTTACCGATGAGTTCATAACCACCACGCACAACATTGATCACCTCCGTCTTCTATCGAAATTTGCCAGCGAGCCTACGTATCCGACTTCCCTACCCTACATCTTTCCCTTTGCGCCTCCTACTCCCAGATACCGATTCCCAATTTCTACACCCTGTACCGCCCGCGTACGTCTGGCGTGCCTACCGCAATCCAACTGTCGTTCTTATTCGTAGTTCGCACTTTGCTCATGCCAGCTACGTACGACACGGACGTGGCCTATGTATGTAGCTATGACGCTGTGTCACCCCGTGACCGCGCCGCGACACGCGTGCCACATACCACCAATGCCAGCTCGCGGTAGTACCGAAAATTCACATCGCGCCTCCAACTTCTGTAATACCGAAGCTGGAACGACCGGACAACAAGAAGGAGACCGACGGAGTACGAAAAATAAAATGCCGAGCTGTCAAAGACATACACTGAAAACGAAAGGATCGGTCGCAAGAACTGACGTACGACGAGGCGTCAGCTGTTCCATGCGGCCGGTCTACGAGTCCTCCATTTTCATTGCAACTCCACCAACGCGGGTCACTGGAGCCTGGAGCTGGTCACAGCTTCTCAATTGTTCTCAATATAGTACGGTCTGATCTTAATTCTCACGTGGCTCGACCGTCGCTACGGAGATCGTCACGACCGTTCACCGCTATGGGATAAGGGAGACTGGGGAACCTTTAGATTTACAGTTATTCGATAGAGGCGAGTGCTCTAATGGGTATATATAGGTTAAGCTCCCGCGAGGGCGCCTACGACCATCTCCGTAGGCGCAGGTAGGCGCATCCTCTGGCGCATCTGGTGTAAGTTGCTCCGACTTACTCCGGGGCGATCGCAGCGAATGATGATCCGAAAGGCTGTACGGCGCCAATTACGATTAATACGGAGTTCCCGTTGCGGAAGATAGAATATCTTTCATGAATAGGGAATGCAGGGTGCTAGCGGTGCCAGCGAGATCAAATTCCAAAGATTGACGGGACAAAGGCGGACGTAGGCATCCGACCGGGTACTTCCGACCAATACGACAATCGGTTGTTTTGTATCTTAACAAACACGTACTACAATTATAATATAACGCACGTTATACGACCGAATATATCAACTTATACGATGACGCGCCAACATCCGCGCGAGCTGATGAATTAATTCGATAATTACCAGCTACCGCTGCGAAGCTGCAATTACACCGTTTGCGAGCCGCTCCGTAGCATCTGGTTCTCATAAATAAATCGTTCGTCGAAACAGAAAAATCATATGCCCCGTGCATGTGCTTCGCCCATCGGAATGGTAAATCTTTACGGAAAACGACCCAGCAATATTTTTCCTCGATTGAAGTGACATTACGTCAGTTGTGCGGTACAGGTAGGTTGCACTTGGGATATACGTTGCTCATCACTCACGATCGAAAGGCGTACCTGAAGCGAACTTGTAGGCGATGTCTAAGAAACCGAAGTGGTACGTCAAAAATCTCTATACGAAAAATTCCGATTGTTCGTACATTCGTGTATAAGCCCGGTGATTGAGCGACGTTGAATGAAGCGTCGCGTTAATTCGTTTAATTTCCTTATACACCGCTGCGTTAGTAGATGTGTTTCACAGCGGCAATTTATGGGTGGTAGATGAATTTTTCCCCAATCGCAGATCGTATTACGCAAACGATGAGAGCAGAATCATTGTCAGCTGACGTATGGTTCCTATAAACATATACATATAGGTACACATGTTATGATACAAGGACATATTACGATATAACGGTCATTGGTTGCAATAGAAACGTACGAATTGATATACAAGGTACCGCGCGACTCAAGCGTCGTTAGCAACGCTTTAATTTGTACAGCAACGATAGTAATAGATCAGCGCAACGTAGGACCGGAGTCAGCGACGATTATTGTAGCAACAGCCCGGAGGACACCCATTTCCTACTAAATGAACACGCGGTATTTTATCGTCGATCGAGCACACGAGTGATTACGAGTCGCGGATCAGACACATATTATACGCTTTTCGCTCGAATGTATAATAAGCTGCATATCTACACTCCGCTGTCCCGAAGCACACGTATAATATTATCGATATCACCAATTCCTGACCGTTACAATTCTGTAAGGGCAACGGGCAACGGGCAACGGGCAACGTGTTATTTATTTGGGATAGGAAAAGTATATAAGCGTAAACAATGAAACACACGCTTCGATGCAATGTCCACATCCTCTCGGCTGCAGTTATGATAAGTTGGAAGTAAATAACATCGCGTATATCATGTTCGTGCCAACGACAACAAGCGTTCGCGATTCCCAAAGCCTCCACCATGTATTGTGTGTATCTTGCATGTACTTGTAAAAAGGTACATACTCGCAGTGCGCGTATAACATTTTAATCTATGATTGTAAGAGCTGAGCGAAACACGCAAGACGGACAAGGGATATATCGATAATGGGCGGAGCGGCTGATCGACGACGAGATAAGAAACGATCCAAACACTCGAGAGATAAAATTATTCTTTACCCATATATGTACATACATCGATATATAGGTATAAACCGGGACGGTCAGATATTCCGAGAGATATTCGGTGTAACCGAGATCTTGGAATTCCGATATAGAGTCCTCCGCAGATATCAGCACCGCGCGGGTATAACTTATTGTCACACGCACGAAATAATCCGTGATAAGCTATATTTCGAACGAAACAACACTTGAACGTGTCATCCCTTCCGAAATAATAAGATTAGCCGATATATCAACGGTGGTATAGCTATATATATATATATATATAAGCGATGCGGTAATAAGAGCATATCAGACGTATATAGGTGTATGTATTGTATAGGTATAACATATTATGGAACCGACTGTGCCATTTCGACAGCCAGCTGATCGGTGCGGGGGTTCCACTCGAACGAAATCTAATAATGCCGTCAACCTGCACGCGGTTATACGTTATAAGTATATAATAGCTAGATGTACTCGTCGTATAGCTAGATGTACTCGTCGTCGCGACGAATGTGACCATGCGTATATGTAATACGGTCACGAGTCTTTGATCTCGTCTATAGCGATATCGGATCGTTATACTAATAATTTTAATTGCATATAAGGATAATGCTGACAACGGACAATGACGAGATACGAATTATACGTATCGAACCATTACGCATCGTCGTTGGTATTACTCGAATCGTACGGACTATATGCGTACCTATACAAAGGAAAGTACAACGACGGAATTCTGCCTAATTACAAACCCACCACCCCAGCCGTGTTTCGTCGTTGCCGCTGCAGTTCTGATTTTTATGATTCGTCCGATCTTTTCCACCTATTTTAATAAAAATAATTAAATCGCCGATGACGGTGATCGATGGATTCGCTCGAATATATTCCATATAAAACTTGCTATACCGTAGTTATTCTTTCCGGGTATATGGTCTATCGATTATACGGATATCTGCACTCTGCAGCGTATATATTATATATATGAATCACGCGTAAAGATATTTATATTATACATTTAATCGCGCGGTACATACCGTATGGTAACGCGAAAAATATCGATACAATTTCCGAGATGTACAAAGAAATGTGGATGTCATCGTCGTCGTTGTCAATCGACACGACGATTGTCGCAAAGAATGTAACGTTTTTACGGAAATATTCAAGTATACGTGTAATGTACAGGCGTGGCGTAAAAAGCATGCGGGCATAAAATTGGACGCTATACGACCGATAAACTCCTCGCGGTACAACCCGATCATAAGAGCACGAACAAAGAGCTATCCGTATACGACCGCTTGCAGCGGTGTCTTTATTTCCAGCTGAATACGCGCTTCGACTTAATTCTCTGGCGCACTTTTAACAGAGCGCTGAAAAGCGCAGCTCGTACTCCTGGACCCACGGACCAACGACTATAGTATTTATCGTCGAGCATTCGGCAAAAAAATTCCGAATTCATGGAGGAACTGGTCCGCCAAACTAATCGTTATAGAAAGCCCGCGATCGTGAATAAATGTAGTCATCATTAAATAATGTTCCATGGTGCGGTTTCATCCGCAACAACGAGCAAGCTATGAGTACATCCCCATCGATCTTTCGAAAGAATGAGGAAATCGTGTGGCAGCGGCGGCGACGTATTCACGTACACCGCATATACTTATAATGTTCGTATGGCAGGTACATGTGTGTGTAGTACACGCGGTAGTATGCCTACATACATTTAAATGCGAATACGATAAGATTTGTTAAATTATAAAAGGACGACGTTGCGCTACCTTGCTTTTCGGCGTCATCGGTTCTAACTATATTCGATATATTCGGGTGATGCGGTAACGTAGTGCGATATTAATCCCAGCTGACTCGCGAGCCGGTACCAAGAACTCAAGCTTTTCTACACTGGGCTTGACTGCGAATCCTCAGAGATGAACGACGATTAAGGGGTTTTGACCAACTGAACGTCGATCCTCGTTCGTCCCAGTAGCGCGGCTTTTAATCTTTAACTATACACCGTGCGGATCGAGAGACGCCACGCGCGCCTTCCGCGAGACTCTGCAACTCTGTTAGAATATAAGAGCGCTAAACGTGACGTTGAAAAATATATCCCGGTGTCCGACAATCGCCGATGCGTAAGCATCGTCCGCGTATACGTTATACTATATGCCTCGATGTATACGTACACGTATCGTATGGGTATACGATGTATTTGTATACCACACATCACACGTACCGCACATATATACGTGTATTACACACACCTATACACATACCTACATGTATTACGATAGAGCCACCGACCCAACGTACGTCCTCTCGCGTACTTCCGACGATAAACGTACTCGCGTATGTACGAGCTACGCAAAATACAAATGCGAATACGATACCCGCAAGTTTGACCGACGATGCAATACTCGCCGATACTCGCAGATACTCGCATATACGTATATATAGTTATACATACATATGTATACATATACCGATATACCTATGTATACTTATGCGCATACCTATACCCTATATTATACTCCCAGTGGCTATACGTACTCATACACATATACCTAATTATACACCGTGAAAGTCCGATATTATACCGCGATCAATCTCATAGAGCTCACCGTAGCGCGTAGCCGAAATGTAGTGAGAATGAATTCGACGGTGCACGCGATCGATTGTTGTTGCAAGAGTGTACGTACATACATATAGGTATGTATACACGGTAGCTGGTAGGTATACTATAAGTTTCACTCGATCGAATGCCCGCACGGCATCTTTACGTGGTACGGAGCGAGTATAAATAATGCCAAGAACTTGATGATGACAACCACGATGACCGCGAGACGAGGGGTAAGATGAGAGAAAATAATATCGGTATATATTATGACCATGGGAAGGTGAGCGATCGAGCTCTGCGTGAACACCAACGCGCTGCTTTGCAGGAAATGCGTCGTCGTAATCCACGCATCGGTATAGCAAATAATGATAATGATAATGATAATAATGATAATGCGATGACGATGGTGACGATGATGATGATAATCGTATATAAATAGACTTGCCGCAGCGGCGTTTCCGCGATGGGCCGAAATTTGTAGGCCGTCGTCGTCGGCGATGATATCGTCGGATTGTTCCTCTCGGCTATTAGCCGGTCCCATTGCAACGAAAGGGTAACTTATTCAATTGGAGGGCAAAGAGGGTGGTTTAAGCGCCCCCTTCCCCTCTGCACCGGACTAGCCCCCCCAACTAGTCCCCGGCCAGCCCCCCCGACTAGTCCCCGGCTAGCCCCCGACTAGCGACTACTCGCACTACCTACACTCGAGGATGAACGACTCCCGCGGCGGTTCGCGTTTCTTACTTCCTCGGGGTAACAGCTGATATCCACCCGGATGTAGGGGCCGAGCCAATGCGTCGGCGCCTCCGGATCAATAATACCACCCCGTGCCCTTTGGGACTCGAGCCAGGACGACGCGGTGAGCAGGCTCGTCGGCGCCTGTGCACCTTCGCACGTGCCGTCCCTCTGGATATGCGTGCCTTGTACGTACGCCTGCGTTATGTCTTCCAACGTGGTGTCCTCCGGAATGAAAACTACCACCGAGATTCATTGTAACTCTTGCGACTGACTCGCGGTCTTTGATGCGCCGTGATTATCCGTCGAGCAAATTCTCCGTCAATTACAGAACGCGACCAAGTTATTTAGCTGATATCGTATCATCTTACGCTATCCCAGTGATCTTGCGGACGATCGATATCGTGCAGGTTGCATAAGCGACTTATAAAATCCCTCAACCTCTGCGGACGCACCAGAAATAAGCTAGTCCACGACAATACGCTCGGAAGTTTTATTAGAGAAATAAACGTTATAGATTAATCGTCACCCCGGTAGAATTGAACATCTGGATTTGATTTGACGTAGAAACTCTGAGCGGCGTTAGTCTTCGCCTCGTATCTCTCGCTATCCGTATCTACAACAAGTGCAATAAATTTGACTCTTTCTGTTCTATTCTTTTTTCCAAGTTCCCAGAGTTTCCAAAGGTAAGACTCATTTTCGTATTCTGCCCAGAAAGTGTTCGTCCATGGAGAACCGAACGATGAAATTTTGCCGATTTCTCACGGTGACAATTAGGGCTGATTTTGTCTTACCTTTGCAAATACGACTGTCATCGCGATGCTCGAGAGACAACATTGATTTTTTCAGATTCGACAGGATCTCTTTGGTGACAGCCGCCAGATTCTCTGACTCAGTTTGCCCGATTTTTGTGATTCTTTCCACCAGGACGGTTGTCAGGATATCCTCGATTGTCGAAACGTCTTCGAGTTCGAAGGTCACGGATTGCAGCAGTCGTAAAGAGAGTTGCTTCAATTCAATGGTAGCCGGATATTCCATGTATCGATCGAGTACCCGACAAACTCTGTGTTCCATCAGATAGAGAAGGCCCGTTTGGTTTATACTGACGTTGTACAAAATCATCAAGGTCAACCTGAAACATACAGAAGATGATGAAAACCTTGTCTGCCCACTTGCGAAATCGATCAACAAACTTCTAAATATTTGTTTACTTCGCCAACGAATTTCCCGTGGGTAGCGGAATCATAGGCATAAATTTAATCAACTTTTGCAGCAGATCCCTTCCGTTAGGGTGAGTGACTAAAAACTGACGACCTTCGGGACTGGCGGATAGATTCGTGACCATGCCGCAAAGCCCCATGACAAACTGAGACTCGTCGCTACTTTCCGAAGGAAATACCGAGCTATAGGTATTAATGAATGATCCAAAAGTTCCGTTAACGATACACAAGAAGTCTCCAACCTTTGTCTGAAACTGTGAAAAGGAATCTACCATAAGCGGATGATGAGGTTATACGGCGACAGATAAAATATTACCCTTGATATCCATGCGTCTATTACAAGCGGAGAGCGCGACGCTTGCCACACCAAGTTTCCCAGGACTGCCCCAAGACCTGCGCAAAATGTGCTCTGGTGCATCACCTGTGAAAACGAGGAGTTACATTTTTGATATCTATGTACAAAACGACTCGCAGTCAACGATCGACAAATTACCTGATTCTTCAGCCTGATAATTTCGTCTCGCGCTCGTCCCAGTTGATCTTCTTGGTCCACCCATTGTTTATACAGCTGGTCGTATCGTCTTTGTACCTCCTCGAGTTCCTCAACTTTTTCTGGTAAAAGCGAATCGAGGAAATGTCAACCTCGATTACTTACAACTTATTGTTTTTCTAACCTTACCTTTTCTCAGACCAGCTAGAGGCATCAGCAGCGAAGCAGCATCCTCTTTAACCTGGACAATTTGAGACTCCAATTCCGTCTGGTATTCACCTGGATTCAGATCTACAAGGGATGTCTTTTTCGAGCAATCCTCTACAAAGGTACTCAAGTTGTCTCCGACCGTTTTCAGCACAACGTTAACCGTCTCCTGAGAAATTAAGACCACAAATGACAGCGTAGGATCGCCAAAGGAATATTCGTCGGTTATTCGTAAAATTATTGCTTACGAAGAGTTCTTTTTCAAGCCGAAGTTCGGACATTTCGGTCATCCGGATGGTGATATTGTTTAGCCGAAGTTCGCATTCAATACTTATAGTATATTATATCATGTTTTTCGGGAAAATAGCGTCGACAATTACGTAGGTTCGTTGATGGTACCAACTGACGTACCGACACTTGCAACAATAACAATTGAAAGTCTCGGCAGGAACACTCACGCGATCTATCGTCCATCCAGTTTCGAGTCATGACAAGTGAATTCTATAGAAGAGAAACCCGTCGAGAGAGGTAACCTGCATTCAACGCCTGCATCAGCTGATAAGATTAAAGCCACGTTTGCGTTATTGTTTCACATGAACATGACGTAGTACTACGCTGATACTTACGATCAATTGTTCCCCCGTTCCCTCGCCGAACCACCTTTTTTCAGCCGGCGTCCGGTGTGCGAAACAAACGCGAGTACCAGGTTTAGCGTCGGGCCGACAGACGTTAGCGGTAGTTATCGACCACTCTAGCACAGTATAAGGAGTAGAACTCTAGTCTAGCAGCAGAGAGTCTAGCGAGGTAAGAGTTTCACGACTCTATGCCCGACACTTGTTGCTGTTCACTCGAGCGGTGTGTGTTCATCCTTTCACGTCGGTTACTCGGCACTCCGCCACTAGTCCTTAATTCTGTGACTCCGCGCTCAGTACTCACCGGGAGGTCTCCCAAGCTCCGATTCTTGACGCTCTGTTCGCAAAAAATCAATTAATTCGACTCACGTGAATTTTTTTCCAAGTGTACCAACGATGGCGTCTTATCACAAACCAGAATCGAACACCATCCAAGGATTAAAGGATATCGCCAACAAACTCAGGATCCACTCTATCCTTTCGACTCAGGTCAGCCAATCTGGGTACGTATGCCGTAAAGTCACCACAGTCCGTAGTCAGCAACACGCCAATATCGTGGTCAGGTCGATTCACGCGTTGCTCGGTTGACCCCACCGCTCATTATCATTCGGTGCTTGCATTATAAATGAACCATGTTGCGTACGCGCCATATGCCTCCATGTGGTCGATAAATAAATTTTCTTTGGACTCTGGATTCGTCATGTTCATCGACACGTAACCATTGATTATTAGGCGATAAAGAAGTCAAATATCGCTCTCCGATTACATAGCCAAGCCACCCGCGTTCAACGGTTTATCGCCTCTCACCCTAGAAAGCTATAGATTATATTTTATTATAGATGAAGATAGAGATCTGCCAGGCTGCGGTGACGGGGAGAAATATTTTATGATCCGAGAGGGCAGGTTAGCCGAGTATATCATAAATTTCGCTATTCTTATTAATTATCGTTGCGCAGTTACAGACCTCATAAAGTTCGAACATATAACTAACAACTATAAAATATGTCGACTGTTATGACTTTGTCTTTGAAAATAAAAAATATTTAAAAAAAAGTATCCCGATATTCCGCCGCGGTTTTACCAGCAAAGATCACCCTACCATTCATCTCTCTCCAACAATTTATTACTTAGATATACGATAAACCGTCTAATCACGATTGTCAGAATTTTTCCATCGGTTTAATTGGCATATTATACTCGAATTTGTCGTCGCACAGGAGAGATAAGCTCCTCGTGTACAATCTCTACAATGTTGGAGTATTTGTAATCTCGTCCGTAATACCGTATAATCATGCAGGTATACATGTATGTACATACATACCTGTATTACGACCGCACTTTCGCATTTCAAGATTTTATTACCGCTTTTTCATCATTTATACATGAAAAACTAAACTACATAATCGGTCTTTTTAGCTCGATTTTCGCACGACCTCATCCCTCGCCCTGACGAACAACAGGCTCTTCTCGCACGGTCCCTCCTTGACTATATGTATAGGTATAGACGGCAAGGCCTAAACGGACTCGTCACGGAGTCTGCGAGGTCAGGAATGACGCACCTGCAGCGCGAATCTCTGTGAATCAGATCAGAAACTACGAGTACGGGGGGTGGCATGGACACCATCACGTACAGTGGCGTGAAAATCACACCGAGCTGATTAGAAACAATAAATTCAGCGGTTATATTCAGTTCAATGCCGACGGATGCCTGGTTCACGTAACAGGTCACAAGATAACCCCGCGCGGGGATATACCACTTAATATTCACATGTGTGTAATACTTGATACTTGTGTGGAAAATCTACGCTTCGAGATTGTTCACATGGGAACGTCAATGGTCGATAGGATATTTAGAAATTGATCTTTCATTGGGTTGGATATCGCGAGAGTGATATCTTGTACCATTGCGTCGGCATTTGGCACTCTCCGTGGCAGCGGCACGGCGGCAGGTGATATCGGGTCGTACAGGTATAATACCTGTAATACGGATAGCAGACCGCGGGAGTTTGATATCATTGGAGAAACGGTTTTCCCTCGCTATATGCATACGTACGGTTACATCTGCACCAAATTCATTATACACGCGGTGTGGACGATGACATTTTTCAGAACGTCGCACAATTTTCAATAAGCATGGATATTACCTTGAAAGTTGCCCAGCGAAACCGACGCTTGTTGAGGTTCAAGGCGTTACATTCCGTCTTGTCGTGATTACCTAACGTATCGTACCTACGCACAGCGGCAAGCATGTATGTATACATATATGTAGTTACGTCTGCATCGTATGCAAAACGTACACGTACACGCGTATAATTCTTGCCACTTGAGTATACGTATGTGTATAAGATGCGTTTTCACGTTCATCGACCATCGTAACAACGGATTACGTATATGCATATCTATACCAGCGTATATACGCGTTTACGCACACATTACCCATTTACATATAGGTATATCTGCACACGAGCGTCCAGACCGTTTCTATATACTTAATTGATATACACGCTCCTTGCTTCGGACAGAGGAAGCCTGGCAATGGGATGTTGATAACTCCGGTTCAAAGTCCTAGCCGTTGGTATGTTTAATTAACTAGGAGACGTTCAAGAATTACGTAATCCCTCGAGAGATTCGGAGAGTGGTCGCGATCCGTTTTTCGAATTCTCTTGTGAGATTTATTTGTTTTGATGGTCTCAGAAAACTGAGCGAACTATTAGAGAAGACCACACGTGTTTCTGGGGTTGCGGGGATGTTCCGGTGGAAGGCTCGGGTGGAAGGTTCGGGTGGGGGATTGTAGAGCTAGGCATACGAGACAACGTCGCATGATCCAGAACCTCGACACTTCCCACGGCCGCCACTGATTCTTCAGTCATCGTACCACCGGATATAGTTGAATTTCGAGTTCGCTACCCAATTAAGGTGCACTTTTGGGTAGAGCTCGATTTCGTCGCGGTGCTAATCTTCGACCTACAACTTCCTTTTTCGTTATTCCTTTGACATTCTATAAGTTTCGTTTATTCGCGTGATCGTATATAATAATTGTCGACGCGTCGTCTACAATGGTTCAAAACATCGATCTACGAGGGCTCCAGGATGTAGCGAACAGGCTAAGAATTCACGCCATTCGAGCTACGGAGGCTTCGAAAAGCGGGTATTTATCATACAATGGTATTATTGTAACGGTTAAACGCAGTTGTATCATTCAAGCTCTGTCGGAATCAAACGTTCGCTGACGCGGGGCCGAATCTTGCAATTCGACGCAGCCAGTGACCGGACTTGTTATTACTATATTATTATATTACCTATACTATAATTATGTACGTATATAATGGGTATGAGATATCGCGTCTAATAAATTCGCCCTTGTATGTCTTCAGGCATCCAACATCGTGCTCGTCGATGGCGGAGATCATGTCCGTCCTCTTCTTTCATACCATGCGGTACAAGGTTCTCGCTCCTAAGGATCCGAGTAACGACAGATTCGTATTGAGCAAGGGACACGCAGCGCCGATTCTTTATGCCGGTAAGATGTATGACCGACGACGATCGAGCAGCAGTGATTGCCACATTCATGCACTGTTTAACAGTGGCCTGCAGGGAGACAGGCTCATCGACTAATTTCTTATTCCCCGATCCACAGCCTGGGCGGAGGCCGGATTGTTCCCATCGAGCGAGCTGTTGAATCTCCGTAAGATTGACAGCGACCTGGAAGGTCACCCAACTCCTAGATTGAGTTTCATCGACGTCGGAACCGGCTCATTGGGACAGGGCGTTTCGGTTGCCGCGGGGATGGCATACGTTGGCAAAAACTACGACAAGGCCAACTACAGGTGATTATTATTACCGAGCTAGAAAAACTTTTGCTATTTATTATAGGTAAAAATTTCAATGACAACGGCAAACGCTGAACGACTTTTCGCGCGAGTTGAAAAGTTGGTTCAATAATTTCAACGATACTTTGTCTTCAGAGTCTACACTTTGGTCGGGGACGGCGAGTCCGCGGAGGGGTCGGTCTGGGAAGCCCTCAACTTCGCTTCGTATTACGGACTGGACAATCTTTGTGTAATAATCGACGTTAACCGATTGGGTCAGACGCAGGCTACTTCCCTTGCCCATAATATGGAAATTTATCGTACGCGGTTAGAGGCCTTTGGATTCAATGCCCTGGTCGTCGACGGGCATGACGTCGAGGAACTGATTAAGGTAACGATATAGTATATACGATCGAGTTTTGGCCCGGCCGAACGAGGAACGGTATTTTGATACTCTTCCGTTTGTTTTTTTTGTTCTCCGTCGCAGGCGTTCCACGAAGCACAAAATACTCGTGGGCGACCCACCGCGATTCTAGCTAAGACTTTCAAAGGTAAAAACTTCCCGAACATCGAAGATTTGGACAATTGGCACGGTAAAGCGCTCGGGGACAGAGCCGAAGGAGTAATTGAGCATTTGGCATCGCTGCTTAAAACTCCAGGACCCTCAGATTTGCACCCGCAAAAGCCTCTGGCCGAAGACGCCCCGGTCGTGAACATCACCAACATAAAATTGAGCGCGCCGCCGAACTACAAGTCTGGTGAAATGATCGCTACGCGTGTCGCCTATGGAACTGGACTCGCCAAGGTACGTACGTGTAGTACGCTCGTAACTATCGTCGAATACCTCTGAGGTATGCCAATGAGGTCGAACTAATTATACCATATCGATAAAACTATAATGTCTCCCAGATCGCGGCAAACAACGACCGAGTTATCGCTCTCGACGGTGACATGAAGACCTCGACTTTTTCGGAGAAAATCAAGACCGTAGATCCCACGAGGTACATCGAGTGCTTCATCGCCGAACAGAATTTAGTCGGTGTCGGAATTGGTGCCACTTGCCGCGACCGCACCGTCGCCTTCGTCTCCACTTTCGCCACGTTCTTGACCCGTGCCTACGACCAGGTAATAAACCCGTCGGCTTTGATTCCTCGAATCGATCGGCGAAGGCGGATCATTTATTTAGCTTGTGGAGAAAAATTTACTTCCTTTCCTTATTTATTTCTTTCGCAGATCCGCATGGGTGCGATATCTCAGACAAATTTAAACTTCTGCGGTTCCCACGGCGGTGTTTCAATTGGAGAGGACGGCCCCTCTCAAATGGGTTTGGAGGACCTCGCGATGTTCCGTTCGATTCCCGGTTCTACCATTTTCTACCCGAGCGACGCTGTGTCCACGGAACGCGCGGTAGAACTCGCCGCTAACACTAAGGGGATTTGCTACATCCGTACCTCCCGTCCGAATACTCCGGTAATTTACGAGAACGACACGGTGTTCGCCATCGGCAAGGCCAACGTGATTCGATCATCGCCAAAAGATCAGGCCTTGATTATCGCAGCTGCGGTGACTCTGTCCGAAGCAACCGCAGCCGCTGACGAGCTTGCCAAGGTTGGGATAAACGTGCGCATCATCGACCCGTTCACAATCAAACCGATAGACGCCGCAACGATAATAAAGAACGCTAGAAAAGTCGACGGCAGGATCATCACCGTTGAGGATCACTATCCGGAGGGCGGTCTGGGTGACGCCGTGCTCGCAGCTGTCGCTGCCGAGCGAGATATCGTCGTTAAAAAATTGGCGATTCCGGTCGTTCCGAGGTCTGGTCCATCCGCGGTTCTGATCAACCTGTACGGAATCGGTGCTCGTGCCATCATTGCCGCCGTCAAGGAGATTCTTAAGTCGTAAGCGCGAAGAGCAAGCCCAACGAGGAGGAGGGAGGGCGTCGAGCTGCTCCCAAGCTTCTTCCTTATTCCTCAATCGCCCATTCTCTCGCACCTTTGAAAATTACATCGATAGAATTTGAACCTTCCAATACATGTGGTTGCTGTTACCCCATGTTGTTCACATTCATCAACTTTTCTATGTATGATAATGTATATCTACTTATTGTTAGCCACAGATTTACTAGTGTATCATGTATGTATGTATTGTACATTGAATCATAGATGATATTCTTGTAAAGTCGTTTTCGCGGTACTTGTATTGGTAAAAATCAGCATCCCCCATCAGTTCCATCTCATTACATCCGTCGTCCTACTCGCGACACTGTTTTCTCAACGCTCGATACAAATTCCTCGATTCATTTGACACCCTATCGCTCCAACGATGGAATCACTTCAAATTCGCCATGTCCCGAGTTGGATGTATCACCGTACGTACGTATCATAGACTTTGGTTCTAACGATAAGCTACGGTACGTACGACGTATACATACACACAGTTGCATACCTACATGTCACAGCTGGCACAGCCCCTACCGGCACGCGTTCGAGGCGTCCAGTGACGTTGCCGTTCGTTGTTGCCCGTCGACTGTGGACCGGTGCTGTCGCGGCGTTGCGAGGCTAGGAGCTACGGAGGTAGTTGGTCGGCGAGTCGCGGAAGAGTTGAAAAAAAGTAAGATGGCCGCCGCGAAACAGCTCTTCGCTCGGTCACTAGTTAGTAAGGTTGTGTTGACGCGTTTAACGTGAGTTCTGAGGTTCGCAAGGCAGTTTATAACAAAGTTCCGGAGATAAACCGACGCCCTTTACATCTGATACACCCCTAGGTATGAACAGGCGCGGTTTCCCGTACACCCAGTGTCGCCTGACGTTCAACAATAAGCGTTGATGATAAATTTTATAACCAGCGGTTCGACGACCGATAGCAATAAACGAACCCCGTAAACACTCGCACGTGCACGTATGACGCCGCTGCATATCAGGAATATATCAGCGGACTGATTTATCCGATGAAAAATAATCGGGAAACATCATTCACCCATTTATTATTTGATCAAAAACAATGATTCTTGTCAAAACAACCTCCCGAGAGTGCGGCAATTATTTTTTTCAGTGTTAGCGCGCACCTGATTCCGAAGCTACCCATTATCGGTGATAATTTTGAAGCGACCGACGTTGGTCAAGACTGCTCCGTCAAGGGTGGTGTGCGGATTGCAAACGACTCGAATCTCGCCCTTTGCATGACGCCCGCAGGTCTCGTAACCCTTGTAAAAACCGAGACTCGATAAATACGCTACAGCCCCGTCCCTAATTTCACAGCGATTAATAATAGGTAATTAAAAATAATCGGAACACCTACTCCGGTTGATTTGCTCGGGATGTTTTGTGCCGTGGCATGAATTGCCCTTATTCCATACTTCCGACTTTCTCATTGAAATTCGCAATATATCTCACCCTGTGAAAAGCCCAAGTTCCGCCCGCGTGACTCGGAAAAATTCCAGTCGCCGTGGCTGACAGGGGAGGTCGTCTGTTGGTTTCGGTATATGTATGCTAAAACTATAAACACGGGACCATCACGGGACAACCGTTCGGAGTACGTAGTACGTACACGGACGGCCATATTATAATATTTGTGGAGGTGGCAGCAGCGGTCCGACTAGTGCCCCGCACCCCGCGGACCCAACTGCCCTAGTGTGTTGGCTAAGCTAGCTGATGTTTAGTGCTCAAATCGTAGGTCGCAAGAGTGAAACTGTCAAGTGTGAAATCGGCAGCTGTCCCTGCGTATTCCTCGTGATGTTGACGGTGATGTTGATACCCTAGCTGCTGATGGTGTTGTGCTGTTCGCGTACTCGGGGAGCACAAGTTACGGCGGCGTTCGCGTCTGTACTTTGTCACTGGTGACTGCTGACTACCAGCGAGCTAGCAGCACCAGCAAGATCTGAACTTGTCACTTATGAATTGGGTGTTGTGGAAATCTGAGGTGAATGGTGATGATATATTCGCTAATCTACGCTGCGCGGGATATGGACCGATGCTCGATTACTCAAGCAACCAACGATATACCAGGATTATAGGATATTATTTATGATAATTCTTGAACACTCGGCGGCAGCAGCACCACCGAACATAGGTTCTGCCTATTATTGTTATTATTACACCCCCACGCGTGATATAGTGTCGCATTTTTATCAACGTTGATTAACCATCAAGCTAATGACGACGGTTCGTAAATTGTCCGATCATAACTCTCACGATCTAAATGCCCTATCACTTCCAAATATCTCCGGTACTTTTTTCACCCTCACTCTTCCACCCTTCCTTTCTCTCTCTCTCCCTTTCTCCCCCTCTCTTGCCACCTCACCCTCTCTGGCCACCTCACCCTCTCTGGCATGCACCCACCATTTTTCCCTCTCTTTTTTTTCCTCTCTCAACTCTACTGTTTTTTCACCTGAAAATCTGCTTATTTACTATTGTTTCCATCGAAAGGATTTTACGATTCTTACAATTATTGTCTTACTATGTTGACGGAGCAGTGTTGTTATCCGCGCTAGAGTACTAAGTTTTCTTTGATAACCGTCAACTTAGAATTGCCATCTTTTAGCCAGTGTCCGTTGAGGTCGATTCAAGGGAGACGACGTGAAAGAAGATACATTGGATCTAAGGTAGAGACCCCGACAAGTTGCTGATGTCAGCCAGGTATTCAGCCCTGGTTCCCGAACGGCGGTCACAACTAAAATCAAGGATTCGGGCGTGTGTCGCTGCTGTGAAAGCTACAATATTCGTTAACTGTATTATCCCTTGCATTCTGATAGGATCACAGTTAGGGTACCCAAGCCATTGTTGGTTTCGACACACCTCTGAATGTCTTCGCACATCCAAAAGTCGTGCGTGGTGAGTTTTTTTCGAATTGAGTAGCAAGACTTCAGCTTGTAACACTGCCTTCTTTTGTAAACAATTCGCAGGGGCTTGAGGCAACATTGAGTGACGGCAAAAAGAAGTACGGGGACAAGGTGAACGCTCTTTTGTCCGCGTGGGAACATGTTACTAACTTTATACCTGCGGCAACGCCAGAGGCAACGCAATCGCTCATAGAATGGGTTCACAAGTGAGTGGAAAGCTCCCAACCGCGCTAACGTTACATGATTGAAACACGCTTGACATGCGGCATCCTTCTCCCTTCTGTTAATAGGCATACTTTGAAGTTGGTATTACGCGGAGAGTGGCCAAAGTTGTCACCCGCTACAAAGACGCACCTTGGAGTCACCTTACAAAGATGCTCTACCCACCTTGGCCGACATCCTGCAGCGCCTCGGTGCGCGACTCTGATCGCTCTTGTACATGATCCATGGACGCGTCCTGCCCTCGACAGTATTCTTAATGGCCAGCCGGATCCGAAACTAGAAGACGGTAAGAACTGTGAATATATTTTCCCCTAGGTGCTAGCGTACTTCAAAAAATTTTCGTCATTATCATAATTCTGCTGCCTGTTTTTGTACCTATCCGATCCTTCTCGATCCATTGACCACCGTCAATCGTTGGACGATGCGATGCTTCATTTCGCCTTGGATGAAACACCACTATTACATACCACTGTGGATGGAATATTAATTGCATAGATTTCGTTCTGTTGATTATAGAATTTTGTTGTTCGGAGAAAGGTGAACTATTAACTATGAGACTTCGAATATTGTGCGAGGATCGCTGTGAGGACATAGCAGTCAACCTCGCGGCTGCTTGCGTTCGTTCGCTTCAGAGAGGCGACCAATTGAGATCCGTATGCGAAGCTCAACACGTGCAATACATGATCGACGTCTACATCGTCCTGTTGTACAAGCTCAAACGCACGCAAGACATATTCGCTCAAGTATTGTTGCACTTTGATATTATTACAAATCTAGACGAGTTAATCTTTCATCGCTAACAAAAGATGGTTTCTCACAGCTTAAGTTAATGGATCTCCGAGAGGGTTTAGAACTGGTCCAGAGGCTCGGCGGCGAAACTTTGACCAAATATGGGTCCGCAAGGGTTTGGAAGAACTCCACAAGAGCTGCTGAGCTTGTGGCTCAGTACTTGGTCACTGCGGGTATGGTCAGACCCGTCGATGAAACTGGATCCTCGACTCTTGAAGAGATTATAAATTCCTGGGCCTTGCTTCATTCGAAGCTGAAAGATATGGCGCCCACTTTACCCAATATGATACGGAAATTAATCGAACCTGCTGAAAGCGCCCAACACATTTACATATTTTGCGGTGTACTCGGTAAACACGTGAGTAATAATCGAATCTCAGTTCAAAAATTAGTTCTAGGTCATTACTTGACTGTGGTTCTTATCGGGTATTTCGAATAAAGCCACCCAGACCCGCCGTTAACCCCGCTGTTCTCAATAGTAAATTAGCGAACACTCTTAGAACTTGCAACTAATTAGAACGTTCTCTGTCCCTCTTGATCTTTCAGTTCGGAGCTAACATAAAGCCGCTGATGATCGAGCTCTACATTCGAGCACTGACAACAGACATGAATGAATTGGAAAATCAGAAGGTTAAATCGGACAAGGAGAAGGTTCGAGAAACAGCGAGGCGCTTGAGTGCTCAATTTTTGAAGTTGTCCGATGTCTTAGTGGAAAACGTCGGGATAGCAAGGGAGTGCGTATTGACGGCATTTTCCCTCCACCCTACAAGACTATGCTATGACAGAATTCGGGAGATGGCAATAGCATGTGGAAAGGTGAAAGGAACCAGCGATCTCTCAGACGAAAACTGCCGCCCTGCCGTTCACACGGAATTTGTAGACAAGGGCCAAGGAGATCAGCAATCGGAAACTTTAACGACCATACCTATCGAAGCTCGAACTGTAACTCGTGAAAGGCAAACCAAGAGTCTCGAGTCTAACGAAATCACAGAAAATGGTAGCCTTCTTTCGAAAGATATTTCTTTAACACCGTGTCACGATGATTGCGCATCAAACGTGCCCGATGTGTGTCTGTTGCATCCGAGGCGTGATCCGGCGACGAGTGGTCCGCTCGGGGAGCTTTGTTTCAATTGCGGCGAGTTCACAGGCATAGAAATCGCCAGGGTAAAGACGCCGGAGGTTACACCGAACGTCGAACGGTCTCTGGATGCACTTATTTTGATAAAAGGCGATGCGGTCACGGGTTCTGCCAATTATGACGAAAAGTCTGCACCGAATCAGGTCTTAGATGCAGAGAAGTTGGGTGTTTCACCCCAGCTGTGCGACGACCTGGCGGTTGTTCTCAGCAGCCCGAGGTACCACATGCTGAGCTGGGTTTTAGACTGGAAGGAGCTCAACGGGCTTTGCGAAAAGTATTTGGAAAACGCTGAAGAGATGAGAAATACCAATAAGGAGTTGAAGTATCTAAATATCGACTACTCGCAGTTCAAAGACTGGCCGTTGGAGGAAGATACGACCAAGGACGTATTCTATGGCATAGAAAAAGGCTACGAGCAGTGGGCTGACGTGCAATCCGACGACTCCGAAGAATTTGGCAGCTTTCAGCCAGCCAGAAACTACAAGAGAACCCTGACAAGACGGAGCCTCGACGATACGACTGATTCGGACAGCGGTAGTGTCTCGCGGCTCCGCCGCCCCGGAAGACCGAGGAAAATTCACAGGCTGGCCTCTACCGACAGCGACTACGATGATGATTCCGTGAATAATAAAACCACGCATTTCAGAGGGGTGAATGGAAACGTCGAGGGTTCGATCATGATCGACACTGACGCCGGTTCGGACACAGACACGAACACTCAGGATAGCCAGACCGATAGTCTCGGGAGCGATGGATGCAGGCAGGATAAAAAAACGCAAAAGAAACAGGTGGCAGCAAAAGATGTTGGCAAGAATCGCGGAAAATCTAAGCTCACGGTCGAAACGATGTCGCATTTCCATATGCTGGTGAATGACAATGTTAGACGGTCAGCGGAAGACGTAAGCAGCTCGGATATTAGCAGCAATGATCTCATCACGCTATTTTCTGCGGACATGGACGAGAGCAAGTGCGAGACCATAAAGGGGTCAGCGTACAACGCGGAAACACCGCTAATCATCACCGAAAAGAGAAGTGACCCAACGGTCTTGAAATCCTTGCGAATGTTCCGACCTCATAATGCAAAGAAACCAACTAGGATCAGTCAGATTCTGCAAAAGAATTTGCTTAACAAAACCAAGGAAGGTAGTCCAGGGAATAATGCCGGTACTGGCCTTTCAAAGTTCTCGCCGATGCTTGGGTCGCTTAACTTGAATCCAAAAATAATTTTAAGAAGAAGTGACGAAGTCAAGCAGAAAATCATACCGACCTCGAAGAGGCTCAGTCCTAGCGATATTACAAGCGAGTTACTGAACCTCCAAAAAAATATGCCCTTCTCAGCTAATAAAAATTCAACTAACGTTGGTAGTGAGAAGTCCGGAACGAAGGGTAACACCGTATCTGCAGAGCAAGACTTGAGGGTCGTTAGGAGTATGAACGTGACGGGCAAACGACCGGAAACAAATTTCTCACGGTCCACCGATATTCGGGGGAAATCAAAGTTCGACATCCTAGCGAAAGCAGTGAGGGATTCGGATATCTTGGCCAAAAATGTTCCAGGCTTGAATTCGCTCGACATGATGGTCCCGGCTAGGGTTCAGCCGACGGTCAATATAATTCAGCTTTCACGGAACATACCGCAAAGTCCGAATTCCGTTCCTGTGAACAGCGGCGGTACACCTCCCCAGAATAATCGTTCATCCGCGGTCACTGGTGGCGGTATTCAATTGCCGGGAACGCCGACGTCCAGCGGTCACGATAGCGGGGTCGGAATGAGCCCGGCGGACCGCACGCCGCCCTCACGATCTCTGCTCCAGGATATCGGCGAGGAGGCGAACCAGCCGCCGGACACACCACCGCCCTCCAATTCGTTAATGAGAAACATAGAGCCGGTGAGTCCCAGGCTCGTGGAAAATCTCAGGGGTAACAACAGGGGATTGTCCCCGAACAAATCGCCATCGCCGTCGTCTATATTGAACTCGGGTAACCAGGGGAACTCCGTTGTAGCGGTGTCGTCGGAGCAGTTGCAGATCGTTTGCAAACCTGACGGGACATACAGATTAGCGTCGGTTAATCCAAACGCCTTGTCATCCTCTTCGTCATCGTCCTCCTCGTCGAACTCGTCGAACTTGTCGATTACGGGACAGCGCGGTTTGCTAACACTGCAGACATTTGAGGAGAATAATTTCTCGCGGCAACAGGTACAGCCGAGCTCGGGGACCGCCAACAGAATTATATACGACGGGTTAAACGCGATCAACATCAAAACTGTTCATCAGACCGCGGGGCAAAATACGCCCCCGAGTTTGCCTAAGTTTCAACAGGCCTTTCGCAAAACAATATACACGCTGACGAGCGAAGCGACGACCGCTACGGATTCTCCAACCACGGATGCCGTCGCGCAGAACACTTCGCTACCGAAGACGGCGAATTTGTCGAAGGCCGTCCAGACTTCGGTGCAGAATACGCAGACCAATACGGGTGTCAGCGTTCAATCAATTACCGGCATTCCGAACTTACAATTGCCTACGTCAGGGCGACAGATTTTAAATATAGTACAGACCTCAGATGCAACCGGGGGCGAAGTTGGATCCGGCGGAACGACGAAGACCGCCAGCACGGTAGTTACGACACCTGACAATATCAACAATAATCCAACATTGACGCAGCTGGTGCAATCTTCATCTTCGCCCGGTGTAATATACACGCACAAAATACCGGTTACTATATCAACGACGAATCCTAGCCAACTCAATATCATCCCGCACACCATATCCCGCACAGGTTCTGTACAAGCTAACAGAGCGCCGGTCGTCAAATTGAATATAATACGGACGGGCGTTCCTCTGAGGCAGCAGAATATCACCGGTGCGATACAAGCCGTCCTGACCGCACCCCGGGTCCAGCAGAACGTCAGACATGAGAGCTTGATCGGTTCGCCTATCGACGTGTCGACGAATCAAGTTAGCTCCACGACCCTCGAACAACTGAGAGAATTTGAAAGTGTTCTGGAACAAGTCAAAGAACGCAGTACCGTTCAGCCGCAGCTCCAGACTTCCGGGGTCGCAACAACTACAGTGCAAACGCAAACGCAAACTCAGACCCAAACTCAGACCCAGGCCATCATGCAACAGGCACGACAATCCGCGAAACATCACGCGACCTCCAGCACCCTTGCTCAACAATTGCAAATAATGTCCTCGAGGACCGGAGCACAGGCAAGCAACGAATTTTCTAGCGTCTCTAACACGGGGGTCGCATTTCAGCCGGACGCCTATTCCCCGCAGAAAGTTTCCTTGGCGTACGTCGATCAAGTGGCGAGTGAGGCACAAAAAATCGTTTCCGCGTCCACTCCGGTCGTCGTTGTGACGAGCTATTGTCAGCCGGCGGCGTCACCCGCGTTGAGCGTCACTTCCCAGAGTTCTTCTAGTCCTTGCGTCACCCCCGCACCTGCTCCGCTACCATCCGCTGGCAAAACCCCACCTTTGTCCACCGCGAAACCCGGGGGCAAGAAATCTGCACCGAAGAGCGTCAAGACCAGTTCTACAAACACCTCGAAAGCACCGCCGGTTCCTAAGCCGCAACAGAAACCACAGGAAGACGAGCAGACCGCTCAGAGGATATACGCTATTCTTGACGAGTATGCGGAACAATTGAGGAACTCTCCTGATCTAAACAACAAGCCCGCTCCTAGGAGACGATCCAATCCCCCTACGAATCCCAGCCAATCTTCGAAGCGCAAGAAATCGGCGTCGGGCAAGCCCAAACCACCGGGACAACAAAGTTCCGAACTTAGTCCTGGGACCGATGATCTCGGCCGTACAATGGGCAGCGAAGATTCTTCCTCGGGTGTCGTACACGTGCAGGACAGCCCCATTGGAGGATTAATGGCGGAAGATGCCCAGACCATTGTAAACCTTGATACCACACCGGTTGATATTAGAAACTTGACCAACGACTCGAATGACGCTATTGAAGTCAACTTGAAGCGGCGTAATCTAATATTCACAGATCAGAGCAACGCTGTTGGACAGCCGCGAGCTGTTATCGTTCAGGAGACTGTGCAGACGGCTGCTGTCACCGTAGGCGAGGCTCTAGCTTCGGTAACGGGAAAAATTGGAAGCACGGCGGTATTGGTACCGGGTACCAATTACATTCTGCCAATGAATCTTATGAAGGGAGGGCAACAGTTCACTATAGTTTCGGGGGCTTCCAAGCTGCTCGCTACCGTTCCTACCAGCGTTGCTGGCGGCGTTTCCAATGCCCTTGTTCTTCAGTCGTTTTTGAATCAAGCTGGTAAGATTATCGCACAACCAGCACAGGTCAAACAGGTCAAAGTTCCAGCCCTACAAACAGTAAACACCAGCGGACAATCACTGGCCCAGCAGCAGCAGCAGCAGCAGCAACAGCAACAGCAATACCAACAGCAACAATCGCTCCAACAGCAACAGCAACAACAACAACAACAACAACAACAACAACAACAACAGCAGCAGCAGCAGCAGCAGCAGCAGCAGCAGCAGCAGCAACAGCAGCAGCAGCAGCAGCAGCAACAACAAAAACATCACACTGGTCAAGGTCCTGCAACGGTTGTCATAACTCAGAGTAGTGCCGGTACGCAGTTTGTGACCAAGGATTCCGTGGAGAAAAGCAATTCAGAGTGTCCTGCGAAGTCGGAAGTACCAATTTCGGGTGCATCGGCTGGTTCAAGTCATCAAGAAAGTTCAGGGAATTCGATTGTCATGAATAAAGCGCCGACGGTCGGTCTGATACAGAGAAACATGAGTGAATATGATGTCGATAATCAACAGATTTGTGGAGTGATTACAAGCAGTTCGAACTTGACGCTCCAGAGCGCGAGACTATTTAATTCTTCGATAGGCAAACTTCCAACCCCTGCTGAATTGAAGACTGAGAATGTCGTTTGCCTAGCGCCCGGGACTGTGACTCAATCTCCGGAAAAAAAGTATAACCAAGACACTGGGGGTACGAGTGGAATTGGGACCACAAGTGTCGAAGGATCGCAGACCGAAAAATCCATGTCTATGCAGACGGCGACCATCGCTTTGACCTTTTCACCCCAGTCAGAAGTCGCAGTTATCAATGCCATGCATAAAGAGGTTAAGAACAGCACATCCGCGATCGCGGCACTACGTGGGAACAATAAAATCGTATCGCCTAAATCGGCAAAACGGAAATATGACGAAGAACCAGTTGCAGATATGATTACCAAAGACAATTCTATGGTAGGTTCCGCGGCTTCTAAATCACTGGAAAACGCTCCTAAGCTAGGTAAGACATTCATGAACTATAAGCGCTGAACTTTACCCATTATCCGAGCTATAATATATAAATATCATAGCTATGTATAAAACTAATTTTCTTCTATTTTATTTTTCTCCCAATTCTCAGAACCCGTAACGGTGGACAACAACGAGCGGAAGGAGACATCCGGCCGTTTCTTGGTGGCAGGGATCGACTCTAGTGTGGCCGACGTCAGTTCGGATATCATGGAAACGCCAACACGGAGAAACAACGAGAACGTTAACGAGGTGGTCTTGAGGGTGGGAAATGGTCTTTTATGCGGAAGTGCGAGGCTGCATGAGGCTTGGGAACCGGAACGAAAAGCCTCGTCCCCCGATACGCCTTGGAGATACGTTCCAACTGCGTCCAGTCAGTTGGGTATTGAACCGTTAAGAGTTCACTCCTCTTCGCGAGAATGTGGAAATTCCGATGGTAGTAGCGGCGGAGGCGACGGCGGCGGCGGTGGCACAAGTGGTGTTGGAAGTGGCACCGGAAGTTCTTGTGGTGTCCACAGCGTTGTTCATTTGATAAACAAAGGACAAGGTATCGAGATGGCGAGCGGTCAGCTTTATCAGACAACTACGCCGACGAGTGCGACGACTAAGAAATACTTCATGAACCATACGCTCGAACCTTTCCAGCAATATCCGAATCGATCGCAGATAAAAGCGCAACTGAATCCACGATTGGATCGAGAACTTCTTCAGCAAAGAATGGAAAGAAAGGCTGCGGCTATGGAACGTGAACTGAGACTGCAAAAAAGTTTATCGGAGGAATGCGAGGACCTAGGCGTTGATGAGCCAAGTACCAGCGATCTCTTTCCAGAAGCAGATCTTCTCTTCGACACAAATCATTCGCCCGCGTTCGACCAGTCTTCGCAGGACGCAACCTGCAGTCAACCCCTAGGCTTAAAGTCGTACAACTCCTCTTCCTCCTACTTTCGCCCTCTCGATTCATCGAGCAGTAGCAGGGACGCCAGTCCGGTAACAGATTTGAAGGGTATTGAGCGTAGAAAAAACACCGCACCGAGAACGATGAGAAGCTTAAAGGACACCGCGGCAAAGAGAGCGAAGCGAGATAGGAACGACGATGCGATTGCCAAAAAAATCTCGAAGCAGTCGAAATTAGATGCCCGGGAAGCTGACCTCAGTCAAGACGAAAGTTCCAACAGCAATTCCGATGCATACAGCCGATTATCAGCTGCGGGCAACGACTCGTCGAAGGACGGGCCTGACGGAGGAATTCGGGATCATCGTGTGAAAATAAATTCCCGCAATTCCAGGGCGGCCACGTCAAAGTCCAGCTCGCCCAGCAGTACTTCCGACCTTCTTCCTTCCGTAATGAAACTTCAGGACCCCGATGACCTCGACTCCACGGTAACAAACGCGAACAACATGTCAACCGCTAGCTCGGGAGATGAAAGTTTGACGTTGATGGACGGAGGCACGGCGGACGTAACGATACCCTCTCCCCTCTCCCCGTCGACCGGGCCATTACTGTCGACGCACAAATATACATACGCGAATAAAAAGAGACCGCTCTGCAAAACGCAGCGAAGTAGTAGCAAGGACTACATGTCCTGGGAAAGTCCGCTGTCGGACCAGGAAAGGACGAGCAGCGAGGACGAGGACGAGGGCTCGAGTATCGGGGAATCGATAGGCAGCCAGCCAGAGGAGAGTATGGTCGTAAACGGTCTCGATGGCAATATAGACCTGCCCAACCCAGGCGAAAAATCACCGAACGATTACTGCTCTTCGTATCAAGACAAACGGTCTCGCAATAGCTTGAAGATCAACGCGCGGGTAATGCTGAATCGTAACGATTCTCCCAAGGGTGTTGGCGGCGGTGGTGGTTGCGGAACGATCGTCAAACGCACAAAGAACGACTCGATCGGGGAGTCTGGGGCGGTGTCGAGCGACAAAACTTCCGAGCCTTCGGATGACGAGGGATCGCATCATCTTCATCCACGCCATTCTACAGGCCCCACGGATTGCCGGGCGAGAAGGTCGAGCCTCCGAGGTCACGTCAAAAAAGGGTGTGCCTGTTGTAACGGATCGCCCGAAAGACCAAAGAAGAAGTCCGTCAAGGTGGACCAGAAACTTAAAAAGAGATTGGCGTCTAAACAGTTGCTTAAAAAGAGGTAGTCTCGTAGCAAACTTTCAACGATCGAAATATGGTGATGGTTCGGACCGTTTAAAAACAAATGAAAAAAAAAAAAAAACGAGGCTGTGCTCGATAAATCGTACTGTATATATATATAATTGAAAATTTTTTGTCCCCCACGCAAATTGAGGTATTTGAAGATAGCCGACAGGACAAAATATGGTTGATCGAGTGAAGTGTAAATTAAGCAATCGACCGTTTTAAACGCGATCTGGTCTACCGTAACCGATTTGGGATGGGAAAAATGTCGTGAACACCCGGTTAAAATAAATTCTCGTTATTATTTCCAATGTCGTTGTCGTCGTCGTCGTCGTCGTCGTCGTCGTCGTCGTCGTCGCCGTCGTTGTCTCATCATCATCATCATCATCATCATCATCATCATCATTATCACCATTTATTATTAATTTACTACTACTACCACTACTACTACTATCACCACCACCACCACCACCACTACCGCCACTACCACTACTACACCCACTGCTACTGCTACCGCTACTACTATTATCGTCGCCGTCGTCGTTGTCAGCGTCGTCGTCGTCGTCGTCGTCTTCGTCTCGACATGGTCACGATTACCTCTAGCATTAAATTATCAATCTGTCGAGAAACTGTGAAATGAGAAATCTTGTTAAATATTCAAACGACGAGGAAAGATTGAAACTTAATCACAGATGTTTGAAAAATGACGAAATCGCGTAGATGTATTCGCGAACGTTGTCATACAAAGCGTATATCAAAGTTCAGTTACTGTACAAGATAAATTATTTGAAATACAATCTAGTCAGAGGGTGGGAGCAGCCCAGAAGAAAGATGCACGTAGGAGGCTGGACTTGAAACGTCGTACGAAATTATGACCAGCGAGTAATCAAAGAAAAAGTAGTAGGATCGTCGTGTGGCTTGAAGTATGAACGATAACGATAAAAAACATTTTGCCATGTACTTTGTCAAAATATTATAGATCAAAATATTTCCGTTATCTCCACCGATGCAGGGTATGACGCGATAAAAGAGTTGAAGATTCCTAATGCTCAATGTCTGCAGATGATGTGAATTTACCTAATCTCCAACAGCCTAATTGAATTCACCAGATACCCCCTCGGCATTAGTAACTCAGTTTCATCAATAATTTCGACACAACCGGAAAGGTATAGAAAAAGAAAGTAGCTCCGTGCCATTACTAATTTTGTAAAGCTCCGTCTTCATTCTCTGACAAGTTTCCCATTCATTTGAACGATTTGCAAACAGCTACGAGATCAGTCGCGGGGGATAAAGATGATTGTTTTCTTTTATTTGCAAAACACGGCATCATGCAGTGAAAAGATCTCTTTTATCAGTGATGCCCTGACGAGTGTGGCGTAGCAATCGACGGTTGTACATTACGTAGATTACGTAGATATACCTATAACTCATTAAAGGTATATTATCATATGATGTGTATATGTAGGTATATATTAAAATACACTATAGTACGTACGTATACAATATATATCTATATATATCTGGATATATATTGCTGCACTTTAGTACAAAATGCTTCATCTTTATTGAAAATGACATTAAATCTTACTACACGTTACTTATATTATGTATATTTTTTTCTCGCCTCCGATTTTCTTTTCATCAGTCTATACACAATAAGAATTTACGTTGTGTGCACGAATGTATTATACTTGTCATCACCCCATTCAATTCTCATCTATTAACTTGCACGCAGGGTAGAGCGTGTCGCGACTTTAGATTACAACGAAACGTGGAGGAGACAAAGTGAGGGCCAAACGGTACGGTTTTTGCATATAATTGCATTGCCTCTCAAATAATGCCAGATCGGTTGTTATAAAACCCACGTTTCCTTACTTCGTTCGTGCCCAAATAATTTCAACCGCCAACCATTTGTTTCCGTTGCGTATGTTATCGGGCGGGGAGACGTGCAAATGTTTTCGTTTAAAAATCAAACCGTTTTTCATCCTATAATATTAACTAGGAAGAATTGAAAGATAACAGAAAAACATTCACACACATAAATAGGGTATAGGTATAGAAATATACACATTTATTAATTAGGCCTGTGTGTTAGGAAAAAAGTCTGCGTGTGAACGATACTCTGGAAATATGGTCTGGTGCAAGGTCTGTTGCGTGTGGGACGGGTACCGCGATCGAAACAAATATGGAAGCTGAGCTTTGTAATGCACGGATATAATCGAACGGTTAATAAATGGGAGGAAAAAAATAAGAAAACTATGCTCCGTGCATCGCTTTAGTCCTATAATCTGTACTTTTCGTCATATGTAGCCTTACAAAATTATAGATACTTGTATTTACTTTACGACACTTTTTCACCCCATTTCTGATCTCATTATATTAATGTACTACTACTTTGATTATCATCGTCCTCGACGTCGTCATCATGATCATTATCATTCTTTTTATTCATATTCGTATAGTTGTTGTTGCTGTTGTTGTTATTATGATTATTATGATTATCATCATCATCATCATCATCATCATCATCATCATTATTATTATTATTCTTATCCTTATTATTATTATTATTATCATTATTATTGCATAGCTATACGAATTTTTTAGTTGAATAAACGGTATATTTGTATCAAATATAGGTAATACCGGTTTACTTTTATTATCGAGACAACTTCAATGGATGACAAATTTTATCACCATACTTGTACAAAACTGTTTTCACCGTCGCAATAGGCATGTGTTGTAAGATTATTGTATACATATTACGTATAGTTATATCAAATATCGCGCATTTGTCTTCCTGAAATCCAATGTCGCATAAAGTGAGGAAATGACGAGACGGTATAGGCAATTTTAAATTGTTAGAATATAATTCTCATAACGAAGCGGAATTAGTTTGTATACAGCTAACTAATTATCGTAATTATTATCTTCTCCATTTCATTACTCTGCGTCTCGTTTTGTTTCCTCTTCATTTTATTCTCCTGTTCGAGTTTTCGTTCACAGCTGATGTCATTGTCATCTGTTGTCATCATACTCCTGCGGAGGTCTGTAATCGGTCTTAAACCGTCTCATCATTGTGCGCCCGACCCCTCGATCGTACCTACTGCATTTATATATATATATATATATATATATATATATATATAGATGAATAATTAAAATGCGACGCATTGAACGTTGCAGCTAATTCAAGTAATTATAAATAAATTAATGAACTAATGATTAAATGAAAAAATAAACGAATGAATGAACAGATAAATAAATAAACCAACAATTGAATAAAAGTCGGGTGTTGCAGTGAAAACAATGTCGGCCCAAATAATACGTAACTCTACCTGTTCACTTGATTACATTGTATACTATTTAATGAGCGTCCTGAGCGAGTGGTGGTTCGAATAACAAAGTTGCACCGAAAGAACATTACATATTTCATATGCTTTTATTTTCAAAATATAAGTAAATACATACATATACGACGATCGGTACGTATAACTTGGCTATTATGATTATTCGGAGGTACCGACAAGACCATGCGTCGCAGTCACCGGCTTGGCCTGGGTCCGTCGTCGGGCTAGTTCGGAAAGAACAATCGGACCAATATGCGGGGATCGAGGGCTACTGGATATGGCCTTGTACGTCGCTGCGACGGCGGTCTGCAAGTATACCGAACAACAGGTAGGAAACAGCGTTGATGGATTTTAATATTCAGGTTCGGTTATACGTGCACCACGAGCAGAGCCACTGACCTTGAGGGTGCGAAGATCCCTGGTAACGGGGGGCAAGAATTTGTGGGGCAGACGATGGCGGTTAGCTATCCACGGATATTGTAGAATAGCGGAAGCGGTGGGACGCTTAGCAGGATCTAAGTGAAGCATTCTTCTGACCAACTCCTTGGCCTCTTTGGAGACCACGGTCCACGCCCCGGTCTCGACATCCACGAGACCCGGCCCTATCCGATCCAGGATCTCTCTCGCGCTGTCCCCAGGGCTGTTGGCGAATGGAATACACCTGCGCCGTCGGGATTCCAGATTTACGGTAAAATGTCAATAGAGAGAGAAAAGAAAAATTACGATGGTAAAGTACAAGTGTATACCCACCCGGAAAGCATGATGTAGAGTAGGACCCCGAGTGACCATATGTCGCAGGCGGCGTCGTAACCCTGTCTTTTTAATACTTCTGGAGCGACGAAATTCGCAGTATAGCACGGAGTCATTAGCAGACCGTTTTCGGCACGTAATTGCTTAGCGAAACCCAAATCGCATATGCAGAGAGTGGTGGGATCGCTCCCTTCCTTTGCGTACAATATATTGGACGGTTTCAAGTCCCGATGAACAACCTGCAGCCGATGCGAAATCATTCGTAATACATCATCAACTCCACGAGCTATATCATTCCATGATCATAGTATATGTATACATGCAACGAAGCAACGTACCCCGTTCTCGTGGAGATACTGTACAACGCCGGCGATCGTGTGCGTCACCTCGGCAGCCTCTCTTTCGGTTAGATTTCGCCGTTCCAGGATACGATCGAGGAGCTCACCGCCGCGGAGTAACTCAAGAACGAGGTAAACCCGTCCCTCAGTTTCGTGTACCGAGCGCAACGACACTATGTGTGGATGCCTCCCGTACCGCAGCAATATTTCGATCTCCTCGGACGGGTCCCTCTTCGATTTGTCGATCACCTGTGTTTTCGGCGGGGCGAAATGGCTCGTCAAATACGGACGATGTATAAAATGTGATGACTATGACGAATTAAAGAGAACGTTGAAGGTGAAAAGAGCGTTGGGGATGACTCGTTACCTTTACGGCGTATTCTGTCCTCGTGCATTTGTGTACAGCACGATAGACGACGCTGTAACTACCCTTGCCAATTGCCTCCTTGAGGTCATATTCATCGGTAATTGTGCCGCGATTCATATATCTGGACACCGCGTTAGACTGCAAATCCCCCGCAACGACGTTCGATGCGGCCGTTATCGTCTGGGTAGCCGATAATTGTGGCGCTATCGACGATGACGTGGCAGTGGACGGCATTCCACTCGGCGTTTTGGTACGTTCGTCCAGGAGGCAAGGAGCGATGAAGCTGAACCCTCGAAATAATTCGTGAGCGTTGGCACTTGGTGGCACCCCGGGGGAATCTGTGATCAATAGAAGTAAACTTGAGAGATGGTATGGTCCGGATGAATACAGGAACATGTATACTTGGTAACTAAACGGCAAGGCTGTACTTTCAAAAACATCCATGCCGAGATTCAGGTAAAATTGTGTAAATAACTTATTGCTAGTTTTAAATGAAACAACGCTCAGCAAAATTGCACTTCCGGCGACTCCAGAGTTGATACCTATTTTCAACGATTTTTCAATTCGTCCTATGTGTTAGGTATATTGTTCGTGACTTATTTTTTGAGATCAGGGTATACTTTTTCCAAACTCCACGAGTCGCTGGACTACCGTTTGTAGGCGTAGGATAACTATTGGTAACCGCGCCGGGTAACGTTCGCACCCCGGTGTGCTCACGGAGCTAAATAAATTAATTGTAAGACAGAATCGTATACATATAGGGGTCTGAATTAGATCTGTCATCGGCATAAATCGGATATTTCTTGCTATCGGAACACCGTGCGTCACGTGTATCTTGCAATATTTATTTACTCATCGATTTTATTTTTTCTTTTATATTTCCTCTTCTTTTCTTTTCCCCTCTTTCCATTACTCTGTTATTTTTCTCCAGGGATTCATATTACGGCTCCGTCTATTGTACACTGTGCGTTGTTCACATTGCGTTAACATAATCGCAACGTTTATAAGCATCGACACGATGACGAAATTCAAAAACAGTTTCTTAATTTTCGGGTCACCGAAAATTCTTCGAACAAACATTGTTTCTCTGTAGAAAAAATTAATGTTAATTCATATTACGTATGCGTCTGAGGGTATTATACCTTTCGGTGTTTTACACGTAAACTCGCTGTCGAAGTAAAAGGCTTCGTCCTCTCTTCGTACGGTGGGCTTGAACGGTGGTTTCACTTTCTTCAAAAACAAGGCCTCCCAATCAATCGAGGTGAAAAACGTATGGCTCTTTATCTCGTTCACGCCACCTACACCATATAAAAATATCGGTCGATATCGTACGCGTATGATATGCGGTATCATGAATGCATGTCGATTACGAGACATCTACGGGGTGATTTTTAGTGAACCGAACTTAGGGGATATGTGGTTATTCTAGTCGAATACCAAAGTATCATAGTGTAGGTATAGTATAAACGAACTTCACTGTAGGTACTGCAATGGCTGTAGCAGTCAAGAGCGGGGATTAACCGCAGTGAGATGGTACTGCCTATTGTGTCGATATCGACAAGTATTATTACCGGATCCCAGTCTGTTGGCCGGATTTCTCTTGAACAGAACCCGAAGTAGGGCTTGGGCCTCGGTTGATATACAGTTCGGCATTCCCAATTTCGCCTTCAGTATCTGTGTCATCGTTTCCTTGCGATTCGCTCCTTGGAATGGCAGAGCGCCGGTGAGCATTTCGAACTGAGAAAAACATAGTAACTTTTTTGACGATCGAATCTTTTCAAACAGCGAGCCGATAGGTGTGCGTGCGCGTGTGCCTGTGCATGTGCGTGTGTACACACATACATACATTGTGTACGATGTGAGTATGTGTACGGAATATTATCGTTGGATCAAACTTGCATAATTACTATAACACCAATGGTTATACCTGCGGCGATGCGCCTGACAGTGCAACTAAACATAATCTATTCGTATTATCAGGTGCGCGCGTTCGTGCGATCAGGGCGTACCATTAGAACACCAAAGCTCCACCAGTCAGCGGCGAATGAGTGTCCCTTGCGGTTCACCACCTCTGGAGCCATATATTCTACGGTGCCGCAGAAAGAGTAGGTTTTTGTATCGTCTAAGGGTTGCTTGCTCAATCCAAAGTCGGTCAACGAAATGTGCCCATCCGCATCGAGTAGTATGCTGCTTAATTTGGGGAAGAAAAATCATATACATTCATCCGCCCGTTGCCTACCAGCGAATATGTCGAGTCGAGAAATAGGTAGAAACAAACTTTTCGGGCTTAAGATCCCTGTAGATGATGCCGAGACTGTGGATATGGCCTAGGGCGAGAGCGAGTTCGGCTAGGTAGAACTTAACGTCGTCCTCCGTGAACATGACCTGATATTAGAAACGATACCGGTACAGCGATGAGCTCGCAGTGCTGTTAACTTGCTCTGCATCATGATCATACCCATACCTATTACTTACCAGCTGTTTTATACTTGATACAAACGTGTACATACCTCCTTGGACAGTCTGGTGAATAAGTCGCCCCCGCGTAAAAAATCCAAAATGAGATAAAGTTTGCCCTCGGTTTGAAAAGCGTAATGCAACCTTACTATGAAGGGGTGTTCAACGTCTACGAGGATGTTACGTTCCATTTTTGTCCTCACCCTGTCGCGCACTGAAACACATTATGTCGCATCAAAGCTATTGTGTCGAGTTACGTACGAGTAATCGACTACACTACCCAAAAACAATTGTGTATCAGAGACTGTGGAAATTGAGAGAAACCATATGTATGAATACCTTTGAGCGTGGCCTTTCTTAAAACCTTCATGGCGTAGAGATGTCCACCATCTTTGCCGACAATTTTTCGTACCAGAAATACCTACGCACAAAATGACCGTATAGTTAATAATTATCGGCGTACCTCGAATATTTCTCCCTTTACTGTAACACCGATACCTAGTTTTATTGGAGGAAACTACGGTTTCCGTATAGGTACTATACACACGTACGCGAGTCAGAGGGCAGAGAGAGAGAGAGAAACGGCTTGATGTGAAAATAAGCTGCTCGGATCAAAACCCAGGAGAATAACGTGAGCTCAGAAAATGATGGCTTTTGCCGGTTAGATATTTATAATGAGAATGTGAAAGGAGCATAGTTAGTAATTTAGTATTGCATACTTTGCCGAATGATCCTTGACCTAGGACTTTGAGTAGTTCGAATTGTGCAGGATATGCCTTGTCATAGCCATCCCTGGCCAGCTCCCTCAGTTCAATCTCGTGGGTATCGGCACAACTGTTTGAACGTGATCCACGTGCCTCGCCTGGCACGCTCATACTCTCGTCAATTTCTGGTAATATTTCGGAGCGTTGCTGAAAAACAAATAAAAAAATATACCTCTCACAATTAGTTGGCAACGCGGAATTGCAATCATGGAAACGCGTGGTACATGTAATTGGACAAAGGTAATTATTTTCACACGGCTGTAATATACCTGCAGTTAGTGCAGGCAAGTGTTGCAAATAAGTCCGTGGTTCAACCATTCTGGAGTGCACTTATTGACATGCATCTGCGCGAATTTGATAATACAAACAATGTCAGATTAGTAATCGCATTCAATATTTGCTACGCACATGGCACCTTTTATAATATGTAGTACAGAGAGCTGCACTCTACAGTAGCCAACTATATCAGGTACAGGTATGTCTGTTCCCACTGCGTATGAGTATGTGAGTGTGACGTATATATGCGGCATCAGACTCGAAAGAGTAAAAGTTAAGTAAAAGTTGTCGGATCGTTGGAGTTTGTTTGACACTTACTTTCTCGGGTGCCTGGAGTTCGCTCCAGGGCGCAGTAAGTGTAGCGAGTGGCATTATAGCCGAAGGGTGTCACTGGGCTGTAAATCGTGAGCGAAACCTTTCCTTGACACTGTCACACATCTCGCACCTGAGGTTTGATCAAACGGTTGAGTATCGGTGGCACGGATATGTGATCGGTGGGCCGTTCCGTTGACGGCGCCTGCACTGCCAACGACAGCAAACCGAGCTGATTCAGCTGGAACCTTGGCTGAAGCCACCGATGATGCGGCGGCTCCGACAAAAATTACCAACACGGTTGAGGAATGATCAGGATTAAGAAAAAACCAAGGAGGTATCCCGGAGGAATAAGTGACGGCGGAGATCCGTTGTTCGCCGAGGTTGTGGCGAATGGTGATAGGTGTGTAGTGATCGAATTAAAATTGTCCTGTTCGTGGGTCTAAAGATCAGTGGTCTAACCCAGTCTAACCAAACGCTTTAAGAGCGATCGCGGATGTGAGCCGACGGTCCGACGCAGCGATAAAACGACACCCGCCCTCTACACTAGAAGGGATCGAGCGAGGCCCAGAGTCTTTAAAGGGTACGGGCAGAGACGGGGCACCATATACAAAACACCAACGAATTCAGACTTTTCTACGCTGACTACATACGTTTACATCAGTTTACATGTAACAAGAAAATTGTGTCCATTCGACGAACAAGAAACATTCTTCTCGATATAAGAACTTGAATATCAAGTTATCGTCAAGAATTCGTTGGTTATCGTATGTTCGAATGCCTTGTTATTTCTGTAACACGACAATTCGTTTTATGTAGCATTTATTATTCTATAGGCTAATCATACCTATTCCTCATCAACCTTGGCGTGACCCGAAACATCTTACGTGACAAATTAACCGCTCATTTATTCGACCTATCTAGATTTTACAAAAGTTCGTTACATCGTATACATGACTACTGGTATTAATATGCACATACTGGATTAAAAAATTCAATGAAGATACAAATATAACGTGAAATGTAGAAATCAAAACTTATATTTACGTGCGTGCGTGCGTGTGTGGTGATCTTATATTTCCTGTAGTGTATGTAAATTTAATTATAAAAATAAAATTCATAAGTATATTAATTCTAGCTAACATATACGTACGACAAGTGTATCTGATATTGTATGCGTAATCCTTTAAGTATAGGTGTAATAATAAGTTTTCAGGTTAAACGTTATTTCTATATTATATTGATTGGCCCGTTGACAACGAGGAATAATTGATAAAATAACAAATAAACAAATTGATTAATATGCAGACACTCTATGTGATTACACAAAGCTACACGTATGATCAGATACCAATGTAACTATGCCTATGGGTATGCCTTATGATTACGAAGCACAATATTCCAAAATCATTCAGCATTGAACATCATATGATTGTATTATTAGCTGAATTTTGTCGAACTTCCAGGTTATCAGAGTTCGAGATTCATGTCCTACTTGTCCATGTGAAACAACTGACATGCCAATTATCTTTAACAAGGCAATCCGTAAGATTTCAAAAGATGGTGAGTACCAAGATGGACTGGGATTTTTCTCGCAACTCACTAAAGCAACGAATCATGATAACAAATGATCAAGATGATGAAGGTGATGATTATGATGATGACGATGATGATGATGATAACATTATCAATCGATTGAAGTCTATTTACATTTGAAAACAAAAGTTTATGTGGACAGAACGTAATTTTGAATATTTTACAGCAACATATGATCATGAAGTAATTTCCTGATCTCTGGTCGCAGCGTATATCGACACTTTCAATATGAACAGCTCATAGTTGATCATTGTTAATATTATTATTCCAACATTATTATCTTATTGTTATCATTATTATCCTCATTATCATCGTCGTTACTATTATTATTATTGTTGTTGTTGTCGTTATTATTGTTATTATTATTATTAACATTGATATTATCATTATTACAACTATTATTAGTATTAGGTATATCTATAAATATCATCATTGTCATCGTCGTCGTCGTCGTCGTCGTCGTCGTCGTCGTCATAATTCTGATCAACAACGCGAGAAACAATCGTCAATCAAGCTGTCCAAATGTTCTGTTCACCAAATTACATGACCTATCCTGAAAGATTTTCAGAATTGTTGGCCTAGGTGCCAATAAAATAAATAGGCAGTTGCGCTAAGTTTTCAATGGGAATTCGGGATTTTCCATCAGATTAGCAACCCCTACTACCCTGTCTGATTACTCTTTTTATTCATCACAGCTGAAGGCCGAATATCTGGTCAGATTTGTCTGAATCCCATCGCCGATTCATGTATTTTGGCATAGAATTGAGTCGGTCGTTCGGAATCCCACACAGACGACAAATTCGACGCAAATACGTGGAGAAAGGCCGACGCACTAGTGGCTACTCAGTTTCTTAGCCCTAGAGTTGTTTGACGTACTTACTACTTAACGTAATTCTCTAAACGCCAAGGTACAACATATGAATAGTTTCACACTCGACGGCCAGTTACATTATTTCAATAGTTATGTGGTGGTCGGTACGGCCGTTACTTTGCTGTACTGTTCGTCACCTTGGCCAACGTTTTGTGGTGAAGAGGGCGCCGATTTTTTGTTAACGCGCTGATGTGGCTGGTACGGAAGTGTGGAATTATCCGGCGTCGTACTATTGCCGGATCTACGCGAATTTTTCGATATCGTAACGTACCCCAAAGTCTGTGTGACGACCGGCGGGGGTACCGCGACTGAAGACAGACACCGGTCAAATCCGTCCGGTTGACGGTCCGACTTACGCGTCGTCGGGACGTTCGGGGAGGTCTCCGGTATTTCTGAAGTCGAAATAAAAGGATTCGAAGACTGCGCGTGACCGTCGTCGATCTCTAGCCCCGTTCTTACCCTGATCCCCGTCAACCTCGCCGGCGGTGTCTCCGCAAGCGAAACCTTGCTCACGGCAACGTATGGGCTCTGTGTATACGCGGGGATTTCATTCAGGTTTTTCGGGGCCGGCGTTCCGCCGCCATGTGCTGTATCTATGGGCTGGTAGACGTTGGAAGATATTTGCGTCAAGGACTGCGACGTAGAGTGATCAGGTTCGACGCACTTGGAAGATAAAATCGACAGTCCACCGCTCATCTCCGTCGCACTGGCCGTCGCGGCATCTCTCTGCGGGGGTGGGCGCGATATTTTCTTTGCCGCATCTAAAATACCCGTCTGCACATAGGGTTTTGTTAGTTTATCCGAAATCGAAAACGGCGGTGGTGTCCGTTGCTCACGAACCGAGCGGGCAAACTCCACGTTGTCGTCAGGAAAATCGTCGACAGCCGATGGCACGTGTGTATTCGTAATTGGGATTCTCGGCTTCTGCTCTAAGAAGGCAAGGCTCACGTACGGGTTGGGGACCACCCCGGCGGCGGATTCCGCTCCAAGGGGGATAAGATTTGCGGCATGTGGATGACTCGTATCTGGGCCCTTCGTTTCTGTCTTGGAACAAGGCATTGGTGAGGGCGGTAAGCCAACGACGCTATAGATACCCTGAGCACCATTTCCCTTCCCCATTGGAAACAGGCTCGGGTTTTCTGACAAGGACTCTTCCTCGGAGGACGGCATACTAATATATCCTGCCGACGACCACGTATGTTGCTGTTGCGAGGCGGTATACAGACCTGCTCCCGTGCTCTCAGATTTTACGCTGTCCACCGTTAGATTCGGCGTCGATCTTGCCAGTGAGAGCGATTCCCCAGATATGGTGTCCGTATTTTTGGCGACCATTACATAAGGATCCCTACGCACACGTTCCCCGCATGATGAATCCGGTTTAGCTGTCCCTGCAACGTTCCGCTGACGGAGGTTAGACGATTCCCAAGTTGGGGGTGTCTCGAGAAGCTTTGTCGGTGACATTGGAACGGGGTCGAGGTCCGCACCGCTGTCGGTCAGGACGTGGGAGTCGGAGGTGAGAGAGGAGGTTACCGACTCTTGACCACTTGAACATCCGCTCGAATCAGCCGACAGCTGCTGCGTGTGCTGGTGCTGCTCATGCCCCTTTTCCAAAAGTTTCTAAATTTGAGAAAATAGGGGGAAAGTTTTTGATTTCACTTGTTGAAACGTGGCCAAGGGAGACAAAAGATTCTAAAAATCACAATTTATAATTACCACATTAGACGCTAATCCTGGGGGTAATTTGACCTCCACGTCTTGCATGGCCTTGCACTTCAGCCATAATCTACAACATTGAAAAAAAACAAGGTTGGAGTTCCGCACTCGGCAATCGATAGGAGCTTGGCAAAGATTACCTTTTCGATAAGTATCCAATGAATAGCAAGAAAACGACCCCGCCGAGAGCTCCGATCACCCATATTACGGTCCAGGCCGTGGTGGAGGGTCCTATACATGATAGATGGACAGAGTGGAAATGCTGAATCGCAAGTAAAGGGAACGAAAATTTTGATAAGAGAAATGAAACTCGAAGATTTACCACTGTTGTAGCATTGCCCTTCCGCTGGTTCGGACCAGGGTCCGTAGAGGAGCGATTTGTTGCTCCCTAAATTGACAGCTCTGACTTGAAAGCGATATAAATTATCCTGACCGATGTTCATGCATTCAGGAAGAGGGAGGTGCATTTCTATGGAAATCAAAGGAAAATGAACACGTCAATAATCAATAACGTCATCATTGTAATTATGAGTTGGGATGCGCCTCACTCACCTGTGCTATTGTTGTTCCTTTTAATGCTATTATCGGCAGTTAGAATTTCGTAATAATCGAGATGCCCCGCTGGATCCTTGGGCGGGTTCCACAGTATACGAACTTGGCTTGTATTACTGAACCGTACTACGGGTACATCGATCTTTCCAGGAATCCCGATATCCGTTCGAACATGTTTAAGATCCGAGGGCTCACCGCAGGAGATTGTGCAGGCAGAGACACTCACGTTGTAATCCGTATGAGGTTCTAGACTTTTGATTTCTATACTCGTTGCTTTCTCAGCGTTAATAGTCTTCTTGTTATAGTGCACGTTATAGTATCTCAGCACACCATTCTTGGCAGATGGTTCCTGCCACTGGACCGTCATCGTTGTGTTGGTCACATCTGTTACCAAAATATTCCGAGGAGGAGTAGGTGCTGCCTCAAGTGTAGTATTGTAAAGAGGATCGCTATGTTCCCCTTCGCCATTTTTCGTTAATACAGCAACGGTGAGCATGTAAGTGGTGTAGGGTTTCAGACCTTGCACGATTCCGCGAATAGTGTGAGGATCAGCTTTCACGGTCGTATTCATTTTTGGATCCTTGCAACTCGAATTGTACGGAGATGCAATGGGGCAGTAGTAGATATTGAAACCCTGTACGATATCAATGCGGTCGGAACATTCCAACTTCCAACCTACCTCAATTTGCTTCGAGTCTATGTGGTTTATCCATACAGACTTCATTTTCCCGACTTCTTTATTGTGAATCGCTGTGCAGGACGCCCAAACCATACCGCTACTGGCTCTATCAGTGTTCGCGGCTATCGCAAATTGGTACACTTTCTTTGGGTAGGGTACTGTCGTGTTGTACACGCTTGTGTTTCGGGAAACATGTATCCAATCGAGGTATCCCTGGTTTTTGAAAAATGAACAAATGAGAATTCATCGCGCGGAACATTTTCCGTACGGACAGCGCTCTTCAACAATTACGAATATACCTACTCACCGAACATTGATAAGGTCTGTCGCGATCGTTCTCGCACCAAAATATCGTATAATTTGTAATGTTGACGTTCGAATTACCACTGGGAAGATTCCAGGACAGCTCGTATAACCCACCATCGAACGCGATTTTCGTGAAGGCAACCGGCTCATGAGGCACTAGAAGATCGATTGTGAATTGATTACATCAATATCCAATTCGTTAGAAATCGATTGATAATAAACTTTTTCTAACGTACTTTCAAATTGACTCGGGACGTGCACGACAGCTTTTTGTTGATTAGCCCCTCTGCAGTTCGCAGTAACGATCTCGAACCTAAAGCTATTAAAACTGATCGCTTTGAACTTGGCGTAAGTTTTAGTTGTCTCGTGTGGTTGGAGGTCGACGCTGCGGCCTTCTTCTTCAACGCGAATAACTTGATATGTGAAATCGTTTCCGTTTTCCAACCATGCGGGAATTGTCTGCCAGTATATGTACACGTCTCGGTTACCGCTGTTACCGACAATCTCAAAACTACCAACATCGGTTTTGGGGGGTTGGCCTGGAACTGCAGTATCAAGGATTATTGCAGAGTTGTTCGTCGACACAAAAGAGTTGAGGATATTAAATTACTTACGCGTAGGTGCTGTTCTAAAGGTGACGCCGCTGTACTGACCCCATTTGTCTTCTTCAATGGCCTCAAAACTCTTGATAGACACCCTAACGTCATAACCTGTGTTCGCATACTTCAAACCCGTGAGATTGTAGTATTTCTCCATGGTGCGAGCGTTAGTCGCTATATAAGTTGTCTGGAATTTAAAGAAACAAAGATTGACTCAAAAAGTGATTCTTACAAAGACGAAATCACCAAGTGACCGCTCACCTCCCAAATTTTATCCCATAGATTCTGATATTGAATCCTATGAACAAATCCTGGCGGAAACCCACGCATCGCAACTGGAACACTCCAGTGGAGCATGGCACTCGAATACGTAATGTTAACAACTGACAAGTTGACCGGCTTTGCCGGAATCACTGTAAATGAAATAATTTATCTCATGTCGGCACTTCTATGTATAGATAGATTATGAGTAATTGAAGTTCTGATGATGCACAAAACTCACCATGAGCAAAGTGAAGAATGTGATACGTGAAAGTGTCGGTACCCAATACGTTTTCGGCACGCAATACAAACGTATAATTGTTATGAATATTTCTGTACGGTGGGGTTGTGGATGCTTCCCACATGCAGGTATTCGGCGGCAGCTTATGCTCTGGTTTAGGTTCGGGACAAGCATAGGTACTAGGATCTTGTCTGGGTAGCCAGTACCCCAGAGAAAAACGTGTTGTAATGTCGTTGGGCATCGGTGTCCACGAGCATGTGAGATTTTCCCAGTTTTGCGATATACAACTAAAATTGGATGGCTTCTGGGGCTTATCTATGTGGCAGAAATAAAATACTTGAGTCCCATTGAAATATCAAAGTATTGATCGATATGTGCCATTTATATGTATGCACGTTCAACTTACATCCAACGACAACTTTGTTGAGACAAACAGGTTCGTACGACTTATTATTTTCATTTGAAAATTTCAGTTTGCAATAGTACATTGCCTTAGAAGCCGCAGGCTTCTCGACGTACATCATTATTGTGGTTTTGTTAACGATTGTGATATATTCTGGTTCCATTTCTTTGTCATTTCTGAACAATGCCAAATCAGAAGCATTTTTACCATGGTACTTTGGGTCAGTAAGATTCTCGTTAAGGATGCAGTATATCTTTAAAGACTGTCCATACTCCAAGAGGATGTCTCCTTGCGGCCATGTTCCTGAAACAAAAACCATCGAGGTTTTGTAAGTACAGGTAATCCAACTGTTCTGCCAAATATCTGAGCACTCACTTCCTGCTGTGTTGAGTCCAGGAGCGCATTGATTGGAATCAGAAGAGCATAATGGGCTGAAAAGCAAAAAGCTCAGAGCAAAAAAAAGCCATGAGAGACGGCCACTCCATCCATAGCTGCTAGAGTTCAGCATCTTCACTTTATTCCTAACTCCGAAAAGAGTTTCTTTTTTACATTTCTGTTTCACGATCACAGAAAAGCCTTTAGAGGCATCACCGTCACGCTGTTTTTCGTAGACTGTGTTGAGCCTTTCTCCGTAGACTTATCCACCGGGTAATTCCCTCTGTTATTACAAATTTTCAAGCAACATATAATGTCCGTCGCTATGAAATGGGACTTTAATAATTATAATAGACGGCGACTAAGACGAGTTACGACAGCAGAGAGCAGGTGACTTATCGGCAAGTAGTCAGAATGAACTGAACATCTACAGCAACGATTAGACTTGAAATGTGTGATTGTCTGCCAAGGCTTCTAACAATTTAAAGGGACGACAGAAGAAGAAGAGGATGTATGTGTACCAGCATGTGACAAGGATGTTAGATACGTTCTGACTTCTGTCTGTCAAGGATTCGCGGTAGACTTCTGCTAAGGTATTGTCTTTTTTAGAGCTACATCCCCCGTAGCACCCCTATTAGCAGCGGTAACAACGTAACTGACATAACTCCTTGGTTTCTCTTGTAGTTGGTCTGTGATCTACGACGCAAGTTGTACGGCTCGTTCTTCTCCACGCCCCGTACCGCGCTGCTGATGGTTAGCTATCCGTGAATCCAGGGAAAATACCAAGTGAAAACATACCGAACAATTTTCACCGCGATCGAGGTAGGGGATTCAATAATCTCCTCGAACGGCACTCCACTGATACGGTAACCACTGTACCTCGTTAACAATATATAACCTTAAATGTCCACTGTATGGTGCCACCGTATTCAACTCGGAATTTAAAAGTAGTGTCATTACGTGTTTACATTCACCCAGCGGGGTCCGAGCATGAATATAACATATTCCGGGTAATAAATACTGTCGGGCGAAGAATTTCACGTCAGGGTTACCAACGTAGCTGGAAGGCGTCCTCAAGATGACCTTCGATTTTTAGCTCACCTTAGCTCCCCGCCGGCTATATTGAAATTTTTCACTTAACCCGTTGCACGTTTGAACCCATTTATTGGCACATTGATGACTTTTATCGCTGGATAAACATATAGAGCTAAAAATTTTTTTCCATTTAAATCTGAACTAGTGATTGCGGTTGAAGTTGCGGACCATTGACGTCATCTTTGTATCGCGCAGCGCTATGTTCTTGGAAGGAAACGGTGATGTAGTAGCCGATGGTAAACGCAAGGTAGTAGGGACGGCACGTCATAAGCTAAGCGGAATGGGCTGGTGCGCGCCACGAAGTGCGCTCGCACCGCTGCCACTGCGGCTCGTCACTTCATACAGAGATCTCTGCTTCATAACTGTTTTCCACTTTTTGATCATGATTTTAAGCATGGAGGTTACTACTTATACCTCCATGATTTGAAGATAGAGCGGGACCAGATAGCTCAGCGACGGCTCAGCCGATTGCTGCGTTGACAATCATCATACAAAGTATCTAGAGACGAAATCGGCGATGGGCTAGCAATAATAACGGCTTTATTGTAAGTATCGATCACAATAAATAACTCACATACATACTTATGTATAACGAGGCTGTCCAAAATGAGACTTTGCTATATTATTACATGTATGAATGTCAAATGTGATATACTGTTATTTCGTAGCGAGTATAAAACGCTCATTTTTATACAATAGCACTTATAGGTGGTTTGAAGTAGCAAAAAAAAAAAAAACACGATGATCCTTAAAAAAAATCCTTTTTTCAATTCATAGTACATAGTATAAAATATAATTATACTTTGTATATCTAATTTCGAGAAAACAAAAAAATAACAGTCTTCAAATGGGCCGCTACCCCTCAATTACAGAAGAATTAAAGAAAAGATTTCCATGCAGGTAGATCATGTTATGATAACGTGCCTGCGAATATTCTAATGATAATAATAATGACGATGATTTGTGACGACGATCATGATGATGACAACGATGATGATGATAATAATCTACAGTTATCGCGTCACGATTTGAAAAATTGCAAATTCGATAGGAAGTACATAATATCAATTTACACGATGCACAATGCATTATTCAATTGGGGCTTTTTCTATTAATAAGTATTATTGAATATTTTATTCGAGAAAAAACAAATAAATAAGTAAAAACAAACAACTGGAAATAAACTTTGAGGCCAAATGGCGTTGTTTGCCTTTCTCTTGAGATCTGATAACGTTATGATTCGTAGCAGAATGTTTTAGTATAATATCCTGTTGGACGCAAGGAATGGTGTCTTTCTAACTCTACGTTTATAGAGTGAGATACGTGAGGAATGGTGTCTTTCTACCTTCTTCCCTTACGTTTATAGAATGATACAAATCCAAATTCACGTACATTACCGAATAATCTTCGTCAAAACCGACGAAACGATAATAATCCGCTACTAATTAGCGGTAGTGCCCCCAAAATATTACCCTGGTTCAAATATACAAGAAGAGTGTATACCTTTGTACGTATTATGTGTAATTGCATATCCGGTTGTGTGAGTTTGTAGAATTCTACAGTATCTATTCGCCGGGTGCGTAGGTGCTACGTGGTAGGAATTTTCTTTTCGAATTCTCGTTAAATCAATCGATCGCTCTCTTTAGCTTGTCACCAAGTCTTAATATCGTATATATCAAACTGTGTAAGAAACTTATTTCGTGGCAATTGTTTCGAAAGACCCCCAACACGTACAAAAGGCACAATTCCGAAAAAGGAATTATCACAATAATATAAAGGCTTTGCCGTCTTACATCTATGTCAGCTTTAATTTTTTTTTTTTTTCGCTCCTCATCGAAGCAAATCGTTAGCGTTGGCGTTTCTCTAACGTTCTCAGATAAATATTCATATATTCATGTCATAAAGATGCGTTGAAGCTCCGACAACCGAGGGCATTTGACAGCCCCGTTTTACCAGAAGTCGAACTGAGGGACCACCGTTACGGATTATCTCGATCGCTTCTGTGTGCGTCATGTTCTTGGTATTAACTCCGTTTATTTCGATTATTTGATCGCCCACCTAGAATAAATTTATTATTATTATCCTTTTGCAAGTAAATCTAAATTTCGATATTGGATCATTCTCTAATTAAATTAAACATCAATCGCTTTCTGTCTACAAAATTTTGATGTTAGGCAAGCCTGATTCGAATATGATATATTCCGATGACTAACACGTAGCCTGCTGTCCACCGATGCTGGCCCGTTGTCGGCAATCTGTAGTACGAACAACGGCATATTTTGGAATTCTCGTCCACCCCTGATACTGAACCCGAAGCCCCGCGTTCCCCTGGTCAACTCAACTGCATGATATTGTCCACCGTCCCCGTCGCCTGCTTGCTCATCCTGTAAAACCGAATTCATCGATGTGTACATCATATTCGATTTGATATCGTCTGTGACATGGAATACCTTTTGCGATAATGAGGGAGTGCTGCAGGAATTATCATCCAATGGATAACCGATGGTAAGAGTCACAGAGTATCCTGAGTCCTTGATAAGATTCACGATATCCTTGTGACAGACATTGGAGATGTCAACGTGATTAACGGCTAAAATATGATCTCCTACGTTTAGCTGTCCACACTTTGCCGCTGGAGATCCCTCGATGATTCTCCCTATTGTAGAACCTGCCTTGTTCAGTGATGATATGATGACAAATCCGAATCCTTCGTTCTCCACCCTTGACACGGTGATATCGTATGGATACTGTGGATTCTGATGGGCATCATAGGATTGGAGGCCATCTTGAATGTTAACCCGTCGACGAATGCCAAGCGTTACTCGTCCGTTTTGCGCAGCCCTTATCATTAGCTGAACGACGTGGTGATGCGAAGAGTTCATAACGCTCTCTCCGTCCACCGACATTATCAGATCACCTGTTATCAGCCGGTTGTCCAGATCAGCAGCTCCACCTGGCACGATGTGTCCAACTGAAACCTGCTAACCATTGCGCAATTAGGGAGGATATTAACTTTCTACTGTCGAAAACCATTAGCTGCGTTCTCTGACGAATAACCAACCTGTGATCCTTCCTCCGTACCCCCGACTATGCGGAAACCAAACCCGGTGTTCTGTCGTACAAGAGTGACCAGTGTTTCGATCCACTCCACACCAGGTGCCACTGGGAAAATCACTTCACTCCCGTAATGCTGATGGTATCTGATCAATGGTAATATTGTATAAATTTGAAAAATCATACCAATTTATTCACTTCCGGTGGAATAAACTGGCAATGAAAAATTACTGACCTAGCAAGGGAACCAGGGTGTTGCGGTTGCCCATGCTCAAAGCTCGCACTTTCTTTCCGCTTTTCCCAGATCTCTCCAGTGTCTACATTCTGCTCCTGTCCAATGCTATAGGTGTGATAATCCAGATGTTGGTCGTCGTGTCGTTCATGGGACTGCACCAGGTATGAATCTCTGTAATAGTCACCCCCTTGTCCACCGTTATGATTAGAACCTAATATGTTGTGCCTGGAAACGTCAATGGAATAGACATCGTTACAAGAGCTGCCTTTTTCTTCGCGATCTTCATTTTTTGCAGCACTCCACTGCAGTTTGTCCAGTCCCAAGACGGGGCCTGCATCGTCCAGCTTGGTGTGAAGCGCAAAATTTTCGGCCAATCTTCCAGTCATATTTTCCCTGTACCGGGGATCTGAGAAGTTGATTACTTCACCAAGGTTGGTGTATCTGTAAGGATGGTCGCTGATTGAACTGCCATCCATTCGCATTTCAGATGACCACCCTGAGTTATCTGTGTCAGTGGTGGGTGTCTTCGGCCTGTGTGTCGGGCCTCTGGTATCGACCAACGGAGTTTTTGGCCGGCTGGGGACGATTGTCTTAGCACGAGTACTGTAGAGATCTGCGGTCGGAGTTTTACTCCTGAAAAGGCCTGTTGTGCTATTTCTCTCTTTCTTCTCCTTGGTCTTGTGTGTTCTCTGGACATGTATAAGTGCTTCTCTATTCCTGGGACAGTCCTTCAGCACCTGCACAACCTCGGAATGACACATATTCCTGACATTGGTAACATTTATGTCTACCAATATGTCTCCCTCGACTAAATTCTTGCATCTCTGACGATCCAGGATCTTTTTTACTTTTTGTCCATGGGCTGAGTCAGCTATGGTGAAGCCGAAACCCATTGTACCCTTGACGATCGATATGCTAAGAAACTCGGGCTTGGCTGGCATCAACGGAGGCTGCGGGTGTTCAGAATATACCTGTGATTGTTCCCCTCTGTTCTGCGCTCCTTGATCCCTTGATTCCTCACCCTCGTCAGCGACATTGTCATTGTCGTTGCTGCGGTCGTTCTCCACATTATCATCTTCGTCCTCCTCCTCCTCTACCTCTGCAACTCGCCTAGTTTGATCACACAGTAGAATGTCCGTGCTGCTCGGTCTTTTTATGGTCGCCATTTTGTCTGAGATACAGAGATCGGGCATAGAATTTACCGAAGCAGTGACTATGCTTTCGGCATTCTGCATAGAATGTACTGGCAAAAAGCTTCCATTAACGAAATTAAACCGTTCCCTGTTGCGTAGGAGCGGATCGACGTCCATATAAAGACTTGAATCTTCCATTGGCATATCTACGGATCGTTCAACTATAGTTAGCTTCATCGATCAAGAAATGATGAGCGCAAGTTGAGCATAGCTAAAGTTACTTACCAGGCGCGCTTACTGCTATAGTAGTCACAACTTCAGTGTTTGGATCATTAGGATCGAAAGGTAGAGGGTAGCCTCTGCAAACCTCGAGGGTGACCGTCTCTCCACTCGATATAGACTTGAAAACATCCACCATTTCATTATGTGTGTATCCAAGCACACACATGTCATTCACATAGACAAGGACATCACCTAAAAACAATGTGCGAAAGTTAACGAAATTTCTGGGGAGGGGGGGGCTGATCCGTTCTCTTACCCGTTTGGAATTTTCCATCGAGCCAAGCAGGTCCATTTGGCACAACGCTTTTGATCTGCAGAAATTCTTCAACCGTGTCATCTCCTCCTACAATAGTAAAACCGAGTCCTCTGGCACCCTTAAGAAGAGTGCTTCGTATTCTGGGTCCCTTGAGCTTTTCCGGGTTCCTTGTAAAAACAGGACTCTTCAGTTCCCCCGAGTTTTGCTGAGCTCGCTTTGCTTGCAGAACAGGATTCTCGTATTGTGTTCTTCGATTCACATGGTCGATAAAGTATGTGCCGTACAATGTGTCGTCAATTTTTTCCCATCCGTAAGGAAGCTCGTCATCCAAACATTCTTCCAGGGAACGTTTCTGGAACTTTGAAAGTCGCGGGTCCAACCAATGAGAAGTTCCACTGTTGTGACTATAAAAAAACAAAAAGTCATTCGACACACGTGCCTCACAGGTACATCTTTCATAGCCACTCTTCTAGAATATATTTACTCTATGAAATAAACTTCGCCAGTGTCTGTATAAGCTTTCTCCCAGTTGGCCGGAAGTGGCCCAAGCTCGTCTTCGGAAACGCGATCGTGTACACCATGTTCTTGTTCTAAATCTCTGATGACTTGTCCCGATCCTGTACTGTACAAATAACTCGGTGGAACGAGATGAATAGAGTCCTCTGACTCTCCGATCTTGCGACTTTCCTTGTTAATACCGCTGCTTGCAGGTAATGAATAAACTACGGAATAGAAATCATTCTATACCTAGAAGATCTTTGAGAACCAGCTGTAGATAAGGTAATTGAATAATGCTTATTTACCACCATTGGAATTGTCATTGGAGAGAGCCACATCACTTTTTGCAGCCATCTCGTCTGTTATCCAGTGGTTGGTGTTTTATGAGTGGAGTCACCCCTCACCAACTTCTTCCGCAAGACAAACGTTATTTACCCAAAATGGGGATCTTGGGCATCTCTTGGCCTCTTTTTTTATTCGTGAGGAAAGAGGATCAGGGCTCAGAATAGCCAGCATTGCGGTGTTTCCATCCCCATCACAACAGCATCTTGGGTAAATATTTACCTGGGCTCCCAGCACAAAATGAACGGCAACCGAGCTGAGAACTTGTATACTGCAAGGCTGAAATATTCGAGCAGGCGACTCGGTTAGTTTTAGGTATTGTCAAATTAACAACAAATCTTTCAGACATAGGCTATGCAGAATAAACCAATTTTTCTTTCTCATAGAAATGATGATGCTTGAAGGGTAGGCCAGTAAAGATTTCTACAAAGTGAATTGAAAACTTAGAATCACTGAGACATTGCTCCGAATAATTACAGCTTAAGAAATGCTTCAGGCAAGCGACTACGGTCAGTAAATTCTTTCGGAAATCCGTATAAACGACCATGCATGGTATTCATGGCTTCCGTTGTTGTCATTCCTGTTAGTTAACTCACCTAATAATCTGGTTCGACAATGATCCGAATACGCTTTTTTGTTTAACTGCTGTTCTTGTATCGAATAGGTAGTATTAATAGTGCGTATATTTACCCGATCGTTTGCACTTTAATCACATGGAATCTCTGTGTAGAACGATCCTGCGGGTATTAGGACGTTCATAATTATTCGTCATTTCGAAACAGCATAGGGCCGCGCTATTTCGGGAATGTCGGGATTTGAGGTGAAACAAAACCAACCTTTGCCAATGAAGTTAACGCGAACAAAGCCCAATCCACACGGAACCTTATATTGGCCAAACCGACTAAACGCAATTACCAACGAATTCAGACCTTTACCATATGCACATGCGAACGATGAACCGTTAACTGGATTATGGCTGCAGGTTGCTTACGCCATAAGATTCATTTAAATCACCCATGCATATAGTGATAATAAAGATGATAAAACCGAAACAAAATAGTTTAGTGTAAAAATTCTCTGTTCGTGATCGTTACTACGCAGAGCGTGAGCCAGCTTCCGTGCGTATACTTTAGCCCTTCATGTAGGCGGATTAGTTTTTTTTTTTATATTAATCGATTGTGGTTCGTTTGTAGATGAGATTGTAGTGCTAATCCCGACGTTTGTTGAGTCCATCCGTTGAGGTCCATCGTTCGTTAATAAAATAATGAGAGCAAAATCGCCTAGGGAATTTTATTTTTTTTTAATAATTATGTCCAATTTCGTTTGTTGTATTTACAGAAAAATCGATCGCTATCATTCCGAGTGGATTATCCGTAAGCTACAAACGAACTACAAACGATTGCACATAGATTAAATTGGATTTGGTGGAGATGTGATGTACGGTAGTGAGGGGTCAACATTACACTCTCGTTTATACCGTGCCACTGATCTCTACACTAGAGACCCTTTACTCCGAGATTCGACTACACCCTCTACCAACCTGTACGTACTGGCAGAGTACTAGTATAGCATAGATTATAAGTCTATGGCCCATAGACAAACGATACCCTACACACCACGAATTTCGTTGCCCCACACTTGACTGTAATAACCTGAAAAACTTGTGTTATCGAGCCTCAAATACAAGTATACAATTCATAAAACCCATCCAATACAATAGAGAGGAGTTGTGAGTTCATTTCGGAAAAATACTGGCAAACGCTGGCAGTTACAAACAGATAACCAATAAAAAGGATTTTTGAGTGAACTTGGTGACAATTTTGCGTACATTCGTCAAAATAAATAGACAAGATGAACCAAGCAAATGTAACAAAGCTCGTTTCTAAGTTGAATATTCACGTACCCAAGAGATCGAGAAAATTGAAAAATCCGGCCGGAGGCGAAGGCCGATTGTTGAAATTGAGAAAAACACTAACTGCTCTCGTTAAATACGAACGTATTGAATTAAATTTTAACAGAGCAGAAGAAGCGAGGGGCTACATAGAACGGGTATGCGAATATTTTCACACTAGGTTGTTTTTGCTACAAGCCTGGGCCGATTTTAGCTTGCTAGTTAACTCAATCTTGTCAATCCTTTTTATTGTTATGTATAGCTAATATCCGACGCACTGAGACATGGGCCAGGTCACAATGAGACAATGGAGATGGCGGACTACTGGATCTTGGAAAAGCAATATGTCCATAAATTATTTAAGGTTCTAGTTCCCCGCTACACTAACTATACAACTTCCTATACCGCGATGTATAATACACCACGACCCTACCCTGGAGAGTATTATAAAAAATCTGTACTTGAGTTAAAAGGTATTCACAAAAGTGGAAAGGAATAACGGTGATGGTAGTGATAATAATAATGCCAACAACAGTCGAGAAGATGGTACATAGGTTGATGTTATTTAATTTGCAGGTAACGTCTATCCAAGCTTGCATCAAGCATATTCCCAGAAGCGTAACCTAATACACAACATTTTACTAGAGGAAGCTCGAAAAGAGTTTCGCTTGAAAAAGTACGATGAGATTGTCAACAACTTTGAACAATAAAAATCCTCCGCACTCCGGTAGTAAAACTCTCTTTTCAATTTATCTATAGATTAAATACCATGTAATCTGCAGCTGAGAATAAATCATTACCTAAAAATCAATCGGTCAGATTTGCAAGTGCCGCGAGATATTATTCCAGTCTCTCTTTCATCTTCCGTCGTATTTTATGTATTTCAGATGCAACACGAAAATTTCTATCACAGCAGACAGCACACATCTATGATTATCGTTTATGTTGTTTTTTTAGTTATTATTATTATTATTGTTATTTTTGTTATGATTATCATAATCGCACACATAACGCATAGGGTTAATGTCAGTAAAGGGTCTCTAGGTGAATGTATGGATGGTTCATTGTTTATTTCGGAATTGATGTTATAATGTTTGATACCTCGTGCATATATATTTGTCCTTCATCCTCATGCAGATTATTTTGACATCGAAGGGGGGCTGTGAGTTCCCTTCTCCGCATTATAGTTTATTTCTCTCTACAGAATATGGTCTTGCGATAAATCATATCGCCGTATGTAATAATAAGTTTGCCGAGTAGGTGATCCTTAATGAGGATCATACCTATGATTAAGGGGGAAAGAAACAATTCTGTTGGTAGTCTTTGTTTTGATTATTTATATTACAATCATTTAAGAGCGCCAGTATAGTTATCATTATAACCATCCTCATATTCCTCATTACTGTACAAAATTAAGGGGTCACTCCGAGGAGGTCCAGCCGTATAGGGGTGACCCTTTATTTTGATGAGTAGTATAATCAAATTTGTTATTACTTCATGTTCAAGATTTCTCAAATGAGCAGAGGCTTACAAAATCCGACAAACGTACATTCTCGCCGATGGTTATGTATTTAATCGTTGATGTCATCAATTACGTGAAACCCCCTGTACTTTCATCAGCAATGTTTTGTTTCTATTTTTTTTGTTCAGTGGATCAGCGATCCTGCAGCGAACAATGAATTAAAATAAAATAAAACTGTAGACAAGAAAGAAAGAAGCACGATAAAAAAGAAATTATCAAAAATCATTATACCCCGTAACGGTTCCTTACGATCATTAGAAAACTCTAACTTTGAATACACGATCTGTGTTCTTTTTCCTTACGTCTCACTGAATGGGTGGCACGTATGTGTATTTCATTTTAATTAGGTTTTTTTTTTCTCTTCCTCTGAGACATTGGAAATCGAAGAATTTTTCATCTACCATCCAATAGCTCATTAGGATCACGATGATGGTGATAATCATCACTATACATCAGATAAAGCAATGTGCCTCCGGCAATGAATGTCATACACTAGACAATTCGACTTCCTTCTTGTCAACTCCATTCCTCGCTCCGTACTAAATAAACTCGTTGTAAGTACTCGAGTGTGTACGTGTGCACAGCGTACGCTCATACGTAATCAATCAATCAATCGATATGCACGTGCGAGCATACATTTTCTTCATTGTTGTTCAATGAAATTTTTTTCATCACTCATTCGTTTTGATATTCGATTTTATTTCTTTTCTTTCCTCAAACTTTTCATCTTCTACAAGTGTTTCGTGCTCTATCCTCTGCATATCATAAGTAAAAATATAGTTAAACATACTACAAGTATCTGTATATATTGTATAGGCATATTGCATATCGCGTCCACGATTGAGTAGGTATCCTACGTATTGTAACGTATATTTCATACATCGGACAAGATGACGAAGATGTTTGTAGTTTGATAACGATGAATTCTGGAACTTCATGAAAGGTGGTCCACACTACACCTATGATCAAATTTATTTTCTATTTTTCCTCGTTTTTACTGCTCACGGTAATAGCGAAGATATTCCGTTACTAACTGAGGTGAGAGAGGGGAAAGTCGCATAGCGTAGAATATCTTCGTTCTCCCGTTCAGAGATTTTTGGATGACGTGCATCGAGCACCGTTCGTTAGTCAGAAGGAAATGGACCGTTGATTTCAAACTAGAGAATGTTTTATGCCAATGCAAGTCTAACCGTGGTAATCTGCCCGAAAAAACAAGAATAGGAAAATTCGTGACTGGCAAAACTTTGCGACCACTGACCGCTCCGTAGGCACAAAATTCACCAGCACTTAGATTCAACTGCGCACCCAGACGCCATGTGTAATTATTACTACAAATCATTAAGGTACAGTAAATCGGGGGTAATCGGTATGAAATACCGAACGTTGCTACAAATACGTACATCATCATCATCATCATCATCATCATCATCATCATCATCATCATCATCATCATCATCATCATCATCATCATCATCTTACATATCGAAGGTTGAGAACCAGAAACGCGCAGCCCACAAGAACCTATGGGTGCTGCCATAAGAAAGTATCCCACAAAAGGAAGAAAAAAAATCATCGAATTTACGGTGGTTCAAATGAAATGTGGGTCGAGAAAAAACGTTTTTACAATGATTTTTCTGAAATTGATTTTTCTTTTTTTTTTCTTACTTTCTGGGAGATGGCTCTGCGTGATTTTATGAAATTTATACTCAACGTGCAACCGGAAGGGCGTGTCATTACTAGGAAAAAAATCAATCTAAATAATTGTAAAAAAGGTTTCTTTTTTTGCCATTTCATTTCATCTGAAAAACTGTAATGTCGATTATTGTTTTTTTTTTTTTTTCACTTCATTTTCGTGAGATAGAACCAGTATGCCAGAAAATTGCTTGAAAGTACAAATAGTGAGGTTTGCGCCCTGCTTGGTTGTTAACCCGCGATATGTATGTATTATACACACGTACGTAGTACATACACGCATACATACACACATACATACATAGTATGGCTTAAGGTTGTTTCTTAGTATATTTGATTCATTAAAATTATTATTTTGTTATCCTACTATGTCTATAGTACTCTACTTATATTACCATAGTTATCACGAGGTATCGTGCTAAATTTTTGACACGTAAAGATCAATCATCATAGGAGAGATAACCGGAACAATGAACACCATGTCACATGCTATCCTGTGGCTACAATGCCAACACCATTTAGCTTTAGTCATCAATGGAACATATTGGTTCATTTGTCGCATTGAATTATTGAATAAATATTTTGTAAGTGTGTGTGGTGTTGTGGTGCGTGAATACACACATACTTGTCTGATCAAATTATACAGAATTACACTGGACTCATTATTGTCATAGTGACGTACCACCGACAACATATTTCAGAAGATAGTTCACTTGGCAATTTTATTTCACGACACTTTTTGCTTCAAAGACTGTTCGAGCGACATTCGAGTAGTACGATAGCGTTTTGTAAACAATAACATCGTGCGCAAGAAATTCTGTTCCAGCATTACGACTGTTTCTTTATCTAAACAAAACGAGATAATACAACGCGATACGTCAACGAGGAGCTTCCCTACGAATTCATATACAATGTATTTCGTGTATAAAAAGTCCAGTTGTTAGTGCATCACAATCGAATACCTCGTAGGACGTATGTATTACTTGAACTACATTTTCGCTTGGTTAATGACAAGTAGATTGATAATGGTATCGTAGTAAAGGAGTTGAAAGTCCATTGGTGAAGCAGGGGAAACTCATTCACGAGCACTGTTGGACAAGAATGATGTTTGTCACTGAACTACACGATCTACGAAGTACACTAGGCAGGAACGATTCGACTCTTTGTTGCCACTCTAAATTATGCTTGCCTTTCTACGTTTGCCTAGGTGATACAACCTGTTGAGAAGACGGCGTTTGGTTTTGGATTTGCATCTGCGCCTGGAGACGTGCAAGAGCACTTGGCGAAGCAAATGCCGGATATATCAAAGTCGTGTTAAGACTTTCATTGTGCTCCTCAAGCGAGTTTTGGGCGTAGTGAAGAACGAGATGCTTCAATGATTCGTGAATGTTGTACGGCTCCGCAAATCCGAATCCTCGCTCGGTCTCGTATATTATGCAATGATTCACTGTACCATTGCACCTAGGATAGTAAATAAATCGGTAGAGTGTAATCCTAATATAATGATAGATGATTAATAAATCACAATAAACAAGTCCATTGCTCACATAATCGAAAGAGCATACTGCCCATTACTGGATCTTCGCACAAGGAAACTCCCATCGGGTTTCCCAGCCAAAAGCCGATCGGCGTCAGGTCGTAATCCTTCGAGATACAACCAGGTCTTTTCGTCGGCATGCACTTCCAAATCAGACTCCTGCAAATCCGCAACTACGGCAGCGTTTGCTAACGAATGATTCGACGCGAGCTGATTGATTCGTTGCTGCTTCATGCCATTATTTTTTAGCCATCTGCGAAAAACATACGCGGACATGAATTAACGACTAAGGAAAAATTTGAAGTCAATTGAAGTAGTTCTGAAAAAACAAGACAAGAGCTTACAACTGATGTTTCTCCTTCTGCCTACGAAGTTGAATTATCTCTGGTTTAAGCTTATGCATCTCTCGCTCTAAGGTTCTGTTGTATGCGATTTGGTGCTTCAAACTATTATCCAACTGCTCTTTGCTTTCTTCCAATGACTCAAGTCTTTGTTTTAGTACACCGGCGTTAGTAGTCAACCTAGGATCATAGATATTGCCCAAGCAATATGAACGGATACAATTGAAAACTATATATACGTTTATATATGGGGGGGGGGGGGGGGGGGGGGGGGGTCCACGCGAAACCAGACACTTTGAAAACCTTTTTTTTTTGATTTCCTCAATTTTTTGACATGTTTTAGTATCCATCAAAAGACTCTTCTTGGTAAAATTCGAAATTTTTTTGACCGCCCGTTCAAAAGATATCGAATGCTTACAAAAATCGCACTTTTTACGTTGTTTTGCCGGTAACTTTTTCAAAAATGGTCCAAATGCAACTTTTTTTTTCTTCAAAATCTTCGTCTTGAAACGTACTTTTGATAAAAAATATTTACAATTTTTTCAAAACGATATTATTATGAGATTTTCAATTTTCAAAAATGAATTGTCATTTTTAACAAAGTATGTACACTTCGATTTTTTTCAAAATTTTTTGTGATAAACTACTGTCCATTTAACGAATTTTAAGCCTAGTCCGATGATGGGATCTTGATGGGATGTATTTTTTTTTTTTTTATTCTAATTTTTTTTTTTTCTTGTTTTTAGTCTTGGACATGAACAGGAAAATATTGGTTATTATTGCTGTTAAAAATTAAAAGTCTGATTCTTATTTTATCAATCCTGTCAATATAATTGATTTATAAAAATCAATCGGATATTACTAAGAGCAGTGTACACAATGAATAAAAATAATTTTAAGAATGGTAAATATCAAAAAGTAAATTTTCAAAATTCGAAAAAAATAGTAATTATTATAATCCCACGATCAACCCGGGCTATTTGTGGAGTGGAACAAAGTTTGTCACAAAAAAATTTCAATAAAATCGAAGGGTAAATTGCTCGGTAAATTGAGAGGAAAAAAAAAGGTCTTTCAAGTGTCCGATTTGGTATGGAAAAAATTATTGATAGTGGCTCCTAAACGAAACAAATTTTTCCCATTAATGTCCAACACTAAAAACAATAAAGAAATGAAAATTACAATTAAAATTAAAAATTAAAAAATTAAAATTAAAAAAAAGAAAGACATCCCATCAAGATCCCATCATCGGACTAGGCTCAAAATTCGTTAAATGGACAGTAGTTTTTTACAAAAAAATTTGAAAGAATCGAAGGGTACATACTTTGTTAAAAATGACAATTTATTTTTGAAAATTGAAAATCTCATAATAATATCGTTTTGAAAAAATTGTAAATATTTTTTATCAAAAGTACGTTTCAAGACGAAGATTTTGAAAAAAAAAAAGTTAAATTTAGACCATTTGTGAAAAAGTTACGGGCAAAACAACGTAAAAAGTGCGATTTTTGTAAGCATTCGATATCTATTGAACGGGTGGTCAAAAAAATTTCGAATTTTACCAGGAAGTCTTTTGATGGGTACTAAAACATGTCAAAAAATTGAGGAAATAAAAAAAAAATGTTTTTCACAGTGTCTGGTTTCGCGTGGAACCCCCCATATGTATGTATATGTTCATGTATATATATATATATATATATATATATATAAGAGTGGGTCTTGAAATGATTTTGAAAAAAATTTCAGACCAATCTCTCAAACGGTTTCAATTGCGGGGGGAAAAATTTCTTTCCAGTTTGAGCCCTTTATTCCAACGGGAGCACATTCCGCACAATTTGTTCTGTGATTTAAAAAAAAAACTTTTTGGCTATGTATGTACTTCAAAAAAATTTACGATGCTCTAAATCGATATCTTAGATCGGTAAATGTGTGCAACTAATCAGTTTTTGCCTGATTCTAACATTCAATGCATGCTATAAATGAATCAAATTTCTTTTACAATTTAATTAAATACTACTATATTATATTACCTACTATTCTATTAAATACGGCTGCAAAAAATTGTGCGGGACGTGTTCCCGTTGGAATTAAGAGTTCAAACTTGAGGGAAATTTTTATTCCGCAATTGGAACCGTTTGAGCGGTCGGTTTCAAAAATTTGTCAAAATCATCATTTTAAGGACCACTCGAATATAAATATACGTATAGATCAATGATTATTGTTCATACTGACGTCATGATTTCGTGGGGTTGAGCTTCCTTCTGAAATCTTTCTTGTAGTCGCATCTGATCCTCAAACATTTTTATAGCTTCTGTAAACGCATCGAGCGCCTGCCGTTTAAGCTGCACTTCGTGTGAAGTTCTTAGATACAATTCCGAACAGTCATTGTACTGCTTCAGAGCGTCATTTAGTTCTTTATCTAGTTCGATGAATTTCTGTACAACATTCTTCATGTCCGTCATACCACCGATGTCATCGTCCTGTAACCAAATTTATCATATAAAATTCATGAGTCATATCATATGTCTAGAGGTGGGCCCTAAAGTCTTCAAAGTTCATACATTTTTTTTGGCTTTTCCTATTTCACCAAATAAACTCTCATGATGCATCGTACACCTGGTCAAGCAATTCCTAGTTTCGGTTATTTTAATCGATTTCAACTAACCTGCTGAAATCTAGATACTGGATACAGAAGTTTAATATTTAGGATCGAGTTGTACTGGGTGAGAGGACAGTTCCGATAATGGTCCACTAGTTCGACGACAGATTGGAAGTTGAAGGGTTCCGAGAATCCATACTTTCCATTCCGGTGACAGATCTTGATGAGTTTGTTCGCACCTCCCTTGCGCAACGTCAACGTGTACTCACCATCGTTCGAGGAAGCATTACGAACTAAAAATGTACCGTCTTGAGAATCTGTTAAACGCTCATTTACTTCGTCTCGCGTTATGTCCCCCCAGTACCATTCCGCCTCCTGTAGAGTGCGCGGGCTGGAATAGTTAGTCAGCGATGAACACGATTATGAAAGAATATCACTTTGCACAGAAACTATTTGATAGTTTGACGGTGATCACAATCTTACCGGTGCTGTTGCAGTTGGTGTTGTGGTGGTTGTTGTTGCAAGTTTTGTTGCGATTGGTCCTTTCCAGTTCCAATGTTGTCAGAGTTATTAGAGGGTCTCTCATTACCCGTTGTTGGATAGCAGTCTTCGTCATTGATCCCAGGAATGAGTTGATCGATCACTGGAAACTGTGGCCTAGAAACTTTACGAGGGGGCAAACGTGGGGCGCTGGCAAATTCTGGAAGCTTTTCTCCCCAATCCCCGTGAAGCAGCAATAATTCCATAATACGAATGTGTGCCTCGGTATTGTGAATTACTTGACTGTAATCGATTAATTGATGCATTATCATGTGTTTACTTCATTTGATACGTAATTGGGTAAGGCAAGAAATGATAACCAAATATATGTGTACTTGCATTATGCGTTCCCAAGGTGGGCGTAGGAAGATGTGACACAGGACCTGAATAAGGATTGTTGGAGGTTCTCTGTACCCACGGGCGTGTTGCAGCTGGCAGATTCGACAGAAATGTAGCATCAGGTGACAAAGTGTGGTTTTGTGATGCTCCGGAAGTTCCCCAACAAGATTAAAAAGGCACTTGGCACACTGTTCATCATTTCTTAGTCCTAGAGTAGTATAAACATATGTAGGGCAAACAATACTTAGAATGGAAATTTATGGCAAGACGTTTGTTTACTTACTAGATGCTTCCAGAAATGTGTCGTACCACTGCACAGGTATTACAGGATCTGGTAACTCTCTCAAAAATTTTTTTAGTGAGCTGGCTACACACTGCGGACTGTACTTGGAGAGATCAACGTTATCCACATCTATAAAGCCGATGAAAAATTCTACATTGCCTTACAAGAAGCTCGCAACGCACCTATACTTTTTATAACAAAGCAATTGATTGGGCTTACCATCGTTAACTTTTTGCCGAAGTTCAAGCATCTGCTCCTTAGATGGGGTACTCTGATAAACTTTATACAAATCTAGAGTATTGTCTTCAAAGGCAGATTCCTCTAGGGTACGCGTGCATTTTTCGACCAGGATAGGCGCACTGTGGTTGGATGTGTCAAATTGGGAACACAAGGCCAGGCCGAACACTTCTACAAAAATTACGAATTACTTTTCACTTGAGAGCTCTCACATCCTGCGTGATGTATTAAAAGAATAAAAAGGCATTGGTTACTTACCAGTGTTGAAATTGGCAAAATGAGAATCGGTCTCTGGAGATATGCAGTTGGCAGGTAAACCTGTAGCTGAACACGTTCGGTGGGCAACTAGCCCGCACGCTTTGAGTAAAAGGACGACTTGTTAATCATTCGTAAAGGGTCCAAAATTTGATTGAAAATGAACAATGGTTTTCATCATTTATACCTTGGCAAAGAAAGCCCTGATGCAACAGGCCTCGCAGATACTTGTTACATTTACCACATCTTTCTAGTACGCTGAAACTACGTGGTGCGAGAGAATGACAAGAGCCACGTTGAGGGATTATTGTGCTTGAAGAAGAGCCAACAACACCCTGAGTTACCGTGGCAGTGGTCGTGGGGGCGGTTATCGCACTTGTAATTCCAGTGGTCGACTGCTGGACTGTGCTGGTAAGCGGAGCATCTTGAGAAATGGGATGACACAATTCTTCTATGCACACCAAGATGTTTTTTTGATGAAACTCATCCTTAATTCCCATATTCTGTCAATAAAAATAACCGATATTACAGATGGTATCCTCACAACATAATGTTCCTATGTGGGGACCTATGGAGTTTCTTCAATGTCTTACCACAAGCTTATCCCGGTCCAAGTGGCACAAGTCGCTGCCTTTAATATCTTTCGATTTAAAGACGTCGGCGTACCGATATAGGTTTAAAGCTGACATCCACTCAACAACGTTCAAAACAGTCCACTCGTTCACTGGCTATGCATCAGGAAATCAGGCGATGATTTAAAGGGTTCGAACATTTTTGAACTTACCCAAATAACGTAGTATCTTGTTCATTACCTTTTCTTTGTCGTACGTAGTTCCTGAACGTGCTGGATCCTTGTCGATCCATTGGCACAGGTGTTGACCACTGTACTCGACACAGGCAAGATGAAAGCAAGCATGGCACTCTATTGGGCACAAAGATCCACACATACAACAACAGAGATTTGTTGCATAGGTCGAAGCTTCCAGTAACCCCTGTTTATTCCAGCCATTACTAATAGCAGTACCGCAGCTATGAAAATTACTACTGTTGCTAACGTTACTACCACCATGATTCCATGCTCTCCTCGCCTCTTTTACAAAAACTTCCGATGATTCCACGACACTCGGAACATCTAGTCGCGGTCTAGACTCGGACGCAAATGTGTCACACCAGCAAACAACTCGGTGAAAAGATAGAGGACGTGCGCAGCTAACTTGTCCGGACTTTGGGAGGATAACAGGAATATCATCAACAGTTGTACTAGCATGTTTATTGCAGTTGGGTTTCCCTTGATCAGGAGGATCAGGCTCATTGACAGATTGGCAAAAGGTTTGGAAAATCTGTTGTGTCTTAATACCGCCATTAATAATAGTTTCCCCAAAGGAGTGTGTGTCTGCAGGGCTCTGGCGGAGCATATAATTTTCAGAGTCGACCGTAAGGAGCTTTGACATCTGGGTGAGTCTTGGCTCACTTCCCGATCGACGTTGCGTGGTGTTAAAGCTGCTGCTGCAGTTACCGAAAGGAGAGTCTCCATCATTGGCATAGTTACAATTGCCATCATCATCATCATCATCATCTTGATCATTGGTCCCGTCATCATCTCGTGTGTTCATTCCTGTTCCAGTGTGCAGCCGATACGTTGCAGTTACGGTAGCACGGTTCATGGCAGCTATGGAGGATCGGAGGCTTTCTTAAACAATTCAATGCCTCAAAATCCGAATATCCGACCACGGTATGCCGTGACAGTAAAAGTATTGAAATATATTACGATATATAGAATGCACAATGGAGCACGATCAAACACCTTCATGACAATCGGAGAATATCAAAGAATAAAACTGACCTTCCAACTCTATTTGGCAGATGTGATGACCCGACAACAAGTTAAGGAGCAATTTCTTACGTTCTTCTCTTATATGTATTCCCACTTATCATTTCTATTTCATGTTGATATTATTTCATTCCACTATATTCAGGTATTAGAAAAGATCTCATTGTCGTTCCTTTGGTCCGGTTATTACAACATTGTAAATTGGGAATTTTCACACCAGAATCAAATTCAATTAGAATTGGTTTGATATCAGATTTTTTTCTTGCTTCCCTTGGTCAACTTTTATCGCTAGTACCCCAACGTTTACACACTTCAATTGTCCGCTCGTCTATAGCCCTCAGTATTACTGATTTTGATGTACAGTCTTTCCCTTTGACGATTTTGATTCGGGGTCGAGATTTTCGTCCGTGTATAGCTGTCCGTGAACCTCCGGCGCGACTCGGTACAATTTATATTAAACACACTCACTGTACGTATCTATATATGTAGGTACGTAGGTATGTATAAAACGATACATATTTATGGGTACATATATCGTATAGTAAGACGCAGGCACGAGATGCAAGAGGTAGGAGGCAAGCGGCGATGGCAATTGGGTCTGGTCTCCGCCTTGGTTGATTTCGAGTACGATTTACGATATACCTAATAAAGGAGTATGCTATGTACGAATAAAAGACGAGGGTGACTGACAGACTGGTAGAGAACCAGAAAGGGCGACCGGGCTAGTTGCACGCACGTTTAATGCCCCTTCAGGTATCCCGGGCTTCGTTTATAGAGGTGGATAATCGTGACGTTGAAAATACCATCGACGTTAGAAGCTTCGAGCGAAAATCGGTCGCGTGGCCGAGGGCGTTTAATATCCAACAGAAAAGGCGAGAACACGGTAGAGACCGAGAGAAAGACGGGGACGATGGAAAGGGAAGACGAGCGGTAAGGGGACAAAATTGCCAGAGAAGGATAGGCGACAGCGAGGCGAGGGAGAGAAAGAGAAAAAAAATATACGCGTGTATTAAGAGAGGCATAAGGGGTCGAGTGTGAGGGAGAGCGACATGGGCGCGGCGTGTGAAGGAAGGAGAATACTGGGAGAATAAATATATGAAGGAGCGTCGCTGGAAACCTATGCTGGAGACGGACACGGATGAGAACTAGACGGGAGTGAACGGCGGCGGCGGTAGTAGCAACGCGACAACACACGGTGGAGGCACTAGGCTCGTGGTGTGGGGGCGACCTTAGCTTTCACAGCTGACCGGCCGCGCGGCCGGTCCGACATGTTCGGTCAATAGATTAGGTGGACCATCGTCCGAACGGTCCGGTCAGACGACAGATTTCATTTCGGGCACGTAAACTACGCTCGATCATATCCGAACGCAAAACATCGAACGTCGTGTTGCCCCTCACCGCGCGTGCGTGGCTCGTTGCACACGCGGGTAAGTGTCAATGACACACACGTCCATCCACGTGCATCATCGAAGAAACGAGCGAGGCTGGCGAGACGATAACGCGAAAAACTAACATGGCCGATTGGTGTGGCAAGCAGGAATACGTTCTTCGCTATTTGTCCATGTTGGAGATTACATAGTCCTTTACGAGAAATGGGCTTTCATGAGGGTCGGTGTTCAAAAAATTCACAGTTCATAGCACGCACTATTCGTCTCGCGAATATGGTCAATGGTGGTATCTGTACATTAATGGGGGGTACTCGAAGCTCGTTTAATCAAAAGTTATACTGAAATATATAGCGATTACATTACCTCTACATTTGACACCGACTTTTCCACTCCCCCAGATATAGTCGTTACCTTGACAACAGACAATCGTACAGTTCAAACACAACGATCTTAAACCGGAGTAATGAACATTTCAAGCTCTTTTTTTTTTTTTTTTTTTTTTTTTTATGATACTATATGAAAATACTTACAATGGATGCAAAGTATCGGAGTCACAAAGTAGGTTTCTACTATCGTGTGGCTATAGTTGGGAACTTCCGCCGCACCTGAATCTGAAGTTTCTGTCACATAGGCTGCAACGAAACAAACAAGGATAATTCTTTTGCATATGTCGTAAATCTGCATGCCCGTGGTATCTTACCACGTCCTATCGCTCAGAACAATTATTACCGTGGGATCCATTGCCGAGCCTAACGTATGACTCTTCTTCTATACGGACGTTTAGGTACGGCGATATGTTTTCTTTCAGCATGAGGACTTCCACTTTGATACCTAGAGTCGACAGCAATCCCACAGCATAATTCTCATGCTCCTTTTCCTTTGCGACAACTAAAAGTCATTTTTCTCACCCAATATGTAACTTGGCAAGGCTCGTAAGATTCAGCCCAGCTTTAGCTACCCAGGAATAACTGTTTACTCGTAACGCACGGTATTTACAAATTCGAGACATGGGTGGTTAGCCACCAACGGGTATAGTAGAGGCCTCGTGGGTTACTTTTCCTTACGATCCCTGGGAATCCAATTTCTCTTAGTACGTTCACCGCTTGTTCAGTAGGTGCAAAAGGGAGGATAACATGTCTCTTGGCACAGCCCTGATAGCACCGCCGAGACATATAATTTGACTACCGTCTGACACACAAGTGACAAACATTTGTCAATAAATCTTCTTTCGATATTAGGGCTGTTCTCTATCTGCCTTCTGTTTCCTGTCCGCTATGTGGCAAATTCGTCTGCAAATTACTTGGGTATGTTATGCGTCGTAATCAAATCAAGATCTGCTCGGACTCTCTAAGCATGTGCATCTTTCTCTGCACTCGGAAGATAAGAAAACTGATGGAAAAGGTCAGTCATGAATATCAATCACCCACCAGGAGAAATATGAGCATGTCTTCAATCCACGGCGAAATTTATGACAACGTCCTGGCTTTGGTTTTTCACGAGTGTTAAACCTGTAGCGAGTAATCAAAGGAGAACGGTAAGATTGCTGCATATGATGTTGGTCGATTAAGGCCGATATTTTTTACACAATCACCGGACCTAACCTACAGAGAGTGGCTGGTACCTTACATTTATAGGTATGGAGAATATTTGATTTACGTGGTATTAGAATTTTTTTCATTCGAATCCTATCGGTAACATTAACCAATATTAACTCGCGTTTAAAACGGACTCGAATTATCCATAAGCACCGGCGATTGTCTGCGACACGATTGTATTTATTACCTCACGATGAATATAACGCGATACCATGAAGATTAAGAACGGAAAGTTGGCGGTTACCGCTCGCGGTCGACCTGGCTCGACACCAAGAGGAACGGATGAGCGCGCCGATGAAATCGCCAATCGGTGTGGCTGTACTCTACCCACAAATGTCCCACACCCGTCTACATCACGGTGTGAGTACGACACGCTCAACACACTAGATACCGACCGACCAGTCCTCTGCCACTGCCTACCCATCCGCTGTGTTATACGTGACGAGTATTATGTATTGGCAATCATACGTATATAATGCGCGTGTGTGTATCTTTCTATGCAACATATGTGTGCGCGCGTGCCGCTGTGCAGTATCGGTGTAATATACTACACCAGTGCTACACTACTACAATACAACCATTGAGTATCTACTCTCAATGCTACAACTACACTGCTACTACACACTACCACACCGTTATGTTATCCGATCAACTCCGTACGTACTCGTATTCCGTTGGGCTATCCATGATCTAAAGCATTTTTTCTAGCTGTGCTGTGCGCAATGTAGACACGCGGTACGGACGGTATGTATAAAACGCACATCCGTGGGAGTTGATAATCCCGTAGGTTTTAATAGCCTGTACCGTCAAATTTAGATTACCCACTGAAGTATTGTGAAGGTATCATAACCTCTACGAGAGTGTACCATCGATGACTATTGTAATACTGTCCGACGACACGGCAATCGGAACGATGATTTCAGACAGGTTTCGAGCATTTTACCAATGTTTTACCTCTAGAGCTTGGCGACAAGTAGCAGCTGTGAGGCGTTCTCAATTTCGTATCCCACCACGATTTTGCAGGAAACATAGACGACTACCGGTGAGAGCGTGGTGCATCGATCGGGTGCACGGTAATCACGAGAAAAGAATCCGACCGCTTCTCGAATTGGCTTCCAGGAGATCAAAACGTGGTCGAGATCGAAGCACAACACAACACCGTCATCGATGTTCAACCTAGTGGTGGTCTTTACGCACTCGCTGATATGCATACACGTGCTATTTACCTATATGTATGATAGTATAGTATATCGATGTCTATCCTCACAACAGAATTAATAATACGCACGTGTATACATGAAAATTATAAGGTACCGAAACTCTAATCAATTTGTACCTCGAACTCATAAATACGCGTTACGTACGCACGTATACATACGCACGTAACATACTACATGCCAAATATAAATATAATTGCAACTAGGGATATTTTGAGAGGCGGCAGCTTGATACCGCTCAAGAAGGCAGCGACTGAAGAAATATGAAGAGTGCTGGACTTTTTGATTTTCCAACATGCATGCCCGTTCCAGCTTCCAAATATAGAACCTGCATGTCTCTCGTTCCTATGGTTCCATAGCTGCTGGTTCCATGGCAACGAAAGAATCTAGGGAAAAATAGTGATCAAATCAAATCTTTAATGTGGTATGAGGTAGTACGTGTTTATGCCATCACTGCTGAATCAGGCTGAATATTTATATTTCGCTTCTGTTTATCCCATCATGGTGTCCATCTAGTCACATCTAGTTTTAGGCCAATGAGCAATGCGAATTGTTTTATTGGTGTGTCACACACCTACCTGGGATGTTGCTGAATGTCTATCGTATACGATTGAAGGAGGGCTACACACAAAGCAGGAAAGCTAAAAAGCTTCAGCCTTCAGTGGTCCGGGGAGTCCGGAGGTATCTAAACGATTAAGAATCACTACGGGGTTAATAAACCATGCGTACCACATAATTGCGTCAGTATTATATAAAGTCTTCACCACGTACGTGGCGAGGAGCAGTGGCGACAAAAGCAACGGCTTGTCACATGTAAATCTTCGTGGGAACGTGCATTGTACAGCTGCATATTATTCCGGCAATCGGAGAGAATAACAAACACTGAAAACACTACCAGCGTATTTCGCCTGCGTCAAGACGGTGTAGTGTAACAATCTATATGTATATTCATTCTTTTGTAAAAGAAAAAGATAACCCTACACTCAGTGCGCTTTTCAACGAGTGAAAAACGCCATACCATTGTGTGGAGCAACACGCTGCTCGCACTCTCTATGACCACGTTGCTCGTCACATTGTCACTACCCGTTACCTCGACACTATCTGCAACTTGCGATTACATCCATAATTTCCACAAGCAAAGCTAGTGTATACTTGGAAATTCATCACTAGTTTGCATTGTTGACCACCAATCGTGTAACGAACCAACCCCAGAGCCTCAAGATGCCATTATCCTTGTTCTTCCCATCCTTCGTATCGTTCTGGTCACCGTCATCCTTGCTGCCATCTTTGTCATCACCTTTTTTGAACTACCACTCTTTGCCAATGCCCGTGTTACTTTCGTCATCACTGCTGCCGTCTCTATGCATAATCACAATTGCAAACAAGAGTATCGTGAAAAGCCTTCGATTGTGTTGTGCGCCAATGTAGCTTTGTTGTACAAGCTGGATTATTATTTCTTTGCCAAGAGCCACAAAACCAACTCGATTTGAAAGAAACTGAAAAAGGACAGTGGTCGGTATATCTATGTCTGCAAATTCGGCTCGCTCATTTCCAACGATAAATTTTGTTCAAGTGCCTTTAGCTTCATTTAATTGTGTCTATTATTCAGTTAGCTGTACCACATTTAATACCAAGAGTAATATCAACACGCACACCAAAACAATAATATCCAACCAGAGGACCTATTAGAAGATGCGGCAGCTGAGCAGTAATTAAAATTTGCCTCCTTGGGAATGATCAAAGAATTAGAGAGAGCGGCAAGCAGTACGGAGCTTTGGCCCCTTTATTAACATAGACAGGGGCAGAATAAGGCGGAGGACTAGGGGTCCTCGTATTATATTCAACCACCAGAGCATAATGTCGCAATTGAATATAAGCTCTGGGAAACGAGGACGAGGAGTCCCTGGCACCTCCACGGCTGCTGCCTCTGCCCTGAGCAGCTCCGCTGACCTAGCCAGTCTCTTCGAATGTCCCGTATGCTTCGATTACGTCCTTCCTCCCATACTACAGTGTCAGAGTGGGCATCTCGTCTGCAGCAACTGTCGACCCAAGCTCAACTGTTGCCCTACGTGTCGAGGACCCTTGGGTAGGTAGCGACGGTTACATCCCACTGTCATTGATCGTTTAATTGAATTATTATTTTGAATATAAATATGATCTCAGGTAACATTAGGAATTTGGCAATGGAGAAAGTGGCCAGCAATGTAATGTTTCCCTGCAAGTATTCGACCAGTGGCTGCACCGTATCACTGGTTCACACAGAGAAAGCGGATCACGAGGATGCCTGTGAGTTTCGCCCTTACAGTTGTCCCTGCCCCGGAGCCTCCTGTAAGTGGCAGGGATCTCTTGAACAAGTAATGCCTCATCTTGTCATGAGTCACAAGAGCATCACAACCCTTCAAGGTAATTTTCCTTCAATTCTTAACATCGCGATAAACGGAGAAAAATAATTGCCAAAAACTTTTTTCACATTTCAAACCCCAGGAGAGGATATTGTATTTTTGGCCACGGACATCAATCTCTCAGGAGCTGTTGACTGGGTAATGATGCAGTCGTGTTTCGGACACCACTTCATGCTCGTTTTAGAAAAGCAAGAGAAGTACGACGGACATCAACAGTTTTTCGCCATTGTTCAACTAATTGGTTCGAGGAAACAAGCAGAAAATTTCGCATACAGGTGAGGCGGGTAAACTTTTATCTTCATTGCCCTAAAAATATGCAGAGTGGCCAGTGAATCATCCTCTTTGAATCATTGATTTCTCTTTTAGATTGGAATTGAACGGTCACCGGCGGCGCCTTACATGGGAAGCGATGCCAAGATCAATTCACGAGGGTGTATCGTCAGCTATTCTCAATTCCGATTGCTTGGTATTCGATACCTCGATGGCACAGTTATTCGCCGACAACGGAAATCTCGGGATCAACGTTACCATCTCTATGGCTTGAACCGAAGCAACTAACGCTCGAATAAACAAACGAATAAGCGAAGGTCGACTTGGTCGGTTGATAGCATGTACAAATCATTACCGTGTTTTGCTTGTCCAGAGTTCGGCCAAGTCGGTCGTTGAAACGGACGTTGAAGCTACTCCGAGCTGATTCATGGTGACGATCGAAACTGAAATAAGGCCCAGACTTTATTACTAGCATTTTTCACTGGGCCGAGACTACTGTCGGCGCGTAAAGTTTAGAACCTGAGATACGTAGATTGCTATCGAAATTTGCAGCGACGATTTAGCGGCTGGTTCGCCCGCTGAGCGCCCATAATATCCCAAAACGTGAATTCTCCAAACCAATTAACCAAAGTTAACCTACTTCGGTTAACTCCGAAAAATCAACGTTTTTCAACCTTTCGGTAGTCATAACTGTCGTTGTGTTTTTTTCTTGATATTCGAAAATGAGTCATCAGACGCGGAATACTCCAAGCTTTTGAACGTTTTTTGAATTTCTGCTCTATCATTTTTTTCTTCGTAGTTATAATCCTCCAAACTGAGGGCTCTAAACTTTACGCGCCGACAGTAATGTTGTGTAGGACTCTCTGTCCTCCTCTATTTTTCGAAGAAGAGAGAGATGAACCACACTCGGTGACATCCTTACATTAGTTCGGTTCTTTTTGACGAGTAAAAGAACGCTATTCCGGATAAAATTTTGATTAAATATCGACCAAATGTTTTCCGTGTACTTCGAGGGATTTTACTTTCTTTTTTTTTTTGCACTGGCCACCCATTTCTGATCTAGATCACGAACCGCCGACCACCTGAAATGTACACAAACAGGTGCCCAGGTCCGTGTTCGGCGCTAGTCCTTTTATCATTCAGTTATTTCATAGAACGGTTCACCACAATGGTGGAGATTATTCGAGTCGTGTCGCAACCGCTACCTAATGACTGGAAAATGAATATCAAATCTGAAAAAGCTTTAAAATGATTGTGACTTATATTAAAGTAAGTTGAACTTGATCCGGAAGAGATACCATACGTATTGATACTGATAGGTATACATACTTGAAATTAAATACATCACACGAGTATACATGTATTGTAGGTATAGCCGTGTATGTAAATATCACTAACAGAATCCTGTCGAACGGTTACTCGGCAATAATATACAGTTGAAAATTCGTAAGGCTTTAGAATTACCATCTATGAGTGTCATTCATGTAATCATGTGAGAATTTTAACTGCGTTTTTCTTATCTTCAGGTTAACAGTTTATTTTATTGTCGGGGTTTTGGTCTTTCCCGGTAGATAATATTGACCCGATCATCCCTATTTCTATTTCCATTTATATATAAAATTATTTGGCCAGCGTTTTACTGCGACGGCTTTCATCAGACCGTTCTATTCGTCACTTTTATAAAAATATACCACGAATCTCTTGGCCTTCGATCTCTGGATTAGTTTCAAACTCTTACCATTATACATTTGTTCGTCTAATTTTACAATGTTGGAAAATTGTAATTCGGTAACGTAGAGGTTTGAATTTGGGGGATTATTGGAAGTTAAGTGACTGAAGCATAATACAAGTTAGACAAACGACGGATAAGTTTTTGTTCAGTTTTTAAAACATAATGTTAACATTAGGAATTGGAATGATGTAGTAATTTTAAGATAATCTAAATATTATAGTCATTCATTCCGTCTCTCAAAGACATTGTTCGAGATTCAAGGCAGCGCCGGAAAGCGAGTACCCGCGTTTTGAGAATCTTTTACCCGAATGCCCCTCAATGCCTAGTCTACACGCGGTGTTCATGCGGGGATCTTCAAGACAGTTTTGAAGTTCGACGGTCTCGAAATCTGTACTTAGGTACACGCTGTATTTAAAAAGAAGTTTGCCAACATAAAATTATAATTTTTATATTTCCAATTGCCAGTGATTCAAGATATTACGTATTCATTATTTTTCACCTTTATATGTAATTTTTCCTACCCCCACGCTGATGAAATAATAGAAATAAATATAATAAGGTGTCGATTAATCAATGGAGATGCATATCGATCATTGATTGGTACCATCCTGGCTTAAAGTGGGTTTTGCGAAATTTTTAATATAGCTGTGCACTAAAAGTGTATTCGGACTCGGCCACATGTTCGCGCCTCACTTACAATCAAAGACTGGCTCTTTAATTGAAGTGCACGCGTAGATTAGGCACAAGGGTACAAAGTCGCAGAATATAACTAGCTCGTGCGTATTTCTCATGAACTTCTCGTGCTTGGTTTGCCCCAAATTTCTTCTTCCAATAAGCGCAAGAGCGCAAGATACATATAACTTTTGATTCCCTTCTGTGCCTTTTTCAAAAACTTGGCTGCGTCTACTTCCCCCATTCCATGGTAATTAGCAAAAATAAAAGTTCTTACTAAAATTAGAACAATTCTTGGGTCGATTTGACATCTCTTCCTCCCAAAGTCAGGAGAGTTTGATAGATCTTTATGAATTTCAATTTGCGAATGTTCAGTTTTATTGCACACAAAATATTGAAAATGGACCATCAATTACCCGTCGAACGATTCTACTAGAGGACTTGACTATGTTGATATGACAATCGATTGATAATATTATCGTAAACCTAACCGTCAAACGTTCAGGATTAGAACCATCATTCACCGACAAACCACCGAAGAACGATTGCAAAATAGATCGTTTGAATTCGTCGATTGAAGGGCTGACTATTCACGGCGATGGCAGCTATACCTATCCATGGCTCCAGCAGCATTATCAAGCACAAATTCTGTAACCTCTTTGCAAACACCTTGACGTATGCGTGACTCGCGAAAGAGAAGAACAGTGTACTGTATTACTCTTGAACGAGAACTAGCAAAATGAAGGTCAAGTGTTCCTTCAACGAATGGTTTCCATTGTTGAGCAAGAATTCCTTAGAAGCGGTGGTATTGCCTATTCCCATTGAGGTTATTGAGTATTTGGAGCATGGTACCTTTAGATTACCCATGGAGGCGGCAGAGCCATCAACGTCCAAAGAATCCTTGTGGTCCGATGGTACCTGCCTACTAAACAACGATCAAGAGTTGCAAGAGAATGAGAAACATCCGGATAACAGGGTATTAGACTCCGTGAGTTAGCTAGACGTAGTCCTGAGTGCCCGTCTTGTGCTTTAGAACAGTTACAATTTGTCCTATATTTGAAAGTAGATAAAAATTTGGAATGTCAAGTAGTGTCTATCCCAGTCCTTTATCCTCTGTAATTTGTTATTCATTTATCATATTTCATCTTTATTGTTATTCTGTTACTGATTGATGCAGGAGTCAGAATTGCCGACGTTTCCAGAGTTCAGCAAAAAAATTAACCAAGTACTCAAAAAATTTGGAGCTGCCTTTGTAAAACTGAACTGGAGCGCGCCTCTTGTGAGTAGATTTTATTTTTAACATAATTCTATTTTATAGAATAAAAACGTGGGTTGGTCAGAGAATGAGGTTACGAATAAATGTAACAAATATAGGATGCAGCCTGGATTGCTCCAACGAAAACCCTGCGATGTACAACACTTGAGGAGATTTATTTACTACTAAAAAGTTCTGACCGTGTGGCAGCGGACCTGAATCATTTGCAATTGCTAAAAACTACCAAAGTCACTTTGCAGCCTTATCTGGTCCTAAAAAGATGGCAAGAAATAACTCCCTGCACCGAGTTTCGATGCTTTGTCATTCAGGGCGAACTCGTGGGTAATTAGGAGCTTATCTAGCCAGTATAATTGAATTATACTAGTAGTCGATTGTTATAAAACTGTAAGAATTTCACAGGAATTTCTCAACGAGATCTTTCACAATATTACCAATATATAGAATCGTCAAGGTATAGCATTCGTCAGGACATCAAGAGTTTGTTTAATGAGCATATCAGGAAAAGTTTTCCATCCTATAACGATTGTGAGTATGCAGAGCATGAAGTCTATAATTTCAAATTTTATTATAACGCCAAAACTTGCTCGAATATGTAGGAGATCCAATATTTTCAGACACATTCGACGTGGTTTGCCACAGGAAGGATCGTGTCCAAATAGTTGACTTTGGTCCATACTCCCCAGAAGACACGACAGCATTACTTTTCAAGCACGAGGAACTCACTGGGTCGATCGACGACCCACCTGAGTTACGTTATCTCGGTGAAAATATTACCATACAACCTAATGTTGCCAGGCACTTTGGTGTGCCGAGAGAAATTGAGGAATTTTATCAATCCGACAACCTTTTGTCCACAATGGACATCATACGGAGGGTAAGTTCTATGCCACAGCCAGACAATGGTACATAAGAAATTAATTATAATCGATCGTTGCAGGAGGTGAGCAACCAAAACAAAAACTCATTAGCAGATGATTAATGAAGACCAGTTCGATCGGCTTGATAAATTATCTATAATTGAATTACAGTGATGATCTTTCAAGTAATCAACAGGCTTTTCATTATTTTGTCAGAGTATAAAACTGAATCGAGGAATAATAAACCAGTTTTCATGTCCTCGTGGTTTCCCTCAATGCCTAGACACTTTATCCTTGACCCTTGTTTGGGGACAGAATATGGGGATCTTTGTTGAGAAGTACGCTGAGCAACTCTACTGTCAAACATTGTGTATAGCTATGGATTATTTGAGCCAAAGTGAATCCATGATATTGATGGAGTGCGCGGAGAATTGGCTCAACTGATGCGTACACGATTAATTCGGCAATTGAACTACTGTATTCGATAAGTATCTTTGAACATAGAATTTAATTCTATTCGATAATGTACAGTGGTATGTCAAAACGCTGTGCCAGATAGCGCTCTTGTTTAACATGAAATTTTTGTGCATGGAATATTTTTTACAATTATCAGCCGTTTTTATAAGACAAGTCTAACCGAAGACTAGATCCTGGAAGGCTGAATTTACACACTTCTTCCAGTTCAAACCCTCGGAAAAAAAAAATTAGATCCTGGTAGGATTACGGTTGTAGCAATTGATGAATTGGCATTGTCAGCTGCAATTCGTTGTGGTAAAGTATTTACCAGTATTTACAGGTTTGGTCCTCATAGCTGCCAATGGCTCTGATGTAAATTATGTTCCCTGCCCAACGGACTTTACGCCCGTGACTGCAAATGCGAACAGAAATCGAGTCATAGAATCGAGTGACGACCTTTTTTCGAAATGTTTGGTCAGTGGTTATCAAGGTCTCTAGTGGCTCGTCTTCATGGGAACGACATCTAATGGGTGGTCTTGATCTGCGAAAAATAAGTAACTGTCATAGTCGTGAAGCCGTTAAATCTGAAACGAGTATCAATTTCATCAAATATTTGAGTTAATTACATTTTGCGAAATTCCGGTGAATTTTTAATTGATTGCTGCGGCGGAAGTTTTCTTTGTCGATCGGTCCTGTAATAAATATAACAGTTTGGTTTCTCCATACATCGCTTTACCAGGAGTTTTATGGTGTGAATGTATACATACATCATACTGTTGAATGAGATTAGGTCAACTCGTACGCGTTTATTATATTTCATCTGCGCTGTCGTGCTCTCGTACTTGCGATCGCTACTCGGGATTATTTATTTTTTTTTTCCCCCAATTTTCTGGACGATGAGTGTTGATTGTAGGTATCGTCTCGTTGATTGCAGTAGCAAAACGAATAAGCGGACCAGATTATCAGTGATTGGACCAGATCAGATGCGTAGTCGCCAACGCGTTGACGACCGAGAAGCAGAGTACAACAGCCTCGACAGTGGCCTCGACCGATGAGTCCTTCGCATCAATTCGATCGGTGAGTTGACTATTTTCCTAAACTACGAGCTCCGTGCCGACGAGCCAGTATCTTTTTTCAAATTTTCTGCATCAGTGCTACACGATTTTTAACCTCCGACCGAGCGCCATACGCTTATCTCAAACTGTTCTATAGCCCATTCTCCATACACGATTCTACGGATCATACACGGCTCCTGACTACGTATCATCGGACTCTTTCCTCATCTCGAAATTTACGTCGCATATTTACTGTGCTATTGCGGCTTATAATCAATAACAAAAATTTCTCAGACGGTTCAAGTCGTGATATTAACACACATACAAGATGAAACGATTGCTTCGTTTTCAAAATGAAGTACGAAGAGTACGAAGGCGTCGTTCTGTGCGATTCGCTTAGGATCACTGATTAGTATGTAGGAGGGCTAGAAAAGCCCTCCATACGCTGAACTATATGAGGATTATATGTATAGTTCAGTGCCTCCATAGTATCAACAGAGGTATCATCAGCAATAAGCATCTCCATGATGTCAGCGTTGACTGCACTTGACAGCTGGATAGAGTGTCGTTTCCTCGAATCGCCGCCAGAGTTGACGGGAATACGGGCGGCCGCCATTTCCCGCCAGCATCAGTCGGGAAGAGGGTTTCGTCGAAGAAAGATCTTTCTAGTAATTGCGTGTTACAGTCGAGTGATAACTAGTCTTTCATACCTGTGGAAAAAGAAGAAAAAGGAAATCTAGTTTTTCACTTTCCGGAGACATAAGGAAGAAATAATTTTCACGTGAGTCTGATCGTATCGTTGAAAACTTAATCTTATTTTCTGCCAAAGCCTGACAAATAATTTGATTGCGCGTGACAATTGCCAGAAGATTAGAGCGTTGGTGCGACGCAGTACGACAAGAACCTAAAAAAGTAAAACTCGAGCGAACGCAAACGTGCCAAACAATTAATGGAGATACGGAATGTAAAAATTAAATGAAAAATGAATGAAAGTCGGAGTCTGAGAATGCGATTCACGGACGGAACAAATTCGTGCAGGATTTTGGGGAAGCGTCCAAAATGGCGGGGCCGTCATCTCGAACCCGTTCGGTTACCGTGAACGGCAAATAGGATGATGGACAACGATTAATTCGTTGATGATGGAGTTCCGACTTGTGCTCGTTCTATTGAACAAGTCGCGAAGCTCATATTATAGTCGTGTTTGGCAATTATCACTATGATGTTGATGCGACGTGGTGGAGCAAGAGCATATCTGTGGCGTAGTTGAGACTACTTGTGGAGGAACGAAAATAGCGACACACAAGGTCGAATGAGCAGCTGTTGATATGCCAACGAAATGTAAGTAGTATACACCCCTGGACGGAGGAGTTACTTGCATCGATTCGATTGGTGAGTCTACCATTTCCACAAACTAGAAGCTCCGTGCAGAAATCTTATCAAATATTCTCCTCCAGTCTGCGTTGCTATCTCTAACCTCCAAACAAGCGTCACACACTTGTCTCAGCCTATCCCATTCTCCGATCTCCACCTCCAAATTTGACTAGTTCTTGTTTTAATCGAAAGATTACTTTGATAATAATGAAGAATACACGTATTTAATAGCACTGATTTAACTCTATAATTTTCGTTCTAAATAATGGTTTGCCAGTGACAATTATGATTGTATATCGATAAATCGGTTCTCTTTATTTCCAGAATGAATTACAAAGCCTTGCTATGTGCAACTCAATCATAGTTGAAAGCTTGATCTTAGTTTATATCAAAGCGGCACGATGATGAATGATTCAATCATGCTTGACTATTGCGCCAAATGACGTTGTCAGTGCGACACGGTATGACAAGAGATACAAGATTTACTACTGCGGCGAATTCAGAAATATCGAACATCTTAATAAAGGTACGGAAATTGAAAACGTGTGAGCGATGTAACAATAGATGAAACAGCGACACGATTACATTAAATGATCACTCAACCGGTTAATGGCATTGTTATAATACCTAATTTGAAAATTGAGAATGCACAAAATGAAATCATACGACGAATGTGTAAAATCTCGTTAATGCCAAATAAATGGGGTGAGAATGGCAATCAAGTTCAAATATACAAATACATTCAGAAGCATTTGCCAGCTCACACGATGATGAACGTCGACATTAGAGTAATACTTGTATTTTGTGACGACCTTCCTTCCTTCATCTTGCGTGCTGCGAAGGATTTTGGAATCCTTTTATTAGCTCAGGTATAATTGTAGGTTTGGTTGTCGATTAGCATAGCGCACCTGCACTCTATATAGAGTCACAGATATAGAATTCTCTTACGAAATCATTCATAATCATACCTGTCGACGTTGATGTACCCTGTTACTGGATTGCCGATATAACCGCCAATAATAGAATCGCGAATTTACAACTACTCCGATTGACCACAGAGACCCTGTCATCAGAGTTCGTCCCTCACCTCCTCATTCCAGAATTTGAATCGCGATTGTCTGTGTTACCCTACTCACGCAGAATCGTCACCACGCGTTCGGAGTTTTCCCATCATCGTCTCGTCTTGAATTCTTCTCTCACGTGGCCAGAATCGATAGCGTATGGATACAAAAACTGAAACCCGCAATCTAAAATTCAAGTTGATCGGATAATTGATGCATACTAATTAAAGACTCACACGTAAGTAGTTTTTGTTCTCGAGAATCCTAGTGACCTTGTTTGCCACGTTACGAGAATTCGCTTTTCACCTCCTCAAGTAAGAGAATCCGTGTCTACATTTTCGACACCAAAGTTATTCCTTCCAATACGATCAGAGTTCATCCTACCGTCCGAGAATTCACGCCTGCATACGCGACGCAAGTCCGCTAAAGTGAATTCGCTTTTCTCTTCCTGAAGCTAAGGAATACCTGGGTGTCAGCATTTGCGACACATAAAATTTCTTGCTTCACCTCCTCATCCTACCGGACTCGGTTCTGCACTCGCGATTCGCTCCGAGACAATTCGATCCGAGTTCGTCCTACCGTCCGAGAATTCACGCCAGTGAATTCGCTTTTCACCTCCTCGTCCCAGCACGCGTTCGTCACCCTCTCTTTATATTCGAGCCAAGATAACAGCAATTGATAAATTTTGAACCCTTTATTCATTCGAAATTTTAATATTATTTAATTTAAATTTCATTATACCTTACCCTCGGTATATCTAATTAAACGACAATACAAGAACGTATGGTATGATATTTTCTTTTACGGAGTCCAGTATTCGTACACAATAGACTTGTATTCATTTCTTTTCCATTGTTCGAGCCCCATCTTATTGTAGTCATTCGAGCACGACGGTATTAGAAAAAAATATAACGCAGAGTTTACACCAGGCCCCAATAACAACGATTGGAGGATATTAAACCCTTTATGTTTTCGAAATTTAGATAACGTTCAGTTTTAATGTTATTATACCTCTCATACCCGATAGAATGAATTTCACGACGAGACAAGACCGTGACAAAGGACTGATTATTTAGATGTGTATACTTATACGTACATGTATATATTCCTTCCGAAAAGATCAGAGTTCATCCTACCGTCCGAGAATTCACGCCTGCATACGCGACGCAAGTCCGCTAAAGTGAATTCGCTTTTCTCTTCCTGAAGCTAAGGAATACCTAGGTGTCAGCATTTGCGACACATAAAATTTCTTGCTTCACCTCCTCATCCTACCGGACTCGGTTCTGCACTCGCGATTCGCTCCGAGACAATTCGATCCGAGTTCGTCCTACCGTCCGAGAATTCACGCCAGTGAATTCGCTTTTCACCTCCTCGTCCCAGCACGCGTTCGTCACCCTTCCTTCATATTCGAGCCAAAATAACAGTAATTGATAAATTTTAAACCCTTCATTCATTCGAAATTTTGATATTATTTAATTCAAATTTCATTATACCTTAGCCTCGGTATATCGAATTAAACGACAATACAAGAATGTATGGTATGATATTTTCTTTTACGGAGTCCAGTATTCGTACACAATAGACTTGTTTTCATTTCTTTTCCATTGTTCGAGCCCCGTCTTATTGTAGTCATTCGAGCACGACGGTATTAGAAAATAATATAACGCAGAGTCTACACCAGGCCCCAATAACAACGATTGGAGGATAATCAACCCTTTATGTTTTCGAAATTTAGATAACGTTCAGTTTTAATGTTATTATATCTCTCATACCCGATAGAATGAATTTCACGACGAGACAAGACCGTGACAAAGGACTGTTTATTTGATATGTATACTTATACGTACATGTATATATGTACGCTAACAGAATAGCGATGGACTAGAATATGCTGACAGTGCCCAGAATTTATGGGTCAGGAATTTAGGCAGTTATTATCGAAGTTGCGATTATTGAGAAATTACCGCTCTGAAGAGTGAAAAAATCATTATATCTAGATAGGATTTCAACTAATCTTTATTTTCCCGACGGATTCGTGTTCCTAAAACCGAATCACATACATGAACGCTTTGAACGCCTATTGAACTATTGAACCCCCAAACTCGAAAGTTGGATTTTGACCCCTTTATCCGGCGACGTTCGCGAGCTAATTACCGCTAATTCGGGGTCGAAAATAAAAATTATTATTTTTCTATTCTTCATATTTGACAGGCGTTTATACGCTATTCGTGTGTATTTCGAGCTCAGGAATTCGAATCTGCAAGCTAAATTCGTCGATCTATGACATTGACCCGGTGGTAATCCATTTAATAACGTCGAATATTACCCGTGCCAGCGAAAAATTCGGATAAATCTAGTTGAGTCGAAAGAGATATCAATTTTATACGTCCATACTATATCTATATCGCATGATGTATGTTTCACAATTATGTGACGAAAGGGTCGCACCGAGCCAAAATAACAGTGATTGATAAATTTCAGACCCTTCATTCATTCGAAATTTCCATATTATTCAATTGAAATTCCATTACACCTTGCATCCCCGATATAATGAATGAAATGACAAATACAAAATTCTCGCACAAGATTTATAATTCTCAGGTGACAGCAGCCTCGTGGTATCATCCCAGTCATCGGATCAGACGAAACTCTGTGAGTCGAATCATCTCCAGACCGCAGCGGAACATGGAAATACACCAGAGCGGTCGGGCTACGGCAGCAGAAGGTCCCAACGTACGTCACGATATTGTATATATTTATATTCATACACATAGCACACGCCAACTCGATAGCGATAGTGAAGAAAATGCGAAGAGTGCCCGGAATCTATCAGCCTAGAATTTGGGCCAGTCATTATCGAAGTAAAGATCATTGAGAAATTGATACCGTCGAATATTGCCAGTGCCAGCGGAATATTTGGATCAATCTAGATGAGTTAGACGAGGTATGAATTCTATACGTGCATACTATATCTATATCGTATAATATATATCTCACGATTATGTGACGAAAAGGTCGCACCAAGCCAAAATAACAGTGATTGATAAATTTCAGACCCTTCATTCATTCCAAATTTCCATATTATTCAATTGAAATTCCATTACACCTTGCATCCCCGATATAATGAATGAAATGACAAATACAAAATTCTCACACAAGATGTATAATTCTCAGGTGACAGCAGCCTCGTGGTATCATCCCAGTCATCGGATCAGACGAAACTCTGTGAGTCGAATCATCTCCAGACCGCAGCAGAACATGGAAGTACACCAGAGCGGTCGGGCTACGGCAGCAGAAGGTCCCAACGTACGTCACGATATTGTATATATTTATATTCATACACATAGCACACGCCAACTCGATAGCGATAGTGAAAAAAATGCGGAGAGTGCCCGGAATCTATCAGCCTAGAATTTGGGCCAGTTATCATCGAAGTTGCGATTATTAAGAAATTACCGCTCTAAATAGTGAAAAAATCATTATATCTAGATAGGATTTTATCTGATCGTTATTTTCTCGACGGATTCGTGTTCCTGAGATCAAATTACATACATAAACGCTTTAAACGCCTATTGAACCCCCAAACTCAGAAGTTGGATTTTTACCCCTTTATCCAGCGACGTTCGCGAGCTAATTACCGCTTATTCGGGGTCGAAAATTATGAATTTTTGAATCTGCAAGCTGAATTCGTCCATCTATAATATTGAGCCGATTATAATCCATTGAACGCTCTCAAAAGTGGAAAAATCGATACATCTCGATGGGATATCATCTAATCTTGATTTTCTCGACGGATTCGTCTTGATTCCTTCCGGATTCCAGCTTGACTATTGCGCCAAATGGTGTAGTCGATGCGACACGGTATGACAAGAGATACAAGAATTACTACGGCGGCGAATTCAGAAATATCGAACAACTTAATAGAGGTACGGAAATTGAAAACGTGTGAGCGATGTAACAATAGATGAAACAGCGACACGATTACATTAAATGATCACTCAACCGGTTAATGGCGTTGTTATAATACCTAATTTGAAAATTGAGAATGCACAAAATGAAATCATACGACGAATGTGTAAAATCTCGTTAATGCCAAATAAATGGGGTGAGAATGGCAATCAAGTTCGAATATACAAATACATTCAGAAGCATTTGCCAGCTCACACGATGGTGAACGTCGACATTAGAGTAATGCTTGTATTTTGTGACGACCTTCCTTCCTTCATCTTGCGTGCTGCGAAGGATTTTGGAATCCTTTTATTAGCTCAGGTATAATTGTAGGTTTGGTTGTCGATTAGCATAGCGCACCTGCACTCTATATAGAGTCACAGATATAGAATTCTCTTACGAAATCATTCATAATCATACCTGTCGACGTTGATGTACCCTGTTACTGGATTGCCGATATAACCGCCAATAATAGAATCGCGAATTTACAACTACTCCGATTGACCACAGAGACCCTGTCATCAGAGTTCGTCCCTCACCTCCTCATTCCAGAATTTGAATCGCGATTGTCTGTGTTACCCTACTCACGCAGAATCGTCACCACGCGTTCGGAGTTTTCCCATCATCGTCTCGTCTTGAATTCTTCTCTCACGTGGCCAGAATCGATAGCGTATGGATACAAAAACTGAAACCCGCAATCTAAAATTCAAGTTGATCGCATAATTGATGCATACTAATTAAAGACTCACACGTAAGTAGTTTTTGTTCTCGAGAATCCTAGTGACCTTGTTTGCCACGTTACGAGAATTCGCTTTTCACCTCCTCAAGTAAGAGAATCCGTGTCTACATTTTCGACACCAAAGTTATTCCTTCCAATACGATCAGAGTTCATCCTACCGTCCGAGAATTCACGCCTGCATACGCGACGCAAGTCCGCTAAAGTGAATTCGCTTTTCTCTTCCTGAAGCTAAGGAATACCTGGGTGTCAGCATTTGCGACACATAAAATTTCTTGCTTCACCTCCTCATCCTACCGGACTCGGTTCTGCACTCGCGATTCGCTCCGAGACAATTCGATCCGAGTTCGTCCTACCGTCCGAGAATTCACGCAAGTGAATTCGCTTTTCACCTCCTCGTCCCAGCACGCGTTCGTCACCCTCTCTTTATATTCGAGCCAAGATAACAGCAATTGATAAATTTTGAACCCTTTATTCATTCGAAATTTTAATATTATTTAATTTAAATTTCATTATACCTTACCCTCGGTATATCTAATTAAACGACAATACAAGAACGTATGGTATGATATTTTCTTTTACGGAGTCCAGTATTCGTACACAATAGACTTGTATTCATTTCTTTTCCATTGTTCGAGCCCCATCTTATTGTAGTCATTCGAGCACGACGGTATTAGAAAAAAATATAACGCAGAGTTTACACCAGGCCCCAATAACAACGATTGGAGGATATTAAACCCTTTATGTTTTCGAAATTTAGATAACGTTCAGTTTTAATGTTATTATACCTCTCATACCCGATAGAATGAATTTCACGACGAGACAAGACCGTGACAAAGGACTGATTATTTAGATGTGTATACTTATACGTACATGTATATATTCCTTCCGAAAAGATCAGAGTTCATCCTACCGTCCGAGAATTCACGCCTGCATACGCGACGCAAGTCCGCTAAAGTGAATTCGCTTTTCTCTTCCTGAAGCTAAGGAATACCTAGGTGTCAGCATTTGCGACACATAAAATTTCTTGCTTCACCTCCTCATCCTACCGGACTCGGTTCTGCACTCGCGATTCGCTCCGAGACAATTCGATCCGAGTTCGTCCTACCGTCCGAGAATTCACGCCAGTGAATTCGCTTTTCACCTCCTCGTCCCAGCACGCGTTCGTCACCCTTCCTTCATATTCGAGCCAAAATAACAGTAATTGATAAATTTTAAACCCTTTATTCATTCGAAATTTTGATATTATTTAATTCAAATTTCATTATACCTTAGCCTCGGTATATCGAATTAAACGACAATACAAGAATGTATGGTATGATATTTTCTTTTACGGAGTCCAGTATTCGTACACAATAGACTTGTTTTCATTTCTTTTCCATTGTTCGAGCCCCGTCTTATTGTAGTCATTCGAGCACGACGGTATTAGAAAATAATATAACGCAGAGTCTACACCAGGCCCCAATAACAGCGATTGGAGGATAATCAACCCTTTATGTTTTCGAAATTTAGATAACGTTCAGTTTTAATGTTATTATATCTCTCATACCCGATAGAATGAATTTCACGACGAGACAAGACCGTGACAAAGGACTGTTTATTTGATATGTATACTTATACGTACATGTATATATGTACGCTAACAGAATAGCGATGGACTAGAATATGCTGACAGTGCCCAGAATTTATGGGTCAGGAATTTAGGCAGTTATTATCGAAGTTGCGATTATTGAGAAATTACCGCTCTGAAGAGTGAAAAAATCATTATATCTAGATAGGATTTCAACTAATCTTTATTTTCCCGACGGATTCGTGTTCCTAAAACCGAATCACATACATGAACGCTTTGAACGCCTATTGAACTATTGAACCCCCAAACTCGAAAGTTGGATTTTGACCCCTTTATCCGGCGACGTTCGCGAGCTAATTACCGCTAATTCGGGGTCGAAAATAAAAATTATTATTTTTCTATTCTTCATATTTGACAGGCGTTTATACGCTATTCGTGTGTATTTCGAGCTCAGGAATTCGAATCTGCAAGCTAAATTCGTCGATCTATGACATTGACCCGGTGGTAATCCATTTAATAACGTCGAATATTACCCGTGCCAGCGAAAAATTCGGATAAATCTAGTTGAGTCGAAAGAGATATCAATTTTATACGTCCATACTATATCTATATCGCATGATGTATGTTTCACAATTATGTGACGAAAGGGTCGCACCGAGCCAAAATAACAGTGATTGATAAATTTCAGACCCTTCATTCATTCGAAATTTCCATATTATTCAATTGAAATTCCATTACACCTTGCATCCCCGATATAATGAATGAAATGACAAATACAAAATTCTCGCACAAGATTTATAATTCTCAGGTGACAGCAGCCTCGTGGTATCATCCCAGTCATCGGATCAGACGAAACTCTGTGAGTCGAATCATCTCCAGACCGCAGCGGAACATGGAAATACACCAGAGCGGTCGGGCTACGGCAGCAGAAGGTCCCAACGTACGTCACGATATTGTATATATTTATATTCATACACATAGCACACGCCAACTCGATAGCGATAGTGAAGAAAATGCGGAGAGTGCCCGGAATCTATCAGCCTAGAATTTGGGCCAGTCATTATCGAAGTAAAGATCATTGAAAAATTGATACCGTCGAATATTGCCAGTGCCAGCGAAATATTTGGATAAATCTAGATGAGTTAGACGAGGTATGAATTCTATACGTGCATACTATATCAATATCGTGTAATATATATCCCACGATTATGTGACGAAAAGGTCGCACCGAGCCAAAATAACAGTGATGGATAAATTTCAGACCCTTCATTCATTCGAAATTTCCATATTATTCAATTTAAATTCCATCACACCTTGCATCCCCGATATAATCAATGAAATGACAAATACAAAATTCTCGCACAAGATGTATAATTCTCAGGTGACAGCAGCCTCGTGGTATCATCCCAGTCATCGGATCAGACGAAACTCTGTGAGTCGAATCATCTCCAGACCGCAGCGGAACATGGAAATACACCAGAGCGGTCGGGCTACGGCAGCAGAAGGTCCCAACGTACGTCACGATATTGTATATATTTATATTCATACACATAGCACACGCCAACTCGATAGCGATGGTGAAGAAAATGCGAAGAGTGCCCGGAATCTATCAGCCTAGAATTTGGGCCAGTCATTATCGAAGTAAAGATCATTGAGAAATTGATACCGTCGAATATTGCCAGTGCCAGCGGAATATTTGGATAAATCTAGATGAGTTAGACGAGGTATGAATTCTATACGTGCATACTATATCTATATCGTATAATATATATCTCACGATTATGTGACGAAAAGGTCGCACCAAGCCAAAATAACAGTGATTGATAAATTTTAAACCCTTCATTCATTCGAAATTTTTATATTATTTAATTCAAATTTCATTATACCTTAGCCTCGGTATATCGAATTAAACGACAATACAAGAATGTATGGTATGATATTTTCTTTTACGGAGTCCAGTATTCGTACACAATAGACTTGTTTTCATTTCTTTTCCATTGTTCGAGCCCCGTCTTATTGTAGTCATTCGAGCACGACGGTATTAGAAAATAATATAACGCAGAGTCTACACCAGGCCCCAATAACAACGATTGGAGGATAATCAACCCTTTATGTTTTCGAAATTTAGATAACGTTCAGTTTTAATGTTATTATATCTCTCATACCCGATAGAATGAATTTCACGACGAGACAAGACCGTGACAAAGGACTGTTTATTTGATATGTATACTTATACGTGCATGTATATATGTACGCTAACAGAATAGCGATGGACTAGAATATGCTGACAGTGCCCAGAATTTATGGGTCAGGAATTTAGGCAGTTATTATCGAAGTTGCGATTATTGAGAAATTACCGCTCTGAAGAGTGAAAAAATCATTATATCTAGATAGGATTTCAACTAATCTTTATTTTCCCGACGGATTCGTGTTCCTAAAACCGAATCACATACATGAACGCTTTGAACGCCTATTGAACTATTGAACCCCCAAACTCGAAAGTTGGATTTTGACCCCTTTATCCGGCGACGTTCGCGAGCTAATTACCGCTAATTCGGGGTCGAAAATAAAAATTATTATTTTTCTATTCTTCATATTTGACAGGCGTTTATACGCTATTCGTGTGTATTTCGAGCTCAGGAATTCGAATCTGCAAGCTAAATTCGTCGATCTATGACATTGACCCGGTGGTAATCCATTTAATAACGTCGAATATTACCCGTGCCAGCGAAAAATTCGGATAAATCTAGTTGAGTCGAAAGAGATATCAATTTTATACGTCCATACTATATCTATATCGCATGATGTATATTTCACAATTATGTGACGAAAGGGTCGCACCGAGCCAAAATAACAGTGATTGATAAATTTCAGACCCTTCATTCATTCGAAATTTCCATATTATTCAATTGAAATTCCATTACACCTTGCATCCCCGATATAATGAATGAAATGACAAATACAAAATTCTCGCACAAGATTTATAATTCTCAGGTGACAGCAGCCTCGTGGTATCATCCCAGTCATCGGATCAGACGAAACTCTGTGAGTCGAATCATCTCCAGACCGCAGCGGAACATGGAAATACACCAGAGCGGTCGGGCTACGGCAGCAGAAGGTCCCAACGTACGTCACGATATTGTATATATTTATATTCATACACATAGCACACGCCAACTCGATAGCGATAGTGAAGAAAATGCGAAGAGTGCCCGGAATCTATCAGCCTAGAATTTGGGCCAGTCATTATCGAAGTAAAGATCATTGAGAAATTGATACCGTCGAATATTGCCAGTGCCAGCGGAATATTTGGATCAATCTAGATGAGTTAGACGAGGTATGAATTCTATACGTGCATACTATATCTATATCGTATAATATATATCTCACGATTATGTGACGAAAAGGTCGCACCAAGCCAAAATAACAGTGATTGATAAATTTCAGACCCTTCATTCATTCCAAATTTCCATATTATTCAATTGAAATTCCATTACACCTTGCTTCCCCGATATAATGAATGAAATGACAAATACAAAATTCTCGCACAAGATGTATAATTCTCCGGTGACAGCAGCCTCGTGGTATCGTCCCAGTCATCGGATCAGACGAAACTCTGTGAGTCGAATCATCTCCAGACCGCAGCAGAACATGGAAGTACACCAGAGCGGTCGGGCTACGGCAGCAGAAGGTCCCAACGTACGTCACGATATTGTATATATTTATATTCATACACATAGCACACGCCAACTCGATAGCGATAGTGAAGAAAATGCGGAGAGGGCCCGGAATCTATCAGCCTAGAATTTGGGCCAGTCATTATCGAAGTAAAGATCATTGAGAAATTGATACCGTCGAATATTGCCAGTGCCAGCAAAATATTTGGATCAATCTAGATGAGTTAGACGAGGTATGAATTCTATACGTGCATACTATATCAATATCGTGTAATATATATCCCACGATTATGTGACGAAAAGGTCGCACCAAGCCAAAATAACAGTGATGGATAAATTTCAGACCCTTCATTCATTCGAAATTTCCATATTATTCAATTTAAATTCCATTATACCTTACATCTTCGATATAATGAATCAAATTTTCCGATTCTATTTTCTCACACTTGGTAATATTGTTCGTTGTATGTTTATTTCAGTTTTCTCCAGTACTCTTATGCATGATGCGAAGTTACCTGTACTTGGCACAATAGTTGATTTGAATCCTTTTTTCTTCCATACTTGATACATTTTTTGACAATCAGGACATTTGGATAGTAGTTATTATTAAACATTTAATGTACTTGGCGAACTTTTTTGCGACGTAGGTGCCTTTTGGGGGGATTTCACAACTTTTTGTATGTTCTTGATGAATATCGCAGTATGACTATGGTCTATACGCCCTTGGATTTTAAATCTTCCCATAATTCTAAAGCGGATGTTATGCTGAGCGACAAATTTTCAAAAGTTGGAGGATTTTTGATCGAACTATCTGCTATTTTCAATTGGCGTAGCCACTGTAACGCGTCTTTCAAAATATCAACGGATCGAGGGTCTTCTGAATTTAACGGCCGTCGATTAGGATTTCTATCAAACAACGTTCTACTGTTCATCGCGTCAAATATGTTATTAATTTTACCCGTGAAGTCACCTAGTGCCGTCAATTCGTCCTGAGTTGGACTATCAGAGGTGGTCGCAGCTAACGTCAAAAGGGCAGCGTGAACCGAATGACTAAAAACTTGTGTCGCGAATTTTACTTTCATTTTATCAAATGGTCCAGGATATACATGTCTCAATGAGAGATTCGGCGCTGACCGTGCTACACCCGCGGAGTCTACTTCATAAAGATATTTCAACGCTCTCCAGGTAACTACCTCATCCTGAATTTGAAAATCATGTTTCAATAAATTATTTCTTAACGATTTTATTAAATGAGGAAAGTCGAAAAAGGCAAAGATTTCATGATCATCGATGAAAATGTAGGGAGTCTGCGTGCTGATATTTAAAGATCTAAAGAGCTTTTGATTCGGCCCGCTTTGATCGCAAACGAACGCTCTTACCTGCAGCCCTATCTTAAACAATGAATCTACGACATTTCGAAAAAGTGTCAATAATATACTCGCGGTTACTGGCCCAGTGGATAGGTAATAAGCTACAGGCATTTTCCAATTATAAGTTAGTAAAAACTGATGCATGGGAGGCTAATTCCTTACTTCTACCTAATTCCCCTAAATCCTGAAGGCCCTCCTCGCAATCTAACTTCCTGTTATAATTAGGCCATTTTTTTATGCTCATCTCGTCGAACATGAGTACACACATTTTTTCCCGCCTATCCATTGATTTCACCGCACAGCCAAACCTACCTATCACATCAGAGGATGCTCCCGGTTTTATGTTGAGTGAGTTAACCCACTCCCTTATGGTACGCGCGCTCGGCAATTTAAATCCCATCCTAAGCATAGCCTTGTACAATTTGGGTGACCTATAAAACATTGCAAGACCTAATTCTTTTTCCTCTCGCGTCCACTTCCTAACTTTTTTCCCTGTTCTAAGCTGCATTTTCACGAATGTACACGGGGCGCCGCTGATACGCTTGACTATTTCAGAAAAAATATTAAATGGTGAGTTTGATTTTGTCTGTCGGGAGTTGACTCGTTGCAGTCTTAATTTCAGGTTACGCAAATTTTTCCGTGCTCTAATCGAGTATTTCACCGAATGATTTTTTTTTTTTTTATCGTTTGAAGAAAGGGGGGGATGTTTTTCACTCACGACTGTGGAGGTCAAATTTAAATTATCCTGCAAATCTAATGTTATTCATGTCTCGATCTTGTCGTTTGCAGTCTGTTCGTTTGTAGCTGTGGTCGCGTCGTCGTTGTTCATGTCGTGAATTACTTCAGGGTTGTTTGTTGGATTAATCTGTAAATCTGAAGAATCAATTATGACATTATTTAAATCTATAGAGGATACGTTTTCGGGTTCATGCATTACGGGACAGGCATCATGCGTCAATCTGTTCCGCAGGTTGTTGAGGAAAGCTTTTCTGGGGAAATGTGCTGAGCATAAACGTTTGTCCCTCAGTTTAGTAGGCGAAAGATCTAATAAGTTAAGATTACCACTGCAGAGGATCCAGTCCAGGCATCTGTAAAACATGCAAACCCACGATGTCGTGTACGTATGGCAATTTGTTTGTCAACTGAACCATTTTATCTGTCGATATATGAGAATACCGTGCACCGTCTACATTTCTTCCGAAAATCTGCTTCTGAAGATATATCATGAAATATGTTGAAAATATAATTTTAACGTTAATTGCATCCCGACCGACGATTTCCTGTATGGATTGGGGTGGTCCTTATTTTCGGTATTTTTGAATTTACATGATTCCAGAGGCTCAAATGGTTCGAAATGGTTAAAAAAGAATGTACCCCAAGTTTCACCTCTATCTTAATTTTAACCCGTGCCTGCTAATTTTGTAATTTTTATTTTTTATCACAGCAAAAATAATTATTCAACAAATTTGAAACTCTGCAGGCTATATCTCCATAATAGTAGCTACCTCTCAGAATTTTTACAGATTTTTCGATTTTATAATCCCGAAGTTACAGCTAGATATTGTTTTTTAATTTTTCATCACGACTGAAATAATTGTTCGAAAAATTTGAAACTTGGCAGACTCCTTTCTTATTATAGTAGTTACCCTTCAGAATTTATACAGATTTTGAGCTATTATATAAATTTTTTTTTCCTTAAATGATTTTTTTTTTCATCCAATTGCAAACTGAAAATTTTAATATTAGGCTTAAGAATTGACTTTTAGACTAAAGATTATATGACCAGTTGTATTCCGTACCTCTTGCTTGTTGGACGTCTAATAAAGATAGTTGTACTCTTATAATGGGATACTAATATTCACCGAAAGACATTACATAATTGGCGACGAGGAAATTGGAATCGTTAAAGTGAATGCAAGGTGCATTATTATCACTACTATTATTATTAATCTAAAGTGAGTAAGGATGGAGGATGAGCAATTCAAAAGGAAATTAGAAGTGGAGAAAGAAAAGTTGATTGAACAACAGAAATTATTAGAACTAAGACGCCAGGAGCAGGATGATTTAAAATCAAAGCTGCATCAAAGACAGATGCAAATGCAACAACAGCAACAACAACTGGCAGCTCAAGAGGAACAATTAAATTTGCAACAGCAACGATTTGAAGAGGAGCGGCGGTTGATAACGGAAAGAGAAGCAGTTCACATATCCAGTATAAACAGTCCTCAAGTACCAAGTGTGAGTTTTTGTTCTGTTATTGGGTCTTTGGCTGAATTCCAAATCGGAGAAGATTGGAGTGTTTATGAAGAAAGATTAAATCAATATTTTGTTGCGAACAATGCGACTGAAGAACGCCGGGTAGCTGTATTAATAACATTGGTGGGTCAAGAGGCTTACAAAATTTTGAAAGACTCGTGTGATCCTCTGATACCGGCTGTTAAATCTTATACAGAATTATGTGAGATATTAAGTAGACAATTTGCTCCAAGAATGTCAATTTTCAAAGAACGCATTGAATTTTATAAGATGATGCAGAATGAATCGAGAAGTATTAATAATTGGTTTGCTCGAATCAAAAGTAAGGCGGTTAATTGTAAATTCGGGACACAGTTGGATGATAAAATTAAAGATAAATTTGTGACTGGTCTCTGAAGAGGGCCTATATTAGATAGAGTATGTGAGCAAGATCCGACAGCGACATTAAGTATGATTCTGGATACGGCAAGAAATAAGGAAGCTACATTGGCATCAGCAACCAAGTTATCGGAAACTGAAATTCATCAAATACGTGTCAATAAAACGAGGCAAGACCAGAAGTTTGGAGGAGGAATGAAGATTGTGAGGAAAAGAAGTTTGGCAAGCAAAACAGAGAATCACCGAAGGAATCGAAGTGTAACTATTGCGGTAGTGTGAGTCATAATTTTGCAAGGTGTAAATATAAAAATGATACTTGTAAAATTTGTAAGAAAGTAGGTCATTTAGCTTAAGTTTGCCGTAAGGTTCAAGGAACCAAAGCAAATAATTTCCATCTTGAGGTTGAAGACAGTGATTGTAATGAAGTTTTTGATATGTTTGAGTCGTCTAGTAGGAAGGATGTTGATGGACCAAAATTAGTATAAATAGAAGTTGAAGGTCAATGTGTTGAGTTTGAAATGGATTCTGGAGCTGGTAGGTCAGTAATTCCAAAGAAATTATATATGAGCAAATTGTCACATTGTGAATTAAAGAATACAACTATTAGATTAAGAACGTACGATGGTAGTATGACATCACCCGTTGGTGAAATCAGCTGTTTTATGTGTTTTAAAGAAAGGAAAATTAGAGCTACGCTGTTAGCGGTAGATGAAGGGAAAAGACCCTTGTTGGGTAGAGATTTGATGAAATTATTTTGTTTTTACATTACTTCAGTTGATTCCGTAGAAGTTGACGATGAAGTTCAAGTCCTGTTGAAGGAATTTGCAAGTCTATTTGATCAAAAGTTAGGATGATACGAGTATGAGAGAATTAATGTTAAATTAAAGGAAAATGTGGAACCTATTTTTGTTAAGCCTAGAGCAGTTCCATTGGCTCTTAAAAGCAAATTAGAGGAACAATTGAATAAGTTGGAGGCAGATGGTATTATAACATTAAAGAATAAAAGTTTGTGGGGCACACCGTTAGTACCTGTTTTGAAAAATGACGGTAGTATTAGAGTTTGTGCGGATTATAAAGTTACCGTTGATCGTTTTATTGAAGATGTTAAGCATCCCTTGCCTAGAATTGAAGAACTATTCGCAGCGCTTAGTGGAGGTGATAGATTTACTAAGTTAGACTTTACAGCAGCCTATAATCAATCGGAATTGTGTAAAGAGTCAAAAGAACTTTTAGCTCGGAGTACACACAAGGGAAGTTTTGTAGTGAAAAGATTACCCTTTGGAGTTAAGCCTGCATGTTCGAATTTTTCCAAAAATTATTGAAAAAGTTTTGCAGGGGGCAAATGGTGTAATTAATTTTTCAGACGATACTGTAGTAACGGGACAAAATAAGAAAGGGCATTTAAATAATTTAGAAGAAGTTTTTCAACGTCTCATGGAAGCTGGATTCAAATTAAATTTTAAGAAATGTTCATTTTTTCAAGCTGAAATTAAATATTTAGGTCACATTATTGATAAGACGGGTTTAAGGAAGGATCCGGGAAAGGTGTCAGCTATTTCAAAACTGTGTAAACCAACAAATATGCAGGAAGCGAAAGCTTTTATTGGAACGGTGAATTATTATGCAAAATTTGTTTCAAAATTATCTGAAATATCATTTCCATTATATGATCCGTTGAAGAAAGCGAAGTTCGAGTGGTCCAGTAAATGCGACGAGGCTTTTAAGCAAATTGAAATTAAGATGTCAGCAGAAAGGTTTTTAATACATTTCAATCCGGAATTAACAATTAAATTGATTTGTGACGCTTCTAAAACAGGTTTGGGGGCAGTTCTTCTGCACATTTTGCCCGATGGTTCTGAAAAACCTATTGCTTTTGCCTCCCGAGTTTCACGTGAAGCTGAAAAGAACTATTTCGTTATTCACAAAGAAGCTTTAGCGATTTTTTGGGGCGTGAACAAATTTTACCAATACTTGTTGGGAAATAAATTTATATTATGCTCGGATCATAAACCACTACAAGCTTTGTTCGGTGAAAATAAAGGAATTCCACAAATGGCAGCGGGACGTTTGCAGCGCTGGGCTTTGTTTTTGAGTGGTTTTCAGTACAGTTTTCAGTATATACGAGGGGAGTCGAACGGAGGTGCAGATGGTTTATCTAGACTTCCGTTGAAAAAGTGTGAGGAGGAGAAAGAAAATTATGATTATTTTCATTTTCTCGTAGAAGATCGTGTACCAGTATCGGCCGATCGAATGAGAAAGGAGACTAGAACGGATAAAGTATCAAGTAAAGTTTATTTATATATAAGGGATGGTTGGCCTGACAGTATTAGTGCTGAATCGAAATCATTTGCAAATAAGAAAAATGAATTGAGTTTGGAAAAAGGTATTATCATCTGGGGATATCGAGCATTAATGCCTACTGAATTGCAATTTATATCGCTAGAGGAGATTCATAGTGCACATATAGGCGTTGTAAAAGTGAAGGCATTGGCTCGTCAGTATTCCGGGTGGCCAAATTTGGACAAAGACATCGAGAGCTATGTGAGGAGTTGTAGGTCTTGCATGTCGATGAGGGTGGCACCCGAAAAAGCAACGTTAATCAAATTCCGTGGAGCGAATTTTCCTTACGGAAGAATTCACATAGATTTTCTAGGCCCTTTTGAAGGGAGAACATTTCTTTTGGTAATCGACGCCTTCTCAAATAGCCTGAAGTTTTTGTAATAGATAAGGTGGATTCTGTTAGTACCATAGAAAAGTTGAGGGAATGTCTCGCGAGATTTGGTTTACCCCAAACTATAATATCGGATAACGGTAGACAATTTGCACCTGAGGAATTTGAAAATTTTTGTCGAAGAAACGGTATAACACATCGAACAACCGCACCCTATCACCCGTCAACCAATGGGTTGGCAGAAAATGCGGTCGGGTCCTTGAAACGAGGAATTAAAAAAGCATTAATAGAGTCAAAAGGTAAACCAATTAGGTTAACGACTATTACAAATCGGTATTTACTTGTGTATAAAAATGTAATACACATGACAACGGAAGAGACACCGGCTAAATGAATGTCAGGAAGAGAGGCGAAAGCAAGATTAGATTTTATGAGATGTTCATTAAGAGATAGAATTAGAGATAAGCAAATTGAGCAATTTGAGGGTCAACGCGAAGTTGATTTCAAACTCGGGGAAATAGTCTTTGCACGAAGTTATAAAAACCCTGCAAAACCTACTTGGCAAAGAGCCTACATTAAGGAGAAATTAGGTTGTAGAACTTATTTATGTAAAGCAGAAGATTCGCAAGTTTTGATGAAAAGACACACCGATCAATTATTAAAAGCGGGAAAATTTTATGAAAAAGATTAAGAGAAAATTTCTGTGCATAGGGAAACACCAACCGTTGAGAATGAAGTTAAGACTGCAACCATTGAGTGAAAGAGTGGATAATAGTGTGAGTTTGGTGGAAGGCCAGGATAGAATACCGGAGGTAATTTCGGAGTTTGTGAATACGAAATCAATATTAAATGAAAGCAGGAGAGAAGAGGTACAAAATGGAAAGTCGCACGAAAAAGTTGAAGAAAAGAAGCTAGGAGAAAAGGGAATTGATAGTACCTAATTGAATGTTAATCAAAGACCGAAGCGGTCGGTGAAGCCCGTAGATAGACTAAATTTATAAATAATTTGTTTTAAACCAGTGGGTAAGATGTATAATGTATGGATTAGGCCGAAGAATTGACCTATGACTAAGGATCATATGACCAGTCGTATTCCGTACCTCTTGCTTGTCGGACGTCTAATAAAGATAGTTGTACTCTTATAAGGGGATACTAATATTCACCGAAAGACACTACAGTGACGTAGGTTAGAAATACGCGGCCAGACGGTATTTTATCGTAACCTCGATTATAGATACGCGGTCAGACGGTGTTTTATCGGGACGAAGGTTAGAAATACGCGGTAAGACGGTGTTTTATCGTAACCTCGATCATAGATACGCGGTCAGACGGTGTTTTATCGTGATCCAGGCTAGAAATTCGCGGTTACACGATGTTTTATCGTAACCTTGGTAATAGATACGCGGTCAGACGGTGTTTTATCGTAACCTAGGTTATAGGTACGTGGTTAGACGGTGTTTTATCGTAACCCAGGTTATAGATACGCGGTCAGACGGTGTTTTATGGTGACGTAGGTCAGAAATACGCGGTCAGACAATGTTTTATCGTAACTCAGGTCATGGATATGCGGTCAGACGGTGTTTTGTAGCAACCGAAGTTATAGATACGCGGTCAGACGGTGTTTTATGGTGACATAGGTTAGAAATTAATAGAACATTGTGATTTTCTTATGTTATGTTGGTATGTTTGAGTAGCTTTGGAATGTGTCTTTTGTCTATGATATGTCGTTTGTTCTTGTCTTTTATGTTTAAAAAGCCGCGCGTGTTAATAGATAATAAATAATTTATTAACGTTAATTACGTGTCTATATTTGGTCAATTCGAACTACATAATCTTCAACAGGTTATGGGCCCAGAGCGTTTGTAACTGAGCTGAGTTTAAGTGTAGTGTTTTCAAATTTTCAAATTTTCAAACTTGGATTTGACGGGCTTTTTGTAAATAAAAGATGTCGAAGTTTGCAACAATGGATTTGAAAACGCAAATTGAAAAGCTTTATGGTGCCAAAAATTGGACACGTTAGAAAAGGCAAATTTTGTTACTTTTGCGTCACCACGATGTCTCGGAGATTGTAACAGGTGAAATTAAGAAACCTGAATCTCCGGCGGCGGATGCTGTTGAAGCAGTGAAAATTAAACATGAAGCAGATTTAAAAGCATTCATTAAGGGAGATGCGTTAGCACAGCTGATTCTGGTGGGAAGTTCGAATAATGCTAATATTGAAGTTACCGGAACGTGTGATACAGCTAAAGCAACGTGGGAAAAATTAACTTCGATATATGAACAGAGTTCAGGTCAGAGAGTCGATCGTTTACCGGAACAATTCTTTTCAATTGCGAAAACATCAACGGAGGATATTGCGACACATATCGGTAGATTACCGAGAAATTTCAGGGAATTGAATGATGAGATCAAGAAATTGATAGGGTCAGAATCACCTGAATTACTTTTGATGAGTCGAGTAATGTCTACGCTACCAGCCGAATATTTTGAATTCAAAAGTGTTTGGGAATCAGTTCCTGTAGAAGAACGTACTATAAATAAGTTAACCGAACGTCTTAGACTCATTGAAATGAGATTTTCAGTTAAACCTAATACATCAGTTGAAAAAGAATCAGTAGCACTCTTGGCGAAATCCACAAAAACAACTGAAAAGTTTGAAAGAAAATGTTTCAAATGTCATGAAGTAGGTCATTTTGCGAATAAATGTCCAGAAAAATTGAGTCAAGCACCACAAAATGTGTCAGCAAGTTTTTCAAAAGAAAAAGATTCACCACAAGGTAGAGCATATATTTGTACGATCGAAGGTATAAATGAAGAAGATTTGTGGCTAGCAGATTCAGGGGCATCTGCACATATGACCGGACATAAGGAGTATTTTATTAAGTACGAATCATTCATTACTCCAAGACAAGTTTTAGTAGGGAACAAAGAAGTTATTTTTGCCCATGGTGCTGGGATAATTAATGTAGAAATGTTAATTAATGGTAGATGGCAGCGTAATCATCTCGTCGATGTCTGGTTTGTTCCGAAAATTGGAAGGAATTTGTTCTCTATCAGTCAGAATTTAGATAAGGGATTCAAATTTCAAGCCGATGGAACGAGATGTATTTTAACAAAAAATGGTGCTGTAAAATTAATAGGAAAAAGAACACAGAGGGGTCTTTATACCTTAGAAATGAGAGTTTGTGTACCAGAAAGAACTGCGGAAGTACATATGGCATCAATAGAAGATACTATACAGTTGTGTCATGAACGTTTGTGTCATTAAAGTAAAAGGCATGTTGAAAATAATCTCAAACAAAGAGGAATAAATGTTATTAGCAGGGATGAATTCTGTGAAGGCTGTGTATTCGGTAAACAGCATAGAAGAAGTTTTGGAGTAAGAACAAATCGACCAAAGGAAGTAGGAGATTCAATTCATAGCGATGTCTGTGGACCTATGCAAGAAAATTCGTCAGGAGGTGCAAGATATTTTGTATGTTTCAAGGATGATTATTCGAAATATCGCAGAGTATTCTTCATGAAAGTTAAATCTGAGGTCATTAATTGTTTAAAAACTTTTTTGAATGAAGTTAGTACCGCAGGGCATACTATTAGAGAATTCCTGAGTGACGGTGGAAAAGAGTTCAACAATCAGGAAGTGCGAAATATTCTTGAAAAAGGGGTATTAGTTTTAAAAAAACTATGACGCATGCACCTGAACAAAATGGAGCTGCAGAAAGAGAAAATCGCACTTTAGTCGAAAGTGCACGAACGATTATACATGCGAAAAATTTACCACTGAAGCATTGGGCAGAGGCAATTGGTACAGCAGTGTATACAATCAATCGTACTGGTCCGACGATGGTTAGGGATAAAACACCTTTTGAATCGTGGTTTAAACAAGATGATGTTAATATCGATCATTTGCGTATTTCTGGTACCGAACGTTACGTGCATGTACCTGAACAACTTCGACGTAAGTGGGATAAAAAAAGTATTCAAGGTCGTTTCGTTGGATATTGTGGAGGAAAAGATGGGTATCGAGTCTGGATTTCTGGTACAAATCAAGTCTTGTCAAGTCGAGACATCATTTTCAAACAAGAAAATTTACTTAACAAAAAAATACAGTTGTTGGTCGAAGAAAGTTATGAAAGTAATCTTTTGAAAGTAAATATCGATCAAGAGCGAGCTAAATCTGTACGAGAAGACAAAATTTCTAATAGAGGAGAAGAAGATGATCATCAAGAAGACGAGGACAATGAAGAAGATAATCAGGAGGTTCAGAATCAAGAAGAAGAATCTGAAGAAGGTAATGGAATTGAGGAGGAGAGAATAGAGAGAAATCATTCAAATCCTGATACTAAAGAAATTCCATTGAAAAAGAGAAGAGAAACTCGTAAACCTTCTTCCTGAAAAATAGGAACTGTATCGGTCGCCGGACCATCGACCACGTGTTCGGTGTTCCCCCCCGGGCCCCCCAAAAACGGTTGAGTCGGGGGGGATGGGAACGGGGGGATCGAAAGGATTTTTTCTTGCGGATACGATGGTGCAATAACATTTTCCAGGTTAAGTGGTTTTTGAGTCGCTGGCGCCTAGGGGGAGGGTAAAAATAGGGGGGGTGAGGAGGGAGTATGTGTCGCTCGATGCGGGGTGGGGGTGAGGTTCACGTCCGTATAATAACTTTTCGTTGTGGTGAAAACCGCTCCTTGCTCCCCTCCGGGGGGGAGGAGGGGGAAATTTCCGAGGTCCTAAAAGGGGGTCCAGCAGGTGCGCCGTAAAAAACCATTTTAATCTCCCCCCACCCGAAACTTTCTACCGGAAAAACAGTCATATAACCTAACCTAACCTAACCTGACCCAACCTGACCTAACCTTCTTATTTGGAAGATTATATGTCGACGTTTGCTGAAAAAGAAGCTCCAGATTCTTATGAGTCTGCAATGGCATCTAAAGGAACTCAACAATAATGTGAAGCAACGAATGAGGAAATGGCATCATCAGCTGAGAACGAAACTTGGAAATCAGTAGATCTACCTGAGCACAAAAGACTAGTTGAATATCGTTGGGTTTTACGGATTAAAACTAAGCCTGATGGAAGTCTTGATCGATATAAAGCTAGATCGGTGGCAAAAGGCTATTCACAGGAAAAAAGTATAGATTATGATGAGACATTTATTGTTAGTCCAGTTGCAAGGTTTGATGCGGTAAGAACAATTTTCAGTGTTGCCGCATCGGAAAAACTTGAGCTTCAGCAATTTGACGTGAAAACGGCTTTCTCGTACGGAGAACTTCAGGAAGAAGTTTATACGAGGCAGCCCGAAGGTTACGACGATGGAACTGGAAGAGTGTGCCGGTCATACAAAAGTTTATATGGTTTAAAGCAGGCTCCGAGTTCTTGGAACAAGAGATTTGTTAATTTTATGAAGAAAGAAAAGATGATAGCTAGCAATGCAGATTCACGTTTGTTCATAAGGAGAAGGGATGGAAGAAAACTTCTAGTCGCTATTTATGTCGATGATGGACTCGTTGCCGGTACAAGCAAGCATGAATTATCTCGTTTCATGAATAATTTGAAAAAGGAATTCCAGATAAAAGTAGATTCTTTGAATCGTTATCTCGGTATTCAAATATCTCGTGGCGAAGATGGCTCTGTTTTCTTGAATCAAAATTATTACACTAAAAAAGTTTTAGCGAGATTTGGAACGTCGGAGTCCAATGCTGTCACAACACCATGCGAAAGGATGAATATAAGAGGAAATGAAGATTCTTTCGTTGGAGATGATATTCCTTATAGACAAGCTGTAGGAAGTTTGATGTACCCAGCAACATCAATACGTCCCGATATTGCCTATACAGTGAGCATGGCATGTGAAAATTTCGAAAAACCTGAAAGGTCAAATTGGTTAGCGATCAAAAGAATTTTTAGATATATAAAAGGCACTATAGGATATGGTTTATGTAATAGAACTAATAATGTTCAGAATAAGCTAGAGGTTTTGAGTGATGCAGATTACGCTGGTGGTATCGAAACGAAACGATCACGATCTGGGGTAATTTGTAAATATTGCGGGTGTGCAATATCTTGGTTTAGTCAAAAACAGCGTAGTGTTGTTCTTCCAACTACAGAAGCTAAATATGTAGGTGCAAGTAAAGGAACAAAACAAATGATCTGGATTAAAAGATTATTAGGAGAAATCACGCAAGTTGATTATGTTCCAAATCTTTTTGTTGATAATGCAAGTGCAATTAAATTGGCAAAAAATCAAGAACTTCATAAACGATCAAAACACATCGCTATAAGATATCATTTTGTCCGAGAGAAATATCAAGAGGGAGTTATTAATATTGAACGTATCGAAGGTTTAAAACAAGTAGCAGATATAATGACAAAACCCTTACTTCGCGTACGTTATCAAATGTTACGAGACACGTTAGGGATGATTCGTAAAACCTGACATAATATTCTCTTGTGATTCTTTTAAGAATATCACTTTGAGAGGGAGTAACAGAACAAAGTGATTTTCTTATGTTATGTCGGTACGTTTGAGTAGCTTTGGAATGTGTCTTTTGTCTATGATATGTCGTTTGTTCTTGTCTTTTATGTTTAAGAAGCCGTGCGTGTTAATAAATAATAAATTATTTATTAACGTTAATTACGTGTCTATATTTAGTCAATTCGAACTACATAATCCTCAACAGAAATACGCGGGCAGACGGTGTTTCATCGTGACCTAGGTTGTAGATATGCAGTCAGCCAGTGTTTTATGGTGACGTAGGTTGAGAATTTGCAGTCAGACGGTGTTTTATGGTAACCTTGGTCATGGATACGCGGTTAGACGGTGCGTTATGGCGACGTAGGTTAGAAACACGCGGTCGGTCGGTTTTATATCGTGACGTAGTTAGAAATGGGCGGTCAGACGGTGTTTTATGGTGACGTAGTCGAAGAATAAGCAGTCAGACGGTGTTCTATCGCAACCGAGGTTATGGATACGCGGTCAGACGATGTTTCATCAGAAAAAAAGGTTAGAAATACGCGGTAAGACGGTGTTTGATCGTAACCGAGATTATAGGAACGCGGTCAGACGGTGTGTTATCGTAACCTGGGCGAAAAGAAAAAGCTGCTATTTTGCGGTAACAACTCGCAAGTTATCGCAGTATTTTGTTCGCCTGCGTCGAAAATCCTGAGTTTATAACCCAACGTTAGGTCCTAAAATGCTCGTTTAGGGAATCGTCCAACTACAGGTCAGAATTCGACAATTCTAACCTAAGGTTGGGGGAATTTCCGAACCAGAGGTCACAATCCAGCAATTCCAACCTAAGGTAAGAAGAAAAAAGGCGCCATTCCGTGCCAGAAACACGTGATTTTGTGCAAATGTTTTTCGCCTGCGGCTAGAACCCCTCAATTTCTAATCTAACCTTCGGTCAGAAAATGCCTGGTCAGAAAAGCGTCCAACCCCAGGTTAAAATTCGACAATTCCAATCCAAAGCCGTGGTGATTTCCCAACCCAAGGTGGGAATCCGGCGATTTCAACCTAAGGTCAGAAGAAAAAGCCGCGATTTTGCGCATGTAACACGCGATTCTTTGTAAAATTTCTTTCGCCTGCGGCGAAAATCCTGATTTCCTGACCGAACCTCAGGTTAGGTCAGGTGAGGCTGGGGAAAAGGGTCGCCATTTTGTGCGAAAAGCACGTGATTTTTCGAAAAATTTTTCTCGCCTACGGCGAGATTCGCGAATTCCTGAGGTCAGGTTAGGTAAGATTAGGTCAGGTTAGGTTAAAAGAAAAGGTCGCCATTTTGTGCCGAAAACACGTGATGTTTCAAAAAAGTTTTCTCGCCCACGGCAAGATTCGCAAAGATATTAGGTCAGGTTGCGTCAGGTCAGGTTACGTCAGGTGAGGTCAGAAGAAAAGGTTGCCATTTTGTGCAAGAAACACGTGATTTTTCGTGAAATTTTCCTCGCCTACGGCGAGGTTAGGTTAAGTTGGGTCAGGTCGGGTTGGGTCGGGTTGGGTCAGATGAGGTTGGAAGAAAAGGTCGCCATTTTGTGCAAGGAACACGTGATCTTTCGCAAAATTTTTCTCGCCTACGGCGAGATCCGCAAATCGGTTGGGTCAGGTTGGGTTAGGTTAGGTCAGGTCAGGTCAGGTCAGGTGAGGTTAAAAAAAAGGTCGCCATTTTGTGCGAAAAGCACGTGATTTTTCGCGAAATTTTTCTCGCCTTCGGCGAGATTCTCTAATTCGTGAAGTCAGGTTGGGTCAGGTGAGGTCAGGTAAGGTCGGGTAAGGTCAGGTGAGGTCAGGTAAGGTCGGGTCAGGTCATGTAAGGTTAGAACAAAAGGTCGCCATATTGTCCCAAAAACACATGATTTTCCGCAAAAATTTCCTCGCCTACGGCGAGATCCGCAAGTGGGTCAGGTCAGGTCAGGTCAGGTCAGGTCAGGTCAGGTCAGGTCAGGTTAGGTTAGGTTAGGTTAGGTTAGGTTAGGTTAGGTTAGGTTAGGTTAGGTTAGGTTAGGTTAGGTTAGGTTAGGTTAGGTTAGGTTAGGTTAGGTTAGGTTAGGTTAGGTTAGGTTAGGTTAGGTTAGGTTAGGTTAGGTTAGGTTAGGTTAGGTTAGGTTAGGTTAGGTTAGGTTAGGTTAGGTTAGGTTAGGTTAGGTTAGGTTAGGTTAGGTTAGGTTAGGTTAGGTTAGGTTAGGTTAGGTTAGGTTAGGTTAGGTTAGGTTAGGTTAGGTTAGGTTAGGTTAGGTTAGGTTAGGTTAGGTTAGGTTAGGTTAGGTTAGGTTAGGTTAGGTTAGGTTAGGTTAGGTTAGGTTAGGTTAGGTTAGGTTAGGTTAGGTTAGGTTAGGTTAGGTTAGGTTAGGTTAGGTTAGGTTAGGTTAGGTTAGGTTAGGTTAGGTTAGGTTAGGTTAGGTTAGGTTAGGTTAGGTTAGGTTAGGTTAGGTTAGGTTAGGTTAGGTTAGGTTAGGTTAGGTTAGGTTAGGTTAGGTTAGGTTAGGTTAGGTTAGGTTAGGTTAGGTTAGGTTAGGTTAGGTTAGGTTAGGTTAGGTTAGGTTAGGTTAGGTTAGGTTAGGTTAGGTTAGGTTAGGTTAGGTTAGGTTAGGTTAGGTTAGGTTAGGTTAGGTTAGGTTAGGTTAGGTTAGGTTAGGTTAGGTTAGGTTAGGTTAGGTTAGGTTAGGTTAGGTTAGGTTAGGTTAGGTTAGGTTAGGTTAGGTTAGGTTAGGTTAGGTTAGGTTAGGTTAGGTTAGGTTAGGTTAGGTTAGGTTAGGTTAGGTTAGGTTAGGTTAGGTTAGGTTAGGTTAGGTTAGGTTAGGTTAGGTTAGGTTAGGTTAGGTTAGGTTAGGTTAGGTTAGGTTAGGTTAGGTTAGGTTAGGTTAGGTTAGGTTAGGTTAGGTTAGGTTAGGTTAGGTTAGGTTAGGTTAGGTTAGGTTAGGTTAGGTTAGGTTAGGTTAGGTTAGGTTAGGTTAGGTTAGGTTAGGTTAGGTTAGGTTAGGTTAGGTTAGGTTAGGTTAGGTTAGGTTAGGTTAGGTTAGGTTAGGTTAGGTTAGGTTAGGTTAGGTTAGGTTAGGTTAGGTTAGGTTAGGTTAGGTTAGGTTAGGTTAGGTTAGGTTAGGTTAGGTTAGGTTAGGTTAGGTTAGGTTAGGTTAGGTTAGGTTAGGTTAGGTTAGGTTAGGTTAGGTTAGGTTAGGTTAGGTTAGGTTAGGTTAGGTTAGGTTAGGTTAGGTTAGGTTAGGTTAGGTTAGGTTAGGTTAGGTTAGGTTAGGTTAGGTTAGGTTAGGTTAGGTTAGGTTAGGTTAGGTTAGGTTAGGTTAGGTTAGGTTAGGTTAGGTTAGGTTAGGTTAGGTTAGGTTAGGTTAGGTTAGGTTAGGTTAGGTTAGGTTAGGTAGGTTAGGTTAGGTTAGGTTAGGTTAGGTTAGGTTAGGTTAGGTTAGGTTAGGTTAGGTTAGGTTAGGTTAGGTTAGGTTAGGTTAGGTTAGGTTAGGTTAGGTTAGGTTTAGGTTAGGTTAGGTTAGGTTAGGTTAGGTTAGGTCTAGGTTAGGTTAGGTTAGGTTAGGTTAGGTTAGGTTAGGTTAGGTGTAGGTTAGGTTAGAGTTAGGTTAGGTTAGGTTAGGTTAGGTTAGGTTAGGTTAGTTTAGGTTAGGTTAGTTAGGTTAGGTTAGGTTAGGTTAGGTAAGGTTAGGTTAGGTTAGGTTATGTATGTTAGGTTAGTATAGGTTCGGTTCGTTTAGGTTAGGTTCGGTTAGGTTAGGTTCGTGATATGATAGGTTTAGGTTTGTTAGGTTATTTTAGGTTAGGTTCGGAATTTTATAGCTTTTAGGTTATGTTAGGTTAGGTTTGTTAAGTCTAGTGTTTTAGTTCGGATAGGTTCTTAGGTTAATACTTAGGTTAGGTTATTCGA